>OU744265.1:5002500-6252500 GCA_916610215.1 Omphaloscelis lunosa | reverse complement strand
GGGCGAGCCTATTGCCATCACCCGGGCACAAATCCAGACTCCAGGCTGCTACTGAGCAATTCTAGATTGAAAACCCAATAACATGTTTCCCGACAGGACTACAATGCAGATACCAGAATACAGTATTCGCTAAATTTCACGTATGGAAAATTATATTATGTTCATGAAAACCGGCCAATGCGAGTCGAACTCGCACACGAAGAGTTACGTGCCACTGTACAATATTTAACACTACATTATTTTTTTTAATATTTCAGTTTATCAAACACTTTTCTTGTATTGGACCTTGCCGTTTAAGTTTTCACTTTATTTTGTTGTTATAGCGGCGATAATCTCAAAATGTGAAAATTTCAACTGTCTATATATTACGATTAATGAGATACAGCCCGCTGACAGACGGACGGACGGACGGACAGCGGAGGCTTAGTAATAGGGTTCCGTTATTTACCGTACCTACTTCCTCAAAACACAATATATAGAAAAATATTAGAGAAAAATGCTTAGCAGCACATATAAAACAAACCATTCAGTAACCTCAATACAGTAATTTTTAACGACTCTTCAAGAAATTACTTTATGAAAGCATGCAAAATTTTTTTTTGGAAAACTTTATAATCAAGCAATTCGAAAGAAAAGTAGTGCTACAAATAATTCCCTGGTTTAAAATCTTTGTACATTTCAACTGCTCGACTCCGCATATAGTAAACGCATATAATAAACGCACGAAAAGTGCTCAAAACGAGGGAAAATGTAAATAATTTAACTATGCAACATTTTATTCTGTGAGTTTTTGAAAGTTGTGAATTAAAAACTAGTTGCAATTCAATTGAAGCATTTGAATATGCAATAGGAAATATAATCAAGCTTGTAATGAAAAAGAACGTCAACAAAAATAAATTATTGTTATCTATTTACCCTCACTCTTCATATTAAATTATCCAATTCCACTTCTTTATTTGAATTAATGACAGTAAAAGTACCTACTTGTAAGTACTTAGGGGGGATTTTACCCTTGACACTGACCGCGATCAGCACATCTAAACCGCGTTCAAGAGCTGTCAGTGTCATAATTTTTGTGAATATTGTCATTGACAGAACAAATTGCCGCTACTAAGTGGCAAGTTCACGAATGAAACTGAACGCGATCAGCATAACTTAGAATGTCTAAGTACGGATTTCACCAATGAAACTGAACGCGATCAACACTTCTAAAGCGCGTTCGAAAGCTGTCAGTGTCAATATTCCAATTTTGACACTGACAGCTCTTGAACGTGGTTTAGAAGTGCTGACCGCGTTCAGTTTGATTGGTGAAATTCGCCCTTAGTATTATTATGGCCAGATCAAAATCAAAGATAGTTTAATTCAAATTAGGCTAAGTGTCAGCATTTTTGAACGTCAATGGTGTTGAGCAGTAGGTATTCGGTAAAGTACAAGGCTCTTTTGGCGCATGGCCAAAATCGGGACTGACGCTGCAATCTAGATTTTTTTTTCAATGCAATTTAAAATGTTTACCAACGACTTCCCCCTGTCAATGTCATTCAGGCGCTATAAATCCCTGTACAGTGCGTTCAATATAACTTGTCCCATGACGCGATTGGCAGCACTGTTCTGTCAGTCGCCATTTTGAACTATATTTGCATTGAAACTAAGCTTGACAAGCAATGGTACCAACATGACGGCAAGGGACAAATTATAGTGAACGGTCTATAAAGTTGTAACTACTATTCCAACCACAGAATATATAATCACTGTGTTATTACTGAATTTCCTATAGGTTCAAGGTTGTCAGGCTAAATTATTTATAACGTTCTTTAGATAGATATCTAAACTAACTACTATAGCTTTAAAAAACTTACCCTTGCTCGTTGTAATCCAGGCTAGTGATGACGACTGAATTAATGTCGAAACTTAAGTCATGAATGCTTCTCAAGCCGTTGTCCGACCTACAAAGATATGATGGTTAGGGAAAGGGAGGTAATGGAAGATATAAGTTAGTGGTGTAGGGAAGGGGGTAGGGGAGTAGTGTATGTCAACCTGAGGTGATTCCCAGGAACCAAAAGCACATTGAACTTGTCTGGGAAGAACACAATATCTGCGCGTAATAGCATACACATATTATCACAATCACTTTTTCATCATGTGGATCACCACAAAACTATTAAATATACTTTATATTCATCAACAATTAATATCTAATTATTTGTAACATTGATAACACCAGAACTTAGAATTTATACTACCGCATCTCTAAGCCATAGACAATTTCGACCGGATGTTGTAGTTATCTTTTGTAAATTTGATAACGCCGGTGTTGGTATTGTTTTTGTTTCCTACAGTTAGGCCATGACATCCTTTAACATACTTAGAACCGTATCGTAATAAAAATACAGCTTCAACGACGTAAACACAAGTGGAGATGATGGTTGTTAAGGAATGAGTCTAAAGTTGGCCATAAACAATAAATTATATTACCAAATGCGTAATGTTTTTGACCGATGTGACCAACTCAAAAATGCATCAACGTTTTCGTAAGGTGATTAAATTTTAGGTACGTTTATTTAGGTTCACTTAAATAACTATATGCATCAAACCTACATGCTACCTGGGACCTGGTCAAGTCAGAACAATGGAATAGAATGGAAATAGCTTGAAAAGGCTTCGTGTCACAGTGACACGTCGATCTCTAAACCGGAAAATGCGATGTGTTGTATAAGTTTAAAGCCAAAGATTACACAGGGAGCCAGAGACATCGACGCGAAAACTGTTACCATGAATTCAGTACATGATTCTGAAAAATTTCAACGCACGGGGCGTTGAAATTTTTCGTCGGTATTTTTTTTAAATCAGCTGTTCCATACGTTTTGAGCGTGTAGGTAATGATTGCCCTTTTCTATTAAACAGCTGTTTTTTTTTTAAATAACCGGCGAAAAATTTCAACGCTGGAGGTTTCAGAATCATGTACTGAATCCATGGTAACAGTTTTCGCGTCGATGTCCCTGCCACCCTGTATAGTACATTATTAGCAATAAAGATTTCATCATATCAGTCACACCAGGCGAAATGATTAGCCCATCATTCCTTCAAAATAGAAAGTCGGCGGATGAAGTTGCTTTTTCATACATTTTATACTGAACGGTTCACAGTCGGTGGGTGATTATTCGTTTAGTGTGAACGCGTCCTTAACATTTTGATAAAGACCCTACAGTGTAATTTCAATAAAATGACCTGAAATCAGTTTACCCTATGCATTCCAAGTCTACAATACACAGCAATTGAAGTACATTAAATTGAAGAGCTGCCAATCATAGTCGGATCACTGTCCGTACGGCCCGTCTCCGGTCTGGCCGTACCGCTCCGGGCGCCATCCACAGTAGCGAGACGGCACCGGACCGCATTACGGCTCATTAGCCAGGGAAACTTAGTCATTTCGCGTAACCACCGACCAAACTACAGACTATTTTTAAATGAGCACACGTTGAAAGTAGACTGAATTGTTTTCTGAGAATGTGTTTTCTTTGGAAACGGTGCAGCGGTGGATAATAGGGATGATGCCTGGATAAAATTCTGTTTAGTCCGTTAGACAGATAATAACAAAAAAAAATATTAGACACGTATTTTTTGCTTTATCATATTAATAACAAATGACTTAGATACAACGCTTTAAAGTTGGGGAGTGGGTGACGTCATATGTTATTTTTTACGTTTTGACGTTCAAAAGTGCCTATTTGAAATAAATGATTTGATTTTGACTTTGACATGGCACATTTTAACTCAATGTATCGCCGCAATCTTTTGATTCCGCCACCACCCAACTTCGTTCAGCCCTAGGAGCATCTGCCACCCGGACGTAACCTGCATTGGCCTATACGGAAGCAATCAATCGACTGCGGACCCAAGTAGGCCCCTGCAAGCACAATCTAGCAAAATGGGGGATGATAGATCCCACGGATACCCGTGCGAATGCGGTGCTCCTGACCAAACCATGTCCCATATGCTGGAGTGGCCAAAGTGTCCACACACTTGCACTTCTGAGGACCTAAAAAATTCCACTGTTGCTGCGATTGGCCTGGCCACCTACTGGGCCCAACTCGTTTAAACATGTTTTACCATTGGACTCGAAAAGAAGCAGAAGCTTCTGAAAAATATATTCAGAATAGCAGTCGCCATGATTTCCGTAGATCGTTGACAATAATAAATTATAAGAAGATAGATAAACATAACAGATCACTCACTCTCAATTAAAGAAGCTATGTAACGTGTAATACGACGATAAAAAAAACTTTATTATTCCATTAGGAATCTGAGTAATTATAGAAAAAGAAAATAATAAAATAAAGGCATGTCCCACGTCCAATTATATTGACGGGCTTATTATCGTAGTCATTTTATATCTTTTGAAAGCGAAATGTTTTTTTATATAAAACAATATCATTTTATATAGTACCTTGATAATAGCTGTGTCAAACTCCTTTTGAATAGAACAATAATATACGCGGAATAAATAAAGAGCAATGACTGGTGACTGAATATCGCAATTTTAGAAAATATTACGTGAAAGAGTAAATTCTTGAGACTCCTCAAACTACGGCAGAGGGTTGACGAACTAAAATAGAATGAGATAATAATGAATAACAGTGGGTATGTTTACAATGATTATATTCCTAGAATGTTCTCAATTTAAACTTGTCTACATTATGTCGAAACTGAATTCAATAACATGACATAAAATCACGAATGTATTCCCGGAAGGGTTAGGCAGAGGTGCACCTATACATAGAACACCCAATCTCGCCAGTTATGTTTAATTTCGCCAGTTATGTTTAAGTCCCGTGTAATAGAGGACGAGCCTATAGCAATCAACTGGGCACAAATCCAGACTCCGGGACATTTTCAAACTAATGCTACATCTAAGTTGTATCGTATTATAGCCGCTTTAGTTATAAATAATCATTCTAATTGTATAATCTCGATTCGTATTAATGAATAGCCAAGGAAAGGGAGGCATTGCTAATCAAGCCTTGTTCAATAGTAAATATCCCACAATCGAGCAATTAACGTGTAATAGATAACAATTGTATTAACCGTAATGGTATGGTCTACAAACTCAGTTGATGTAATCTACCTCGAGATTAAGTTTCTCATAGATAAATCGACAAAAACGATAAAATAACAGAAATTGGTGTAGAAGTAAGTCAAATTGACAGACCGAAAACAATTTCAACAACTGCTTCAAAAACGCAACAGGAATGACAAAATGGATCCATTACAAATACCTACTTGTTTATAAGAGATCAAGACTAAAGCCCAAAAATGGATCTACATCAAAATATAATCCAGAAAAAGTCTTGTACGCCAGATTGACCCCGACATTAAAATTCTCCACGTGTTTGTTAGAAAACATCTTTCTAAAATACGTTCTCTTACTCGAATCTTTGTAAAATACACTAAGCTCGAACATCCACGCGTCACAAAAACGCATTCTTTCCCCATTAATACCGCCAACAACTTTAGAAGCAATTTGTAAACCATAAAGTTTTCCTTAATTTGATAGCTGCATCAATTTGTTCCCCAGCGTGGACCCAAATAGACAAAAGCCGCTAAAAGACGGCCACTAATTGACACTATCTCTGTTTTTATAACCATTGTATCGAACCCTTCAATTAACAGTTGGTACTGTAGCTTAGTGCCGCAAATAACGAACAATCAAAAGAACATTCCCCGGAAGAGTACGGCTTTTACTATTATTGTTATTTGTTTTTCTGGATCCATGAGGAAATGGATATAACCTACGTTTTGAAATCCTCATGTCTAATACGGGCCACGTATCAGAGCAGACATTTCGAAACATTGCATTATAATCAGAAGATATCTAAATTCTCTGAGTTTGATTCGATCATTCTTCCCAGAGTAAGTAGTCAGATAGGAAACACGGACGTCAAGTTTAAAAAAATAATTATTTAAGACGTGTAAAAGTGTATTTTTAACCAATTTACAGAATTAAATACAATTATCGTTTATCAAATAAAGTCATATGGATGTTAATGTTAATTTTTGTATCTATTTATCATTGTATCAAAATAAATAAATGTGTAGAGATAAACTACGATAACATGGCGCGCCCCTCCAAAATTCTACACGGTTGAAAGTATTTGTGAAATGTATTTACAAAGCGCCACCAAGACTCACAACGCATTGTGTGCGTACTGAGACGACCGTCAAACAAAACTAAATCCGAGGATTTATTTATTCGTGAGTCTAGTCACTAGACCCAATTAAACAGTAAAGTAGAGGGGCGCGCCATGTTATCGTAGTTTATCTCTAAGTGGCTTCATCTACAACTGTATTGTTATCTGTGATACAATAAAGTATATTTAGTCTGTGGTAAGCATACTGATCCGTCAAACCATGTCTTATTAAATAACAACAGATAAAAACGATAAATACAATACAATTTAAGTAAAAACCTTTTTAATAACAAGCTTTTAATGAACTAAAAAGTACAAAATAAAACTTATGTAAACATAAAACTTTAATATTTTCTTAAAAGCTTGAGGTTTATATTAAAGGGTGAGAAAGACGTTCATGGCTTAAGCTTTTAAAGTTCTATGTTTACGTAAGTTTTATTTTGTACTTTTTAGCATTAGAATTTGTTTAAATATCTGTTCTCTCACCTTCACTTGAAAGGTATTTGTAAAGACAAATCCAACGAACCCAAACACGTCGTTACACAAGGCATGGTGTGAAACCAACAAAGTTGCACTATCCAAGTCACGTTATAATTTAGAACGGGCTATCATAATTGAATGCGTACCTATATAAAATTAACTGTCTGTGCTGGTGACCGTTTAAGAGTTCCCTCATCAGAAGTAATCCCAGGGTGCAGCACCAAGGTCATGGTGGAATTTGGAACTTACTATCATAATTGAATGCGTATATAAAATTTAATGTCGCTGCTATTGGCCGCTGAGCAGCTTCCTCGTCTTGAGCCAATCTTGGGTGCAGCTGCCAGGTCAAGGTGGACTTTAGAATGGACTACCGCGTAATTAAATGCGTATATAATATTTCTTGTCAGTAGGTACTGTTGACCGTTGAGGAGTTCCCTCGTCTGGGGCCAATCTTGGGTGCAGCTGCAAGGTCGTAATGGACTTTAAAACGGACTAAAATAATTAAATGTGTATATAAATTTAGTGCGAGGAGATCTATCGTATGGAGCCAATCCTGGATTAGCAGACAGTTCATGGTGTATGAATGCGTCCGCGTTTAAGACTTCCCTCGTTTGAAACCAGTCCTGGGTGCAGCACTCAGGTTATAGTGGATTTGAGAACAGTCTGTCATAATTGAATGCCTATATAAAATGTTGTCTGTGCTATTGACCGCTGAGAAGTTCCCGCTTCTGGAACCAACCCTGGGTGCAGCAGCCAGATTATAGTAAACTTTAGAACGGGCTATTATAATTGAATGCGTGAATAAAATTTCGTGTAGCTGCTGTTGACCACTGAGAAGTTTCCTTGTCTGGAGTCCATGCTGGCTACTGCAGCCAGATCATGGGCGACTTTAGAACATGAACTAGCAACATTAAATGCGTATATACAATTTCGTGTCTGTCGGTACTGTTGACGGTTGTGGAGTTTCTTCGTCTGGAGCCAATTGTGGGTACAGCAGTCAGGTCATGGTAGACTTCAGGACCGACTATCAACATTAAATGCGTACATACAATTTCGTGTCTATACTGTTGACCGTTGAAGAGTCCCCTGGTCTGGAGCCAATCCTGGGTGCAGCAGCCAGGTCATGGTGAACTTTAAAACGAGTTTTCTTAATTGATTGCGTATATAACATTTAGTGTCTCTACTATTGACCGCTGAGGAGTTTCCTCGTCTGGAGCCAATCCTAGCTGCTCTAGCCAGGTTATGGTAGACTTTAGAACGGACTGTCATAATTAAATGCATATATTAAATTTCGTGTCTGTTCCGTAAACTGTTGTAGAGTTCCTTCGTCTGGAGTCAATCCTGGATGTCAAATCAGGTCACAGGTCATCATAAAAAAATTGCACCTGCCATGTTTTGTCTCTGCATTACCCTAAGGTTGACTGGTAGAAAATGCCTCAGGCATTAAGTCCGCCTTTGTAGAGTATTTTTTTTACTTGTGCATAAAGTTTTATAAATAGATTTAAAAATGCATTGTCTTTGAAACTGAACCAAAATGTATAATTTCAACTCCGTAGGAAAGAGGAAGTGGTTTTAATTCAGCTTGCAAGATTTGCTTACTAACACGCTAACAATACAAGCTAAATAAAAGCTTTAGTTCCTTTAGTGTGGAAATACTCCAACACGTTTGTTTAATTCAACACCTCTGACTCTTGATAAATAATACAAAACCAATATCAAATAATACAAAACCAATATCACAGTTACAACAAGTATTTCATTGCCAAACATGTCAATATTGGTGCGGGAAAACACGTAAAGATGTCCCAGAAATTACGCTCAAGTATCATAAGTATTGACCGTAAACTGCCAAACCGTTTGCGCGGACGCAAGGCAGGCCGAGCGACACCATATTAGTCAGCGCGTCAGTCGACCACCTGGGTAGTTACTAAAACACTATTTTCTAATTTATATGAGTGCGATCCCCTCATCCTTATTTACTCTGACATTATCTAGTAAATCGCTGAAACTAGATTTGTGTCGAGTAATTACTTTGTAGTTTACTACCAGACAGTTTGACGGACTATTTTAGTCTGTTATGCAAGAGGTTGGGTTTGTTTTTACTGCTGCTTAGTCAGATCAAGCGTTTCGGCGTTATGATTATAGGTATAATCATGAATCATGTCATGAATCAAAACATGACTAATGAAGGCAATCATGCACATCCACAGTACCAAATTTTGGGAAACATGATTCAAGCTGTAATGTATGAAGTAAAACTACAACAAGAAGATCAAGGCTCTGTTAAATGTAGAAAGTAAATATTAAACTTGTAAATACCTGATGAGTCACATAATCGGTCGATGGCATCAAGGGAATAAAAGAATACTCTGACATAAGCCAGTTAGTCATTGCGTCATATGCACTAACGCTTATTGATCTTTTAACTAATGAAATAGTACAATAAGACTCGAAACATATTGTCTTGTCATGAAGCCCTTCATAATAATGTAAGATCGCATAATATGACAGGCTTATTACTGGACACTACAAATCGAAACAAGACAATCGATGCCTTCCGAAAGAATGTAATAAACGACTTACCTACAGGGCAACGGTTACTTACCTACAGCCCCTACAGGCTTACAATAAACTCCGAGAGAGCAGCTAAGAGTATCAGTATCACAATCTTATATGACTGGCGTCTCTCACTTACAATAGACTCCGAGAGAGCAGCTGAGAGTATAAGTATCACAATCTTATATGACTGGCGTCTCTCACTTATAATAGACTCCGAGAGATTAGCTGAGAGTTTCAATACCACAATCTTATATGACTGGCGTCTCTCACTTACAATAGACTCCGAGAGAGCAGCTGAGAGTATCAGTATCACAATCTTATATGACTGGCGTCTCTCACTTACAATGGACTCCGAGAGAGCAGCTGAGAGTATCAGTATCACAATCTTATATGACTGGCGTCTCTCACTTATAATAGACTCCGAGAGATTAGCTGAGAGTATCAATACCACAATCTTATATGACTGGCGTCTCTCACTTACAATAGACTCCGAGAGAGCAGCTGAGAGTATCAGTATCACAATCTTATATGACTGGCGTCTCTCACTTACAATAGACTCCGAGAGAGCAGCTGAGAGTATCAGTATCACAATCTTATATGACTGGCGTCTCTCACTTACAATGGACTCCGAGAGAGCAGCTGAGAGTATCAGTATCACAATCTTATATGACTGGCGTCTCTCACTTATAATAGACTCCGAGAGATTAGCTGAGAGTATCAATACCACAATCTTATATGACTGGCGTCTCTCACTTACAATGGACTCCGAGAGAGCAGCTGAGAGTATCAGTATCACAATCTTATATGACTGGCGTCTCTCACTTATAATAGACTCCGAGAGATTAGCTGAGAGTATCAATACCACAATCTTATATGACTGGCGTCTCTCACTTACAATGGACTCCGAGAGAGCAGCTGAGAGTATCAGTATCACAATCTTATATGACTGGCGTCTCTCACTTATAATAGACTCCGAGAGATTAGCTGAGAGTATCAATACCACAATCTTATATGACTGGCGTCTCTCACTTACAATGGACTCCGAGAGAGCAGCTGAGAGTATCAGTATCACAATCTTATATGACTGGCGTCTCTCACTTACAATAAATAGACTCCGCGGGAGCGGCTGAAAGTATCAGTATCACAATCTTATATGACCAGCGTCTTTCATTTTTAACCGACTTCCAAAAGGAGGAGATTCTCAATTCGAGCTTTTTTTTTGTATGTTTGTTACGCGATTACTCCGCCAATTATGAATTGATTTTGATAATTCTTTTTTGTTTGGTAGGTGAGGTGGTCCCATATAAATTTTATTAACTTTGCTTGGGAAGTTTTTGAATTAGTTTCAATAATACGTATTTTTTTTCATTTAGTATGTGGATGATATGATAAGTTCCTGTCACTGTTATTTACATAGCAGGTAGTGTTCATATGTAGTATTCGAATTTGTGTGGGGTAGGTACCACAACTAAAAAGTGAAAAATTTTCGTTGTTAGCCGCCGACTTGCGAAATTAAAGTTATTTTTCACTAAAAGATTTGCCAAGTAGCAATTCTGTCTATGTGCGTAAAGTCAGATGCAGACCAACTCTAATCAAATCCGCACCTGGTAGCAATCATTCTCAAAGCAATCGATTCTAAAAGAATGCAATAGTTATCAGCAAAGATTGCGGGTGACCGCAGGCGCAGACGGGCATTCGGGCAGTCGCGAGTAGCCGAGCATGTAATGGCTTCCGCGAGGGTGTGCCGCCATTGTTCCGAGTCGGCTCGTGCGTGACTGCCGCCTCCGCTCCGAATACACCAGAAGCTTCCGATGATGCAGTCAGTGCCGGATTAAGCCAGCGCGGGGCTCGTAACAAATTCTACCTATGGAGACCCCTTTAACTTGGTTTGTTTGTTTTAGGTTTTAAAGAATTATTTTCTCGATATAAAGACTACTCTGGTTTTTATTTTGTTAGACTAAAATGACATTTGGTTTCGACATAAAAAATAACCTAGTAAATAATCTAGTTACCGATTGACTGTCACCAAGGAACACTGATTCCTTCTCTGCAGGAGGACCACTGTTGTCGTGTTGTCTCTGTAATATTAATTATTTATCGTGTTATTTTTAAGCGTCCTATTACATTTTTTTACGGAAATTCATGATTTTTGACGCTGTAATTTCCAGCAATAGAGAAATATTTTAATTATTTAATTATAATAACTACAGTCCCACTCTCTTCCTTGTAATTTGGAGTTACACATGCTTTTAGTGTAATTTGCTGTATATAGTTGTTGACGCGGAATATATATTGAACTTTTCAATTTTTTTAAATTGTATTTAGTGTTCTTATATTGAGAAACGAAAACTAATGAAACGGATTCATTATATAGATAAAAGTTTTATATCTAGTTTTTTTGATAAAATTGTGTTTATTTGGAATATAATGGACGCTGAATAAAGACATTTATTGCTTTTCATTATGTCAAAAATATTTACGCAAATGTGTAAAATTTTTTTTAACGCAAAATTCATGATTTTTGACGTAATGATATATATAATGACAGGATTCATAAAAAGGTCGAACGCAGGTGTCGTTTGGATCTAGCAAATTAAAAATCAGAATTGAGTCTAAGTAATTTTTGTAAACAAATATACGTTATTTTCCTGTTCCTGTACTTAAATCAAATTCCTTTCTTCAAAAAAATGAAAACATTTTTTTTTCCTTTTATAAAGTGTCACAGTTGGTGATACTTCATTCAGATTACAATCTAGCCTATTAGCTAATAAGTAATTTAAATATAACTAAAACGGTTAAATAACTATAAAATTAAGGAATCATCCAATAATGCCTTTCTCATTTTATGTAAAGAGGAAGACACTTCCTTCAGCACTTGCAATGCTAACTAAGTATAGTAGCATACTATTGTCAGTAGCTAAACGACTGATTTTTTGCATAGCTCGTACCGCCTTCATTTATAAGTAATTCTTCTAAATGAACCTTGGATACAAGAGCAAGCGAAGCTAGCCCGAATTTTTTTTGCTCCTCATATAGGTTAGGGTTTCTATTGACCATTCATACATAAATAGAAGTTGCTTTGGTGACTTATATGGAAAAGCTGAAGAATTAAGAGAAACTAGGATACAAGAGTGAACGAGGCGAGGTCGACATTTTTTTTTTGCATCCCACCTCAGAGTGCTTCGATTTCTTTTGATCATTCTTACATATTATTTCATTGGACCTACTGGTGGTATAGGGAACCAAACTTGTTTTTTTGTACGTCCGACTGCTAGGCCCCCCAAAGTACGGGGCCTGTAGCACTTGCTACACCCGTTATGTGGCTAATCCGGCCCTGGATGCAGTGTTTGTTAGCGAATGCCATCCACTCATCTTCGCAATAGTGACGACAAATCGCGGCTGGAATCTAGTCATTTCTGGTTGAGTATGTCTGTCCTCTAATCTTGGCTGATAATATAGGTTCACTAATGTTTTGCTGAACAAAACACCGATGGCCAAAATGCAATATCTAAAACGTTTATATTGCAAACGCTGTTTTATGAGATAACATGAATAAAAAAAATCGTATAATACGTTATTAAAAAAAATGTTCATCAGTTAATTATTTTCCTAAGTGAATTATTTGCCAAACTTTGGCAAATAATTCACTTAGGAAAATAAAATTGTTATACAATGATGAAATGACAAGTCATGTTTTTGCCCATCGTTACTTGTCAAGTGAATTAACTGTCAGTGAAATGACAGGACACCGATAATATTCGTATGCTTATGATTCTATTGTGGAAAATTTGACAAAGATAGTTAGCGTTACATACCAATACATACCATGACACGAGTTACAATCACACTAATGTTGCATTTGATTATGTAGGTACCTAATAAAAAAAGAAAAGAAAGAAAGAAAAATTGTTTATTCTGCACGAAATCATTTATTTTTTTCCTTTTTTTTTTTGTAATGCGCCGAAAGCGCGAAAAGTAAAAAAAAATATATAATATATTTTTTTTTAATTTTTTTTTTTTTTGTATGATATTTTTTTAATAAATCCCCAAAAGATTTAAGTTCTCCTGAAACAGTAGGTAATTCCAGAATAAGCACCAACATAATTCCTTATGGCGAGGCTCAATTACTAATAAACTCGATAACCAGAAGACCCTCAACCAACAGCAGGTGAAAACAGAACTATATTTAGCTGAAATACAATATGCACTCATAACAGAGGGTCGCGTCGCATGCACCGCGTAAATAGGCCTGCAGGGCTTCGCCACCCGCGCTATCCTGTTACCGCAGTCCTGGCGCAGCGGGTCTAATCCTGTTATAATTGATCGGGGTAATAGCGTGGAATATTTACACTTTACGCAAACAATGCGGATTAAATGCTAAGTTGATTAATATGGCAATATTGGTAGAATATATATAGAAAATAGAATAATATAGAAATAGGTAGAATATATAAAACATCGTGAGGAAACCGGCATGCCTGGCAAATATTTCTCGACGGCATGTGTAGCCAAGTCAGAGGCCCACGGGCGGTATAAAAACTGTGACATCAGATTAGTCACTAACCACACGAAAAGAAGAAGGTAGAATATAAAATGGAAGTTTGTTTATCGAGATATGTTTATTGAGAAACAAGCCGTGTCCCCAATGGGATCCTATCGCCAATATCTTAGGTTGAAACAGAAATCTAAGTGTCAACTTTGTCGTTTATAACTTATAAAATGATGAACTTCCGTAAAAAATTTCATCCCCTCCCTATACCATCATCATCATTTCAGCCGAAAGTCGTCCACTGCTGGACATAGGCCTCCCCCAAACACGGCCACTTCGACTGGTTCTATGCTTCCCGCATCCAGCGGATTCCTGCGGCCTTCACAAGGTCATCGATCCACCTTATGGGAGGACGTCTTCCGGTACTCCAGAACCTTTGGGCCCATCGGCCTCAACCCCTATATAAGGGGGTTAAACTTTTAGGGCAGGGATTCCAATGGGGGGCGATAATAATAAAATATAGATTTATTACATTCTATGTTCTTTGTATGAGAAAAGGTTAAGACTAGTTTAAAAACCCGAACGTTTCCTTTGTAAAATGAGATTCAGCTTTTCTCCATAAGTCAACAAAATAAGTTTTTTTATTTCTGTACGAACCTAACAATTTTCGAGCTCGCTTAGTTCGCTCTTCCATTTTAATTCTCTTTATTCTTCGACGTTTCTGCATAAGTTGATAAAGTAACTTCTATTTCTGTTTGAATGATCAAAAGAAAATCTAACCTATCCTAGGGGATGCAAACATTTTCGACATCTCTTTCGGTCGCTTTACATTCTTAAGCTTTTCTGCTTATGCCGACAAAGTAACTCAGGGGCGTAGTGATTTAAAGAGGGGCGCGTATGTTAAAAGGTTGGAAACCCCTGCTTTAGGGGATGATTTCCAAAAATCTTCCTTATTGCTCATCTTCGTTACATAAGGAACTCATGTGCAACAATTCAAGCTTCAAAACCAAGCGGTTTAAGTTGCGCATTGCCTATCAATGAATTTAAGATTTTTATTAAATGTAACTCGGCTATTGCAAACCAAATACTTATGAGTATTAAATCATGAACAACACAATACAACTTCAAAGAGGGGATATTATACAGGAAACCCGGCCTAAAATACAGCACGATTTAGAAAGGGCCGCAAAAATTAACGCCGTACTAAAATGAAAGGACACAATTCTATTGTGTTAACTTGTCCCTTCGACTAATCGCGAATGAGCGGGCCGAATTGTCAAAGACAACAGAACTATTGTCACAAGCTGTGTGGTAACTTTAATGACACACTGGGGACACCTGGATAGTACCTTTTTAAGGCCTCCAGCGAACAATGGTCGCAGCTTTAATATCTCTAGTCTAAGAGCCCTTCACAATTCGAAGGTATTTATTGGATTGGCCGCAAAGTCCTCGCAAAATTCAACTCGGCCAATACCACCTTAGACCACCAATCCCAAATTTAATATTGATTAGCAACAATTTAGCAAGAACGGAGGTTCCATCCCGTGGGTTATGATTTAAAGGTTTGTCGACCTGTTTACGAAGCCAAATCCTAATATATTTCCTAAGTTTGCGCATTTGCACCCGGCCATGCAGACTGTTAAGCTCACACCTACTCCAAATGCAGTAAAGCCTTCATTTAGTCATATGCCCCTGTAACTTACGTGTCTGTATAATTTACAATAATATTATTGCTAAGATCATCGCTGATGAAGATTTAATATGACGAAAACGAGCTCCTGAACTAAGAACGCGCTAAACAGCAAAATTACAAGGTCGTAAAAACGTGAACAGCGTCTTTCCAGGTTATAGTTAACAATAATATTGCACAATAACACCTAATTTAGACAAATAAAACACTAAAACATAAACAAGCCAGTCGTTCACCCTAATTGGGAGTCACAAGGCAAAACTGCGCTTGCGCCGCCCACGTTACAGAATATATCTGGAACTGCCTACACCTTCAATTAGAGCGAGGCACTCTACAAGTATTATGTGCCGCCTATGCTTCGCGGTACATATAATAATAACTATTAATTTATTAAAATGACAAAATTAAATGTTTCATTTCCTGCTTAGTGCAGTCTCTGCAGACGCAGTCTTGTATGGATTAGAATGTTAGGCCACAAAAAGAATGAATGAAAGGCAATTGCATGCAGCTGAGAGAGGGAAGTGTGGACAGAATTAGAAATGAGTACATAAGAGGAAGACTAAAAGTAGCACCGGAAAAGTGCGGAA
The DNA here is from genome assembly GCA_916610215.1 of Omphaloscelis lunosa. Classification (NCBI taxonomy): domain Eukaryota; kingdom Metazoa; phylum Arthropoda; class Insecta; order Lepidoptera; family Noctuidae; genus Omphaloscelis; species Omphaloscelis lunosa. Next base: position 6,236,510 of record OU744265.1, on the reverse strand, counting down.
ATCGGTTGTCCATGGTATGGGCATGTGATGCGGAAATATGAGGAAAATGTCGGGAGGAAAGTTTTGAGTATAAATGTCGATGAGTAGGGGAAGACTAAAGAAACGACGGATGGACTGTGTGAAAGATGATATGTCTGCGAGGGAAAAATGGAAGAGAACTATGTAGGAAAGGGACATGTTGCACCGACCACAAATAAATTGGGATAAGGGCAGGTCTCTGATATGGGCAAATTCTTGCAGATATTCAGCAATATGTTTGATATTATTAACGGGTTTGTACGGAAGCTGTCCAGTGACTGCCCCGTATATTCTTACAGCCTCTCTAATGAGGTCTTCAGGTATCTTTCTCTTTAGTCTTATAGCGACTGTATGGGTGTTCATCAGGTTAACTGCTTAGGATGTTTGGATAATTTGTAATTCGCTCTTTGTACGCTTTTGTCCTTTCTGAAATTTCTTCTATGACAGTTTTGATGCTGAAGTTGTGATTAAGTCTGTTATTTGAGACATACTTCTTAGTTTACAATATAATTTTAGTAAGCAACCTTGATGTTGACTCACCTACTTCTCACCTACTCTTACTGAGCTCGAAATCTCTAGAATTGAATTGCCTATGACCAACTTAACGAAGGTTAACTTGACGAAGGTTACATATACAAATAAGGCATCCAATATTAAAGTATTTCTAAATTCCACTTCCTTTGAGCTTCCAAGGAGTCAAAATCCTCATAGAAACCACGTCGCGTGGAACAGGTAATGCAACATAAATGAGGCAAAGTGTATTTAAACGGGTGATCCATTGTACGTGGAAACACTAAAGGGTTTCTAAGACGGATTTTATGACGAGCCACTGAGGCGCTCGTTCAAGCACATAAAAGCGAAATTACATAATAATAACGTTCAGGCGCTTTGTACGGCTAAATCGTTACTGTTGGTATGAGACGATGCTTTCAGGAGTTATATGGTTTAAAATAGAACACTATTCCTTTAATAATGCACAATATTACCTTACCTCACCTTCTGGTTAGTAGATCATTGAAGATGTTGAACCCTCCTATTAATCCTCCTATTAATCTCCTATTAATCAGTGCAGTTTTAGGCTAACGAAGAACAATTGTATTGCTATCATTCGTAATATTGTAGAATTTTGACATTCAGCCGAAATTTTAATCAAAATTAAAGTTGGAATTGGCAAAATGGAAACTCGATTTCGTCATAACCCCGAGCAGATCCAGAATTTTGATCAAATACCTAGTACCTGTATTTAACGGATTATGATAAAATAAGCTGCAACGGGTTTTTTTTTTTACAGTTTGTTGAAGAAATGGGTTTGTTACTACAATTTTTCGGGCTTTCTACAACTCAAAGAAAATTAATTCTAATACACCGTACGAAAGCTCGTTTTCAAATGAACCTCAACCAAGTTTTAGCACGGTAGGAAATTGACGTCCATAGTCAATCAAATTCACCATCAAATTCATCAAAATGAACTCCTGACAGAAGATTTCTCTCAGATAGGGCAATTCTAAGTCATGATGATGCTGAATTAGTAGCTGAAGTGTTGGTGTTTTAATCCCATTTCCGCATGCAGCAAACGACCCACCTGACATAGTCGGAAATAAACTCGGCCCGTTTGAGCCATCAATGCAGCTCATAGAGATCATTAAAGCATGTACTTACTTTGTAATAGAGCTTCTGGAATCTTCCGGCAACCCGACAAAAATGAGGGTAGATGACATTGGGACACTTCACTTAAAAAAAAACACTTAATTTGTTTACTCAAAAATTTTGCATGAATTACACGAAAAACCTAAAATAAAAATGTAATAAGTATTTTCACTTTATCCTACTTCAACATTAGTTATTGTGAATTTGTGACGTATGTCAAATAATTAAATCAATATGTATGTCTTAGAATATCTAGCCAGTGCTGGCGAGTTTGTACAGCACACTGTCGTTTTACATTTAGGTTTTATGACAACGTATACGTGGGTGAGGATTGTGGGTGGAAATCGACCTCGACTCTTGCATGATATTAAAACATAATAACATTTCCTTTTCTAGAAGAATGATCTCAGGCCGAACTTGTTTAAACTGCCTGGCTAACCTTCAACGTTTTTTAGTGACAAGAACTTCACAGCCTTAGAAATCTCGGCAAGGTTTGAAGTGACTTCAACTCCTAGCTAACAAATAAGAGCAATGGAGAAGATGGAAGGGGGGCCTTTGTTCTGCAGTGGACACAACATAGCATAAGCAAAACATAATCAGTCTTTAATTGTTCCCACCAGTGGGACACAAGCCTCCTCCCTGTGAGAGGAGTGGGCCATAATCCATTACGCGGGACTAGTGCGGGTTAGACAAGTCTTCAAATTTTTGTTGCTAGGACATGCCAGTTTCCTCACGATGTTTTCATTCAACGTTTTGTGGCAATGAAATAATTTTTGTCCCATGTAATAGGGGGCGAGCCTATTGCCATCAACCGGGCACAAATCTGGACTCCAGGCTGCTACTAAGAAATTTCAGATAGAAAAACCCAATAACACTTTGCCCGACCCGGGAATCGAACCCAGGACCTCATGCTCAGCAGTAGCGCTTGCGACCACTAGACCAACAAGGCAGTCTTACAATAATCTACCATCTTACAATAATAACTAATAATATGCAGGAATATGCGAAGCGAGCACCTCTGATATATTCGTTTTTCTTTTGACCATTCATACAAACAGAAAAATTTCTTTGCCATATTCATAAAAACTTCAGAATTTAGAGAATTAAGGATGCAATGGCGAGCGAAGCGAGCTCGAAAATTTAAGCGCCCAGCCTCAAATAGATTAGGTTTTCTTTTGACCATTCATACAGATATAGAAAGTATGTACATTTGCGACTTAAAAGCTTCAGAATTGAGAAAACTTAGGATACAAGAGCGAGCTCGACAATGTTAGCAGTCCGTCTCAGATTTTATTTTCTAGGGTTCCGTACGTCCAAATGCATAAACGGAACCTTTATACAGGCTTATAGGATCACTCGTGTGTCTGCCTGTCTGTCTGTCCGTCTATCACAGCCGATTTGCTCCGAATACACTGGACCGATTAAGTTGAAATTTGGTACATAACATGAATAGGTAAATCACTACGGATGAACAATAATATGAAAAGATTAGTAGTGCCCACTTGTAATAACTATTATGGTCGAAGATGTAGACTTTTTTTAGTTTCAAGTATTTTTAATTACCTACCAGTCGATATAGACAATTCTATCACAAAAACCTCTTTTAAAAATAAAATATATAAGTATCTCTTAAATGTGTTTTGTCAAAGCCTAAATGTTGTGAATATTTGAAAAACAAAAATCTGTGCTAAAAAGGAGCTACGTCTGCCAACAACTGCTGTGCAGTTTGGCAGAAGTAAATATCATGTAAAAACAAGTATTGCTGCGAATAAACACTTTTCATTCAATTCATTTACTAAATATTTTGCTATTTTGCGTACCAACTTAAATTTGCAGGTGGAATGTATGGGGGAACATGTTTTTCAACTAAGTACAATTTTAAGTTTGTTCTCGGGTTAACTTCATTGCAACTACAGAACCCTAAATTGTGCGTGGTCCGACACTCACTTGACCAGTTTTTTTTGCATTCATACAAATTATATTGTAGTTACGTTGTCGCCTTATGCATAAAAGCTTCATAATGATTTAAGGATCTTTAGGATGCAAGAGTAAGCTCGAAAATTTTAGTTCCCCTTCCAAATATGTTAGAATTTTTTACGTGTTGGTAAGCTAGAATATACCTAGGTACCTACTCTTCCATCTAGTATTAAGTACTAGTATGAAGAACATAGGGGCGGAAGGCTAGAAGATAAGTAGGTAACGCCTGTATAAAGAGAATAAGACCACCCACCACCAGGGGCCACGGCCCTCTTGACCAAAGTAAGTACGCCACTGACTAGAAACTTCACCAAAAGGATCGGCAGGACATCCGTAAAATATTTTAAGCAATGGCCTGCAACGGCACACCACGCCACGCAATATTCGTTGCTCATTAAAAGCTACGATGCACGTGCATCGTAGCGCAATCTGTTATTTTAAAATCGAACTACACCGACTCTAGCCACCATAATATCGCAAGAACTGTGGTGGGGTTGTGTCAAAATTTAACCCCAAGTTCCTATGAGAACGATGTCTCGTTGTACCTTTTTTTATTAATCTTTATATTTTTCTTATTTGTTAAGCTACGGTTTCCTAGAAAAGCTGTGGCCGCACTTTACGGACGCAGAAACTACTGTCATAAAAATTATGACAACGGCAAATATTGAAATCGTTAGATTCGCCCTACCGCGCTAAAACACAGTCGCATTTCAGTTTTGTTTTGACACCTCTTACAGACAATGACGCAGTGACTACATTTGTTTGACATGGAAACGCTATTTAAAATGTGTGAGCACTCTTCTCAATAAGGACACTTTTGTTTGTTTTTCCTAGCTGGAGTCTGGCCACGCTAAGTCTGCATAAGTCAAAAAACAATGGAATTTGAAAATCTATAGACGGCAACACCATCCTGTCCGACGAAAAAAGTATTTGGCACTTTGTTTATCTTTTTGTTTTTGATAGGTTATATTTTTTATATTCTGATTTTTTCCTGGTAAATAATAGTTACTTTAGCACGATGGATGCAGTGTTGAGTTGATGCATTTTTGTCATTGTATGGAGGTAGAGTATAAGTACGACATAGTCTATTATGCACACAATTATGCAAAAATCAAAATCAATCTCTACATATACTCTATACTCTATAGATCTACTTACAACCATAGACATTGTTTTTACTGTCTCAATGCTTACAACCCCGAAACTGATATAACTGACTGATTTAAAGTATACCATTTAGGAAACTTTTTGGGGCTGCCCATATTTTATTCGATTGCAGACTTAGCGTGGCTAGACTCTAGGGAACCGGTTACAAAACACCTTACTGAAACCCGACGCCACAAAGATCTCTGCGACGCGACGCGGTGGCGTTATATTGGATCTTTGGAAATTATTTCATTATTTATAATTTATACGAATTAGCTATTTTATTTAAGGATTACACTTTTAGCGAATTAGAAAAGAAAAAGTAAATATTTTTTATTTATTTTGACAGAATTTTTAATTATGCAAAAAAAATACAAAACAACAAAAACAAAAGTCGCTTCGTTTCTGAACGCAAATGATGCTTGACGGGACGGCTGTTGAATGCAGCGGACTTGTTATTCGATTTCAAAGTGATTTAATTCATTTCTCTTGTTTTATCACTATGAAAACTGTGTTCATTCTTTAACCATGTTGAATCAAACATCTACTGAAGCGTTGCTTTCAGCGAGTTACGTCGAAAATTACTTAGACTGTGTTGAAAATCTTCCGAATGACCTGCAAAGACATTTATCGCGTATGCGAGAGCTTGACGTAACATATAGAGGTAATTTTCCAATTTCTGCATGTCCCTTAGGCCATAATTGCTCTTACTAAGTATTAACAGTTGTATAAGTTATTAATAATTGATACAACAGCTTGTAATTATATTGTTGACGTTCGCCTTTCAACCTCATTACGTATGCATACCTATGTATAGATTGCGACTCGCGAGTACAAGTAGACCAAAATAACACCAAAACCACTAGTCTGTAGTCACTTCGAAAGATGGTTATAAAAAGATTTCATTTGGACCACTTATCATGTGTAGATGTTTTTGTCTAGTTTTATTGTACAAAATTGCAGGTATGGAGGTAACCTATCTGATTTGTGTTGGTATGTGTTAAATTTGGTTTCCGATTTTAACAGAGTGTCTTCGTGAAGCTGAGAAGCACCTAGCAGTATGCATAGGAGCCAATACAGATGAGCGTCGCCGCAGCCGGGCAGCTCTGCGGCTACAGACAGTGCTGGTGGCTGCTCAAGAAATAGGAGATGAGAAACTACAAGTTGTGCAGACACTGCAAGACCTCATTGACAATAAACAACGGGCACTTGATGCAGATCATAAAAAACTAAGTGAGTAATTGATCATAATCTATTTTGAAAACATAATTTGCCAAGTCTTTGAAACAAAATGGAGAACAGTCAAATTATAAAAAAATTACATGTGTAACAAAAATACAGTATCAAAAATAAAAGTTAACAACTGTTTATCATAACAAAGTTTAGTGTAAATAAACACAACAATAGTTGTAGTATGTTGTTAAATACTTTTCTTTTTCATAATATCACATATTGGAAAAATGCCAAAACTAATTTATAATACATAAAACTAATTTAAAGTACATTTTTTTACAGTATCTTGCCTGGAGGTAAAGACAAATGGTACAGTAAAAGAGGAGCCAGCCCCAGTCCCAGAGACACTTCGGGCTGCTGAGAAGGAGGTGCCAGCTCCAGTGGTCACGCCACAGCACGCACCACCACCCCCACCTCCTGAGCGTAGCAATGAGAAGGAGAAAGAAAAAGTGGATAATAGAGATAAATCTGGAGGTAAGTTTGACTACATCTCTATTCTTGTATGTGTGTACTAATATTCAGTATTAAAAAAAATTACATTCATACAATATGGCCGATATAACTTGGCAGTTCCGAACTTTGCGCAGAAGTCTGCGCCCTAATAACATTTTTTAGGAACCAATAGGTGACATGAGGCAAGTGTGAGAGAGAACATGCATGAAAGTTCATAGTGCCTATGTTCAGACCTGCCAAGTTATATTGACCGTATTGTACTTTGTGTTTCCACTTGTCGGTCTCCTATCATCTGGGTTCAATCCCCTTTAGGTCCAGTTCATTCTGACACACAAAAAGCTATCTTATCCATCATATTTTTGCCAAAAGTAGCTTTTGTTGTAAATAATAAATACTAATCTCAATGTTTATCCCAGGTGAGAGATGGTCGAAACGCGCGAGACGATCACGAACCACAGCAGGTGCCGCCACAGACGGAGCAGACTCGAGCGAACGGGATAGTGAGAGGCATGCCCACAACACTACCCACAAGAAAGGTATGCATATTTTTAGTAGACAAATAATGTGTATGTCAGTTTTTATGTCAGTAGTACTATGCTACAGATTGCAAAAAGACCACACATTCTTCCATTCATATTTTGTAAAACTAAATGCTAACATTTTATACCTTTATTCTACAGGTATAGGCAAAAAGAAAAAACGCAAAGCGCGCCAAGCAGCACAACGTTCAGAAACACCGCCAGAGGAGACAGACGCCATTGATCCTGACGAGCCTCGCTACTGCCTCTGCGACCAGATATCCTTCGGCGAGATGATCCTCTGTGACAACGACCTCTGTCCCATCGAGTGGTTCCACTTCTCCTGCGTCTCACTCACAACCAAGCCTAAAGGCAAATGGTTCTGTCCCAAGTGCCGCGGAGACCGACCGAATGTCATGAAGCCTAAAGGGCAATTCTTAAAGGAACTAGAACGGTATAACAGGGAAAAAGAAGAGAAAGCATAGCCTTTACTAGAACATTAGGTTAAGGTTCATGTGGATTTGAAATTAGTGAATACTTCTGCAATATTTTTATGATGGTGCTTGTGGTAGATATCAAATTGTGATAGCTAAAGTACGTATTTTAAATAAAGTCCTTCGATTTAAATGGGAGTGTAAGCTGCTAAGAAAATTATAATATTTTGGTATAACAACCTGACTCGTGAAAAAATCAAGTTAAAGCTCAGTTTTTATAAAAAAGGTATTCACTTTTTTCTAGTCCATATATAAGGCACACAGTTTGCCTTGAACACTTTCAAGTATTGAAATGTGATTTAAATTTTATGAATATTCAGTTCTTTCTACTGTGTCGAGTGGTTGTAACAGAAAGTTACGAAAATTATTTGAGGTATGATTATTTGAATCTCCACAACAGCACAGGATAGAAGTCATCGAATATATGTTGTTAATTTGACTCCGCGATTTGACGAAATGTTGTAAATATAATTAGTTATGTTACGGTCAAACACGGAACTCTAAGTACAGTACGGCATAACTTTAGTTACGCGTTACGGCATCTATTGAATAGAGAAGAACATTCTTTATTATAGGTTGTTGCGAACAGATTTAATTTCTTACATTAAATAAGTTATATTGAATATAAGGATTAATAAATAATGCAAAGTTGTTTTATTTAAATAACTATGTTTAGCAACTTTTCCTCTTTTGTTTCCCATGAACGGAGCTTTATTATCACCATCGACCTAAACTGCACAGGTTTTTTGAATAAGGTCCTTTTTCCTATCATACTGGTTTGCGTGCCTCGCCCGCATGCGTGAGCTTCTCGCGTGTGATACCCTCAATCCATCCGCCAAATATGTACGAAACGGAAACATATGGGCCAGACACAAACAAGGCCCTAAGAAAAACAACCTTTATCATTCTTCAATTAAAAATGCTCCATTGGACTGGGGACTTTCCGATTAGCTCCTATTATGTAAGAAAGTGAAAATGTATGCGAACTGGCGCGTCGTATTTAGTTATAATTGCCTCAATTTGACGATAAGATAGATACCCAGATTAGATTAAAATTTTACAGAATTTGTTCCTCAATATCAACTATCCAGCAAGACCGATAAAATCAAGATGTACACGAACACGACAAAATGTAATTTCCTGAGCAAGCATAATCAAATTTCACCCGCGCAACCCTTACCTTTTTTTTTACCCCCCTCATCAATCACGACGAAAACAAAACAATCGTTTCCCGCCAGCAGAAACTTCGCCTGGTGTTTATATAGGTATTAAAATTCAAATTTAAATGTTCTGTAGTACAGGTCGTGCCATTAAAGATGAGACTTGACCGCGCCTCCCGCCGCTCTTTCCCCCGCCCCGATGACGCCCCAGCGGGGACCTCATACCGCTAAAGAGACCCATAAATCGTCTACTGCGCAAGTCAAACCACGTGGTGCGTCAAGTCTCATCTTTAATGGCACGACCTGTAAGTATACGCAAAATAATCACATGAAACGGCTCTATTCAATTTACCTAAGTATGATCGCTGTGTCAGTGGCGGTACCTTCATAGAAACTAGAAGCCCGGCTTGCCCTAATAAAATCTTAATTCACAAGAACAAACGTAAGCCTATCAATTTTTTTTTTTTAAATCGGTCTCTTAGAAGAGCGGTGACCGCCACATACTGTATGCAATTTACCGGCAAATGACGTTACTCAAACTTATGAAAGTAAGAGTGAGGCCTCATTAGTGCGTTGCGTCGTAGCAGCAGCGTCAACGCTGCGTCCTTTTACATATATATTTTTAGTGACTGTCACATTATGCGTTGCGTCGTCACACGCGACATTTCAATAGATCGACGAACGAGACGAAGCGGGGTGAGGGTGATGCGGTACACTGTCGGAGCTCCGGTGCGACGTCGGACAGTATTCCAATGCTAGAGGGGGCAAACTAGATACAGGCGACGTCGTGCGTCGCCCTCGCAGGTGTTGCATACACACTGCGTTGATCCGCACTAATGAGGCCTCACGGTCATAGAGAGCGTTTTTTGACACCGTACAGTCAAACCCCGCTGTCATAATTTTCGTAACAGTCATCACTGCGGCCGTTATGTAGCAGCCACCGCTCTTCTAGAAAACCGTAGCTTTAAAGAAGTCTTCATAAACACGGGACTGGAAGCTGAAAGTAACCTTAGGCGATGAAAATAATACACAACAACAATTCAGTATACAATATGTCCTTTATTTCATATAAGAATTATACACAAATCGTCTAGTTACAAATAGTCATCATGCAGGAAACAAAATGTAGTATATTCTTCAAATAAGTCTCCTAAAACTTCTAAATACGTAGCCCGTACATACTACATCTATTACGCTATAATATTAATAATTTGATTTGTCATAAATGCCATTATTATATTTAAAATGCTTCTAAAATCAAGGTTAATATTTGTTTATAAAATATTGCAATGGCTTAAACTTTCGACTAGATTTATTATTATAATTAAGTATCTCTATATTGCAAATTAATCGTAGTGTAAATACTTGATCTTTAACAGTAATATAGTTCGTAGAGATTCTAACATAGTGAAGTACCATACTTATAAATAGTTTAAAAGAGTTTGAAATGGTAAATTAAAACGTCATGCTCACTAAACGCAGACACCCATGGCGTGATAATACTTAAAAACTTACTCGTTCCACAAGATTACTCTATTACCCAAAAATGGCGTCTTCACTCAGTACTCAACATTTCCAAGCTAAAATAATATTCACTCCGTCAAACATAAACCGAACACAATAATAGATGGGATAAAATTACAAAACTAGATAGTCAAATGGATAACTGAATGCAAATTATTATAAGTCTAACTGTGTTGTTAGTTTCAAACCTACGATCGCGATTCATAAAACTCGTCACACAGAACACAACACACAAAAATACGCTAAATAAAATCGTTAATAATTTGAATGCACTTGTTCCATCTAATTCCAATATCAATCAATATCAAAAAAACGTTAACTATACGGCAAGACACAATAATACTTTTAGTGTAAGGTAAAAATATCAAGCCGATACTTTTAAGTACACTTCATTTAAAATTCCAATACACACTTAAAACGATTAATTTGTGACAAAATAATAATTATAAATATGACACTAATTTGAACACAAATACTAATAAATTAACCGCTACCATAAGCTATAGAAGTACCACAAATAATATCGTGCACATTATAAAGTAGCACTGATACTAGGTTTCCAAATCAAGAATTTCTTTTCTTTTTCATTTGGTTATTGACAAACCAGTACCCTAATTGCGTAATACACGATCAATCACAATTTGTTTCCATTTGAAATAGATTGCTTAATAAGTTGGAAAAAAAAATCTGCTCAACAACGTAGATAACGCAATGAATATTGTTAAACTGTCAAAATGAAACAAATTTGTCATAATCGTTTACGAAAATAAGTTACGCAATTAGGGTACTGGTGTTAGAGTTTTTATGCCGCCCATGGGCCTCTGACTTGGCTTCACATGCCGTCGAGAAATATCTCTCAGGCATGCCGGTTTCCTCACGAAGTTTTCCTTCACCGTTTTTGAAGCAAGTGATAAATAAACAATAAGCACATGAATCCGAAAACTCAGAGGTGCGTGCTTTGGGTTCGAACTCGAGACCACACCAAAGCTATCACTGCGTTAATAGTCAATAATCAGGAATCGAAGTGTGATAAGCCAGAGGATTCAGGTGAGTAAAGCTATATTTTCAGATCACACCTTTGATGAAAAATTGCCTAGTATAAGAATGTGATGAAACATACAAACTATATTGAAGACTTATATTAAAGAAAGCTTAAGTACACTTAAAGAAGAAAAGGTGATTATAAAAGCATTTGTAATTACAAACTATTTAAAATGCCACATACATTCGAGATTCCTACCAATCTGATTTAGAAACCTAGTCAAAAATTATATCTAGTTTGATCTAAACATTTTTTTCGCTACTTAAATTAGGAAATTAGGCCGTCGCGTATTAAATAGGGGGAACTTGAATGGCCGATCTTATAGTGATGTGTCATTGTACACTATACCCAAACTCCGTGGGGATTCTTATTGGTGGGCGCTGCGTTTTCTAGCTGTCTCGGAGACCCGATGATCCTGCGAGCGCTACCTGCTTTGCATAAACCTGTAGGTAAAAAAATTAAGTCACAAGCACGTAAAATTGACAGAATAGGAACTAAGAAGTTCATAAAGGGTTTCCAGTCCACACTCTTAGAAGAAAATAGCTACTGGCCGCGGCTTCGCCCGCATGGACTCTTTTCTAAAGTAAAGTAGCCTAAGTTACTCCTTATAATATCAGGTATCTGCCCGTGAAAGTCCCGTAAAAATCGGCTCAGCCGTTTCAGAGCTTAGCCGGAACAGACAGAAAGACAAACACTTAAAAGTTAGTTTTTTTTTGTTACAAGTATCGTTTATACTTTCATATTCATTTCATAGTCTTATGAGTAATAAACGGTTGTGCAAGTCAACGGGAAGTAATGCCGTTTGACTGGTTGGTAGAATTCATCGGAAATATGTATATTAGGTATGTGTCAATATAATACCTAGAAAATCGGATCATGATTTCGTTTTAAACAGAAATCGTAAAACAAATAAGGAAAAAACTGAAAAAAACTTTCTCTCTAATTTTATGCATATATTATTTATTTATTATAAGGTAGCTTTACAGCTGACAGTAAGTATAACATTATTATTATTCTAATCATTACGGCAATTAGGAAGTACACAGAAAAATATGAAAGACAGAGAGAGTGACACAATTATTAATATTTATAGTGTGTGCGGGCGTGTATCTGTGCGGTGTAGGTGTTGGAAATGTGTGTGGTGGTGTGTGTATTTTTGTGTACGTATGACTAAACTGGCACTACTGAGTCCGCTGTGTGTCTGGCGTTTGATGGAGGATGTGAATAATTTCTTTTTTAAGTCTGTTCCGTGTGGTATTGAAATATATAATAAATCATACATACCATCTAAAGGATGCCGCAACTCATCCACGCTGCCGGTCAGGCTCTGTAGATTAGCTTCCTTCATCTCCTGGACCAGCCTTTCCACCTGACGCTTCTTCTCCATTATGGCATTTTCTAGCACTCCAACCTGCGGACAGTGTATCTTAAACCTGATTCATTATACAACAAGAATAACCCCTAAAACGTTATAGATATGAATGTATTTCAGGTAAGTATGTATTTTCGAACTCGAACGGAAGTAGAAAGTGAGACAAGTTCGAATTTGAAATGAGTCAGAAAAATCATTAAAAAATCCAATCTTAAAGTTAAATTTAATTTTTCGGACAGTTTTGAAGTTCATAGGCGGGCGGGCAGGGGTATCTAAATTATCCCAATATTTTTATACAAAAATTCTGCATACTACGCAAAAAACTAAGAATGAAATTAGAAAATAGGACATACCTCTCTCTTCAAATTCTCGGCGGTGAGATTGTTAATTTCAGTCGCATGTTTCGCTTGCTGTATCTGACTTTGTAAACTCTCCATTTCAGCGAGCATTGATCGCTCCAGCGCTTGCCTGTTATGGGAAGAAAATTATCATAAGATCAATCTAGCTAAGAAAATAATAATTTAGTTTGTATATGTGCATTCTCCCTGTTATATGGGACAAAATAGTAACCGGGAAACTCAAACTAAAAGCATTTATTTCAGGTATTTGATTGATTCAGGCGCGACCTTGCGGAAATCCATTTTAAAATGATGAGTTCGCGACAAATCAATCGTCATCCTGAGGATACCTCGTTGAGAGGTGAAACACGTGTCGATTTCTTTCAGGGTCTTTTTAAGACTCTTTAGAAATAGCTAAGCGGAACATGTTACTAAATATATTCACATCATCATTTTAGCCTTTATTTTAATTAAACAATTTACAGGCACTTTTGAATTTTTAAAGGAATTGGTCTTTCAAAAAGATGAAGCTAGTTGCCCATTCCAAAGCGTAGTAGGTACCTATGGAGAATATTGTAGCAGTAACAGTGATAGCCTAGTGGTGTGACCGTCAGACTACCAAGTCATAGGTCTCGACTTCGAACCCAAGGCACCTCTGACTTTTCGGATTCATGAGCGTATTGTATATTTATCCCTTGCTTCAAAAATGGTGAAGGAAAACATCGCGAGGAAACCGGCATGCCTGAGAGATATTTCTCGACGGCATTTATAGGCAAGTCGAAGACCCATGGGCAGTATAAAAGCTCTGACACCAGGTTAGTCACTAACCACACGAAAAGAAAGATGGAGAATGGGAGGCATTTACCCAGGAATGGGACAAAGTAGACTAGTAATTTAAAAAAAAGGGAAATAAAGATATACTGTAGTATACCTAGGGATGTAACGATTCCGATGCCAATATATCGGTATCGCCGATTATAATTATGTACACAACCAATATCAAACAGTTCGAAAACCGCGCGAAACGACGACGCGCGCGCAACATTGTTACTCCGTTTCAGGCGGGACTGGCGGGAGAGCCGCGCAGCGCATGCTTAGCGACATGGCAACACGGCGAACGGCAGTGTTTGCAGTTTGGTGAGCGTTAGCTGAGAGATGTATTTTTTCGTGCCTCTTGCACGTCACCGCTATTCGTGATTCTATTTTTTATTCACACAGTGAAGTGAGGACTATAAAACAGATGTGCTCGAAATACAAAAAAAAAACAAACGCCCGGGGTCCGTACTTCATTATTTATTATCTACTAAGCCATCGATATCGCCACCGGTATCGGTATCGCCGATTATTTACTACAATAATCGGTATCGTATCGGGAAAATTATGTATCGTTACATCCCTAGTTATACCGTTCACTTTTCCTTGTCTACGTCTTTGGGTAATTTAGAACTGATGTTGTGAAGGTAACACTAAAATAATAAAAAGTTCAGGCAGAATCTAAACAAACCAAAGACCAAGGTCTCTTAATTCCCAGTACAACTCAGCTGACTATCAATACAACAATCTAATTTACATTTTCACACAAGTACTTATTACTGTACCTGTAATTGTTGCCGTAATTACAGAAATCAAGACGGACTAGGAATTACAAGTAGGGTTGCCAACTTTTTTTTATATCAAATATAGTATTTTCGAAGCCATCGCCTGTAGAAATATAGTAGATGGCGAAAAAATATAGTAGGTATATTTAAAAAGCATTTTTATTCTTTAAAGGCATAGTTTTTGCTACTAGGAGTATGAACCTTCATTAACAGGTTTTTTTTTACACTCTAAATTAAGGTTACTGACCCTATTACGATCATTTCTCAATTTTGTATTGAAATAAAAAAAATATTGTAGTTTCGCCTACGACATTTTTCTTTAGAAAAATATAGTATTTAGGCCTCTTATATAGCAGGATAGTATATTATAATAGTAAGGTTGGCAACCCTAATTACAAGTTGTGAATTCATGATCACGAATGAGATAAACAGAATCACTTTTCACGTTATAATCTGAATAGCCACATCGTATATGTAAACATAAATATGCAACGTAATGATAATTTCAGTACGAAAATACACAAATGCTATTATTCGACTCTCGGTAACAAAAAGAGAAAACTTCGTAAATTACTTTATGTAATATTATGTAAGTTCGTTTTAGCATACTAGTGAGTGACTTAATGGCATATAACACCTATTATATTTAATATTGTTTGTCTAAGAAAATTTCTCTCCGTTCAGTCGACAAGTAGCTCAGCCGATCTCACTAGGCTTTAGTTTAAAGTAGGTTTTGTCCGCGACTCCGCCCGATCATTTCCGTGGAGGTCGGAAATGATCCCACGGAAACATACTACCGTTAAGTTAACCGTAACGCGCATGCCAGTAAAACTCAAGTCGGCAAGATTTGTTGCGACATATTCAACAATCATCGTCATATTTCAGCCAAAAACCCTAATGAATACACCTAAACCTTCCTCATGAATCACTCCGTCCATTGGTGAAAATCCGTTCGGTAGTTTTTGAGTTTATCGCGTTCAGACAGACAGACGCGGCGCCAGTGGGGGGGTCTTTGTTTTACAATATGTAGTAATAATAATCAGACAGCTTAAGTGAATGCTCAAACTAGCTGAACATACCAAATAATTTAAAAAAATAAGTTGTAAGGTCTCTAACACTTCGAGGCCTTCTTTTGACCTTAGTTTTGAAATGTATTTTGTTTTACTTAAGTTTTATTATGCCAATAAACGCATTTCTTTTCTTTCTTAGACTCTAGATTAAGAATATTTGAATCGGCTGTAGAGGTCAAAGTCAATAGGTTAAAAAGCCTTTTTGAGAGGCAAGAAAACTCACCTATTTTCCTGCTGGCGACTGTTTATAAGTCTCTGCTCGTTGTGGATCTCCTCCATCAGCTTCCGGATCTTGTTCTTACATTGTAACAGTTCAGTTTCACAGTTCGCCAGTTTCGAGCGCACCAGAACGATCTCCGACTTTATCGTCTTCTCATTCTGTTTCACTATTTCACTTTCCTCTTCTACGTAGTTTAGTGATTGCACCTGTACAAAACAATCATGTATACAGGCAGAAAGCACGACATACAGAATGTTCTGCAGGAGTTGTCATACAAGAGGCCACTCTCCGCTTATTAGCATCAATTAGCTAAATAGTAATAGAAAATTCTCCGAGTGATGCATCAAATAGGACAATAGATACACACACGGTTTGTTTTTAAGTGAAAACTTCTTTAGGCGCGTTGGGTATTTTAACAATTGAACTCGCGACACCGTTACCGACACCTCATTTTTGTAAACGCGATCGTGATCTTTATTTATATTACGTTACGGACCAATGTTCTATACAAGTATTTTTGTTCTACCAAGGCGATCTTGTTCAAGTTTTCACTTCTGTCGGCACTCCCGGAGTGCCACTGTTTTTTTTTTTAATGTGTAACATCTTTCCTCTCGCTTTCTTTCAATTAGTGGGAGTGATTTCGTGAAAAGGGACGGAAGTGTGTAACAGGAAGCCAGGAAAGCGCGCGCAATTTGATTTGACCAATGAGCGCGCGCGGTTCTAGAGTTGGCCGTCAGTTGGTACCAACCCATTTTCCGAGAGGTTGGTACTGACAGCTAAGATTTATTTATTTATTTAAACTTTACACACACAAAAAGGCACAAAGGCGGACTTAATGCCTTAGGCATTCTCTACCAGTGAACCAAGATGTCAAGCACACACATCATATGCGACTACTGCTCGCTCGGTTTTTTTTTTAAATACGAAGTTCTTATTTTGGGATTGCAGAGCGAAAATTATGACTATGAGAAATAGAGAGAAGTGGAAAAATAAAATCGGCGAAAGTGCTTGTATTGAGCCACATAAATTATCAATTTCAATCAATCTGCTAACATCATTACAAATTGATGAATTCCACAGCTGTATGATCTAGAAGCGCGAAAGAAAATAAAGAAACCGTGCGACCGGCGTTGCGGGCAAGTCGTGATAAGACAATGTTTTGTTAGCACGTAATTATGTCTCAACAGATGATTGCTTTGTGCGATCTTGTGAGAGAGTTCCAATTACCTGCTCAGTACCGATCCGCAGTTGATTGTCCGCTGAACTTATTTGTTGCTGTAATAGTTCTACTTGACGCTCCTGTTCTCGCCCTTTGTTTTCCCAGAAACCGATTTCTGCATCATACTGTAAAATTTAAAGAGATTTATATGAATAAGTGGTATAGGACCAAGTATGTTCCCTTGTGGAACAACCTAGCCTTTAAGGCTGCATAGTTAGTAGTAGTATAGTAATCATAGTCACTGATAATATTTGGTATAGTAATTTTATATCGTTTTTTTTATCTGCACTAATACTCGTATTACAAAGAGAAGAGATTTGTATTTTTGTTTGTAATGAGTAAACGCAAAAACTATGGGACCGTTTAAAAAAAAATCACCAGTAGAATGCCATATTATCCTTACATATTATAAAACAAAGTCCCCCGCCGCGTCTGTCTGTCTGTCTGTCTGTCTCAACGCGATTAACAACCAAACGAATTTTCAAACAATTTTCACCAATGGACGGAGTGATTAAATGGGAAGAATTTATTGTATAATTCATTAAGGTTTTGTGTAAATTGGCTGAAATTTGATGATTATTGTTGAAGATGTCGGAAAAAATAATAACGACTGGGAGCTTTATTGACGTGCGCCGCGGAAATCGTAAAAGTTACATAAAATGTATGTTCTATAGTATTGTTCATCTTAAAAAGTTCAACAAAAAAGTCCGCGATAGCATATGTCTTTCTTCTAAGGATGACTCACAATATCCATTTTCATCTTTCAGAATTTGATAAAAATTCATTGTTATTTCCGAAGCTATTTTGAGCGATATTATATTAATCCTTATCCAATAAACTTTGTTACTTAAATTGAGCATTTAATTTAGATTAAAATATGTCGTGACATCATTTAATTTAAATTAATGCTTTAAAAGATATCGCAGACTCTAAATTCCGCGTAACAAAATAATTATGGTTGACGGCAACGCGGGCGTAGCGGTAGGAGTCAATGACCTTTTCCTCGGCTATTAGGTATGTAACCCCGGTATCGGTAGTACATTTCCGTGGGATATTTCCCGACATCCACGCGGGCGAAGCCGCGGGCAAAAGCTAGTAGTAGGCTATAATTTATAAAATTAACAAGGCAACGAGGCAAGTCTGAAACATATGAATTGAATTGAATAAAAAAAAGTATTGGGATGCTAACCTAACTATCACAGTAAAATTTGATTGAAATCTTCATACTAGTAGAAATAATGATTACTTTTGAAATCACATAATGCTTTACCTTTATAAGATCCACTTGCTGACTGGACAACTTCTCCCTCTGATAGTTGACAAGCGACACCAGTTCCCTGTACTGGCTGTTATAGCTGACTGCCTCGGGACTCCTGTTGTCCTGGTTCTCTTCAGGCAAGTTGACGGGCGACATGTGTTGAGGCCGGTTCGAACGCATGCGGTTAGGAGACTTTCTAACGGCTTGCGATGGAGGCGGCGGCGAACGATATGGCGGTGGTGGTTCTCTGTCAAAGAATGGTTATGTTTTAATATCCTAGGTAAGTTGAAATCAACACAGCTTTCTGAAAACTTCTCTTGAAGTTATTCTAGTAGCCAACAGAAATGACACAGAGGTTTATTTTTTTTTTTGACTCAGTTTGCTGTTTAAAATCACATTCATCTTCATCATCATTTCAGCCGAAAGACGTCCACTGCTGGACATAGGCCTCCAATAAGCACTACCACTTCAACCGATTCTGTGCTTCCCGCATCCAGCGGAGTCCTGCAGCCTTCACAAGGTCATCGGTCCATCTTGTGGGAGGCCATGAGGGTGATTATTTCGTTAAAATAATAACTAAGATAAGTGATGACCCGCAACAAAATAAATGACTTGATATGATTGAGACCACCTACCCTAAATATGAAAGACCATGTCCCAATTACTAGAAGAGCTATACAAAATATAAATAATACAGTGTTAATGGTCTATTCCACATAACTGTCAATGGTAATATGATAGGGGAGTTATAAACTGTTAACGTGTGTAACGGCAATGAAAAAAGTGGGACATGTGAGTAAATGAATGCTGTTACAATAAAGTTTTATGAATGAAAAACAAAAAATCTTCTGACCTTCTCAATTTCAATATTATCTTTTGGCTACCTGAATGTTCTGACTAATAATCTTAGTTGATAGTTTATATGAATCATAGGACATTTGGGTCAGGGATCATAAATGTCAGTATGTGATGAGTCATTATACATGAGAAAACCAAATCTGAATTATTATAATAATACTTCGCCTGTCTATTACCTATAGTTTTTTTTTGCCATGTATCAGATTCCTGATTTGGATCAAGAATTCCTGACCCAAATGTCCTATGATATCCTTCAACTATGACTGTTATGATATTATTATGCTTTTGTTCAGCAGTAAATGACTACAGAATCAAGTAGCATTTTTTTTTCTGTTTTTTAAATTAAAATATTAACCCATCATTACCGTTCTCAGCCAATGCAATAACAGAACTGTTACTTTAGTCAGATACCTTTAACTTTATTTGTTACTACTGGCTGGCCTTAAGTCGTAAAAAAATTCATCATCAATTTAGCCAAGAGGCATCCACTTTTTGACGAAGACCATCCCCAAGAATGGCCACAACAGCCGGCCTGTGCTGGCATCCAGAGGATTCCCAGTTAAATCAAAGAAACTATGAGATTTAAGAGAGTGCACTCTGAAAGTTTCCCAACTTTCAGTACATACCCATGTCACAAATAGCTGTCAAAAATGTCACCGTTTAGATTTTTAGTATTCAAGATTAATAAATGAAATGACAAAATTTCACTGTGTTGAAAAACCACTTGGAAACCTTACAAATGCTTTTTTACACCTTAAACTTTTACAACATAATCAATATTTTTGTGCAACACAGGGCAATATGTCTTAATTACATTTTGTAATATTTAATCAATATTACAAATTTAATCAAAACAATGAAATATCTGCCAGCTATTTGTGACTTTGCTAACTTTCAGAATGCACAGTTCTAAATAGTATAGAAAGTATATCATTCATTACCTGTAAGGTGGGACATCTTTAAGTACTGGGCTGTCAGACTCGGGAGTTTTGGCTTGCTGCACACCCTTGACAACTCCAACAGGGTTTCCAGGTGAAGTGTTAGTCACATTGTTATTGCTATAAGTTGGGGTTGTAGACATTCTATTTGGGGAGTTCTGAGAGTCCAACATGTTGGAGTTTGATGTAGTGTGACCACTAAAAGGAAAAAATGGTAGTGGTAAGACAATTATATAGTTAGATACCATGTTAAATGTGCTGAATAAAGAAATACTATGTGTGCACTATGTATGGTAAGATCATAATATTAGATTTACAATAATGTTATCCAAAGTGTGGTTTTATTATAACTCACCCATTATTTCCTATTGGAGATCTAGAACTGTTAGTTGCTTGAGCTTGAGGTTTCTGGTTGTTGCCAGAGTCTGACCTTCTCAGTATAAACTGTATATCATTGGAGTATTCACCCCATTTCATTAGAATCTAAAAATAAATTGATAGCTATGAAAATGGGAAAAGATTAGCTAAGGTTTGCACTAGAAATGAAAAAATAAATTGGGATCTCAATTTATAGTAAAGTTACTTTTAGTCACATATGTTACAATATAGCTATATACATAATATAAGTAAAATTCAGTTACTTTTCATTCAGTAACAAACATATCTAAGCACTGAATTATTTTAGAAAAAAGAAATTACTCTCTTCAGTATTCATGCAATTCATTGGCTTATAAATAGAACATGATACCTTGAGGGGATACTCCTGGGGTGCCAGCAGCCGTTCATTATTTCGCCACCGTTCTATCAGTGTAAATCTGCCCACTTTTCCAGTGGCATGAGCTAATGCGAAAACTACATCCTGTGCAAAAAATATTATGATAGTATCGATCATCGAAAGTTACTAAAAGTGAAAATGAATACATATATCATTCTATCCGTGTCAGTAGCATAATCATGAGAATAGAATTTCTAGTATACTGACCTGGCAGGTTGTGGTCTCTGTAACCCCACAAACGATCCTTTGTATTCCCTCGACCCAGACCTTCAGCTCCATTAATTTCACACTGTTCACAATCAACTCATAGACCACATATTCACCTAAGATGTCATTTTATCGCTTATTCAGCCTGCGCGAGACTTTTTCCTCACACAATATGAGCTAAAACGCAACACAAACATACCAAAAACACAATAAAGAAAATAAAGCTCCAAGACAAGTGGGTTATGAGAAATTTTCGTTTAGAAACACGTCGCTGACATAAGCGTGACAGCTTTCATTTTATTGCTAACCATAGACGAAGGCAAATGGTTTATGGTCACTAATATAACTTTTTTTATGGTTTTGAAAACTGTTCTGTCTGCCTCTACTAATGAGTCATACTACCGATTTCTCCTAGTCCAAAATATGTCTAAAACATTCTAATAGTAAATAGTATATCTCTTTCAGCTATACTTTCTGCAGTACAATCGGTGTCACATTGTATTTGTTAGTTCCGTTTACGTATGTCGACTTATGTCAGCACCTTGGAAGCGGTAAATTCAAAAATATATCTAAATATTGTTTATCGCCTGGTACGAATCCTTACGTATTCTCCAATTATTAAATATTTGACCACATTATTCAGCAAGATATTTATAGACTGAGTAAAGAGTATTTACTTCTATTTTGTAGTTATTCGTTTTTATAAGTACTGGCAAGTTGAACTCTGACATTGATTTATGTTCGTCGACATCGTTTGATATTGCACTGCACCAGTGCACAAACAAATATTGATTAATACACAATTGAAACTATTCAATTTTATAAAGTTCACATTACTAATTATGGCAGCACCGGCAGCAGCAGCCGACGACGACGACGATGTAATTCCAAACTATTGAAGTGTAAAATATAGATGCATCCAGGCTGACCCTATATGGAATGCACCTAACTAGTTTTATTCTTACAATGCAAATGGGAGAGAAAAGCTAAGCTAATGTGGATGCTGAATGTGGCTGTAGATTATGTAACTTGGACCTATAGATACCTTGTATCCTTTAGTCCTTATATCTACACGAGTGCCGGATATTGTGGCACAACTTGGGACAGACCTATGATGCCTATGCCGAGCAGTGGACTGCGATGGGCAGAGTTGATAGACTGATAATATTATTTATTTTGCTCTAGGATATTTCGTTCAACGTCGAGGAAATACAGAAAATCGTGAGAGATAATATAGAGTTGTGTTTGGGGGGTAACTCGTACAGCCATTCACGATCTCCGCAGTGGATCAGTATTATAACAGATAAAACTCTTACAAGAATTAATAAAATGAATAAACCTTTCAAATACATCAGTGAGTATCTATGGAATACAATATAGATAAATAAAATTCGGAGAATACCCCTTGAGAGGTTAATAGACGCCATGTTAGTAGTGAACAGCCGGACAGGCTCACGTTCTTAGCCCAATACTCTCATCTGGCGTTATTGCAATGAAAATGCATGGATTAGCGCCTCGTCCATGACAGTGATAGAACAAGACATAGCATAATAATGTTAGCTGCACCTGTACTTGTCATCATCATCACCATTGGCAGCCTTGTTCCACCCACTGCTGAGTATTAGGCCTCCTCCCTTTTGTGTCATGCTTCCCTAGTCTGATAGAGTTTAACCCATCTGGCTATTGGTCTGCCAACGTTACTTCTACCGTTTCTCAGCAATCATTCAGTTATGGCTCTGCTCCACCTGCCATCACCACGCGTATAGCCAAGTGTTCTGTCCACCTCCATTGCAGAGCTGCTACCTGTACCTAATGTTTACGTTTAATAATACCTATTTTGAAAAATATTTGATCTAGCTCTTGGATTATACTTAAAAATTTAACTAATATATCTTCTAAACTTAGACTCCGTGAAATCTGTGACGTGACGAAAACTTGCGACTAATTAGCAATAAAATTTAGGCAAAATTGTCTCGTCGATGCTTTGCAAACGAAGTAGACTGGTCGGAAACCAGCTCTACAACCTACAAAGAGTTGTTTTTCGACCATTCTTTCACATCTATAAGAATATTGTTAATAATATAATATTGTTTTACCCACAGTGCGAATCACAATAACCCAGAAGAATGGTGCGGGTTTGCACACAGCCGCAGCATATTACTGGGACACTGCCACTGACGGTTGTTGCACTGTTCGCTGGGAGAACAAGTACATGTATTGCATAGTCAATATTTGGGGACTAGCCCTGCAGATTTAAATAAATATCTTTTACATTTTATGGCTCTTTAACTTTAAATACGTTGTTATTATACGTTTTCCCTTTTCTGAGGTATTTTTGCAGCTCTCTGTAGTTTCTTACCATAATAAAGTAGTGACTTTTGCGCTATTTACTAGTATGAGATTACTACATTCATAGTGTTTAATCAAAATCTAATTTTTACATAGGTATATTTATGAACTGAACGGTGGAATATATTTTTGCCGGGGTGCCTATCAAAATGTGGCCGTAAGTATTTTTAACCGACTTCCAAAAAGGAGTTTTTTTTTTTAATGTAGGTACGTCCGCAGATTTCTACATCAATTGTGGACTGATTTTGAAAATTCTTTTTTTTGTTTGCTCTCGAGGTGATCCCATATAAATTTTATTAACTTTGCTTGAATAGTTTTTGAGTTAGCTTCAATAATATCTACGTATTTTTTCCCACTCAGTATGTGGATGATAATAAGCTCCTGTCACTGGTAGCAGGTTAGTGATGTTCGAATTTGTGTAGGGTAGGTACCACAACTAAAAAAAGGTAAATAAAAACGTTTTACAAAAAAAAAAAAACAACTGACTTCCAAAATAAAAACACTACAAAGTGAAAAATAACTTTAATTTCGGAAGTCGGTGGCAAAAAACGAAAATTCAAAACCAAAGACACCGACTTCCGAAATTAAAGTTATTTTTCACTTTCTAGGTAGTGTTTTCTTTGGAAGTCGGTTGTTTTTTTTTTTTTGTAAAAACTTTTTAATTTTCGTTTCGATTTCGTTTTTTAATTATATTAATTGATTTTTGCGAAAAAAAATAATTGGATAGTTTTTTTTAAATAAAATATAATCTACGTCACAGCAATACATGTAGAGAACTTGAAAAGCTATGGGTGCAATGATATTATAAGTAAAAAAGACGTCTTTTTACTTAAAATATCATTGTATGGGTGCCATTGCGCACTTGGCTGCAACCTCTTCGCTACCTAAACAGGTACCACTTTGTGACATTTATACGTTCATGCATGACGTATATTCAGCGCATGCGTCGAAATAAAAAAAAAAATTGTTTATTAAAATTAAGTACTGTCTTATCATTATAACAAAACATTTATTCTGAAATAAAAAATCAAGTTGTCTTTCTCTATAAAATTACTTACAACAAAAATAAGTATTTATGAAAAATAAAATCTCGGTAGTAAAAGGAAAATTATAATAAGCAGGTAATGTTTGAGAAAATATTTGATTTTATTGTTCGTTTGAAATGAGGTTTTAAAAAAGTACGACTACGTACGTTTGGTGTATATCTTGCCAGTGTCAAACAAATGAGTAAATAATTTATTACTTGATTTGGCATGTCCCTCGTAATATTAATGTAAAGTTAAATAAAACAACGTTGTGTATAACAATCTCCAAGACCACGTGGTCAGAATAAGAATGTGGCTGTTCAGTTGAGAAGACTAGCTTTCGAACATTATATTTTTTTGACTATTACAAAGTCGTTCTATCTACTGTGAGCGCCGTTGGTTGAGAACGCTAGTTTCGACGCATGCGCAATGGGTTAAAAAACTCGTAGAGCTGGCAATCGCCATCCTCGTCTGACGAGCGATGTTGCGCGCGAACTTCCTTTCACTCTAATCTATCTTTAACAGCTGGCAACCCCTATTTGCACCCACTTTTTAATAAGCAGACTTATTCCATCATACACAGAAAAAGCTTTAATTTGATATTTAAATAATGAATATACGTCATGAACGCATGTCACACCTACCTGTTTACACTTGGCTGCGAAGAGGTTGCGGCCAAGTGCGCAATGGCACCCATAGCTTGACAAAGCGGCCCCAGCATAAGGGACGCAGTTTTTTGCTTATTATGTTCATCCCTCTATGTGTTAAGCAGTCATTGAAGGGTTTTTTTGTAAGGTTTTGACTTCCTGCTTCAAGTGGCAAAAAACAAGACCTCATGGCCTTTTTTAGGGTTTCGTACATACCTCAAAAGGAAAAAACGGAACCCTTATAGAAACAGTCGTGTATCCGTCTGTCCGTCTGTCACAGCCAATTTGCTCCGAATCGAATGGAACGATTAAGTTGAAATTTGGTACAAATATCAATATGTATTTCTGTGACCCAAACACGAACGTGTAACGTAAATAAATGAATTTTGAATATAGGGGTCACTTGGGGGCAAACAAGAAAAGGCTTGGTGCGAGTATCTTAAACATATTTTTTATATAATTTTAAAATAAATACTTTTAAAGATATTTAAGAAATTCGATGAAAATTGATCATTTTTCCCCTTTATCTCCGAAACTACAGGACCTAAAATTTGAAAAAATACATAGTATTGCTCTTTACTCATAGAATACGTGAAAACCTATAAAAAGTATATGGTCTTAAAATAACATGGTAAATCTCTCGATATTGTGCGTACAAATTTACATTTGCAGTTGGAATGTATGGAAGAATATGTATTTCAACTAAAATGTTAAGTTTGTATTTGGGATAAATTCAACCCAACTGCGGAACCCTTCATTGTACGTAGCCCGTACGTACATGGCTGGTTTTTTTTACTAGGTATTCACTTTTTTGTGAATGAGCAGTGGGCCATGCCTGCGGTTCTTGTGTCAACATTTTTTTAATCTTATCGCTCTGGCATGCCTCGCTAGTATTTTTTTATTATTTTCGAAAAAGGACGGTGGGTTAAAACATCACAGACAGAAGACTAAATAAAACAAAATATAAAGCACATTTTAGTATTTTTATTTTTGGTAAAATTTACCACAATACAAAATAATGATAGAAATAAATAAAGTAATAAAATGTATAGACAGGTCATAGAACTATGCATTGTAAAAATTGGTGCTTTTAAAGCAATTTCTTTATAATTTATAATAACATTAGGCAAAATGGCATTGTGTACATTTAAAAATAAAAGCATTATTTTTAACACAAATAATATCAAGGGCAGATGCAATACACTTAATAATTAACGCAAAATGATTTATCACTTGGTGATTTGGTCTTTTGATTTCTAATTAATTTATTCACGTATAAGTTACCGTTAACGTAAGAAGCCGTTGGTGGGAACATTACCGCACTTATCTATAGATCACCTGTCATACCCCGCAGTTTCCCCTTTTTATGGGGTTTAGGAGCAATAGTACGGAATAACGCATGACCACCCACTAAAGTGCGAAAAGATAATTTAGACAGCTCAGTCGCGAAATGACCACTTCTCAAAATGGCTCCCGGACGCAAAATGTCGATTTCTCACAATGTCTCTTTCGCTAAATGACCACTTCGTAAAATGTTCCTTTCGAAAAATCTTTATTTCTCAGAATGTTTCACAAAATGACCGCAAAATGTCCCATTTTTCCAATGCACATTCAATCCTTCCTATCGGTACAAAATCTGTCAAGAGCGAGTCGGATTCGCACACAGAGTTACATATCTTTTATTTAGACTTAAGTCGACAACAATTACACAAACATTTATTTACATGTAAATAAATCTTGCAAACGATTCAATTTCTGTGCTTTATTTTTATTTGTGTGTAAATAAATGTACCTACCTGAATAAAAGATTATTATGGAACTCTTTATGCGCGAATCCGACTCGCACTTCACTGATTTTGTACCGATATGAAGGATTCAATGTGCATTGGAAAAAAGGGACATTTTGCGAAGTCGTCATTTTACGAAAGAGGACATTCTGAGAAATAAAGATTTTTCGAAAGGGACATTTTACGAAGTGGTCATTTTGCGAAAGAGGCATTCTGAGAAATGGACATTTTGCATCCGGGAGGCATTTTGAGAAGTGGTCATTTTGCGGAAAGAGGCATTCTGAGAAATGAACATTTTGCATCCGGGAGGCATTTTGAGAAGTGGTCATTTTGCGACTGAGTCATTTAGACGCCTCGTTTCTATTGATTCCATATTTTACTTGTGTATTTAAATGAGAATCAGGAATGCATTAGGTACTTTTGGCTTTGGTTTTTGTAAAAGTTTAGAATGATTCTGATAAACTACGTCTACGCACTTCAGCGGATCTGTCCAGGGAATCCAAAAATGACTTTGCCTGATTTATAAGGTGATCAGCGCAATTAGCGGTAACATGTACTATCGAAGAAACGCATATCTGTAAACTGCTGTGATAGGTTGAATGATTTATCAACAGCCAATCACATGTATTATAGAATTATAGAATAGTCCTTAGACTATTCTTGCTTGCAGCGCTCGGCCGCTATAGTATCGCTTTTACCTACGAAAAAATAGGGTCGTGTGCACGGGATTTTGTTTTCAAAATGCTTAGATATGCGTTACCCCAATGGTACATCGAGTGGCGGCGCGATTGCTAAAAATAAACTGTGCCTATAAGCCAGTTTCTCAAACGAAAATTATCGCAAAATTAATGTGACAAATTGTCAAGCGCTTACACTGCTGTGATTGGCTGTTGATAAATCATTCAACCTATCACAGCAGTTTACGCGCGTTTTGCAATTTGATTTTGCGATCATTTTCGTTCGAGAAATTCTAGAGCCAGCAGTTTAATTAACATTTTGATATTATATTGGGTTTAAAAGCTTACGATGAAACCCTCACGAGCTCTCACTACCCGTGGTTCGCGCCACCACAAGACTAACAAATGCACATGTACATAATTTTAAAGCATTCGTGAGTCTACGAAACAAGTAAATTTTATCATAAGCCATTTACAATTGATATAGTCCACAAATTGTTAAGTCGACATTACCATTTGGTCACGCCTGTAAAATAACATTACTAAAGAAATGTTTGAGGAAAGAGGAAAAGAAACGCGTGTTAATCTTATGTCAAAATAATAAAAACTAAATCTTTAAAAATATTTGTTAATCTTAATAATCGAACGTGATTAAAATTACCTGTACTTTTATTATCATAACTCGATGTAGGCTATAGCTTCGACTAACTTTCGTATCAAATGTAAACAAAATATAACAACCTTTTTTATAAAAAGAATGGCTTATAACCGTTATGGCTACGTTCGCATCATTTCAGTTCTAAAACCGATAGGACTAGTCTACAGATATTTCCAGACCGACTGGAAATACCAATTTAAAACATTGATGGGAACACAGTCAACACAGTTCACATACAACAGAACATTATTATCATCGATTTGTTTGTAATTACTTTTCAAGTTCCGGCTGTTTGTCTACTTAAGTGGCTCAATTATTATGCTATAGAAACTGCTAGATATGTCGATCAAAAAAGATAATTTGTATCTCTAATAACACTAAAGTATTAAGATCCGATTCACATGCTAAACGTATATTGTGGCTGCTCTCTAGCTTACATCTGATGGCTGTCCCAGAGATCACATATAATGTGAATTAATCATAATCTAATAAATAACACAGTTCACAAAAACAATTTTAAATTATATTCTACAAGGTAGACAAACTGCCTATAACAAAACAAGGGCTCTGCTTGACAAATATGCAATTATCAATTGATTTTCGCTAAAACAAGACACCTGTACAACAAATTAGCACATATATTAAAAGTTCGATTGTATGCACAGCTATAACACCAAAAATGTAACTTAGCTATTGTACACTTATTTCATGATTCTTAGACAATGAAAGTATCTGATCAAAAATACAGAACATTTATCGTTATTTATGTGCATCTTGTTCTAACGTATAAATTTCAAAAAGTACTAATAGTTACCTCTTAATTCGGGCCTACTTTAATCTGTCCTATTGAATTTATCTATAAAATACTTGGGACACATACAAGTTATTTTAATACTGCTATTGTTAGATGCAGTAACAAATGATACATATGCAACTGTTCTCCTATGGCATGGTATCCAAAACTTCATTACTCACTTTGTTTATGCATCTAATTCTATTACTTACTAAAACAATAAAATTGTGAAGCTGATTTATTAGCAATTTGACTGATTCGTGTGATGACTGTTATTGTGTGATGCATTAAAATTCAGTCTATAAATGCTTAGGAAAAAAAATGCTATATAAAAATTATATTTCCCAATTAAAACAACACACAGGCAATCGATTAGAACATTAAAAAATATATATATCTTCTAAATTAAAACCAATTAAGCTTTGCTGAAGTAGTATTAAAGCTAACAAATGTGCATTTTTATGTTAAACCGTGCTTCGTAACTGGGAGTCATTCAACTGTACACATCTCGGTCATTATGCGTCACGCGGCCGCGCCCCAGCCCGCGCCCCTCGCCCGGGGCCGCTCCGCACACTAAATAACTTATTATATACACCGTAAAATATCCTCTATAAAGTACAACCTACCACTATGACTACAATAAAACGATTTGTCGTTTAACTCATTATTATGACAGATAATTCCTCTTATTTACAATTTTACTATACAATACACGATAAAATTACTAAAAAAAAAGTAACATTGTACTTGTAACTTTGCTACCCTTCTTTCGAATGTACTAATTTTATTATTATTTATGCCTAAAGATCCCTCGATATATGTACACATACGCGCTATGTTAGTCGAGACTTAACTGATCACAAGTGAAGAGAAAATATAAGAACATAATGAGGAACAAATATACACTAGTTACACACTAACCATCCCTTACCCGAGCGATCCGGGGCTCAACATATCACATCAAAGTTAAGTGCACACACTTAAGCCGTTCGCGAGTCAACTATCCATCTTAAAAAAAACTCAACATAACTAAAATATATTTACAAAATGTATAAACCTATCTCAAAATAAGATTTTTCAAATAAATCTAATTCAAAATTATTATAAAATCCAACAACTCTTAACACTGGGTAGATTCAAGAAAGAGATCATATTAAGATTCATGTAAAATTGTTTTCATGTGTCTTGATTGGGTAGGCTCCAGTTAGTCTAGTGTCAAGATACTAGGTGGGAGTAACGCGATATGTGAATTTGACTTATTGTCTTACATACATAATTATGTACACGTAGTAATTGTGCTCGACCCAGTATTTCATCATCAAGCATTCATTTCCGCAAGCTACATTCTAAATAGGCTTACTTAGAACTCTCACGAGATCCATCGATTTATACTCGGCGGCGAACCGCTAAATATGTCCGTCCAATTACATCTCACCCACGTCTCACGTTATTACTAAATTTTTACGTCTAATTCAGTTATGTACTTCTAGGATTATGCTATTTGTTAAGTAAAACCTGTGAGGCTGGGAAATTTACAGAACAAAAATACTACAGCACTATCGCAGATTAAATGTTCGACTCGTTTTGCAGTATTTTTTTTCGGCTTCACAGCATTTTAAACCTCTTTGATCATAGATCAACACAAGCATAATTGACACAATCAAATCACTCACTCCATAATGTAGTTCATTGTTAGTTAAGGTACTTGCGGCACTTCTTGGCGCCACAGGTGCACGGTATCTTGACCTCTTCAAAGGGGAACTTGTAGTCGTAGGTGAGCTCTTCCCCGATGGTTATACGTCGCAGGGCGAAGATGAGGATGTGTTTGTGACCATGAATGTCCACAACACGCGAATAACAGTTGGGCTAAAAGAGGAAAAGTAACATAAGTATGATGTAATCAACTTGGAAGCACCCTAAACAACAGTAGGAATAAAATCTCTTATAAAAAATAATATAAAAGGCGCCTGCAAATATGTTCTCTATCGGAGCTACCTCAAACAATATCTACTGGGACTAGAATCATACATTTTGCACAAGTTCCTTATATAACATAGGGACCGTTCAAGTATTACGTAAGCACTATAGAAGGGCGGGAGGGGGGGGGGGTCTATGCTTTGGTTATTTTTGATGACATGGGGGTGGGGGGTCTAGATGGTGATTACGTCACCAGTAATTATTTACTTTTTTACACATATGGCAACCCACACATTTTCTATGCTTGAAAACGAAACGAACATATTTCTAGATTTATAACTACTGATCATGAATCAATAAAAAAATAAAACAATACTTACATTAAAAGATAAATGCATATATCAATGTTTACGTAAGTAAGCATGGGAGGGGGGGGTACGAGCTTTGCTTACTATTGCTTACAAGGGGAGGGGGTAAATAATTGTAATAAATCTGCTTACGTAATACTTGAACGGTCCCATAGGTGAGTATACGGGAAATATTTTTGAAAATTTATCACCTAATGGGTTAAATAGGGGGTTAAAGTTTGTATGGAAGTTTGTTCTTTTTGCCAATGTGTTACCATCAGACGCACGGCTTGTCTTATACAAAATTAGTTTACGTTATAACTTTTATTATCCTGTGACAAGCGTTTAACTATTTAACGGACCTAATCTGCTAAAAGTTCATTTCTATCGTGTCAACATAACTCACATCACAGGAGTGGTTGATGAACCTCGCCGCGTTGCCCTTGAGCGTGGCGTCGACCACGAGGTTGTCGTCAATGCGGAACATGTAGCAGCCGCCCACGCCGCGCCGCCCGCTCATGGCTTCGTAGCGCTTCTCTCGCTGGTCTGCTAACACTGCGCGGATCACTTCTCCTGCGTACTCTATTACCATGTCACCTGGAAGAATACAATCGTATGTTAGTGTTGAGTCTGCAAGTCTCATAATTATCGCTACGTCGCCGTCGGAGACTGATAGAGCAACGTTCTCGTCACGATTTAGACAGCTCAATGGAAAAAAAGAAATATTCATATTTTAGAAGCGAAATTTCTACTTCGAACGTTTCGAAATCCAGATACGGCCACGGGGCGTACGATACGCCCAGTTTAGCATATAAGTATTACTAGCTGCGCCCCACGGATTCATCTGCATTTGTATCGATCCCGTGGGAATATCGAGATAAAACGTACCCTATGTCATGGTCATGGTCAGGTTATGGTCTACCCATGTGCCAAATTTAATCCAAGTCCGTTCAGCCGTTTTAGCATTTATAATATTTGTTAGAATTTTTATTAGTGAAATTACGAACAAATATTCTGAGTTCTAGCAGTGTTTAGTAAGACGTAATCTGAAACTGTAGAATAAAGAACTAAAGAATAAACACAATCGAAAATATTTAAACAGTTAATAACAACTTCATTACTTGATGTAAGTTGATAAATTAATTAATTAACTTACCTTCTTCAATATCTCGTTTGCAGAATAGTCCGCGTCCATGTATATGTGATCTGTAAACGCCTACAGACGCTTTAGATGTCTCTTTCAGTTGTCTGAACCTCATAGCCGGCGGTAAAGTTGCCAAACGCCTGAAAAACAAAAATAGTAAATACAGGTTTTCATAAACTGGGCTAAACAGCGAGACGATTTACTGTAATACCTAGAAATAACGTTCAGTTTACGCTACAAAATCTGCATTTTAATGGCTTTTCAATAGTATAGATACTAGTTATTCTAAAATCGACTAAAGAGCATTTATTCTGAACGTTGGCAATGTCGCAAATAGATGTCAAATATTTCGCTGTTTTGATTAATTTGGCAATATTACTGTATGGAAATATGAAATGTGGCTAACTAGCGAACTAGAATATTAATAATGTTTTAGGTGTAAAAAAGGCACTTTTAAAGTTTCAAAATACTTTATTTACAACTAAAACTAAATATTTGGTGTTACGATATTAATTATTGCATTTCATAACCAATATTTTAGTTCGCTAGTTAGCCACATTTCATATTTCCATACAGTAATATTGTCAAATTAATCAAAACATGTAAATATTTGATAGCTATTTGCGACGTTGCCAACTTTTAGGATAAACTCTCTTAAGTGGAAATAACATAAATTGGAAACAAGTATTTGAATAGAACTTCGAAGTGTTTGTTACTTTAAATGATTTTTACCTAGAAATCGAGCTCTCTCCTTCCTGTCCTCCGAACGGTGGCGGCTCCTCTCTGAAGGGCGAGGCCATCCAGCTGAACATGTCGTGGTTCTGCTTGCGAGCGACCGGACCCGTACGAGCGCTGCCCCACGGGCTCTCCTTGAAGCCCTCGCTCAAGTCCAAGTCGTTGTCCCAGCTGCTCAAATGTCGGCCTTGACGTGTCTTGTATTTTGTGCAACGACTAGCCTGTTACATTAACATAATTTAAGTTATGGAATCTGGCGTTAATTTGCGGAAATCCATGACAGTAAAATGATTAAAATATTTAGTTTTAATTTGCAATAAGTAGATTCAAGTTTGAATGCAGCACTGCCTGCAAAAAAATAAGAAAATACATGATGCAACATACAACTGATGCATAGGTTTGGGTTGCATCATAATAACCGCATCCTTTTTTTTAGGGTTCCGTAGTAAACAAGGAGCCCTTGTAGTTTCACCATGTCCGTTCGTCTGTCTGTCTGTCTGTCCGCGGTCTAGCTCAAAGACTCTTAGTACTAGAAAAGCTGTAATTTGTCATGGGTATATATATTTATCACGTCGACTAAGTGGTAAAATAAAACAACCGACTTCCAAAACAAAACACTACGAAGTGAAAAATAACTTTAATTTCGGAGTCGGTGTCTTTGGTTTTGATTTTTCGTTTTTTGCCACTGACTTCCGAAATTTTTCACTTAACACAGAATAACAGTGAACACTTACCCCAGGTAGTTGTTCGACGAGGTATCTCAATGCGTTGTTATTCAGTCCTAGAATATGGGCTCCGGATAAACTAGCCGGCAGGTTGTACTGAATCGGCGGTAATCCCGATTGTTTTCTAGCATTTTGAACAGCCTCCACAACTTTCGCCCACAGGTCGGTCAGCGATGAAGACGTGTAGTTGAAACCGTCTTCCGATGTTACTTCATAAATCAGTTTAGGTCCGTCATCTTTAGCTGGCTCAGGAGCTGGCTTAGGTACAGTAGGTTTATTCTCCTTTGATATTTTATTCTGCTTCTTTGTCATAACTGGTTCTACTTCAGTTTTCCTATCTCCCAAATGTCTCTTCATCACTTTGGTAGAAGGATTAGATAATTTCGTTGCAACTGGAGTTCTGTTGGTATCTTTTTCTGTTAGTACTTTTGGCGGTTCGACTTCAATCATCTCTGCATCCAAGCTTGGTAATGACATTTTAGAACTGGTGTCAATAGGTTCAATGATTCTTCCAGTATCCATGTTCAAAGCTGCCGTGCTTGTGTTGGCTTGATGTACCTCGGCTGATAGCTGCATGGCCTGAGCAGCGTCCCTTTCTTCCTTTTCCTTTTTGGCTTTTTCCAGTTCCATCATACGCTTTGACTCTGCAATCGCCTTTTCCAGATCACTGTCAATAGTGTCATCTTTTATATTCAAGTCGGGCATATCGTGACTCACAGGTCTCTGTTTAGGTACTGTAACCGTTTTGGTGGTCTTTGTAGATGACTTGCTTTGGCCATCTCTATGTAGTGGCAGTACTCTGTTCATAGGTCGCATAGACATTGGATTAACGACGTTAGTAGGAATTCCAGATTGTTGCGTCGGAGGAGCTTTTGGTAATGATATGCTGGAACTGGTTTGCGTCGGTAAATTGATCGTATTGTTCGCCACAGGTATGCACATCAGGTTGTTGGCGTTGTTCTGATTTTGAAGTAAATTGGCGTTTGTCTGAAGCGGGAAGTTTATATCAGTAGCAGCTTTTGAAGCGATTTTGGGATCAACGAGATTATTCTGAACTGTGATATTGACGGTGTTATTGCTCGAATTTACGTTAATATTCATAGGAGCACTGTTCGGTATCGCCTGGAATGGTACGTTGATCATGGTCCCACTGTTGTCGCTATTTGGTTGGAAAGCGAGAGGGTCAGTCGTAATGCCAGGCACGTTGTTGTTGGAGTTATTAGTGACCACGCGGATATTATGTTGCTGTGGCACATGCTGGTTAATATTGTTCTCCAGATTTGCATTATTCATTCGGGCCCTTTCAGGTAAATTGATAACTCTGTTATTATTCTGGGGGTTCATTTGCATATATCCAATTTGATTGTTCACAGATATAGTATGATTTTGCTTTTCATTGCTGACCATATTAACTTTAGAACAGTCTTTGTTGGTTGGTATGCTTGGCATGGGTAAGTTGTTGGTTGGTGGAGGACCCATTATATTTTTACCTCGTAAAGTATCTTGAGTAAACTTAGGCGGATCTGGCACTGGTAATGTATTTCTGTTCATTTGAGTATCCATGTTTGTTATACTTTGACTTTGCGATGCATTATTGCTGCTCATGCTGCAGCTGTTTATATTAATTGGCGCGGTGTTTGATACCTGGCTGCTGATCATTGCATTTTGGTTGTTAGCAGCGTGTGTTTGCGAATTATTTAACATCATGTGATTGGATGGTCCAGCCATGAGATTGTTAACATTGTGGTCTGTCGAGTTGGAGCAACTCATCAACATTTCGTGTCCCGTCATGTTGTTCTGACCGCCGGGTCCATACATGTTGCTGTTATTAACATTATTCATCATCATATTGTTTGACATGCTCGAATTATTCACATTCATGCCGTGCAGCATATTTCCTGTGCCCATATTCATGTTATTTTGATTTGTGTTCATATTCATGTTGGAGCATATCTCCATCGAATTCTGATTGTTGGTAAATTGCGTGCTGTTATTGGAACAGCTGCCACTGCATGAACTTTGAATATCATTCTTGATGTCCGGAATATTCGGCATATGCATCATTGAGCTGTTCATCGACTGATGGTTAGTGTTGACAATTTGCATTGTGCTGTTGAGATTAGTGTGCATGTTCATATTATTCATGGAATTCATCTGATGTTGCATCATTGAAGAATGTTCCATGGAGCTCCTGTTGTTCTGTATTTGATTCATAGCATTGATGTTTTGCAAGGAAATAGAGTTATTATCGTATCTATTCCCGTGAATATTTGGCATAGAGCCAGAGTTGTCCATCTGGTTGCCTAGATTAATATTTGGGGCACTTCCTGACATATGATGCATGTGTATGCTGTTATCCATCTGTTGTCTGTTATGCATTTGATTGGGTACATGTTGATGCATATTCATTATGTTATTGTCGACGTGGGGTCGATTATTTTGGATCTGCATAACATTAGACATTTGGTGTTGGTGATGAAGGCCAACATTCTCCATTTGTCTGTTCTGTTGCATCGACATTTGTTGGTTCACATGCATGTTATTGTCCATTTGTCCTCGGGAGTTATTGCTCGCGTGATGATTCATCTGTTGCATGTTATGCAATTGAGAATTATGCATGTTATCTATAGATCTATTGGAGTGCATATTGTGACTCATATTGCCCATGCTGTGAGGCTGCATGTTGTCAATCATCATCCTGTTGTTCTGCATGTTCATGCTTGTCATTGGTTGTTGCATATGCATATGGTTGAGATCGCCTAAATCTGATCGGTTCATGTTGTGGTTATTGGCTCCCAAATTATGCATATTCATGGATTGATTCATAATATTGGTGTTGTCAGGAGTACTTCGATTAGAAAGCATGTTTGTCTGATTATGATTTTGTTGCGCACTCATCAGATTTTCGTGGAAATTCCTACTGGGTGTTTGTTGATTTAGCTGCTGTAACTGGTTGTTGTCAACTTGGCGGTTATGTTGAATCTGTCCATTCATAATGTGGATCTGATTTGGTGCTGGGATTTGATTGTTATCGTGCGACATCATCTGTATGTTACTGCTGTGCGACATATTCGATGAATTCATAGAAGTGGACATCTCATGCTGTTGGTTTGACTGCATGCTGTTGTCACTAGAAACTGAGATGTTCATTCTGTTGTTCGTAGTTTCTTGACACGACATGTTCATATTTTGGAGTGAATTGTTTCCAGAACTTAATATCTGAACTTGTCCATGAGAATTGTTGTTAGGAATCGAGCACATTTGGTTTTGGTTACTGGGCACAGAAATAGTATTCTGATTGTTCTGTCGCATGACATTATGGGGTATGATGCTGATCGCTGGCGAGTTGTTGATATTCCCGCTCATCTGGCAGTTACTCAGTTTGTGCGTATTCATCTGACTGGACAGACTGTCAGCGTTATGTTTGTTGTCAGCAGTTCCCATGTTCTGGAAGCTTTTGTCATTGTTAGCATGTTGCTGTGAATGAGAAGCCATTATTTCTGGCGAGAAATTCAAAAGACCACCTTCAGCTTTTGATAGAGCATTAATTTTGCTTAATTTTAAGGAAGTGTCTGCGTCAAAGTTGTTGTTCATGACTGAAGAAGGTGAGTATATGTTTCCAGCAGTAATTTGAATGACATTGTTTGATGAGGTATGTGATGTCGAATGGTGGCTGACGTTGAGGCTCTGCTCGAACTGGTGAGAATGCATATTCATTCCTGACATGGAGTTATTAGGCATTTGTATCAAACAGTTCTGATTAACTTTGTCGTGGTCGTTGTTGAGATGCGATCTCCCCGCCATAACATTGCTTTGTATATTCATTGAGCTGGTGTTCACAGTACTTGGTTTCACTGTTATGTTTTGATGTTCCATCTTATTATCCATAGACGTGTTCATGGGCTGATTAATTTGCCTCCAGGGCGTAGGTGACTTTATGTTCTGAGTCACACTTATGGTAGGCATATTAGCGTTATTTGAATTATCATGCAAGTTTCCACTAATTTCAATGACATGAGAATTTTCGATCTTGTAATTATTCTTGGCAGACGGCGCAATAGAGCTCGAAACTATCGGCTGTGTTAGTGGAATCGACTGCATGGGGAATGAAGTGGCCGGTATCGATTGAGAGATCGCCATCACGGGCTGTCCGATCGACGATACAAGGGATACATTTGGAGACATTGACACAATGCTAGGTTTAGACATGTTTCCTCTTTGCATCTGTGCCGCACTAGAAATAGTCATACCATGTATTTGAGAAGTGATCGGATTCATGCTTTGTCTGCCCGAAATAATAGTTCCCGATTGTGAGCCAACGGTTAGTTGTGATGGGCTCATTTGAATTACTTTGGGTGTCTGTCGGTTGTTATTATTTGATTTATCGGGCAGCGGCTGCAGAGTCAGGTTAGGAACGTTTGCCTTAACATTCTTCATTTGTGGCGAAGACTGTACAGTTTGCGCAGTGACCACGTTAGGTGTCGACGATACAGCGACGCTGTCGCCCACATTGTTAACCACGACGTATCCGGTGGGCACCTCTACGATAGGCTCTATCTTACTAGCTTGGAACACCTGGGTGGTTGTAGCCGAGAAACTACTGTTCTGTGCAAGCACTCCTTGCATTGCTGTAGATACGAACTGCTGCGAAGACATCACTGTGTTTTGGACGATCGTCTCCAAGCCGTAGTATACAGGCTGCGTCGTCGTTAAGTACATGCAACCAGACGGATCTGTGACCATTTCTAGAGTAGGTGTTGAACCTAGCAGCACTTGGTCGTTACAGAATTGTGGCAACAGAGTCCCTTGTGGCAAGATAGTGGTACCTCCAGGGCCTGAAGAGATTAGCGTATTGCCTTGAGTTTGTAGTGTATTTGGTATTAAAGTCGTTTGGCCATTGCCCATCCCGCTTTGCGATACAGCATTGTTTCCATTTGTCAATCCTTGTATTGTTCCTTGAGGTATTATAGTAGTGCCATTTTGTGTATGTATTTGCGGTAGGATTGTGGGGCCATTGGGACCCTGAGAAATAATTCCTTGTGTTTGGATTGCTCCCTGAGGTAGAATCGTAGCTCCTTGTTGGAGAGCTTGAGGCAATATTCCCACATTTCCTTGCGGTAACAACACAGGTATTCCGCCGCTTGGCACGGCGACCAGTCCTCCCGATTCTGTCTGTTGGATTTGGAATGTTTGAGGTACTAGACCACTCTGGGAGATAAACTGAGTGGGACCGGTCTTGAAGTCTCCTTGCGGTGCAATTGTCGCGATGTACTGCATGTTTTGATTCTGTTGTTGCGATAATGCCTCTACATAGGCCGACATAATGTTCTGGTTGGAGACTGGCTGGACTATAATCGATGGCTGGCCAGTCTGATTGTTAGTTTGCAGCTGTATGATAGTATTACCAGGACCTAGCGGTGACTGGTTGATGGTCGTATACGTCTTCTCCATTTTAGTTTGCCTCTTGATAGTTGTAGGTTTGGGAATTGGACGACCTCTTCCTCGGTTTGTAGCCTGGAATATTGGCTTTGGTTGCACCTGTTGAGGTTGCTTTTTTGGAGACTTTTGTGTATTACCCGGTAAAATCAATTGTTGTTTTTGCGTATTAGGCGACGATAACCTTTGTGCTGTCATTGCAGGGACAACAATGGTATTCCCCTGCATATTGGGACGAATCATTGGTTGAATATTTTGAATGATAGACGCGTGTGGCATTCCCTGTATTGAATTTACCGGTAATGCGATTGACGTTGCACTTGCCATATTGGGGAAATGATTTTTGCTTTGGATCATTTGGCCTTGGATCATATTACCTTGTTGGTTTTG
Organism: Omphaloscelis lunosa; assembly: GCA_916610215.1. Classification (NCBI taxonomy): domain Eukaryota; kingdom Metazoa; phylum Arthropoda; class Insecta; order Lepidoptera; family Noctuidae; genus Omphaloscelis; species Omphaloscelis lunosa. Next base: position 6,196,815 of record OU744265.1, on the reverse strand, counting down.
AGGTATGGTTAGAACCTGGTTCGAATTAGATGATATAACTTGGATGCCGCCTGGTCCTGACAGCAACTGTGTCATATCATTGCCTTGAATTTGTTGAATGTTTCCATTTCCATTGCCTGGTTTCACACAGATGTTGTAGGGCAGAATATTAGGTTGAGTTATAATCTGCGGGGTCATTATCTTCTGGCCGCCTGCGGAACTGGTTTTAGGAGGAAGTAGCATCTGTGGCGTCACGACTATTTGTGGTGAAGACATCATTTGTTGGTTAGCAGACACCTGTACATTCGTCGTCTTGCTTTGATCGAAAATAACAGTTCCTGATTTCATCTGTTCTGTTATAGTCATAGTCATTTCGTTCGAAGGGCCTGGAGATGGGGTTTCAACGATGGTTCCGTTTATTGTGATTTGTCTGGTATTGATAGACGTTCTTCTGGCTGCAATGCCTTCTGCCTTAACGGTGTTCTCAGTGCCACTGACAACGCCTGCGTGTATTATCATAGGTTGTGCAAATGCGCCTTGGAAGGCATTCTGCAACGTCGTCAATGTTCTATTTTCTGGAGATTTAGGATTCTCACTCTCACTTTCGCTAGTGGACATCATATCACACGACGGAACGTGTCTGTCGTAAGATTCCTTATTTCTGTAAGTACATTGGCATCTGTCGCACCTCACTGGTTGTTCCATATGATTTGAATTACCTGATCCATCGTCTAAGGGCCGCATCACAAGTTCTGGCTGGCCACTTAGAGAGTTACCAGCAAACGTCACGGTGTAGCTCTCAGTTCCACTGGCTCGGTACATGAACTGATTGGTCTGTCCTCTCTGCATGTTATCATTTCCGTGGTGATTGTCTTCAGCGCCATCTAGCTGTTGTATTGGCGTGAAATCATTGTCATTATCGCGGGGACTGCCCGGTCGGGAACTACACGTGCTCTCCGAACCAGACCAGTCTGCGGCGCCGTCTAACTGGGAGATGGGACTGCACTGAATTTTCGTGTAAAAGTCTATGACATCGGTGTAATAGCCTTCGTTCTTATCGGTCTTGGTATTGTTGGAATCATCCTTTTCTTTGGGCGAGGTTGTGCGATATGTGATACCGGACGAGTGTGCCGCCTCTTCGCATATCGCGCCACTAGTGCATGTCTCTACTTTCACTTTCTTATCCGTACTATTATCTTCCTTTATGGAATCTATTGGACTTTCCGTTAAAGGTACTCTCTGGACAGGGCTCAGTTTTCCAGTCACTGTGGATGATTTGCCCATTTTGCATCTCTTTATGGTGGATGATAGTAGACTCGTGTCAAACTTATTGTTCCAACTGCTGGACCTTTGCTGTCCACGGCCAGTCGTCAAAGTTTTTAAGTTATGACTCTGCAAAAGCATTTCAGATTTGCTTCTTTTTAGCTCCTTGCTTCCTGTTTCGAACCTTGAGTTTAGGAGTTCGTCTATGAAATCGGTTGAACGGAAATCAGATTTGTCATTGCTTTTATCATCTGATTGACCCATTGCGCAATAGAATTCATTTTTGAGGTCTTGGAAAATGTCTTGCATGGATATGCCATCTAAAAGGTCATGATTCAAGTCTTCGAATATAGCATCTTTGACTTCAGGTGGCAACAGATCTGCTGTGTTCTGTGGTTCCTCTTCATCTTGCTGCTCTTGTTTGCACACATTGTCTAGTAAATATTCTAACACTTGTTTCACAGCTAAATCTTCTAATGTTACTGTATTTCCAAACTTTATTGGTGACTTGTCATTTTTAAGCATCAGGACAGTCTTGCCAGTGCCTGTCTCAATGCTCTCATGCCAGGCTCCAATCTCCGCCATCACTCTCTCCACTACATGCACATCTAAAGTATGATCTACTGTTATGTTCACGCCGAAGTCAAATCCCGGTAGTGGTTCAGCAAGTATTAGTTTAGTCTTGATGGTGTACCTCACTATTTTGGTAGGTTTCTTGCATGACCAAAACAACCGAGTACATGAAAAGTCTACTGGCATAAGGAACTCTTCATAATCGGAAACAGATGGTACTATTTTTCCGAGGCTGTGAACTGTTAGTGAGCCTAGCATGAATTGTACTTTGGTAATTTCACTGTATCTTTTCTTTTTCTTATCAAGCTCCACATAGACTGGCCTGGTGAGCTCAAAGTCCGCATCTTTTTGCAAACTCTTCTTGGGCACGTCTTTGCCGTGAGATGGGCAGAACACTCTCTTATCGTCCATGAAAGCACAGGTCGCCTTCCTCGCACAAGTGTAGTGATATGTCTCACTGCAGTTCTTAGCACAGCAGCCGACACTAGCGCCTTTCACTTCACATGCGGCACATTTGATCATTTTCCCTCTGGATATGGCAGAGTGGACATTTTGTAGAGATCCATCGATTTCTTCGAAAACTTCAGCAGACCACAATGCACAATTGGAATGTATCCAGTCGTTTTGTCCACAGTAGAGTAGACGCCCTTCCAGTGAAGGTGAGCCATCACCCACAACTTTACAAAGCACACACACTCTTGAATCCACTACTGGATAAAACTCTAATAAATCTTCTTCTAATTTCTCACTATCAGCTTCCAACTTAGGTACTATTTGGTCCATTGGGCGTTCGATAGATTGCACAGCTGCCTTGATTTTATTATCAGCTATAGCAAGGTCTTTCATAGATTCAGTATCTTCCTGTTCACCTTCTACTTCTAAGTTGGGTTGAAGGCAATTGTTTTCACAATCAAACCAGGGGAATGTCTCTGAGAATAAGTCCTTGTATATTGATGTAAGGTCGTCACTTGTTGTTCTTTGGATGACCTCTCTCATGTCGTGATTGAAGTCTTTCAGTGAGACATATCCATCAGTGTTTACTCTTTTCTTGATGTCTAAGAGTGATGGCGAAATAATCCTGTCGACATCATCACCAGTAATGTCCATTTCGGTTGATTGTCGTAAGACGACTGGACTCAAGTCCTGCTCGCTGCGAGCTTGCGGGAAACTCTTCATAGGCTCATCATCATCAGATATCGCCTCATATTTGTCGTCATGTACAGTTGTCGGCAACATTGTAGTTGCTTTTTCTGATTTTGGCTGTGGAGTATAATTTTCATGCACTTCAACACATGAAGCTTCAAATTCAGTTTTAGTGCCATAGAGGCCTGTAGAGAAGCATATTTCCTTATTTTGCATCAATGGTTCTTGTAGGTTTACCACTTTGTGGGATGTGTGCGGCATTTCTTCTTTCTCCATGTCAACATCTTGTAGCAAAGATGAACACTGCCACACGTGTGGGGTGTGTGAGTCATCGAATTTGTTCTGCGGGAAATTATTATTCCGCCGCCCTCTTGCAGTGTTTCTGTACACTTTAGTCTCTGATGTCTTCATGGAGACGTCCACGACGTCGAAGTGTAGCTTTCTTATAGCTTGTGGTGACATGAGCCGGTACGGTTTGTTTGGTACTGGCGTATTTTTGTGTGGCGTCAATTTCAATAATGCACAGGCCTTCTTATTTTTGGCGAGTAATTTGAGTAGATGTAGAAGTCGCCCTTTGAGGTGTTCAGTGAGCATCTTCCTCCATGGCGGATCGAGTGGCATGCACTTGCAGCAGATGTACTCGATGGAGGGTGGCAATGCCGACAGCAGTTGATATCCTTCGCCAGTGAGACCTTCACAACTAGCGTGCACCCATCTGCCACACCAACCACACTCCATCATCTGAAAGAAGCAGAAGAAATGCACATTATTTATTAAAACATTAAATTGGTTATCTATTGGTAGGGAGAGCACACAACACTGTCTGATATAATGTCTCTGCAGTATTGTGTCTCTCCTTCTCCTTTTAATCAATCCAAAGTTTGTCTTTAAAAGATCGATTTCGGTGATAACACTGTCCATTGTGTCATCCTATGTAAAACTACATTATATATCTGTAATTTATATAGTGTACATAATATATCTACATATAATGTTTATGGAACATACCTTACTGTCGAAGTCATTATCCCGATAGCAAGCCTGGCAGAGTGGACAGTAGTTGCCTTTTTGCCGCAGCTTGAAGCAAGGTCCACAGAACGGCAGGCTACCCACGAACTTGCTCACACGGCTGCTGTCGCAACTCTTACACTTCAGGCACGCACTGCATATCTGTAATTATTGTAATAATTTCAGAACTACTGTACATTGCATTCAGTTAAGGTTCCAATTAATGTGATTTTGGAAAAATTACTTTATATCTTTACTAAAAATATCTTTAACATTTTGGACTGGAAATGTGGCCTATAGTACGCCCGCCAGTTCGTCAGTTACATTAAGTCCCATGTAATAGGGGCGAGCCTATTGCCATCAACTGGGTACAAATCCAGAATACACTACTGAGAAATGATATTACATACCTGAGGCCAGTCGCTGCGATGGTCGGGCGGCGGCGCGGGCAGGCAGGCGGCGTGGTAGTGCACGGCGCAGGCGCGGCAGCGCAGGCGCGCGGCCGGGCGCGCGCACGCCGCGCACGACACGCAGCGCGCGCACGTCCAGCCGCCGCCGCCCGCCGCCTCCTCCGCGCACCAGCTGTGGTACCACTCGCAGCACGACGAACACACCAACATCTGACACACAAGTACCTCACTTCAGCAATGCTATTCGTGAAAAATTTGGTAAAGTGAACTTTCATCCCACCAGAGAGATTGAAAGCTCACTAAAAAGTCACTTCATCATTGACATGTATATTACTGCGCACTACGTCCCGTATTTAAGCGTATTATCTATGATTTAAGTTTTCATCGAATTTCAGGCACGCACGGGCGATTGTTTAATGGCGATTATTTGTCGCACACTTGATTTTCAACGCTCTGCTTAGTGCCGAGAGTAAAAAATCCAACAGTGTGTTTATTTTAACGCGCTGGGATGCAGTCTGTTGGATTCTCAATGCTCGACTCTCCACCGAGAGTTGAAAATACAGTGGGGCGCGGACCGTGATTTTTAACGTTATATGCAAGTAACTAAGAGTACACTAAAAAAAAACTGTGTGTAATCAACTTCTACGCAATGTTGTATCTCACTGAACACTGTAGTGCCTTCATCAGGCACTAGAATAGTCAGCATATCTATACCAGTTCAGTTATTGATGTTCAAAAGTGCTATACAGGGGCCTATTTGATATAAATGATTTGACTTTGACTTCAGAGGGCCTGAGCCAAAAACTGTATACCCAACCTTTCATTATGGTAAATAATTGTCTAATAACGATTTTGCTTTTGTCAGATTAGACTACTTCGTAAAATTAAAAAATAATTGTGAGATTCAAAACCTTGCCCACGAGGAGCACAATGATTGATTATTTTACTACAATTCATGTGCATACCTACGTAAATAATGAAAAAATTATAAGTTTAAATAAATAATCATCAAGATCTCCACAACTTTTAAACTAACAGAATCATATAATCATAGAAGCATAGACTCAAATGCATTATTTGGCTATAGAAATAAAAACAGAAAGAATTTCTCTATAATTTATAAAGTTGAAGCAATAATAACATTATTAATGTAAATACCAGCATAATATGAGCAGAACATATAAAATCTAATCCACTGACCACATGCTACATATTGATTAAATTGTTAATGAGCATAGCCACAAGAGGAAAGCCAAATAGTTACATAAAAGATATCTTGTGGGAAAAAATATCTTACAATATTATTACTGCACATAAGATTAGTAAATTACTTCTGGCATATTCTTTATGAACTATAAGTGGCACAATTTTATTACCTTTTCCTTGCCAGCACTCCCACATAAGAAGCACAGTCTAGTGACAGTGAATGACCCAGTGCCAATGAGTCCAAAGCCTGAACTGCATACTTCATCAGGGTCATAGCTCTCCCAAAAGTCTACACAGATCAGTTCCGGTCTATTCTGACCACATTTCTGTGACCGATTGCGCACCTGAAATGATACACGATAATGTTAACATTTTGTCCTTTGTAAATAACATAACTCAATTTGCTTTTTGCTAAAACTTACATTAGTAATGTTGGATAGAGGCTTCAGGAATGTCTTCTTGGGTACAAGATCCATAACAGTTTCATCTTCACTAGATTCAGCCTTGCTCTGCAATTTGATAGGCAGTGTTTGTTCAATCTTTCGCTTTTTGGTCTCTATCTGTGCCTCTACATCACTATCTTTCGTAACTATTGCTTCTGGAACAATCAGTGGAGCTTTGTTCTCAGAATCCATCTCAGACTCACAGCTGGACAAATCAGGTGTCTCGATATCCTTCTCCACAATACATAGAACACCCTCTTCATCCACAGGAAGGTTCTTATCCTGTTTCTCTTTCTCATCTTGAGTAGGGAATGTAGCAATAGGCTGTCCCAAGACAATAGATGCACTTCTACAAACATGTTTGACTCTCGGTCCTTTGAGTTCCACCTTTTGTCTTTTCGGATCCTCTGTTTGTTTGGCATCAATTTTATCTTTTTTCCTAACTTTCACCCTTGTCAACTGGCGTTTTCTACTCGCATTAATTTCTTCAACTGATTCTCCAGTGACTGGACGGTCTTTCGGAGCTTTTTCCTAAAATAGAGGAATTTTGTAAAATACAACCACATCAAAATGAATACATCAATCATGTAACTATCAAGCCATTCATCTAAATACAAAAATGGAAATCAAAAACTTTAATAAATAAAAAAAAAACACAAACATGACACATACCTCTGTTCTTTCAATTTCCTCTATCTTCTTACTCGGCTTTAGAGTACCGAAGATCTTACTATTGTCGTTGTCAGTATTAGTTATTGCAAACACTGGTGTGTTTGTAGTAGTGTTGCTTGCTATTCTCAGTGGGTTCGCCTGTGTCAAACAACCAGGCGGTTTAACAGCTGACCTCATGAATGGAGGCAACATTGCCGTGAGGCCAGCTCTTATGCTAGGTGGTACCTGGAATGCCTTTAGGCACATCTTGAGCCAGCATGCTGGACATCGAGCCTTATTCGTACACCGTAGTAGCTTCCACTGTTGGGAACGGACAATCGGTGGAACATGACAATTACCTAAAAAAAAAGTTTTTGTTAGACATTCTACTTCATACATAAATACTTATTTATAACTGTTAGAAAAGAATGTGAATGACTGACCTTCGCCTTTCAAACACTGCATAACAACTTGACCAGTCTTTTGAGACAGCTTTTCCTTCTTCAGCATTTTGGATATGAATTTGCGACATGACTCGCATGAGTATATTCCGAATTTACGTGCTTGTTTTACAAACCTGTAAAACCTTACCGCACCACAGACACCGCAGGTTACTGTTGTTGGTGGAACTGGAGCTGAGAAACACAAAGAATGTTTATTAGAATGCCAATAAAATTACAAAAATATCAATTAACAGTCAAATACATACATGATGAAGATGTAACAGTAGAGAATGGACCATCCAAAGCTGAAGTGGACTGTGTTGGAGGATTCAGTTGCAACCTTGCCTCTCTAAGAATGATTTTTCCTCTAAGCAACTGAGATGCTGATGATTTGTCTTTCTCTGGGCTGGCTGGTGGCGGTTTCTCCTCTTCATCACCACTTCCTGCAGGACTAGCACTGTCCCAACTATCTTCTGACTCAGAGCCACTGCTAGTGCTACTCGAGCTACTTGCATCTGATATGTCCATGAGTTTCCTCATTGCATGCCCTGTTCTGTCTTCCTTGGGAGGTTCTGGAGATTTTAACTTCTCAATACTCTCCACATTTGAGTTTTCATCCTGTGTAGGCTCTTTCTCGTATGAGAATAAATCGTGTACCTTTCTAGTGCCAACACTGAGGCTTGAAAACGAATTTGATGTTTTGTCCTTGAAAAGATTTGAAGATTTCAATGGTTGTAATTGTGTATCTTTAGCTTTTTCATTTTGGTTTGTTTTGTCAGTGTCTTCCTCATCAGGTGTGTCATCATCATTGTGCAAGTTGTTGAACAGTAACCTCTTCAGTTTAGGTTTCTTGAGCACCTTGTTTGATGATGCTGCACTGCTTGTTGTTGTTTGCTCCTCACCATCTATGAACTTCTTGTTAGGCTTGATTACTCTTGATGAATGTGCACTTCTCACAGGCAGGACAAACTTCGCCGAGCTCCCACTCTCTTTCTCTATTGGTGAAGCATTCCTTGGAGGTGGTGACATGCACCGGCTTTCACTAAATTGAGAAAATTTGTTCATAGGTTTCGACAAGGGGTTCAAATTCTTTCTCAAATAACCCTCATGGTGTTCTGAATTTGATTTTGAGCTTAAATCTGTTAACTTAGCTGGTTTTAGAATACTGTTGAATGTAGAGTATTCTGTTTGTTTCAGAGATGACTTTTTCTTTATGATGGGTACAAGAGGAGCATGATGTTTTAGTGGTATCTTCTTTAGCGGGAAAAATATATCTTCACAACTTTCCACTGTGCCAAAAGTGACTGTTTTCTTCACTGGTTTAGGTTTTTCTCCTTTCACTGGTTCCATTTTGTTCTGAGACCTGGTCCTCACGGGAGATTTGGACAAATCACTGTTGTTTTTGTCCTGGATTTCTAGTTTACTCTTCGTGATATCAGTCACTTTATTTTGGCTATTTGCATCTGTCTCCTTCTCATTATTATTTTCTTTCTTTTCTTCCTCCTGAAACATGTTAAAGTGGAATTAAATCATGTACTTTCTTTTCATTTATTAAGTCTCTGCATTGTGATCTTTTGCAAAAGCCCTTCAAACACAGTTTATATAAGTGACCTTTATCTAAAATATCTTAATAAAGAAGTCTAAACAATTTTAGTGTAATAAAATTGCACACCAATATGCTCTTTTGGTAGTCTGCGAGACAGTATGTAACCTTGACAAAGACAATTAGATTTTTCTAATGTTTTTGTTGATTGAATTACAAATATGTGCAAAATATGTACTATAAATGCAGTATTGCCTAATTTTCAATATTGTGTAAAGCTAACATATGTGATTAAGAAGTATAATCAACAACATTAGGTTGGATTTCATGTAACAACACAAATGGTCAAACGGGCATTATGTTAACAAAAATATATGAATTCCTCTGTATTCTTCATAATGTATCATAATAATGTTGAAACAAATGTAATATTATTGCTTTAAAACATCATAGAATTAACAAATCATGGTTAAAAGCTGTGTTGTAAAGATTAGAAGTGTGTTTTATATTGCAGTGAAGGTTATGTATGTGGACCATCAAATGTTTACAGTTTATTTGTAAATAACATCGAATATGTTTCAGTAATTTAAATAATACTCATAATAACAAACATAAATAAAGACGAAACAAATTCTAAACTCTACAATTTACATTTTGTTGACATGAAATGGAACACGCAAATGTCAAAGTACGTAGATACATACTTGACGCTCTACCTAAGCGATTATCGCCTCGAATGCTACTAGTTATTACGTAAACACAACATATTCGTGTGTACACTTGTATTTTAATGAAACATACGAGAAAACATGGAGAAATCACAGCAAATAAGCTTTACCTCTTGGTCCCCAGCAAAATCATTAGCCGTAGAGCCGCGCGCTGGCGGGTGATTCTCTGGAGCAGTCTCATGGTAAACAGCTCCCGATAGAACACTAATACGTTTTCTGTTTTGGAATTTGAGTGGTTTCCCTGGGAATCTCGACCTTCCCATTTTGATGTGCACGTAAACGAAGAACACTCAGTGCGTTCCTAGCGATTGCGAGGAAACTGGCGCGCATGCTCGGGCCCGCGCGCTCCGCAACGCCATTTCACTCATTTATGCAATGTATATAACAAATTACGACGCAGTTCTCATCGCATGTACGCTCAAACATAAACACTAACATCACCCTTCACATTATGCACTAAAACCATCACTTATCACTGTTTTTTGCAAAAGACGACATCATCCATCATTTTTAATGGTCGACTGGTTGTTAACGCCGTAGTCGTATCGCTTCCATTCAACTAAGCGTCAGCTACTATTGAAACAAAAGAGAATGTACCGATACTCCCGATTCTACAACACTACGCGTCGGTATCACTGCGTTTTGTTCCATTTGATTATTTTATCACTAAACAAATTTAATTATTAAAATTGAATCGCCGTAATTTGACAAAGATGGCTGTTCGCCGCGCTTTAACAATAGCGTACACGAGTGATTAACGAGACGAGGCGCGAGGCCGCGGTGTGAACGACACCTGGCTCTCGGAGGCCAGTTATGGATTTTGAACCAATCGCGACGTTAATTCGGACCGGTATGAAAACAAACATGTCGCTCGCTACAGTACTCGTTACCTCGCTACTCTATCTATACATAGAGGCGTTTCACTCATTTTTCGTCAATAAAAAAGTTATGTTCTCCTTACGACTTGACTTATGATCTATTATAAACTGCGCAAACAGATCGGTACACAACGATGGTATTTACTCCTTTCCAATGTTACTGGTTTTAACTATTGATTGTAAAATGCATCGATTAGAATTGTTTAAGATTTCTGAAGAATCTACAAAGACTTCATTGATTTAATTACATCTAGGTACATTGATATTTAGTTGGTTTTGTATCATCCCGAACATTTATGTACTTATGTAGAGCCGTAGAGCGAGCTTCGAGAGCATTTAGCACAGGCATTTAGAATGGAAACATCTGCCCTCTGGGGCCTTTTGTTTTGCGTCATTTTAATTCAAGTAAGTAGTCAATTTATAGCCCCATCTTCGTTGAATTAAGCGTTGGCCTTTCTTTTTTTTATTTTAAGATCGAGTCGTTGCGATTACTAGATTAGAAAATGTACATAATAGCCTACTAATTGTAGTTAAAGTTAAATGTAGAGCGAATAAATAATGTAGGTACCTAGTAAATTGTATTTTACGGAATGATGCTGTTATATTACCGCAGTGGTTTATGGTTAAATCGTTGAATTGTACTGTTCTCGGTCATTAGAATAGAGAGGTAATTTAGAAAAATTTGAAGACAGTCTTTACCGACGTGTTTTTTTTTGTGAATGCATTTTTCATGTCCCACCTTTATAAGTTTTGGTGTTATGTAGTTTCTTTGTCCTAACTCACAGTCTGAGATAGATAACACGTTCTCTTTTGTGAGGGTTAACTGGGACTAGCTCAGTTACTACTAAAGGTTAAAGAATAAAGGCGCTCATTAAGACAAATCTCTACTCTTATTAGGTAATTATATTTTTTCTGTTTTACTAAAAGCAGTAGTAGTAGTAGTAGTACCTAACATTAATTAGTAGGTAAGTATAAGTTTATTTTTTACTAATCAGAATCGAACCTGTTATCTAGGTCTAATACGTAACTATTTGTTTAACTTCTACACTTTGCAACATAACACAAAAAAAAACTTATTTTACCGATTTCATATTTAGATTTGTGCCTAATTCAGAAAAAAATCTTAAGTGGCTACTGTGGCTAGGTAGTTAAGTACCTAATTAGATACCTATAACTACCTAAATATTTTAGGGACGATTAGGAATCAAGATAATTTTGGTTTCCTATTCATAGCAACTAGGTCTATAACTCCGTACCTACTGACTTGTCAAAAGTTTCACAAAATATCATACATGCACACTGGCATCCTTCAAATTTCAATTATTTAAAAATCGAGCTTCAATTTTCAATAGTTGAATGGCGCTTTGTGCTCGTATTAAAGCTATGGGTGACTATACAATATATACCTACGTACGCGTATACCCATAGCACGCACCCTACCCTACACCGAACGTGAACCCCAAAACTACCGGTCGATCATGCGTAAAGGGCGGAGAAGGGCTGATAAAGAGGGAAGCTTGTCGGTGTTTGAACCCTAGATAGATTGCAATACTTATGTATAGCTTCAGAACTTATGAATTTTAAATAAAATATGACTGAAAAACTTTTACTTTTAGCGGCTAAGTTTTATACTGACCTCTAGCGTAAGTTACGAGAACGAAAAGTTCCCTGCTGAAATGCTTCCTGAAATAGGCACATTGAGTACGGGCGGCATTTCCTCAGACTTGGATCGAAGCGAAACAATTCACAGTCACAATTCTCAGTAATTTTCACTTAAAACTCACTTTTTTTCACTTGAATTCATATTAACAACACTTTCACTATTTGTTGATGTTTTGAAAATAACAATCCGCGTGTAAATATTATGGTAGGAGTAATATTTACATCAGTTTCATTGCGCTGGTGTACGTGCGTGATACTGTAGTAGCAAGACTGGCGGAGAGACGACGCGCATGTCGCGAGGGACACGCTGTAAATATAAAAATGGACAAACTCCCCTTCTTGGGGGCTCACCGAATGAATCACAGTAAATCACTAATCTCTCACGAACTCCGGACATTTTTTTTAAAGGACGTTTTACATCGCTGCGGTTTTGTATTTCACGATTATAGGCGGAAATGCTTCGGAGGTGATTCAAATTTGAGCGGTATCGAATTAAAATGCAAACTTCCGTAAAGCTAGTAACAAAATATTGATCGACGCGACTCCCGCCGTCGTTGTTCGACATTTTCAAAGGGCCACCTTTAGAAGGAGATAATCGCTGTAGATCACCCGCCTGCTATCCGTATTGTGCCCAAATCTGGGACCTCTTTTGTAGCAGGTAGAATTTTTTGTATTCTTTGGGTCACGTACTAAGGAATTAAAAGTAGGTAAAAAATGACTCATGAGTTGGTTTGAAGTTATTTGTACAAGTTAATATGCAGCCGATCCGCACGATGATATTTTACTACAGGTACTGTAAATAATATATTGGTAAACGATAATGTAGGGATAGGGATTTAGGGAGAGACGCTTATGGTCAAAGTTTTATAGAGTTTTATTAGGTATCTATTTGATATTCTTCCATTTCTGAGTTGATTTACACAAGATTATGTGAGAAGATTATTTTTAAGTTTAGATAGCCTGTAAGTACCTACCTATGTAAGTATGATAATAAACTGATTGTTTTATACCTCTACAGGTAGGTACTCCGTGAGTTACGACGGATATTCAGTTCAATATTATTTCAAGATAGTGAATAGAAAAACTACATGTAACCTAATATGTTGTATAGAATCCCATATCAAAGGGATACCTGGTGATTCTAGCTCTAGTACTTTGTAGGTACCCTATTACATAGCTGTAACCTAAGATGTATTATAGAATCCTATATCAAAGGGATACCTGGTGATTCTAGCTCTAGTACTTTGTAGGTACCCTACATAGCTGTAACCTAAGATGTATTATAGAATCCTATATCAAAGGGATACCTGGTGATTCTAGCTCTAGTACTTTGTAGGTACTCTACATAGCTGTAACCTAAGATGTATTATAGAATCCTATATCAAAGGTATACCTGCTGATTCTACCTCTAGTACTTTGTAGGTCCTACCTGTAGCCTAAGATGTAATATGGAATCCCATATCAAAAGGATACCTGCTGATTCTAGCTCTAATACTTTGTAGGTACCTATGTATTAGGTTAAGTCTCGTGACACATTCACTACTTACAAGTATTAAGGTAAATAAACTAAATAAGCATTATCTGTAGTGTTGCATTATATACGATTGTATACCTACATATATTTACTAGTTATACATACTTAGCATTAGAGAACGTTAATAGTTGTAGTGCAGTCACCTTGTATAGTGAAAATGATTACCTACTTAAACATTTCTTACACACACGTATACTTACTAAAAGATAAATAATTAAATTATCTTGAAAATGGTGGTTTCAGAAAAATACGCTTGATAGAATTTGCGTGATTCTCAGTTTTTATCAGCGTTAGACATGTCGTGGCCAGATCTTAGAATTGATCATTTCATGGAATGATCGACCATTTCATGAAATGGTTGCATTCATGATGTGGTCTGGCCAGATCATTGAATACTCAATGTTTGACGATATGCACAATTAAATGCACGACTACTTCATGATGTGGCCAAACATTAGTGATCATATCGTAAAATAGTTAGATTATCCACCGATAGAAGCGTTGTTTTTGTTGTGCATCATGGCGGCGGCGGCGGACGATAATTCGATTAGAAAAGCAATTATAAATATGCAAATGGAACATAAAAGTGCAGTGAAGTATCGTTATTATATCAAGCTACGTGAATTTTATGAAAGTCACTCGAAAAACGACCGCAACGTTAAAAAACAAAGCCGTGCGTTAGTTTGGAACGTATTTCACAGGTTAGCATTTAACTGTTCAATCTTATTAATTATTACTTTTCTTCTGGAATGAAAGCTACCTATTTAAAATGTTTTATTTATCCATTGACCCAGATTACTAAAAGTTAATTAATGCCAGTAATAATTGCATGGATACCCTACTTAATGATATGGCCAAACGTCGATTGACATATCATTAAACGTTGACGTTTAAACGATATGGTTAATTTTAGCTGGCCATTTCATGAAACACAACCATTCCATGAAATGATCAATTCTAAGATCTGGCCACGACAGACATAATAACTTTACAAATTAATTTCACTACGTAATATAAAATATTCGTATTTTAAGAAAATGCTCTAATTTAACATCCTTACAGACCCTGACGACCCCAATACTCCAGGATAGCAGTAGGGAAACCAGCACAGTGTACAAAAACAGAGGCCTCCCGTCATTCCAACCTCGCCGCCGCGCCGCCGAGGTCCTTTGCGATCGCGACCCCCGAGTAAATGATACTCCCTCCCGATCCTTGCTCGATAACGAGGTGCCAGCAGTTGTTGCAGCTGAGCACGTAGTTTTAAATTCCCCGACTAATAATCATGATCAAAACTTTGATCCAGCCCGTCCCATCCTCGATGTCCTCCCTCCGGTTGACGCCCTAAGCCAAGGTTCGTACCTCACAGGGAGTGCCCTTAGCGAGCGTTCACCTAGTTTTAATTAGCATAGTTGAATAACCCCTGGCTGGAGGTTTTAAGTGTAGTAGCTTAAGGCACCCACAGGAAAGCCCGGTTAAGTAGTCATGATCTCAGAGGTCAACTACGAGATGCCCTACATAAAAAAATAAAAATAAACTAATTTAACATAAGTATATTTTTTTACAAATCATTAACACTACTTGTTTAGACGTGATCTTCAGTATAAAATCATTAAAAGTCGATGATCTTCCCCTTAACGTGTTTAGCCTGTTTCAAATTATTTAGAAGATAAAAAAGCTTGGGATTGAGCCGGTCGCTCTGCTGAGCCTTGTGATAAAACCATAAAACTTGACATTTTAATTATTACCTATGTAAAATCATCAACATATACCAGTTTTCTTATATATTTTGTAAAGTACTAGGTTTTACCAACAGTTTCGCCCGCGTGGATGTCGGAAAACATTCCACGGAAACGTACTACTAATACCGGGATTACATACCTATACTACTTAGTCTGTGCATACCTAATAGTCGAGCAAAAGGTCATTGACTCCTACCGCTGCGCCCGCGTTGCCGTCAACCATAATTATTTTGTTACGCGTTATTTTGAATCTGTGATATCTTTTAAACCATTCATTTAAAAGAAATGATGTCATGGTATATTTAACCTAAATTAATTGCACAATTTAAGTAACATAGTTTATTGGATAAGGATTAATATAATAGATACTATACAAAATAGTTTCGGAAATAAGAATGAAATTTTTATCTAAAGAATTCTGAAAGATAAAAATGGTTACTGTAGGTCATCCTTAGAAGATAAACATATGCTATCGCGGTACATATTTTATGTAACTTTTACGATTTCCGCAGCGCACGCCAATAAAGCTCCCAGTCGGCATGATTTTTCCGACATCTTCAACGACAGTCGTCAAATTACAGCCAATTTACACAAAAACTTAATTAATTATACACAAAAACCTTCCGCATGAATCACTCCGTCCATTGATGAATACAGTTTGAAAATCCGCTCAGTAGTTTTTGAGTTTATCACGTTTATACAGACAGACAGACGCGCGGCGGGGGACTTTGTTTTATATTATGTAAGGATTGTGAATGTGAGGACTATGTGGATATTATTATTATTTTTATTTCTCAGCTAGTTTTAATGATGATCTGGCAGTTTGAGTAGTTTATACGGCCTACCCAAATGAATGTCCTTTCTTTGGTATTGTTCGTTGAGTTGAGCTCCACGATTACTGATTAATGCTTGCACTGACTGGACAGGTCCACTCAAATCTGTGTGGTTCTTTCCTCAAAATGGTCTTTTGAGGAAAGAACCACATAGATTTGAGTTTCAGACACTAATCTACATGGTCCTCATATGGCCTGACCAAGATTTATGTCTTATTGTCTTGACTTTAAAAGAGACGGCGACCTCTGAGTTTGTTTCGGCCTTTCTTCTCAGAGGAGTCAGATATGAAACGACGAACTCATCTAGCTTATTTTTTTATTTTATAATGACGTGTATAAGTGATTCCGATATCTGGGGTCACGGCCGCTGTGCTTCCGCTAAGACCGCTAAGACGCGCAGCGCAAGGGCGTTGTCAAAGAAGTGAAATCCTACCAAAAACATTTTCATGTAAAATGTTGCCAAGACGAGACCATATATGGCTCGCACTGTCAAAAAGTTATCAGATTTACAAGACTGTACAAGCCCTAACTTCACAAACTCTACACCTTGGTCAAAATATGTGGTTTGGCCGTTTCGCTTCCGTATGGGCGTAAGGTGAAAAATTTATTCCCTGTTCATTACCTACTTTTCTTTTATACAATAGTTACTTATTTATTCATTTAGTTAATTATTATTCCTCATGTAGAGCCAAGCTTCTAACTCTACATGCCCCACCAATAAACCGATGACGATTGGGCCGGAAACGGCCAAGCCACATATTATGACTGAAGTGTAGAATTTGTGAAGTTAGGGCTTGTACAGTTGCGGTGATCTCTTGCGTCCGGCTCTGATTAGGGCCATGGTAGGGAGCGAGAGGAAATGGGAGGCCGTCACCTCCTTCTGCGAAGCAGTAATGCTCGCGAAGGAGGAGGCGGAACGCGTGAGGGAGAGGCAAATTTTGCGCCCTCACGCCCCTAACCGCCGCAGGAGGAGACGCCCTGGGCGTCGGGAATCGCAGGCCGATTTCCGGCCACCGTAGGCGCGGGCTTGCGGACGGTGAGCAATGGGTAGCTTTGTCGCAGGGTGATGGTCTTGGGTTGTGTATAATACGAGTGCCAGGTTTGGGTATGAAAATGACTTTCACCTCGCGCCATGCGAGAGTTATGTGTCTAAGTGCTATGCAGGCTTGATAGATCTCCACTATCCATTGTGTCAAATAATCTACCTCTCACTGCAGTAGGGCTTGGAGGATTCCATCTAGCCCTGCCGACTTGCAGGGCTGAAAGGTGTTGTTAGCCCATTTTACCCGGTCTTCTATTACTATATTGCTAGGATTCTACAGCCTTTTTTTTTTGTGGGAAATTATCAAATAACTTCTCCCGCTCCGCCCAGAGCGAGAGGGCGTGTCAGACTCTTACTGACTAAAACCCACCCGTGTTCCTTCGGTTGCCCTATTGCCGGGGGCCACGATCTCCCTTTCGGTTTTCTTCGCAACCCCGACAGGCATCGGCCCTAGCGGACCCCGTCAATTCTGCTGACATCTCTTTGAGGCGCGCGTGGAACACAACGCGCCGTCGATCCGGGCCTGGTCCTTATCGGACGGCGGGCTACCCATTGCTTGCCGTCCGCAAGCCCGCGCCTACGGTGGCTAGGAATCGGCCTGCGAGTCCCAACGCCCAGGGCGTCTCCTCCTGCGGTGGTTAGGGGAGAGAGGGCGCGAAATTTGCCTCTCCCTGACGCGTTCCGCCATCTCCTTCGCGAGCATTACCGCTTCGCAGAAAGAGGTGACGGCCTCCCATTCCCTCTCGCTCCGTACCATGGCCTGAACCAGGGTCGGACGCGAGAAATCACCGCCGCCGATCGCCTCCACGAGGACACGGCTATGCTCCGCCCAAGCCGGGCAGACCTCCACCGTATGCTCCACCGTGTCCTCCGGGCGATCCACACAATAGTGACACCCAGGGAGGGTTCTACAACTTGGGACATGAGTCTCGAGAAGGACCTTACTGGTTTCATGGTCAGTTTAGTGTGTATGAATTATCAGGTTTTTTAAATGCGCTGAGAGTTCGGTCCTGATCGAGTGATGGGATGTGGCAATGCTGTCCTACTGGGATGCTGGGATTGTCCAGCAGTGGACGTCTTCAACCGAGCTGGGTAATGATGAAAGTTAGCAAATGGTATTGTAACATTAAAATGAAGCTCCCTAAATTGCATACATAATTTGCATCAAGTCACGCATACAATCAAAATGAAACATTAATACCTTTATGATTCATTGGATCTTTTTCTTTCTATGTACAAGACAGTTACGTAATTATAACATTTTTGCTCGATTCATTTTTTATTCGAAAAACATTTTCGAATAGAAATTATTTATTTTTTCAAATAAAAATCAAGATTACTCCGCTTTTATGTCTTAAATAAGTATCCACAATAAGAAAAATATAGTTTATTATCCAGCCACTAGATATTTTTTCTCTAGATCAATTATTACTTTATTTATAAACGAAATAACAATTAAGATTTACACCATTTAGTTCCGCGCTAGAACAAGATCAAAGAGCGTACGGAATATTCAACTATGTTAGCGTTTAGCATACCTACAGTGGAGTGGTGGGGTTGCATGGGGGTGGAGCTTACATGTAAATTGTCTTTAGAGTGCCTGGTTTTAAAAAAACAGCAAACCTTAAATGATGTACTATCTAGAAACTAGTACCTATAAAATTGAAATTTCTAACGTTCTCTGCTCAAAAGACATGCTGCTCAAGTAACTCGTAACTCGATATCGGCGCTGCTTGTGAAAGATGTAAAGAAACGGTCAAATTCAGTTCCTATCTGATTAACTGGCGCCGGTTCGCGCTGATTGGGCAAAAAGTACGAAAACTGCCTGCGCCGACCAGCGTTGACAAGTGCTGGTATATCGACGCCGGTTACCAGCGTTCTACATGAATGCAGACTTAGATAAAATTAAGGTGTCTGTTTGTAACGTTAATGTCAGCGTTTTACTAAATGCATAAGAAAGTACAATTTATTTTATGTAAGTATGGTACATAATACTTATAAAAAAAAAAAAATTAAATTGCCTGTCTGTCTGTTTGTTGCGGCTAATCTCCGAAACGGCTGGACCGATTTTGACGCGACTTGCAGATAGCTGATGTTAAAAGGATTAATTATCATATTTTAGAAAAAGAATTGTTAGGGTACACGCGGTTGAAGCCGCGGGCAGCAGCTAGTGTTATAATAAATTTTGTCATTTTTATTTGGGTCTATCCATGCCGACTAAAGGCTAATTCAGATAAAATTATAACCTCATTTATTTATATCTGAATAGGGCTTAAGTAGGATGCATGAGAAACTAGCACATTATACTGCTGCCATAACTCTCCTAAAACAATTAACCGATTATAATGGTACCTGAGCAACCAAACCAGTGAGTTAATTAATCATTAATTTAGATTTGGCTTATAAAAACGTGTTTCAGGCCAAGTGAATGCGAATGTATGTGCAAGCTTGGTTATCTTATTTCCTTTTAATATTTTTAGGTAAAATATAATAAAGCGGCGTGCAACATCATTTTTGACATTTGTAATTCTATTTAGCATTTGGCGCCAACAAACGTCATTAACGTCAATTCTGGCGGGTTTTTGTACGAGAGATCTACTGCCAGCCCGTTCACAATCTTTATCGTTTTCCATTGTAACGTTTTTCTCTAGAAATATCAGTCTTAGCGCTTTCAAAATTTCACGGTTTATTCAGCGAATTATATTTAACTTAACCAAAATGTCTTCAGGCCTAGAAACTGAACTGAAATTCACTCGTTTGAGTGACAATGCATTTCCACCGATGAAAGGTTCTGAAAAAGCTGCAGGATTTGATCTTAAGAGGTGATTATCACTATTAAGCCACCTGGTAAGGTTGATGTTTTACCTATTTCTAACGTTCTTTATGTTCCAGTGCCTATGACTACGTAGTACCAGCACGCGGTAAAGAACTAGTGAAGACAGATCTGCAAATCGAACTACCAGCCGGTTGCTACGGTAGAGTAGCGCCCAGGTCAGGACTAGCTGTTAAAAACTTCATTGATGTGGGAGGTGAGTGTCATATGCCTGCATCTTAACAGATATTAGTTTCGGTTAATTAAAGGTTATGAAATGCTAAAGCCATGTGATTAAGTCCTTTCTATGATGCTCTACAGAAGCTTTTACTTCCTGTTGGCATAAGAATGATCCAATCTCAGCAGGAATCCAATCTATCAGGGAAAAGCATTTCTAAATGACAAAGACACTTTAATTAATTCAATTGTTTCATGACAACAAAAAAAAAATTGTAATGTGGTGTTTGTTTTGGCTTTTGTTTTTGATTACATGTACAAACCAGTGCTAAAATACTTATTACACTTGTCATATGAAATTCTGAATGCAATTATCTTATCTGATAATTTTATAGTCTAAGATCTGATTTCTACAACATCACAATGTCAATGTATATCATTAACTATCTTTTTTTGCTGATCCATGCAATTATTTTTGCATTATGTGCTAGGTAACTTTAAATTTATCTGTATACACAGCAACACTAACAATCATTTTGGTATTGCTGTTGTACATTAGAAGTAATGACCACCCTCTCCTCAAGATGGCCAACATCTTCAGTTTCTTTGCCAGCCAGTCATAACATAATGTAGTATACATTCCCGGTGTTTAAAAGTAACCAATATTATCATACTGTACGACTTAGAACAGCATGTATATAAGATTGTTCTTGTGCATGCACCATGCACTCCTAAGTTACTTTTTATAGAGCAACATTTTGCAACATGAAGTAACTTACTATACCTTTTGCTATAAAGTTTTGTTATCCGTTGTTGCCCTGTAACTCTTGCAAATGTTGCTCCACAAAAAATAACTCCGGTGTCGATGCACCATTAATAGTCATGTAGGCCGTTGTTTCCAGCATGATGCTGGGCACTTCATGTTGTACTAACAATACTACTTGAGTACCTTCACAATTTTTGCACTTATATTAGAGATTTCCATAGGAAGTGCAATTTCTTTTATTGAAGATAAAACCAGTTTGTTGTGGAGGTTACCAAGACCTTGAGACATATAAACTATGTAAATAACATGTAGACTTAACAACATGTAGACTAAAAATTTGGATGAATTATGTAGGAAATGGCCATCATTGAAAATTTTTGTTACAGCTGGTGTCATAGATGAAGACTACAGGGGCAATGTGGGTGTTGTTATCTTCAACCATTCTGACAAAGACTTTGAAGTCAAGAAGGGTGATAGGATTGCCCAGCTGATTTGTGAAAGAATCTACTACCCAGTATTGAAAGAAGTCACCAATTTGTCCGACACTAAACGGGCAGAAGGAGGGTTTGGTTCAACAGGCAAATAAAAGGATTGATTTTTGTTAAGATTTAATAATAACTTAGCATAAGAATATGTGTATAAGGAATGTCAACAAACATACTACCTGTTCCATTATAATTAAGGTTTGTACTATCGAGATATGGTTATAAGGAATCTAGCTATCGATGTTGTTGCGAGTTAAGTTTTACAGTGTAAGAGCTGCTTGAATATTAACATTAAGCATGTTTTTTAATTGCACCACATGCATTGCATGCATTTAGTCAATAGTTTTCATTACAATAGTTCCTAGGGTAACCTGATTAGTTTATATTCTTTTAAAGTTAGTTTTAAGATTAACAATAAAATTTCTGTCTTGTTAGTGACAGTATTTAATTGCTGTATGATTTTTAAGATTTAATTATGTAATTCCAATGAGCACTTAATAAATTTCTTGGTATACTTAATGTTTATGTTTATACAATCCACTGATCCTTACAGTTCACAAATTATAATAAAATATGGATATCACAAGGATTTAAAAAAGAAACTGGCCATGTGCAAGTTGGACTTGTGCACGAAGGGTTCCATACCATTATCTATAAAAACAAGCAAAAATATCACGTTTGTTGTATGGAAGCCCCTTTGAATACTAATTTTATTGTTTTTTAATATTTGACCAGCAGCAACAGAAATACATCATCTGTGAAAATGTCAACTGTCTATCACGGTTCACGAGATACAGCTTGGTGACAGATGGACGGACAGCGGAGTCTTAGTAATAGTCCTGTTTTACCCTTTGGGTATGAAACCCTAAAAACTACAATGTACTATGAGTAACTTACAATGCAAAATGTGTATACATAGCTCATTTGTTTTATTCCTTAAAAAAAAAGCACCATAATAACCCTTGTATCACCTAAGAAAATATTAGATCAAAATTAATTTACATAATTACACAAGTTTAGTATTTATAGGGTTTGAAACTTATTTATCCCATAAAAATCCCATATGTATAAAAATAGGTACAAAATAATAACCTATCTTATTTTTAAGGTTTCCCATCTTCAAAATTATCTAAAACACTTCCATAATCTAATTTCTCATAAGGCTGTGTTGGAGTATTTGAAACAACTTCTTTATTCCTTTTGAGGAATGGTTTAAGGAAGCTTTTGATCTTGTTATCATTGTTTACACCAAAATCAGTTTCTGCTTTGTCCACTTGTTTTTCAAGATGCTCTACATTGTTTTGAAGCTTCTGTATAACATTGATTAGTGTTGTTATTTTCTTAGAGAGTGCTGTTATTTCACTGCGGTATTTGCTAATGTCTTCTGAAACAGCTGAGCCACAATCACCGTTCTTCAGTTTAACCATTTGCAGCACACTAGTTAGTTCTTCAAGCCTAGTAAGCATATTATCAACAACATCCTGGACGGTTTGAAAACCATTTAACACATCCAACTTCAAGTATGCAGAGTAATCTTTCACCAGCTCGTCCAACATATTGTTATTATTCGGAATACCCAGCTTTTCCTTCGAAATCCGGATACAAATATTCGATGACACTTTTTTTTTTTTTTTTTTTTTTTTATTATGGCTTCGCACGGTTTGTGCATTAGCCAATGTCATGTATTTTTTTTATTTTATTCGAGGAGGCAAAGTTGGGGAAACAAAATTATTAATTATATTAGATCGGAATTTAGGATAGGACGGATATAGGATCAGTATAAGGAAAAGGATGAATCGAAGGAGTGAATAATGAGCAAATTACAATAACGAATATTTACAACTTAATATTATTTAAGGTAATGAATGAGACTATACATTTATATACCGGAAAGCTATTTGTACAAAGTAAGGAAAGTATTGAAGTAGGAAAATGAGTACCAAGGGACAAGAGATTACTAAGAAAGGAAGAACGGTCGTATAAGGGACAGGAGAAAAAAATATGATTCAAGTCGCCTACGTCTGTGCCACACGAGCAAATGGGGTCGTCGATGATATGAAGTTTGGCAAGATGGGCTGGAGAGCAAACATGACCCAGTCTCATCCGTATAAGAACGGAGGTCTCCATCTTGCCAAACTTTGCCCTGCCAAACCACGGTTTTTCCGGAACGTCGGGCTGAATAGTTGAAAAATAACGGCCCTTTGATTTGTTTCCGATACCCCAGGCTACCTTCCAGGTATCCCGGAGAAAAATCTTTGGTAATGTCACAAGGTCAGTACTAAAATTCTGATATGGAACTAAGTCCCCACACTGCACTGCATCACCGGCAATTGTATCTGCCACTTCATTGCCGTGGATTCCAGCATGGGCCGGGATCCACGCAAATTGTACTGTATTACCTTCAGAAATGGTTCTGAACGCAAATTCTCTTATTAAATAGACTATAGGACACTGCGATTTGTGTTCGAAAGGGGATTTATTGATGGCTAGAAGAGCACTTTGAGAATCTGTGAAAATAATAGTTTTCTTGAGCTTTAGAACCCGAATATATTCAATAGCTTTTAAAATGCCGAAACATTCCCCCGTAAAGACAGAAGTCTCCGGAGGTAATTTTATTTTTTGTACGATGTTGTATTGAGAATGGTAAGTCCCTATCCCAACACAACCTCTCGGAGAACGCTTGGCAGCATCCGTAAATATGTGATGGTACTCTATGTGTTCAGCCAAAAAATGCTTAAAACTTAAATTGCAATCGGGACCTGATTTACTTACACAGTATTTAATGGTGGGGCTGAATTGTAAACTCTCGTAACTACTGCTAAATAGGGGAAGTTTATTGGAACGGTGAATAGGAGAAGAAAGGGAGAGGAATTTTTTATAGCTTACAACTAAACAAGGATCACGTTTATGGGACCAGTAATCTGAAGATTCAATCTGCAATACTAAAGAGTCCAGTTTAGGAATGAGAGGATGAGTTGAGAACTGAAGAATCCGGAACAAATATTTGTCAGATAGAAATTGTCTTCTAAGGTATAAAGGAGCTTCTCCGCATTCTACTTGGAGTGCATTAATGGGACTAGACTTCATGGCTCCAGAAATTATGCGCAAAGCTTTAGACTGAATGCGATCCAATTTTTTTAAAGCCATAGCACTACAAGGTTCTAGAACGAACAATCCATAATCCAGGGTGCTTCTGATGATTGCATTGTAAATAAGTTTCAAAGAAAATGGATGTGCACCCCACCACACACCAGATAGGCATCTAAGCATGTTTAGGTGATTTTCACATTTGTTAACAATATAATCACTATGAGGAACACTACTTAATTTACAATCTAGTATTATACCTAGATATCTGAAATTATCTTTAACTGGAATACGTATTCCCATATAAAAGATGTTTACTAAGGGAATATTTCTCTTTCGGGTGAACAAAACAGCTGCGCTTTTAGACGTAGATAAATCCAAACCATTCAGATGTAACCATGACTCCAAAGTAGATAAAGCTGAATTGATAGCATAGCTAGCTTGTTCAACAGATTGGCTTGAAGAATACAATACTAAATCATCGGCATATTGAAGAACCTTAACTTGGTTAGCTAAGGAGGAGTCTAAATCAAAAGTGTAAATATTGTATAGGAGGGGGCTGAGCACTGAACCCTGTGGGAGACCTCTCCATACAAGATGAGGTACCTCATGATCTCCTATTATCATAATAACAGAGCGATCATTCAGGATTCTAATAATGAAATTCGACAAATTCAATGGAACTTGTAGGGCTTTTAATTTATTTTGTAAAACTGATAATACAACATTATCGTAAGCTGCATTAATATCAAGGAAAACTGCAATGGTCGAATGGTTATTAGAGAAGGATAGCCGAATATCGGATGTTAAAATACTTAAACAGTCAGTTGTACTTTTACCTTTTCTAAAGCCATATTGTGAATCTGCCA
This sequence comes from Omphaloscelis lunosa, assembly GCA_916610215.1. Taxonomy (NCBI): domain Eukaryota; kingdom Metazoa; phylum Arthropoda; class Insecta; order Lepidoptera; family Noctuidae; genus Omphaloscelis; species Omphaloscelis lunosa. The sequence continues at coordinate 6,171,541 of OU744265.1, read as the reverse complement.
AAAGACCCTTACTTTCAACATACCATTCAAGGCGATTTTTAATTAGGTGCTCCGCTAATTTCATCAGAATTGAAGATAAAACTATGGGACGGTATGAAGAAGCATCAGATGGAGTTTTATTTGGTTTAAGGAATGGCAACACCATTTGACGTTTCCATTCATCAGGGATGTTACCTGTATACATAATCGAATTAATAAGTTCTAAATAGTAACCGAGGACGACATCATTTAAATTAGCAAAAAAGGAATACGGGATGCCATCAATGCCTGGTGCAGAATCCTTAGTTTTATGGATAACACCTTTTAATTCAGTGAGAGTGAATGGGAGATCTAGCGTCGTATGAGTGTCTTGGTTACTAGTTACAAGAGACAGGTTAAGGTTAGTAGCCTCAGGAACCCAAGGCGGAGCTAATTTGTCTAAAAATTCATTGGCTAAAGAATCCGGAATAGGAGAAGGGTCTTTATAAATGGACCTAAATCTACGAATATTGCGCCAGACGATCGTAGGGTGAGTATTCGGTGAAATTGATGTGCAAAAGTTACGCCAAGATTCAAATTTTTTCTTCTTAAAAAGTTTATAAGTTTCGTTAATTATGTTAGTAACGATTTCAAAATTACTATCAGACATATCGAGGTTATAATTGTATTCGGCCTCTTTACGTTTGTAAACCATTTCTGTGCATTCAGGGTCCCACCATGGAGGCGAGGGAATTGTATTAATATTGTTATTTTTTACAGGAAAAACTTCATCTGCTGCTGCAATTAATATGAGCGCTAAAGCTTCCGCACAACTGTTTTCATTGCCATCTGAAATAACAGGCAAGGAGCAAAGCTTGCTGTCAACAATGTTTCTAAATTTGTCCCAGTCATTATTATTTCTATTAGGTAGCTTATATTTTAATGTTGATCTCCTTAATGGTGCATTTCGTTTAGAAAGAGGATAAGAAATAACTATTGGAAAATGATCACTACCATAAGTAGAGGTCAGAGTATGCCAAGTTAGTGAAGAGGCTAAGTTTGGAGAACAGATAGAAAGGTCAATTGCACTTTGGTTCTGATTGGGATCTGAACGACGTGTGACAGCTCCTGTGTTCAAGATGCATAGGTTATGTAAGTCTAATATATCTAGTAATTCATCGCCATAACAATTAGAAGTTGAACAACCCCATGATTGATGATGGCAATTAAAGTCCCCTAATATTAAAAATGGCTTTGGAAGAGATGAAAAGAGATTATTAATCTCTTGAAGAACAGAAGAAGAAGGGTGGGGAATGTAAATAGAAACAAGACAAATATTATGAACTTTAATAGCTACAATTGAAATTGCCTCACTATGAGGAGGTAATGTAATGATAGAAAAAGGTATAGTATTCTTGATAAGTATAGCTACTCCACCATACCCATCAGATCTATCCTCTCTAATGGTTAAATAACCATTAATTTTAAAAATATGATTAGATTTGAGCCAAGTCTCTGCTAAGGCAAAGGCAAATGGCTCATATTTGTTTAAAAGATATATAACATCACTCTTTTTATTTACTAGACTGCGGCAGTTCCACTGGATTATTTTGGATGTGTTGTCCATTACAAATGGATTGAGATACATTGGAAGAAGGGGCAACGTTGGACGGTGAAATGTTGAACTGAACAAGAAGATTGTGTAATGCAGAAAGAAAATCGTTTATGGAAAAATTTGTGTCATTTTTTTCATTATTATGATTATTAGAAAAAGCACAACCATCTGATGGTTGAGGAATATTGAAATCTTTAATAATGGCATTGTGAGCCTCTTTATTGTATCCTTGTACAGATTTGGGAGGGGAGCGTGGTTTGAGAAAGACAGTCTTTTTATAGCTAGTTGAAGCAGGCATTCTATTAGGTGAAGAGATGGATGGGGTATCTGCAAAGTTTTTGGATGGAGAAGATAAAAGTGTATCAGCATACGATTTAGTTACAAGGGGATATACTTTTGCTGCTTCAGCATAGGATACTGAACTTTGTGCCATGTATGTTTTAATTAATTTTTGTCTAGAAAATTCTGGGCAAACCTTGTTAGTAGCATAATGATATCCTGAGCAAAGGCAGCAAGATGCACTTTCTGGTTCTCTGTCACAACTGTCCCCAGTGTGGCTTTGGCTACATTTATAACAACGAGGTTTGGACCTGCACTGAATTTTAGTGTGACCGAAACGACAGCAATTGAAACACTGTACAGTAGGGAAAATATATAAATCTACAGGTAATGCATTATAGCACATAAAAATTCTTTTCGGTAGCACCTGACCATCAAATGTAACAACTATCGATTGGGATGGTTTCCAAATGGTAGAATCATCAACAATGGTTTTAAAATTAAGGCGTCTTACTTTTAAAATTGGACCACAACCAATTGGTACTGTTATATTATCAATAACATCCTCCGGAGACCAATCTGCAGGGACACCACGTACTAAACCCATTCTAGTAACATTAAAAGTGGGTATAAAAGCTTTATAATTATAAGATTCTAGACTATTATGATTAATAAAAGAGTTTGCGTCCAGGAAATTCGAAAAGGAAAGAGAAATTTTATTGCGCCCAATTTTTTTGACACTACCGTTAATTATGTTTTGGAAGGCGTTGTGTTTAAGGAACTTGCCAAATGTGATTGGGTGCAGTGTCGTTCCATCATCTGGTGAAATTATGTTTTTTTGTACATGAATGACAAAAGGCGCGCTGTCTGTTTTATCATAAGTTTTACGACCTATCTGAGTAGGAGCAACTGAGGACGTAGCAGGAATATCGGGCACATTGATAGTAGGATCGTTAGTCGTTGTAGTAGTTGAGCAGTTAGGTTCTGATGCAGTAATTTCTGGTGTAAAATCCGTACAGCTACAACCCGAAGATACGGTACCGTGGCTTTTACGGGTACGGCGACGCTTATTGCAGTGCTTACAAATATGTGTACGGCTTCTTTTTAAGTTACGAGCCGAAGACGACCCATCGGTATCCATGCCCGATTCGTTTGATATAGTAACGTAATTGCCTGCCGGGGGAACAGAGTCCCCCGGGTCAGGCGGGTCCTTCATTTTCCCGCGCTAATATAAAATAAAATAAAAACTTACCACTACCGAAGAATCTATACAAACTAAAGTTGAAATACAAGAAAAAGAAAATAGAACACTAAAAACTACGGTTACTGATCTTATATTACAACGTTTTTCAATTTTTCAATTATAGCTTTAAAAGGACACGACCGCCAAGTTTGAGGTTTCCCGCGCTTTTTTTCTCGATGACACTTACTAGTCTATCTACGGAATCTGACACAAGTTTTGATAACGCTCTAAAGGACGATGGACACCAACGTAAAACTTTTAAAAATAACTCCATAACTGAACTTATACTTATCAGATAATACGTTCTTCGCAGCGACAGAAAATGTCCATTAGAATGAGGTATTGAGAAATTTGTAAATACTTTGCCTTGAATTTCCCACCTCTCATCTTGGTATTCGCAACAACAACCCTGACATCATTTTTCAAGGGATTTAAGCAGCTGTGGTTGGGTGGCGTTTTATTCAAATAATCATATAGGAATGATCAATATCACATTGTAAAATAAAATCTCACTTTCAACAGAAATAAATAAATACCAAATGCAGACCCCCCCTTTAAAAAATAAAATATTTAGTTCATTCAGCCCGTTAAAAGATGGATTTTTTAAAATAGTAATATTAAATCAATGCGAGTGATGTCCTAAAAGAGCACCTTAAGCTGGGAATACACATCCGATTTTCCATCAGATAGTCTGACGTGTGTTAAATGTTCAAACAAAATAATGGCTCCAACGCCTTCCGATGGCCGGATCAGACTACTTGATGAAAAAATCTGACGTTTAGTCCCAGCCTTAATCACTATCCATCTTGCTGTAAGTCCCGCCAAGGCCACATATAAATCCGCACGATGCATGACGAAAAACGACTTGAATAGTCTTCACTTGACGTATGTCGAAACGACAGTTATTAATTGCTTGATGGATTTGCACGACGCAATTTTGCATCCTGCAACTGCAAGCACGGTTTCTTTTTTTTTGGGATAATTCATGAAGAAATTGGGGAAAAAACAAAAATGTAAGCGGAAACACTGCTATAAAATAGTAGTATTATAAAGAAAGTTCTAAGTTAGCCGACGACGTTCGGACTGACGTAATAAAATCGCGACGGGATTTTATCATGCACTGGATTTCAACTCTCAACGTTAAGACGAGCGTTGAGAATTCAATGCGCTAGGACACACCCTCGTCTCAGCGCGTTGAAAAAACACACTGTTGGATTTTCAACAATTGGCGCTAAGCAGAGCATTCAGTGCACGAAAAAAAATCGCCGCGATTTTACTACGTCCGTGCAAAGACGTCGGCTTAAGGCCTTGCTACACGGCAGTCTACCGCCAGGTAGGTGACCTTGGTTGACGACAGGCAGAGCTGTTTGGGTCGTAAACCACCAACTCCACGGTTGTAAACCACCTGATTTCTAACTATCTTTTTTTGCTGATCCATGCAATTATTTTTGCATTATGTGCTAGGTAACTTTAAATTTATCTGTATGCACAGCAACACTTTTTTTTTTTTTGGTTGGGAAATCATCAAATAACTTCTCCCGCTCTGGGCGGAGCGGGAGGGTGTGTCTCTTACTGACTAAAACCCACCCGTGTTCCTTCGGTTGCCCTGTTGCCGGGGGCCACGATCTCCCTTTCGGTTTTCTTCGCAACCCCGGCAGGCATCGGCCCTAGCGGACCCCGTCAATTCTGCTGACATCTCTTTGAGGCGCGCGTGGAACACAACGCGCCGTCGACCCGGGCCTGGTCCTTATCGGACGGTGAGCTACCCATTGCTCACAGTCCGCAAGCCCGCGCCTACGGTGGCCGGAAATCGGCTTGCGACTCCCGACGCCCTGGGCGATTCCTCCTGCATGCACAGCAACACTAACAATCATTTTGGTATTGCTGTTGTACATTAGAAGTAATGACCACCCTCGCCTCAAGATGGCCAACATCTTCAGTTTCTTTGCCAGCCAGTCATAACATAATGTAGTATACATTCCCGGTGTTTAAAAGTAACCAATATTATCATACTGTACGACTTAGAACAGCGTGTATATAAGATTGTTCTTGTGCATGCACCATGCACACCTAAGTTACTTTTTGTAGAGCAACATTTTGCAACATGAAGTAACTTACTATACCTTTTGCTATAAAGTTTTGTTATCCGTTGTTGCCCTGTAACTCTTGCAAATGTTGCTCCACAAAAAATAACTCCGGTGTTGATGCACCATTAATAGTCATGTAGGCCGTTGTTTCCAGCATGATGCTGGGCACTTCATGTTGTACTAACAATACTACTTGAGTACCTTCACAATTTTCGCACTTATATTAGAGATTTCCATAGAAAGTGCAATTTCTTTTATTGAAGATAAAACCAGTTTGTTGTGGAGGTTACCAAGACCTTGAGACATATAAACTATGTAAATAACATGTAGACTTCCAAAAATTTGGATGAATTATGTAGGAAATGGCCATCATTGAAAACTTTTGTTACAGCTGGTGTCATAGATGAAGATTACAGGGGCAATGTGGGTGTTGTTATCTTCAACCATTCTGACAAAGACTTTGAAGTCAAGAAGGGTGATAGGATTGCCCAGCTGATTTGTGAAAGAATCTACTACCCAGTATTGAAAGAAGTCACCAATTTGTCCGACACTAAACGGGCAGAAGGAGGGTTTGGTTCAACAGGCAAATAAAAGGATTGATTTTTGTTAAGAAAAGATTTAATAATAACTTAGCATAAGAATATGTGTATAAGGAATGTCAACAAACAGACTACCTGTTCCATTATAATTAAGGTTTGTACTATCAAGATATGGTTATAAGGAATCTAGCTATTAATGTTGTTGCGAGTTAAGTTTTACAGTGTAAGAGCTGCTTGAATATTAACATTAAGCATGTTTTTTAATTGCACCACATGCATTGCATGCATTTAGTCAATAGTTTTCATTACAATAGTTCCTAGGGTAACCTGATTAGTTTATATTCTTTTAAAGTTAGTTTTAAGATTAACAATAAAAATTCTGTCTTGTTAGTGACAGTATTTAATTGCTGTATGGTTTTTAAGATTTAATTATGTAATTCCAATGAGCACTTAATAAATTTCTTGGTATACTTAAAGTTTATGTTTATACAATCCACTGATCCTTACAGTTCACAAATTATAATAAAATATGGATATCACAAGGATTTAAAAAAAGAAACTGGCCGCGTGCAAGTTGGACTTGTGCACGAAGGGTTCCATACCATTATCTATAAAAACAAGCAAAAATATCACGTTTGTTGTATGGAAGCCCCTTTGAATATTAATTTTATTGTTTTTTAATATTTGACCAGCAGCAACAGAAATACATCATCTGTGAAAATGTCAACTGTCTATCACGGTTCACGAGATACAGCTTGGTGACAGATGGACGGACAGCGGAGTCTTAGTAATAGTCCTGTTTTACCCTTTGGGTATGAAACCCTAAAAACTACAATGTACTATGAGTAACTTACAATGCAAAATGTGTATACATAGCTCATTTGTTTTATTCCTTAAAAAAAAGCACCATAATAACCCCTGTATCACCTAAGAAAATATTAGATCAAAATTAATTTACATAATTACACAAGTTTAGTATTTACAGGGTTTGAAACTTATTTATCCCATAAAAATCCCACAATGTATAAAAATAGGTACAAAATAATAACCTATCTTATTTTTAAGGTTTCCCACCTTCAAAATTATCTAAAACACTTCCATAATCTAATTTCTCATAAGGCTGTGTTGGAGTATTTGAAACAACTTCTTTATTCCTTTTGAGGAATGGTTTAAGGAAGCTTTTGATCTTGTTATCATTGTTTACACCAAAATCAGTTTCTGCTTTGTCCACTTGTTTTTCAAGATGCTCTACATTGTTTTGAAGCTTCTGTATAACATTGATTAGTGTTGTTATTTTCTTAGAGAGTGCTGTTATTTCACTGCGGTATTTGCTAATGTCTTCTGAAACAGCTGAGCCACAATCACCGTTCTTCAGTTTAACCATTTGCAGCACACTAGTTAGTTCTTCAAGCCTAGTAAGCATATTATCAACAACATCCTGGACGGTTTGAAAACCATTTAACACATCCAACTTCAAGTATGCAGAGTAATCTTTCACCAGCTCGTCCAACATATTGTTATTATTCGGAATACCCAGCTTTTCCTTCGAAATCCGGATACAAATATTCGATGACACTTACTAGTCTATCTACGGAATCTGACACAAGTTTTGATAACGCTCTAAAGGACGATGGACACCAACGTAAAACTTTAAAAAATAACTCCATAACTGAACTTATACTTATCAGATAATACGTTCTTCGTAGCGACAGAAAATGTCCATTAGAATGAGGTATTGAGAAATTTGTAAATACTTTGCCTTGAATTTCCCACCTCTCATCTTGGTATTCGCAACAACAACCCTGACATCATTTTTCAAGGGATTTAAGCAGCTGTGGTTGGGTGGCGTTTTATTCAAATAATCATATAGGAATGATCAATATCACATTGTAAAATAAAATCTCACTTTCAGCAGAAATAAATAAATACCAAATGCAGACCCCCCTTTAAAAAATAAAATATTTAGTTCATTCAGCCCGTTAAAAGATGGATTTTTAAAAATAGTAATATTAAATCAATGCGAGTGATGTCCTAAAAGAGCACCTTAAGCTGGGAATACACATCCGATTTTCCATCAGATAGTCTGACGTGTGTTAAATGTTCAAACAAAATAATGGCTCCAACGCCTTCCGATGGCCGGATCAGACTACTTGATGAAAAAATCTGACGTTTAGTCCCAGCCTTAATCACTATCCATCTTGCTGTAAGTCCCGCCAAGGCCACATATAAATCCGCACGATGCATGACGAAAAACGACTTGAATAGTCTTCACTTGACGTATGTCGAAACGACAGTTATTAATTGCTTGATGGATTTGCACGACGCAATTTTGCATCCTGCAACTGCAAGCACGGTTTCTTTTTTTTTGGGATAATTCATGAAGAAATTGGGGAAAAAACAAAAATGTAAGCGGAAACACTGCTATAAAATAGTAGTATTATAAAGAAAGTTCTAAGTTAGCCGACGACGTTCGGACTGACGTAATAAAATCGCGACGGGATTTTATCATGCACTGGATTTCAACTCTCAACGTTAAGACGAGCGTTGAGAATTCAATGCGCTAGGACACACCCTCGTCTCAGCGCGTTGAAAAAACACACTGTTGGATTTTCAACAATTGGCGCTAAGCAGAGCATTCAGTGCACGAAAAAAAATCGCCGCGATTTTACTACGTCCGTGCAAAGACGTCGGCTTAAGGCCTTGCTACACGGCAGTCTACCGCCAGGTAGGTGACCTTGGTTGACGACAGGCAGAGCTGTTTGGGTCGTAAACCACCAACTCCACGGTTGTAAACCACCAAGGTCACCTCTGTTGGGACGCGGTTGACTGTCGTGTCAAGCCCTTTACTGTCCGCCACCGCCCCTAACCTCTGTTATTCTATTGTCTTTGGTTTTCAGATAGCAGAAAACCATTTCCATGCAGAATATAACGTCAAATAGTTGGAAATTCAGTCATTTATTTAATGGGGTAAAAACTGTTACTTGCTCACTTCAGATGGCGTTGATCTTCAGCGTCTAATAATTTCACAGCTAGCACTACATTTTTTGTACACAAGCGACTTCTTTTACGCATAATTAATTATTGAGCCCAGTTGCGCAGCTGTGTACAGCAAAAATACGGGGACCTATGTATTTGCCAAAGATGTTATAAAAAGAAAACTGTGGGAGAAAGCTCTCTGAAAAAAATTTAAATCCGATATTTCGTCGAAACGATGTGCTATCCTTTAAGCCTTTTATCGGAGAAAGTGGTTTATAGGTGATGCTCCCAAGAGAACTAAGTCCGTTTTCATTACATATAGACACTTGTGATGTGATATTGTGTAAATTATAGTAAAGTATGTGTGTGTTTATATTATCATATTAGATCAGTGCTGGTAGTGCTATCTCTGAGATTTTTCAGTTAGGAAGATCATGCCCGAGTTGGTTTTCAACTCTGATCAGGTTATTTCTATTGTACGCTTCCAGTCTTTAACAAAAAAACGAACTTAAAGTCAACAAACACAAAATAACCTTTAAATTATAAAACGTTCATAATTTGACTTTTTTTTCCACTAAAGCTGCTTTTTTACCAGTGGTAGACGCTTCCCCTGTCCTTAGCCCGTCTTTTAATAGTGCTACACTCCAAGTGTCATACATATTTATCTAGTTTTCGTATAATTTGTGATTCACACAAAAGTAAACTTAAACACAACAATGGCGGTTGAAAGACGTACAACTGTGCTGCCACCTGTTATGAGCTTTCTTATATTATTTTAAACTTTTATTTCTTATATTATTTTTCTAACACAGCCATGGAATAAGTAAGTGCTATCTAACACGGCAGATTTCTATATTTATGAATGAATCAGTTTACGTTTTATTATCTGTACTGGAGACAGGAGTGATTTTAGCTGGTTTTTGGTATTCAGTGGATTGAAAAATAATTTAGAGTAATGCTTCCATCGACAGGGTATTTTAAAGGATACAACTGCCCTTTTTATGATAATGGTCTATGCGAAAGACCTTACTGTCATTTTCGACACGTTAAAAAAGAATCTCAGAGTACAACAAATGATGGAATCGAAAGTGGAGCGATATTACAGAAACTAGTGTCGGCTGCTGTACAAAAGGTTCTTCAACAGAAGGAAGCCTCTGGATCAACGCCAGCAACAACCGAAACACCGCCAGACAGCAATTCAGTAAATCTAGTTTCAAATGTTGCCAAAGCGACATACAACCCCACACCAATAGCTGAGCTGAAAAAGATCAACAATCCTGACACAGAGGAAAATAAAGAGGATGTTTTTGAACAAAGAAAGAGACATATTCCAGTACCATATACGCCGAGAAAACCTGCAGGTCTATCTATTCAACGACCCATAGATACTAATGGGTCCTCCAAACCTTTTATTTACATTCCCCCACCATTGAAATATACACCAGGTAGCACTGAAAATGTACAGTGCGACAAATATACACCTACAGGATCAACTGTATCTACTGAAAAGTACTTGCCCGGCACTGAGACAGAACTGCAAAAATATATTCCTAATGAAGGTTCTAATAACACTAGTAAAGTTAACTATGTTCCGTCTGATAAAAATACGAGTAAGAAGAAAATACTAGAATATAAACCAGCCAAAGTTGGCACAAAAAGTGAAACCCCATCAGTTACCTATCAACCAACACCAAGATCGCTTGCACCTTGTTTTTCCAGTGATGAAGAAGAACCTGATCCTAAAAAAAGGAAATTGTCTTCAGACCTTAATGAGTTGGATGACCTGGGGCCAGAATTTGATATTTTAGATCAAATTATATTAGATGAAGAAAAGTCTGATCATGATAAAATAAGAAAAGATAGTTTGCGTAGTGACTTAAAAAAGGTTAAAATTAAAAGTAGCGTAAGCAATAACAATGACAATAAAAAAGTTGTTGAAAAAAGTGGTTCTAATAAAAAAGATTCAGATAAAAATCATAATAGTAAATCACATCACAGAAGCAGCTCAGATAAGAAAGATAAATCTAAGTCTGAAGATAAAACTAAACATGAAGACAAAGTAAGGAATTCAGAACATAAATCGAAACACAAAAGTTCAAGTAGAGACAAAGAAAAGGACAAAACAGAGAAACGCACATCTGACAAGAAAAAGCATTCCAGTTCTAAAAGTTCTGATCATAGTTCAAAAGACTCAAAACATAGCTCATCTAAAAAACATGATACAAAGAAGCATAGCTCTAATTCTAAACATAAATCTAAAACAAAAGACAAAGACCGTAAGACCTCCCATAAGAGTTCTAAAGATAAAGAATCTAAAAAGGAACATGAGAGTAGCAAGCATAATGAAAGCAATAACATATCTGAAAATGAAGATTACAATGCTGAGGAATTGCTTGATGAAGAGTTTGATATGGAATCTGATGAAGATGCCATTGCATTGGAATGTAAGAAAATATTTGATGAATATGTTCCTATAGAAAAGCCTAAAATTACTGAAGATTCAACTAAGATAGAGGATACAAGTGAAGAGGAGACCATCATAGGAAAGAAAAGAATATCTAGAGCAGCTGATAAACCCATGAAAGTGACACCGAAAGCACCCATTAAACCAGATTTTAAAGTAAGTGCAGCCCAAACAATGGCTGAAAGGCTAGCTAAAGTTCGAGAATATCATATTACAAAAAAAAATACAACTGTTTCTTCAAACAGTGAAAATACACCTGCTAAGAATAACTTCACCCCTCCAACTACTGGTAACACCAAGATCCGCATAGCTCATGTGCCATATGCTTCCACTTTATTATATGCTAAAAAAACTATTTCACCCAGTCAGATTTCTGCCAAGAGTGAGCCTTCAACTAGCTCTACTATCACACAAACTGTCAAAAAAGGAGCTCAAAGAGTTGCTCATATACCAAATGAAAAATTTATTGACAGACCAGGTGTTTTAGAACCTCTTGGTTCTAAAATTGCTGCAAATATAAGATCTACATATTTAAATATGATGATAGATGAATGTTTGAAATTGTATGTTACTGCACATGATGCTTATGCTCGAGCTCAACATGAAGAACTGAATACTAGTAAAAAATGTTCAACTGTACAAATATACAAGAATTCTGCAGTATTAGCTGTTAGTCGCTTAAGGAAAGAGTTGCAGGAATGCAAAGGGGTAAAGAAATCAGCATCTGATTGCTTAACATTACAAAATATGCCAGGAACGATACCCGGCAAACCAATGGGCTCATGGAGCATAGAAGGCAAGAATAGAAAAAATGCAAATAATTCAAAAGAGTTTGTAGGTGCAAAGTTGTACAATAATATTGCAAAATGGATATTAACTGAGGAACAACTTAAACAAAATGGTTTTCCTAGGCCTCATGAGAGTGGGCAAAGAGGTAGGGCTATTATTTATGGTCAAAATAAACAGAAACCCCCAAAAGGCTTTTTCAGAACCTGTTGTAGATGCAAGAAAGAATATATGGTGAATAAGATTGGTTTTGCAGCAACAAAGGAGGAATGCATTTACCATCCTAATAACAAATATCGAGTTCGAGGTGAAGCAAGGTACCAGTGCTGCAGTCAAGATGGAACATCCGACGGCTGTTGTATAGCTCCCAGTCATGTTTATGAATATGTTGACTTTGAGAATTTGAAAGGCTTTGTAAAGACTCTACCTCCAGAAACTGAAATGGATGATTATGGCATTTATGCATTGGATTGTGAGATGTGTTATACCACTCAAGGTTTGGATTTAACTAGAGTAACAGTTATAAATTCTGAATGTAAAGTTGTATACGAGACATTTATTAGACCATTGCACCCTATAATAGATTACAACACTAGATATTCTGGAATAACTGAAGAACACATGTATGGAGTAACAACAACATTATTAGATGTTCAAGCCGCACTCCTTACAATGTTCAATAGTAAAACTATTTTAATAGGGCATAGTTTAGAATCAGATTTTAAAGTACTTAAATTAATTCACGAGACTGTTATTGATACTAGTGTTCTGTATCCACATAAAATGGGTCCTCCATACAAACGAGCACTTAGAAACTTATCATCTGAATATCTGAAGAAGATAATACAAAATTCTGTAGATGGGCACGACAGTGCAGAAGATGCCATAGTCTGTATGGAATTAATACATTATAAATTAAAAGAAGACCTTAAAACAAGGTGAAGATTTTATTGTGTAACCAAATTGAGCTTTGTTCAAACTACTTTTTTTGTATTAAGTTTTTTTTTTTAAATTACGAAAATTTATTTATCTGTACGGAATGTATAAAAAAGTGTAAAAAAAAAACTTTGAAAAAATTAATCCCAGTCCTGAGGTTCTACTTGCGAGAACTATCTTTTATTGATTTAAAAAGAATTGTTTTAATGTTATTATATTGCAATAATGGTGTAGTATATTAAGATATACTTTTGTAAGAATTCACATTTCGTATAAACTATTTTTCTTATTTAATTAGTTTTACTTTATTACACCTACTCAAACATGTCTACCTACCATTGGCTATTGATAGCCCAGTGGTGTGACCATCAGACTGTCAAGTCATAGATCTCGAGTTCGAACCCAAGACCACTGATTTTTAATACGGTGGGAAACATCGTGAAGAAACCGGCATACCTGAGAGACATTTCTTGACGGGATGTAAAGCCAAGTCAGAGGACCATGGGCGGCTTTAAAACTCGGATAGCAGGTTAGTCACTAACCACACGAAAAGAAGAAGACCCCTACATTTCGCCAATAACGTTAAGGCTGGGAAAACACGTCTGATTTTTTTCGGCAGATAGTCTGATCCGGCTATCGCTGGAGCCATTATTTTGTTTGGACATTCAACATAGGTACGTCCGATCCTATAGTCGGATAATTTGCATTGTTCTGATAGCGTCGGTCCAGACATCTGATGAAAAAATCGGACATTTATTCCCAGCCGAAATCCATGGAATCGAACCAAGGGCTCACGTTCAGCAGTTGTAACCCTACAATTAGATGGGTAACGGGGACACAGCTAATCAATATATTATTTTAACAATAATGTTTGGCAAAGTATTGAAGAAAGTGTGCCATCAAATCAAATCAAAGTACATACATAGGTCTATGTTCCAACAACAACACTATCTAAACTAAGTAATATTTAAATAAAGAGAAAAGATTAGATTTTTTGTATTTGTTTGTAATGTGATAAATTCAAAAAAAATCTTGAAACGATTTAAAAAAAAAAAACAATTAAATAGTAAGCTACATTATCAGCGAGGATTATTTTCGTAGGGACCCTAGTCCCTACGAAAATTGTAGTAATGTAACCCGAGGTATCAAAAATTTGCCTATAAAAGTTATTTTTTGGCGTGCGCTGCGAAAACTATTTTACTGTAGACACGCATAACAGTGGGCTCAGGTTTCACCAACATGCGTACGGGTTTTGTTGACGGAAGAATAGATTAAATCACAGTGATTGTGAATCTGTTGGAGCAATTTATACTTTGAAATATTAACAGGAATATTCACTATAAAAATAAAAGACATTTTGTAAAACCGAAAATAATATTTTACTAGAAGACGAAATATTACACATACTTAAAAATGTCCATGAAACACAAGACATTTCAAACATTCAGCTTTATTAGAAAACAAGAAAACTGCTACACATTTCAAAAATATCCATTGGGACGCTTAATATACACGAATGAGACTCGACCTAATTTTGTGCAGCAGAATAATAATGACGATGTATTAGTAAAAAAAACCACTGGAGTCAATAGATAATAATTTTGAAAATTAAAAATAAACTTGTACTATTTTAGGTAAACACATGACAATACCACTAGGGTGTATAATTAACAATTATAATAATTCAGCAAATAATTATAATTTCTACATTACATTATTGAATAGTTCCTCAATAATAAAAATACAAGCATTCCAAAAGTTACCTATGACAATGCAACAATCAAATTAGAAAGAATATGTTGTATTTTTGTCTATGCCAAGATTTACAAAATTGTTTTAGTGATTCCCAAGACATTTCAATCATTCTAGATTTCAATCAAGCAAAGCTTAGTTATGTTTTTATCATGTGCGATTACTTGATAAAAGTTCATATATTTTTAACTAATTAGTTAAAACAATAGTTCTATTGAACAATATTTCGATTTATCAATATAAATATTGTTTCTCTCATTAGTTACAATAAATCATGAATATGCTATGGTAAGACAAAAGGATTAAAGTTCACTATGAAAAAAGTAGTTCACACATGAGATGATCCATTTGAGTGTAATGCTGACACTATTTTTACAGTTACTGGTATGTAAGGTTTAATATTGTCAATGATAATTAAATTGTATAAATGTGGAGCTATTTCTATCTATTACCTGTTGACTCAAATTTTGGTTCCTTATCAATTATTATTTAAATTAGTTACCAAAACCCATACTTATTATTAATCTGGTATACTTTGCAGTATCAACTTGGTGAATGATGATGTGTGTAATTATAATTTACATGGTTGTCCCAATGAAATTTATAAGGGGGTATTGGCCGGTGACCGGCAGCGCAGGTATTGTGTACACCACATTTAACTGAGATCCAGGCCGACCCCTGCTAGTCAATAAATGATTGTTCTACACATGCTTTCACCCGTTTTTCATATTCTCGCCGGTTCTCCTTATAAAGCTGTGCTGCCATAGAGTTCGCAGGTGAATTGGGGTTAGGGTCACTAAGTAAGGACTGAAACAAAATATATTATTAAATATTAGGTTTTTGTAATATGATAGGATAGGACTAGAACTATGTTTTATATTTTGAGATGTAAATAGAGAATAATTTATTAATTGAACATTATTGCACAAGAATGGTACAAAGCATAAAAGTACAGTAATTAGTGGATTCTTATAAGATTTATAATATTGAAAAGAAATAAGTTTGTAATTTATCAAATAGTAAGTATTTAGAAATGTGAAAATATTATGAAATACTCAAGAATACAAATGTTTTGTTTTATGTTCTTAGTCACACAGTGAATATGGTTAGAGTAGGTACCTATTTTCTAATTCATTAATAAACTCCAGATAGAACAAGCTTTTCCTGTTTTCTGATTTAAAAGTAATATTTACCTGTATAGAAGTTAGTATAGCTGAAACATCATATGTTGGGCTCCATCTGTTTTGCAGAATGTCTAAACAGATTCCTCCATCAGCATATACATTGGGGTGAAACATTTTAGACACAAATCGAACCGTTGGAGGTTTGTTTGGGTATTCCTCTGTGAATTCTATTGTTAGCTTGAATGTGCCATCTTCAAACGGAGTGTCATGGGGTCCGAATATCACAGCATTCCAGATCATGATATTGTTGTCAGTGGGAGCACCAGAGACTCCAGTAGGGGGGTCCTCTTGCAAGCTGTGGGTGGTAAGCAAATCATGAGTCATTATTTGTTTTTTATTTTTAGTGGTGTTGAATTATTAATGGAGCCTGTTATTCTAGAAAATGTTTATGGAATATTTTTTTAAAATCTTTTTTTTAATTTTATTTATATTCCTATTAGCATAATACATTATGCTATTTGATCCTATAAGGATTATTATTGTTTACTTAACACTGACAATAGGAAATATAAATGTTTAAAAAAATATGAAATATTTGCTAATTTTATCAGTATGAGTAGTTTACAAAGAAATAATAGGAAATGCAATTTACATACAAAGCCCTCAAGTTCCCAGGGAAACCTCTACAACATAATCAAGGTCATGAGATGTCTTTTTAGGTTTCATACTGGCTAGGAATATTCAGATGGTAAGACATCATTTTGCAATTTTCCTCGATGACTTAATGCTTCGTTTTCTCGAATAAATGAAATGTATTTGGATAACCTAAATAATAACTACCAACAAACGACGTCGAGAGTGACGTAGCTATGTCTACTTATAGCGTATCCTACTCTCTGTGAGCGAAACAAAGAGCTCCACCGTAATGCAACTTCGGTGTTTACACTGGAATTCGAAATATAGAACAGAATAGAAATCAATTAAAATTACTGTGATGTAATTTGATGAATCAGCACTACACTTTCGCACAAAGAAAATTTTGTTGAAAATGGAAACTAGGTTGCCTAGAATCCATTGCTGTTTACAAATGTTTAGGAGAACGTGAGAAATATTTAGATACGAACCGTTTGAAATCTCTCATCAGGCGTCTTCTGGCTGGAGTTGACATTTTGGTCTCAAGCACTTAGGCCACTAATTTGATAAAGGTACCGTTTTTGATTCCGATGTGTTTTTCGTATAAAACTTTTCATATGACAATATTCGCAAACAATGTAGGTTTAGCTTGTACACAAAAGATTCAGTTTTGTCGCTGTGTAGAAATTTCTGTCGTCACGGCCAGCGAGATGGTTGTCAGATGACCATGAAATTAGCAATAAAAAACCTTGCAAGTGGTCAATACAGAGATGTCAAATTCTGTTTTGGTTTACGAATAACTTCACTCCGGTTGATATTCTCGCAAAGACGCAAACTAAAGGGCTTGCTACACGGCAGTCAACTGCGTTCCAAGAGAGGTGACCTTGGTGGTTTACAACCGTGGAGTTGGTGTTTTACGACCAAATTTCAAACAGCTCAGCCTGTCACCGACCAAGGTCACCTCTGTTGGGGATGCGGTTGACTGCCGTGTAGCAAGCCCTTATATTCCAAATTCCATTACGGCTTATGGCAAATCCAGATAGACCTTGCGCGGATATCTTAGTTTTGAAAAGTACGAATGCAAGGCTCAGAACCGGTTTAAAAAATATCGGTGAAAACCGGTTTATTTGGGTTTTACTCCGGAGTTTTCTTAAGAACGTGAAAATTTTAAGAACTTTATTTTAACCTAAATTAACCGGTTTATATGACGAGCAGCATGTCGCTAAACGCGTTGCAACTTGTGACTACTTGTGAGGATGCCGCGAGGACTAAAAACTAAACAAAAAACGGGTATGACAAAACTAAAAAAATATAATATCCTAACCTAACTAAAACTATTAGACTAAAACTAAACTAAAATTAAACTAAAATATGGCGTCGAAAAATTCCTCCGCATCGCTGTCCGCATTGCCACGTTGTATGGCAATGCTTAGACGCTGGCCAAGGTAAAAACCAGCCCTTGGGTCACGGGAAGAGTCAACTAGTCGTTTGGAGATTTCATTGAACAGATCGTGAGCACTCGGACCCCACGGCCCTAGGGTTTCAACCCCAAACGGCTCGAAAACATAGTGACCTATAAGGTTATTATACTTTCACCGCTTGAGGTTCTCCGCAGCCGCAGCGGCAGCGCCAGCACAGCACGCTGAGCCAGGAAGATGGGATGGCGCTAGAGTATCGACACACGTTGCGTCCCACACTAAAGGCCTACCCACCTTCCATGGAAATAAAGACATGCCGTCCGGTCTCTTGCCATCGTCGCGTGCCAAGCCGTTGGGTTCTAATACAGCTGGAACGCCGACGGTGACAAGAGCTCGTCGGATGATGTCATTAATGTTTGCATGCCGCGCTAAGCGACCCGTACTTCGGCTGCAAGATAGGCCGTGGTGTCCGAGGCTGTTGACAACTTCGCCGCAGTGACAGCGATGAGGAGAACAACAAGGAGGTCCTAGACGCAGGGAAGCAGCAATGCGGAAGGTAGTGTCGTTGAACAAAGTGCCTAAGTTCGACGACGGTAGAGCAAGAAGCCACAGGCCCGACTCCCACTTACCCACAGCCAGCAGGCGCGCACGCTCCGCAGTAGCAAGAGACGTGTCAAGTAAATTGTTCTGTACTACTCTGCAGAGCGGCTCATCTCACCGTCTCTGGGAAAATGGATTGTCGGGCGGATCTGAATTCGGGCAAGCGTGTCTCCAGGCATCCATAGCCTCGGTGAGGCACGGCACATCAAAATTAATCAGTGTGGAAGCTAGGATTTTCCTGATTAATTTCTCAGTACCGTGAACCGAGGATATGAAAGCCGGTAAACTAATACTACAAATTTTGCGGACTCCGAGGCCTCCCATACGGGTAGGATGAGTAGCTTGTGCCCAAGCTCGGTCGTCCATGGCCACATTTAAGATCGAGGTTAATGTATGCCGGATAATTTGGTCCATTTTGTCTAAATATTTGTGTTAGTAAGTACTTAAGAACTATGTAAATAAATAAAAATAGAGTTAGAAAAAAAATACCGGTTAATATTGCTCCAAACTGTTTATCCAAAAAACCTTTATGTAAAGACTCCTCCAAAACCGGTTAAAAAACACCGGTATCTACGAATGAAACCGAATGTAAAGGTATTTGCGTCAAGTACATAATAACGGTTTGAAAATGTAACCGGTATCCGAGCCTTGTACGGATGTGCCCCACAGCCCTAGCTTAGTTGTCATTATTCCCACAGACCATGATAGTTTCTACTACTTTTTAATCTGTGTTTGTCATTGTCAGTATTTTACGTGCTGTGCTTCTGCTTTTGTCAATATCTTGTAATCTCGAAAAGTTACTTTGGTGATTTAATTTGGCTAAAGCACTTCTTAAAACATCTACATAATAAATTGCGTTTTCTCGTGAACCGGATACCTTTGGCTACATACATCATACGTGCATAATTTGGACTATTTTCGGTCGTAAATAATTCACAAAATTGTAAATAATAATCATCAGGTGCTTTATCTTCTTCAGATAATAATGTAGCTTTGTAATCGCTGATTGTGTTACATGCAATAACATTGAATTTATAAGCTAGGAAAATTTTTGCTACCATCCCTCAAGATGAACGATGGTGGTTCGAAAAAGATTCTATTCAACAAATCCACAGTAAGTACACATTTCGATCTACACACAGGTACAGGATCCTTGCTACGGCTGAATATAAAGACAAGAACCCCATCATTCTGTTTAGGCCATTAGATGTTACATCAATAGGTGCAATGAATGTCAGATCTGCACAAATGTACAACCAATGTCCATTAACAAGTAAAAAAAAGTTGCTAAGGACCATGTAGGTAGGTAATGGCAACCTTGGTCTACAACATTGTAAGAAAGCCCTGGAAACCAGGGGAGAGAAATGGGAAGGGGTTTGCCTAGATGAAAAGTGTTGAAAAGGATTGAAATGCAAAATATTATCTTATTAGAACCGTTTTCTGATTTTAGACAATAATGTAAAGCAAATAATATAATTGATTTAATACTAATTATAGTAATAATCACACTATACTTTCAGCTATTTAGCTTGAAGGCAGAGTTATTAAGGAAACAAGAGGAGGTTAATGAAAAGAGGCAACTGCCACAGCACAAGCTTGAGAACTTTAAGCCTCCCTCAGCCAAAGATAAAAGTCATGAAAAAGATGAAAAAAAAGCATATAAGAAAACATTCAAAGATAGTTTGAAAGCAGTTGATACTGAAGAGTTAGAAGCTTGTAGGAAAGCCAAGTAAGTACTTATTATTCAAAAAGGTAATAGGTGATGTAACTTAAATTGGGGTTAATATATAAACTCTGCACATATTGTCATTTAAATATAATGGAAATAGCTTATGCTGTGCCAATTGGTAAGGTGGATGGGAACGCTGACTGTCTAGGATGTGCCAGACAAAACATAAATGAAGACAAGTTTAATACTGCATTAAATTTTTAAATTTTTTGTCTGTTTTTGCATACAAATACAACATGTAAAAAGGCAATTTTATTCCATGAATAAAAGATATCCGAGAGGAGGAGCTTAAGTAATAACAGCCACACAGATCAATCTATCAGGTTAAGCTAAGCTTGCTGGAGTTTGCTGGAGTTGGGTTGGATGGGTGACCATCTTTACATACCGTGACTCATCTGTGCCTCAGAAAGTCTAAAAACTAGTCTCACCAAGGTATTACCCAATTAATAGGTTGTGGAGGTCATATATATTCAGCGGCATCCGGTTAGACTGGAAGCCACCCCAACATAGAAAAAGAAAAAAAAAAGGAAAAAGGCCTAACCGTGCCCTGCTCTAATAATTGTTTGATTAATGTTACAGGCTAGCATTGGAGAAGAAAGCTGAGTTGTATGACCATTTGGCAGACAGTGCGGGCAACTCTCAACTGGCTAGCAGATTTCTTGTTGACTTCAACGTTAAGAAGCAACAGGAACCTGAAAAAGAACCAATTGAGCATGAGACTGAAACTAATGCCAATGAAGATGATGATGATGAGTGGTAAATAGTGATTTTTGATTATTCTATTTGTTATATCTAATCTAAACTAATCATCTTAGTTTAAATAGGCTGGGCATATTGCTGGCCGAACAAATGGCTGATGGGGCCGAAATGTTTTGGAGTGTTATACCGCGTACCGGAAGACGTAGTGTTGGAAGACCTCCCACAAGGTGGACTGATGGCCTAAAGGGCGCAGGAATCTGCTGAATGGGAGAAGCATGGTACCTAGTGGTGCTTGGGGGAGGCCTATATCCAGCAGTGGACGTCTTTCGGCTGAAATGATGATGATGATGGATCATCTTAGTTTTAATCCAAATAAGTAAATAGGGACGTTGCTAGGATTTAAAAAAAAAATACTATTTTCTCCTTCAGACAGATTATAATAAAATATTAGAAGCTTATTTTTTTGCTTTATAATATTAATAAAAAATGATTTAAATAAAATTAAAGTTGGGGAGTGGCTCGCTACGTCACAATTCAGTATAAAATCTACCGAAGTGACGTCATGCCACATTTTAACTCAATGTATAGCCGTAATCTTTTGATTAGGTAAAATAAAATACATGTCCAATATTTTTTAATAATCTATCTGACGGACAAAAAATATATTTTTGTCATCATCCCTATTGTTGACTGGATATACAGTGGACCGTGACTGCTACTGTAATAATTACAGTTATTCTTGCTAATGGCTTTATAAAAAAAACTAAGCCCACATTCGCACGGACGTAATAAAATCGCGGCGGGATTTTATCGCGCACTGGATTTTCAACTCTCGGTGTTTAGCCGAGCGTTGAGAATACATTGTACGAAAAAAAAATCGCCGCGATTTTATTACGTCCCAGTGGGCTTAACAAGGTCAAATTAAATTAACGTGCAAAACTTAACAGAGGTATTTGAAATTATTGAGTTTTTTGTTTTTTTTTAATATTGATACTTATCACATCTGAGAAGTATCGAGAGTTATTTAGTTAAACCTTTATATTTAAATTAACTTGATGTTTCAGGACTGAGTTTACAGATTGCCTGGGTCGAACACGAAAATGTCACAAATCAGACATGGGAATGTTCTTGAAAAGGGACATTGCCCTTATGAGGGCCATAAATAAAGACAGACCTACTTCAAATGAAGAACAAGTAGTTAAACCGGAGGTAAATAAAGCTATTTAGTAGAATCTATTTTAAAATTAAATAGATTAGTTTAAATATAATCTGTCTCAATGATATTATAAGTAAAATGGGGAAGATAGGTTATTCACGCTCTGCAAGTGGCACGTCAAAACTTGGCTAGTGAGCCAAGTTCTTAACGTCTTGTCTTTTTTTATCCCGATAATTACGACATTAACCTATGGTGCGAGATTAAGACTGACAACTTGACTAAGACTTGATCTTTGACTTGATCGTTGACTAAGACTTGATCGTTGACTAAGACTTGATCTTTGACTAAGACTTGATCGTTGACTAAGACTTGATCGTTGACTAAGACTTGATCGTTGACTAAGACTTGATCGTTGACTAAGACTTGATCGTTGACTAAGACTTGATCTTTGACTAAGACTTGATCGTTGACTAAGACTTGATCGTTGACTAAGACTTGATCGTTGACTAAGACTTGATCTTTGACTAAGACTTGATCGTTGACTAAGACTTGATCGTTGACTAAGACTTGATCTTTAAATAAGACTTGATCGTTGACTAAGACTTGATCTTTAAATAAGACTTGATCTTTAACTAAGACTTGATCTTTGACTAAGACTTGATCTTTAACTAAGACTTGATCTTTGACTAAGACTTGATCTTTGACTAAGACTTGATCTTTGACTAAGACTTGATCTTTGACTAAGACTTGATCTTTAACTAAGACTTGATCTTTAACTAAGACTTGATCTTTGACTAACATTCAGAAGTCCAAACTCAAGGTCTGCCAATGATCAATGGAGCGCAGTATACTAGGTGTTAAATTAACGGATCGTGCTCGAAACACAATACTGCGCCCCAAAACAATAATAGCTGACGTGGCTCAAAAGGCCGCCCAACTTAAATGGGACTGGGCAAGACATTTCACCCCCCCGACCCTTGCTCGATAACGAGGTGCCAGCAGTTGTTGCAGCTGAGCACGTAGCTTTAGATTCCCTGACTAATAATTATGATCAAAACTTTGATCCAGCCCGTCCCATCAGTGATGACGCCCTAAGCGGTTCCCTTAGCGAGCGTTCACCTAGTTTTAATTAGCATAGTTGAATAACCCCTGGCTGGAGGTTTTAATTGTAGTAGCTCAAGGTGGAACTAGTTGATATTTTTTCCGTACAAATTTCTGGGCGGTTTTACTCCACTGTTTGAAATGGTACATACAAAGTTAAACATGATATCGTTTTGTTTCATTACTAATTTTGTCTGTGCGGAAACAGAATAGTAAAATAATGAGCCGTTAAAAAGTTAGGAGCCCACAAAGATTCCTTTTTCTTGCAAATTTTAACGCAACTTTGGGGGTAAATAAGCAATAAAAGAAGTGTAAAATCTCCAAAACAAAGTCGGCACCGACAAAGCTTAATTATCGAAGAGTTCAATAAACTGTATTTGTAATTGATTTATGCTGTGGTTTTTTCATAAAACTTGATTTTCCAAAGGACTTTTCGTAATTTTTTACGCGCTCGTTTTACTAAAATAGTTCGGAACGGTGTTTGTGTGCGTGCGAAATAGACGTTGTGCATGTAGACCAGCGTCTAATTGCTCATCACTGACACTATCTCTGTCGGACACGATACCAGGTGAGACAGCGTGCTTTTCGGCCATGCCCACTAGTGAGTTCGAGCCCGCGACTAGTTTAACCTTAAGGCACCCACAGGAAAGCCCGGTTAAGTAGTCATGATCTCAGAGGTCAACTACGAGATGCCCTACCTAAAAAAAAAGGGGACATTTCTGCCGCATGTCGGACAAACTGTGGGCCCAAATAGCATAGAACTGGTGCCCTGAGATTGTGGCGGGGTTGCGGCAGATCACGTAGGAGATGGCGGGATGAGCTGGATAGGTTCCGCCAAATATGGAAGGAGGACGCGCGGGCTCGCGAAAGATGGAAGGAGTGGAGGGAGGCCTTTGCCCAGGAGTGATAAAAAAATAATAAAAATGACAAAAAAGACATGCTGTCTTACTTCTATGCGTCATCTAATAGTGTAACATTGTGCCGTTTTTGAAAATTGTGATTAATTTTCATCATAAAACTTCAATGGGACTATCTGCATCTCGTAAACAGCGTCGCGATACGTAATTGTACGGATTATCGTACAAATATTCAATAAACTCTTCAAAAGACATTACGAAAATCAGATAAAATACGCTTTGTTTTGGTTAAAAACTTCCTCAAGGTAGATGCCGACGTACCTTATATTTGACAGTTGGTTCCTCAACCCAAACTCACTCGACTGAGGAAACTGTTTAAGATGAGGAGTAAAAATGCAACTATGAATATCAAACTACCTAAGTGAGGTTGAGTCGAGTCGAGGAAATCATGAGGGTTTGACTTACATTATGGGTGTGTATGTTGGGTAGATATTTGTGTTTAGATAACCTATCTACATCTTTTTACGTATAATATCATTGATCTGGTGGATGTTTTGACTTCAAATTCTTCCCTAAAAAATTCCATATAAACTTACCAGTTATTTTTTTTTGTAAATAAACTTCAATTTCCACAACTCCACTTATTTTCGTTATATCCTATTGCGCCTCCACAATCTACAGGGTGGCAGGGACATCGACGCAAAAGTGTTAACATGGATTCAGTACATGATTCCGAACCAAAAAAAAAAAATCTGCTGTTCCATACATTTTGACCGCGTAGGTATTGCATTTTTCTATGAAACAGCTGATTAAAAAAAATAACCGACGAAAAATTTCAACGCTTGGGCTTCAGAACCATGTAACCGCTTTTGCGTCGATGTCCCTGCCACCCTGTATAAGGATCTTGTTTGCAAATGTTCAAATATTGTATCTATTTTAATAGTTTTTTGATCTTCTCCACAGGAGACTACTACAGTAGTAAAGGAAAAACCACTGTTAGTTCAAACTACGAACGATTATCTACAATCTCTACGAGACAAATGGGAAGAGAAGGAAAAGGAACTGCTCGGCAAAGATAAAGATATACATTATCAAGACTTGCTGTTTGACGGTTTGTATCTCTTTCTGTAAATGTGTTTGATGTATAGTCTGTCCTAAAAGTAGCAGATGAAATTGTAAACAAATGGAACAGAAAAAGTACCCGTAGATGCCAATTTGTAACATCACTTGCAAATCAAATTGAGTAAGCATCTAATTGTAGTTCAAATCTTGGACACCAAAAGTATTGATACAAAAAATTGACGATATGTGTCATCATTAGTGATCAGATAATCGGATGCAAAGTACATTTTTGGTTAGGAAATTATGGAAGCGGCTTCTTAAAACATATTTTTTTAAATATAAATCCCGGGATTCCAAAAAAATCGGGAATGCGAAACTATTCTGTAACATGGTGAAACATACGTCTTTAGCATGTGGCATTTATTACAAAAAAAAAAAACAACAGGGTTTCCATAATTATTAATGTATATTTACTTGAAGTAAATTTTAAGCTCCCCATCAATTTATGACTCTATGTTGAGTGTAAGAGGAATAGTAGGTAAGTAGTAGGTATTAATAAAAAAAAAAATGAATACAATTATACTTTATTGCACATAAGTACCTACACGATACAAAACATATTAAGTACTATAAATATTCTATAGTGAAGTGTCCAAAGTTGAGTAAGAGATATCTTCCAACCAGCCTGCTGACTGATATCCTGATTGGGCGTAATCACTGTGTTTTAGTCACTGAAATCTGACGTTAACATATCTGTCTGTGTTGAACATGATGGTGTTGCATCAGATTCCAGTGACTGTTCTAATTGTAGTATACAATAATAATTTTTTGGAGATTATCAATTGTTAGTCTGTTTCTTTTGACATTTAGGATCCATTTATAATTAGAAAAAGATCTTTCTGCATCAACAGACGTTAGTGGCGCAAATTTGTAAATACTAACGTCACTCTCTTTAGTAATTTTTTCGCTTATTTCCCTAAGAATGTCAAAATCAGGGTTTCTCCATAAGCTGTTCCATTTTGTTGATTAATGTATTGTTTGATGTCTGGTTTAGAATTACTCATACATCGTCAAATATTTGAAAGGTTTCAGTTATAGAAAGGTCGCGTTTTTCTAATTTTAATATTGCAATATCTAACATTTCGAAATGTTCGTTTATATACTCCAAATCTTTCTTCAAATTAGGTTTAGTTAATACTTCCTTAGCATTTCTAATAGATATGGCTTCATTGCTATCCAATAAATCTACAACATTTGATATCTTATCTAAATGTTTGGCGTAGTAAAATGCCGCCTTTAACCATGTTCCCCATCTATTAATAACTAGCTGCGCCCCGCGGTTTCACCCGCATAAGTCTCGATCCTGTAAAAATATCGGGATAAAAAGTATCCTATGTCCTTCTCCGGGTCAAGGTCTATCCATATCCCAAATTTCATCCAAATCCGTTCAGCCGTTTTAGCGTGATGTCGTGACCAAGGGAAATAGGGATTCATTTTTATATATATAGACTGGCTGTGAAGGCAAGGGTAACTCTGGATTTAACTCCTTAAAAATTCGTACTCTATTCGGAGACTTTAAAAATATTTTCTTAAGATTGTTAATTAAAGTGTCGACATCCCCAAAACTTAATCGTATTGTTTCAGATAATCTATGCAGGGCGTGCGCTAAACACGTAAAATGTTTCATATTGGGAAATGTTTTTTTTAATATTCTTCCAGCCAGTAACAAATACGCTACGCTATCGGTATATAATATTAAGACATCCTGCACTTTACTGTGCATTCAATGATATTCTAAAAAAGAATATAATTGAAAACAACAAGAGATAGCCTACTTACCGACAGCTGACAACCGCTCAAATTAGTCAAGTTATGTAACACGACCGTTTGTGGTATGCCGTGTGTGGACGGTACACGAGCGTTACATGTAATGCTCGTAGTGCCGTCCACACTTAGAATTCGCGTTACATTACACGGTGGATTACATTACACGTAACACTAGTCTGGACCCGGCTGTAGGAGGCAGTGAAGTTACATAAATGCACAAAGTATCCTAAACTTTCAACTTAATCGTTCAATACGATACTGTCAGTCAACAAACTACTGCGCTCAACTGAGTCTCAGTTGAGCGCGGTAGTTTGTTGATGATGTTGTGGTACGTTAATAATAATCATTAAGAGATTTAATGGTTTTTCTTTGTAATTCTTATTTATTATTCGTTTGAGATAAATGTTCTGAAAATTTAAGAAAAATTAAGAGGAAGTTATTATTTATAGTTTTTTTTTTAAATATAAAAGTTAAAATAAGTAAATATACCTACACCCGATTTGATTTTATAATAAAAACAGTAAATTTGTTCAATCCGAATTCCCGGGATTTTTTCGATACAAAAGCGCATTCCATAATAACCAACACCTACACTTTTGGTAAAATGCATCCGATTATCCGATCACTGGTCATCATACAAGCATACTTATTTAATAACACCTTTGTAACCGCATTTAAAGCAAATGAATGACTTTGACTTTAAATTAATAGAAATTACGAGAGCGCGTCATAGCCAGTGATCGGAGTAGGTAGATTGATTTTACGTACTCGCATCATGAACAGTCATAGAAATCATAACATGGATAAGCCTTTTTTCCAGGATTTCATTTTGATACTTATGGGATTGAATCAAATATTGTAAAAGTAAGGGTTTTTAAACTATTACATTAGAAATTTATAGAATGGATAAACATTTAAAATTGTTTTTTTCTTATTTATCAAGTAATAAAGTGAATCTTGCTGTTGTGCGTCCATTCGAAACTTACATAATATGACTAATTTAGTAGTTATTTCTGTAAGTATATTATCTGCTGCTTGTAATTGTTACTATTCTTGAATAAATAAATAAAAATATATTTTAATATTTTATGTACTTCTTAATATTTTTTCGCATTCAATGCAATAACAGCAAAAGGGCTAAACATTTCTTATTCATATTGATGTATTCTTTATTCTACACATTACAACATGTGAAATTTCTTTAAAAAAATCTTAATAATTTCCCAATCCCGGAAGCCCGGTGCCAGTTCATTGACCCCAAATCAATCTACCTACTCCGATCACTGCTCATGTGACTTTTACGTATGATGACATAAGGTTTAAATTACAATAAACTTATTGACACGCGCTCGTAAAAAGCAAAGACTATAACGAATTTGTCTATAACGGTCATTCATCTGTTGGTCTGCAATAGATCTTTGATTATTTCACATATTTTATTTTCAAAATACAGTCTATCAATCTTCATGTCGAAAAAGGAAAAAAAACTTATTCCCATTTTATCTAGATTAGTTTCTAAGCAAACCCAATTTTTACTTACAGAGGCTCGAATCCACGGCGTCGGATACTTCTCGTTCAGTACCGATGAAACGGAGCGAAAGAAACAAATGGAAGACCTGATGAAGCAGCGCCAAGAAACTCTGAAAGCGCAGCAAGAGGCTGAACAAGTGCGGAAGAAGAGAGACGAGATGATTGCAGCAAGAGTTGCGGCTGCGCGCGCTAGGCAGAGAGCCAGGGCCGGCCTACCGCCAGAGGAACCTAAAGGTGAGTTTTTTACAAGCTACCGAAATAAAAGTCTTATGCCACCTTCTGGTACTTATGCTATTTCTTTGTAAAAAATCACGTCTATCCGTTATTGCTGCATGATAGAAGGACCAACCAACAACGCATCTTCCGATTTTGAATATTAGTAGGATAGGATTTTATATTAGCCTGTGCTGTCTCACTCTTAGGCAAAGGCCTACCCCACTCCTTCCAGTTCTCTCGATGCTGTGCTTTTTTTCGCCAATTTTTGACGAAGACATCGAGGGCACAACTTGAACACAATTAAATCATTTTGTAGTAGTACTAGTTCTTCATATTAATTGGTGATTTCTCTGTCTTTCTGCTGTATATAGTGTTGATAGATAATGATTAATAAGTCTTTCATTTCAGAAAACCAAAAAGACTTTACTACCTGCCTACTAGAGTTTTTGACACAACAAAAGAACGAAGCAGATGCCAAAGCGAATGAAAAAGAAAATAAACTCAAAGAAGAGCAGGAAAAAGAGAGGCAAAAGCTACGCGAGGTGTACGTTCGAGAATGGGATATTGGCAAGGAAGGAGTAGAAGGAAAAGTGAAGAAATTCAGAGAAATGAGCCAAGAAGAATATGTCGAACAACAGAGAGATAAACGGATAAAAGAATTTGCTCCACCACAACCTGCCGCTTCTGGCCATTCAAACATATTTGATGATAAAGGAAGTAAAGTGAGTAATAATAACGCAACTGCGACTAAAACTTGGGCGGACGTGAGACCTCGAGCCGAGACCCCACCTCCTCCCGAAATAGGTGATCTAAGTGACATTTCACAAAATAAAGGACTATATTTTTCATCAGCTAAGAAGAATGATGGTAATAGCTTTAAATATAAAAATTTTGTCAAGGCCCAGGAACCAACTCCTATTATTGATGAGTTAGATAATACAGATGCTACAGATTCCGTGGCAGATAATACAAGAACAGAAAAAAGGAAACACGATTCAGATAGTATGGAAGTTCCGCCGCCTCCAACATTTGAGTATTATGGACCGACCATAAAGCAGACGAGGTTTGAAAAACCCTTTGAATCAGATATAAGAGAAGCATTCAGCCAGGGAGCAAAAAGTTTAGAAGCGAAGTCAAGCGGCCGGCAGTTGCCGAAGCATTATGATTTTACCTTCGACTAAGAACATAAATAAAACAATTGAAATTTTCTGTGCGTATTTATTTCTTGTGCCAATGCCGATCACATCTAATTACTCAAAATATTGCAGAAAATATTTACAATTTGTCTATGCTAATATCACATGGAATGAGCGCTACTATTCTCTACATTTAATTTCTAACAATTAAAGCTTCACTTACAGAGATCAACTTTTGACAATGAATAATTCGAAAAGTATTACATAAAACTTAAATAATTTTAATCTCAAACGTAATTTAAAACAACACCTATGGCTACTGTGAAGCGTGTGAGAATGTGTGCATAGATTCGCACAGCGGTACTATTTTGTGGTTTTGATGTAGTCGCTATTGCATTAGGAGTAGATTTAGCTACAGTTGTGTCGTGTTGAAGAGCTGCTACTGTAGCTGGTGGTCCTACTGTAGGTTCACTGGGTTTTATTTTATTTTCATTCATTTTTATTTCAGTTGAAGCAGTTTTAGTAGCTTCGGTTGTCGTTTCTGCCATAGCCTTTGATTCAATTGCCATCTGTGTTAAAATTTCTGGAGTGGTCGGAACGTCTGGGATATTTACATTGGGGCTTGAAATGTCTGGTAGTTTTGTTTCATTTAAGACCTTGGTTGTTGCGCTACTCAATAATATAATTTCAGTTTTGAGATCTCCAGTTTCAATATGGACACTTGGAATATCTATTTGAATGCTAGTTTCATTCATATGACTATTGCTGGTTTTAATAACTTCTTCCGTAATATCACTAGGACTATTTGTTGTAACTTCACTGTTTTTAAGTTCAACGTCTACTAGAGTAGTGGTCTCAATCATTTGTGTTTCATCGCTTTTAACATCAGGGGGCACATTAGCTGCTGTTGTATCACTCTGACCGTCCATGCCTTTAACATCAGCATCCACAGTAGTATTGACTACGTTAATTTGAATTTCTTTGTCTTTAACATCAGCTTCATTGCCTTCATTGTTATCTGTTAAATTATTTAGAATGGTTTTATTTTCTTCAACAGTGGTGTTGTCTATTCTATTTTTTCTGTTAGTGTTCATGCTTATAAAGCCAGTCTTAGTAACAAGGGCTCTTCTGTTTCGAGAACGTTGTGTCCTAGCCACTAGTTTGGCTAGTCCTGCGAAGGCGTCAAGTTCATGTTCTGTGCTGGGTCCGTTGCAGAGATCTCCTCGGCATGGGCAAGTCATGCGCCATGTTCTGGTTGAGTTGCAGTACAGCGAATAACATTCATCTTGGTACAGCTTGACGCAGTATCTTGATTCTATGTAAGCTTTGGGATATTAAAAAGAATCTATTAGTGTTTTTACAAAAAAATCCACATATTTTTGATATTTTTAAATCCAAGCTGTGGTTGTGATGAATACGATCAATCTTTACCTACTGGTAAAACATGGGGCTTGGATCAAACCTTGTTATTACCATGTCAATTTAGACAAAATCCTACCAACATATTTTTAATCGACTTCAAAAAGTCTTGAATGATGATGTTATAAGTACCTGTCACTGTTATTTACATAGCAGGTAGTGTTCAGTATTCGAATTTGTGTGGGGTAGGTACCTACCAGAACGGAAATGTGAAAAATAAAAACTTAACTAAAAAAAAAAAACCGGACAAGTGCGAGTCGGACTCGTGCACCAAGGGTTCCGTACCATTATCTATAAAAACCAGCAAAAAAATCACGTTTGTTGTATGGCAGCCCCCTTAAATATTTATTTTATTCTGTTTTTTAGTATTTGTTATAGCGGGAAAAGAAAATACATCATCTGTGAAAATTTCAACTGTCTAACTATCACGGTTCATGAGATACAGCCTGGTGACAGACGGACAGACAGACAGACGGACGGACGGACAGCGGAGTCTTAGTAATAGGGTCTCGTTTTACCCTTTGGGTACGGAACCCTAAAAAACAACCGACTTCCAAAAAAAAAAAACACAAAATGAAATATAACTTAAATTTCGGGAGTCAGTGACAAAACACGAATATTCAAAACCAAAGACACCGACTTCTGAAATTAGTTATTTTTTACGTTGTAGTGTTTTTTTTGGAAGACGGTGTTTTTTTTTGTCTGTAAAAAGTTTTTACTCTTAAAGATGGAATATTTCCATATTTTTCGTAGGTTCTCTACAAGGTGGACTTGATATGGCGTTGCTTGGGAGAGGCCTATATCCAGCAGTGGGTATTTCGGCTGAATGATGATGATGATTTCAAAATCAAGCCTCATACTAACGCGGTGCCGTGGCCACGACGGCGCAGTACGGAAAGCCAGGGTCGCAGTCAGTGACCTCCGTGTGCGGTGCGCTGCACGGCGGCGCGCGCTGGCTGCGGTGCACCTGCTCCGCCAGCGGCCCGCACCAGTAGCAGCGCCTGGTCTCTGCCTTCGAGGGACCTGG
The DNA here is from genome assembly GCA_916610215.1 of Omphaloscelis lunosa. Taxonomy (NCBI): domain Eukaryota; kingdom Metazoa; phylum Arthropoda; class Insecta; order Lepidoptera; family Noctuidae; genus Omphaloscelis; species Omphaloscelis lunosa. Next base: position 6,139,372 of record OU744265.1, on the reverse strand, counting down.
AACATTCAGAGAAGTATAGATAACAAAAGAGAAAGGTATTCCATATTCAAATCCTTATTTCCAATTTGATGTTATTTCCACATAAACAAATATCAACTTTAAAGTAGTGAATATTAAGTTCACTTTAGAATGACTAGTTCTATTGAAAAAGTTAGATTGTTTTTAAGTTGTAGCGCATACTGTATAATAATATGTGGGTTTTAAAGTTATTTTTCCAAAAATACATGCTTGTTTACATGTTTGGAAACTAAATTGCGAATGCAGGATAGGTAGGTACGGTGCTTATACATAGAATATGAAAGAATGAAAGAGAAATTGATTTATTTGTCACAGAAACACGTGCATACAAAGAAAAGAGTAGGTAAGCAGAAAACAAAATAGGTGCGCTGCTACACGTCCTGACTGTGACAAGAAGGCTTCCACTCAGGATGATGTTATGTTATGGGGGACCCACAGCACAGCGCTGATTTTCAGTGGTCACCCGAAAAAGACCAACGTAAATCAAGTCAGGTCTAGTAATTTGTAAATAATAAATAGGTAACAAAATGAAATAAAATAAACAGTACTTAGAATTATAATACAAATATACAACTAATTATAAGCAATAAAACTATGCTTTATTGTACAGTAAATTTAACAAAGCTCATTTATAAAACCAAAATAAGCTTTTAACAAAAGATAAGACAGATATTAATATATCCAATGTATTGATTATGCAGCACAAGCATAAAATAGGTTACAAGGTTTTACATTCACCAAAGAAAGTCAATAAACACCGTTATTTTTAACCGACTTCACAAAAAGGGTGGTTATGTTTCGACCCGCTTTCGATGCTTTTTCGCTTTCCTCTTTAGGTACATTTTACCTAAAATGACACAAAATGTTGCCACTTTTTTTTTTTCTGTTTGTAGGTTTGTACAAACACTTTTACACGTCAATCATATTTTAAAAACTAGATGAGGTCGGCGTTTCTTATCTGAATACTCTGAGAAGAAAGGCCGAAACAAACTCAGAGGTCACAGTCTCTTTTAGAGTCCAGACATAATCTTGGTCAGATCATGTGAAGACCATGTAGATTGGTGTCTGAAGTGGTCTTTTGAGGAAAGCATCACATAGATTGAGAGGGCCTGTCCAGTCAGTGCACGCATTTGTCAGTTATCATGCAGCTCAACTCAGAATTTAAGGAGAGGACAACGATTCTACGAACAATACCAAAAAGAAGGACATTTGAGTAGGCCACATAAAGTACTCACAACTGCCAGATTATCATTAAAAGTAACTGAGAAAAATAAATAGTCCTCACATTCGCAATAAATAAAAAATAAAAAAAATATACTTCACAAAGTAAATATTCATGTCATTGTGTATATAATTTGAAAGTTAGTAAAATAAACAAAGTTCCGAAAGTAAAAAAATATAAATAAATAAATTGGAGCAGCTCCATCCCAAGCCTTTTTGTCCTCAATGTAACCTTTAACGGTATAAAAAGCTTTCTGGCACAACTTACGTTTAATGAATGATATTTGAATTTATCAAGGCTTAGATCTTGTACGTGGCTTGGTTGGAAGTTTATTATAAAAGCGTATACATTGACATCTGAACGAGCCATCTATTTTCTTCAGCCTTGTACAAGAAATTTGTGTTTGTTCCTAGTATTTATGATATGAATATCACTGTATTTTTAATCAATTTTATGTTTTTATGGGCATATAAAAGATTATCAAAAATATACCGAGAAGGCACAGTCATTACATTAATCTCCTTAAATTTTACTCTGAGAGAGTGTTTGTATTTGGTCCGAGACTCCTCTGCTACAGTACCTAATCGCAACCGCAAAATACACGCGGGCTCCGTGCGATCTTATTCCTGATACCCAGGGCCAAGAGTTATTGAAGATTTCCATGTGTGTTAAAGTCCCAAAATAGTACGGAGAATACAAATCTAGATTGCGATTGAAAAGATTTTTCGCTAGGTAAAATTCTTTGCCGACCTAAGGATCGAACCCGCACCATAACTGCATAACACACTCAATCATAATCTGAACGATTTTGAAGGATATTTATTGCTAATCCATTGCTTCTTATGTTCGAAAAATTTGTCTGCTCAACAACGGAAATAACGGAATGTCTTTTTTTGGACTGTCAAAATGAAAGCCATTGCTAGAACGCAATTACCCTGCTGCTTAGCTGTCAAAAAGAGCAGAAATGTTAAAAATCCGAAATTAGTCTTCCACTTCGGTAGTAGCACTAATTACTATACCTAATATATTACTATTACCTAATTACTATAGCTATCCTAAATACACTTTTAACTTGGTTCTCGCCGAGTGCGAAGTTTGTTAATTAACATTTAATTGTGTCCTCTCTTTTTAATTTTCTAAAGTGGGTCGCTTGTACACTCTTAGGTGTGATTTTCATTTTTTTTTAATTTCGATCAGAGCTTTACGTATTCCTCATCAAATACACAACAGTGGGGAAATAAGTATAAAACAAAATACATAAGAAAAATGTACACTAATCTGTTCCTAATTTCTGCCTTTCTGTTCTACTCTGAACAAAAATAGTGGCACTCTAGGAGTGCCCACAGAAGTGGAAACTTGAGAAAAAATCGGCACCGCGGTAATCAACGCGTTGATGTCTTTTACTCCACGCACCGCGGTAATCAACGCGTTGATGTGATACAAAATACTTTCCAAGATATAAGGAGAAGGTTGAGTCAGTATATCAATTTCTTTGAATTTATTTTTAAGGGACTCACGTGGACTAATTTTCTAGATCGCCCGAATTACCCTCTTTTGTAAAATGAAAATTCAATCTACGTCAGCTGCCGATCCCCACAGCAGAACGCCATAAGACATAATACTGTGGAAATAAGCAAAGTATACTAACCTAGCTGTGGCTACATCAGCTAACTGCCTTATTTTTCTTACTGCATATGCATGTCGGCTCCCCATTGCAATCTCGAATCTAGAGTAATTCCTAGAAACACAGTTTCCGTAGTAGCATCTAGTTTCTTGCCATCAAGTTTTAAACTTAGACCTACTTCAGGTACATTCGGTACTGAGAACATAAAACATTTAGTTTTGTTCGCATAAAGTAAAAGATTATTAGATGCGAACCATTTCGAAAGAACTGCCAAAAAAATACAACAGATTTTTTTTCGCCGTTTGGTTTGGTTCCATAATAAAAGTGGTTCATAATGATGAGTAAAGTCACATGTTTAAGCATCGGTTACTATTTACCATTCACCCTTTACATCCCAAAAAAGAAATAAAAAATTATCTATATCTACCTGCTACATGGTACTAACATAACATTCTCCAAATTATACAATAACAAAACGTTGGACACTTACTGATTAATGTTCCTATTACCTAAAACTAGGACAACATACATCAATGTTGGAAATTAGGTTACCGCAGTGAGTTGTCCACGTGTACGATGTATATGACCTGTTCCGTACTGGCCCAATAACACGTTACTATATAATTCAGTCGACACTGGCCGGTGGATGGCACATAATCATTAATTCACACGATGCAGCTTCAGCTGGCTTCTGTGTTGATTTACTCTTCGTGTATTCCAAAGTAAATGTTTGCTGTCTGTAGCTATGAGTGTCTGGCTCAGATCATGCAGTGCATTATAATAACTAGTAGTTCTGAGGAACTGACTAACTGGCATTCTGGTTGGACACAGATTAGTACCGATGGGCTTTGATCGAAGTTGATGGGACACTTCGCATTCCACAAAATCATTTAAATAAAAAGCGACTCTTGCTATGAGACAATTAAGTGCAATTCAGGTCGCACAGCACTAATTACCGACAGTTATATTCACCCCTAGAAGTTGTCTCTCTTTCTATCGCGTAACTCATATCTTCTGACTCTGTTACGCCCACTGAACACGACAAGTCGAGTCCGCCACGTACCTACTTTCTACTTGTAGCTTCATACCTAAAATGCGGAGTATCCCATCTGTATTCATTTGTGGTTTGGCAGGGTCAAATTAAATTAGCTAGCAAAACTCCACAGACGTGATGGGTATCGATATCGATATCTAAACAAGATAAACAAAAAAAAGATTTTTTTTTTGGTCAACGACCCTATGTAGATAATTGAAATATTATAATTATCAGTTTTTTTTTGTATGTAAACTTCACAGACATGATGATTATCGAAATCTAAACATGATAAAACAAAAAAAAAAAACAGATTTTCTCAACCGATACTTCATGTGAACTACCAGTAGTGGTTGAACTCAAAACGCGGAAAAGTTCTTTATTCTGCACAAAATAAACGCACATTACAAAAAAAAAAAAAAAAAATACATAAAATACATATTCACCAAAAGCCAAAAGCCTCGTATTTAATATCGCCTCGTATTTTAGTTGTCACTTCTGTCGGCACACCCGGAGTGCCACTGTTTTTTTTTTTTTGCCCGTCAGGTAGATTATTAATAAATATTGCACCCATATTTTTCTTTTTTGACGTTATCCTATCCAACAGATAATTGCGATACATTGAAATAAAATATGCCATGACGTCACGAGTATGTAGATTTTATACTTACTTGTAATGTAGCGATCCCCACTCCCCAACTTTAATGCGTTTTATATAAGTTTTGCCAAACTTCTTGGCAGTATATGGTTAGGTATAAATGAGACCAAAGATGTAGTATAGTCTGGTTATAATTATCCAAAGGTGCATCTTATATACTAACGACTACGTGTTGATAAATTTGTGCGTATTCTTTATATACATCAGCAAAATTTGTGCGTATTCGTTCGTCGGGGTCACCAATTTGCCAAACTTCTTGGCAGTATATGGTTAGGTATAAATGAGACCAAAGATGTAGTATAGTCTGGTTATAATTATCCAAAGGTGCATCTTATATACTAACGACTACGTGTTGATAACAGATAGTAGAAACATTTAATAGATATTGAACGTGCGATAAAGAACATAAGATTGCGATGTAGATTGTAGATACAGCACAAAGATATTGTACTGTAACATAAGTCATTTTTAATTAAGTACCTGGTCGACCGAGCTCTGCTCGTGTGAAAATAGATAAACATATCGTCCAGATATACCAACGTTGTATCATATTCCCGAGGCTGTGAAAATAGAGAAAACAAATTTCGCAGGTATGAAACCTAGCTAGATCGATTTTTCGCCCCCGTAAACCCCTATATTGCAACTTTCATCGAAATCGTTAGAGCCGATTTCGAGAACGTGAGTACAAATATATATAGAGATATACAGGGTAGCAGCCATCGACGCGAAAACTGTTACCATGGATTCAGTACAGGATTCTGAACCGTGCTTTGAAATTTTTCGTCGGTTATTTTTTTTTTTAATCTGCTGTTCCATACATTTTGACCATGTAAGTATTGCACTTTTCTATGAAACAGCAGATTGTAAAGAAACAGCGCAGAGTGTTGAAGAGTTTTCGCGTCGATGTCCCTGCCACATATACATACAAATGTTGCTCGTTTAATAGGGTGGAATATGATAAAGTAAAGTATACGTGTCTAATATTTTATTATCCGACTGACGGACTAAATAGAATTTCTTTTTTTTGACCCAGGGATCATCCCTATTTTTCTTTGATTGTGCCTGGATAAATATTATAGGTAAACAGCTTAGAGTAAATAATTACAGTAGTAAATTATTTATTATTCCCCCAACCTTTTCTCATTTTTGTATTTTAAACTTTTTTTTGCGTCATGTTTACCGCAAATTAACTTTTTTTTTTCTTTCTTTCTTTCTATTTACTCTAAGGTAAACAAACTGCGCTGGTAGGCACTATCATGGCGCGTCTCTCCAAATGGGTTCCTTTTGAACTCTAAGAATAGGTTCAGTTCTCAATTATTTATTTACATGAATGGGTAATTATAGGTTTTTTCAATTACTTATAATGTAGAATCATTTTTGTAAATATTTCGAAAAGGTCAAAATGGTCACGTCATTCGTCATTTTTTTTATAAATTTCCATAAAATGTTACGGTCTGAAATGGTTTTTTTAATGTCGATTCATTTTTAGGAATTTAGGGCAACTGACAACTTAATCTAGTTATCAGACACAATTAGGTCACAAATCGAAGCCTAGAAGGTCAATAGTTAAGTTATGACAAATAGAAGTCATTAATTTTGGGAGTCATTTATTAAAAGATTGTGTTTATTAACCTACGTATGTAGGTATTTATGGAAACCTAAAAAATGAGACAAGTTCGAGTTAGTTATCTTCAATCTAAAAATGTTACTTTTTACCGATGTTACCAAATTTTAAATATTAGCGCTTATTACTAAGTAAGCCGATGTTCGCACGGACGTAATGAAATCGCGGCGGGATTTTATCCCGCACTGTATTTTCAACTCTCGGTGTTGTAGTCGAGCGTTGAGAATCTAGTGGACGGGTACCAAACGGAACCCTATTACTAAGCCTCCGCTGGCTGTCTGTCTGTCAGCGGGCTGTATCTAATGAACCGTAATACCTATTGTCGCTATAAAAACAAAATAAAGTTAAAAATTTAAGGGGGTATATATACAAGAAACGTCTTTTTTTCAGCGTTTTTTTGCTTAATATTATATGGTGGTACCCTTCGTGTGTGAGCCCGAGTCGCATTTGGCCATTTTATTATATAGTTATAGATAGATAGGAAGATAAGTGAAACAAGCAAAGTTTATTTGCAAGAACTTACCGATTCCGAGAACTAAAGCGTCTATTTCTTTGTATTAAAGGTAAATGCAATGTGTCGTAAAATACCTACATTAACGTTCATGGGAGCCACCCATATGTCGTGGAGGACGCGGTGGTCGTTGAATATCTTATGAACGACATACGTCAAAACAGCGACACCTCAGCTTTTCGTGATACTTTTATAATATTCTACGTTTACAACGACGTGTTCTATAATTGAATAATCAATATGAAAAATGTCCTATTGAACAAATGTCTGTATACCATTGAAGATTTGTAATACCTATCTGATTTAAATTATTACCTATATGACTAATGTAATTGAATTAATATTTGGAAATACCAAAAGTGCACGCCTCATAACGGTCATTCAAAAACAGAAATATGTTTAAACGAGTTTTCATGAAGTATGTTTTTACTGCTTTTTTACCCATCATTATGGATCAAATTTCTCACCTCGCAATCTTTACGTACTGTCAAAGACTATTAAGGTTTGTTTTGTTGGTTGCTAGGCAACGGAAGAGGGTCGAAGTTGGAAATTAAGATACAGATATTATATTAGGTTAGTTTTTTTTTTAAATTATAATTAAACTACTTTGAATAAAGGAGCCATTTTCTATATTAAAAAAGACTCAATCAATTGATTTTCTCGCAGGCTATAATGTTTTCAGGTTTCATACATTGATTGACTGGATTTTTTAAAAACTATTTTGATATTTTTTTCGTTTCTGCTGTATTAAATATTTTTTTAAAAAGGTAGGTTCTATGTACTAGCAGGAGTGTAACAATAAAAACAGTTGCAGAAAGGAGGCAAAATAAATTATTCGATCGCAGAGCACTCTCTAATGCTTCGCTTTAAGAGTCGTGTAATATCGTAAAATCAATGTTGTTTGTAAATTCAGATACAAATATTGTTAACTAGCTCCCACCAGCAGCTTCGCCTGCGTGGTATCTTTATAAATTATAGCCTTTGTTATTCAGTGATGATAATATAGCATTCGCATGGTGAAAGAATTTTTAAAATCGGTCCAGTGGTTTTTAAGTTTATTCATTACAAACAAAAATACAAATATTTTCTCTTTATAATATTTGTGTAGAGAATAAAGAAAGAAAGAAAGAAAGATAGAAAGAAAGAAAAAGTATTTATTGAGACTCGCACAGGAAATCACAAATTAAACTAAAACACATTAATTAAAGCATAAATAAAAAAAATAAACTATATAAAAACGAAGTAAAATAAAAATAAAAGCAGAAAGTCCTGTACGAGGCTAAAAGGCTTCTATTTAAGCATAAAAAAAACTATGGCTTTGTTGGTTTAACTAGAGAAAATCGGAGTGCCTATTATCAAAGTTACGTTAAAATACGCATTTTGGTTTACGATTACAAGGATTGTCAGTAAAAGGGTCGAGGAAAGTTTAAAGAAATAATTTTATTACTATGATGGCACCACAAAAAGTAATGTTTGTGAAAGCATCTAGACTGGAGAGATATCTGTAAAACGTTCAACACAAGCGCACGTTCACGTTACCGACAAATACAAACGTAATAGCTCGATTCAGAACAACAACACTCAACGTTTATTGCGAAAGTTTTCACTTTATTAGAAATGCGAAAGTTTGCGAAATAATCTCTATGAGTAGTACTCACCACATAGCGAGATGAAAACCACGGCACTCGCGACAATCCTTGAGAAGCGGAACTTTTTGTCGGTTGGCGGCATCTGAATTCAAAACTTTCATGTTTTATTATCTATATATTTTTTTATAAATATAAAAAATACGATCGAAAAAAATACCTTTTTAAAGAGTATTAATATTTATGAAATAAAAATTTAAATGACACAGAACGAGCGAAGCCGTGTATCAGTGTGCAACGTCTACGCGCTGACTATTCCAAGTTCGTAGCGGCTCCTCATAGGCCTACGCTGCTACGTAAAGGTCTGTACATACACGTCACACGTAATCGTAGCAATCAAACATGGAGAACGTATGCGATGTAAATGATAACGTTTGGTAGCGTGTCACGGGCCTTAATGAAGCTTAATTTACTTTTGATGTGATGGTTTTATCGTGTGTATTAATTTAAACTGCTGCTATCACTATTATTTTCATTCTGAACGTAATATTGTTAATGGAATGTTTAAGTTGGTTTTTGCTTTCCTCATAATTTTTATGTTTTCATATATTTTTGATTATTTAGTAGTAGGTTACTAACTTTTTTCACTCACGTGTGAAATCTTTATGTTAACTTATTAATAGTTCCATTAATTGTTAGTTTTACCTTCAACTAAGTGTGTCAGCTTTCGTAGTAACTCGTCGGACTATGAAAACAAAAATATTTGTTCTTGCACAAGTCCGACATTTTAATTTGACGTCGAGCTATACTCAGTAAATTGTAGAGAAATTCCGTAGAGTCTTCCTAAGTTATTTTTACTATAAAAAATATCCTGAAAACATTTTGCTCTGGTCTAGAAACTTTCTAACATTAGCACTTGTTTGTTGTAGAAACTTCAGTATTTCAGCGATTATGATTGCCGGCTCTTTAGCAACAAAACCTATATTTTATCGAACTGTGCGAAGTCCGTATATTATTGTAAGACATAGCCATTTTCTCGGTTGTTTTCCTCGACATAAAGTAGCTTCTTCGAAAATAAGGTCGCTCTTTAGAAAATACGATCGAGCGGCGACAATAAATTGAAGCATGAATAAACACTCAAGGAAATAGATTACTTACCTAAACGGAGAGCGTTTATTACAATTCTGTTAGTTTTTCAGGAAAAAGCAGAACATGTTTGCATTAATTGAATTATAGGTACAGGTAAATCCAAGAGTGGGCACGCCACAATTGCGGCGATAACTCCCCTCTTTGAGAAGTGGCTAGAGCGGCTCACCTTCCGCCTAACGCAGATTACGGCCGTTTCGGGAGGTTCCTGTTCAGGATAAGGCGGGAGGAAACGCCCGGGTGTCACCATTGTGTGGACACAGTGGAGCATACGGTGGAGGTCCGCCCGGCTTGGGTGGAGCATCACCGTGTCCTCGTGGAGGCGATCGGTGGCGGTGGTCTCTCGCATCCGGCCCTGGTCCAGGCCATGGTACGGAGTGAGTGGGCATAGGAGGCCGTCGACTCCTTCTGCGAAGCAGTAATGCTCGCGAAGGAGGAGGCGGAATGCATGAGGGAGAGAAAAATGTCGCGCCCTCACGCCCGTAACCGCCGCAGGAGACGCCCTAGGCATAGGGAATCGCAGGCCGATCCGAATCCCGGCCACCGAAGGCGCGGGTTTGCGGACGGTGAGCAATGGGTAGCTCGCCGTCTGATAAGGACCAGGCCCGGGTCGACGGCGCGTTGTGTTCCACGCGCGCCTCAAAGAGATGTCTAGGGCCGATGCCTGCCGGGGTCGCGGGAAAGTCCGAAAGGGATACCGTGGCCCCTGGCAACATGGTAACTGAAGAAACACGGGTGGGTTTTAGTCAGAAAGATTCTGACATGTCCTCTCGCTCCGCCAACCGGGAGAAGTTATTTGATCATTTCCCACCCAAAAAAAAAATATGGTAAAGCTAACAGTCATCTCTCTTTAAATTAATATTTTTGATTGGAAATCTATTGTCACTTATAGGATGGTTGTAAGTTTAGCTTACAATTATTTTTTTAATGAAACCTCCACTCGAATCTGCCTAGCCTTTTCCCAACTATTTTGGGATTGGCTTCCAGTCTAACCAGTATTTTACATAGAGCGACTAACTATCTGACCTCCACAATCCAGTAAATAGATAATACGATACCCCTTGGTAAGACTGGTTGTCAGACTTTCGGGCTTCTGACGACCCTTAATGACTGTCAATGATCCATGAATGACAGCCGGGACCAACGGCTTAACGTGCTTTCTGAGGCACGGAGGAGTCTCGGTATGTAGAAATGGTCACCCATCCACGGAACAACCCCGACAAGCGTAGCTTAACCTGATGGATCGACCCGTGCGCCTGTTAGTACTTAGCCACGAGCTCCTTAATGAAACCTCCACTAATTGAACAAAACAAGTTCAAAGTTTCTATAGTTTCGTTATTATAATTCTGTTAACTTTTCAATAAAGTCTTCTAACATTACGTTATTAAAAAGTAACTTTCAAGTTGTATAGATTTCAACGAAAGCTGAATAGGCTTTGTCCTTTATCCCCCAGTAAAATATTATCTTGCGAAGCGAGAAGGGTGAAAGCGAGTTCTCGGATGCTGCAGACTTATCTCATTTTCATTCAGCCGAATTTTGATGGTGTTATGGTGCACACACATCTTTGCCAACGTTTTATAGAGGATTGAATGCTTTTTTTTACACTGACAATGTGTGCCTGCCCTTTTAGTTTTCCGTAGTAAAATTGTGAATACGGAACGAACGGGCTTATCAAGTCCCTGTCTGTCGAAGTGTCTACCTGTCCTGATGTCACTTCTCTCTTCTCTACCCATTTCTCAGACCTTTCGATACAGACAGGTGATTCTCAGTTCGGTTCAGTGAACACAGAAATAAAAGCACGGAATGTACTGATGGAGTTTTAAAAGTGGTTTTAAATCCATCTGAGATTTTACTATCTCCCACTCGGAAATTCAAAGTGTGTCTAGATACTAAACTACTGTTTTTATGACTTTTTCTTTAGTTCTTATTTTGTTGTTTAATATTACATTAAAGGCATGGTTGTAATGCTTAATAACAACTATAACACAAGTATAAAATTAATCCTACCATATATTGATCATGCGTCACATTATAAAATGTACGTGTATAATTTATCGAAGTGGGAACAGCTGCGCAGCGTTGCATTACCTGCAGCTTGGGGTGTTAAACATTCACGTATTGTGTAAGTTAATCTTGAGAGCAGTTCGGCCGGCTTTGTGTGGATGTAGGTCATCGGTGCAGCCTGCAATGCGACGGCGCACCGCTCATCATAACGAACATTCTACTGAATTTTTTATAGGTACGACACGTTCGGTCTGCTCCGGGGGACATTCAAGAGTCATCGCTTCGTGTGTTCTCTTCTCAAAATATTGGTGAATAAAATATGTGTGCGGGCTATGTCTATGGTGGTATGTTGCTTGCTATGTACACTTTGTTCTCAGCTGCGACGAATTGAAATGCGATTTGGTATGCGGTTTTCTGTAGCTTTGTATCATCATCGCAATACAAGAGCTACATTTTTCCGTTTAGCAGCTGAATCAAATTATTGTAGTTGATATGTAAACTATTTTAAAATGGACGTGAATTTACTCTGACGTAGTTATTTGTCAGTGGTAAGCGTGGACGCAAATCTGTACAAATAGTGTCATTTATCGCGCGGCTGTAACCCGACACCCACCGGTGACGCGTCGCCGCCATCAAATGAAGATGGAACACCCGCTTGGCGACCCTTGAAATAAATCTTTCTGTAAAAGTTTCACTCGAAGGATTTCGTTTGAAAAAATTCACAAGAAAACTCTGTAAAATGTGCCCGTTATATGGTATTTTAGATTGGAACTTTATTCAGTAAATTTTACGATGTATTTTTGTGTGTACTTTTAGATTGAATTATTTTAAGTTTTTAGGTTTTCTGACAAAACTTTTTTTTGTTTTGGCGCTTCAACGGTTTTTGTTCACGTGCAAGTCGGTGAAAAAATCTTAAATATAAAATCATTTTAGGAAACGAAAATCATATTTTTGTGAACCCCAACGAAATGTTCTAAAACATTCATCAAAATTTGAAGGGTACCTCTCGATACCTTTTAGGGGAGGCTTAGCCGCCCCTTTCGCCGTTAATGGTGTGAATTTTATAGCGGTGGAGTGTCAAGCGAAGTGTGGCGAGATTTCCGATTCCAGAGTTCCCGCCGCCACTCCAATGCGTGCAGACGACGTAGATTATGCTGGCCATGAACTTACGGCCGGTCGCCGTGGCCCATAACTGCATTGGCCCACTTAGTCCCCTTCTGACCCTGTTGTCAAGCTGATGTAAATATAAGTGACCGTCGCGACATCGTTATAATTGTACCTATCTATGTAAATCGTGAATTGCATACGAATTTCTTGCTCGCCCTGCCTTGATTTACATACCCAAGGTGGTCATTCTTCTTGGTTTTTATTTGCAAAAACTGCAGACACATGGCCTTTAAAATTTATGGCTTTTAAATGGTAATACAGCATATTTTAAGATATTATCATCTCTGGATAGGTATATTCACACTTTGCAGTGTCCCAGTAGCAGTGATAAATGTCGTGTTAGAGCACGAGCGTTGTTTGAAACTTGCCGACCCTTGGCTTCAAAGGGTGCATATTAAATCAATTGTATGGCGCGATAGGGCAGATCCTCGACTATCTAATGTTACCATTCTGTGATACGTAATAGCCTACGTGTTACAGTATCTTGGTTTATGGGTTACACTAGTTCTAGTGCTTATATGACAAGGAAACTGAACTGTAGATGGGCTAAGTGTTATTATAACTATTTGTTGAATAATATGTAGGTATAAATTATTCAGTGATGTGCCGAATATCCATATCCGTATTCGTATCCCCGGATATTCGAGGGAGAAAAAAGATCTGTATGCGTATCTGTATTCGTTACTTTTTGGTGGATCTGGAACTGATCTTTTGTATTATAAAGATAGGTAGCAATGAAATACTGTTAATTTCAACCCAAACTATGTAGTTTTATTTCATAAAAAATAAATCACATTGATTATAATTAAAGTACAGTACTAGTAAAGTACTTATAAAGTAGTAATTAAACTATCTTTGTAGTTTGATCAAACGTCTAATCTTTGTGCTATGCTAATTATCAAGGTGTTAACATCAATAAAACAATGTTATTTTTAAAAACTTAAAAATAATAACTTAGCAGCTTTATACCCCAAAGGTCTGTTACGATGAGGATCATAAATAATTCCTGCTGAAGCTGAAAAAAGTGAGATCCGTATCCGTATCCGTATTCGCAGATCTAGATCCTTATGATACGTATCCGTATCCGCGGATCACATTTTTTAACGATCCGGCACTGCACTGATCCTATCTAAATAGACTTCTTGATGTGTAAGCTTGTGAGGCAAGCTTATTTTATTTTATTTGACTACATATATTTTTGTTTCTACTACTAGATTTTGTATGTACTTAAAAATATTTATTTGTAAATGCTTTATTGTACACCACAAAAATACTTAATAAAAAAATTAAAACAAACACTATGAAATATACAATGGGCGGACTTATCGCTTTCTGCGATCTTTTCCAGGCTATACCTAAGAATGGACTGATTTTCCTGGATGTAAAATGTTTATGTTCTTTTATAAAGTTTAATTACTTAATACATAAAGAGAAATGCAAAAAAAAAAATAACAACATAACATGGGCACAGATGAATACAGATGGTTCATTCCGCATTTTAGGTATGAAGCTACAAGTACGCGGCAGGCCCGTCTTGTCGGGCCAATTCAGTGAGTGTAACATAGTCAGAAGACATAAGAGTTACCCAATAGAAAAAGAAGCAACTTCTAGGTGAATATAACTGTAGGTAATTAGCGCTGTGTGACCTGAATTGCACTTTATTGTGTAGTAGCAAGAGTCGCTTTTGATTTAAATGATTTTTGGACTGAACCATCTGTATTCATCTGTGATATGGGCCGAATAGAGACAGGTAGATACCTACCTGATATTTGTTAGTGACGACGCACGAATTATACCAAAAGGGTTTAATGGACAGTTGGACTGACACCTTAAATAGAACCTGTTGTCCCGCTAAAACCTTTGGCTTTGCAAATAATTCGTGCTGAAAGTACCTCGGGTTGAGTACAACTTAATTACTCAAGTGGTGGGTGGACAAGCGTTGTTGACAGACAATGTCGCACCTCGAGGGATAATGAGGATATGCTCAATTTAATAACAAGCTTATAGAGTGATTTACGAGCGCTATGTTGGTGCTTAAATTAATTGTTTCGTTGTAGGAGTTTGTGGTCACACACTTCAATAGATTGTTCTACGCACAGTATGGGATAATTTGTTTTTCTTCAAAATAATTTCGAATTTGTCAACCCAAACTTCGTAGCATTTTGCGTACGCCATTTCTTTCTCTAGGGATGATGACTAAAAAATATTTTTTGTCCGTCTTGTAGATTATTAAAAATATTGGACACGTATTTTTTCTTTTTTTACGTTATCAAAAGTTTATGGCGATACATTGAGTTTAAATGTGCCATGACGTAACGAGTATGTAGATTTTATAGTACTTGTGACGTAGCGAGCCCCCCTCCCCTGCCTTAATGTGTTTTATCTAAGATTTTTTTATTAATATGATAAAGCAAAAAATACGGGTCTAACATTTTTTTTATTATCTCACTGACGGACTTAATAGAATTTCTTTTTTTTTGATCCAGGCATCATCCCAATTTTTGCCATTATATAAATATTTATTTGACGTTTTAGTTTTCAAGTTATTTACTTCTAAATGTGGAATCTAAAAACACGGACCCATGCCAATAATGTACGCAATATGAGTTATTTAAAAACATCCATTCCAATTATCTATACGGAATTTAATCATAACTGTACAGAACTGTGAGAAGCATAATAATTATTTCTTCGTACATAACATAAATTGTGCTCGCATGAAGCCTAAACACAATATATTAATTACAACAAACGCAATTGGATTTGGCACGAAACGCACATTACCAGATCCATGCACTAGCGTTCCTTTGTGAGACGAGAGAATATATTATTTTCATGTCAGTGCGATTCGCAGTCGAAATGAAATGAACAAGAACTAATTGGAATTTGCATGGATGCATTCGTAATGCATTCCGCTCCATTTGTACCCTGTCTGACGGTGGAGTGCTAGCTATGGAATCGAAAACATTTTTTTTTAAACCTTACGTGGGTTACAGACTAAACTTTACCCAACGTCAGGAAATAGGTGGAATTGTTTGCAATAATAACTCTCCATGAAAACTTAATAGCAATTTGGCCGAGTGGTATATTTCGAAACGCCCACCTATGTTCTTACCATTTATTCAGTTTTCTTCTACTTTTCAGTTGACTTGAAAGAGTTGGAATATGACAAATCCAATTTATTTTGTCATCTTCTCCTGGAAGTTCTACGACACCTTTGTGGCGTAAAAAAGTTTACTTCAACTAAGAACCTCCAAGCTTTCGTAACTTTTGTATATGTAGTCTAAAAGTACCGCTGACTCCAGTGTGTAGTAAAAAAGTAACGTTAATATACTAGTAGTCTGTAGCTCAAAGATTCTCCACAAGAAGCGAAAAGAACTATGCGCTATTAATACCGGAACAGTACCCGTGTTATTTGCAAAGTCTCGGCATTTATTATTCAGCGTAGCCATTTGAAGCCAAGGAAACAAAATTAGAGACAGCTGCTCGGAGCAGTGAATAATGTACTGCCTTCCACCCTTTCAGGCAAGTACGTAATGGTTAATATAGGTTGTCCAATCATAGCCAAACATTTTGCGGATAAAAACGGCCCATATCCGTCCGGTGTCACCGCAATGCGTGGTGACCACTTGAATGTCGGCCTGATTTGTGTACTGTGGCGCTTTTTTCGAGTGCCCATGGGTGAATAAATCACACATGTTGTGCTGTCACTCCGGGCTACTGCATATTAGTTGGATGGAATGTCATATGGAAAAATATAATAGAAAATAATAAGAACGGCTTTTCAGGAGTGGATATAAATTATGTTCTGAATTCTACTTGCTGAAACGATGTTGTTACCGATTAGTTTTTTAAATACCTCTAACTTGTTTCCTAGAAAACCCAAATATATAAAATCGAAATAGGACTAAAAAAATATTGGGTTGAAATCTGATTTTGATTTCCTACTTTAAATATTTACCTTGTCTTTAAGGCGAGATCGAGGGTTCAAATAGGAAGCGTTTAATCTCTGCAAGATTAAGTACGTGTTCTTTATAAGATGACAGAGATTTACAAAAAGAAAGATATTATTTACCGACATCCTATACTAATAAACGAGCAATATTTGTAAATATATATAGGTATTTGTAATCACGTTCTCGAAAACGGCTCCAACAATTTCGATGAAAGTTGCAATATAGGGATTTACGGGGGCGAAAAATCGATCTAGCTAGGTCTCATATCTGGGAAAATTTGTTTTCTCCGTATTTTCACCCGAGCAGAGCTCGGTCGCCCAAAGTGTAGAACAAGATGGCTACCTTAGAATAATGACATGGCAGCATGGAATTAGTAAGTAACTACTATCATGGCAGCATGGAATTAGTATGTACTATACATGGATTAGTATGAACTTTCCTATACTATTAAATGCGCATTCTCTATTTTCACCAGAGCAGAACTTAGTCGATCAGGTACTGGATTTATGAAACGGTTTATATTTGTATACTTCGTCTATAAAAGACTAGAATGTATTAATTTTTTGCTTTTTCGGTAGTGATACCTTGAGTGGATCGTTAATAGCCGTTTGATTTCTATTGCCAACTTTCTGATTAGTATCCTGATTGTGACCACACATTTGTGCCACAATCAGGCCATTAAAAATGCAATCATCAATCGTGAAATCAAACACAAGATGAGCAGTTCCGTATACCCCCCAGCAGGGTTGGCATAAAACAAACAAGTTGTTATAAAACACGTATTTTGAAATAAAACAGTGTTTTTTATTAAGTGTTTAAAATCACAGTATAAAACAAGTTTAAATAATGTTTTAAGCATTAAGAAAAGAAACAGAGTCTTAAATCGCGAATGAATAAAAATAAATGAAAAGTTTAACATTTTTAGGACTTGAAAGAGCTCGAAAAGAAATTAAAAAGGTTAGATAGTTTTATACACTTCATTTCAGATCGAAATGAAGTAATTCCCCGCAACTATTTTGGGGATTCCCCATAATTGAATATGGACTATAACCTACCTACTTATGTATATCTATACTTCGTTATTTGTCAAAAAAAAGATATTACCCTGCAATAATTTTGGGGATTTCCCCATATTTAAATATACTTTTAGGTAGGTAAAGTACATCTGAGAAAGAAAATTGGAATTCGCAATTCTGAACGTACATAATGTACTGGGTGGTTCAGTATCTGTGTTACATACATACTTAGATAGATTAGTAAGTACAAAAAAAGTATGTTCACAGATTAGATACTTCATTAGTTACTTAGTACTAATTACTATACTAGTACATTATTATGTTATTCTGATCGTTTTTTGTAAATGCTTCCTCAGGGAATTTTAAAATTATCTGCAATTAAATTATATTAGGCCTGATCGATTTGTGTTGATAATAAAATTGATAAATAGCTCAATAAAAAAAAAAAAACTCTTGTTTAAAACATTTTGAATTGTTTTTTTCTTATAAAATTACTTTAAAAAAAACTGTTTTTTTTTCCAACTCTCCCCCTCAGGGACAGCATATGCAGCCGGTAAACAATTGCAGTACGGCTGCCGGCTTGACGTGACAAAGGAGAGACATCCGGCTCGGAGGCCGTAAGTGCAGGACGCGTGCAGCCGGCAACCGGCGCACGTCCGGTATGCGCGACCTTGTCGCGGGCACAGCGCACAATCAGAGAATGCATGTAGTTTTAGGCACGAGTCACATTGGTATTTAAATATGTATGGTATTCTATTTGAATTTGGAACGTGTATGGCTTTAACGAGGACTAAGTGGTTTTTCTGTTGTTTGTAATAGGCGAGATAAACGAAATGTAATGTTGATGTACACTACAAGTGGCTGTACAGCTCGTAGGCTCTTCGTTTATGAATATCAGGTTCCCAATAATCAACGAAACTTGACAGATAATGTTGCAGTAATATGGAGCTGTTATCAGGCAGCGTTTAGCGGTGGCAGGGACGCATCGCCGTGTCCTCGTGGAGGCGATCGGCGGCGGTCATCTCTCGCGTCCGGCCCTGGTCCAGGCCATGGTACGGAGCGAGAGGGCATCTCGCGAAGGAACGCGTGAGGAACAGGCAAATTTCGTGCCCTCACGCCCCTAACGTAGGGCCCAACAAACAATTCAAAAATTTCAACGCAGGGGGGGTCAGAATCATGTACTGATCCGTTTGGATGCACCTACTTCTTATCCAGTTTAATTGAAGACTTTATCTAAGAAAAACGTCAGGACAAGACCTTAATTTTACGATCACCAACACGCAGTTAGTAAACGTGATGTTAATGCAATTTCCTTTTCTGTAAGATGAATGGCTCGTCAGTCAATCAATTTGACCTATAGCTTAACCTTCAAACGACCCGTGCGCCTGTTATTATTTAATCACGAGCCTTTGGAATTAATGGTTCGTCATTATTCGACAAGTATTTTCTAAAGGTTGATATTATATAAAATAGTTGGTTCTATCCCAAAATAATATAAATATTATGCAAGTAGCCACTATGATGAATACGTTAACAATATCAGTTGGATAGTTCAATTAAGAGATGCTTGCAAAGACAGCACAGGAGTTTTTACATCGTAATACGAAACTAATGACGATCGAAGACTCACCTTGATGTACCTATTCTATGAGCTACTCAGAGTACACTAGAACTATCGACCAGAGGGCCTTAGTTCGCCGAGTTGGCCGAGATTCTATACTTATTTGTCCACCGCCACCGTCAACGGGACGTCAACGAGAACGAGATGACGACCGCGAAGTAGCGATACTATACATTTACTATGGCTGCATGTCCACCACACGTCCGTCACCCGAGCATAGGGATCCCGGCCCCCAAACGAGTAGTTCGGCGTAACCGCTAGAACTTGACCAGAGATTGTGACGGGACTATGTGTCGGTAATACAAAATACGATCTTATCCACACACTGTCGTCGCACCGGCGCGGCGCAGTTCGCCCTGCTTTTGTTTTGTCTATCATAACATACTGAATCGCTGAGTTCTGTCGCGGTGTACAAACGATCGCTGTCACCGGGCGGTGCGTTCGGTTCGAATAATCTCGTTTCTCGTTGATGTCCCGTTGACGGTGGACAAACGGCCTTACTCGATCGCGTTCACTTACATCAGTTTTGTATGGAATAATTGTATTATAGTTCCCATTATTGTAACCAGAAGACGCCTATTCAGTTTCAGTACAAATTGAAGATTAATGCGATCGAATGGGTATAAAAAGTCGCGCTAAGACCACTGAACAAAATTGTATCTATTGACTTTGTTTCTGAATTTTTTTTACAGAAACGATTTCTTTAGGTTACTCAAAGTAGTCTTTAATTTTAGGATGCCCAAATAAATACTTTTAGTTGATCCTATTAAACAACTACTAGGTATAGGTTCAATCCTGACATACTCATTTTGCTTCGTTTGCGTTCATAGTTCATTCATCTAGTCATACAAGTACTTGCAACTTGCGGGTACTACGCACCTGACCTTTCTGAAGAACATCACCAATAAGGTCACTATATTTCCTTCTAGGGCGTCTCCTACCGGGGTTTCCACTTACATCTGCTTTGTAAATACCATTTGTTAGTCACCTTTCATTCATTCTCATGACCAAAACATCCGCGAATCTACACTAATACCTATTATAGTTATGAAGAGAAAATCTTTGTACTTTTGTTTACAATTAAAAAACTCAAAAACTACTGGACTGATTCTAAAAATACATTCGCCAGTAGAATGCTATATTATCAGATCACTGAATAACAGGCTATACTTAATTTATAAAGATATCACGCGGGTGAAGCCGTTAGCGGAAGCTACTTAAAGTTGATGGCATGTATGATGTTATAAATTCTATTGATTTACATCTATGGAATTTGACTAATGAAAATGAACGCGACCAGCCACGTTCAGTGACAATGACACTGACAGTTCTTGATAGCGGTTTAGATGTACTGACAGCTGTCAGTTTTATTGGTGAAATTCGCCCTTAGAAGATTAGAAAATAAGAGTGGATCAGCTTGCGCGTCATCATGTAAAAATGAGTAAAATGAGTTGCTAGGAATACGGTAGTTGCCTAAGTAAAAAAAAGAAATTCCATTTAGTCCGTCTTACAGATAATAAAAATATTTTAGACACGTATCATTTGATTTATCATATTAATCAAAAATTACTTTAAAAACACGCATTAAAGTTGGGGAGTGGGGGCTCGCTACGTCACAACTCACACCTCTAGCAAGGCGTGACGTCATGCCACATTTTAACTCAATGTATCACCGTAATCTTTTGATTACGGCAAAAAAGAAAAATACACGTCCAATATTTTTTATTAATCTAACTTCAGAACAAAAACAAATGTACACAGGCCTATTATTATATAAAATACGCCTTTCATTTCATTGATAATTCCGGTGGTAGGTATATATATAAGATTTGACCCTTATAGTAGGTAGTTACGTTTTGTATTTTTTTCACATCTCTCTCATATTTATTTTCAATCAGTTTAATGGGTATCGAAACGCAAAACCATTAAGGCTGATATGAATGGGATCATTTATGAATACCATAATGGGTTTGCGCCGTATTTCACACTGAAAAATGAACAAAATGTATTTAATTTTGTAACAGGGTTGTAATTATCAATTTAATCCGCGTTGAATTGAGAGCAAAGCGTAAAATGGATTGGATAATAATGTTATCACGCTTGTGGGCTGGAATTGGCATCAAAGTAATATTAATGGGACAAGCAATAATGTTATACCGATTTTAAATTATCTAGCTGTTAAATATTATACTTTATATTTGCTTAGGTAATATGTAGGTATTTGCAGATACAAGGTAGTGTTCGTAACAAACAAAATCCTTTAAAAAGTAATAAAATTAAATGTATTGGCCCTGTAAGATGAAATTAATAAAAAAAAGGTAAAATTTATTATTATAATATATATTATTTTATTATTATATTATATATTATTGTTATATTATATTATTATATATTACTTAAAATTTTAGGTAATATTTAGAAACAAGCGTTGTCGCGTCGGCGGACGGCATGCTATGGTAGAAAATATATTTTTATTCGCCTTCCCGTTATTTTATTACTTTTTAAAGGATTTTTGTTTGTGTCGGTTTTTTTTACCGTGAGGCACACACTGTTGTTTTCAAACATTATTTTTTATTTTATCTTTGTTATTTGTGTTTCACGAACTGTGTCCAAATAAATGTTTTTCTTTCTTTCTTTCTTTTCTTTTCGGGGATTTTTTAAATTTTAAATTTAACTTTTATTTCCTGCTTTTTAAATTTTATATACTTATTACTAGTAGACACGCTACCATCGACACATGAATCAATTAAATCTGCGCAGCTGTATACGTATTTTTCCCACAGTAAAGTTAATCACTAATTTACACTCATTTCTTTTGGCTACTCCATCATCAGACACTGATTACCATCAATCTATAACCAATTCATTAAGACCATTCTAATGAGCCCAAACACGATACCTCTGCTGTAAGATGGTGAGGGATTTGGGTATCTTGCAAGTTCCAGGTAATGATGCAGCATCAGTTCAAGGTTACTATGTTCTTCTAATATCATTGAAGTAACAAAATATTAAACTTCGATTTGATCAGACCTGTGGAAGATGCTCACATCCATTTATCAACTAGAAAAGAGCTGATAATCTTCAAACGGCTGAATAGATTTTCTTGAATTATAGCTAAGAACACTCTCGATCAAGTCACTTTTCAAACCAACCAAAAAATATGTAGATCGGTCCATCCGTTTGGGAGCTATGATGCCACAGACAGATACACAGATACACACGTTAAACTTATAACACCCCTCTGTTTTCGTCGGGGGTACTGCGTACGAATTATCGCCCCGTGTTCAAGGAAAGTTCAATAATTATTACTTAACTATTCATTTTAAAGCTTCAGTTAGAATTCAGTTATAGATTATTGTAATCACTAATCGTAACTGTTCTCTTCAGTTGCTTGTTGAGTATACGTGGTACCTACTCTAGGAGCCCTTTTATTTTCCTTTTACATGTAAGCAAATTATTGAGGATTATCAAATGGTTACTACTCGGCCTATTATTATTTTAAATAAATAACGGATATAAGAAAGAAAGAAAAATAGGTTTATTTGTCACAGAAACACGTGCATACATAAAAGACAAGAGTTATCAGAAAACAACAAAAAATACATAATAAATCACGAGCATAAATATAAATTAGTCGGCAGCTGCACGACATGACTGTGACAAGAAGGCTTACACTCAGCATGATGCAGTGCTATGGGGATCCATAGCACAGCGCTGATTTTCAGTGGTCACCCTAAAAAGGATGTACGGAAATCAAGTCTGGTTCAGTGATTTGTCTATTAGATAGATAGGTAACAAAAGAAAATAAAATAAACAGTGCTTAGAATAAACCCACTGATATCCTTCACTGGTTGAATAATAAGTGATTAGTCAATCTTAACACGTTCAGTGCCGGGGAGGTCTCCTAGAGGGTTCACTCCAGTCGCATATGGGATGCCGGGAGCCCTTGTGGAGGACTCATTTTAAATGTAGGTTTTTCTTTGCGAAGTCGGAATGATAAACTGTGAAAATAAAATTCTATTGTATATATTAACAAGATTTCAATCCTAATGCCGGTGACCCTCCTGGAGTCAACTTGCGATATGGCGGCATGGCGTATGAGTTCTATATAAAATGGGTGGAGTCGAAAGTGTTAATAATCTTACTTATCAGTATAATCCTTCCATAAGGACGGCTTTTTATATCGGTGCAATCATCGGTCTCAAGTGTACCGCGGGATTCAAACGATTTAGGGTTTGAAATTACGGAAATAAAACCAATTATAATCATGCTACTTTGGTAAAAGACGAGTTCAAAGCCAATTATTATAATTTAGTAAATATCAGATAACATCAACAAGATAATGTTACTTCTACTTTCTTAATTTATACTGAGTTATTGGTAATATGTTGGCAATACATTATTCAGGGGATGTAGGAGAGGTCATTTACAACAAATAACCCCTCATGACTCCGCAAATGTCAACCATTTTCGAGTTATTTGAAATTTTGTATTCTAAAATGGGTCATTTGGTTGTAAATGACCTTACCTATGCCCTTAATGGATTGACGCCATATTACCAATAAACCTGTGTAAAAAAAACCGGCCAAGTGCGTGTCGGACCACGTACAATGAAGGGTTCCGTAGTTGGGAGGAATTTATCCCAAATATAAACTTTACTTTGTAGTTGAAAAACATGTTATCTCATACATTCCAACAGCAAATATGTAAGTTTTTAGGCACAATATTGGGAGACTTTTCATGCTATTTTAAGACCATAGACTTCTTATAGATTTTCCTGTAATCTATAAGTATAAAACTATTTTCTGTATTTTTTCAAAATTTAAGGGGGAATGGTAAATTTTCATCTATTTTCTTAAATATCTTTGAAAGAGTTTATATTAAAATTATAAAAAAATGTATATTTGAGATCTTCACAAGAAGCCCTATCATGATTATTATTCATATGTCACACAGTTATAGCTTGCAAAAGTTTAATTTTTTAATTTGCCCCCGTAAAGTGACCCCTATTCAAAATTCATTTATTTGCGTTACACGTTCGTATTTGGGTCAAAGAAATTGATATGTGTACCAAATTCCAACTTAATCGGTCCATTAGATTCGGAGCAAATTGTTTTGAGTTACGGAACCTTGAAAATTAAACGCTGTTCGTTGGTAAGCTCACAACTTGAAAACGGCTGGATCGATTTGATTATTTATTGTTTTAAAATGTTCGTAATGTCCGAATCAGGTACTTACGGAAAGAAAAATTTTAAAAGTTGCCGGGAAAAATTGTGCATTTTTCATTCGAATTTTGAATGAATTATTTTTTGTACAGGACAAAGTCTGTCGGGTGAGCTAGTAAATCAGACACAATTTTATTTAACTTTGATCACGTTTGGCGTCTTTATTTCAGGAAAACAGCTCGTTTTAGCTTTGCATTTTACTCGAACGAACTTGACGACTGTATTAAATGTAAAGGTGTTATTTTATTCGCCTGTACAACTTGGATAAGCGCCACTCGAATGATGTAAGGCTCAATTTACATTACCACGGAACGGAATGAAAGCGAATTTTTGTAACGATATTGAACATAGCAAAATGAACCTTATGTCAATTGTGTAACGTACAAACTAAATATTATGCGAGCTTGTAACTGCGGGAATTACCGAGAATGCGCGAGAATTCTCCAGAAAACGCGCGACTTGTAACGATATTGAACATAGCAAAATGAACCTTATGTCAATTGTGTAACGTACACACTAAATATTATACGAGCTTGTAACTGTGGGTATTACCGAGAATGCGCGAGAATTCTCCAGAAAACGCGCGACTTGTTATTTGGCACATATTTAGTTTGTACATTACACTATTGACATAAAGCTCAGTGCTTACAAAAAAAAAAAACGATTCCATTCCTTTCCGCGCCAATGTAAATTGAGCTCTAAAGGGCAGAATTAAATGAATAATGAGAATGCTTTTGCGAAGTCGAAGTCAAACGGTTAATTCTGCAACGTCTTTTTAGAATTTTGTAACCTTTTACTCGACATGAATTTCAATTTCCAACTAGTTTTTCTTTGATAAAGTTCAAACGTTTATTTGTGAATATTAAACCGTATTAGGTTAAAAGTTTTATGAATAAAACAGGACGGCCAGTTTGTATGAACGGTCGTGTTTTAATCTTTTAATACCTAGTACCGAAATAAAACTGGTTCGCAGGTTCGCCTATAATTTTAAGACCTGGCACTCCAAAGACAATTTCCACGCACTCTCCGCTCCAATGCACGACTCCACTATGTGCTAAATGATAACACGTCAGAAATAAAGTTGAATATCGCGTGCGCTCTATGGTCCTGTTCAAGCACATAACTAAATGTCGTAAGTTTCAATTCTTATTTCGTTTATAATTAAAGTAATAATTGATCTAGAGAAAAAATATCTCATAATAAAAAAAACAAACTATATTTCCTTACTGTCAATAATTATTTTAGACATCAAAGCCGAATAATCTTGTTTTGTTTCAAATAATCTTTAAAAAAGACATGATTTTCGAATAAAAAATTGATCGAGCGAAAATATAAATATTTGGAAAGAAAAAGATCCCATAACTCTAAAGTTTAATTTGTATGCGTCACTTTTTCAGAATATTAATCAGCCTCCTCTTAAGTACCTGGTTGACCGAGCTCTGCTCTGGTAAAATAGAGAATGATCATTTAATAGTAGCGGATAGTTCATACTAATTCCATGTATACTACTTACTAATTCCATGCTGCCATGCCATGGCATGGCAGCATGGAATTAGTAAGTAGCATGCCATGCCATGGTGAAAATACGGAGAAAACGGAATTTCCCAGATATTAGACCTACTTAGCTAGATCGATTTTTCGCCCCCGTAAACCCCTTTATTGCAACTTTTATCGTAATCATTTGAGCCGTTTTCGCGAAAGTGATTTAAAAAAAATATATATATACAAATATTGCGGATAGGATAAGAAATGAGTGTACCTAGAGTAGATAGAGCAAACGTGATTCAAACAATATTTCTTGCGCCATCATCTTGTCACCATTATAAAGCTTTTTGTAAGATTGAAAGCGTTTGAATCCTGTGGGATTTTAGTTTTCCGTACACATTTTGTCTCTTTTCCTTAAATTCTCTGAGAGAATCATTTTTCTGTATGAATAAGCAAAAGTTGTCCTATTTGTACCTATCGAACATTAAACAAGTATTTTTTGTTACGACAGTTATTTTGGTGTAATGAGTGAAGTTAAAAAAAAAGCTTGGGATTGAGCTGCTCGTTCTTGCAAAGCCATATACCTTGCCTTGTGATAAAACCATAAAACTTGACATTTTAATTATATGTAAAATCATCAAAATATATTGTTACGAGCTGGGTATGGGATAAATTAATTACTACCAATCAGACAATTAAATAACTTTATTAAACTCAAAACACTTAAAACTTAATCACAAATACACTACTGATCACTATTCACTTAGATATCGCACTTATAGTTCACTTCGATTCGCTTCGTTGTATCGCCTAAATCAGACTGACTGCGTCGTGTGTCGGCTCTCTGCTTTTATACCGCCAATATTCAAGAACATTCCAGCTATGTGTAGAACGGTTCCAGAAAAACATCAACAAATAAACATTACCAGGAAATACAAAAGTAGTAGGTATAAAAAATAATAACCTACTTGTACCGAATAAAGAAATAGGTACTTTATGCCCTCGGCGTACGGTCGAAATTACAATGACGAGTTCTAATATTGTTTATAAGTAGTTACCTACTTAACTTCAAACTAATAATAATGGAATGCTTCTCGAAGTTTTTAGCGCAAACACACTGTAATCCGTGCTTTCTCGAAAGATCTCGTACGTACGACGTAACACTGCCCCCTCCTTAGACATGCTCGTCCCGAGCATCATTAGCCCCGTAGTATCGGGCCAATCGGTCTACATGAACAATCTTAGGCGCACCTCGTAGACCCTTCTGTATTCGGTAGGTGACATCGTTGATCCTAGTCACGACTCGGTATGGTCCATCCCAATTTGCTTGCAATTTCGGAGACTTCCCCTTGCTCCGCACTGGGTTATGTAACCACACCAGTGAACCCTCGTCGAAACCCCTACTGTTTGCCTTGCGGTCATAACGGGTCTTCATCTTCTCAGACATCTGTTGGCCGGATTGTCGGATATGCTCATAAACATCATTCAACTTGTTACGCAAATCATTTGCGTAATCTGTTACACTACGTGGAGCATCAGGGGGAGCTCCAGTGATTAAATCTGCAGGCAACCGTAATTCTCTTCCAAAGTTCGCGAAGGCTGGCGTCACAGTCGTACTTTCGTGGACTGCGCTGCGGTAGGACAGCAGAAACGGCTGTATGTGCTTGTCCCAATCCCTCTGCCTGCTTTCCACGACTTTTGCCAGATATCTCTCCAACGTTTGGTTGAATCGTTCCACCATTCCATCAGATTGTGGGTGGTAAGAGGTGGTTCTGGTTTTGTAGGTACCCATCAATCGACAAGTTTCCAGAAATACTTGCGATTCAAAATTCCTTCCTTGATCGCTGTGTATTTCTAAGGGTACTCCAAAACGACAGAAAACTTCCTGAACTAATTTATCTGCGACAGTTGTAGCTTCTTGGTTAGGAATGGCGAAGACTTCTGGCCACTTTGTGAAGTAATCCATGACCACCAGGAAGTACTTGTTTCCGCTCTCACTTTCTGGAAATGGTCCCGCAACGTCTAGTGCTATCCGTTCCCAAGGGGCTCCAACGTTGTACACTTTTAATGCACCTCGGCTGCGTGTGTGGGGTCCTTTCACGGCCGCACAACTGGTACATTTGCGACACCAGTCCTCCACATCATCTCGACAGTGGATCCAGTAAAAGCGTTCTCGAATTTTTAGTAGAGTCCTTTTTACTCCCATATGTCCTCCTGAACATCCATCATGGTAGAGCCGTAGAACATCCGGTACCTTAGCTTTAGGGACAACCATTTGTAGATGACAGCTGTCCCCTCGAGCGTTTTCCCATTTACGGCACAAGACTCCATCCTGGATCACCAAGCTGTTCCATTGCGCCCAATAACTCTTCGTGATGGAACTCATCGCAGCCACATCACTCCACTTAGGTTTAGGAGCACCAGCTTTGACCCACTCGAAGATCGGTTTGATGTCCGAGTCATTTTGCTGAGCCTGCTGTAGGGTTTCCTTCCATTCATCGCTGAGATCTGTTCTAAGCATCCTCACGGGCACTACTTCCTTAGTCTCTTGCCTGGCACAGTGCTTACAGTCTTCAGGACAAGGTCTTCTTGACAAGGCGTCTGCGTTACCGTGAGTTCTCCCACTGCGATGTTCAGTTATGAAGTCAAACTCTTGTAGTAGTTCAATCCATCTCGCCACTTGCCCCTCTGGATTCTTAAACTGTAATAGCCACTTCAATGCAGCATGGTCAGTTCGTAATTGGAATTTACGTCCCAGCAAATATTTACTGAAGTGCTGCAATGTCTTTACTACGGCGAGTAGCTCCCGTCTTGTAACGCAGTAATTTCTTTCTGGTTTGGATAAAGACTTGCTGAAGTAAGCTATCACAACCTCTTGGTCTCCTTTCCGTTGAGACAGCACGCCCCCAATTCCAGTATTACTTGCATCGGTGTCAACTATGAAGTCATTTTCAGTGTCAGGATATCCCAAAATAGGTGTATTGCACAGACGTTTCTTTAATTCCTGAAATGCGACGTCGCAGTTCTCGTCCCAACAGAATTGCCGCTTTTCCTCAGTGAGTTTGTGCAGAGGTTTCGCAATGTCGGCAAAGTTCTTGACAAACCTTCGATAGTAGGAGCACAGACCCAGAAATGCTCTGACCTGTGTCTTGTCTTTCGGAACTGGCCAATCCTTGACGGCGATTACTTTTTCTGGGTCTGTTTGAACACCTTCCCCCGAAACTATGTGTCCTAAAAAGTTTACTTGTTGTCTGAAAAACGAGCACTTTTTCGGACTTAACTTGAGATTTGCTGTTTGGATTTTCGACAGCACTCGGTTGAGGTTTTTAAGGTGATTTTCAAATGTACGGCCCACGATAATAATGTCGTCTAGATATACAAGACATGCGTCTCCAATCAATCCGGCGAGTACTTGCTCCATCAACCTTTCAAACGTCGCAGGAGCATTGCACAAACCGAATGGCATAACTTTAAACTGCCACAACCCTTTTCCTGTTGAAAATGCAGTTTTCTCCTTATCCTTGGGGTCTATTTCTACTTGCCAGTAGCCACTTTTCAGGTCAAGTGTGGTAAACCACTTCATACCAGTCAGCGTATCCAGTGTGTCATCGATCCTAGGCAGCGGGTAGCTGTCCTTCTTCGTGACGTCGTTCAGTCGTCGATAATCCACACAGAAGCGCATACTGCCATCTTTTTTCTTTACCAGGACCACAGGAGAACACCATGGACTCGATGAAGGTTCTATAACACCGTCCTTCACCATTCCCTCAATCATGGTTTCCACCTCTTTTTCTCGTGCAACTGGCAGTCTTCTTGGTCGCTGACGGATTGGTAACTCGTTGCCTGTATTAATCTTATGCTGAACAAGTCCAGTTCTCCCTATGTCAGCATCGTTTGAAGAGAAAGTGTCGGCGTACTGAAGTAACATCTTCTTAGCCTTGTCCATTTCTCCTTTAGTTAAATCGCAGTTTTCCAAAAGCGTTGACACGACAAATTTTGCACTACGAATTTTATTTCCGGTAGGCGGATCCTGCAATTGACGCATCCAAGCTACTTCCTCGCAAGTACCGATCAAGGTGCCCTTCTTGATGACATGCTCCTTGTCACTTGGATTCAGTATGCGTACTACTGAGACGTTGGTGGCCTTGACCAGAGTACGTGCCATCTTCCATGGGAAGTCATTGTTCACCCTTTCTATCAGAACACTTCGATCTTTGTGTCTAGAATTCTGTGGTAAACTAATTGGCACAATTGTTTCTGATCTGCGAGGAAGAACAATCTCTTTCAAGCAGTACACTTTTCCTGATGGTGCACCTTCCATGAAGACTTCATCTGAACCACATTTCAATACTCCTTGATCAACGTCGATTTCGCAACGATGTTTCCGCATGAAGTCCAAGCCCAAGATGCAATCGTCCACTATATCGGCCACGATAACATTGTGCTGGTAAGTTCTATCACCCAATTTCAACTCCACCTCCTTCTTGCCTCGGACGATTATGTGCTGACCGGTGGCTGTTAGTAATCGAATACGGTCGTGGTTATCGACGTAGTTCCCAAGAAACCGACTTACTAGGTGAGAATTGACGACCGTGTGAGAAGCTCCAGTATCCAACGTCAGTTTGCATGGTGTTCCGTTGACTTCGCCTTTGATGGTCAGGCTGTTCCCATCATGTGCTTGCGAGATCAAGATTCTCGGGGCTCTTTCAAAACCAGCCAGCACCCGCCCCCCAGTCCTGGCATTTACTCGTTTCCCTGCTGTGGCTGGGCAGTCACTTCAGCCACCCTTCCCTGCTGATCTTCTCTCGGGGTGCTGCGCTTAGGACAGCTTGACCGAAGATGACCCCTTTCTCCGCAAGTGTAGCACCTAGGACTATACCCTTGCGGCCAGTCGCGTACAGGTGATGCTACAACCTCTCTGACGCGGTGCGTTCGGTGGTCCTGCCTCACTGCCTCTACTTCTAAGGCATGGGCCAAGGCGTCTTTCAGCGTCTCATGATGCCCAAGTCTCACAGCGGCTCTAACTTCTAGGTCGCGTATTCCATCAACGAACGCTTGTACCAGATTCCCATCTATAAGTGCAGGGGCAGACTGGTATGCTTTCCGAACCAGCTTTTCAACTTCGAGGGCCCACTGCTGTAGGTTCTCGGCACTACGTTGAACACGATCCTTCAACTTAGCACGAAATACGTGCTCCAGGTGCGTGTCGCCGTATCTGGACTCTAACGCCTCCAGCAGCTGCTCGTAGGTTACATTCTTGCCGAGCGCCTCAAGAATGTTAAGGGCCTGGTCTCGGAGGCCCAAGGTGAGCGCGGTCATGGCTTGCGGTTTTGTCCATCCATTCGCCTTCATAACGGCCTCAAATTGAATTTTATTAGCCGACCACGAAGATGTGCCATCGAATGGAGGCACCTTAAAGCCCCGCGCTGAAGGTGCAGCAACTACTGAAGCTGCAGTCACGTCTCCAGTCTTCAGTTCCCCCAAAGCCTTCTTCACCCCAGCGATCTGAACTTCGGCTTCTGAGAGGCGATTCTCGTGCTGCTGTACCTGATCCTTCATCACCTTTAGCTCTTTGCCAAAAGTTGCATGAAGATCCTTTATGAGGAGCATCTGCTCGTCTTGGCGGCGGACCTGCTCCTCTTTGTCTCGCTGCAACTGCTCTTCCAACCGGCGAGCCTGCTCCTCTTGACGGCGAGCCTGCTCCTCTTGACGGCGAGCCTGCTCCTCTTGACGGCGAGCCTGCTCCTCTTGACGGCGAGCCTGCTCCTCTTTGTCTCGCTGCAACTGTTCTTCCAACCGGCGAGCCTGCTCCTCTTGACGGCGAGACTGCTCCTGTAGCAGCGTCATTAAAGCTGACAAGTCTGGCGTCATTGATGCTGTAGAAACTGCGGATGGGCCAGCGACTGGCACTGACGTAGGCTGGACACCACCCGGTGTCTGTGTTGGAGAATGTCCAAACCGCCTTTGGTCCATGTCCTGCTGTCGCTGACTCCTGGTACGGATACCGTCCGTGTCGTCCTTCGGTAGAATTGGCATAATTTATCCCTCACTTCTGACACCAAATTGTTACGAGCTGGGTATGGGATAAATTAATTACTACCAATCAGACAATTAAATAACTTTATTAAACTCAAAACACTTAAAACTTAATCACAAATACACTACTGATCACTATTCACTTAGATATCGCACTTATAGTTCACTTCGATTCGCTTTGTTGTATCGCCTAAATCAGACTGACTGCGTCGTGTGTCGGCTCTCTGCTTTTATACCGCCAATATTCAAGAACATTCCAGCTATGTGTAGAACGGTTCCAGAAAAACATCAACAAATAAACATTACCAGGAAATACAAAAGTAGTAGGTATAAAAAATAATAACCTACTTGTACCGAATAAAGAAATAGGTACTTTATGCCCTCGGCGTACGGTCGAAATTACAATGACGAGTTCTAATATTGTTTATAAGTAGTTACCTACTTAACTTCAAACTAATAATAATGGAATGCTTCTCGAAGTTTTTAGCGCAAACACACTGTAATCCGTGCTTTCTCGAAAGATCTCGTACGTACGACGTAACAATATATATATACACATTGTTAGTTTTATATACACATTGACATCGTAGTTTTATATACATATAGTTTTATATACACATAGTTTTATATACACATAGTTTTATATACACATTGACATCGTAGAAAATTATATTCAATATGACATGATTACTTTGTAAAGATATTATCGTAATTAATTATTGTGAATGTGAGGACTATGTGGATAACACTATTATTTTTATTTCTCAGCTAGTTTTAATGATGGTCTGGCAGTTGGAGTAGTTTATGCGGCCTACCTAAATGTCGTTTCTTTGATATTGTTCGTGGAGTTGAACTCCTTAAGTTTTGAGTTGAGCTCCACGATTACTGACAAATGCCACTGACTGGACAGGTCCACTCAAATCTGTGTGGTTCTTTCCTTACAAGACCTTTTCAGACACTAATCTACATGGTCCTCATATGGCCTGACCAATATTATGTCTGGACTTTAAAAGAGACTGCGACCACTGAGTTTGTTTCGGCCTTTCTTATCAGAGTAGCCAGATAGGAAACGCCGCATCCAACTAGCTTATTTTTAATATTTTTTAATATGACTTGTAAAAGTGATTCCGATATCCTATTTACAGAATAAAGAATTTCATTTAATTTCAGTGGAAATACAGGCTTCAAGTTTATGTTAGTTGTCTTTCGGTAAGTACAATTGTTTTGAGAAGTATTTTACTATTTTATTAGGTACTACTGAGGTGCCACCGTGACCAAAAAGAGCGATTAAATGAAAAAGGTATGTATCGTGAATTCGTAATAACGTGTTATCTGATCGTTGCGTCTCGACTGGCACCTGTCACAGGGCTATTGTAAGAAACATTCTTTAGGAAAACAAGGAAAAGAAAGAGAATATTTCCTTTGTTGTAGTTATGTTTATGCGGCTTCGGGCAATTCTTATCTTGTTTTTATCTATTCAGTGCACACAATAATATGGTTCTCCTTAAAGATTCTTTTTTTATTAGCTTATTCAATATTTCAAATGAATGGACATCAGCGAATTCGTGAGTAAGTTCGAACAACAATTCGTTCACTTGGTAAAAAGATGCCCAGTGCCGGATTAAGGAAGCGCGGGGCCCGTAGCAAGTTGTATCGAGGGGCCTATTGGTAGGACCTATTGGTTCATAAGCGTAAAGTGGTAAAAAAAAAACAATACAATACGTTTATTTGCCATCTACTTTTAGAAATATGTTAAAAATTGTATTACCGATTGTCAGACGTGGATTCTTTTAGTCGAAAAAGGTGTTAGTTATCACGTTTTTGTGACATCAAGTAAATCCAATATTCTTACTAAGTTTCACTCAAAAAATTACGCTCAAGCGGAGGTGGGCGGATTTGGATACGTGGGGCCCCCTTTAGCGCGGGACCCATAGCAATTGCTATAACTCTTGCTACGTGGTTAATTAGGCACTGCAGGTACCATTGAAAGAAAACGTAAGAAAATTTGAATTTCGCGGGCTACGTTGACGCTTTCGCTTTAAATGAAAATAACAAGCTCTTTATATCTTAATATTATGCTGAACTCTACCTCCCCCTAACTATGGAACATCTTCAATCTTCTACAACACAAGTGCTTGTTACGTGAAAGCCTTGTACAAACCTACCAGGTAGGTCTCTGCCACATCATTATGTGCTCCCAGTGCTCCTATATACATATTATAAATTAAAGTCGATTGTTGTGTCCGTCTGTATGACCGCGTTGTTCTTATAAATTTCAAAACGGATTTCTATGCAGTTTTTACCATAATTTAGAGAATTTATTCCAGAAGGTTTATGTGCATAACACATTATTATTAAACTTGCAAATAGTAAAGAAATCTCCATGTTTTGTTAAGTCGTAAAAACGTTCGAAGCAGGGACGGGGCTCCATTGCACTTTATAATTCGCGCGTGCGATGCTTCGCAATTTCATAGCGTATAATAAATAGATGTGTTCATGTCAAAAAAACACTTGCGCAAAATTTTATTTTTGAGAAAAAACAAAATAAAAGTTTCAGAAAATTACATTTATCTATATACATATAATAAAACAGTAAAAAACTGTGTCTGTACATTGAATATATTAAAAAAAAAATAATTGAGGGGGGTTTAGAAACAGTAATAGAGCACGAAACCAAAAAAAAAATCTGTCTGTTTGTCAGTGTGTCTGTTTGTCTGTTTGTTTGTACACGCTAATCATCGGAACTACTGGACGGATTTGAATGATTTTCTTTTTGTTGTATAGGTATTAAGTCTGGCCAACATATAAGCTATAATTTATCTTGGAAACTTGAACACCTGATGCAGAACCGCAACAGACCAGCTAAACTATAAGAGATACAAAAATGGTACTGTAGCAAAAATTGTTTCACGTGATGAGAATTTTCTGCTAAGAGAATAAATTTGAAGATCTGAAACAGCTGATGTGGAACTCCAAGAGCCCAGCTACACTATAACAAATATAGGAATGACGTGTTAGCAAGAGTTGTTCAACCTGATGAGCACTCTCTGTTGTCGTATAAAATTTGAAGATCTGGAACAGCTGATGTGGAACTCCAAGAGCCCAGCTATACTATAACATATATAGGAATGACGTCTTATCAAGAGTTGTTCAGCCTGATGAGCACTCTCTGTTGTCGTATAAAATTTGAAGATCTGGAACAGCTGATGTGGAACTCCAACAGCCCAGCTACACTATAACATATATAGGAATGACGTCTTAGCAAGAGTTGTTCAGTCTGATGAGCACTCTCTGTTGTCGTATAAAATTTGAAGATCTGGAACAGCTAATGTGGAACTCCAACAGCCCAGCTACACTATAGCATATATAGGAATGACGTCTTAGCAAGTGTTGTTCAGCCTGATGAGCACTCTCTGTTGTCGTATAAAATTTGAAGATCTGGAACAGCTGATGTAGAACTCAACAGCCCAGCTACACTATTACATATATAGGAATGACGTCTTAGCAAGAATTGTTCAGCTTGATGAGCACTTTCTGTTGTCGTATAAAATTTGAAGATCTGGAACAGCTGATGTGGAACTCCAAGAGCCCAGCTACACTATAACATATATAGGAATGACGTCTTAGCAAGAGTTGTTCAGCTTGATGAGCACTCTCTGTTGACGTATAAAGATTGTAGATTAGGAACCCCTAATGTGGAAATCAAAGCTATCACTAATTTCACTGTATAATTATAAAATAACATAAGCTAGGAGTACCTCCACGCGGTGAAGGCGGTAACAGTTTAGGACTGATTTTCGATGAAAATTCTATGAATCATTGAAAATTTGACTCTACTGGCTAAAACTCCCATTTATTATTTTATTTTATCGAGTAAATATGCCTACGGGCTTATGTTATTTGAGTGTTTAATTTCTTTTTCCATTTATCTTCGTGACACGGTAGCCTACCCGGTAACGCAGGGGAGCAGTCACTTAGATTTTAATTGATCAGGTATCTTCAGAATAAAATTATAACCATGACTAGAAAGAGGTCAAATCTTTCCCAACGTTCCAAAGAAGCTAAAAGATTGAGGATAATAAGATCCCAAGAATCTACCGAAGAGCGTCAGGATAGACTTGATGCTGTTCGAGAACATCAGGCTGCAACTCGCTCCGTAGAAACCTCTTCAGATCGCGAAGCTCGCTTGTGTTCGCAGGGTTTTTATGCATCTACATCCAGGTCTCTAGAGACCAGTGAAGAATATGATGCGCGACTGTCCGCTGATCGTGAACGTCATTTATTTTGGAAAATGAACAGATATAAGAGATATAAAAATGGTGCCATAGCAAAAAATATTCCACGTGAAGAGCATTTTCTGCTGTGAGAAAAAATTTGAAGATCTGGAACACCTGTTGTGGAACTACAAAGCCCAGCGACACTATAACATATTAAGTAATGACGTCTTAGCAAAAGTTGTTTAGTCTGATGGGCATTTCCTGTTGACATACAAAAATGAAAGATCTGGAACGACTCCAATCGTCTCGCTCATCCCGTTGTTTTCCCGTCCCCGGGCCTTAGAATTCTACATCAGACGTTTCAGATCTTCAATTTTGACGACCCCGTTGTCGCTGGCATAAGCAACAGGATCCGCGTACGAAGTCGCGGGCAGAAGCTAGTTTATTACATAAAATTCTAATTTTTAGATACTAGATTTTAGCGTATTTCGCTTTGACCTCGACTGCATGGGTATTGACCTTGACCTTGAAGAGGTCATTGACCTCGTTATTGGAAACAAATTTAGACTCGCCACGTGACAGTCCCCACCCTTAATACTCCCACTTTAAAATCGCTAAAAGTTTCTTGGCGATTTTTTCTCCAGCGCCTATGGCTTAGCGCACCTTGGGGTTTACAAATATAATCTGAAAAGGGTCTATTCTACCCAAAAAAAAATCTTGTGTAAAAAAGCGGCAGATTATAAAGTGCAATGGTTCCGGAACGGGTCGCTAGTCAACATTATAAAACTCAAACCAACTCAAACTACATTTCCTGCGGAAATTCCAGTCGTTACCAACCTAGTTATGGTACGTGCGACATTTCATTATCATTCCAACATCGAGAACAAATATGCGCATCTGTCTGGCGTCTATAGCCCCCGGCACACACGAAATTAAACCACAGGACTGCACTGCAGTTTACCTAGCACACATAGCACACAATTTGATATTTTAATAGTTTCATAGGTACGTCAGCGGTGCTCAATTTTATTAATTTGTTGGTGTTTCATTTAGTGACAGACTAAAAGGAAATTCATATATTGATGGAATAAACAAGTAATACGTATTTCCTATTCATTCGTGTTAAACTGCGTAGAAGTATTAAAAAAAAAATTTTTTTTTCTTTATTCAATATAACGTTTATTTAATTGACCTAATTAACTTAAATTATGGCAAAACTAAAAATATATTATCCTAACCTAACTAAAACTATTAGTAAACTAAAATATGGCGTCGAAAAATTCCTCCGCGTCGCTGTCGACTGGTAATGTACCCAAGAGACTGGCGGCATTGCCACGTTGTATGGTAATGCT
Source organism: Omphaloscelis lunosa (assembly GCA_916610215.1). Classification (NCBI taxonomy): domain Eukaryota; kingdom Metazoa; phylum Arthropoda; class Insecta; order Lepidoptera; family Noctuidae; genus Omphaloscelis; species Omphaloscelis lunosa. The sequence goes on along the minus strand of OU744265.1, from coordinate 6,101,871 downwards.
TAGCCTCTGGCCAAGGTAAAAGCCAGCCCTTGAGTCACGGGAAGTGTCAACCAGTCGTTTGGAGATTTCATTGAACAGACCGTGAGCACTCGGACCCCACGGCCCTAGGGTTTCAACCCCAAACGGCTCGAAAATATAGTGACCTATAAGGTTATTATACTTTCGCCGCTTGAGGTTCTCCGCAGCCGCAGCGGCAGCGCCAGCACAGCACGCTGAGCCAGGAAGATGGGATGGCGCTAGAGTATCGACACACGTTGCGTCCCACACTAAAGGCCTACCCACCTTCCATTGAAATAAAGACATGCCGTCCGGTCTCTTGCCATCGTCGCGTGCCAAGCCAAAAACAATTATAAAACAATTTTATATCCGGAAATCCAATTATTTGGTACTGACACGAGGAAATTTATGTGAGTTCGCGGGAATCAAGGAAACGTCAACATCCGTCTTCCTTTGACAGTTCTCATTTAAAAATATTTGCATGTTCTGTCCGTGTTTATTCCTTTTTCATTTGAGTTCATGACTAAACTCCGGTTTTCTAGGAAATTTGTTCCATCATTTAATAATGGCCATCTTGAAAATCTGTAAATTTTGTCTTTGGCATTAAGGCGAAAGCGTCAGGGAGACTCAATTTTTTTTACGTTTTTTGCAATTTGCTGGTCAGTATTAGGTTGTATGTTGATTTTAATATGATTTGCGGTTTATAAAATATGTATTTATAGAATTACAATAAAAATAATACAACTCTCTAAGTTCATATTACCCTATTGAATGGCTATTTCATGAAATCTTGACATTTGAGGCCAATTATAACTTAAGGAGTTGTATTGCTGTCAGATTATAATTCTGTAAAGCCATATTTGTTACGATCGCGAATGATATTTTAATCAAGATGCAACCTGACAGTGATCTACAGATTGCAAAAAACGTAAGAAAATTTGAATTTGCGAGCTACCTTAGCGCATCCCCCTTAAGGTGTTATAAAAAGCCCTGTATTTGGACAGCCGTTATTGTGTGACCGTTCAGGGCTTTCTTAGGAAACCATATATTTACTGTAATTTTCTTTAGATTATGATAATTCTAGAAAACGTCAGAAAAAAAAAATGGTTTTTCACTTTTTACACCAATTTTAGGAGAGCAATTCTTATGTTCGCATATAAATGTCGTAGCAGTGGTTAAAAAAACATTAAAAATTGTGTACTATATACATATCATAGAATAGCTTTTTGAGATACTATATTTGTAATAATTATTTGACAATTTTAAAGTCTGCATGCTGAAAATTGTTGTCTTAGAAGCTCGCCCGCTCAGTTAATACAAGTGTGCCCGTCGAAACTATGAAATCATTGCAGTTAGGACATAAATGAAAAAAAAAAAATGGAAGCAAACGAAAATAAATACAAAAATTTGTCAGAATAGTTTTAAATACCTTTGTGTACTAACTATTTTTAATTAAAGGAGAATGCTTTACGTAACTCTGGTGAGATAAAACGACGCAGAATTTCATTTAGTATACATAGGAATAAAAAAGTAAAAAATAAATAAAAATGTAATTAGTACGAGTGTGAACTAGGGTATAAGAGATGGTTTAGTCGAATTTAGATGCGACTCATAGTTGTAAACTAAGTTTAATACTAGCTGTTGTTGGTTCCATCTGCGTATACCGGGATATAAAGTATCCTATACGTTAATCCAGGTCATAAACTATTTGTGTGCTAAATTTCATATAAATCTGTTCAGACGTTTTTGCGTGATTGAGTTACAAACATTTATAATATTACTTGGATTAATTTGCTAATACCATAGTGTGGGCAAAGTGCGAGTCAGAAATATCTCACCACATTTCAATTTGCGGTGTACTCAGTTTAGACTTGTCTGGAACATGTTATTAAAATATTGTCTATGTAAATGTTTAATGTAAACATGTCAACTGCTTTTTGACAGGTGATACATTGGTTACCAATAATTCCACTATTTCCAGTGCATCATGTAAAGCAAATTAAATTTATAAGTAAAGCAACCAACTTAAATTCTCGGTATATTCAAATCGCAACTGTCACTCTATGACAGTTGTACGAAATGGCTCTAACACAGCAAATTGTTGGCAACATCGCAAATTACTGTCAAATATTTTCCTGTTTTGATTAATGATGCAATATTACTTTTAAGTATTAATAATAGAATTAATAATTATTATTAATTACTATTATTAATACTTAAAAGTAATTATTAATACATAATTATTATTAATTAACGAGAATTAATAAAAGATATCTTTACCTTTATATTATAAGTTTAATAATAATGTTTAACAATAGAATTAATAAAAGATATCTTTACCTTTATATTATAAGTTTAATAATAATGTTTAATATACACAAACCTTCCGGAACAAATTCTCTAAATGATGGTGAAAACTGCATCCGATTCGGTTGCGTAGTTTAGAAGAAAACGCGTTCACACAGACAGACGCGAAAAGCGACTTCAATTTATAATTATTTAGCTAGAAGTATTGAGGTGTATATATGCACTATATATATATATGCACTATATGGAACCACATTTTTTAACTCATCAACATGGTATTATACCATACAAATCACACTTTTAATATAATTATGGATCGTTTTCAAACTTTATGTACATTTTGTTGTAATTATGTGTCCACCAACTTGTTGGTAAAATCAAATAAAATACAGTTCGAATTGTAAACATATAAATCAACATTCAGACTAATTGTAATTAGTAATAGAAAGGGAAGTATAGATTAAAAAAAAAACCTGTCATAATTTGTTTCCCATACAAAATGGCTATGTCCAAAGTCGCGCGTATTTAAAAAATGCAGGAAATAATAAATAATGCACGCACTATGTAACCAGATTCAACAATGTTTTGTCAGGTGAAGGGGTAAGTTATTAGAAATTAGTATATTTCTCTAAAACAATGTAATTTTATTAAACCATTTATTTACTTGCTCATAAACACGTGGCTCATATTACATTCCAGTGTGTAATTCCTTTTTGTAACGTTGATATTTTATAATAACAGAAGTAAATTCCAAATTTAGTATGGGCAATCTATGCGTCAAAATAGTTACAACGAGGGGGTGCTAGTTTCTTTCGGCTACGCTATTTTGTTTAGTAACTGTGGGTTAGTAAGTTGTGTTATAAGTTCCAAATTACGTGAGTTCGGTAAGTACTATACTTTACAGTGCAGCATGTCAGTGCATTTAATGCTATAATAAATTCATAGGCATGTTTCACGAGTAACTCGAGGGTGCATTTACAAAAGTATAATTTTTTGAAGGCTAGGGAAACGTTAATTCTGTTCAATTGTGTGACCATTGTGTTACAATTTTTTTTCCCGTTTCTTTTAAGGCTTGTCACAGTATATTCACTTAAATGTGAATTGTAAATCCCTTAGATCAATGATTGGTCTCGAGCGCAGCGAGACCTATCATTCATCTAAGAAATTGACTTTACTTTTTCATAAAAAAAATATATATACTTAAATTTTGAAAACGACCCTTATGGCCACTTATTTTACTTACTTTTTAATACTAAAAAACATACCTTTACTTATTATAACATGCCTTTGAACAATTTAACACCCGAATCTGTATTTTAAAACTATTAAAATCATCTCTTTGTAAAAATCTTTGAATATTTATCTATTCTGACAATTTCATCATTGTCACGTGTCATTTTTGTTTTGTAACCTCCACGGAGGTAAACGTAACGTTTCAGCATCACGATTTTCCATATTCTCCACATCCTAGAACCAGTTTACCAATCGAGAATAATCTCTACAGTAAATCGCTATTCTGATTCATTCCATTCGAATGTTCTCATATGCTCGGTTCCCTAATGCAAAAACGAATCTTTTTTTTTTCCAATGGTAGAATGTTTTATTGCCAAACTGGGCCTATAAATAGATTCGTAAGCTAATTTTACCTGTGATATGGAAGTCCATATAGGTGGGTCTACTATAAAAAGCTATGGGGTCTTTGCTTCTTTATTAGAAGAGATACAAGAGTCTTAGGTTTAACCGACAACGGTCCGTAAATTATAAAAATTGACCATAAGTCCTCAGTTTTATTCACAATAAAATATCGAATCGACATCGATAAGTTACTTACAACACGAAAACTATGTTACGTGTGGAAATAGGTTTTTTTATCGCGTAGTATCGTTCGTATTTTATTCGAAGTGAGATGTTAGTGGCGTACCGTCGTGCCACGTACGCCACGCTCCGCGTATTAAGTTTAAAGATGGTATAGTGCACGTAGTAACATGTTCGCTGTGTATCAAGAGAAACTTCTTTAATTTTTCTTCAAGACTTCTGTGTATGGTCTGAGCTGTACGACATGTGATAAAACTAGAAGTGCAGGTAGAACACAAACACACACACAAACCTATACATAAATAAGCTACGATTTTAACACTTTCGACTCCACCCACTTTTCATAGAACTCATACGCCATGCCGCCATACATATTGAAAGTGAACCCTCCGGGAGGGCTACCAGAATTACGTTTGCGCTAAAGTTAATCATTGCGGATTGTCAACGGCATTAGGTTTAAAACCACTGCAAAACAAAGTAAAATAGTGTTTTCAGTGGGTCTTGTCGCTATACGTAGTTTCCAACTTTTTAAATTTTTTGTGAATATTTGTAACCGTGAACAAAAAATAAATAAAAATGCTTGGACTTTAAAACCAACGCATATACTGACAAATCTTGTTAAAATATACATAAGATTTTATTTTCACAGTTATGCTGTATTCGCTAAGAAACATCTACATTTAAAAAGAGCCCTCTGCGAGGACTCCCGGTATCCCATATGCGATTAGGTGAACTCTTCAGGAGGGCTCCTGGCAATGAACTTGTTAAATAATTTAGTTATTTATCTATCTATATAAATAAAAATGAAATGCTGTTCGTTAATAAGCGCATCACTTGAGAATGGCTAGATCAATTTGGCTTATTAAGAAAAATTGGAAAAGTTTCTTTGAAAATGTTCAAGTCAATCTACCTAGCTTTATCCCAAGTATGTTGGGGTCGGCTTTCAGTCTAACCGAGTGCAGCTGAATACCAGTATTCTACATGGAGCGACTGCCTATCTGACCTCCACAACCCAGCACCTGGGTAATACGATACCCCTTAGTAAGACTGGTTGTCAAAATTTCGGGCTTCTGACGAATCGTAACGACTGTCAAAGATCCACGAATGACAGCCGGGACCAACGGCTTAACGTGCTTTCCGAGGCACGGAGGAGTCTCGGTATGTAGAAATGGTCACTCATCCACGGACCAACCCCGGCAAGCGTAGCTTAACCTGATGGATCGACCCGTGCGGCTGTTATTACTTAGCCACGAGCTCCTCCTCCTTTCGTGGGCGAAAATAAGTATTCATAGCTAATTATAGAAGACTCGGTGCTAAATTAAGACACCCCAAATGTTAAAATATTGACCTTGCGGCTTATCTAACTAAACTCTTGATACAGACACTAAAAACAGCAAAGTTACTACAGTGAGTAACGCTAAAATATTCAATTCTATTATTATTGATGACTGCGGACGGATGCCATTCCCCTGTAATCCCCACACAGTAAATATTATAAGAGATTACGGCACCCGTGGGGCTCCCATCCATACGCAAGTCCCCACATAAAGTTACAATTAACTGGCATGGTAATTAAACGTATAAATGAAAATTATTCCTTGTGTCGGAAGGGTATCTGAACTTATTACGGGGGGATTAAACGCGCGATCAAATTAACCGTGTAATCTGAGGTGAAGTTCAGTTAAAACTTTGTGCTATTCGTTGAACTCGTTCCGGTTCTGTTGTCGAGTCGTTATACATAGATACCTAGTCTGCACAACTTCGGCTGCCTACTTATTTATTTTGAGACTGAAACGTTACTATGATTTGTCATTTACTATATTTTAAAAAAAGCGATTTTTTACTAAAAATAAAAAAAATAAACTCAAATGAAATTGGACTGGTCACATTAGGAGAACGAACCAAGGAAAATGGACGAAAGACGTAATGGAATGGTATGCTAGAAATGGGAAGATGACTTACCAAAAGGATGGAGAAGATTAGCTCATGATAGAGATGAGTGGAAGGGGAGGAGATGAGTGAGGAGGGAGATGAGTGAGGAGGCCAATGGCAATGGATAACCTCACCAACAAACTGGTTGCTGAAGTGGGAATCATCAAATAACTTCTCCCGCTCTGGGCGGAGCGGGAGGGCGTGTCAGACTCTTACTGACTAAAACCCACCCGTGTTCCTTCGGTTGCCCTGTTGCCGGGGGCCACGATCTCCCTTTCGGTTTTCTTCGCAACCCCGGCAGGCATCGGCTCTAGTGGACCCCTTCAATTCTGCTGACATCTCTTTAAGGCGTGTATACTTACCTAATCAAATTAAGTAATTTTTTTAACTAGATTTAAAACTGTATTATATTTGGTCAGCAAATAAAGGCGTTTTTTAATTTGATTTTATACTTAAACTGGCCACCCTAGAAGAAGGACAAATAGTGACCTTATTGGTGATTTTCTTCAGTATGACCTTTCTGCGCGTAGTACTCGCTACTGGCGTGCGAAGCAAAAGCGAATAATTATGTAAGGATCATAGCAATTGGCGTTCTGACTTCTGTAGTTTCTGCCTATCCCCATGGTAATAGGGCTTGAGTTTATGTTGTATGTATAAACTGGCAAGGATTTAGTTTCAACAATAAACCGTATAAGGACAACAGAAAATGTTCATTAGCGCCCGAAACAATATATGAAAAGTGAAAGTTGAAACACGAAATCTTCTTCTTTTCGTGTGGTAAGTGACTAACCTGGTGTCAGAGTTTTAAAGCCGCCCGTGGGCCTTTGACTTGGCTACACATGCCGTCGAGAAATATCTTTCAGACATGCCGGTTTCCTCACAATGTTTTCCTTCACCGTTTTTGAAGCAAGTGATAATTACACAATACGCACCTGAATCCGAAAAGTCAGAGGTGCGTGCCTTGAGTTCGAACTTGAGACCTATGACTTGGCATTTCGACGGTCACACCACTAGGCTATCACTGCTGTGATAACATGAAATAAACAATGATATTTTAAGTAAAAAGACGTAGATAGGTTACCTACCGTACATTCGTTCTTCAAAAACGGCACAATGTTATGCTATTAGATGACACGTGTAAGTAGGACAGCATGTCGTAATTATCGGGAGCGAAAAAGAGACAAGACGAAGAAAATGTGGCTAATTAGCCAAATTTTGACGTGCCTCTTGCGAAGCGTGCATAACCTATCTACCTCTTTTTTTACTTATAATATCATTGGAAATAAAGATATTATTTTTACTGGAGGCAGAAATACCTACAGGACAAACACTTCTACGTACCTATAATGGGCATATATTTCGGTTTGCTCGTATTTTTTACCTATATTTGAATATTGACCTTTGTAGCAGTACCTGCCTGAACCTTAAACCGACGGACTTAAGGCGGATGCGCTAGGAGGGCTCGGAAAATCAAGTTTGGCCACTAAGTTCAAAACAACTCTCTAAGTTCAAATTGGATGCAAGCGCCATTATGTACCATGTTGTAGTTTAGAGTTGTATTGAGGATTTCAATGATTATATTATTCTATATATATATATTCAGCACGGACGCATCTAATTCTTTTATTACGATACAATCTAATACACAGTTGACATACGCAAAAAAAATAAGAAAAATAATTTCTCAAACTGCCCTAACGCTTTCGCCTTAATGGTTAAATGGCAACTGTATAGATCGAACGATCCTCTGTCAATGACTGGACAGGTGACCGTACTTATAACCCCAATACATCGAGCCACTTTGGCCAAACCGTCTGTCGGTCGGTAACAGTGGTCCTGTCAATATCTGTAGCAAATGGTATTCAGAAATTCAAAACTCTGACAGATCAACGAATATTGGTATTCCTCATTAATTGGGTTGCGAATGTCGGATGGTAGTCTCGTCCACGTCATATTAAAATACTAATATTCTGCTAAATCTAGACTACAAGTTAACCCTAAAACGATTGGGGATAAGGCTTGATAATATATTTAAACGGTAGCGCTTTGTCTGCACACAATTACACACCTTTTTTTGTTTTTTGTGCTGTTAGTGAGTAACCTGGTGTCAGAGTTTTTAGGGCCTCTGAGTTGGCTTCACATGCCGCGCCGTCGAGAAATATCTCTCGGGCCGGATTCTTCACGATGTTTTCTTTCACTGTGTATGAAGCAAGGGATAATTATACAATACGCACATGAATCCGAAAAGTCAGAGGTGCGTGCCTTGCGTTCGAGCTCGAGACCTACGACTTGGTAGTCTGACACGTTCACACTTTCAAGGGACTGTTTTTTAAATGTATGCTTAGGTTCTTTGGCATAGTTCAAGGTATCCTTATGTCAAAATTGGTTTAGCGCCATGAAGATGACACTAACAGACATATAACACATAGACACTTTTACATTTCTAATAGGTACAAATTCGTATCTACGATTTGGATGGATGACAGAAGTATGGATGTACAAATACCACAAATTATCTATATTTATCCCTTTAATGAACGCGTTGTTAATTACAGTAGTTATTTAGGTAGTGAATAGCTATTATAAACTACACAGTGCGGTATATAACTAACAAATTATAATGTTGACAGAAGTGGAATGAAGTATATTATACGTTCACATCACACGGGACTGTTTTGTGAATGTAATTGCTTTTGCTGAGTTCGTTTCTGTATTTGAAGGCCCTTTTAATTATATATACCAGCGTGTGTACCATTCGCGTAACGTACTTTAAATCACAAACGCACGGATTTTGAAGTAAATTGCTAATCGATTGCTTTATAAGTTTGAAAAATTCACCTGCTCAACAGCGTGAATCACGCGATGAATGTGGTTGAATTGTCAATATGAGTGGCATTGCTATTGTAAGTTTGTTACCCAGGTTAAATTTTCAGTTTCTAGGTTATTGCAGTTGCCAAGACAAATAATAAAATACACATAAACGCTGCAACCACATTCTGGTTTCGCCAAAAGACTCCGGATGAGGAATGCGCAGATAATATCTATGATTTATGCATTATTCTAACCCAAATCCTTTGGTTGGCACACAAGTAGCTACAGGAAGGAAGGCCAGTCGGGCAGTGCACCGCCGAGTGAGCCAAATAGTACACATATGTAATTATGATGAACATACGACGTATATCTTAGTATGTGATGATGCATTGGCGATTTACGCATGGGGTGAAAAGAGAAAAGCATTAGGGACAATGGCTTAAGTGATAAGCGTGTGGCGAAAAACTGAGCACTCAATCTCAGGTTTAATAAGGGATACTTATTTTAGTAGCACAACCAACTTTGATCATTAATAATAACGTTAACGAAATCAAAACTTTACTAATATTATGATTGTACTCACAGGAGACTCCAAAATAGAACTCAGAGTCTAACTTATAATTGGAAGAGGTGAGAGCTTATAATTAGTATAAGGTCGAGATATTTTTAATGGTTATTATACCGTAGACGATCATAATAGGATTAAATGGTACATTTTTATGTAACAGTGATAGCCCAGTGGTGTGACCGTCGGACTGCCAAGTCATAGGTCTCAAGTCGAACCCAAGACACGCACCTCTGACTTTTCGGATTAATCGTATTGTGTAATTATCACTTGCTTCAAAAACGGTGAAGGAAAACATCGTGAGGAAACCGGCATGCTTTTTTTTTTAATGGAAAATTATCAAACAACCTTCCCGCTCTGGGCGGAGCGGGAGGGCGTGTCAGACTGTTTTTTTTTTTTTTTTGGGTGGGAATCATCAAATAACTTCTCCCGCTCTGGGCGGAGCGGGAGGGTGTGTCAGACTCTTACTGACTAAAACCCACCCGTGTTCCTTCGGTTGCCCTGTTGCCGGGGGCCACGATCTCCCTTTCGGTTTTCTTCGCAACCCTGGCAGGCATCGGCCCTAGCGGACCCCGTCAATTCTGCTGACATCTCTTTGAGGCGCGCGTGGAACACAACGCGCCGTCGACCCGGGCCTGGTCCTTATCGGACGGTGAGCTACCCATTGCTCACAGTCCGCAAGCCCGCGCCTACGGTGGCCGGAAATCGGCTTGCGACTCCCGACGCCCTGGGCGTCTCCTCCTGCGGCGGTTAGGGGCGTGAGGGCGCGAAATTTGCCTCTCCCTCACGCGTTCCGCCTCCTCCTTCGGGCGTGTCAAACTCTTACTGACTAAAACCCACCCGTGTTCATTCAGTTGCCATGTTGCCGGGGGCCACGATCTCCCTTTCAGACTTCTTCGCAACAATGCCTGAGAGATATTTGTCGACGGCATTTGAAGCCAAACCAGAGGCCCATGAGTGGCATAAAAACTCTGACACCAGGTTAGTCACTAACCACACGAAAAAGAAAAATGGCCTACTTTCGGTATACTGTTTTGATTAAACTCTCCGCTACACCAGCCTTGCTGATCGAGTTATTCTTTTACCATTCAGAAGTATAGTTGTAAACGACACTAGAGAAGTACTTTTTTATTAGAATTCAATCAGCGTATTTAAATGATGTAAGTTATTTAAAGAGAGAATAGAGAATTATATCGTTAAAATAAGCAGTATTAGGGACACAACAGTTACAGACATTTTATACTAATTGAGATGAGAATCTGAACTCAGAATATCTTAATTAGGTAATTAGATGAGTCTTCATTTCTGTAATACGGGAAGACAAACAAGTGGAAAACTCTTGAGATCTAATTGATGAATTGCGTGGAAGAGAGGAGCAATGCTCTTAGCAAGGTAGGTAGAAATAGATGGATGAGAGTGGCCGAGTATCAAGCTCAATACTGTATAAATTTTACAGGAAAATTTGTCCTGAAAGTTATCTCCTAATTGGTCATTGTTGTTGTTAATTATTTTACTTTTGTTGTTGTTGCTTAGTTGTCATGTTCTTCATATAAAATAGCCTTACGAGTGGTGATGCTAGGTATGTGGAAGTGAGACCTGCTGCTATCTCGTCGACAGACAAATATTTTTAAACTGAAGAAATACTGTTACGACATAAAGGCGCTGTCAATGTTACATTGTTCCCACTGATGTGCGGTTGACTGTACAGAAGTTTGCGGCTCATAAGGAACGAATAAACAAAAACAATAATAAAACACTAAATCCAGCTTCAATGACTCCCCGAGGTCCACTGAACGATAGGCCATAAACCGTTCACTAGTTTGGCAAGGATTCACAAACTAAAGACTTTACTGTTAGGTACATAAAATTCTACCACATCTATTACTTAAATATTCTACCACATTAAATTTAACAACAAGTTCCAATAAAAAGATCAATTGTTAACTTATTTTGTATAATTAATGATAACTTGCTCCCGAGAGGTTAACATCTTTATTATATACTAGCTTCTACCTGCGACTTCGTCTGCGAGCCTTCCTCAAGAATTGAGCTATACCCTGCAAAAAGATTTTTTCAAATCTGACTGGTAGTTCCAGAGATTACCCCCTATATACAAACATACAAACAAACAAACAAACTTTTGCCTCTTTATAATACACACATCAACACAATCCAGGGATATTTTAGTTATTTATGGATTGAAAAGAAACTGCTTAGAAAATCTTAAAACATACTCATATCAAAATGCGCAGTATTTTATACTCTACTATTAGGTAATTAAATAAAAATCGAACTTTAAAAAAAGAAAGGATTTTATAGTTGAAGGTTGACGTTGTGCAGTCTCGTCCTTGTTTGATCGCTCACCAGCACCTGGTGCTCCGAGTGTAACTTCAAAATCAATTGCCTAGCTGTAGCGGTAGGTTATATTTTCACCGTTATTTGTAAAAAATCGGTCTTGTCTTGCGGTGGTAATTCGAATATTCCGAGTGTGCCGCTCAGCCACCTCGCCAGTGTCCCGGTAGCGAGACCATCATCTTGATATGACCGTTTGACTGGTGCCAATGGCATCAGCAACATTGCACTGGATCGCGCCCGCTTCCAGCATGCCTATTGCTCTCAACATCTCTTCTCTAGTTAAATGTCGGCGTTCTATGGTAAAGGAAAAATTAATAATATGAATTTAATTATCAAACTATGACAAAATTGAAATTTCGATTAAAAACAATTTAAACTTTAAAACACACAGAGACGAAAATTTATGATGATAAAGTTAATTTAACCTCTCTCTCTGCTCGACTAGATTTTGACATTAAAAAAAAAACATTTAATTCAGACTATTTTTGTCCATATTTTGTTAGTACATTCTCTTAAAACTATGTTAGCTTAACATATGACATACCAGCTGACTCGACGATATGTTGCAATTACGTCATGAAATTCAGGAATTTACATCAACTTTCAGCATTCGGATTTATTAAGGAAAATATGTTACTGCGGCTATTTTAACAATAAGTTTGTGGCAAATATCTTTAAATAAATGTCGAAATCAGTCAAACCGCGTCAGTACACAGCGAAAGTTGTATAGAATTGGTATAACTACATCTATTCAAAAGATTAATTTAAATTTGCTGAAAATATGTACATAAACAACCTACTCTCTTGCTAAAAATATGCATAAGGGAATAGTAAAGATATTATCATTCTCTCTGCATTCCTACTGTTACCATTTTTCATACAACTACATGAAAAACACGATCCAATCTCGATAAAAATTACAAAAAATTCTGTTTCGACGTGACACTTCTTAGTGCTGATCGTCTACCCAATTTTCTTATTTCGATTCAAAAGTTACATTCAACCTAATCGATACTCGCAATAAAATCAGTATGAAAAAAGTATTAGAAACTGAATAAAAACTCTTTGGTATATTTTCCATGAATTATTTTATTTTTGATATTTATAATTTTATTACTAAGTATACACGTACAGCGTGGATAGGGCAGTAGCTTTTAAGGGTTCCGTACGTACGAATGAAAAAACTGAACCCATAAAAGATTACTCGTGTGTCGGTCTGTCACAGCCAATTTTCTCCGAATCTACTGAACCGAGTAAGTTGAAATTTGGTATACATATGAATTTCTGTGACCCAAATACGGAAGTATAAAGTAAATAAATGGATTTTAAATATGGGGTCACTTTTGGGGGCAAACTAGACAATTTAAAAAAAAGTTTTGGAAACTATACCGTGTGACATATCAAATGAAACGGTTTGTTGTGAGGGTCTCAAATATTTATGTTAATTATTCTATATTATTTTTGGAACTAAGTTGGACTTTGATGTACGAGTCCATATTGGACCCGCTTTTTCATCTTTACTATATATATCTACACTAATATTATAAAGGTAAAAGATTTGTATTTGTGTTTGTAATGAAAAAAACTCAAAAACTACTGGACCGATTTTAAAAATTGTTTCCCTTGTAAAATGCTCTACTATTACTGAGTAACATAGGCTATAATTTAGAAAGAAATCACGCGGGCAAAGCCGCTGGCGGAAGCTAGTAATAATGTAATGAAGCTGAAAAACTTGTTTGTTTGAACGCGCAAATCTCTGGAACTGTCAGATTTGAAAAAATCTTTTTGCATTCAATAGTCCAATTCTGGAGTAAGCTATTTAACATCTTACTACAACCCTTAGGAGCCGAGCAAAAAGAAAAAAGCTAGAAAGCACGCTAACCGAAAATGAAGTAATAGCGGACGATGCGATGCGACGCAGTGAGTTGGGGGCCAAGGCAGTTTTATAAAAATATAGCTGTTTTTTTTTTGTATAATGTAATCTTACGATTTCCACGCGAACGAAATCATGGGCAGAGTTAGCCATAGCTAAACCTCGACGAAGGCATAGACAAAAGCTAGTAATAGCAAACAGAGACAGTGGAAGCAATATTGGGATAATCGCTTTATTCAATAACTAAGTCGGCCATTGTAACGTTCTATTGTAGTCTCAGCAGCTATTGTTTACATTCTCACACTACATTGTTACGTGCGATAGACTTCCAACATGTCAATATGTAGCCAAGATTATGAAGAATTATATAGCTTCTGCCTGCAACTTCGTCCACGTGGATGTCGGAAATTATTCTATGTCCTTCCCCAGGATGCCATCAATTTCCTTGCCTTTTATCGAAATCCGTTCAGTGGTCTAGGCGTAAAAAGTAACGTACAGACAGAGTTACTTTCAAATATATAATATTATATATATTATTAGTATGGATAAGCTTCTATGTAGTATGAAGTGTGCCAAACATAGATATGATCTGCCTAGACCTTTCCCAACTATGTTGGGCTTGGCTTCCAGTGTAACCAGATGCATATGAATATCAGTATTTTACATGGAGCGACTGACTATCTGACCTCCACAAACCAGTTACTGGGTAATACGATACCCCTTGATAAGACTGGTTGTCAGACTTTCGGGCTTCTGACGACCCGTAACGACTATCAAAGATCCACGAATGACAGCCGGGACCAACGGCATAACGTGCTTTCCGAGGCACGGAGGAGTCTCGGTATATAGAAATGGTCACTCATCCACGGACCAACCCCGGCAAGCGTAGCTTAACCTGATGGATCGACCCGTGCGGTTGTTAGTACTTAGCCATGAATTTCTGCCAAACATAGTTATATAATAGTACGTATTTCGGCTATGGCGGCCAATCTCAACTTTACGTGCTTTCCGAAGCACGGGAGTATCACACCGCTTACTTCCAAACTCCGGACGGTTACTAAAAAAATTCTAATTGAAAAAACCCAATAACACTTTGCCCAACCCGGGAATCGAACCCAGGACCCCACGCTTAACAGTCCCGCTTGCGACCACAATACCAACAGGGTAACATAGATCTACGCTAGTTTTAATGATACATCTATGGTGCCAAATAATGATAAATGAAAGTTTCAGCAACAATAATTTGCTAATTTGATACGTGACTGATTGGCTTCTACACTGCGAATCATACATAAGCCGCATGAAACAAATGTTTTTAAGAGCTACGGATAATTGTGAATTCAGTTGAAATCATACATTTCAAGTAAGCCATTAAAAGGCAATTTTGAACGTAAAAATGTACAAGAAAATAGAATTGATTCTAGTTTTAATAGATTTTTTTCAAAAGGTAGTTTCGTATGGAGAAGAATGGGTTAAATATGGTAACTCCATAGTTACTGTTATAAAATGTTTTACAATATTTTGTATGCATTTATTTATAAATTATAACTGTATTAGATGTGAAGACCTGGAATAAAATTGTTATGGGTCTGTCTGTTTCGTTTCTCATGTGACATTATTACACGGCTGCCCCAAAAAAGAGTGTAATTTTGTATATCTGTACAGACACTGACGCGCGACAACGTTGATACATCGGAGAGATTCTTTAATAAACAAAAGACTATCGTAACTCAGCTAAATCCGAAGAAGCATTCTCTTCATAGATATTGCGCAATATCGTCGAAGGCTCATACCATATTTTAACACCTAAAGGAATGCCTAAAAGCGCGCGGATTTTCATTGAATTTTTTACACTCGGCTCAGCGCGGAAAGTTAAAAATCCTATAGCAGGCTTTCGTTTAGGCATTCAGTCTGTCAGCTGTCACCTAGGTTCAGAACCGTGCTCCAGTTCAGGCACTCTATTGTGATGTTATAGCCAGATATGACATATTTAGAGCGATCTATTCTTCCACTATTTCGCCTCACTGCTTCATTTTGTAACTAAAAATTTATTCTGTAGACAAAACAGTCTTCTTCTTTTCGTGTCGATGGTAAATATATGTATTATGTTAGTGTCCACATAACTGCACTTGTGAGGACCTAAAAAGGGCACTGATGCGTCATTGGCGTGACCACCTACTGGGCTCAACTCGTTTAACATAACAAAGCATTATTAATATTCGATGGTTGGAAGCAGGAAAAAAATCCATTACACTTGTTGGTTTATTTCCAAAATGCATTTTGACAAGTTTGCTTTTCGTACTGAAAACAATTATTCCGTACCAGAGTTTAGTACCTGGGCGACCGAGCTCTTCTGGTGAAAATAGAGACTGCTCATTTAATAGTCATTATTCTCATGTCATTTCTCATTACTTTAGGCGACCGAGCCCTGCTCGGGTGAAAATACGGAGAAAACGAATTTTCCCAGATATGAGACCTAGCAAAATCGATTTTTCGCCCCCGTAAACCCCTATATTGCAACTTTCATCGCAATCATTAGAGCCGATTTCGAGATCGTGAGTACAAATTATACAAACAAAAATATATACATATATTGCTCGTTTAATAGTATAGGATGTATATTTAAAAAAAACTCTGTAGGCCACCTACAAATATTGCTGAAATTGAACTCGGAATCTACATAGTATACATAATATCATGTCTTTTTCCCGGAAGGGGTAGGCAGAGGTAAACCCACATTTCGCCAGTTATGTTTAAGGCCCATGTAATAGGGGGCGAGCCTATTGCCATCACCCGGGCACAAATCCAGACTCCGGGCTGCTACTGAGAAGTTCCTGGTGAAAAACCCAATAACACTCTGCCCAAACCGTGTTCTTTTTTTTAAAACGTTGCCCATTTGAAATTTCTACTGAATTGTGGGTGCGTTTACAAACATTTAAACTCATATACACAAACAGCCAGACCCGGAACAACTACTTGTAGGTCATACAAATATTTGTTCCGTGCGGGAATCGAACTCGCAAAAAAACCGCAGAGGGCTATGGCCGTCAGAGCTATCAGGGGGTATCGCACAATCTCCTACGAGGCGGCTTGTGCACTGGCCGGATCCCCGCCCTGGGACCTAGAAGCGAGAGCCCTCGCTTCACTGCACCGGTGGCGCGAGGAGGCGCGAACGCGGGGAGGTGGACCGATGCAGCGTGAGATCGAGCTTCGTCGGTCTCAGTTCCGCGAGGTCCTGGTGACGGAATGGCGGGACAGGCTTTTGCGCCCTACCGCCGTCGCGATCCGACCAGTGCTCGACGAATGGCTCGGGAGGAGGCACGGTTCCGTGTCGTTTCGGGCGACGCAGGTGCTCTCGGGGCATGGCTGCTTCGGGAACTACCTGTGTCGCATAAACAGGGAGCCGGACGCTCGGTGCCATCACTGCACCCACTGTCGGGAGGACACGGCGCAGCATATATTGGCAGAGTGTGCCGCAAGGGAGGAGCCGCACTGTGCCCTCGTATCTGAAGTCGGAGCCGACCTGTCGGCGTCGGCGGAGGGCAGACAACGCCCTCTTCGAGCCCCCGTAAACGGATCCGGAGGGACGGCGGGGACGTCCGCCGCCCCCCATCCAGCAGGACCCGAGGTGGCGGCGCGTAGTGTTCCACGCGCGCCCCTATTTGACGTCGCGGGGGGAGTCTCACACCTCACTCCACCCGCGGGCATGAAGTGGTCCACAAAAGCGGGCCGGCACCAGTCGGGGATCATGGAAGGCGCACTAGATCTCATGATCCCCGGTCCAAGTGTGGGAAGGAAACACCGGGGTGGTTTTTAGTCAGTAGGAGTCTGACAGACCCCTTCGCCCGCCCCAGGGCGGAGGACATCCATGAGGATTTTCCAACTCGGAACAAAAAAAAAGTCTTGCATAACATGATAGTTAAATAATAATAATAAAGAACAGGCCCATGAGCGTAGTGATGGGTTAGCTCAGATCAAGAATCATCAATAATCTCAATAATCCGTGCCACTAGCATGTGTATTAGCGGCACAAGCCATAAATTTAAACCAATGGTCAAGTTATTCGGCTTCGACGATGGAGCAGCCCTACCTAGACAAGACTGATATACATGTGGCCGATGAACTGAGAAGATGTCGATTGCAATAAATCGCGATAGATAAATGAGCTTTTGTAATGTTATTTTCCGATGATGTGAATAAATTTGGGTATAAACTTAAATGGTTATAGAAAGAAAGAAAGAAAGAAAGAAAGAAAATACATTTATTTGACCCAGGTTAAGGCACACAAATAAAAAACAAAAAACACAGAAAGCTTGAAACAGTATTGTGTGCCTCACGGCTGCGACAAATAGGCCCAGTTCAGCATAAATGCCAGACAACTAGTGCCTGACGCTGGTTTTCAACTGAACCTTATGTTACGAGTACGTCTTACGGATGTAAATCAGTTTTATAATGTGTGTAAAGATTTAAATAAAATAAAAAATATTAATAGATGAGAGTAGCAATTAATAATAAAATCAACATAGTACAATTAAGTTTAAAAAATAATTAAAGATTTATACAAAGGTGTTTTACAAAATGTTATGATGAATTTCCATACAGCTTAATATCACAAACTTGTCATAAATGATATAAGCAGAACCCACACACAATGTTCAGACTGGCAGCTCCAATAATGTAAGGCAATAAACATACGTTAACATACTTGAACGGTAATCATATGTTATACCGTTGTCACGGGCTCTAGCTAGCTAGCTAATTAATTGGTTTGTGTGCACTCGACGGAAAGCCAGTTTGCTTACATCCCAAATGCATTGGTAATTGTATTTTGTATCGATATTGTACTTGTTTGAACATTATTGTAATGAGCTTCCCGTGGGTATTGTAAAATGTGTATATTCTGATGATGATTGATGTGATCATGTAATTGATGTGATATTTCAAGCAGCATTGAATTCGACGAAGTGTTGGGTTTTTCAACCTCAAACCATTTATTTCAAATAAACTAATTACAGGTACTTTTGAATTGTCAAGGGGTCGGTCAGTCAGAAAGATGCCTATTCCAAAGCCAGGTACCCCTAGGTCCCTATGGAGAAGAACGGGCAAGAAACTCCATGGATACTCTTTTAAATCAAAATATTGTTACAAAAAAATTGTTTACATAATTCATGTTCAAATTATACATGTGAGAACAATGTAGAAAGACGTGCACGTTAAAAGCATCCTTAATAAAAATATAAAAACAAAAACAATTCGAAAATTAAAATAAACCGTGGCAGCTAAGAGATGACTAGTGACCGACCTACTGACTGCGCCCGTTCACGAACATGACGCAGGTTTAAATTAAGACTATGATTTTATTTGATTTGAAGGCAAAAAGTATTTCAATCAGTCCTTTAAAGAAACCTAATGACTTATGTTGAGTTTAACGATAACTTGTTAGCACTTTAATGTGTTCTTTTCAGTATTCAGGAAACTGCAACTATTTGCGGAAACTCTGGCGGCGGCGCCAGAGGCGGTCGCACTACGCATCAAGCTACGGCGTAGCACGCATCAGTTACACCGTAGCACGCACTTTGCTACGATCATGTCTTCTTTAGAAATGTTTAAAAACATTGAGTGATGACTTCGAGCTCATTTACATGTGTATTGTATAAAACCTCAATCTGTCAGTGTCCTAAATCTGTTCAAACTTTCAAGACACAGTCATTATACAAACAAAATTCATAACTGAAACTCATATACTTAACCCTTAAAGTTTTTAGACGTAAAAAGTCACGAATTAGGTCGCTGGTTTTCAATATCTATTAAAGTCTAAGAGGTTGAAGAATTTAGGTTGGAAATAGCTCTGATGCAGCCATGTTGAAATTGGATTACTGGTCAATTTTGCGCTGCGGTAACACGATTTAGATTTATGTAGTAGTCCTATGACTGAAGTTATTGATTACACATGCAACTTGACTGGATTTGAACCATCCCATTTTAGAAATTGATCCATCATACGTGTACAGTCACGAACAGTATGTATACAATTATCACCTTTTTAGAGTTATTTTCTCCTACTGTATTGATTGTTATTGTATTTTGTTAGGAATGTAGTATTTTGAAACCCCCAGTCCCACACTCATGTCAAGTTGCAATCGTTATTCCACGAGAAAATCATTTTAAATTTTGCTAAGTGTATGCATATTTTTGCTCGTGACTGTACCTACCTCATTTTACAATACATGTAATTTTCTGTGAAATTCCTTTAGAATTTTTATAGATACAAGAATGTCCTAGCGATAAAGGGCAAACGCTATTTTGTCAAAAATAAGGTTAATTTAATATCAGTAGACACTCAACAAAATGTCGATGCAATTCTAATCACAAATGACTTTTAATCCCTGCCATAACTCAATAATTGATGTTCTCTTATTTCCCAAATACATCACCAGCAGACATTATATCGTCCTCATTGCAGCACAACCTTCTCCTCTTCCGCATCCAATCTTCCCCGTCACGAGGACGTCCGCCCATTGCCTGCGAGCGTCTCTTTGTTTGTCGGTTCCGGTTACCATTACAATATTTCTTAGCGATTGCATGCATTACGTAAAAAAAGAGATTGTAATTTTGCTCTGCGTATAAAATGGAAGGTTTTTGTAGAATCCGTCTTGAATTTTTTGTTTTCTTATTTTTTTATACTAACACAATTTTTAATAAATTATTGTTTTCTTGCGGATACTTTGTACAGAATTACATTTTCAATTTTGTTTCAAAGTTATCAGCCCTTTTTTGCGTTTTGGCACAAGGACCAAATTTCGTTTACACCCAAGCGCAAAGCAAAGTTTCTCAAACCGAACACGTCTAGAACAAAAATATTGTTTTTCCATCATAAATCTTTAAGAATCGCCTTGTAACATATTGTGGTGGAGTCGCCACGTCGGTAATTAGCACAAGTTCGGTGTCGCTCACATTACAGCCCGGTGTTTGGCGGGGCGCCAGCGAACGTGCCGCGGCCTCAAATACAATACAGGCCAACTTGTATATTTCAAATTCGGAGTTAGAAAAATAAATCGGCAATCAGATTTTAGGTTTTGTTTTTTGCAGGCCAGGCCTCGTAAACCTTGTCAAGCTTCAGTGCTTGTGAAACTAAACTAGGGTTTCGGGGCAAAGAACAGGTTTCATGAAAATGTATCCTGGTGCGCTGCACAGCTGACGGATGACAGACGACTCGTGTCAAAAAAGGTGTACGAAACCGGTTTTTCGCCCCAAAACCCTATTGTTTCATGTGATATCTGTACCTATGTTAAATATTACGCAAACCCATTTCGAACCGCTCCCGACACAATCCGCTCGTCAAATAAGGGTGCAGCTTCTAGAATGTTCTAGAATCCGTCTGAAAGACAGACGACGCGCACATTTTTTGACACGAGTCGTCCGTCATCCGTCAGCTGTGCAGCGCACTAGGATACATTTTCATGAAACCTGATCTTCGCCCCGAAACCTTATTGTTTTCATATATACCTATTGTGATGTAATAAATTATATTGCGATACCTGTATGTTAAAGGCTTATTAGCTCATTATTACCAAAAGCTTTAATTTGCAAATAATTGCCTATAAACTCCTACGAATAAAATTTTGCACAAATTGATAGTAATTAATTAAGTAGTTAATTTGATTTTGTAGTTTGTAACTTTTCAATGATAACTAAATCGCCTGGACACAGGACCAAATTACATAAGTTGAAAAATGGGGGATTCTAAACTATTGCGTGTTAGTTTTGAATGCCTTTGTCCTCGGCGATCCTTACTTACCTGAGTTATATACGTTAAAGCTATTTTCAAATATCTTCTGAAGATAGTTATAATCTATTTGTTTATATTTGGTCTTTATAGCAAGGAAGTAAATAAGATTTACCTGAATATTCCTGGATATCATTCATCGCTGGCAAGATATTCTTCTTCCCGACTAGAATAGAATCGAGCTCATAATAAATTTTAACGTGAGCAATGGCCTGGAAAGCGATAGAGCGCCATCTGTGACGCGCCACGGGAACTAACACCGTGAATACATAAAGTGCTAAGCATAATAATTATGTCAAATTATGACCGACAACGTCAGCTCGTATAGTAGTGTTCGAAGAAAGTCGTCTTTACTAGCTACATTTTATATGAAATAAATATGTAATTTGAACACTACATAATATACAAGCTGACGGTGTCGGGCGATGACCGCATAGGCTAAATTTTAGCTTATGCTGTCCCACTGGTGGGCAAAGGTCTCCCCCATACTTCACCATTCATCTTTCCTGACGCCTTTTCCGGCTAATTAGTCAATAAAGAGTCTAGGTCGTCGCCCGACACCGTCAGGAAACTTATGCCGCGTTTTTACTAGCTACATTTTATTTTTAAAGTTGTAAATTATAGCTTGATCGTAATAATGACGTAATTATGTAATGTTTAGTAAGTAACTACAGTAATAATGTTGGGGATAAAAACATTAGAATACCTGCACTAATTACGATGGTAATACCGTAAGTACACACGGCTACACATCAAGCTTTACACTTCCAGTTTATGCTGATCTCGCATTTTGTAGGATTTCCGTACAATGCGGGGTCAGCTTATACTAGGAATGTATAGCTTGATGTGTAGCCCTGTGTACTACTTGAATAATAGGTATGTTTGCTGAATAATAATAAGCTCTTTCTATTCTGAACATCTTTGCGTTGTGGTATTTTTCCTTAGTTTACAGAATGTCTCTTAGTTCAGTGTGCCTTTTGGCAAAGACCTCCTCTAACAACTTCCACTGAGCCCTTTCTCTCGCAACTCTTCTTCAATTTGGACCCGCTGAAAGCTTCAGTTCGTCTTTCCATCACTTATATTGTCTTCCGCTATTCCTTTTGCCATCTCTGGGGTACTATTCAGTCACAACTTTACTCCACTGTTTGCTGAATACAGTCCCTCAAAAATATTAAACTGCTAATGTATCACAATGGGTGGGTCTTTTACGCTAAGAGGGTCGTTCGATATTTGATTAAGAATCCACATGAGAACAGAATAGATGATCAAAACTTGATTATTACTAAAATTCACAAGCACAGATTCCTTTTAGATTGTTGTGAGTTTCATCAACTAATTTTGAGAAAAATCAAACTCAAAGCATTTATTTTAAATAAACTAATTACAGGTACTTTTGTCAAGAGGTCGATCAACCAGAAAGATGAAGCTAGTAGCCCATTCTAAAGCGTAGTAGGTTCCTCTGGAGAAGAACGGGCAAGAAACTCCACGGACACTCTTTTAAACCAAAATATTGTTACAAAAAATTGCATTACATCATTCATGTTGAAATTATACATGTGAGAACAATGTAAGAAGACGTGCATGTTAAAAGCATCCTTAATAAAAATAAAAAATAAATAAAAAATGTATGACAAAATCCATTATACGTAGGTGAGCACAACCTGATTATCCTCGAAGACGGAGTGTGACGAATATTGATACACCTTTATACCGGCCATGTAATGATATAGCCCCCACGCTTTGTCACTAAAAGCGGGCACACAATAGCCCCTGTTGGACAAACTTCACGTCGTTTGATGGATTACTCCTTCAATGGAACTCTTATGTACGAAAACATGAAACTTTACGTGTGTTGAAAATGTATAGGGCTTTAAGGACCAACTTCAGTCAAGGACTAGTTGGAAAAATCCTGAATTATATACCTATATTTGTTTCCTTCATTTATTTAAGTACTATACAGAGTGGCGATTTACTCATTTGCATCCGTCAAGGGGGTGATTCTATCCATCATACTTGAGAACTTTTGCTATGGAAGTCATATCCGATTAGTGAAAATATAAAAACAAATTAATTCCTATGCAACAGTAGAAAGACTATTTCGATGCATGTATGAAAAGTTTTCCAAATCGGATATTATTATGAGTTTCAAAGCAAAAGTTGTTTAGTATGACGGGTAGAATCACCCCCTTGACGGATGTAGGTGACTAAATTGCCACCCTGTAGTAAAACGTTCAGTGCCGGGAGCCGTCCTGGAGGGTTCACCTAGTCGCATATGAGATGCCGGGAGCCCTCGCGGAGGGCTCATTTTAAAATAAAATTTGATACATGTTTTAACTAGATTTATTAGTATGTGCGTTGACTTTAAAATCCAAACTTTTTTATATTGTTTACGGTTACACATATTCACAAAAAAATTAAAAGGTTGGAAACTACATAAAGCGACAAGTCCCCTGAAAACACAATTTCACTTTGTTTTACAGTGTTTTATAACACGGTTTTAAACCTAATGCCATTGACCGTCCGCAATGGTTAACTTTAGCGCAAACGTTATGCCGGTAACCCTCCCAGAGGGTTCACTTCCGATTTGTATGGCAGCATGGCGTATGAGTTCTATGAAAAGTGGGTGGAGTCGAAAGTGTTAATGACATATTTTATTGTTCCTGCAAAAATATATTTAAAAAAAACCATAAAATATAGGGATCCATCGCCACGGGGAAAAGGGGCCAAGTTTCCGGTGGTTTTAACACTTTGCATACAGGAACCTTCTCACAATGCGTTCCTCGAGGACCACTTTTAGCATCAGACCCCTTGTTCAGTCACACGACGACGACGGCCTCATAAGGTTTTCGTCGAGACTCTTGACCAAAACCTTGGCCAAAGGGCTGTTGCCTGTACGGCAATCGACACAGTCATGCCCGAATCCATTTAACTGTTCGTTATTGTTATTAGATGTAAACATTAGTCTCTAGAAAAATTGATTTGTATTCTCTATGTTACGTAAGGTACTATTTGTATTTGTACGTCTGTAATTCTGCTTACAGGTTATTTTTTTTTATTTTTTTTTTGTAAATTTTTGTACTTTGAGACTTATAACATCGCCTTGGATGAGTCTGTAAAGGTGTTATAATTGTGATTTAAATAAATAAATAAATAATTTAAAGTGAGTATTATATATTTACTGCATTAAATCTTAGGGATTTTTTATGATAGTTTTTTTTTTCACTCCACTACAAGTAGTTTAGCTTTTATGTGTAAGTAATTAAAAGGGGGTTGATTTGATTAAGTGATCTGCTTTCTCATCGCCCCCCTTTTAATTACTTACACTTAATAACAGGCACAATATGGAGTGTACATTAAACCACAACTGGTAGCACCTATGTTTTCTACAAATAAATGATTCTTATCCTTATTTTCATAAGTAAATCTCAATATATTCGTGTGTAGCGAAGTGAAGCAGGAAGTATAAGCTCGAGCTCGGCTTTGTTATAACTGAATCATTGGTTTATCGCAAAGTTTCTGCTGGATTCAGAAACTAAACGGAACAGAAACACAATAAGTGGAAGTTTTGCCAAAACAAAGGGCACTTAACTTTGTGTGAGCGACTAAATAGGAGGGTTATGATCCGTCATCTACAAGGGACAGAGAGATCGTAAAAGGTATCATATTTTAGGCGTATCAACAGCCCATCAAATGAAATTAGTCAGACAGACGTAGCCACCGTGACCGTAATCGAACGGAAGGTGATAATGATATTTTAGTCCGAAGGCTGATTAATACTTCGGTTTCTCGTTCTGTAAGTAAAAGATATTCCTATCATTTAATCTAGTTTCTAGACCGTAACACCTACCTTCGAAATTTCTTGTCAAAAAATCATCATCTCAGAATAGGTAGCACTATAAATGTGTGTCCTTCAGTTTCAAAAGCATAAATCCCTCGAACTACCAGTTTCAGACAGCTTTCAAAGTAAATAAATGTAAAATATCATTTGTGATCACTTAAAAATTTAGTGTAATCAAGTGTCCCCGTTGATAAATGTTGGCAACTCCTCCGATAAGTTTGGGCTGCGTCAAATAGGCAGAGATTAATAGCTCCATGCCCGAAGGTGAGATAAAAACGAATCTTTTCTCCCTTGTTTCGTTTGATTTTAGATTTATCTAATTATATCTTGGCCCAACGACCAAAAATAAACGACCTCACTCAATATTATTATCTCTTAATTACACGAACACCCAGGCAAGGTTATCGCAGCTTTCTATCTTTATATCGAGAATTATCTTGGTCTTACGGTGACCGCTCTCTCTACAGGCCATGCGAGGGTGCATTTTACCCCATCGATCGCATTATTTACGTTAGAATAATTTAGCCAGCGGTCCAGAAGGAATAGGAAATTTAAATCTCTTGGTTGATAAAGTGTTCTATTTATAATAATATTTACAGTGTAAAAGCTAGTTAAGTGGATTAGTGGAGCGGGTTCTCGGCTCGGGCCGTGTCTGCCGCATCAAATCAATGTCGCTGATTACGTCGCCTGCCGCCTGCCACCCAGTCGCCCTAGATACAGCAGCCTCTAAAATTAACTTACAATCAAAACATGATAACGTCACACCAGTTTACATTGCGGAGAAGACCTATAACGGAGAAATTACTACAATAGATGTATGAACGTAAACGAAGCAAACGGAGTATATGTATAAGAATAGTGGTGGCGTTCTGTATTTTAGAAGCTGAATGAATTTAAATTTATTTCCGTCACTAGCCGATATTAGAACTCGTTCAGGTCCTATGAGAACACAATATAAAATATTATTAGATACGGGCAATTACAAAACAGCACTACTTAGGAAAAATATTATGGTAATGGGGCCTATAATAAAATACAATAAATTTCCGCCCAATTTTAAAGAACAACCTAAACGAATATTTAAATCTAAGCTGACTGCATTATTATTAAAAAAATGTTATTTTATTGTATAAAAGACTTTTTAAATGATAAAAATAAAAAATATAACAATTTATAAATATAAATGACTTATACGAGAATTTATATAATATTAGAATGACATAATTATTAATTTAGATAAAAACAGTATAATTAGTTTTTACGACCGCATGATTTAATGAAATTTTTTGTTTTTAATTTTTACGACTTTGCATGCCGTAAGGTAGAAGTAGCGAAACGGTGATATAACATTTTATACCTATACCTACATTGTTGGTAAATAAATAAATCTGAATCTAAATCAGAATCTGTAGTTTTTGCTTACCTCCATGGAAAGAAATCGGTGAGTTTATGTTGTGTTATTTAATACAAAACTAACACTTAAAATACAATAGAAGTGGATATATTTAGTAACCTGTTCCGCTTAGTCATTCTAAAGGGTTTTAAAAAAACCTAGAAAGAAATCGACACGTGTTTCACCTCTCAACGAGGCATCCTCCGGATGACGATTGACTTGTCGCGAACTCGAACACGGCGTATTGCCACACCAAGCGCTGAGCTGTCGTGTACACGTGTCGATTTCTTTACTTTCTTTCAAATAGCTAAGCGGAACGGGTTACTAAATATATCCACTTCTATTGTATTTTATAATGGATTTCCGCAAGGTCACGCCTGAATCAATTAACTCTTAAAGTAACACTTGTGTAGGTTTTATTAAGTCGATCGTTATTCATAAATTCGTCATATTGTATCATTGTCTTGTGGACCTCAGCGACCTCCAATGTCTTGAGAACTTTGAACCCGATTGAACATAAATCTTCTAAACGAAATCACTTAGTAATAAAAGATATCTAATATAAAGTACCTAAATATAAATATACCCAAGTACGTACTTAAAAACACGTAATTGATTGTTGAATAAAAAGAAAAAAAGTCGTTGGCTTCGCTTGGAATGAAAATGGATTAGTTTCAAATTACATATTAGATAAGATTTATAAAATGGTTTTTTCTTATAGTTGTTTTCATATAGCACATATTGAAAGCCTCACGACTTAAAAAAGGTATTGTAACCAGGCAGAAGTGATAAGAAACGCTGGGGCGTCCTAGAAGGAGTTATCATTACCTTATTGGTGATGTTTTTCAGAAAGGTCAGGTGCGTGGTACTCGCAACCGGCGTGCGGGTATGATCAGATGTATGAACGTAAACGAGCAGTTGGCGTTCTGTAATTTCTGCCTACCCCCATGGGAAGAAGGCGTGAGTTTATATATGTTGTTTTCGAATAGTCTTATTCCTCAACGAAAAACACTAGACAACTTTCAATGGTGAAAAATAAAATGCAATGGGCGTTGATGTTTATAGCGAGAAAATAAACCACCATACCATGACCATCAACGCTTAGATTTCTAGGAAAGTGGTTCTGTTATATTATAACGGCCGTCATGAAAATATGTCATATTCACTAGTATTTGACGTTATGGTGTCAATAAACGCTCCGTATGTGAACGCCTTTACTGTGTGAGCATTTATCCTATACTATTAAATATAGCTAAACCTGGGAAAATTTGTTTTCTCTATTTTCACCAGAGCAGAGCGCGGCCGACCAGGTACTTTTATTTATTAAAGATCACAAACCCTTATCGCATTCTTAGAAAACCAAAGCAAGTGACAGTTGTAGACAGTACCCTAATTGCGTAATACAACACAATCTGTTTCGATTCGAAACACATTGCTAATCCATTGCTTCATAAGTTGGAAAAAAAATCTGCTCAACAACGTAAATAACGCAATGAATGTTGTTGAACTGTCAAAATGAAACAAATTAGGCATAATTGTTTACGAAAATAAGTTACGCAATTAGGGTACTGGTTCCTGGTAGAGTAGCAGGTAAATGTGATTATGTTTTAGTGTTGTATAGTCGATATTTGATCAATCTGGTGGAGTGTAGCGTCGGGTAAATTACATACAAAATTCAAGGATCTGTCAGTCACAGAATGCTTTCTCGGAATTATTAATAAATCTCCATTCCAATATTGTTTTACCCTCCATCTTGCTGGATACGTAAATGTTGTTTTAAACTTAAGATATTGTGTTGAAGTAGGAAGTGCTATAAAGAAGATTATTTTAAGACGAGTTTGTTTGAGGATATATTTGGGCAAAACCTACCGAAATTCATGCAAATGGCACAAATAATTATTGAAAGAGGTATGATATTTTAAAAGTTGTCATGTTTATAATAATTGTCATATTAATTAGTATGTATAAAATTCTTTGAAATTTTGCTTACCGGCCATTCTATATTTTTTTTGGAAATTTGTGTAGACATTATAAATGATAAATGACATTATAACTTATAACATCGCCTTGGATGTTTCTGTAAAGTTGTTATAATTGTGATTTAAATAAATAAATAATAATAATAATTGTGTAATAATGATCAGAACAGGCGTAGCATTTGAGTATGGGGTCGAAGGTTTGATTCCCAGGTCGGGTAGAAAATCTGGGTTTCGTTTAGGAAATTCTTATAATTAGTAACCCTGGCATGGGCTCGTCTGATGGCAATAGTGAGTCTATTACATATATTTATAATAGATATATATATATATATATATATATATTCCCTATTATAACATTGGACTTAAACAATTTTTTTTTTTTTTTTTTTTTTTTTTTTTTTTTTTTTTTTTTTTTTTTTTAACCAAATGTTGACTTCATACATTTCTGTAAACCCCTTTGGATAATACAGGTCTGATATTTGTTTCCACTTAATTAATTACGTCGGAAGACGTTGATTAAGTAGAATGTAGGATTATATGTGACTGCGGGTGTAAGAAGAGAGGATTTTCATTTAAAAAAAAAATCCAGCCAAGTGCGTGACTTCACACAATATAAGGTTCCGAAGTTAGGATGAATACCCAAAAACAAACTAAACTTTGTAGTTGAAAAACATGTTCTCCCATACATCTATATTCGTCACGGTCAATTCTCCAAACTGCAAATGTAAGCTAGTAATAGCAAAAAAATAATAAATGAAATGTGATAAATCTGGAAATTAACGATTTTGAGACTTTTTCCTTTACTTGTGCTGCGAGACCTTGGTTCTTGACAAATTTCATGATTCTAGGTTAACGGGAAGTACCCTGTAGGTTTTGATTTACTTGCGAGTATCAAAATGTGTCGCATAAATGGGCGTATTTTAGTATTACGTTGACTTAGAAGCTTGTTTTTTTAGAGCTTCAAGGCACCGTAGACCGTTTTAGCTTGCATCAGATTTACTCCAGACATCAGACAGATAATACAAAGTAATTTTTATTTTGTTTTTGCTCTTTATTACTTAATAAAAAATATTCAGGTTTCTTTCTGTTTTTTTTTAATCTTGGTTGCTAGTAATCGTCTACCAAACGGACCGCGACAGTCATATATTTTTTTAAACGGATCACCAATTAAACAAATTGGTGATCCTTCAACTATGTATTTTATTAGAATTGTATTTTAACGGACTCGGCAGTAAGTTAAACACATTTTAGTATCAAACCAACCAACTACCAACCAACCACCAACTAACCAACCAACCAACCATCAACTAACCAACCAACCTTTTAGTTTATAGTAAAAAACTGCTGTAATATATACATCCCTAAAAAAATTGCCTTCTCTTCCTAATGTATTCCTTAAAACAATGTACACAACGTTTAAATGGTCGACCACCTACTTAGTTATGACGTGGCAACATTGTTACGATGTTACGAAGGAACAAGAAGTTTCTGAATAACTTTATCGTCAGCGAATACATATAAAGTGATTTTGATAGGAGTTCTGATTAGATTTGTTTACAGATACCACGCTCATTGAATTATTCAAGCGAGCTTGGTGTGAGTTCGCGTGCAATTTAAAATTGTTACACCAAGTTTAAACTGAGATGATGAATGTTGAGATATTTATGAAGCCGTCGCCTTCTACATACTTGTAATTAAGGATGTTACAACTTAGGGGAATAGCTTTAGTGTTTGCTTGTTATGGGCTAGGAAAGCTATTTAGAGTGTATACTAGTTCAAATACATAAATAACATTGTTTGCGTACGTGTTTGCGTTATCGTATACATATATAACTGTAATGGAACCAGTATAACGGTATATTTAATACTGTTTCATGATTATTTAATTTCTATGATTCAATAAGCCGAGATCGGTAAGTAGCTAATGAAGCAAAATAACACTTCTTCATAGCGGCACTAAAATTGTTGCCGAAACAGCGCGATGGCACAATGTTTAGCGACTCTTTTAACGTTTACTGGTATCTCTTTTCCTAACGTAGCTATTCGTGCAGGAACAACTTACCCCCGACACTTTGATCCCCGGCGTCCCCTCCCTACTTGCGCCTGGCACACCATGGGCTGTATCCATGCTTACCTACTCAGCTGAATGGGTAACCTTTTCACCAATGCAAAGGCCATTCCTGAACAGCTCGTGCACACACAATAAAAGAATTTTTAATTAGTATTTCACAATACTCTTCTCTGTTGTTTTAAAACGTAATAAAGCATTAATCAGCAATGTCCGTATTTCAGAGTAAGAATAGCGAAAGAATGAATTAAAACATTCGACTCATTGTGCCGTGAAAATTAAGCGCAATGAACGAAGCACACTTTTTAAATGGATACATTGTAAAACGGCCATTTTATTTGCATTATCAAGCATCGATGAAACAAAACTACGTTTTAAATAAAACCGGAATGCTAGCTGTAATTAAAATAGTTTACAAATTATTTTGCATTTGATTTAACTTTTTACATTTGCAGTTTCGAGTTCGTTCATCAAAATGAAGTTTTTAAGCTTTCATGTGCATGTATTTTTAGGGTTTCGTACCCGAACTGTGCCATACGGAACTCTATTATTAAGCCTCCGCTGTCCGTCCGTCTGTCTGTCAGCGGGCTATATCTCATGAACCGCAATACGTAGACAGTTGAAAATTTCACAGATTGATTATTTCTATTGCCAGTATAACAACAAATAATTAAGAAAGAAATTTAATAATAATGAGCGGTATATAAATATCGTTAGCACGATAATGTGGGTTTCAATTTGACAAGTACCTATCTACCTAACTTTTTCCAAGTTTGGAATCTTGTCCAATCGTGATAATGATTAATTAACGCTGAATTATTCTTCTTTGGTAAGATGAAGAGGCCTTTGACAAGCATTGGTAGTTGGTCCATACAACTCGATATGTATTATTATGCCTGTTTCCGGAACACTGCTTCCATAACACAGTTTAAACTTGAACATGTAATGGAGTCGGAAGTTCCGGCCAGTTTGATTGAAATACAGCCATCCAGAGTGCTTACTGAAATTTATTGCGGTTATCGGCCATAGCCCGGCTCGGCCGCATCTATTAAAATATTACACATAGGTCGTAATAACCTAAGTTTGTTAATTACTAACTTGTATCCGTTAGTTGTATGTACGAAGCGTATTTTATGAATATGATTTTAGGGAGCCTTCTGTTGTTGATGGATAGCTGGCTTTTCTGTGAGAGGGTGAGCAGATTGTGACACATGTTAACTTCATGTTGGTAAAGTTTGCTGTCACTTTCGGATGATTTGATGTTCATAACTTTTAGGGACTAGTTATAACAGGCGCCCGAGGTGCGCATTCAGTACTCTGTAGGGTGCGCGCCGAGCGCGCCTCCTCGGCGCGTTGAATGCTCGTCAAACGCAACTAGATGTCCACATTTTGTTGTAACTTTTGAACCCTCAACATTGCTCAGTATAACTGTGTTACTTCTAAGTTTATTACTGATGCATAGAAAACTAAAAATAGTAAAAAAGGAAATGACTACGAAGATATAGTGTTCGCCCGGGAGGTGCGCGAGCCATACGCGCGTTCGATGCCCAATTACGCGCGCACTTGGACGGCAGCGCTTGATATAATTCGTTACATAGAAATTCATAAAATTTGATTGAGCACCCTAAACGTAAAGTACAAGACGCGCGCCTCGGGCGCCTGTTACAACTAAGCCCTTAGATATATACATACACGTTAGATATTACAACAATATTACACGATATAGTTTAGTTTTTGTCTCTAATTATCTGTGGCATACCTAAGCAACAAATAGGCTGCGTTTACATAAGAGAAGTGAGAGGATGCGTAGCGAGGGATGTGTTTGTTAATAACCAATAGAATCGCTTCATTTACTAGCCTCGTTCAGCGCAGCTCCTGTGGAAACAGTTTAGCAGAGCGAGGTTTTTGTACGTACAAAGTAAGCGAGGGATGGGTGCGAGGGATGTGTGCGAGGTATATGTGCGAGGGATGTGTGCGAGGGATGTGTGCGAGAGATGTGTGCGAGGGATACGTGCGAGGGATGTGTGCTAAGGATGAACCCGAGTGAGAAATCGCATCTGAAAAGAACCCGCTATACATCCTTGTACCGTTCATCTGCGCATAATTTCACAGCATCGCTACGAATCCTCGCATCGCTTAGCGGCCTAGCACATCTCTAGTGGAAACGCTTATATTGTTTCATAGCTACGTTACGCATCCTCGCACCGCTCAGCTACATCGCACATCTCTGGTCGAAACGCAGCCTAAAAATAATTTGTTGCTTCAATTTTATTGCATGCCATAGGGAAGAAACTTACACCGCCTTAATGGGACTTTATTCTGCTAACTTAAGTAAAAATAAAACGTTTCTTAAGGAATGTCTGCGATTGAATTCGCTTAATCAAAGACGTTAGCACCTCGACCGCGCAGAAGTCACTAAATTAATGAACGATCAGATTAGTACCCTCCTTGATGAAAAGACTTGATTGAAACTTAGGTTTCTTTTATTCTCGACTGTTCGTCTAAACTTAGGTTAATTCATAAAAATACAAAGGAGCTTGTAAATGCTATCTGTCTTCTTCAATTCCAAGATCAACATTGACAAAATGACTAGGTAAAAGATTTTAAAAGGAAAATGAAACAGGAACAAGCATATATTTAAAATGATGATGTGTAAAGGCAAGCCGCAAGGTCACGCCTGAATCAATTAACTATCTTAAGCATATATTTGTCACAGAAACAAGTGCATACAAAAAGGTAAGTCAACCCAAAAATAGAAAAAAAAATACAAAATACTTAGATATACAGGATGTACCCGAAAACTTAAGGGTACTATTAAACTGAATAACTTTCGTCATCGTAATCGCAAAAAAATATCAGTTACTGTCCGATAGAAAAAGTTGATCAGTTCGATGGTCGTGTAGCACACCCTTAAATTTGACCACAACTTTCTGGTACACCCTGTATAGTCACGAGTACAGGACAGAAATATTCGGCAGCTGCACGTCGTGTTCTTGAGTTACCAAACTCAATAAAACTAAAATGTTATGAGAGTTAAGACATTTTTTGAAAACGGGGAAGATATATAAACTAAATCTTACTTCTTACTAATATAATATTATATATAAATACGAAAGTTTGGGGGATAGATGAATACTCTTTCACGCAAAAAGGACTAAACGGATTTGTATAAATTTTGCCACACAGATAGTTCATAACCTGGATTAACACATAGGATACTTTTTCGATCGAGACTTATGCGGGTGAAACCGCGGGGCGCTGCTAGTGTTTCCAATAATTCTGCAAAATACTAGGTACTAATTATTCAGTCAATTTAGCTAAAAACTCTCCCTTTGTTTCCATTAGCTTCATTAGAATGTTCCAACTCACTAGATATTACATATCATAACATATCATCACGCCTGTAATCCCCGAAGGGTTAGGCAGAGGTGTATCTATAACACACTCACATTTCGCCAGTTATGTTTAAGTCCCATGTAATAGGGGGCGAGCCTATTGCCATCAACCGGGAACATATCCAGACTCCGGGCTGCTACTGAGAAATTCCAGATGGAAAAACCCAATAACACCTTGCCCGACCCGGGAATCGAACCCAGGACCTCTTACTCAGTAGTAGCGCTTGCAACCACTAGACCAACGAGGCAGAAAATTCACAAAAGCGTCCTAAAAACTCTCCCTTTGTTTCCATTAGCTTCATTTGAATATTCCAACTCACTAGATATTACTTTGTAAATTAAGCTGTATAAAGTGAACCATTACCTACCGATCATCAATTGTATAAGACACGTTATTAAACTTGAGTGCGTCCTATATAAAAATATTAATTGCCAGATTGTTCCAGTGAAAACCGATCAAGTGAAAGTTTGTCTGTAACTTTCAAAATTATATTTGATTTAAAACTGGCCATGCGCGAGTCGGACTCGCACACGCAGGATTCCGTTCCGTATTAAGATCGATCAACGAAAGCCGAAAAAAAAATACGTGTAATTATTAACTTTATTAAATTTTTATTGTTTGTTGTTATAGCGGCAATGGAAATACATAATTTGTGAAAATTTCAGCTGTCTACCTATTACGGTTTATGAGATACATCCCGTTGACAGACAGACGGACGGACGGACGGACAGAGGAGGCTTAGTAATAGGGTTCCTTTAGGCAACCTTCGTCGAAAATATCTCGATTTCTAGCAAATATAATTTCGAGAGGTATATTAATATTTTAAATAATTATAATTTATTATTTTATCATGATTGCTCCGAATTAATTTATTAGCAACATACACCGTAAAACAGCGCTGCAATTTGCAAACGTAAGAAGTTTTGAATTCGGGTTACAGTAAGGGCCATGTCACACTGGTGATTTGCGAGCGTACTTCCAGCGAGGCGATTGTGCGTATGCGTAGCGAGCACGCCACGTATGCGCAACGAGTTCACCACGGTTTTGTTACGAGAGCGAGACAAGCGAGAGTATAATATTGTGAAAACGCTGAGAACACGTCGCAGCGTCACGGCTACTTCACTTTGCTACCGCGGGAACCACGTCCACAAATCGCTTCGCTGGAAACACGCTGGCAAATCGTCAGTGTGATGATGCTCTAAACGAAACTCTTTATGTGGGGTATGTACGTAAATGTATTATTTTGGTTCTAAAAACATTCAGTTACGTGCCAGTTGTTAGAGTTAAATAAAGTGCAAATATACATACAAACTATGTAGCTCCGAGTCCCTCAGGTTTAAAGCGAGAAAATCGCTTTATTTCGACAAACTCTAGATTAGACATCGACTGAAATGGACGAGAGCGCTGGGATCGCTCGAATTTCTGCGTCATTTTGAATTTAAGCATAAAGTTATAGATTCAAGTAACATTTCCGTAGAGAACCTATCTACTTTACTAACAAAGGCTACTCAAGCTTTGATGTAACTGAATGTATCAGTTTTAATGAGTAAAGTTAGGTTTGTTGCGTCTAAACGTATGCAAGAAACTGTTGAACTCGCGTCAGCTATTTCTGAACCGTTAGCGCATCGGAACGGCAAAGCAGCCGATACTGAAACAATTTTAGAATATGCGCTTCCCTATCTACATATTACAACAGGGAAACCTCTCTACTTTTCCTTTTTCGTTCCGTTACTTGTTATTTGATAGTTGATAAGGAACGGTTAGTATAAACGCACAGGTGTGGTATGTTTTACATTCATTGGAAATAAACTTTTAGAAAAGATATATTCTACGCTATACTAATTTTATCAAAAACCATAATCAAGAACTCATTTCCAACGAATATTTTTACTCATTTCGGCCCAAGGCTTATTCAATCCCCTAAAAGGTTATTCGAAAAGATGAGAAATTTTCCTACAGCAACTTCAAGATTTTATGTACGATATATAGACAACATACAATATGCATATTTAAACAGGCACTTACTTTGTTCCGGGGCGAACATGTTTACTGAGCTATCTCATTATGAGCTAACGTATTCCGTCGTCGCGTCCTTGATGTCAGGTAAAATTAATTCGTAGCACCTTTTAACGGAGAGTCACCGGAGCCTACGGTCCTCGAGGGGCGAGAGAAATTTATACGCCACATTGCCTATTCAAAAAGGTCTCTTGGCAACAAAATAAATTGAGAAGACCGAGTAAAATAAATGTAGCTGAAGAGAAGCATAAATAAACGAGCCAGTGTTCCGGGCTCGTCACACTCGTTACCCGTGCCTGATGCGCTACGTATCGATTGCTATCCAAACGGAATTTCTGAACATTTATCAGATTCGAAATTATTCAGCGTGCTCTCGGTTGAAACCGCACCTCGCGACAGCCGCACTGCCGAGTAGTGTGGACTGCCGAAGACGAGACAGTTCGCTAATACAGTGGAACACAAAATATGTCGTGTTTTGTGGCGGCTGCTCATTCCTTATCTCGACATGAGATGCTGATTAAGGCGATGATAACCGACTTTTAATGATTTTATACTGAAGATGACGTCTAAACTAGTAGAGTTAATGATTTAGAAAAAAGTATATGTTAAATTAGAGCATTTTCTTAGTAACTAAATATATTAATATTTATAATATAACGCGGATAGAAAACTGAGAATCACGCAAAATCTATCAAGCGTATTTTTCTGAAACCTTTTTAAAACCCATTTTAAAGATAATTTAATTATTGATATTTTAGTATACATGTTTTATTAAAATACCTTTTGTTTTATGTATAATAAATTAGTAATACGTCTAATTTGGGACAGCGCTTCTTGATGGGCGAGTCCTATTACTGCCTGGACGTACGACGCACTGCGTGATCTCTGTACAGAACATGCAAGCTAACCATTCAAGGTCACTGGCATATATCTGCGTGTTAATAAATCTGGCGAATGTTTCAGCTACTATGTTATGCGGGATTAGTGTGGCACCTCGGACGACGGTACGAGCCTTTAAATTAAGGGTGTTTGCACGGCTTCACCACTGTGGGTTATGTATTACATGGGTCAAACTTAATAAGAGCCAGCGACGCCACCGCAAACAGCTGGCAGCCGCGCTGCGCTACAATTGACCCATAATTCTAGACGACATCTTCATTTAATGTCTAATAACAATATGGCTCTTCGTCGTGGTAGACATGTGCTCTTCATTGTGCTGCTTCGCTCTATATTTTTGTGAACATTTTAATTGAAAATATTTATGAGGACAAGGAAGTAACGTAGATAAAAAGCTGGTTTTCGATGTTGAATAGTCGTTCTCAACTAAAGCACTACTCGTCTTTTCGATGATATTGTTAATAATGATGAGTTTCAATCTGTTTTGACTGTTTTTGACCTACTCGTTTTAAACATTGCCTACGCAGATTTTTACGGTTAAGTTACTTATAAAAATTTGAAATCGCTATTAAATAAAATCTGTATTTTTAAACTGCCTGCCAAGCCTTTTCCGAACTATGGTGGGGTCGGCTTCCAGTCTAATCGGATGCAGCTGAATACCAGTATTTTACATGGAGGGACTGCCTATCTGACCTCCACAACCCAGTAGTTGGGTAATACGATACCTGGTCTGTATTAATATAGGCAACTGAAGGAACACGGGTGGGTTTTAGTCAGTAAGAGTCTGACACGCCTTCCGCACCGCCCAGAGCGGAAGAAGTTGTAAGATAATTTGTCACCCAGAAAAAAAAAAGATGGTCTGTATTTCTAATATTTTATGAAAATGGCAATTTTTTCAACATGTTTTATGGAACAACTAAAGCTTAGGATAACGTACGTATCTAACTTAATAACTCTTAACGTGAATCGGAACTTGATTCCAGCTATCACCAAGAACCAGTAGGATACTAAAGTAACTATTCTGACGTCTATACACCTATCTTTATTTCCATAAACATCAACGTCTATTTTTTTACATCTATTACCAGCATCTTATTCACAATGGCTCCTGAAGTCAGTTTTATAACAACGTAACAAACATCTAGAACCATCCTGAAAAGTAATATGGTTTTTCTTTATAAAAAATAGAAAGTACATTGAAGTGAAAAGCGCTTTTCATGGAAACTTCCAGACCAGAAGAAGGTACGTTTAATATTTATATTTAAAGATTCATTCTAGAAAATTCTACACGAAACTGTTTATAATTACAAAAGAGCGCATTTTCGTCATTATTATGATTATAAATGTGCACCACGAAACGATTAAACTACTGAAACGAAGAGGAACACACTAATTTTCAATACACAACCAAACAATAACTTTCAAATTAACTGTAACATCAGTCACACCGGTTTCCAATTGAAAATGCGATTATCTCCGAATGAATAGCTTCGGGATGGCGACGACTAAGGTTGCGAGTGTTATTGGCGGCGGTTATTGTTTGTCGACAGATTAATCTGTGTGCAGGACACCTGCTCCGAGCAGCCCATAGCCCACCTCAGAGCAATGCGGGGCTATATTTCACGAGCCAGCGACTGCACCCAACTCCCCGCCTTCACTTATTCAGCCGGGCTTTTTGCGGAATTGCTCCGGCATAACTCGCCGCGGAACAATCCCTGTACAAATCCCAGTAATAACATCAGAAAAGATTAATATTAATGAATTCGTAGAACAGATTGCCGAGTGCAGCTTGTGAATAACAATGTACAAACAATTCGCGTTCCAAATTAAATGAATATAGCGAGCAAATTATGGGTATTATTAATAGGTAGCTGATTCAATATTCATGTGTGTACACGCTAATTCGTTTTTGATTTGGGTTCGATATTTATTCACTGTTTTGTTTAGGAGATCAGACACCGAGGTATTTGTATATTTCATGGAAATAGGATACATTTGTACATAGAACCCAGATAAAAGAGTATCTGTTCTGTGCATTTGTAGGACATAAGCTGAACTTTTTCAAAAAATCGTGCTGAGAGCATGATAAATGAATATAGGAGTAATAAAAATGAGGGCTAGTCGGTGGTGCAACGCGGCTAGTTTTATCAGGAATTCA
Organism: Omphaloscelis lunosa; assembly: GCA_916610215.1. NCBI lineage: Eukaryota > Metazoa > Arthropoda > Insecta > Lepidoptera > Noctuidae > Omphaloscelis > Omphaloscelis lunosa. The sequence goes on along the minus strand of OU744265.1, from coordinate 6,062,685 downwards.
TAAATGCTCGCAGTTTTATGTTCGCGATCGTGCGTCCGCACCGCGCGCATGACTTACTCAGCAATCAGCGGGGCTCGGCGTGGATTACCACCGCGCTGCGCCACTGCTTGTTTGTCCACAATAATAGCGATGGTTGCGATGGCCAGTTATGTCATAACTCTCTTTGTTTACACTATGAAACGGTTGTGACCCAGATTGGTTGAAAGTAATAAAAAACACGCTGTGTTTTTATGGGAGATTTAGATAGGAATGCTGTTATGTCATATTGAAAGTGATATGTTTTGTGGGACTCCTCACTCGTCCCGAAGATAATCCTGAAACATGCCTGGAATGTATAGATAATGCAGACAAACGTAACTAAAATAAACTGAGGTACATAATTCAGAATGGTTTAAACGTAACCCTTCATACTAAAGTCAACTTTAAATTCTAGTAACTGCCAACAATTTAAATAAAACCGTCATGAAAATAAAGTCATGAAACTGTTACATTTTAATTAACATTTCGTTCTAATTTCGGATGGTTTCAGTGACAAAAAACAACCACGAGCAACGAAATGCAAAATGTGACGAGAAAACAATATCTGTATAATATTCTTACCCGGTTATATTGTCTCACGCCAAAACAATTTCATAATAAAGGATGCCGAAACAATTTTCAGTAATTTCATAAGCCTACTTTGTGTTAATATAACCGAGGTTATCTAAATAAAGAAAAGTTTTTAAAATGATTATTTTTCCAAGCCAATTGGGTTGCTACCGAATAGCGATGACTTGAATTTTGGAGGGTAGGACCGGAAAGTTCGTCGGCCCTCGGCGGCTTAACAAAAAATTATACAAGAATTTTTTCTTAGAGGTTCAACGGCATATTGAAATATTTCGCCGTCTTTAACTTCAGCGTACTAAACGTTTGTTACGATGACAAATAAGTAAATTGCGGCTGTCGAGTTTGAGTTTGATGCATTTATTTTATTTATGCAATACAACGTGGCAATGCAGCCAGTCTTTTTTGTACATTACCAGTCGACAGCCACGCGGCGGAATTTTTCGACGCCATATTTTAGTTTAATTTTAGTCTAATAGTTTTAATTAGGTTAGGATATTATATTTTTTTAGTTTTGTCATACCTTAAATAATATGTATGTTATTTATGTAATTAGCCGATCAATTAATTAGATAACCACGTGTGAATTAAAAACTTAATTTTCCAATTTTTTCCATAAAGACATACTAAATATGCCCCTAATCATCAGCTCGAGAGAACGATGCCGTTTACCACAGTCAGACATAGAGTCTGTAGGTACACTTGTAAGCTACAAAGATTTTCGTTGCTTAGCCTATGCAGAATATTAAATTATCCAGCAAATTCTAATACAGGGGAAATATTGTACCGTGTTGTTAATCTGCCACCTAAACTATATCGTTACTCAAAGGTATCCCACACATAATGGTGTAATTGAGTCGATGGCTTCAAACGGAATTTCCTTAATAATGTTATAGCACAATATACGAGTCTATTAATATAATGTGTAGACATTATAGAGCATCGCTGTCGCCGGATTAATGAATCTCCTACCTTTGTTTATTATCCATGAATGCTTCGCGGAGAGTATTTCATAAATTATGTTGTGTTCGAGCGAGGTAGCTCCTAATACCGTTCCTACATGAATGTTTACTTCGAATGAATTATTACCTCTGTGTGTTTAACATCGTGTTTGTTAGTCGTGTATTTTAAAAGTGAGAAAGTTTTTTGTTCTGTTCTAAGGATAATTCACACTTATCAGAATTTCGTTGCACAATTCTTCGTGGCAAGCGTGACACGTGTTACGTTGACGTTTTTGTTTTACACGGGGCGACCGCCGGGAAATCTATGTATATGCCAGAGGGGTAAGCACATTTTGATTCATTATTCTCTTTTTAAGTTAGTTACATCGGGGTCACGAAAATGAAGGCGATATTATCTTACAAGATGAGTAAGAGGTTAGGTATGTAAACCAAATTTCTACCATTTCATCGAATTAATTTCAAATAATAGAGTTACTTTAAGACCTGGAATTCTCGAATCTTATAACCAGATGTAAAAAAAAATGTATTTTTGTAAGTAAGTTGTTAGATAGGTACATACTCCTGTAAAAGTAATCCCGCATAGTGACAGATGACAGTTGTTTTCACACCGGGTACGGCTCCGTGAAAAGTCCCTCGTTTAACTTTCACAACTTCAGCGTGATAACTCCCTGGACACTTGCTATTTTTCTTTGGTCTCACGACGGCCATGTTAAATGGAATGTTTTGTATAATTAAATAAAACGAATTTATGTCCTTAAACACTTCCAGTTTTAATTATGTTTTTAAAACGGCTACTCATTGTGTACGGACGTGAGTGTTTAAATAATAAGCAGAATTACGACGTAAATAATTATATTCTATGGGTCTTCGTAACTTAACTCACTCCGTCCCTTTCAGTTATTACACGAAACAATGAGTTCTGGTATTTATATATATATGTATGTACAACAATCAACAACAACAACACACACACACACACACACACACACACACACACACACAGCACACAGACAACACACAACACACAGCACAGCACACACACACAACATAGCACAGCAATGAACAACATTGTCAAACTATTTTTGATTGAATACCAGGCTTTTGGATACTTTTGTTTTGTGTGTATTTTATGTCTAGTTTTTATTTAATATGCGTTTTGTTTATGCAGAATAAACAAGATTTCTTTCTTTTACAAGTTTATACTTACACAAAACAACAAGCTTTGAAGAGACATATTTTTGAGAGCCTTGACTTAAGTGATCCATAACAATGTAACTCCGTACAGAACATAAACATTAAGTCTTCACGAGTACCAGTAATGTACTGCCTACTTATGCAAATGTAACATCATTACATGAATCTTACACTCCAGCATACAAATACATAAATGCTCGTTCGTGCTCATCTGTTAAAGAACAATAAATCGGAAGGGCACGACGTTTCCTCCCGTTATCACACTTGATCGTAATGAGCGAATTCTGGCGGCCGAATTGTTTCGAATCCCTCGCCTGTCAAGCCCCTGATGAGGGAGAGCTATCACAAAAAAGGGTAACCTCTTCGAAAATGTTCTCAATATATCTGCGAGAAGTGACAATCAGTTTGCGAGTAGATTCCGAAATATTTGGGATGTTAATATCGTAACTTGCGATTGAAAGGGTACTTGGAAAGGTCATGTTTGGCGGGTCATATTACTATATCAGAATATTGTCGCAGTGTGAAGTACGCTATCATATTTGGTTTGAGCTTATTACAGCGATCACACGTATCCAAAGGTACGTGGAAACTGCTATGTACTGTATTGACTTCTTCATGTTTAGTAACGTGGAAATTAGAAAAGTTATCTTGTTTTTGCGAACTCAAGAAGATGTTATAGTTCCGAGGAATATTTTTTTTTTGTAAGCTTATTTAAGAATTCCTTGTAAGAAATTTTTGGAAATAATGCGACGAATTCCTTGATTACTGATTAATGGCTTTATCATCTTAGCGAGATAGAAACAAGAAATTCCTATAAAATGCTTCAAAGATTTTTATTTTTGTAACTGTTTTTAACGCTGTGATTCACAAAAGAAGTGGATTAAGTGACGTACATAATTCTATCTTTGGGGAAAAATAAACAGTAGGGAATGGCTTGTAATAATTACACATTGCCAGACCTGTGGATTTAAGCTTAAATTAAAAATACAGTCATTAAAATATCAACCCGTAGTTAAATTAAAATGAAACTGTTTTTAAAGTGATTTCGTATGATTACGGTTCATATTGGTTGCACGCATAATTAAGTTGATTCAGCCAGTGGACTCAACGTCGCCATTTATTTACTCATTCTCCGCTTGCAATATTGATGACATTATTATTTATTAAATGGCTGGTTTTATTAAATTATACCGTGTATAATGGTAATAATAACCGATGGTTGACAGATATTTATCTGATTATAAAATTTATAAAAAAATTAACCGAAAAAATATTAACATACGCCGTAGCTTTACAATTCTTTTGTCGAAATCACCAAATAACAGTTATCAATCGGTTCTGTAACTTTTAGTCTGCATCATTACACTGTGGACAGAGACCTCCCGACTTTATTTCCAGTTAGTATTACTTACACCAGTGGTTCTCAAAGTTTACTGGGCCGCGACCCACTTAACAAAAACTTCCGAATTCGGGACTCACCTCTTAGCTGTCAGGTGAAAAAAGGGACATACTTAACTATATGATTCATTCAAATAAAAAAAAAAACATTCAGTTACAATCGAAAATTATAATACTTAATTAATTACAAGGAGTGCTATTTCAATGAGAAGGATGTATTTGTTTCCTATTCTTCAACTTCAATTTTAGTTACTTTTAATCGCAATGAGTCGATGCGTTCAATTTATTTTGGTATTTAGTTTAATATAATATTAATTATAGCTCAAAATAAATTTTTCAAGGTCCACTCAATATTCTCTCGCGACCCACCAGTGGTTCGCGACCGCTTATTTTGAGAACCACTGACTTACACCATTTCATCTATAAAATATCATATTTATTTTTGTATTATATTTCCAAACTAATTCGATGTATACTCTGTTAGTGGTACGCTCTGGCGTAAGTTGATACAGAAACCATGTGTCAGTCACAGAGGCGGCGTGAGTGGTTGAATTTAATTTAATATTAACTGGAGTAAGCTTGGAGCGTGGTTCGCGCCACTCGCGGTCCTCTGATTGATGTGATAAGATGACGTTTCGTTCACGCATTTACTTATTAAATTCCCTTCTCAGGCAGGATTGATGGCCTTCAAAAAGTTAACTTAATCTCTACAATGAATGTTTAGGATACAAATTACGGTTTTATTTATTTGAACGTTCTTTTGCCAACATGCGTTATAATAAAAAAAAATGTAATTCATGTAATGGTAAAATATGTTTATAATGTTGATTTTTCTTAGATTTTCGTGATACAAGTTGGCTGGGAATAAAATATTGTAATAATCTTAATACCAATATTAACATGTCCATTGAATATTTAAGAACTATCTTGCCGCTGGTATTGATAGCTTCAATGAACACCTAGTCTTTTATAAGGCGGTGTAGCTATTATTTCTGAAAGCGTGAATAAGTTTGTTTAATTATGTAGGTACCAATAGGTAGGTGAAAATCTGACATCATCAATCTAGGACAGATTGATGATGTCAGATTTTCACCTACCATTTAACATTACCATTACCATTTAACATTAAAGCTCAAGCAATTTTCAGATATTTTTTCAATTTTCAATTAAGTAACTACAAGGTTTCCCATTGAAGGTCTTCCTATACTCACGTCGCAAACATCAAAGTCAAATGTTTCCCTAACAAGAGCCGGTTACAGATTCGTTTCCACTGGAATCACGGAGCCCGACCGAAAGCAATCAAATGAAAACTTAATGAGATTGAAAATTTGCCCGATCCGTCTTTGTTACCGGCCCATTGTGTGGCTGTAGACTGAATGTTTGATAGATAGCGTAATTATACACGTGATCACCTAAATGCTTTTAGAGTCTGGAAAGGTTGGCACACTTCCGAAAATTTGAGTAAAGCTGTGTTTCTACGGGCAATTTTTTAAGCATTTATAGCCTGACTGAAGTTGCCGGAGGCAGTATAATTGTTTTGGAAATATTACCTAATTATAATACTACTTGTACATATTCATACTGCTAATTAATAATGTATTGTGTGCTTCATGTCATTCAATGTGTCGTAAATTATTTGATGTTATCATAACGCAACATATTAATTGATAATAAAAAAATTGGACAGCTATCATATGCGGTTTTTCTGATAGGGAAAATTATCTAGGATAGCCTTACAGAAACTATTTTTTTTTAAATTAAAATCACCATTATTTAAGTTGATTTTGGTTATGACCATGGTAATAAGGTAACTCAACGTTTGCATGAGCCTTTTACAAAACAACAGTCAGAATTCCATAATTAAAGACCCGCAAAATATAGCTGAATCTTTTAATAATTACTTTGTAGATCAAGTACAAGATGTAGCAAGCGGAAAAACAAAATTAGAAAACATAACTAGTATAGCCAATAACCCGAACTCAATATTCATGCCACCAGTGGTTCCACAAGATATATCTAGTGCTATAAAATTATTAAAAAACAAAAAAGCCACGGTTATGATGGCATTACCACTTCTGTAGTTAAATTTGTGGCCGACATAATAGCAGTACCACTGAGTTACATTATGAATATAAGTATTAGCTCAGGTATCTTCCCCAGTAATCTCAAAAAAGTAATTATAAAACCACTGTATAAAAAGAATAGCAAAGAAGACATGGCTAATTATAGGCCAGTGGCATTAATTCCTGTGTTTTCCAAAGTTTTTGAAAAAATTATATACGAGACAGTTGATAAATTCCTAACTAAAAATAAAATCTTATGTGATGAACAAAAGGAGTTCAGAAAACATAAAAATATTAATATGGCAATATACGATCTGCTGAATAATGTAATGCCAAGTGTTGACCATAAAACTCCCGTGTGCGCTATCTATACTGATATGACGAAAGCATTCGATTACGTAAACCACGACGCTCTCGTTAACAAACTTTACACGTACGGCATCAGAGGAAATATCTTGAGTCTGATAAAGTCATACCTTACTAATCGAAAGCAATGTACAGAAATATCGAGGATTTGTGTAAAAACAAAAAAAGAACATAAATATCTATCTCACTACAGAGAAGTCAAATTTGGTGTTCCCCAAGGAAGTGTACTTGGTCCTTTGTTATTTATTTTATACATTAACGACTTGCCTCGTCACATTCAACAACCTATGGTGTTATTTGCAGACGATAGTACGGCTATAGTAAAATGCGGCAATAAAGATTACTACGAAACAGACATTAATAATACATTGAAAAGAATAATTAATTGGCTAAATCAAAATAATTTAATCATGAATCTCCAAAAAACACAAATTATGCATTTTCAACAGCGCTTACGCGCTGAACATCGTGATGTGGAATTCAATAGACAAAAAGTAGACTCGACAAATGTTACAAAATTCCTCGGTATTTTAATTGACAATAAACTAACTTGGAAACCGCATTCTGAGGAAGTATGTAAGTAGTTAAGTAAGTCAGCATACGTACTATATAACTTATCAAAAAAAATAAACACTCGCACTGTGCTGGCAGCATACCATGGTCTAGTTGTGTCAGTTTTGAGATTTGGAGTTATTTTCTGGGGTAACTGTACTGAGAGGGAGAGGATATTCAAAGCTCAAAAACGTTGCATAAGATCAATGACTGGTCTTAATAATATCGACAGCTGTGAACCGGTGTTCAAGTCTCTAAAATTACTCACCTTTCCATCTTTGTATATACTTGAAGTTGCAATATTTGTTAGAACTAATAGACACCTATTTACCCTAATGGAAGATATGCGAACACGGCCAGGATCTGTTAGATCACAATATAAAAATCGAATGTACACAGGTAGGCACAAAACAGCATTATTGAGAAAAAGTATTTTGTCAATGGGGCCCGTCATATATAATAAAATTCCCCATACTATTAAAGATCAGTCATTAAGTATATTTAAGAAGAGGCTAACATCATTATTAATTAATAAATGCTATTATTCAGTACATGATTTTTTGACTGATAAGAGTTTATAATGTTATATATAATATTAGGTAATCTATTAATTTTGGTGCAAATGTAATATTTTTTTTTTTGTTTATTACTATTTTTAGAATTAGATTATTGTTTTATTTATTGTATTCATGCATGTATGATATTTGTTCCATCCATCCACTGTACTTTGTTTATATACTTTTGTTTTTTGTTCAACTGAGTGGATCTAGAAACTTATATACCTACTTATTACCTTTGCATGCCGTAAGGTAGAATGTGGAAGAGCTATTTGTTAAAATGTGAACACCTTATTTTGTACCCACAGTCTTTGCAAAATAAATGATTTCATTTCATTTCATTTCTGAGTATAACACAATCGATTTTCTATTGTCACGTTGCACAAATGGGGAAAGATAAAAACACTAAATAAAATAAATTCACACTTACACAACACACACACACACTACACACACACACACACACTTACACTTGTGTAGTTAATACACTTTATATGGCAAATAAAAATCTGTATTATTAAACTGCTGAGTGGATAATATGGTGTCAGTTTTAATTATAGATATTCAGATTTTTAGCTAACTACCTGTCTGGCAATCCATTATTCTAATACAGAGATAACCTCAAGATCCATAATATGTATGTTGCATTGTACCGATATGTTGGGTAATTGGAATAGCAATCCAGCAATTAATGCAGCGAGGCATGATGGTGAGGATTACCTGAAAGATAAAAAGATTATTGTGGGTTCAGCCTTTGAGTCAGTCTACGGTAATCAATTCTTATAATACAAATCTGAACGCAACGGAACTTATGAAGTACTTGTTCTATAGCTAGCTATGGACTGTTCTAGGCAGTGCACCTCGACTCGATCGTTTGTTAAAATCCCATCGTACAGAAAATAAGTACTAATGGATGTTAAAATTGTGTGCAAAATCTGAGTTCGAGTAAGAAATCAGGGTCGTCAGTATCGCCGGTCATCGGGTGTTCAAATCGTGTGCAGTTTTAAAGATCCCAAATTGAAAGCTAGGTCAAATAAAGATAAACTTAAAACAAGAACCTTAAACAAAAATAACAAACAACAAAAACACAGACAAATTCAAATCACTTGTGTCCGTTGTTCCGTTCGCAAACGTATTAAATTTGACACTTGATTGATGAACGTCATTTCACAATGATAATAGTGACAACCAATAGAATAGTGTTGCAATTTATTTTTTAAATTATACTTATTTAAAAAATATAATGATAATGGAACGGTGCTTTAAAAAAATAAAAATACGAAGTCCTTAATTTATATACCTTCATAAAATGTAATCTCTCTTCTATCCACAGCAGCTTCGTATAAAAGCCCAGCCTCCAAACAAAACCTAACATGTCCTTTATTTTCTTTCTTTCTTTATGCCGAATTTCTGAAAATCTGAGTAAAGTGGTCAAATGGTAGAGTTTTACAACACGCTGGTCTGTTGTTTTTGTACGTTTTAGGGAAGGCTCTGGAGTAATCACGTATGTAGTAGTGAAAATAACATTAGCCTCGCACCTGTTTATTTTTCATACAAGCTTTTGCCGGCGATTTTACTCACGTTAAAATAGGTGGCGGATTTTTCCATGAACGGATGCCGAGTTGAAGTTTATCACTTTCATGGTTTTCTTTTTGTGCTGCTAAGTAATACAGGCTTTAAATAACAAGAACATTATGTACTCATTTATGTTAAAACATTTTATTTTTTGCCAGTGTTTGCATCTCTTATTATTTTCTTTTTCTTACTGTAAGTTTTATCAGTGCAGTAATTATCGGTTATTCTAGGTGAATTGATCGTTTTTTTTCATCGGTTACACATTGCGTTTATCTATCTATATATAGTATAAATAGAAATGAAATGCTGTTCGGTGGTAAGCGCATCACTTCAGAACGGCTGGGTCAATTTGGCAAATTTTTGTTTGAGAATATTCATTATAGGCCAAATTTAGTTTTTACGGAAAGAAAACTTTGACAAGTTACCGAGAAAATGTTAAAATTCAAGAAAACTAGAAGTGCATTTTCTATGAGATTTTTTTATGAATTATTGAATTTGGTCAGAACAACGTCTGTCGGGACAGCTAGTTTTGATTTAAAAAGAATTATAATGCTTCTTGCCAGCCCGTCCCATCTTTGATGTCCTCCCCCAGTGACGCCCGAAGCCTTAGCGACCGCTCGCCTAGTTTTAATTAGCATAGTTTTTCGCTCCTGGCTAGAGGGTTTGAGTGTAATACCTTAAGGCAGCCACAGGAAAGCACGGTTAAATAGTCATGACCTCAGAAGTCAGCTATGAGATAAATTATCGAAAAAAATATTAAAATAATTGGTGCTTCCTGAAATCAAATGCTGAAACTAAAAACTTTCGATCTTCATAAGTTGCTTATAGCGACATAGGTCTCACGTTGGGCGGTATGGGTCCCACTTTGGGCGCCATGGGTCCCATGTTGGGCGCCATGGAATCCACGCTGGACGTCGCATTGACTTTGTCACATTAAAGGTAAATATATATTTTTTATACAAATATATACATCAGTTCTTATTTTAACATAAAATATTTAGACTCAACAGTCTACCCATGTCGGATAATATTTGCAATATTATTAAAAGAAATTACAAATAAATTACGTAGTAACATTATTTTTTCCCAAAAAAAACTCATGTATATTATAAAATACATAATGAATAAACAGTTTTTTCAATTTTGTTTTTAACATATTTCCATTTAATCGCTATATAGTTGACGGTAACTAATTGTATTAAACATTAAGAAACACATAACCTTCCTTTTTTGGCTTCGTCGCAGTCGAGTAAAAAGATTAAACTCGAGCTTTGACGTCGCCAAAACACGAAAACGATGCATTTTTGCATCGTTAAATATGACAAGGTTCTAACTTTGGTTAAGATTTTTATAAGTCGACCGTGCCTATGTACAAACTACAAAAACGAAACTATACCAAACTGTAATTATTGTCTGACCTTGAAACTGGTAACAAGATGCCATTTGCAAACTACAAGTTTCCGCTTGTAAACAATAGACTGCCCCGTATGTACATAATAGGAGCCATTTAATAGAACCACAAAGTAAAACCGAATGAATACCGAGTTACGACATACAAGTCCTTTCCTTTTGTGTTGCTTTAAGAATAAAGAATTCAAAGAGTTTCTATAAGTTCATTTTAATTTCCTCGCCATAAGTTTTCTAGTAGAAATGCGGTCATTCGAATTGTCGTTAGCTTCTAGAAAGATCGTTCATAATGCCGAGTGGCGCACTTGGATTCTCGTTTTCGTAAGTGGTCGGGAACCTTGCGTTCGGTCACAGTTGTTCTCCGCAAAATAACGTTCTTTTTTAACACAATGGAGGTTTACTTACCTACATTGTTTCTAAGGATATCGAAGCGGTGTTATTGAAACGTGGTTATTATTTTATTCGTTCAATATCTCATATTCACTTGGACATTCAATATTGTGGACATAGAAAAATATTGCAATGTAAAATTCTTATGGCGGTCTTAAAATAAAATATTTCCCGAATATTATCTATAAAACTGTGGCTGTGAGTCCACTACAAATGTTGCAAAAGTTCAAAGGTTCGCTGGATTGATAAATATTTGAATGCTTTAGAGATATTGTTTTGAGGCTCAATGTTTTCGTGTCTTAGGCTACGGAATTTCTCCTAGACATCCTAGCCAGGGAGGTATTTTTCACACCTAGTTTTAGGTACAATCAATAATGTCAAGTTTTTTTTCTTTTTTTCTTTTATTAAGTTGCACAATTGATGATACTTAATTCACATTACAATCTAGCCTATTAGCTAATAAGTAATTTAAATATAACTTAAACTGCTAAGTAACTATAATGTTAAGAAGTCGTCCAATAACGTCTTTCTTATTCACTATAAGTTAAGGGGAAGATACTTGATACACGTGTTCTTTGTAAAAGTCAGCACTCGCACTACAGTTTAAGTTCACTTACTCTGCACTAAGCTAACTCAAAAGGTTTTACCCTTTTTAGTCTTCGCACTAATTCAGTGTTGTCAAGGAGCTGGATCGCCTCAACATTCACGTGATGATGTCAAGTAACTTAAAAAAAAATCGAATTTAAAGATAGTATCATAATTTTAGTTATATAACCGCTGCAATGCTTTCCATTCAATATTTTGAAAATTACATCAATCACATTGTTCTCACATATAGAAGCAACTAGAATAATGTATCAATTTTAATATACCTTTATCTACAAGAGAGTCCTTGGAGTTCCTTGCCCGTTCTTCTCCATAGAGATCTACGTTTCGGAAAAGGGTAATAGCTTCAACTTTCTGACTGACCGGCTCTTTGACAATTTAATTTAAATAAATGCTTTCAGTTTGAGTTTAAATCTAAAATGTAAATCGTAACAACTACCTAGGCTAGATATAAGATTGTTGTGATAAAATACTATTTTAGGTACCTACCTCCATAATACGTTTCGAATAGTTAAAGTTTTCATGGAACCGGAGCTTCCAGCTATTTTATTTAGATTACTGCATGTACCTGAAATACTTAACATAAGTGAGACTTACCTAAGTCTGTAATTGAACAGGTGTTCAACCTCAAGGTAGAATAAGAAATATTGCGTCGCTACTAAAATTAAGGTATAAAATTAAGCACGTCCTGAGGCCTGTCTGGGGATTTCAGGATTAAGACTTTGTAGGTTATGCATCGCAATATCTGCTAAATATAGTTACAGTTAGAATAGCGTTAGTTGGGAAGTATTTAATTGGTCAGGAAGTCAGAGAAAAACAATTGATTAAAGTGGTGAACATCCTGTGATTGTTAAAAAATGTCGATAAAACTCCTGCCCTGTTACTTTGTTAAAGAATCTTTGAAAGGTAAAATTTTCATAAGCAAAAAAAAACAAAGTAGAACCATTATCAATAATATCAAATTCGAGTAACGTAGCAGAACTCTAATTATAAAAAGAAAAAGGTTAAGATGAAATACGGTATGAAAGCGAAGCAATAAAAAAGGCAATCAGAGGGGCGCGTATGGAGCCGCGAGCACCCGAAGCGTCCCGAGGATCCCGAAGGGGCCCGAGGCAGATTTCTGCGGATGCGACACATCACAAGGTAATGTATTTACACAGACTCGCTAAGTTGTTGATTGGATGATGCGGTGTTCGAAATCGAATATTTTCTTCTCCTGTATTCGACGACCTATGAGCAAATGAGTTTCGGCAAACGCCCAAGTGTTTTATAAAAAATAAACGTCCACGCCTTTGCCTCTTGTTATTTATTGTGGTGTGTTTTGTTTACATAAAATATTCACCGGTGCGTACCTATTCATGTTTCCATCTATCTATACTGGACCAGATGAATCTCAAAAACTACTGGCCTCGCATTGGTATCTTTATTTATTAGCACGTTTTGTGCCGTGCCAGACATACATAATATAATCATAATCATAAATCTTTATTTATCTCAACATCATAGGCTTCACACATTCACAATTTGAAATAGAGAAAACTGTCACGAGGTCTCTCTTAGATTGGTCATGTTAATATACGAAACGGTTGAAGTCAAGATAAATATAAAATAAGTCTAAAATTACAAGTAAATAAAAGCATAGATAATGTGTAGAGAGAATATTATATTATCTATATGTCGGATCCGGTCATTAATACGGACACGAAACGAATCGCAAGCGCGCCACTAGCGACATCACTTGATCAACCCACGCTTAAAGCTCGCTTCTATAGAGTCGTGATGTTTTAAGGCCACGGCGCACACTGGTCCCAAATGATAAAAAAGGGGACATTAAGAAATTTTTGACAAAAGGTCAACCGATTCAGCTTATTTTTTTTTTTGTAGACAGCTGATGCAATTACAAATCACTTTTGTACATTGAGTTTTTGCCAAAAAAGCCGTATTTTCAGAGAAAAAAAATATTCAAATATTTTTTGTATGAAAGAAATCCTAATTTTGTCTTTATCTTCCAAGATTCAAACGTATTCAAAATAAAACTTAAAGCAGCTTGTAGAGATGCTAATTGCTCACTACTTTGTCATAGACACTCTTCTGCGATTTTGTGCTCCTTTTGAGTTACAGGCACTTTAAATATTTTTTGTATGAAAAAATCCTAATTTTCTCTTTATCTTCCAAGATTCAAACGTATTCAAAATAAAACTTAGCGCAGCTTGTAGAGGGGCTAATTTCTCACTACTTTGTCATAGACACTCAACTGCGATTTTGTGCTCCTTTTGAGTTACATGCACTTTAAATATTTTTTCCTAATAAGTCATATGAAATGTAAAATACAACTTTTTATTTGACTACCCCAACAGTGGGTAGTCTTTGTTTACAAATGTAATACTTTGCTAGGGCTGTCGTCAACATAATATGAATAAATAAATAAAACAAACACAAAAAATAAAACAAAGCGCATTTTTTTTCAGTACCTGTAAACTTAATAACTAAAGTAAACTATTATTTTACAAATTTAAATAAACTAGAACATAAATTAATTTTAAGCGCATTTTTTCTCAGTACCTATAAACTTAATAACTTAAATAAACTAGATTACAAACTTACAAACTTAAATAAACTAACATGAACGTGCGTATGTTACAATGTGAATTATGCTAGCGGATCTTGTGGGGGATTATTCTCAATGTCGACGTATACTTCTTCCTCATCAGCATCTTCTAAATCGAGTTCATTGGGTGAAACGTCATCCTTTAGAAGATTTTCGGCTTCTTCAAACCTCTGCTGCTTTTGAATTTTGGTGAACTTCGGTCTTATGTTCGTAATGTACGGATCGGAGCTGATAAGTAACTGGTGTAAAATATCTTCATTTGTTTGCATTCTGCCTATCTTTCTAGTATGCTTTTCTCTGATTGAACGAAAATCTTTGTTTCTTGCTTCTGAGGCTTCTTCGGACATCATACCAATTGGAATAAAAGAAAAATGCTGGCAAATATCTGCACCATGCACTAAAAGTTTATGTACACTCGAAGGCATGTAATACCACGAGTACTCGCTGACATAAAGTTCTGCTGTTTCTCTGCAATAAATTCTAAATTTTTCAATATCTACATTTCTCCCAGAAGATATTGCCTGCAAAATTACAGCAAATCTCTTAATCAAATTAGCATTAACTCCTGTTATCTCAGCTGACCTTTCGTAATCATTGAAAAACCGTCGAGCTGTATTGCCATCGTTTGTTGTCCCAAAGCCTTGTTTGACGATATCAATCATTAAGCCAGTTACAACAAAAAACTCATGCTGCGTTAACTCTTTTCTTGATTTTCGGAGCAGTTTGTCCTCACCCCGAGCCGCCCATTTTTTGAAATCTAAGTTGTAAGATATGTGCAAAATACATTCCATGCATCGCAACCACATGTGAAGTGAAGATAAACCATATTTGTACATATCATGGTTTTCTGGTTTGTTAAAAACGAGGTTCAAGTTGTTCATATCTTTCGGATTTGTTAAGCAAATGTTGCAATTGGCTGCAGACTGTGTCTGTGAAAGTGCCGTGCATACTTTGCCGTCGATCATCGTCATATGCAATTCATGAAATACTTCAAATTCGCCATCAAATAACTTTGTTGGTACAAGGTTCTGAATTTCTTCTTGTAATGTTGCTCCTACTTGCTGAATATATTCTTTTGTTTCTTGTTTGAATTCGAACATAATTGGTCTGCAATAGTTTGTTGAAGAAGGGCGCGGATTTTCCCATACTATCACATCGTTGTCACTCATAAGGCGAAGTGGCACAAAACTAACCATAAATACAGAAGATTCTGAAAATATGTCACCAGTTGGTTTTTGTTTGTAACAACTTTGTGAAGAAGCTCCGTCACAGCCCCATTTACTAACTAGCTTCAAAACACCACCATTAATATTTGAACCAGTCACTTTCAAAATCTTCTCGGCAGTTAAATCTAGAACTGCCTGTAACTTAATTTTAGCTCCTGACTCCGATATCACAATATCTTCTTTTGCTGGATAGCATTCTTTCTTCTTCAACAGTAACTTCTGGTAAGATGGAAAAGCCGCTGTGCCATTTGTACTTAAAATGGACCTCAAAGTTAGATATTGCCATTTTGATAAACTCAATGCTGTGGCAAGAGCTAAGGTGTCTTCCTCGGAAATCGATTTATCAGAAGCTTTATATAAAAAGTCACTTACTTCTTGCACCTTTTCTGGCTTATTTGAGAGGCACTTAATAACTTTAGAACAAACAGTGCGCCCGTTTTCATTAAGTTTAGCAATAAGAGCATAGAACAGCTCTTCTTCGGAATGCTCCAAAAGAGACAAAGAACGTCTTTTCTTCTGCTTATTTGTTAAATCTTCAAATGGTCGTTTATTTCTAGTTCTGGGAGTATTTGTGGTAGCTTCTGATGTAGATGCACCCGCTTCCTCTTCGTACGATAAATTATGCTCTTCTACGTCTACAGAAATGTCCTCTATGGTATATTCTGGATCAAACAACATAGGAAAATTCACAGAAGTTAAAGTTGGCCACAAAATTTTAGACTCCAACCACTCCTTGTTTTTAACACCAAATCTTTCGTTTCTACCTGAATTGTCCCATCTTCTAGCTAGGTTTGACGTATAATTTTGGCAAAACTTTTTGATAATACTGAGCTCTTCGTTTGGAATTTCACTTGAAATACGATTTATAATGGTTTGACACAGTAAATCACTATTTTTAAGGCACCCACTATTACTCAAAAAAGAAAAAATGTCTAAATTAGTCACAAATGTAGTCATTTTGATACAAAAATGTTACAGGCAAATAAATAAAAGTTACAATGTGGTGATAGTTGATAAAAAATTGTGTTGTTTTTACGAGCACAAGGCGCGTAATGAACAAAAACGGGTTCCGCTTGCCCTTATACTATTGATATATGACTCATTACCCAACTATCCCGTTACTTAATGGGGTAGTTAGATAATGGCTCATTACCTAACTACCTCATTACTTAATGGGGTAGTTAGATAATGAGCCAAATATTCTTGCAATTTGGATGAGTCACGAGAAAATAAAACATACTAAGATGTGCTCCTACATAAATACCGCAAAACTACAAAGGGAATTTTTAATTGCAATTTATATACCTATTCATCATTCAGCGTTTTCGACGCGTTCGACTAGATGACCATATAGAGCCGAAATCGTCACTTATAGGGTAATTAAGCAATGACTCTATATAAAAAAAAATTTACATACGAGTCACACAATAACTTACCTGTACATAAACATGTCTGAACACGTTTTGAGATTTCCTTGTTTGTTTATTTGATACTGATAATTTCATATATTTGTAAGAGTTACTCTACAAGCTGCGCTAAGTTTTATTTTGAATACGTTTGAATCTTGGAAGATAAAGACAAAATTAGAATTTTTTTATACAAAAAATATTTAAAGTGCCTGTAACTCAAAAGGAGCACAAAATCGCAGAAGAGTGTCTATGACAAAGTAGTGAGCAATTAGCATCTCTACAAGCTGCTTTAAGTTTTATTTTGAATACGTTTGAATCTTGGAAGATAAAGACAAAATTAGGATTTTTTCATACAAAAAATATTTAAAGTGCATGTAACTCAAAAGGAGCACAAAATCGCAGAAGAGTGTCTATGACAAAGTGGTGAGCAATTAGCTCTTCTACAAGCTGCGCTAAGTTTTATTTTGAATACGTTTGAATCTTGGAAGATAAAGAGAAAATTAGGATTTTTTCATACAAAAAATATTTAAAGTGCCTGTAACTCAAAAGGAGCACAAAATCGCAGAAGAGTGTCTATGACAAAGTGGTGAGCAATTAGCACCTCTACAAGCTGCGCTAAGTTTTATTTTGAATACGTTTGAATCTTGGAAGATAAAGACAAAATTAGGATTTCTTTCATACAAAAAATATTTCAATATTTTTTTTCTCTGAAAATACGGCTTATTTGGCAAAAACTCAATCTATAAAAGTGATTTGTAATTGCATCAGCTGTCTACAAAAAAAAATCAGCCGAATCCGTTGACCTTCTGTCAAAAATTTCTTAATGTCCACTTTTTTATCATTCGGGACCAGTGTGCGGCGAGGAGGGATTCAGTCTCTGATCGCATCGGAGTTAAGACGTCGCGGAAATGTACTTGATTCGTTATGCTCAGTTATTGTGTTAATTGTAATTTGTTAATTTGTGATTTTAATAAACGCCGTGTATTGCTAGTGTGATTAATTTGATAGTAAATTATAACGGGATCTGAACTGCAAACGGTTTTTATATTGCGCATAAATCAACACTACCCACACTAAGAAAGAAAGAAAAGAAAGAAAAAGTATTTATTGGGACTCGCACAGGACATCACAAATTAAACTAAAACACACTCATTAAAACATTAATAAAAAAAAAATTAAAAAAATTACGCCCACAGTAGTAGCTGATAATAACGAAAGAATCACATACCTGTCTCAGACATATATGTATACAAAGCATGCAAAATAAGATAAACATTTAATGGAATATCTGTCGGTCTTTCCATCAGGGTATAATAATTCAAGTCGCACACGACGCTACGTATTGCTTTCTCAGAGTACTTTACATGTTTCAACTTTTATTATTAAAGTACAGTTTCCGGGCGACATTTTTCTTCAATTGCTGCGAATGCGATGGCAGTTTAAATTTGAATTTAATCCAGTCTCCCAACGTACGAGAGCTATCCGAGTCTTCTATTGAAATATAGATGAGACTTAAATGAAACTTTCAGTAAGAATTAAAGTAGGTCTTCCTTTATATTTAAGATTTAGAAAAAATCAATCAAATATTACGGGTCGTCAGAAGCCCGAAAGTCTGACAACCAGTCTTACCAAGGGGTATTGTATAACCCAGTAACTGGATTGTGAAGGTCAGATAGGCAGTCGCTCCATGTAAAATACTGGTATTCAGCTGTATCCGGTTAGCCTGGAAGCTAACGCCAGCATAGTTGGGAAAAAAAAAAAAAAAAAAAAACATTTATTTTAGACCAAACACTTGTTAAAATTTTATAAACCTGCCAAACTGCGCGACACAAAAAAAAAGGCTAGGCAGATGATAATGAATACAGAGAAAACCAAAGGACATACATAGTCAAATAAGAATTTAATTTGTTTCGCCATCGTCGACGAACGTCTTGCGTCAGTTCATGTAACAGGCAGAAAATTGGCAAAACATCGTGAAGAAGACGCGAAGCTGAGTTAAGTTTGTAGGTACTTAGTGGGATGTTGCTGGTAAATGCAGTTTAAACTGACGCCCGGCCGCTTCGCTGTTGCCGCGCGCGTTCGGTGAAATGCGGTCACACCGTTTTGAGTCGGGAAATCGCAGTCACTACATCAAGTTGCTGATGATTGACTATTTTTTCCCTTTGAAAACAACGAACCTAGACAAAAACCTTGTTATTTTTATTTCAATTACCTTTTATTCGTGTACCTATACACCAAACAATTCTTAATTCCCTTCGATTGAGGTCACCTCTGAGACAGAAATAGGATGATTAGATGTGATTTTATTACAATAATAAAATTTTGGCAGCCTCCAATTAATATTTTATTTGTTGCTAAGCTATGACCCGGTTAAGGCTACATTTAAGACAAGCTTCATTAGTTACCAGGGTTGGAAAAAAAACTGTTATTTAAATTTTTTATAAAACAAACAGTTCAAAATGTTTTAAACAAGATGTTTTTTGTTTTTTTTTTTTCATTGAACGATTTATCAAATTTATTATCAACACAAATCGATCAGGCCTAATATTTTTAATTTCTAGACAATTTAAAAATTTACCTTAGGAAACATTTTTTTTGTAATCCATCTAAGTAGGTAACACAGATACTGAACCACCCAGTACACTGTGTACGTTCAGAATTGATAATTCCGATTTTCGTTCTTAGATGGATTACAAAAACTTACTTAAAAGTATACTTAAATATGGGGAAGTCCCTAAAATTATTGCAGGGAAATATCTCTTTTCGACAAGTGACGGAGTATAGAATACATAGGTAGGATGGACTGTATTCAAATAAGGGGAACAATCCCTAAAATAGTTGCGGGGAATTACTTCATTTCGACCGGAGACGAAGAGTATAAAACTATCTAACCTTTTTAATATATTTTCGAGCTATTTCAAATCCTTTAAATTTATAACTTTTCATTTATTTCCATTCAATCGCGATTTAAAACCATGTCTTTTTTCTTAATGTTTAAAACATTATTTTAAACTTGTTTTATACTGTGATTTTAAACACTTAATAAAAAAACATTATTTTATTTAAAACTGTTTTTATTTTAAATACGTGTTTAAATACAACTTGTTTGTAAAATACGTGTTTAAAAACAACGTGTTCTAATGTATACCTACACACCGATATGTAGTAATTGTTGTGTATTTAGTACAAACTCTACCTCTCCATGTTAGGATATTATTGGCCTCTTGGATATACCACATACCTATCGACATGTTGTATCTACCAAGAATTCAATTTGCAGGAAATATGGATTCCGATCTAGTAGTGTGGGTAATTGTGATATGGGTAAGGTGAAATAGGAAACATGATTTCCATCTGTAATCAAATTGTTTTGAATTCTTATTACTTACAAATAATAAATCGCAAACCCGTGTTGAGCAAGCGTGGTGATCAATGCTCGTGCCTTCTCTGTATGAGAAGAGACCTTTCTCCTGCTGTGGGACAATAATATTATTAATAAATAATTATAATTAAAAAGCTGCGCCCCGCGGTTTCATCCACATAAGTCATTCCCGTGGGAATCCCGTGGGAATATCGAGATAAAACTATCATATGTCCTTCTCCGGGTCATGGTCTACTCATGTGCCAAATTTAATCTAAATCCGTTCAGCCGTTTTAGCGTGATGCCGTGACCAAGGGAAATAGGGATTCATTTTTATATATAGATATAGATAATAATAGGCTGATATTATTATTAAAAATATTAACTTAAGTAAGCACTTGGAGTAGTTATTGACTTTAGTATTTTTGTAAGTACTTTGTTTTCAAGAAAATAGCATTTTCTTCGTAACCTATTATTTTAAGCGAAGTACCTACCTACTCACTTAAAATAATAACGAAAATATCCTCCGTCATATTGCCAACTTCATGTAGGCACGATGTAGGCGTCAAAAGTGGCTCGAGCCCCACTTGGCTACAATAATAACATGACTATTTTTATCAAAGAGTTCCTTGTCTAATTAGTGTAATAACAGTAAAAATGGAATTCCCGTATAGTTAACAAATGCCTTTACATAAGTGATTAATATCCTCTATATTAATCAATCTCTATATAAGTCAATTTAAATTACCTAGCGAAACTTCACTGACCTGATGTATCCTTAAGTTCGAGTTGAGCTCCACGATTACTGACAAATGCTTGAACTGACTGGACAGGTCCACTCATCTGTGTGGTTCTTTCCTCAAAACACCATTTCCGACACTAATCTACATGGTCCTCATATGGCCTGACCAAGATTATGTCTGGACTTTAAAAGAGACTGTGACCTCTGAGTTTGTTTCGGCCTTTCTTCTCAGAGTAGTCAGATAGGAAACACCGAATTCAACTAGCTTATTTTTAATATGACGTAAAAGTGATTCCGATATCCTATTTACAGAATAAACAATTTCATTTCATTTTATAATTTTTTTATTATTATTCGTGGGTATCGATATGTTAACATAATAAAACAAAATAATAGTAGATTGTTATGCAAGGGTCGAAAGGAATTAATTCCCATACGAGGTGTATCTGAGTAGGAATTTATGACTTTCACCCGTTAAACACTACTTTTCATTTCGAATATAAGAAAATTAAAAAAAACAAATAGTTTTTCTAAAATATGTATTGATATTAATAACATGAGTAGTACATATTTAAAATTAATTGAGAAGTTAGGACAATTAGTGGACTTTTAAATATGGAACACACCGCGTCACCGCCGCGGGCCGTCCTGCTTATTTTTTTAATTCACACTGGCTGTTTATACACTCACAAGATCGCAGTTTTTTTAAATCGATATTTTTTTTCTTAATTAATCAACATTGTTCGTAGCCGACTACCTAACCAAGTTTAGTTCTATTTTTAAAATTCATTCCCGACCTAGACCCTCTCGAAGCAATTACTATGAGTCTTTCCCGTCCAAAGATGGAGAGCAGCGTCTTCCATCCGCTACTCGAATCAAATAAACACTACTTCCCGAGTATGAGAAATGAAATATAGAATTCCTCAACACATACTTAAAGTAACAACTGTACCAGTAGTAGTTGACATCCCAAAAAAAAAAAACATCGTATCTTTTTTATTTTATTGTTTTTAATTTCGATACCCATCACTTCTGCAGTTTTGCTAGCTTATATAATTTGACCCTTTAGATTCTCGGTAAGGTACGTACGTAATGAATATCATGAAAGTATCTAGGTTTGTATGAATACCTGCGTTAAATTATTGACCTCCTTTTATCGAGATATACGATATTAATTTCCCTCCGTTATCGGTATCGACACCTGTGTTCTAAGAACTTTGTAATAAAGCTTTCATCGCTGGTTCTGAGAATAGCGGCCATGAGCAGTATGATGAAATTATATTCAAGCTTATGCTTGATTATGTTACAATAGGCTGACCTCTGTGTTATAAGACATAAAATTATCATGAATCTACGGCCTCGTAGGCCTCGGCCTACTTCTTTAGAAATATTATTTATTAGTCCTAGAAATTCTCATTTCGTTTCTATACAACAGTCAAAAAATATTCCATCCTTACTTTTTTATTATTACAAGCTATTCTATTTATTTATTATTTTATTCTCATTCATTACATTTTCATACATATAAATTACATTTTTAAATATTTAGATAACAAGAAATAAAAAAAACATTAAAAAATAGTGGCCCATCGGCATCAGGAACATTGTACAGGAACATTCATTTTATTTTACTACTCATATCAAATTAAAATTCAACTCCAAACTCACGTATAATTTAAAAACTACAGCGCGTTCCAATTTATCAGTTGCCATGGTTACAATAACACGATTGCAGTAGGAGCTTGCAATAAAAACAATTCCCTATTTAAAAATGTAATTATTGTGTGTTGCCAGGTGCTGCAATGCGGTGGAGCCTGACCCGACCTGAACTGGGACCGCACATGGTGCAGAATGTTGCCTTACGTCACACACTTTTTATTGTCCATGTGGGAGCAAAAAGGTGAAGGATTTATTATAAGTTGGCGAAGAAAGGACCGTTATGTTTGAAGAGGTTGAAATGTGTGTATAAAGTTTTTTCTCAAACGAGATAAATCGAAATTGCTGTACTGGTAAAAAACAAGCGAGTAGGCGACCGGCAGTGTTACTATGAAATAAAATCCATATCTGTCGGGTTTAGTGGCCAAAAATTACTATGAAAATTCATATCTGTCGTGTTATTTAAAAATGGAACAAACTTTTACTTCAACACATGGCAACCAAGGAATTAACTTATCAAAGATTTTATTTAAATTTACATTTGATTGAAAGAAGAAAGAAATGAACATAATTATAGGGGCGTGAAAAATTATCGTTGTTTGTCATTAAAGTCTATTTTTAATCTCGGAGACTAAATTGAAAAGTGCAAATGTCAAACTTAAAAATAATGTGGCCAGCTTCTTTTTGTAGCGTTGTTCCGATGATTCCGGTTTATTAATCGTCAAGTTTTATATTTTAGTCAAATGTCTAACATTTGGATGGGGATTATAACAACAACAATTATAGGAATCTCTCCCGTCTCTTCCGTGCTCGGAACTTCTCGTTCCATACCTATTTCCTCCCCTCCATCATCAAGCGCATTCCAAAGGAGCATTCCCATTGCCTACTGAGGATATCTTGAATCTCAAACTCAAACTCAAAGCATTTATTTCAATTAAACCATTTACAGGCACTTTTGAATCGTCAACTAAGAGATGACCAGCCTCAACTGACGGCGCAATGACCTTGTAGCCCAGAGTATTCCCATTTCGGCCATCTATTGGCACAGAGCGAGACAGGGACTGGTCTACGACATGGTTTTTGTCGTTTGCGACCTCACTGAAGGGCATCACCCGATCTTCAATTTCGGTTTGCTCTCTTTCGGGCATTCGAACTGGGGAAACCAAGTATACACCTGTTCCCCTAGCAAGAAGCACACGTCATGTGCAACTATATTACTCTAGAATTATCAGACTCGAACGCATGCTTTCACGACGCTTTCAGCAGATATACGATCTGGCGTGGATTTTTCCTCCACCATCTTTGCTCGTACGTGTGTTACCCCAGCTCAACTCAGTAAAAGGAAATTTTATAATAGTAGAACCCAAGTGAAAAAATAATTAGTGGGCACAATGACTGAGCTCCCCCAGCTCAAGTACTCAACCTACAGCTGGAAGCCTGGCTCATTTTGGCTGGGACTCCCTAACAAAAAACTGGTCAGGTGAGGAAAAGCTGCTTTTGTCAACACGTTGGAGAGCTTCTACGCTCAAAACTTATACTCCTATATGGAACAAATGGGTACTGTGGTGTAATCGTAATAACCTAAACTGTCTTTGTCTATACCACCTGCCAATGTAGCTCGGTATTTAGCAAAACTTTTTCTTGAAGATCGAGTATCTACTACATAAAATCGTTTGTTATGGAAAAATTCCGATTGATGTTAATCACTATTTAAAAACTGCCACAAACAGGTAACACTGGAAATGTCAATTTAGTTTCCGAGATTAAAAAACAGACTTTAATTCCGGAATTTATAATTAACTAGCTGCGCCCCGCGGTTTCACCCGCATAAGTCTCGATCCCGTGGGAATATCGGGATAAAAAGTATCCTATGTCCTTCTCCGGGTGGATACGGATTTGGGTGCAATTTGGGATATGGATAGACTTTGACTATCCATATCCCAAATTGCACCCAAATCCGTTCAGCCGTTTTAGCGTGATGCCGTGACCAAGGGAAAGAGGGATTCATTTTTATATATATAGATTTACTTAGTTTGAATTTCCGCGCATTATTTGAGAAAAGTACCTACTATAGAAGCCTTGGCCGTAATCAGGCATTGATGGACTCACGTATGTCAAGATCATCCATGAATGCCCTAATTACTGACTGTGACAGTAATGTACTATATTAATAGGTACTTACCTACTTTAAGATTTCCTACCTACAATGAAATCAAATCAAATGTGGAGTACAATTTATTTAAATATGTGTGTGGTTGAGATGAATACGATCCAAAATTCCTACTCATTCCCCGTTCATAGCAGTGTTGATAAAGGATTATAAATTAATCAAATTATAAACAAATATGGTACCTACATGGAAATTGGAACAGTTTTTGCATATATCCAATAAAGAGATATGCAAAAATAATTGAATGTCTTTGATATTCAATATCAAATTTGAAATAAGAACAAACCGTATGATCCCGATGAAAATTCAAATTGATATTAATTTGCAAACATGATATGATGATCGGACATCAAAATAAAATATTTTCCGGGTATTTAAACTAGATTTTTGCTCCATATCGCAGCGACGATGTGACAAAGAAGTTCCGGGGAAAAACAAGTGTCCCCCGGGTAGGGTATTGTCGGCAACATGATATTTTGTTATCACGACAATGTTCCGTGTGGCGCGTTATCAAGTTTATAACATACTGCGCACCACTGTTGTAAATCGGGTGCGTTTCCGTTTTATTTCCCCGCCAACAACACAATGCTGTGGCTTTTGGGAAAACTCATTTCTCTCGCTGCAACATTTTTACAGTAATATTTTGAAAAATTTAAATATTTCGTTCATTGCCTTTAGAGAACCGTGTGTTCTAAACGCCTTCCTTTTTATGCTTCACACTAGGAATAGAAACAGAAATTCTGAAAATGGGTCAGAAAATATTTTCTTTACAAGTACCATCACGCCTTGTTTCCCCAAAGGGTTGGGCGGAGTATACCTGTAGTACATCTACAACTTGCCAGTTACGTTTAAGAGGAGGCTCACTAAATTGTATGTTAATATACAATCAAAATGGAACTTTAGAATATGATTCATTTGACCGTTTTCTTTCCATGTACAAGACAGTTACGTAATTGTAACATTTTCGCTCCATTCTTTTTTACTGGAAAATTTGGCCTTTATCTCTTAAATAAGTATTCACAGTAATAAATAAATGTAGTTTATTTTCCAGCCACAAGATATTTTTTCTCTAGATCAATTATTACTTCAGTTATAAACAAAATAAGAATTGAGACTTACGCCATTTAGTTCCGTGCTCGGACACGATCAAAGAGCGCACTCGATTTTCAACTTTATTACTGATGTGTTAGCGTTTAACACATATCGGAGTGGCGGGGTGCATGGGGGCGAAGCTTGCGTGGAAATTGTCTTTAGAGTGCCTGGTCTTAAGTCCCATGTAATAGGGGGCGAGCCTATTACCATCAACCGGGCACAAATCCAGACTCCGGGCTCCTACTGAGAAATACCAGATAGAAAAACTCAATAACACTTTGCCTGACCTGTCTTTTCTTTAAATCGAACCTAGGACCTTATGCTCAGCAGTAAACCTTACTACCACTAGACCAACAAGGCAGTCATTTACCTATATTCCATTTGAAATAAGATAAGACATTCAAATAAACCTTTTTTACAGTCCGTTCAACCGATTTTAACTTCTATTGCGTTGGTAACATGACAAATGGCAGATGCAGTAAACAGCTGGTATTGTAACCACTTTTTTGCTTTTAATGCCATCCTTATGCCTGCGGTATAGAAGTCAAAATCGGTTGAACAGACTGTCAAAAAGGTTTGTTTAAATGTGTAATCTTATTTCAAATTGAGTATAGGTACTCATCCATAGATTACTTGAGTTTAGTATCGCTCTATAGTCATAAGTAGTTACAGTTGAGAAACTATTTGGGTCGTCCAAGATTGTTAAGCCGAGGTGCTCACATAGTCTTAAAGTTCTCTGAATTGGGAAACAATATCTCTTCAGTAACACCGGCTAAGCTATCACGTTTTATAACTTATATTTAATATTGTCTTCCTTACTTAAATTATTTCCAAATAGAAAATAATTATGCCCCTGTGATTTATGAATTAATTATTGGTAATTTCAAAATGACATCAGTAGTTTTCTTGTTTCCTTTTCTTGACACGTGTCGGCTCGAGATATCAGAGATATTTAAATTGATATCATTTTAATTTTATTTATTTACTATTAAGTACCACTTTATTATATGTAGGTATTAGATGGATAAACCATAAATTTAGTGCATACTAAAGAGATAGCACGAAACATAATAGCACAATTTAATGATAACGAATTATATGAATATGGAGAAAAACAAGGTGCAAATCAAATCAATTTTTTTATGGTAGGTCTAAACAGATGTTACAAATAAATATAAAGTACTCTTTATCATTACCTAATAAGGGGTGCAAATATTTATATTATTTTTAATCTAATTAAATAATTATTAAAGATAAATTAAAAAAAACGTGGTGACACTCCGGGAGTAACGACAGATGTGAAAACTTGAACAAGATCGCCTTGGTTAAAGAAAAATACTTGTATAGAACATTTGTCCGTATATTATTTAAATAAAGAGCACAACCGCGATTACAAAAAAAAAAAACTTCCGAATCCTTTAAAGTAAAATTACTTGCACAGAACATCGATCCGTAACGTAATATAAATAAAGAGCACAATCACGTTCACAAAAATGAGGTGTCGTCATGGTGTCGCGAAATCTATGGCTTAGTGCCATCTCAAAAATACCCAACGTGCCTAAAGAAGTTTTTTTTTTAGCTTTAAAGAAATATAGTAACTTCCAACGCTACGCGTTCCGATACGCAGTCGCCACTCCAGAACCTTTCGACCTCATCGACCATCTGTTCTGCGAGCAATGTGCCCTGCCCATTGCCACTTAAGTTTGACAATTCTTCGGCTTCATTCAACAGAACCGGTTGAAGTGACGGTGCTTGAAGGAGGCCTATATCCAACAGTGAACGTCTTTCAGCTGAATTAATTAATAGTGACTATGACACACTTTAAATAGTTTTAAATAAAATCTATGCTTTATTTCAAATAACGAACATAGGTACAAAGTGCGGTGTGCGACTCAAGGTTGCACCAAATGGGACTCCAGCTCAGCATGTGTCAGGCAAATATACCTGACGCTGGTATTCTGCTGATGGATACATAGATTTAGTATATACTAGGTACTAGGCTAGGTCTCCGCAGTGACCTACGGACGTCGAGTAGAAGAGATATATGCGAATTATTGGTGTTGTGAAGAAGGGTTATGCACGGAGTGAAATTATGTAAGTATACCCGCAATTTAAATAATTTATTCTATAGTAAAGCTTTGCATTAGGAAACGTTCTTGTTCGATGAAGTATTGACTGAGTATTTGATTACTTATTAGTACATGTAGGTATCTACGCATGTTACAACATAGTTGCATTGTTCAACATACTATTTGGTTACTGATAATTGGAATAAAATACGATTGGTAACTTGTCTAGTAGCACTGCAACTCTGAAAATACACGATGACACATATTTACATAGAAGATAAATATGTCTAGATAGATTCATTTATTTGCAAAAACATGTGTAGATAATATACATGGTATGATGCTTATTATAGGTGTAACAAGGTATTTTTTGGCTCAACGTGTTTGACCATGGTTAGTGTACAAAATAGGTCGAAAGACTATAGGATTTCAAAATTAAGATACAATGAGCAATAATATAAATAAAACAACAAATACAATCATATTGAATTAAATACGTCAATAGTATATTTCATTTCTTAACACAGTTAGGTTATATTATTATAGACAGTCAAAACTGTGAACTCGTCGAAAAAAATTGCGTCCAACTGTTAGCCGCTAAATGCACGCATATTAGAAAAGCAATATGACAGCACAATGACGTGGCGCGAGTGTTAGACGTATCTGTCACTCACACCAGTATAAAAAAGATGGCTTGTTTGTTTTAGTTCTTTTGCAGCGCGACACTCTATCTAAACATATAAATAATCAAACCTGACTTACATTCTAGTTTTGGATATAACACAATGCCTGGTGTAAGGCTTATAACTCTTTACCATTTTCTAAATGATTAAGTGCCCCCACACCTCATTTATAAGCCAAACGAAGATGCTACTGTACCAATCTTTCTCATTTCCATTCCTAAGAAAAGATATTCGTCTATCTTTACGACTAACTTCACTGGGTCTATCCTTTGAATTCATGTTCTAAAATCTAGCAAAGTAACAGGTTTTTATGAATGCGTCTCCCGAATTCATTAAGTAAAATGAAATGTAAGTTATACCTTATTTCGCGAGACGTACAAGAAGCCAGACTAGTCAGTCGAGTTCAGAACTTTGCCGTGCACCAGTGAATGCTTTGGTGCTAGTTTTAATCTATTATCAGTCTTCAGGTACCTACTAGGTACTTTTAGATATTATCGTGATGAACTTTTCGTCACATTAATTGGTAAAAAAAAAAAACAGTGGCCGACAGAAGTGAAAACTTGAAAAAAAAAATCAGCACCGCGGTAATCAACACGTTGATGTCTTTTTAATGGTCAAAAGCTGGTGTCATCACGGTGTGGCGAAATCAATGATTTAGTCCCATCTCAAAAAATGCTCAACGCGCCTAAAGAAGTTTTCACCAAAAAAACTTAACAGGTATTTCGTTTTCGTTTCGTAGGTCTTTTTTTATAACATAATGGGCCTGCTCTTGACCTTGATCTTGCCATATGGAGAGCGATGAACGAAGTCTATGATGGAACGAGCAAACCCAGAAAATGCCTGTTCACTCTTGCTGTGAAGACAGAGGACGGAACACAGACGCTCGCAGAAAGTTCCACACTTTGGCTGTTCGCATAATAAATGTGGAGGAGAAGCCCAGATAACTACTGGATGGAATATCAGCCAAGTGCGGATGGTACTCTGCAGTACGTCTGGTAGTACGGTAATAAAAGGCTGATGGTGGAATCAGGTCGTGCAGTTCCTGCGCACACTCTCCGAAGTACAGTCTGTAGTAGACCGACAGGCAAGCGAAATTACGCCGTTGAGCCAGGCCGTGAAGCCTAGCCACCTAAACTAACTTATAAATATATTTCATTAAAAAAATGTATGAGTTACAGAAATTTTGTGGCTGTTTAAGATTATTTCTGGAGGGCGGATAGTAGTGTGTTATCCATTTATCTTCTCTTTACATTACAATTATATTACATATGACAATTATATCTTTATATTACATATTACAATTATATTGTGATTTATTGTTTAAACTAATTAAACTACAATACAAATTATTATATTAGAAGAATAAAGAAATTGGAGGGAACGAGAGGCTTGATCAACACAGCGGCATCAAGAATGGGAATAGTTCGCAGCAACTGCAGATGGCGAGAAGCATTCGCTTTCTTTTGGATCAACAGCCGACGGCGACGGACGTCTCTCCTCCTCAGTATTGCGTTTTCTCGGTGCCAAGTGATTAGCTAAATAATTGTTCCTTAATTCTATTACTTTGCTAGGTTTTTATTACATTAAGTTTTGTTTGTTAAAAATAATAAATACAGTTGATTGGTTGCGCGTCTTTTTAAATAAACCTGCTTCTGATAAATAATAATATATATAATACTATTATATACCCTTTAATAAAAAATTAAAACAATTGTGAATTTCGCTTCTCATCATGTATCTAATGTATTAATACTTGTACATTTCAATTACCAAAACTAATCTACATTTAGCAGCTTCCCATATTATTGAGTACATAGAGAAGTCATCGGTTTAATTGATCTGTCAGTAGTTTAATATCTCTAATATCAGTTACATTTGCGGAAACGCTCAGCGCTCATTAAAGGAAACTAATTAGCTAGATATTGATACAAACTCTGCTCCTGGCAGGTCGTTCAAGAAGCAATTATAAAATAGCCTGTGTACCCGTAAGGGATCGGCAGAGGTGTACCTATTACCTAATAAAATAAAATTTAAATAAAATTCATTTAATTCAGACTATATTTAAATGTCCATATTTTGTTAGTACTTATAACATTAACTTAGAACTATGTAAGTAATGAGAAGATCAATTTATGTATAAATAATGTATAAAATTGAATAATGTATTAAATGACTGCCTCGTTGGTCTAGTGGTCGCAAGCGCTACTGCTGAGCATGAGGTCCTGGGTTTGATTCCCAGGTCGGGCAAAGTGTTATTGGGTTTTTCTATCTGAGATTTCTCAGTAGCAGCCTGGAGTCTGGATTTGTGCCCGGTTGATGGCAATAGGCTCGCCCCCTATTACATGGGACTTAAAACATAACTGGCGAAATGTGGGTGTGCCTGCTACAGGGACACCTCTGCCCAACCCTTCTGGGAAACAAGGCGTGATGTTATGTTTATGTTATGTAATGTATAAAATAATTATTGCGTATTATTAAATATAATATATATATATATTTAATGGCGTATTTAAAAAAAATCTTTTGTTTATTATTCCTATAATAAATTACTCAGTTACCTACATCACGACGGGGACCGTATATTTTATATCCGAGCTACTCTTTTTCTATTCTATTATGCCATTCACTTCTTAAATATTCGTAAACGACTACAGGTCATTTCGCGAATAAGTCCAATGTCTACTAAGCCTCGCGAAGGTTGTATGAGGAATAACCTCTACAATACTGTGTACCTATAGTAGGTACATACCCATGGTACCCGAACTCACTTTTCGCCAGTTATGCTCAAGTTACAAGTAAACGGGTGCGAGTCTTTTGTCATAACGCGGCAACACCTGAGGCTCGATCCCAGGACTTCATGCCCAGCAGTTGTTCTTCTGACCACTGGACCAACGAGGCTGTCTTATTTAGATACAGCCAACCACACATCAATTGGTAACACTTGCAGTATGAAAACCGTCTTGACTGCTACGACATAAAGGCGGAGTCAATGTTAAATTTCTGCCAGTGATCTGCGGTTGACTGTGCCATTTTAATGCAACAGCAATAAAGTGAAAATAAATAAAAATTTAAGCTCTGCTCGTGTCTGCTCATTCAACAAGCAATTAAACGAGCATAATAAACGTTAACGACAGTTCGGTACTGCTAATGTTATTTATTTGTGAAAATGTGCTCCTCCCGTGTTTGTTGTTTGTAATCTCACTAACGAAGTAATCAGGTTAAGTACACACATTATTCTTTTATCGCGATCATTTCCAACAAGCGTTCAACGAGAAGGTTTATGTTTTAGAACAAATATTGAGTGGAAATAAAGTGGAAACAATTTTTGTTTTCTTACAAAATAAATAAGAACGTGGACGTTTATTTACGGTTACTTTGTAACTAGGTATACTTGTTTATTTTGTGATACAATAGGTTGTTTTAGTGCGTATATTTTTGGGATATTTTCTCATTGTCTGACGGGAATAAAAAGCAGAGATAAGTGAAGGGTTTAACAATTTTTACAATCTTCACTCACAGATCGGCTGGTCCATAAATTCAAGGTCGCTCAGCGAGCTATGGAACGGGGTATGCTTGGAGTCTCTTTGAGGGATCGAATCCGGAACAAGGTGATCTGGCAGAGTACCAAAGTTGTTGACATAGCTCACAGAATAAGCAAGATAAAGTGGCAGTGGGCTGGCCATATTAGCCGTAGAACCGATGACCGATGGGGTAGACGTGTTCTTGAGTGGAGACCACGAATCGGCAAACATAAGGTAGGACGCCCTCAGGCTAGGTGGAGCGACAATCTTCGAAGGGTGGCTGATAGCAACTGGATGAGAGTTGCCGAGAATCGAGCTGAATGGCGTGCAATTGGAGAGGCTATGTCCAGCGTTAACTACTGTAGGATGGTGATGTTGTAAGTATATTGGCTTGTGTTTGCAATTAATTGGTTGAAGAGTGAAGAAACAATAACACATATTGTAACCTGTTATTTAAAGTCGTAGATCTAACCACCACTAACGCGAGCATTGGTACAGAACAAATTTTAGCGCGAAAAAAAAATATGGCGGCCATATTGTGTTGCTAACGTGTGGGCGGCAATCATCGTTTATTATCCAATGAACCGTGTCGTGTGCTCTTAACCGAACTTTTAATTTAATGTCTATACAGTCTGCCTAGCGCACTGAACCGGGGTTTAGAGACCACTAACTATGTAGTTACATAAAGTAGGAAAAACTATTTGATCAACCTATTTGGTTAGTTGGCTGTATTAATCCAATAATGTATTCGGTTTGAACTCCTACCGAAAACAACATGTAAATTGTTTTGTTTGTATTTTCAAACAGGTTTCGGTATGCAGAATAGGAAAATATGATGCGAACTAACCCAAGCGATGCCAATCCGAACTGAAAATTCAAAAGTTCATCGAGGTAACAGAGTTGCGGTGTGAATATTTTATTTGAAAACGTGTGAGCGAGGGCTAAAAACTGTGAGTAAAGGTCTTTTCATATTGCAGTATTAAATTATCCAGCGGCGCCCGTCGCGAAAACACCCGAAAATAATAAAAAAAAGATGCATTTTGCGGCGCTTTTTGCTCATATCAGCAAGCATTTGGCAACAGCCGTTACTAAAATGAGATTCCCGAGAGATTCAGAAAAGGAAGCTGCAAAATTTTATATGATAATATATAACGATAAAATAATCACTCCGCCAACAAGTAGCCCATATCGAAAGCAAACGATCGCATGAATAACTCACGATTTTTCATTGTTATTGCAAAACGGTTTGTCATAGTTTTGTTTCAAAACACTGGCTTAAAATTCAATTCCGACAGTAAGCCGTAGTTGAAATATTGCGAAAAACTACACTTAAATGTCACAGAATATTGTAGAAAACTTTTTAAATCAAAAATTCATTGCGTTCAAAAAGTTGGTGTAACAATGAATTCTATTAATATTGCTGTGTATAGCATAAATAGCCTATAATGTTCCCACTGCTGGGAAACAGGCCTCCTCTCTTTGAGACGGAGGTGGGCAGTAAATCTACCACGCGGAAGTGCGGGTTGGTAGATGTCACATGTCTTCGAATTTTTGGTTCTAGGACATGCCGGTTTGCTCACGATGTTTTCCTTCACCGTTTTAAGAGCAGTGGTAATGAAATTATTTACACAAAGTAAAGCGCCTGCCTGGATTCGAGCCACGACCTACAACTCGTAAGTCGGGGCCATTACCACTGGGCCACCACTGCTCCTATAATTGTTGGGTATACCTTTAAACGAGTAATTCTTGTATATATGTATATATAATCTGAATCTCGGAAACGGCTCCAACGATTTTCATGAAATTTAGTTTGCAGGGAATTTCGGGGGCAATAAATCGATCTAGCTAGGTTTCATTTTTAGAAAACTACCAGAAATCCGTCATCCAGATATTAATTATGTAAATGGTACACCGCAGACCTTCATATTGTCTCACCTACTCCCTTAATCGGAGATCGTTCTTAGCGATAAGACCGCCATTGTGTCACCCCTTGTAACATTTATATTTGTTATTTTTATGGTGTAGATAATAAAGAGTATTCTATACACCTATCTATCTAGTAGAGCTATAAAAGAGCATGTACATTAATCTATCGCCCGCAGACGTTCATCTTAAAGCCAGTTTACGGTAAAATTATTACATCAGTCAGTACGATTCGCAGACGGCCAGGGGGCACGAAATCTGTCTACGGCTTGTAACGGTTTTATTGCAGGCAGACTGGGAGCAAACACCCCGACACCCTGCCTCCCCACCCGCCCCCTAACTGTCGAATACGACTGCAAAATATTTTCTACTAATAATTGTGTTAGTGTGAAATATTTTTCATAATTATTACTGTTTTCTTCGTTGTTTTCGGTTTGTGGGAATAGTTCTAGCGGGTTGCCGGTTTATTGTATTGTTGTCGGTGTTCATATAAAATAAAGGACAACAACGGTTAAGAAAGTTTGTGATTTTTTCATTTTATTTATTTATTGTTCGACTCGCGACTTCACGATGTAATGAGCTGATGATTAACAGCTCCATACCGAACAAACTAATCGGATAAACCCGAAACTAAACGTGTCTTAAATTCGTAAAACATTTACAAATTAATGTGTAGCACGAAAGTTACTTTACAATATTAATAACTGATCAAAATTTTAATCAATTTTGAAGTAATTAATTGAAATAATTTTTTGTTGGCTAAACGGTAACCTGCTGTATTTTTTTTTTACCGTACTTACTAAACATGAAAATGTGAAATATTCGCAGAGGATGATAGTTTTCGTTGTTAGTGTACGGGCTATTATATCTGTCGTACGGGTTACTGACCTGATATAATCTCTAACGTCTTTGGTTTGGCCTATTCTAACTAAGCTGGAATAACGACAGGATTAGGAGCATGTAAGAAATATAATTTTACTTGATATTCCTTGCTACACAGCAAAAGGCACATAAAAACAAAAATAAGATTATTTTTACACTTTTATTCAACTGTTTTTCTGACATTCGCTGCACATTTTTCAGAATCGGAAACGGCGTAATATATTAATCATGCTCCGATTCAAATAAAAGAAGGGTGAATAGCGAATTTTAAGTGAAAATATAATAAAGTGGCGGCGCATGGCGGCGGTGCGAGCAGCAGATATAAAGAAAGAAAAAGAAAGAAAGAAAGAAAGAAAAATTGATTATTCTGCACAAAATAAACGCACATTACAAAAAAAAAAATATATTACATAAAATACACATTCACCAAAAGCAAAGAGTTCACTGATGCAGTAAAACAACTTTTCGTTAGGATTGTTGTGATTTCTTTGATTTAATAAAAAAAAAAATTATTTCAATATCGATTTATAATATTCACTGTGGCAACACTGTCAGAGTACAAATTATTAATATTATAAGAAACTTCTAAATGTATTTTCATTATAGCAACTGAGTGTATTGTTTTACTTTGGCATCACATAGAAATGACGGTTATGATAATAACGTTATTTCTGGGTGGGGCAAAGTCGTTTTAAATTGTAAAATGTAATGGATAGTTAGTCGTCGTTCGATTGTGAAATAGTACAGTGGTGTGGATTAAAAGTATTAGCAAGAAAAGAGAGTTTTCTTTATAGGATGTTCCTCTTGGCAATTCACCTACATATAATATCTACTATCGTAACTTCATAACTCGAACTCGACTTTACAAAACGAACGTAAACTAACTGAAAATTCTTTTTGCTTACACGTGATTAATTCCGGTTGTTCTCCGACTCGGCGCACCTCTATTTATCTCTATCCATCTTCTTAGCCGCAAACTCTATTACCGCTAATTCTTCAACGCCATTATTTTTATGCTGACGTAATAACCGGAGCGTATAATGTTAATACCTTGGTCATAACTGCCTGTAGTGCGATCGTGTTTTGTTTTTGGAGAACCGACGATATTAAAGTGAATAGTTAGTTATCTATTTACGGCCGAACCCAATAACCTATATTTAGAGGTATGAGGAACAGGGTGTAAAGTTCACTCATCCACCATAGAAAAGGGAGGATCCTCCGACCAGACGGGTGTCGTGTCTGGCGGGCAACTGACTAATGATTGATGTCGGATAGTCATATTTATGTAGTTCGCGCGGTAAACTCTAATTGCGAGATGCAGGATTTGCGTGACGTCAGGATTTTGTGTGACGTCTGGTCTTTGATGTGTAGTTCGCATATGGCGATGTAGATGTCGCCACATATCTATCACCAATATTGGCATATTGGAGATAGAAAAACTTTTAACGTTTTAACGTCCCAATCATCTGCCAGAGACTAGAATTCCTATAGAATGTAACACAATGACAGATAGATTTATTGTCTACCATCAATAGCGATCTGTCTTTTACTGAGAATAGGTTATTGGGTTCGGCCGTTACAATACCCATGAAAATAAAAGAAACGAAAAGTATGTCTTGTTTTAAAAACCAACTTAAATCGTATATAATGTGTTAATAACAATAATAATACGTGGTGGGGCTTGTGCGCTCCGAACTCTGGGTCTGTGCTGGTAGAGTTTACTTTGCCGGAACCGGTCTAGGATGAGGAGCCAGACCAAGAGAGATACAAAAACCCGCAGGGCAGCATGTGGCGAGCTGTTGGGCAGTAGCGACCCTACGGACCCTATCTCCCGGGAGAAGTCTTGTTCCTCACCTCTGTGTTGCCTTTATTGGCCGGCTGGAGTGAATACTGACGAGGAACGCAGCTCCCACCTCATTCTTGCCTTAATTGGCCGGCTTGAGTGGAGATTCGCAAGAGCAAATGTGCTCGGAGGAAGGAAGTAATCCAGTAAGTGCTCGTAGGGATCTTGACCATCTTCCGGGCTCTGGGATTGTTCTAATAGCCGTGGAATACCTCTCCACTCCTCAAGCACCTCAAGACATGTTGCCCCCTAGTCGCTACGTCACTATGTGCTAGCGACAGTTTTTCGGGGGCCCATTATTGAGTGTGCAAGTCACCCCCTGCCATCTTATCCGTGTATATTATATAGCATTGGTCAGGCAGGCGTCATAGTCCTACCATAGTTCTTGATAACCAATCCACTATAGCCAACCAAACCCATAGTCCAATTTTTTGTTCCCATGTACTGCAATAGTCCTACATCAACCGGGGATTGTCCTTTTGTGCACTTGCACAGTGCGTACGGGGATAATCGTCGGTTGATGCCTCATTTCATTTAAATTTGTCCAAAGGGCCTCTGCGAGTTGACTTCGGCCCCTCGTACACCTTCCAAAAGACCGGGACCCCATGGTCCCGAGATATGTAAACACATAAATAATAATACAAAAAATACTAGCTTTAGCAAACAAACAAAATAAGAAATCATTATTTAGTCAGTACGCTGCCATGTATGCCACGTCTAGTAATACATCTACTTTTACTTTACATCCGTGTTTACTCGGTTGGTGATAAGTTGATATTTACTTTTTTTTTTCTCACTACCTTCCTATTTATTTTTATAAATTTACTTTTTACGTCGTTTTTGTACGCTCATAAACATTTTGTGTAAATAAAGTGAATTATTGTTAATTTTAATTGAGGAATAATAAAGTTCTTAAACCATAACAAACTACTTCTACCGCAGTAATTGTTCAATGTCTTAGTAATTCCGCAATGTGTCGAGAAACAAAGTTAATTATAATTGGGTGGGTTGCTTACCGCGGTGCTTAGTGTAACGAGCTACAGTTCTGTTGTGGCTATAGTCCCGGCACTGTCTCCCATTTACCGATTACATCGAGATCTCTGGTTAGAATAGTACCTTGGAACAGTGTTCCTTGATAATGTGCCAAACTGCTTTGTACACACGTGTTAGTATAAAGGCGGCATCGCCCTGCG
This sequence comes from Omphaloscelis lunosa, assembly GCA_916610215.1. Lineage (NCBI taxonomy): Eukaryota > Metazoa > Arthropoda > Insecta > Lepidoptera > Noctuidae > Omphaloscelis > Omphaloscelis lunosa. Next base: position 6,024,634 of record OU744265.1, on the reverse strand, counting down.
GGGCGTATTATGCGTGTCGGGGTGTATCGAGGCACATTTCTATGCTATTTAACCGGAGCGTAATCCTAGCGTACTGGTTCGTTGTGAAATGTCGAGAATTTCTTGACTGTTAATGTATGTGGATTGTGGAGATCCAGTATTTAACTTGCATCTGTTACTGTATTTAGTTTGAAATGTAGATTAGTATTGTTCGATAGAAGAGAGGATTACGGTCTATTAATATTCAGTACCTGGTCGACCGAGCTTAGATAAACATATCGTCCAGGTATACCAGCGTTGTATCACATTCCCGAGGCTGTGAAAATAGAGAAAACGAATTTTCCCAGATATGAGACCTAGCGAGATCGATTTTACGCCCCCGTAAACAATAGGTGTTACGTGGGCGTAAAATTGCAACTTTCATCGAAATCGTTAGAGCCGATTTCGAGAACGTGCGTATAAAAATATTGCTCGTTTAATAGTATAGGTTTTATTATCAAATCAATCACACAAGCAATTCACACACTGCAGGTACACGACACGACTATTCGGAATGCGCGATAGTTTCTAAACGTGTTCAGTACTTGACCGCCGTCGATGAACTCTGCTCAGCTTCGGTCAGTCCAAGAGTTATGTTGTAGACTCTGTCGAACGCCGCTACATGGCGCTAGCATCCCGATTAGTCAACTCAGTAACTTATTTCCGACGTATATTGCTCATTTAATAGTATAAGATGATCGAAGAATCTCAATACAAATACAACGAAGGTATTTGTGTCACCTGCCTCATTGGTCTAGTCGTCGCAAGCGTTACTGCTGAGCATGAGGTCTTGGTTTCGATTCCCAAGTCGGGCAAAGTGTAGCAGTGTAGTAGTAGTAGCAGCCCCGAGTTTGGATTTGTGCCCGGTTGGTTGTAACAGACTCGCCTCCAATTATATGACACTTAAACATAACTGGTAAAATGTGGGTTTAGTATCAAAGACTTGACATCACACAAAGATCCTGACGTCACACAAATCCTGTATCGCACAACATGTGACTGTACCTGAATTACCCAAGGCTGATAAAATTTTCCTTTTTCCTAATTATGCTAATATTAGTGGTTAGGTCGCTTCCCCTAATTAGAGTTTACAACGCGATCGACATATATACAAGTCTCCGATTTCAACCGTTGGGCAATTGCCCGACAGACACGAATCCCGTCTGGTCGGAGGATCATCCCTTTTCTATGGTGGATGACTGAACTTTACACCCTGTTCATCATACCCCTAAATAGGTTCTCCTCTGCCCCACGCTTCGGGGAAACAAGGGGTGATGTTATGCTTTTATATCAAGAAACAATCGGTTATTACTCTTTATGAGTCGCTTAACTAAAGTACTGTTTTTTATGTTATTGATAAACTAAAAGTTAATCTACTAGTATCTACCTATATAATCATGAAGACAATTTTCATCTTAGTTCGATTATTTAAGTCTCACATCTGGAGCACATGTTTTATATTCTATTTCCATCATGTAAATCATGACAAAAAGCAATAAAAATGAATGTCCTTCTAAAAAACTGGTACTCAGTAATAACGTTAAGCAGGAATAAACATAAGTATGAGCAAGTGATGGAACTCGAGGGTTTTTCTATTTTCCCGCTCACAATAAGTCGTTTCGAGTACCAGCCAATTGTATTTGAATCCTGTCGAACTTGGGTTGACTAGCCTTTTCGCCGGTCCTTTGTGAGTTTGTATTTTGTAATTTCAGTGCCTACTTGTTTGTTGGGTTGTACCTAAGCACCAGAGACTTATTGTAGTGTATTCATGTACAGTGCCGATTTTAGCAATACCGCCGCCGCCCCGGGCGACATTTCTGTGGCGCCCCTCACTACTCTTGGAGAGTAGAGAGGTGAAAATGTAAGCTTTTGTTTTAGTTTGAGGAATAGGAAAATGCAGGATGCTAAAGCGAGCGAAGCGAGCTCAAAAATTTCAGCACCCCGCCACGAAAAACTTAGGATTTCTTTTATGCAGAAAATTTTGAGAATTCAGAGTTCAGAGAACGCAGGGTGCAAGAGCGAGCTCAAAATTCTGAGTGAAGGGATATGAAGGAGCGCCCGCGGCGCTTTATATTCGACGCCCTGGGCCGTCGCCCAACCGCGCCCTACCCTAACGCCGACACTGTTCATATATGTAACTTTTATTCCTTTTTCTTCTATTAATTCAAGGTTCGTTTAGATATTTCCAGAAGAATTTGCGACCTGTAAATTATAGTTTATGTAGACCATACGTATACGTCACCTATTACTAATGAATGAATGAATGATCTCTTCATTTGGTAGAATATTACATGGCGATGGGAATTTATTTCACATCACACTATATAGGACGTTTCGGTCGTGCAAATATTAAATTAAGGGTATTTAACATAGGTCGATTACAAAATCAATCTGTCAAGCCTTTTCCCAACTATGTTAGGGTCTGTTTCCAGTCAAATTGAATGCAGCTGAAAACCGGTATTTTACATGGAGCGACTGCCTATCTGACCTACACACCCCAGTTACTGGTTAAAACGATACCCCTTGGTAAGACTGGTCGTCAGACTTGGGGTTTCTGACGACCCGTAACGACTGCCAAAGATATACGAATGACAGCCGGGACCAACCGCCTAACGTGCTTCCCAAGACACGGAGGGGTCTCGATATGTAATGGACGATCACCCATCCACGAACGACCGCGGAAAGCGTAGCTTAACCTTCGATCGACCCGTGGGGCTGTTATCATTTAGACAAAATGCAATCGATTGATGAAGTTATATCATAAAAAGCAAAATTTTAAACATTGTAATATTATCTTCAATAAGGCTGCATGTCCACTGGAGCGGAGCGCGGCAGCGGAGCGGAGAAATGTGCCAATATTAACTGATAGCAACGGAACTCAGAGGCGGAGTATAGATTCTATTTGCTGACATATTTCTCCGCTCCGCTGCCTCGCTCTGCTCCAGTGGACAGGCAGCCTAAGCCTACTGTCTATTATTTCTCGAGAATCACGCAGCCTCTTTCTTGAAGATGACTTTAGATTTAATCCGTTAAATTAAAGAGAGAAACAATAGGCCGCGGCACACAGTGGAACGAATGTATGGGAGCGGTTGGACGTAGACATGTCCGAAAAAAAAGAGTAAAATTATGCCAAACTAATGATGCCATCTTATTCGATTACTTAATGCCTTCATAACTTGTGGTGATGAATTTCTTCATAACTCCCATATTTCGGGAGTAATTTGAGAAAATGTGAAATTTTACTATGAAAATGAGTGTATCGAGCTCTCTCCCTCCTGATTCCGGGCTTGTTTCAAGTAGCGGTCTCTAATATCATAATGCTAATACTAAGAGCTATATTTAATACTAAGACACATAGTGCGCCAAATGTGCACTTTCTGGGATAAAGAGTGATGTTTATTTTATAACACAATTTTTTAATTTTTTGTTTATTTTGTTGATTAAAACCGTTTTTCTAAAGGTTTACCTTATTACAATAACATTTCTGATCAGCCAATTAGAGAAGATATAAGCTAATTAGGATATATAATTAGGGACTTAAGGTTTACATATAAAACTGATGCACTAATGATTACTGATAAGAACATTGCTATTATTTAATTACTAAATGGCTCTTAATACACTAATTTAGCATGCATCATTTACTAATTATCACAATAACTAATTACCTTGCAATATTTAACAAAGGATACCTGGGATACCTGGATTTTATATAAATAGGTCACTATTAGTAACTTTAAAATCAGTGTTGATTTACACCTCGTTGTATCCAAGCTAATCTCGCAATGTATTTTCCAAATTTTAATACAAATCTTGATATTCACGTTGCTTTATGCGCACGCGCACATAAAGATTTACGCGACTTTAACTATTTGTTCAGTGTTTTAAAAGATAACAGTTGTGTTCAGTTATGTGAAAGTGCTGAAACAAGTTTAAAAGACTGGTGTCGTCGATTTTGCTACCGCATTTATGCAAAATGGACACAGTCTGGAAGAAGCACAGATAAGTTTCGGAAGAAACATGAGATTTGGCTACAGGCTGCAATTCAATGGCCGGAATTACAGAATGAAAATATGGAACCTTCTACAGAAAATATAAGTGACGTCATCGAGCCCATAATTTCTCCTGCTAAATCTGATGCTTCAACTTGTACACATCCTAGTCCTCGTAAATCTTTTGAGGACCTTAGTAACCGGCAAAAAAGAAGACGCACCACTGAAGATAGTCTTTCATGCAGCAGTAGCAGCGCTGAAATTATGTTTTCGGCCGAAAGGGCGCTTCAAAAGGCAGGACAAAGCGATACAGCTTATGTTATGAAATACTTGACGGAGATTCCAGAAGAGGCCTCAAAAATCAAAGCCTTCATTGAAGGTAAATCAATTCAGGTACGGGAAATATCCCCTTTGAAGGCATTGGCTCTTTATGTATCGATGAACTTATCGAAATGGCGCTATAACACTCTTCGGGATTTCAACACTCAAGAAGGAGCTCTTCAATACCCGAGTTACTACATGTTGGTTAAAGAAAAAATTAAGTGCTATCCGGCCAAAGAAGATCTCACAGTTACAGAGAGCTCTGCAAAAATCAAATTACAAGCCTTGATGGATTTAACCTCAAGAAGACTTATTAGGTCGTTAGAAACCCCTGTTGATCCCAATCAACAGCTCGTATTGACCAGCAAATGGGGTTTTGACGGATCATCTAGCCAAAGCATTTATCATCAAAGGACGAGTGAAGATGAGCAAATCGATCTTGCTAGTAATTTTATGATTAGTCTTGTACCACTGCGGCTCGTCTCAAAAGGTGTAACAATTTGGGAAAACGAGCGACCATCTTCCACTTCATTTTGCCGGCCAATATTGTTTAAGTTTATAAAGGAAACCAAAGAAAATGTGCAGAGAGAGATGGCTGAAATCGAAGCAGAGATTGAAGCCTTAACTCCATCCACCATCACTGATGGAATTAGTGTCAAACACCAACTGCTGTTGACAATGATTGATGGTAAAATTCATTCCATTATATCCAATACAGCAGCTTCAGTGTGTGACATATGCAAGGCTTGTCCTAAAGAAATGAATAATTTAGAGTTAATCAAAGATAAACACGCAAACGAGGACATGTATAAATATAGCTTAAGCACCCTTCACGCTTGGATTCGCTCAATGGAATGCTTATTACACATTTCCTACAAATTAGACATAAAATCATGGCAAGTAAGGGGTGATATAGCAAAAAGGCAAGTTGATGACAGGAAGAAAAGAGTTCAAGAGGCTGTAAGAAGAGAAACGGGCTTACTTCTCGATGTTGTGAAACAAGGCAGTGGATCCACCAACAATGGCAACTCGGCAAGGAGATTTTTTGAAAACTACACTAAATCTGCTGAACTGACCGGAATAGATGCTATGCTTTTAAGAAAAATCTGTGTGATCTTGCAGTGTATTTCATCAGGAGAGAAGATCAACGTAACTAAATTCCGAGAGTTCTGCTTTGATACTGCTAAGCTTTACGTGGAGTTATACCCATGGTATTATATGCCTTCTTCACTTCATAAAATTTTAATGCATGGGCCAGACATAGTTCAGAACATGTCAATTGTGCCCATTGGTTTTCTATCCGAAGAGGCATCTGAGGCTAGAAATAAAGATTTTAGAAAATATAGAGAGGGGCATTCTCGAAAGCATAGCAGTATCTCATGCAATGAAGATATTATGCACAATCTTTTACTGTCTTCTGATCCACTTGTTACAAGTATCCGTCCAAAAGGAAATAAGTTTGTAAAAAAATCTTCTTTTAAGGAATTTTATGAGCTTACGGATTCTGAGAAAAGTGATATCGAATTTGTTAACATAAATGATTTAGCGGACATCGATTCTGAATTTGAATTAATTGATGATGATGATGATGACGAAGATAATTAAATGATGTTATTGTTTTAAAATGTGTAACTTAGTAAATTAGAGCTTACGTCTTAATTATTTATTGTACTTTTAATGAAACTAGGTAATTTATTATCAACTTACTTAAAAGTCATACTCTCATCAGTTCTTGTGAATATTTTTGTTAATATATATTTCTGTATATATATAATATATTTATAGACCTCTTAATAAGTCTGTCTGCGGTTTAAAGTAAATACAAATGGGGAAAAAACGTTTTTTTTTTTTAATTTTCATTTCCTTTTATCCCAGAAAGTGCACATTTGGCGCACTATGTGTCTTAGTATTAAATATAGCTCTTAGTAATAGCATTACGATATTAGAGACCGCTACTTGAAACAAGCCCGGAATCAGGAGGGAGAGAGCTCAATACACTCATTTTCATAGTAAAATTTCACATTTTCTCAAATTACTCCCGAAATATGGGAGTTATGAAGAAATTCATCACCACAATTTATGAAGGCATTAAGTAATCGAATAAGATGGCATCATTAGTTTGTCATAATTTTACTCTTATTTTTCGGACATGTCTACGTCCAACCGCTTCCATACATTCGTTCCACTGTGCGGCACTCAGCTGTGCGATAATCCGTTTAATAGCGTGCTGAATGTTGGTTATATTTCTTCATGGCCTTTTTTTGTAGACGTTCATATTGAGCAGTGAACGATTTATGATCTCATAAGACATTGAAATGAATGAATGAATGACACATCAATTTGCAAACGACACAGCTTTTGACGCGCGAATGTTGACGTGAAATGTATTCATGAAACAAGATGGCGATATTAGTTCCAATTTTGCCCACGCGCCTAAAAATACCTTGTAGCGCTATAGATATCGAAACCGGCCAAGTGCGTGTCGGACTACGCACAATGAAGGGTTCCGTATTTGAGATGAATTTGTAGTTAAAAAACATAACGTTCTCTCATACATTCCAACTGCAAATGTAAGTTTGTACGCACAATATTGAGGATCATTTTAAGACCATAGACTTCTTATATGTTTTCCTGTAATCTATGAGTTAAGAGCCATACTATGTATTTTTTTTTTAATTTTAGGTCCACTGGTTTCGGAGATAATAGTAAATTTTCATCGAATTTCTTAAATATCTTTAAAAATATTTATTTTAAAATTATTTAAAAAATATGTTTAAGATTCTCGCAACATGCCCTTTCATTTGATATGTCAGACGGTACTGTTAGCAACACTTTTAATTTTCTTGTTTACCCCCAAAAGTGACCCTTATATTCAAAATTCATTTATTTACGTTAAGTTAATCGGTCCAGATTCGGAGCAAATTGGCTGTAATAGACGGACAGACAGACAGACAGACACACGAGTGATCCTATAAGGGTTCCGTTTTTTCGTTTTGAGGTACGGAACCCTAATAAATCAATATACTAACATATACGCAAACAAGCGCGTGCCTAACTGTGTTCTACTATTTATGTCAACTTGTGAACTAAGTTAGTCAATCAAGTTGTACTCGATAGTTAAAGCCTCTCCACACTGCGTGACAGATTGGGTGACTGACGTAATTATTGATGCAGCCCTCAAGAATCCGATTACTAACGAACATGTATCACACGTAATTCGGCAACCCCTTTAACTTAATAATACTGATCGGTTTTAGGTTACTGCGTGTTTAACTTTCAAGCTTAGCTAACGAGAGTTTTAACTCTGTCGTTCTTATCGCACAACCCTTCTCTTCATATGTGTTTTTTTCGTGATTGAAATTGGGTTTTGCTATTTATAGCTGCATACATATATTCAACACCAAAGGGTTTACGGATCTGTTGCCCAGCCTTACAGTCAAATTGAAAATTCTCATATGCTCAGACCAAATAAAAAACCAGGACATAGCTCTGCGAACAATATAGTGAAGCATGCTAAAACTACACCTCCGCTCTGTGCTTACACGCTCAGACGCACACATTTACAATCAAACTACACTTCACTAAGTACACACATGTTTATGAAACTGGCCTCACGTCACTGTTGACAGCGCTCTGTCTTGCCTGTATGCCTGTAGTTTTACCGGCTTTGCTTTTTAAATTTGAAAACTGTATTTTGCTTGATTGCATAAATAGTTATGATATTAGTAACAGAACTTTCAATCGATCGTTCTCAATTGCCACATAAGGAAATTTTCTAAAACGGGCAGCTTAATTTTCCTCTTCGCTAATTTCAAAATACTGCAATCACCAATTCAATTGCCGGGCAATTCTAACGTACAATTAAGTGTATTTGTCTAAAACGTTTATTTGAAGCCCCCTCTAAGTACATCGTGACGACGTAAATACCTGATTTGATTACGAAGGCTCTCGCGATTAGTCCCGATACGATAAGTACTTACCCACCTTCAAATTACGCGCTTTCATTTTTAGGCGACACGTGTACGGATAATTTTAAGTATTTGACATCTCACACGTATCTAATTGCAGGCGGAAATTAAATTATAAAAGTTATTCTTCTTCTTTTCGAGTCGATGGTAAAACATGTAGGTATTATGTTAAACGAGTTGGGCTCAGTTGGTGGCCTTACTGGCCACGCCAACCGCGACATCAGTGGCATTTTTTGGTTCCTCTGAAGTGTAGTTGTGTGGAAACTTAGGAGACTCAAGCATATGGGACATGATTTGGTCAAAAGCACTGCATCCGCATTGGATATCGATGGGATCTATCATCCCCCATTTTGCTAGGTTGTGCTTGCAGCGGCCTACTTGGGTCCGCAGTAGAGTAGCTTTTCATATAGATCACTGCAGGTTACGTCCGAGTGGCAGATGCTCCTAGGGCTGAACGAATCGGGTGCTAGCGGGTGCTGGCTTTCCCATAGGTCTCTTTTCACCATAAATGGTTAAAAACTCATTATGTTGATATTTGGAAAATATCATAAATACGTACTTTCCTGAATTCACAAGTTACCCTCTGGGGAAATACATGCGTGATGTTATGTTATGTTAACAAGTTACATAATTTCCTTTGAAATTTATATATATATTAAATCTATATGGATTTAATTCAACAGTAACCTTACAAAGATTAGTAAAAACCCGCATCTGTATGATATCCGCAAATGGCAAATTATATTGTACCCAAATCATTAGAAAGAAAATAAAAGAAGGCCGTTGAGTCTTTTGTTAGCGAATTGCGCGCAGCTCCTCTCGTTTTTAAAGCCTTTCGTCCCACGAAAGTATCAAATGTCTCTTTATAGCGAGCTCTAAAAGGGCGCTATTTTTTAAATTACAATTTAGAGACAAGCACGTCGATCCCTACAAGTGGCTTTAAACAAAATGAACATCTTTTTTAATCATGGAGTTTAAAATTAGTTCTCTTTGAAGCACTGCATGTTTCGCTCGACTTCTTTCAAAGAGAAAACCGACGAAAAAAAATCTTTAACAATTACTCTTTACAAAAAGAAGCGTAACAATATTAGTGAGGCCGAAATCGTACCTTTGAAGGAACAAAACACTTGCGGTTCTGTGCTATGAACAACGGAACACTTTATGGTTTCATGAATTTAATTTGTAGCTAATGCGGCTTTTGTTCGTGCTTATAAAGGGATTTTAGACATAAAAAATAATTTGCCAACTTCACCGTCCCACATTAATAATGTTGATAATTTGCAAATTGGAGGTGGTGTTGCCATTGTTCTGAACTGATTGTTCAGGGAATCTTTTTGGGGTATGGAAGTGAGAGTGTGCCGGGATTTTTTTACGTTAAGTTGCCTATAGGTATTAATTAAATTAATTTAACCAATAAACCGCATTCATACTTTCAGCGTATCATTTTAGAAATTTGGTAGATACAATATCCTAACCTACCTAAAATTATTAATAAAATAAAATATGGCGTCGAAAAATTCCTCCGCGTCGCTGTTGACTGGTAATTAATCTTGGAACATATTATTAACATGTAAAATCAATGGAGTTTTTATCTTGTATATATCTTTTTTTTTGGGTGGGAGATTATCAAATATCTTCTCCCGCTTTGGGTGAAGTGGGAGGGCGTGTCAGAATCTAAGCCGACGTACGCACGGACGTAATAATATCTCGTCGATTTTTTTTCCTGCACTGGATTTTCAACGCTGAGCTAAGCGTCGAGAGTTGAAAATCCAACAGTGTGTTTATGCAACGTGCGGGAACGAGAGTGCGTCTCAGCTCGTTGAATTCTCGACGCTCGGCTTAACGCCAAGAGTTGAAAATCCAGTTCGTGATAAAATCGCGCCGCGATTTTATTACGTCCGTGTTACGTCGGCTTACTGACTAAAACTGACCCGTGCCTTCAGTTGCCATATTGCCAGCGCCGCGGTATCCCTCCCTTTCGGAATCTTGTACATATCTGAGAACATATTTTCATATTCTTAATAGGTAAGTAATTCAACTTTAAAATATTCAATAAATCTATTTATAAAAATCCATAAAACAATAATAATGAGTTTGAGTTTAGGAATTTCGTATAGGTACTTTTACAATGTGCTTGTAAATATGGGAACACCATGTATCCATCACATAGTTATTTTTTCTGTCATTGCTTCATTTTTAATAATTATTACTTATTGTGATATTGTAATCTTATTCCAGGTGCATCGTCTTCACATATCCTTACATATTATAAAACAAAGTCCCCCGTCGCATCTGTCTATCTGTCGGTCTGTCTGCCTGAACGCGATAAACTCAAAAATTACCGAACGAATTTTCAAACGGTTTTCACCAATGGACGGAGTGATTCATGCGAAAGGTTTTAGTATATAATTCATGGAGGTTTTGTGTAAGTTGGCTGAAATTTGATGATTTATTGTTGAAGATGTCGAAAAAATCATGCCGACTGGGAACTTTATTGGCCTGCGCTCCGGAAATTGTAAAAGTTACATAAACTTTATGTTCTACGGTATTGTTTATCTTAAAACGTTCAACAAAAAAGTCCACGATGGCATATGTCTATCTTCTAAGGATGACTCACAATAACCATTTATATCTTTCAGAATTTAATAAAAATTTAATTGTTCTTTCCGAAGCTATTTTGACCAGTATTAAACCTTATCCAATAAACTATATTACTTAAATTGAGCATTTAATTCAGATTAAAATATGTCTTGACATCATTTCATTTAAATTAATGGTTTAAAAGATAACACAGATTCAAAATTACGCGTAACAAAATAATTATGGTTGACGGCAACACGGACGCAGTCGTAGGAGCCAATGACCTTTTTCTCGGCAGGTATGTAACCCCGGTATCGGTAGTACATTCCCGTGGGATATTTTCCGACATCCACGCGGGCGCAGCTGCGGGCAAAAGCTAGTAATTATATTTAATGTACACAAAATATGGTAAAACATTTTAAAAGATTAGCGGTGGAGTTTCTTGCCCATTCTTCTCCAAAAACTACCTTTTGGAAGGGGCGACTAGAATCAATTCTATTTTTTTTTTTTGTAAATTTTGACGTTCAAAAGTGCCTTGTATGTGCCTATTTGAAATAAATTATTTGAGTTTGAGTAGTTTTACAGAATTACGAACTCTTACTATGAATAAAACAATCCTTCTCAATACACATTCCTACAATATGGTGTGCCTATACAGGTATCAATGTGTGTTTATATATTGTAGGTACGTACGTCCTTACCCAATTCGTGCTACAAAGTAGACACAAAAGCGACTTTTTTGAATAAGCCTGAATATTTCAAAAGTCTGTATTAAAACTCACGGTACTGTAAACCTTTTTACTGTTTTTACCTTCGTATTGTCTTTGATTCTCATTATAAGCACGGCGTACGTTTTAAATGCATACCTATTTATGAATAAATTAAAACTCAGACCAAATAAAAAACCAAGACAAAGCGCTGCAAACCAAGGCTCGGATACCGGTTAAATTATCAAACCGTTATTATGTACTTGACACAAAAACCTTTACATTCCGTTTCGCTCGTAGAAACCGTGTTTTTAACCGCTTTTGGAGGAGTCTTTACATAAAGGATTTTTCGGATTAAACGGTATAGAGCAATATTAATCGGTTTTTAGTTTAGTTTTTGTTCAGCGCGGCATCCTCACAAGTAGCCACAAGTTGCAACGCGTTTACCGACTTGCTGCTCGTCGTATAAACCGGTTAATTTAGGTTAAAATAAAGTTCTTAAAACGTTCACGTTCTTAAGAAAATTACGGAGTAAAACCCAAATAAACCGGTTTACACCGGTATTTTTAAACCGGTTCCGACCCTTGCTGCAAACAATACAGTGAAGCATGCCAAAACTACACCTTCGCTCTGTGCGTATGCGCGTGTGCGTAGCGTGTATACGCTCACATGCACATATTTACAATTAAACTACACCTCACTAAGTGCACACATGTTTACGAAATCGGCGGAAAGGTTTTTTATTTGATCTGAGACATTAATAGGGTTCTTTTTAAAACGGGTGCAGAGGATTTGGAGTTCATTTCCTTCATAATTACGATACACCATACAAGTACAGGGTCAAAATAAATTAGCTAGTAAATCTCAGACCCGAAGGCCATTTCTCGTACTTAGAAACTTTCACATTCAAGTCGCAATCTGTCAAACTTGTCAAAAATGTTGGGAAATTGACTGTATTTTTGACAGATTGCGAACATTGAATTGTCGAATGCGAACGTTCTTAAAAATTATGGGAGTTGCTCCTCTGGTGGATATCGATATCTTAACACGATAAAATAATATAAAAAAGATTTGATGATTTTTTATTTCGGGTCAACGACCGCTGGAAGTGTAGTTACTTGAAGTATGAGTTGAGAAAATCTGTTTTTTTTTTGTGTTGTCGTGTTAGCCATCACGTGTGTGAAGTTTACGCAAATAAAAAAAAACGTGTTTGAAACTGTTTTTTTCAAGTAAGGGTAGTGATTACACAGAAGGTAGGGGAAGATCAAAAAAAAAAAAACAGTGGCACTCCGGGAGTGCCGACAGAAGTGAAAACTTTAAAAAAATCGGCACCGCGGTAATCAACGAGCTGATGTCTTTTTAATGGTCAAAAGCTGGTGTCATCACAGTGTCGCGAAATCAATGGTTTAGTCCCATCTCGAAAATGCCTAACGCGCTTAAAGAAGTTTTCACTTCAAAAATCATCAAGTTAATTTATTTCTTGTTTTATCATGTTAAGATATCGATACCCATCACGTCTGCGAAGTTTCGCTAGCAAATTTAGTTTGATCCTTAGATCCATTTCCTAACGTAAAAATCTAAGATGACAAAAGAGAGGCAGATTGTATTGTCGAAACTGGGGGAAACCGTATGTGCAGCATTTACCTTTTATTGAAATATTTAACACAGAAGAAACTTTGACTGCCTCATTGGTCTAGTGGTTGCAAGCGCTATTTACTGCTGAGCTTGAGGTGCCCTACCGTATACATCGGTACACGGCCTGTACACGCGGCTCAAATTACTATTTTTACTGCTAAACAAGGTCTAATATCGTCTGTGAGCTGTTTTACTCTATGGCCTGACGGATATTATCGTCAATTAGAACAAAATAATTTAAAAAATTACAGTAAACACAGATTCTTTTTTAAATGTCGAAAGTGACGTGGAGCGCGCGTCAATGTCAAACCGCGGGTCTTGACAGTTACAACGTTACATTAGGGAGCCCATCTAAATGTGGGTGTACTATATAGGTACACCTCTGCCTTACCTTACGGGGATTACAGGCGTGATGTTATTTTTATATATGTTAAGAAACTTTACAGTAGTAATATAAAATACAATAGATGTGGATATATTTAGTAACTTTTCCGCTTAGCTATTTCTAAAGAACCATAAAAACCCTGAAATAAATCGCAGTCTGCGTTAAGCGGTCGGTATGGCAACACGCCGTGTTCGAGCTTGCGACAAGTCAATCGTCATCCTGAGGATACCTCGTTGAGAGGCGAAACACGTGTTGATTTATTTCAGGGTTTTTATGGCTCTTTAGAAATAGCTTAGCGGAAAGTTACTAAATATATCCACATCTATTGTATTTTATAACGGACTTCCGCATGGTCACGCCTGAATCAATTAACTAGTAGTAATATAATAACATATGAGTGAAACAGTAGGTACCTATTGCCAGGTGATATAAAATATGAATTTGTAGTTGTTAGCGTTTAGGGATCTAAATAGAGCAAATTAGTATCTCAATTATTCTGTAGAATCATAACTTAATTACTTACCTAGTACTGGAACGTGAAAGAAACAGTCGCAGAAATATTGCCTTATTTCATTGTTAATTTCCTAATTGCGAAACAATTCACTGAATATATTCAGTGAGTTTTCGACTCTAAGGACGCCCGGGATCCCTTGAATAGATAATATCACATAATATGTATGTATACTACACTTCAACGCGCAGCGTCATTGCACTTCATTTATTACACCGTGTTTTGAATTTAGAATGTACATTCTATTGTACATTTTCAAAGGTATCAAATAGACTGCGAAGAAAAACAAGAAATGCAGGAAGAAACGTTATGTAATTAAGAATACAATTATAGAGGGTTTTTAGTAAGGTAGAATTTTTATGAGACTTTTTGTATAATGTACTGAGAATATTGCTGCGGCTGCGGCTGCGGTGGCGTTGAAGTGTGTCAGAGATGTTAACGGATAATAAAATGAATGATTTTGCCGCCATTGTTAGAAAAAGATGTGCATCCCTGATGTCACGTGTTGGCGGCAGCACCAACAGTATTCTCAGTGTGTTCGCAGATCGATGGGATTCCCCGATGTTGCGGAGGTGGATGCAGTTTCACGCTGAATTTTTATTTTAATTCTATGTTAATCTGTCTGTTCCTACTAACACTATACTTCATTTGAAATAAGATTAGACATTTAAATAAATACCTATTTTTTACAGCCCGTTCAACCGATTTTGACTTCTATTGCGTTGGTGGCATGACAAATGGCAGCTGTGATAAACAGTTGGTATTGTTACAAATGTTTTGCTTATAATGCCATCCTTATGCCTAAGGTATAGAAATCAAAATCGGTTAAACGGACTGTAAAAAAAGGTTTGTTTAAATGTCTAATCTTATTTCAAATGGAGTATGGATGGTAAGTAAAATTGTTACTAACCTTTATAGTGAAATAAAAGTGTTCTATTCTATTCTATTATTTAATACTATACATATTTTACTCATGTACATATTTATTTCACATACGTTGTATGGTATGGTCAATGATATTATAAGTAAAAAGAGGTAGATAGGTTATACACGCTTCGCAAGAGGCACGTCAAAATTTGGCTAATTAGCCACATTTTCTTCGTCTTGTCTCTTTTTCGCTCCCGATAATTACGACATGCTGTCCTACTTACACGTGTCATCTAATAGCGTGACATTGTGCCGTTTTTGAAGAACGAATGTACGGTAGGTAACCTATCTACGTCTTTTTACTTAAAATATCATTGGGTATGGTATGGTAATTTGCCTCAAATTCATCTAATACCTTTAAACGAGCAATTCTTATTAATTTATTTATTTAACCATTTATGCACACACATATAAACAGGCAAGAAGAAAGGAACAGAAAAATACGTACAAAGGTGATGCTTATTTCTAAAGAAATCTCTTCCAGCATACCTGCGACAGGAAATTATAAAAAATGAGATGTAGACAACGTGTGTAACCGTAGAAGATAAAACAAAAACATAAATCAAAGAAGAAAAAATATTACAATTTACTATTTTTTAATTTTTTTTTAAATTAATCTTGTATATATATAAACTGAATCTCGGAAACGGCTCCAACGATTTTCATGAAATTTAGTATGCGGAGGTTTCGGGGGCGATAAATCGATCTAGCCAGATCGGTTTCATTTTTAGAAATCGTCGTTCAAAAAAAAAAAAAAACGAGCAAAGCTCCGTCTTCTACATATTTACAACATTGTACGTGACAGCCCATAGTTTGAGAATGAAATGACATCCATGTATACAGGTGGGTACCTAATCAAAACCATTATAAACCAACGTAAACTTAATCACAATAATGTAGTGTCGCTACAGTTTGGTGCTTATTCTCCGTACATGACAGTGGCTGAACATCGAGTGTCCTCGGCGCCGAGACCGCCATTGTTTAAAGTTGAAAGAGGTGTCAGGCCGCTTTGACGCGACTTCCATAGATATTCTTCATCGACACACTTCAATATGCTCTGTTGTTGTGTGCTTCCTTTGATACAGTCTTTAGAGTTTATATTCAGCTAATCTGAGAGCACAAATTAAACCTTTTAGGTTACTATACCTCCTACAGTTACTTTTATCATGTCAGTTTTACAACATATTTAAACGACACTTTAAATCGTTTCTGTATTTGTTTCAGAGAAATGCAAGTAATCTGCGTTCGAAATTTATTTGCCAAACATGTAAACAAACATGAGTTTTAGGAAAAGCAACTGTAATGCCTACACATAAGGTTCAGTTTGCGCTACAACTTCATATTTTTTTATGACTTCTTTAACAGTACTAGTCAGTTTAAAATCATTTTTATTTACACTCTTATAAAGTTTATGTTTTTCTAAGTGGAAATAACATCAATTGGAAACAAGGTTGTAAATAAACTATAGATACCTATCCCTTAATACATACATTTAAAGTAACAATTATCTACATGAGTACTCATAATAAATCCAATGATCAAAGAACTGCACTGTTTAATCTAGGATTTGTTTTTTTTTCATCCTTAACGGGTAAGCTCTTAGCATGCATTTCACCTGATGGTAATTGATGATCAGGCCGAAGGTGGAAACGAGCTTCACCCGGAATCCTCGACCACAGAGGATTTGGCTATCTTACCTCTAACTGTCGAAACACATAATACTTTTAACATTGTTGTTATGGCGACAGACTTACATAAGATGGTGGTAGCTAGCCAGGCGGACTTAGAATAAACCCTACCACCAACCAAACCGAGCAGAGAATTTTGTCCCCACTGGGAATCGAACCCGGGACCTTTGGACCTGAGACAGGTGGTCTAACCACTAGACCACAAAAGCGGTTAAAAGGCTTGCATTAATTGACCCCTTATAGAAATATGTAGTTACATTTCTGTCTAGAAAATGGCTCTGGCGATCTGAAGATAATTATGTACATCCATGAGGGCTCGGCGGCGGCGAAGCCTTAAGTATCCTTCGGCACGTACTGGAGGACTATTCCGACATCTTATATACACCTTGATAGGACACCGACATTATTCTGGCTGCAGTGTTGGCTTTGCGAAATACAGGTACTTACAAATTTTTGCTTATTTATCCTCATTTAATCGATGGATATTTTTTGCTGTTCGTTGGTATGCGCATTACTTAAGAACGGCTGGATCGGTTTGGCAATTTTATGTTTTAAAGTGTTCGTAATTATCTGAATTCGATTTTTACGGATATACAAATTGGAAAAGTTTCCGAGAAAATGTTCAAATTCGGAAGAAACTGAACGTTCTTTTTTCAATGAGATTTTTGTATGAACTATTGCAGGACAACGTCTGTCGGGTTAGCTAGTATATAGTATTAAGATGATGTTAATTTTAGAAAGAAAAGAAAGAAAAAAACGTTTATTTACGGTAAATATTACGCAAAAAATAGTTAAAATACAAAAATGATAAAAGGTTGGGGGAAGCATGCGTCACATCCAAGTAAATCGGCTATCGCTCAGCATCATGCTACGACCCTATGCAAGACAGAGCCCCACCGCTGGTTTTCATTTTGTGAAATGTATTGAAACTCTAACCCCGCGGTTCACCACGGTATAAAACATGTATTCTACATGTTCCGTCTACTGTTAGTGTCATCGTTTATACCTAAAACAAGTTTATATATTTATTTATAGTTAATTAAAACGGTAGAACACCAATTACATTAATTAACATAGAAACAATTACAGTCTTGATATTAATTTAATTTAAAACTAACATGGCACAATCCCTAGCATACTTTCTCTCATAGAACACCAGACATATACGCATAATTATACTCCATTCACCCGCAAACACATCACATTCAGGGTTGGCAGTCAGAAGGGCATTTAACATCTTTAGGGTACGACAAACTGGGGATTCGGCTCTGGCTACAGTCTTGCATGACAGTTGCGCAAACAGATTGTGTCGGCGGCTCTGACGGTGTCCAATGTATTTGTCGGGCACAAATAATCGGCAGAAAAGGCCATGGAGCTCTGGACAGTCGATACGTCCCCGTAAGGTCTTACAGGCTACCGTGAGCTGATCAAGACCTCTTCTCACCTTTCTCTTCTCTTCTTGTAATGAATGACTTACAAAACTTGTCAAAAAGATGTACAAAATAGTTAGCAATATATGCCTATCACAACTTGGTGTAAACGTGGATTTCAAGTAAGTTAATAACTTAACGTTACCAAGTAAATTGTTGAATGCTCCAATTAGTAATGATTTTCTTTCTTTTTGGTGGTAAAATTGTATTAATTTCTTAAATATATTGCAAACTATAGTTTTGTATAACTTAGAAGCATTTTTATTTTTGTAAATGTGAGACCATGGAGCCGTTTATTAAGTTATTAAGATGTATGTTGACTTAAAAGAGCATGGCAGTTGAGAATATGTCATGCTCACTTAAATGTCTCGCTGATGGTGGCGAGTGTGTTGGATCATTCGGTTCCCTACAAAATGGTTGAGCTGGATGGTGCTGATCCACGCGTCATGTTCGTAAACGGGCGCCGTCAGTTGAAACTGATCATTTGTTATCTGCCAGGGCTTATTTTTAATCTTATATTTTCAATTGCTTTTGATTATTTTTTGTACATTGTTCTCCCATATAGAAGCAACAACAATGATGTACCCAGAATTTTGTAATATTTTGTAATTTAAAAGAGTGTCCTTGGAGTTTCTTGCCCGTTCTTCTCCATAGAGATCTACGTTTTGGAATGGGCAATTAGCTTCAACTTTCTGACTAACTGACCGACTCTTTGATAATTCAAAAGTGCCTGTAAATGGTTTAATTGAAATAAATGCTTTGAGTTTAAGTTCAGTTTGAGTTAACGTTTTAACTGTTGTTTAAAAATAAGATTTAAAATTGTAATAATTACTTAAGTAGCCAATCGTAGTATACTCTTCAACTACACATAAGTTACCTGTATCGACAAAAAAGTGGCGACATACTCTCTTCTATTTTTGATGTGTAATCCCTGTCCTCTTGCTTTCCTGCGATATATGTAAATCTAAAAAAACGAATTAATCTAATCTGTGGGAGTGATTTCGTGAAAAGCGACGGAAGTGTGTAACAGGAGGCCGCGGAAGCGCGCGCTATTTGATTTGACCAATGAGTGCACGCGGTGCTAGAGTTGGCCGTCAGATGGTACCAAATTTTCCGAGAGGTTGTAAACAGTATGATGATGATGATCATGGTGGTGACGGTGACGGTGACGGTGATGGTGACGATGATGAATATTGTTTATATCGTAATTACGCCAGCCAAGATGTCACACATCATATGTGACTATAATGTAAGGCTTGTTCGTTTTAATTTTTTCTGAAAAAAAAAAATATTCGTCGTATAAAATGATAACCGCGTTTTATTGAAAATCCCGAAAAAAATCTCGTACGTGAAACAGTGTATGAATAGAAATAATAGAGAGTGTTTGGTTTTCATTTCATTGTACACATTTTAATATTCTGCGAAGAGTGTGAACGCAGCGTGATTTACTCAGAATATTGTCGAGGCTTCAGCAGAGCTTTCCTGTACTCAGAACATTGCCGAGGCTTCAGCAGAGCCTTCCGACTTATTTTTTTTCAGTTTTTCGATCTTTAATATTTGCAATAGTCTGTTGTCTCGCTTATTACAGTTTTTAACACTGGCAACACCACCTGGACTCATAACTAGGTACAGTACAGGTAAATTAATTGTTAACCAAATTGGCACTCTACGCCAATTTTCTGTGGATTTCAAACATATGTCAAAGAATGACAGATGTGATTTGAATATAGAGTGTGGCCACGCTAAGTCTGAGTAAGTAAAAAAACAGTGGAATTTGAAAATCTATAGACGGCAACACCATCTGTCCTACGAAAAAATAATTTGATACTTTGTTTGGTTTTATGTTTTTGATAGGATAATTTGTATATTCTGATTTATTCCTGGTAAAGAATAATACCACTTTAGCACGGTGCAGTGTGGATTTGATACAGGTTTGTCACTGTATGGAGGTAAAGCATAGGTACGATATAGACTATTACACATAATCTATTAGGCAAAATATCAAAATCATTAGATCTTCTTACACGTCAACTTTTCGATATCTTGTAAACATTTGCGTTTTTGGTTAAGGATGACATCGTGCTGTTCCTTCACATCTTGTAATTTACATATCATAATATAATAACTTCCGCACTCTAGTTTTAATACGTTTAACCATTTTTCTACTTTATTTTGTGAAAACAACATAAAGCGTAAGCCGTCTGACATTTCAAGTACCCCGAAACTGACTTATCTGACTGATGTAAAAGTTTACCCTAAGTAAAACTTTTTAGGGTTACTCATTTATTTCATTGCAGAATTAACGTGGCCAGACTCTCCGGGCCAATTTAACTTGGTACTCAATTTGCTTAGCAATTAATTTCCCTGCTTCTACATCACTGGAAAACAAACTTTTGTTGCAAAGACATGAGAAGAAAATTGTGAATATCGCTGTGGCGGTGATAGTACTAGGACATCAAGGTTGCATTCTCCAAAGGGTTCGGCAGATTTGTACTATCTTTCAACAATTATGTAAGGAAATTATATTGGGCCTTATGTAATAGATGGAAAGCTTTGGTATATTCTCCTTTTCCATAGGTCCTAACGTCGGGAAAGCTTCAAATAATAAATTCCTCACCGCCGTAATTCTAAGTTGACGTCGTGGTGGGGCTAGCATGTTCCGAACTCTAGGTCTGGGCCGGCAAAGTAAAATCTACTTTGCCGGAACAGGTCTAGGATGAGGAGCCATACCAAGAGAGATTCAAAAACCTGCAGGGCAGCATGTGGCAAGCTATTGGGCGGTAGCGACCCCACGGACCCTATCTCCTGGCCGGCTGGAGTGAACACTGATGAGGAACGCAGCTCCCACCTCATTATTGCTTAATTGGCCGGCTTGAGTGGAGATTCGCAAGACCAAAGTGCTCGGAGCAAGGAAGTATTCCAGTAAATGCTCGTAGGGATCTTGACCATCTTCCGGGCTCTGAGATTGTTCCGAAAGCCGTGGAATATCTCTCCGATCCTCCAGCACCTCAGGACATGTTGCCCCCTTGTCGCAACGTCCCGATGTGCTAGCGACAGTTTTCGAGGGCCCATTATTGAGTGTGCAAGTCACCCCCTTCCATTTTATCCGAGTACACATAAAAAAATTGATCAGGCAGGGGCCATAGTCCTTCCATAGTTCCAGGTCACTTAAGCCACCCAAACCCATAGTCCAATAGCTTTGTTACCATATCCTGCAATAGTCCTACACCAACCGGGGGTTGTCCTTGAGTGCACTCGCATGGTACATACAGGGATAATCGTCGGTTGGTGCCACATTCTATTTAAAATTGTCTAAGGGGCCTCTGCAAGTTGATTTCGGCAACTCGTACGCTCTTCAAAGGTCCGGGACCGATCCCGAGAAATGTCAAAGACACACATAATAATAATTTCTTTATTTACATTTCAAAGTCACAAACGGATCTACTAGATGGGGAAGGGAAGGGATCTCATAGTACAAAAAAAAAAGCCCAGCGTTTCACCCTGCTTTTTCAGAGAATCGAACAAACTCGGACCCCCAATAGAACACGTCACCTTTGAGTGTCTATTTTTATTAGCCATGTTTATAAGCGGTCGCACAAACATAAATTGCATCGGCTGCGCCATGTTGTTCACATCTGGACATGTTCCAATTAAGGTGAACGGACGACAGTGCTGTATTAGGGAGTGACCACACTTATCGTCGCAGAATCAGCTTGAGTCAGAAAAAGCTTTATATCCATACAAGAAAAGCGAATAATATGTAGTTCGATGCGGTGTCGTGTCGCGACATCCGAATCGAAACGAGGCGAATGACGTCTTTTTCGCTTTTATTGCATAGAGATAAAGCTCTTTCTGATCGGCCCAAGACAAGTGTGGTGACACATCTTGTTTAGTTACTGTAACACCATCCTTACAACTTTATATATCAACTGCATAGTTGTGTATTAATTACGTTTTTATTTATGACTAGCTGCGCCCCGCGGTTTCACCCGCATAAGTTTCGATCCCGTGGGAATATCGGGATAAAAAGTATCCATGTCCTAACCTAGGTCATGGTCTACCTATGTCCTAAATTTCATCGGTTCAGCCGTTTTAGCGCAAAATCGTAACAAACAAGCATACAAACTTATAAACATACAAAAAATCTTTTCTCTTCATTATAATATTAGTTTAGATCTTCAATTCGTTTACATCAGTCGCTCTTTTGTTGAAACGTATTTTTTTCTTGACCTAATTGTTTGCAAAATAATTTCAAGGCATCTTTTTAAACTTCTCGAGAATTTGTGATTGGTTGTTAAGCGTGTGTGGAGCGGAAAGCGATATTACTTGGCAGTAGCAAGAAAAAGGTTGTTCACAAATTTACGAAAGCATTCCCTCTCCGCAACTTTTACGGAAAAGCTTGGCAATTTTTATATTAATTTTTTTGTTGAGATCATCGTATTAATAAGTACTTTCATTTTAACATGCTATAGAAATAGGGTGACGGGACTAAATAAAAATAAAGTAAAGGTTACTATTTTCATTTATTTATGTAATAAATCACAACAACATTTTTTTAAACAATAGATCGATGGTGATATTAATTGACGCTATATCTAGGTATGGATAGAGATGAACGCTTGTTACCCTAAAATTCTTGACTATACAGGGTGGTCAAATTCCCTAAAAGTACCCATACTTGGAATTAATCTATTATATTTTAGTATTGGTCTACAACTAAATCCCCACAAGTTGATTTTCGACATTCATTTATAAATCCTTCAACATCTTAATAAAATTTTATTTTATTAAGTTCTTCATATTAAAAGATCGACCCGTGAGTACCAGACATGGCGAAACTTCTGTAATATGAGTTCATAAACTACTATTCAAGTATGTACAATGAAATCCTGAGCATGTACAGCCAACAAAACAGATAACTAACTCTAACTAGCCAAGGAGTTAACATCTTTGAACTTTGAACTTACGAAGGAAATATTTATTATTGTGTGCATATAACTTTTTAAATACGTATTAAGACACACTCAGAAGAACACCCAAACCAGTTTTATCAAGGATTAGGTATCGTGTTACCCTTTAACTGGGTTGAGGAGGTCAGCTAGGCAGTCGCCCCATGTAAAATATTGGTATGTAGCTGCATCTGGTTAGACTGGTAGCCGACTCCAACATAACTGAGAAAAGGCTAGGCAGATAGATTAATTTTGACTAAGACGTATACACTCTTAATTATTGACTAACGACAAAGCATGTTTTAAGAGGATATTGCAGTTAGCTACCTGGTTATCTCGCTCTTTTGTTGACTGTACATTTATACGTCTATGGAAATTGTGAATTTTCGATACAATGTAATTATTCTACTGAAATATATGTTTGTGATTGTTCAAAAAGTTTACGTACTTGATCCTAATTTGTTGAACACGAAACTCTATATCAAATAACCTCATTAGTATTTACAATATTATGTTTGGCACGAGGATTGTAACGTATCACAATTCGAAAGTATAAAGGCGAAAGGTACATCTAGGATGGATCGCTTCGAAATAATAACAAGAGGAAAAATTACATTAAGTATATTTTGAAGTTCGTCTAATCAAGTGTCTATTCTGAAAACACAAAATGCAAATTAGTTGTTAGATTTCCAAAATAATGACCGCGTGTATTTATACCATATTTTATTTTAAATGAGCATTGATTTTTGTATATTCAATGGTGTTATATTTTTGAGCTTTTATTATTTATAAAATACAGTAAATGGCAGGACAACATAATTTCTAGATGGCACTTAAATCCTACATAGTGACTCACTAAAATGTCTAAACGTTGTTCGCTTCATAAATCAAAATGGCGGTTAAACATGTGAAATTACAAAACGTACTTATTTGTTCCCAACAGGTCAACGCTAATATCAGTTAAATTCTCTGGGTATAATTCATAAATTACTCTCTTAATATTATTGTACTTAGTTGAGAAAATTTTGAATACGCCTAGGGTACTTGTGTTACGCGGATTTCACGTCTAGACTACCATGTATATGAATAATGTGGTAAGGAGTAAGTCTGTGTGCAACGAGAACAGCGCCAGCCCCTTAGTGGCGCTATTCTCGCTGGCAGGGAGGAACGAGCTGGGTGCGGCGGGGGCCGACACGGCGTGGTTGTGCACCCGTGACTCCTCGTATGCGCCGCTGCCCTCGCCCTCGTCCTCGTCATCATCAGACGGCGCCGTCGGCTCCTGCTTCAAAGGCTCAGCCCTCGGCTTCCCCGAGTCTCTCAATATAGACTGAGCGTTTATGGTCCCTGGAACCGTCATCACTGTCGTCGGCTGAGACAAATTCCTCACAATCGTCGTCGCTTCATTAACTTCAATTGTTATCGCTTTGTAAAGATTCTCGTCCGTGACGTTCGCAAATTTTGTAGATTGGAAGAATATTTGCGTCATGTCCGTGCTACTGTTTGTGAGCGTAAAAGTGAAGTTGAGAAGCTCATTTCGTAATTCAGGTGAGAACGGTGTATTGCAGAGGTGTGTGTTGCAGACACACGTCACTTCGAGTGAGCTGTTCGCAGGATTCCTGATCGAACACGGTGACGTGGAGGCCGCCGCGCACGCCAAAGATGAAACGAAATCTGCAGAGAATATTAATAGCATTTTAATATTCCGTCCGATAATACCTTAAACGCTTTCAATCTAAAAATGTTATAGGTCTAAGTTGGGCGTCGGCTATAAAGAAATATGATAATTTCCATCCAATTTCGCTCATCGCTTATTCAACTCACAATAACATTACCATTCCTCGCTGACAGAGTAATTTTTCTTTGACAGAGCAATAACATACTAGAGTGTAATGAAATTACGCCTTCAGGCGCTCTCAGGGGTTATTTTCATTTCCTTTTACATGCACTGCAAGCTTCATTTTAGAGGTTTTTACTATTTGATACGTTTAGTTCGTACGTGAATTAACAGATTGCAAATACTGCCGGCAGGTATTTATTTTCCTTGATTGTTTTAGCATCGGAAACACATACGGGGTGAATTTATGAAAAATAATAAATAGGGAACTACGCTTCGACTGCCACCAGAACCAACTGTTTTTTTTAAATCTAAACATGAATACAGCTTTTGTTTTCATAACATCGAACCTTTTACTTCCACGACTGGTTTTATCTCAGCATCTTGTTATTCTTGGTTCTCATTACATTTTTTAAACCTTACAAGCGACTATATGTAACATTATTATATGTGAACTCACCAGGGCCAATGGCGACTGTGGCACAAAGCGGTCGGTCTTCAGGGCACGGCACGGCGGACCAGCTGCCGTCACACGCCGTGCCGTTCGCGCCGCATGCGTGACACCGTCCCGGGCGAATATCTGCAAATAAAGGGACATTAGTAATGCATGCCACAGAGTGCGCAACATTCTACAGATGTCAAGCACACCCGTCGTACCCTTTTATACTGTGACGAGGCTCTGACAGCTGATAGATGGCGAGTACAAATGTTAGAGTTCGGTCAAAGACGGAACTTTACAGCCCTTCAGGTGTGCTATACCTAGGGATGCCAACTTTTTTTATATCAAATATAGTGTTTTCGAAGCCACTGCCCAAATTTAGTAGATGGCGAAAAAATATAGTAGGCATATTTCAAAAGCATTTTTTTCTTTAAATGCATATTTTTTTTCTACTAGGAGTATGATCTTTCATTAACTGGTTTTTATTTTTAAATGTTTCATAACAATTTTTACACTCTAAATAAAGGTTACTGGCACTATTGCGCTCATTACTCCATTTTGTATTGAAGTAAAAATACAGGGTCGCAGGGAGTTATTTGATAATTTCCCACCAAAAAAAAAAAAAGGTTCGCCGGGAAATCGACGCGAAAACTGTTACCGGGGATTCAGTACATGATTCTGAACTCCTCTGCATTTAAAATTTTTCGTCGATTATTTAAAAAAAAACATCTGCTGTTCCATAGAAAAGTGTACCTACGCGGTCAAAATGTATGGAACAGCAGGTTTTATTTTTTAAGAATCCATGGTAACAGATTTCGCGTCGATGTCCCTGCCACCCTGTATAGTAAGCGCCTAACATATTTTTTCTTTAGAAATATAGTATTTAGGCTTCTAATATAGCAGGATACTATATTATATAGTAGGGTTGGCAACCCTAGCTATACCAATCATTTAAACTTCGTCATCCAACTCGCTTAACCTGCGTACCTAATCTATCTACCTATCTATCTACCTAGGTATAGCGACAACTTCACTCAATTAACACGCCAAGGAATCCTCAATCTCATTTACGATTTTGAATACTTAGAAATGTTAAACTCTGAAAATGAAGTGAAATTAAGCTCGGACGGCTTTTAACTAACTAATTAGCATTTACCACGCTAAGTACTTGTATAAGCTATTACTTTTTGACCGGAATTGTAGTCAGAATACACAAACATCAGCAGAAATTCTAAACTGTCCTGTATTTCTCCAGTGCAAATGTAATTCCAAACGGCAAATATCTTACTACGAGGTGAAGTGCACATATTGAGCAAATTCGATTAGGCTTTGTCGGGAACTTGGAATAGAGCCAGGAACAATAAAAAAACGAGAAGCTTTTGTAAGCACAGGTGAGATACACAATAATAAACAAAGCAGGTCGAAAACCAGGTTAGAGGGGTACATACATATATAGGTGTTGGGTTACGCACTTTTATTTGTAAGTTCAGAAACTAAAACTCGACTACTGAAAAATCACGCTCTAAAAAGTATGCTTATATTATATGTATGTATGTACCTATGATTTCTGTCTGAAATATTTTCTCGTTTCCTAGTTTTTAGAGCGTGATTTTTCATCTTTTACCTCATAACTTCTAAACTGCCGATCATAATTTGACAAATGAGGTATTATTGAAAGCGTCTTGATTGGCCGCTAATTATATGCTATGTGAAGTCACATTAAATTCAATATGTGGTGCGCTCTAGAGGACAGAAAGTCAGGAACAAAAAACATAAAAAAATATTGTGTCATGTTGGGTATCAAATGAAAGGGCTCGACGAATACATTACAAATAAGTATATATATCATATTGTCTACCTAAATAAATATTTTTAAATTGTAAAAAACAAGCAAAAGTAAGACTGTGCTCTACGTACGGCGCGGCTGTAAAATTAATACCTATTATACAATAAAACGCAAACAAAAAAATCATTAAAGTGCTCTGCAAATACTGTGACGTCACATAGCCTTTGACTAGCAGACGATCAAGACGCTTTCAATGATACCTCACTTGTCAAATTATAATCGGTAGTTTAGAAATTATGGGGTAACAGATGAACGAACATACATACATACATACATGCATGCATGCAAACATACATACATAATGACATCATAACCCTCCTTTTTGCTTCGTCGTAGTCGGGTAATAACCTATATTACTTAGTGATAATATAGCATTCTACTGGTGAAAGAATTTTTTAAATCGGTCCAGTAGCTTTTGAGTTTATTAATTACAAACAAACATACAAAAAATCAAATCAAATTTCCTCTTTATAATATTAGTTTAGACTAATATTTGCCCGTGGTTTTGCCCACATAGTTTTCGAAAATATCCGACGGGAACGTACTACCGGGCTTTAAAGTACCCTACTACTAACCAGGTGTGTAACGTTTGAAATAATAACAAAAGTTCTAATGATCATATGACCTAATTTCATTTAATATACTTTTTTTTAATATAACGATTAAATAATATAATGAATTATTGATATAATTTCATTTTACCTAATTTTATATGGTATAATCAACATTTTCTATAATGCACTTTTGATTAAATGTTTAATATAATTTAGAAACATCGTCATTAGGGTTACGTTAGGTTAGAACAGTGACGAAGACGAGCGAGCGAAGCGAGCGAGCTGCGGTAGCGGCGTAGCGGCCGCCGAGCGCCAGATCCAATATATTGTTGGTGAATAATTTGGGTTAGATGAGATTATTACATTATGATGTTTCATGATATTTACTTATTCTTTACAGAATTTTAGCTGAAAATGTGTAAATATGAAAATTACATCAACAGAACGTTATAAAAAAGAGCATTATACAAATTGAAAATTATATGAAATGAACATTATACTAAATTTTATTAGAGCAAAAGAAGGTTATATAAAATATAACATTAGATCACATGAAATTAGGTCATTTGTTTTTATAGCATATGAAAATTATATCACGTGAACGTTATTTCAAGTGATAGTACTAGTGACTACATGTTATATATGTAGTATATTACACACCAAAACTAAATGAAAGAATTATGAATGAGTTATGAAATTGGGCACACAGATAGTTTAAACTATCGCTGTGCCCAATTTCATCCAAATCTTTTGCGCCAATATGGAACATACATCCAGACAAAGAGATGAACGGCCAAAAATTCTAAAAACTATATTTTCGGCATCAGACCCGTTCCCACACCTCGTAGTAATAACTATTTTTTTTTCAAAAAAATATTAATTGTACAGTTTTAACTTCGTTACTATTTTATTATATCTATAGATAGATGAGTGTATAAATACGGCGAATATAACTGTTTATTTGCCCAATATGTTTATCCCGTATCGGAATGAACTATTTGAGCATGAGCTCACATACTCGTAGTTCGTTGTTCCTTGCTAAAAAATATGCCAGAATTGGTAGCGAGTCTCAATATCCAACGTGTGACGATAATTTAAGAATAGCCCCTCGTAGAAGCTATTTAAATACCCCTCCCCCCCAACGTGTTATTAATATTTTTTGTAACGTTCAATGAGCCAAATTTACGACCCAGTGGCTCCCGCTTAATGGCAAACGACATGGCGGCAGGTCCAGACGGGATAAGCTGGAGTCCTTTAATTAAGATGGGTCCTTGGCAGCTCTGGACAGAGAGAGATGGAAATAGAGTAGGGAGGACAATAATGTCAAATAAAAAATAAAAATAAAGTTCAATAATCTGGAAATACCTCCCCAACGTGTTATTAATATTTTTTGTAACGTTCAATAATGCCTCCTAATCTGCTCTCCAAAACAGCAGTATAGAAAACTGAAGTCAGTAGCAAACTCAAATAATATTAGTTGACTTGTAAGTAATTGCTGAGAGGCAGTCGTACCATAAGTCAGGCGAAGTCGAAAGTTCGGCTTGACACACGCGGCTATAACAGCAAACTATGAGGGTTTGTGAACTGCGGTGTGAACAACCCTTCCTAACTTTGATCACGACTTGCTACAACACAACTATGTATGTACTGTGCCTACAGGTTGAATATATGTAAAGTCACGTGGTAAAAGATGGGATGTTCAATTTTGTAGGGTACGCTACCTTATGGCCGGTACAGATTGGTGAAGCGTACCATAAAATGCAGCCTAATGTAGGTAAAACACTTTGAAACAAGACTAGTTGTTGTGTTACATTTCTTGTCACATTGCATAAATTAGAACGGCTAATTTGTGTTCTATTTCATTTTGCACAACGGCCGTGTTACCCCATTCTACGATAAATACTTAAAGTTATTTTCGATTTTTAAAGGTTAAAAAAAAAAGGTTATTCGGTTCGCATATTAGGAATCGAGGATCCTTTAACAGCCCTTTGCCTAAAATGTCACCCTGTATGCGAGTCGTGCAAATATACGCGTCGGTCATGACCCGTCTGTGGGAAGGCGTTATAAGTATGTGTCAAGATTTCGGGAATTCTTTTGGCCCTTATATTACGGAAGAGGTAAGTAATGCACGAATATATTCGACATAACAATTTGATTTTATCTCAACTTTGAATAAATATTGCTTGGCTTTTAGTTTTTTTACATGTTATTTTCTTTTTCACCACTAACAGCCCTTTGCCTAAAATGTCACCCTGTATGCGAGTCGTGCAAATATACGCGTCGGTCATGACCCATCTTTGGGAAGGCGTTATAAGTATATGTCAAGATTTCGGGAATTCTTTTGGCTTTATATTACGGAAGAGGTAAGTAATGCACGAATATATTCGACACAACAATTTGATTTTATCTCAACTTTGAATAAATATTGCTTGGCTTTTAGTTTTGTTACATGTTTTTTTTTTTCACCACTGTTTACAGGGTGATGTTACAACGGTATTAAGTTTCATAGTCACTGCAAACAATTTATAACTTTACTTTGAAACTGAAAAATCGACCACAAAACCGACCGTCGATATTTTGGTCTCTGTGGTTGCTATCAATAAATTAATTATTTTAAAAAGACCGAAACGATTTACGATTTCGTTAATAAGTAAGTTGACAATCATTTTGTCACCGAAGCTCCTAGACTTCTGGCGATGAAAGTGTCACAGATAACCCGTGTAGATACCTACATAAATATGTTGGACTATCCATATTTAGATATATAAAAGTATTCGGTCGCACATTTTCATAAAAGCAGAAAGAATGACGCCCATTTTTTTATAAAAAAAACTAAGCATTTTATTCGACATTATTAAAATACTTCAAAGTTATGCCCTTGCCATCGTTCTCCAAATCGAATTACGGACCATAGAGACGGTAACTGTAAAGGATCTTAGCTCCAGCCTGGAAGCTAAGATTAAACTGAGCTTAACAGCCTCCTTGCGGCGTCGATCAGTGTTTTAGCACCACGTTTATATCTTTAGTTATTATTTCATTAAATGGCCTATTCTGCTGACAGTGAAGGCTTTACGACCGCGTGGTCAGACTGCGTTTATAGACGTTTATGTCATGTTTAGCAGTAATAAAAGAGCCTTGGTATTGCGTTCTTTTGTTATACGTAGAATGGTGGTAATGTTTCGCAGTTAAAAGCGGCCACGTGCGAGTCGAACTCGCACACGAAGGGTCTCGTACCACAACCACATAACTTTTCTTGTATGAAGTAAAATAATATTTGTCTAGCCTTTTCCCAACTATGTTGGGGTCGGCTTCCAGTTTAACCGGATGCAGCTGAATACCAGTATTTTACACGGAGCGACTGTAACTGGCAGACAGTAACTGGGATGTGGAGGTCAGATAGGCATCTGACCTCCACATTCCAGTTACTGGGTAATACGATACCCCTTGGTAAGACTGGTTGTCAGATTTTAGGACTTCTGACGACCTGTAACGACTGTCAAAGATTCACGAATGACAGCCGGGACCAACGGCTTAACGTGCTTTCCGAAGCACGGAGGAGTCTCGGTATGAAAAGATGGTCACCCATCTACGGACCAACCCCGGCAAGCCTAGCTTAACCTGATGGATTGATCCGTGCGGCTGTTATTACTTAGCCACAAACTCCTCAATGAAATAAAATAAAATAAATAACTAAATTATATAGTTAAAACAAAGTTAAATATTAAAGGGTGGTTTTAATTTAAACCATACTCTGAAAATTTCAAGTCTCTAACTATTATGATTTAAAAGGTACAGCCTTGTTACAGACGGATGGAAGTACAGCGAAGCCTTAGTAATAGGGTCCCGTTGGCACGCTTTGGGTACGGAACCCTAAAAACTGTTCTCAGTCACGGTTCTTAGTAAAGGACAAGTGACTGAAGTGACCTACTTCTTCAATAAATCTCTGGAAGAGAATTCCATAGAAATAAACTGAGAAAGATATGAAATATGAAACAAAGAGACTCGAGAATTTAATTTTATGAAAACTGTTTTAAAATATGAAGACGCGCGTAGATGGAAAACTAGGTCATTCATTAAAGGTAAGCATATAGCGATCTGTTATGATGCAGACAGCTCGGCTGGCATGGCTGAGCGATTTCTATGCTACGGATAGCGGGTTTGATTCTCAATCCAACAAATAAGTATTTGAGTTGTGTGTTTAGTGCAAGTACGAAAAAACAAACGAGTGAAACGAAGCTACCAAATATTTTTACTGGGTAACATGATGCCCCTTGGTAGGACTGGTTGGCAGACTTTCGGGCTTCCGACAACCCGTAAGAACTGTCAAAAATTTACAAATGACAGCCGGGATCAAAGGCTTAAAATGCTTTCCGAGGTACGAAGGGGTCTTGTTATGTAAAGATGGTCACCCATCTGCGGACCAACCGCGGCAAGCGTACCTTAACGTAATGTCAAGGTGATTAGACTAATCATCTTGACGAATCGTGAGCACCACGTCCCAGGCGTGTCTCAAGAGTGTTTCCAGCCATGTAGTATTAAATTATCTATGACCTGCAGTAAACTGCATAAATCAGGTTAGTTACATGTTTAAGAGCACACGAGCAGTTTATACGTCCATGATAACAACGTCATCTTAGAACCAGGTTTGGGGATGCAACTATACCTAACACAAGTGTGCAATTTTCACTTTCATTACCGATAAATATTTTATGTTATCTGTTTCGAAGGAGTCTTGTGTTGTATTTACAAAATTAAATAAGGATTGATCACATAAACCTAAAGAAATTAGTTTTGTTGCTAAACGAGAAATCCAATCCTTATATCGGTAGGTGCAGAATCCTCTCATGGCTTGAAATAACATATTACTAACTACACCTAAAGTACAATCCAAGTAGGTAAATCAATGCCGAATACCTATACTATAACTATATCGTTACATATGAATAGTTTTAGCCCCCGGCGTCGTCTGCGGGAGCTTTGAAATTGGACAGTATTTACCGCTCGGCCCTTATTTAAACAGGGGATAAAACATCCGACCCGTCTGCAGACAGACACTGGAGCCCTTGCCTATTCAATAACCCATTTGATTCCCGGAAATTGTAACATTGGAACTCTTATGTCAATGTGCTCAGTTATGTTCAGTAACATCCGAGAGGGAAAGCAATTTTGGACGTGTTTTTCATTCAGTGTTCAAACAACTTATTTATTTATTTTGGGACGTGTTCGGCTGTAAACGTTTACCTGCGGTGAAAATAAGATTGGATGCTTTCATAAAATGATTTTGGAATAGAAAGATTCAGGTTTATTAAATAAGTTATGTTAAAATCCTGTAGAAAGGAGGCTTTGATGTTGTTTATCGAATATGTTAACATATACTACGCATAATTCAAACCTACGACTTCTGCTAAAAATATCCTTTTTGGATAACCCAAAGTTTCTTTGCTCTGAACCTTGAAATTAAACTCAAATCCTCCTGCGGCGGTATCGGTTACAAGAAATGCGGCCTTAGATTGACAATCAATACAATTTCTAACAATACGTTTTCAGTCAAGTGAAAGTCTTTCAAAGCAAAATTCTTGCGTTCACTCCAGGGAAGTTACAAAATTGACTTCCCTCCCGTACAAAGAGAAAAATTAATCGATTAACGATCAACATTTCAAATAAAACGTCCCAATCAGGTAGTAAAAGAAAGGGAAACTTTGTAAAACGTCGTAAAACGACATTTTGTTTTAATTCCTCTTCTGATTCAAACTCGAGTTGAATAAAATTTTCAACGAAGTGTGTCCTTTGAAGTGGGTTGGTCGGTTTGTTCCCCCACCCCCTGCCACCCGCCTGCCGCACCGCAGACCAGGTAACAATTTCCCTATGCGGTGCGGTACCTGCATGGAAATTTTTGAAATAAACAAACAGCCAGATTCGTTATGGAAACTTGTTTTCTAAACTGCTGCCGCGACAGCATGACACGTAGTTTGATGCCTCGTTAGTTCTAAACCCATCATGCTCTTGTTTTTGTCCTTTCCTTTATATTCTAGATCCAGTTACCAGTTTAATCAAATGCGGTTCAGTTGTATCATTCGTATTTATAGTGAGCGACTGTTGTTCGAATTCCATTGAATAGTCTTTGCTCTGAACATTCAGTTAGTTGTTTCCTATACTTTTGCCATAATTTTGATACGAGTACCTTGCATAAATAAGTAAAGTACGTGGACAGCGTAAGTACTACTCGAATATTATATAATATACATATTATATAGTTAATTGATTCAGGCGTGCCCTTGCGGGAATCCATTATGAAATACAATAGACGAGGATGATATTTTGTAAGCAACACACCAATATATTTCTACATATACTACTACTTTATCCACGGACTACTAAACATATCCACGTCTATTTTATTTTACAAATTATTTAATAACGAAATCAGAAAATACTTGTTTATACAGGACATCGACTCGCAAACTGTAACTAAATTAATTACGCACATGATCCTAGACTCCCTAGCGTAGAAATATTTCGATGGTTTTCTAGAAAAATAACCAGCTATTTCACTCAAAATGTATGGAACAGCTGTATTTAAAAAAAAAAAACCTACGAATAATTTCAACGAACCCCCTTTTTTATTTATTTTTTTGGGTGGGAAATCATCAAATAACTTCTCCCGCTCTGGGCGGAGCGGGAGGGCGTATCAGACTCTTACTGACTAAAACCCACCCGTGTTCCTTCGGTACCTTTACTTACATTTGCAATGGGCAATTAGCTTCAACTTTCTGACTAACTGACCGACTCTTTGACAATTCAAAAGTGCCTATTAATGGTTTAATTGAAATAAATGGTTTGAGTTTTGAGTTAATATTTCAGAAACCTAGCTTCAATTTAAAACATGCTCAGATATCAGTTATGAACCACATTAGGTCTGGAAGTATTAAATCGATATTTATTAATGCACTAACTTCTAGAGGGTATTCTAGAAGTTAGTGCATTAATAAATATCGTGACTTTGAGTTGACGCTGTCATTTTTTGGGCAAACTCAATGGATAAAGATACAGTATTTAAGGCCCAAAAAAATTCTCCGGTCAATGTTTAAACTTAAAACTACAGACAGCTGCAAGCCTTATTTTAAGCAGTACAATACCTTGACAGTTCCTTGTATATATATTTTAGAAGTACATATGTTTGTCAAACAAAATCCAAGTTGTTTTGAACGTCTAGCTGATGTATTTCCAAGAAATAGGCGTGACAATAATAAATTATGTCAATTGCCGTGTCAAACTACTTTGGTGCGCAGTCTACTGTATGGCTCCAATTATTTACATAATTACCAAGTGGTCGGAAAGACTTGACAACAGTGCTGTTTAAGAGTAGACCACGTATTTTATTAAAGAATAAGGCGTACTGCAGTGTGACTGAGTTTTTATCACAGATTTTTTTTTGCTGAAATGCTGCTCCCATAAGGTAATATTCTAAAAATTATTCTATATTAACACTTTTTTATTTAATTTATTATTTTAGACGAGAATGTGACTGAATACCTATTTGTTTATATGCCGTCTTATTTTATTGACATTTTATTAATATTATTAACTATTAGTGTTTGGCATGAAATTGTGACATGTACCTTGACTTTACATTTTTGTTTTCATTTTGTTAATGTGACATTTGATTATCTACTTGAACAATTTCAAATTCATATTCAAATTCATTTATTCACGTATAAATAGAGTAAATACAATCGGTGGTTTCCATGTTACATTATTTGGTCTTATAATTCTATTTAGCCTGTGGTATGGCATGTGAATCGTTTTCTTAGAAGTAAAAAGGAATAAAGAAATATAAATAATGGTTAGTCTTTTGTATGCCTTCTAGCGGGACGTAGTATAGACCGATATTTATTTGTAATATCTGTATAATTTTTATCCTGATATTATAGCCTGAAATTAAATTGAATTAAAAAAGTCAAAATCAAAAAGTCAAATTCAGTCAAAGTTAAAGTCAAGGTCAAAGTCAAAGTCATGGCGCTGGCGATGATGATGAATAGAGTATATCATTTATACCTCAGCCGAGATGTCAAATGTCACACATCATATGCGACTAATGTAAGACTCGCTCATTTTTTTTATTTCCTCACACAAGGCATAGTATAACGTTGTATGATACACGTGCGTAAAATGATTTCCGACTCGTGTCGACTTATACACTCGTCGGAAATGACCTACTTACCGCACTTGTAGCATAAATAACTATAATTAAACAACTTATTCAATCCCAGATTTAATAACACCTTGGAATCGATACAGCAAGAAATAATTACAAAGTTTCTCCTCATTTAATAGTTAACAGTCAAGTCAGAGAGTTCTCTTAGCCGTCGTGATAGAAAGCTCGTTAGTATGTATAGACTGGACAAGGAAACCCGAGGCGCGTCTGAGAGCGAGGATTATTGGCCTCACTTCCCTCGACTATAGATAAATCCGGAATACCTTCCGTGGGATGTGCACTGAATTGCTTTAAAACTAAAATTGGATCGAATGAACAGAGAATTGGAGGTGATTGGCATTGCAGGAAATGGGTAATAAAGTGCTCGGCTATTGTTTGCTTGGACAGCTAGTTAAAATAGTAATCTTCTAAGAGATAAGAAATTTTAGTGATAAATTCTCTACTTGTACATCTTATTATTTCAAGAATGTTAGCTTTAAGAGAGTTCCTTCTAAAAGTTGGCGTCGTCGCAAATAGCTGTCAAATATTACTACGAAATATTATACTTGTTTTGATTAATTTGGCAATATTACTGTATGGAAATATGAAATATCGCTAACTAGTGAGCCAAAACAATTACGATTGTAAAACTGATGATTTGATGTTGTAACCGTTTTAGGTTTAAAAAGCTTTTTTACATCTAGAACTAAATATTCGGTGTAACGATATTAATTATTGCACTTCATAATCAATATTTTAGTTCACTAGTTAACGATATTTCCATACAGTAATATTGCCAAATTAATCCAAACCTCGAAATATTGACAGCTATGTGCAACGTTGCCACTTTCAGAATGCACGCTCTTAAATTATGTAAATAGGCATTATTACTAACTAACTGGGATAATTATTTAATGATGTCTAACCAAAACCATGGGGGCAAAATAGATTTTATAGAAGGTTTGATTGGAAGATAGCAGCGTTTCAGAACTGCAAACGCTTCAACCCGACATTGGAATTATTGCTGAAAATTTATAGATTAATCTAGAGGCTGTACCACAAAACCGTAGTCGTGCAAATGATAGCTGGGACGTTGACTGCTAAATTATAAAATGTTGAACATGGTTGATTTTCCTGCCCAGACTTGAGACTGCTATAGGTGATAATCGGACAAGAACAATAAATTATTTCCATACCTGTTCCAGCAATTCCGAAGGTATGGTCTACGCTTATTTTTAACGTGTACTAATGTCAAAAATACATAAGCAACTATGTACAATTTCAAAAGAGCGAATCTAGCGAAGAAGTAATAAATTGTTTTAATTAATTAATTTGCACCAAGGTACTTAGTTGCCCATTTTTTCTTTGTATAGGTCACAGTATGATTATGAACATCGTTAGTTCATAATTGATTTATTTGTATACACCACAAAAATACATAACAAAAAATAAATCAAATACTACAAAATATACAATGGGCGGCCTTATCGCTTTCCGCGATCTCTTCCAGGCAAC
Source organism: Omphaloscelis lunosa (assembly GCA_916610215.1). Lineage (NCBI taxonomy): Eukaryota > Metazoa > Arthropoda > Insecta > Lepidoptera > Noctuidae > Omphaloscelis > Omphaloscelis lunosa. The sequence goes on along the minus strand of OU744265.1, from coordinate 5,987,141 downwards.
CTTGGAATGGACAGTGAATTTGCCTGGACATAACATGGGGCTGTCGTTGTTCATAATCTACCTAGCGAGTCCATAAGCTAAGTACTGCTGGAGGAGCTCGTGGCTAAGTAATAACTGCCGCACGGGACGATCCATCAGGTTAAACTAATTTAAAAATTTAATTTTGTGAATACAACACAATACTCCTTCGGAACAGACATTGATACAATGAAAAATATTTACCGGTAATGAATGTTAAAACTGCACATTGTGTTAGGTATAGTCGCTTCCCCAAACCTGGTTCTAAGATAACGTGGTTATCATGGAAGTATGAACTGCTCGTGTGTTCTTAAATCATGAATAATACGGTAGTTGCCTAGGTAAAAAAAAAAAAAATATATTTAGTCCGTCTTTCAGATAATAAAAAAATATTAGATACGTATTTTTTGCTCAATCATATTAATAAAAAATAACTTAGAAAACACGCATTAAAGTTGGAGAGTGGGGGCTCGCTACGTCACAAATCAGTATAAAATCTAGCAAGCAGTGACGTCATGCCTCATTTTAATACAATGAAAAATATTTACCGGTAATGAATGTTAAAACTGCACATTGTGTTAGGTATAGTCGCTTCCCCAAACCTGGTTCTAAGATAACGTGGTTATCATGGAAGTATGAACTGCTCGTGTGTTCTTAAATCATTAATAATGCGGTAGTTGCCTAGGTAAAAAAAAAAAATCTATTTAGTCCGTCTTTCAGATAATAAAAAAATATTAGACACGTATTTTTTGCTCAATCATATTAATAAAAAATAACTTAGAAAACACGCATTAAAGTTGGAGAGTGGGGGCTCGCTACGTCACAAATCAGTATAAAATCTAGCAAGCAGTGACGTCATGCCTCATTTAAACTCAATGTATCGCCGTAATCTTTTAATTACGTTAAAATATAAAAAATACGTGTTCTATATTTTTTATTAATCTACCTTCCGGACTAAAAAATTTTTTTTATGAAACAAGCCTATTTACTACTGACTGGAAACACTCTTTAGACACTCCTGGGACGTGGTGATCACGGTTCGTCAAGATGATTAGGCTAATCATCTTGACTTTACCCTGAAGGATCTTGTGGCTATGTAATAACAGCCGCACGGGTCGATCGATCAGGTTAAGCTACGCTTGCCGTAGTAGGGCCGTAGATGATGGGTGACCGTCTTTAAATACCAAGATTCCCCCGTGCCTCGGAATGCACGTTAAGCCGTTGGTCTCGGCTGTCATTCCTGGATCTTTGACAATCAAAAGTTGAGAGTCTGACAACCAGTCTTACAAAAGGGTATGGTTAATACCATACCCTTTTGTAAGACTGGTTGTCAGACTGGGTAATCCCAGTTACTGGGTTGTAGAGGTCAGATAGGCAATCGCTCCATGTAAAATACTGATATTCAGTTGCATCCGGTATGACTGGAAGCTGACCCCAACATAGTTGGGAAAAGGCTAGGCAGATATTTTGCGAGACTATAAACTATTGAAAAATTGTGAACTGCATTCATTTTCGGTAATTTATAATTTGTGAATGTCAAATTATTAAATTGTGAACGAACCTACATTGGGGACAATGGACATCTGCAATCCGAGGGACATTGCAGGTGCTTTATCGACCCTAGAAACAAAACTCGAAATAATGTTGTGTCTTAAACGTATTCCTCAACATAACTCTCACAAACATCCAACAGCTTTCCCAAGCCTCAGACGAAGAAGTTGGGTAGGCCTTTGGTCCACACCAATGCAACCTGTATCGACACCCTTGCGCCATCCCATCTTATACACGGCGGGCTGTGCTGGGGCGGTTAATGCAGGTGCAGGAAACGGCGCAAATATAACAAGCTGTTTGGGGTTGAAACACTAGAGTGCTCATCGAATATTTCGTGACATTGCCAAGCGGTTGGTCCACTCTTCACATGGCCAGAGGGCTGCCCAATTCTTTAGGTCAAAGAATCAGCATTGCCATCCAACGTAGCAATGCTGCCAGCTTTTTAGGCACTTTTTCCGCTGACAGCAATGCGAAAGAATTTTGTGATGCCCAATGAGCTCTTCCCTTTATTTTTTTTCCTTTACATACGTGTACAGGACATATATAATAGTTGATTTTATATACATAGTTTAAATAATTTACATAACATCATAACATCACGCCTGTATTCCCCGAAGGGTTAGGCAGAGGTGTACCTATAGTACACCCACATTTCGCCAGTTATGTTTAAGTCCCATGTAATAGGGGGCGAGCCTATTGCCATCAACCGGGCACATATCCAGACTCGAGGCTGCTACTGAGAAATTCCAGATGGAGATACCCAATAACACCTTGCCCGACCCGGGAATCGAACCCAGGACCTCATACTCAGCAGTAGCGCTTTAGGACCACTAAACCAACGAGGCAGTTAAAAATAATTTGTAATCAAATATTATTGAAATAAATGACCTAGCCTGAGACTGACGGGCTCAAGAGTGCCATATCATTGGCGTAGCTGATACTATTATTAAACGCTACTCCATCTATATAAAAATGAGTTTGCAAGCTACTGAGCTCACTAATGAGTTCATCTATGTATATGTTAAACAATATCAGAAAAGTTAAACCACCCTGTCGGACCCCACACTGCAACCTATACTCATCAGAATTGGCCTCAACCCAACGCACACAGTTCACCTAGTGAGCATACCAGTACCTGAACATCTTTATAATTTCTACTGGCATATTTGCTTTGCGTAATTTGCCCCATAACTTGACATAAATTACCATTATATCAAATGCCATTGATATATCAAGGAAGCAAGAAAAGACAATTATCTACGTAAGCTTAAGCTTACTGAATTTTTAGGCACAATATAGCAGTCTCTGTTGATAGTACCTCGCGGAAACCGTGCTGAGCATCATGCAACGTAATATTCTTCTGTGGGAAGGTGTTCAAGAGACTATCAATAACTTTTGCGACAATCGTTGCCAGAGAGATCGGTCTGTAGTTTGTCTTGCCCGATATGTCACCAGTTTAATTATTAATAAAATAGGTAGGGTAGGTTAGGTAGCTAGGATTTTATAAGTAGGTTCTTAACAGTGTTGCCAACCCGTACGATAATTTGGCCAAAGGTAAGATGTACGATAAATGTCTAATGTACGATAATTTTGAGATTGGCTGAAAAAAATATTAAAATCTCCATTAACAATACGTATTTGTTCTCTCTCTCTCTCTCTCTCTCTTTCCCTCACATTTAATTCACAAGCTCACAGTCTGTGGGAACGACGTGAATGCACAAAAAACTTTGACAAAATATGTCTAGGGTTTGTGCTGCTAGCGCCAGTAATGGTGAAACTAGGCATATATTTCTCCTTTGACTCTAAAGCAAAATTAATAATTGTCTTTCGATGTTCTTCTCTTGATGTTGAAATGGAGTGTTCAGAAACAAGATATCGAATAGACAGGGTTGTATTCGATATCTTGTTTTTGAACACTCCGTTTCGAATGAATAACTATTGAGCGTTTATCGAGGACCTCAAAAACCAAGCATTAGTGTCTGAAATACGTATATGTTCAATGACTACCCATGTTCTGCTTACCTCTATCCTGCAGGGCTCCAGTTCTGACGTCCACCACAAGCAGAGCGACAATGCTCATGAACCACATCGAGGAGTACATTGCTTCTGTCACTACAAACAGTCTCCTGGAGATCGTTCACTTAGTTTCACTGTGCTCCTAGTCTTTTATTACCATTTATATATGTTCCTTTAATTATCTTCCAATCAGTTTAGTATTCTGACGAAATTATCTAGTAGGAAAAACTAACTAACATGAGATCTATTGTAATAGTTTCAACATTTTTTTAAACTGAAATTGAGTTCCTTAGAGTAGTTAAAATAATTAAACGTCTCCTTTCTTTTTTCGTATATATTTGAAAGCTATATACGCTAAGCAACAGAACGATCACCAAACTTTTAAAAGGGTAGGGTAATAGTAGTCTATCATATATTTATGCCTTAATGTGTGCTTGTGATTGAATACTTTAAGCATTCGCGATAATAATATTTAATATATTTAATAATAATATTTAATATATTTAATAATAATATTTAATATATTTAATAATAATATTTAATATATTTAATAATAACATTTATTGATAATATTAATAATATTTATAGAGGCCCATAATTGAGTGTGCAAGTCACCCCCTGCCATTTTATCCGTGTACATAATAAAACATTGATCAGGCAGGGGCCATAGGCCTTCTATAGTTCTAGATAACCAATGCACTATAGTTACTCAAACTCATAGCCCAATATATTTTATTTCATGTTCTGCAATAGTTCTGCACCAACCGGGGGTTGTCCTTGGGTGCAATTTCGTAGTGCATAGAGGGATAATCGTCGGTTGGTACCACATTCCATTTAAAATTGTCTAAGGGACCTCTGCGAGTTGGCTTTGGCCCCTCGTACGCCTTCCAAAGGTCCGGGACCCTCGGGTCCTGAGCAATATAAAAAAAAATATAATAATATTTATAGATGCGATGAAACTACAAACAAATGTTCTTTATTGATACTAGATTATTGAGGCTAACAGCCTTTTACTTTCAACTTGAGCTCATTTTGATAAAAATCAAGCTCATCGTAGCTTTAATATTAATCATTATATTTTTATCAGACCCTGTCTGAGGCAGACACGAGATTATTTATGAATTGTGAGAAACGTGATGGTAGCACGTTCCTAATCATTTATTTACTAACATGGTTGACGCTTACCTACCAGTTGTACAGTACACTACACACAGAAGTACACTACAGAATACTTTGTCATCAAAATTGAGCTGAGATACAATATAACGAGATTTTACACATTTATTTATTTTCAATTAGTTGATCTTTATACAAAACAATATAACTAGCAAGTACGAAATACTATCAAATTTATTTTAGAAATAAATGTCGTACATGTTAAAAATTATTCAAACTTTTCACTAAAATATGCAGCACAGATAAAAATAAATACGAGTCCACACACGTGTTTACCCAACCGCGAGTTCGTAGCACCGCGTAGCGGCTGCGTAGCGCCGGTACTACGGCTCGTAGCCAACTGCCGTAGCTCGTAGCGCGTAGCTCGGCAGATTCGCGCATCCCCCGGGGCGGTTGCACTGAGCCACGTGAATTATTCCCTCCAATGTTCACAAAACCATGTATCGCTTCTATTGCTGCTTGTTCATGCAAAGTTCAATATTACTCTCTAACAAAAACAGACATGTATTTTGTTCTAAATTACTCAGGGACTTGCCTGTGTGTGCGTAATAGAATAAAACGAGAGTATCATGTTAAAAGCGGCTGTCGGCTGGCGGATTACCTGGCTATTGTGTGTAGATAATATTTCTATTTGCTTGTGTTTGGTAATACCCTATTTATATCACTTATCTCTATTGTTGTTCGTTCGTTGTAGGTTGGATAAATGATTTACTCGTAAATATTGTTTTAGGTTGTTATTATAAGCTTAGCTGGTAATAGAAAAAGGATTCATTTTCATAAATTTTGCGATGTTGATCCTACGTTAAAAATACTAAAATAAAATAAATTATACAATAAATGTAATGGGTATACAGTAGAAATATGTTCTTAATGTCCCTCGGTAAACTTCGTGTTTCGTCAGTCGTCGGATTTCTATCAGTTGCCCTTTACACTTGGTGCAGACCGAACGCTCTATAGAGCTGTTAATATTCTTTTAATAAATATAATTTATTTGAAAAATGGTAGGAAAGCTGCTAAAGTCGCAGGCACGACAGATAGGAAAATAGTTTTACAGCTCTATATAGTTCACACGGAAATCAAAACAAAACAACAATTAAGTACTTAGTTCTGAATTCTAATTATTATACACGATAAAATAAATCTAATAATTGATGGACATGGAGATTAGCATTCGTTTGTATTCGGAAATGCGATGATTCCCGAGGGACATTATGAAAATAGAAATACTGTACTATTAGGTCACCTCTGCCTTCACTTTCGGAGAAAACGGGCGTGATGTTACTTTATGTTATCTAAACATATTATAAAATAAAGTCACTTTTCGTGTCTCTCTCTGTGACCGCATTGTTCTTCTAAAATACACAATGGATTTTCATGCGGTTTTCATCATCATTTAAGAAATTCATTCCGGAAGGTTTATATGTTACATTTGTTCAAAAATAAATAAATAATAATAAAATGTATTTCATTATTTACATATAAATTGTATTTTTAAACATGAGAATAAAAAAAATTAAAATATAAAAACTAATAGCCCACCGGTATCGGGAACAGGGTCCAAGCTACCGGTGGTCAGGGCTCTAGAGAGAGAATCCTCCTGACAATGCGAGTCATGTACCGCTTTCGGAATCAAGCCCTTGATTCAGCTTCCCAACGAGAGCCTGCTTAAGTGTTGGTCGAGGCTCTTGGCGATTAAGCCATGGGTTGTCGCGACTATCGACATAATGATTGTTGAGTCCACATCCCACATGTCAACAACCTCGCGAGTCAAGATACTTGATTTGTTTATTTTTCTCCGGTTCTCGTCATGCGGGACCGTTATGTCAATAATCATTGCGCGCCGCTCTCCTCGATCCACCACCAGTATATCAGGTTTATTGGCAACAATAGTACTGTCAGTAATGATGGATCGATCCCAGTACAATGTGATATTTCCATTTTCGAGAGCTGGATCGGGCACATACCTGTAGTGCGGCACTTCCGATTCTACAAGAGTGTAGTTCAGAGCAAGTTGCTGGTGGATAATCCTGGCCACATGTTGTGTCTATGCTAGTACTCTTCGTTAGCTAGACGAGCACACCCGGAGATAATATGTCGGATTGATTCTCCCGGATGGTGGCATGCCCGACAGATGTCAACCGTGCCGTCCTTCACAATGAATCTCCGGTAATTGTTCGTCATCATAACTTCGTCCATAATTGCACAGACAAAACCTTCGGTTTCCCCAAAGAGGTCACCAAAACGCAGCCAGGCTACGGAAGCTAGTAAATCTACATCGGGCCCATGCAGGGCCCGAAAGTACCGTCTGTGAAGCTCCTTACTCTGCCATATCTCCATGCGATCATGGATCGCTTGACACTAAGGATTCTCTATAGCGAAGGAGAGCGGGGTAAGGCCCTTGTCTACCACGACCACATCTCGATGCATCCCCACGTCGCCTTCTAGGAAATATTCCCTGAGACTGCATATTTCGCGATTGTGCTTTTAAAAAGACTCGACCTCTGTGCGGGATATACAGTCTCATTACCGATGACCGTGGGTGATGCATTCAATATGCAGTCATCAACGTACGGACCCTCCATCCAAGGCATCGAGTTCGGTCTGAGTCCATTTGAGTATGCCGAAATAGTACATCAAAACCGGCATGACCCAACCGTTGAAGGCGCGCACCTTGTTTCCGCCTGATAGAAGACTATTAAATACTTTTTTCAGGCGGCCAAAGAAGCGCTCCTGCAACGATTGTTTCATGTCAGTAACATTGATGCCCAACGCTTCCGACATACCCAAATACTTATAGGTTTCGGATGCCGAGAGGGGTCTAAGGTTTATGGAATCCGGGAGTTGGGTTCCCACGGATTCCACAATCTCCCCTCGCTTTACATGCATGACCGCATATTTCTCCACACTAAATTCTATCCTAATGGCGCTACTGAAAGTTTCAGTTACTGACAGTAGCTCCATCAGTTGCAAATTGTTGGGGGCAAAGAGTTTTAGGTCGTCCATGTAGAGGAGGTGAGATATAACCTGACCACCTCTCCTCAACCGATAGCCAAGACCTGAATCCTCCAGCAGTGTGCTTAGAGGATTCAGGGGTAAGCAGAACCAGAGCGGACTTAAACTGTCGCCTTGAAATATGCCTCGCTCGATCCTTATCGACTCGCTATTTCTCTGGATATTTCGACATCCTGGATAACGAAGAACCGTTCTCTATTGCCCCATACATGACATCAGGAAGGTGCGCAGATTTGTATCTAATTTATACAACTCCAGCACCCTCATGAGCCATGTATGTGGCACCGAGTCATAGACCTTCTTATAATCTATCCAGCATGTCGACAGATCCTTTCGGGAACGGCGAATCTGTTGGCTAATGGCCATATCAATGAGGAGTTAGTACCCGTTCCTACATCCATTTTGAGAGGCAGACATACTAGAGTTGGTGTCATAATGTTTGTTAATTTTAGCTCTCAAAATGGATGTAAGAATTTTATAGACCGTCGGTAAACACGTGATCTGTCTACAATTTATGTGTTCCGCGGTGCTACCAGATTTATGGAGCAGGTGGGCAACTCCTGTCGTTAGGAACTGGGGTAGCGAACCAGACTCCAAAGCAGTCTGGTACTGAGCCGCCAAGCGAGCGTGCGATCTTACAAACCATTTGATCCAGAAGTTGTGCAGCCCGTCCGGCTCTGGAGACTTCCAGTTAGGCAACAAAGGGACTGTACGAGCTACATCTTTGGGGCAGATAGTAATAGCCCCCAATTCTGGTATTAGGTCGCAGGCTTGCTCGACTTCCCGAGTCCAATCACCTTCGGTGTGACTGACAGGCACCGACCAGATGCTGCGCCAGAAAGAGCACATGGCATCATCATCCGGCAGATGCGTGTCAGCCACACCTTGGTCTGGTCGCTCCCAAGCCCTATAAACCCACCTTTCGTCGCTCTGGAAGGTGCGATTCTGAGTGTATCGCTCTACTCGCCGCTTATACTTACGAATACGGTTACGGTACGGGGGGACGATGACAGTGACTATTATTATTATTTTAGTTATGTAAAAGACTTAAAACATAAAATGTATTTATTTCCAAAAGGTTACGGACTTAATTCTAGTGGTAGGAGGTAAGTACAGAGCAAAATAATCCATGCTGCAGAAATCTACAGACAATAATTGGTGAGCCCTGCCTCTTAAACTAGGGTTACCTGTATCTTAAGAGACAGTGTTCAGCTATGGGGATATTCTGATAAGATTTATACAACTTGTGAATTGTGTCGATCTACGAAGTGATTTTAAAATTTAGCTTTGTTTCGTTTATAATTATTACAATAAAGCAGGGTAACAGTTCAAGGGGTGGATGAGTGTGTATGTGGATGTATGTGTGTGTGTGTGTGTGTGTGTGTGTGTGTTTGTGATGGTGTGTTAGAGAAAGTTGTAATATTGGGAGAGGTTTCCTTCTGATTAAATACTGATATATTAATATTAAGCACATTTTATAAAATGTTTTTATATTTTATATGTTCTAATATTTAAAAATATAATATTTGTGCCCGGTTGATGGCAATAGGCTCGCCCTTTATTATGTGGGACTTAACACTTTGAAGGACACTATACGCCCATAGGCGTCATAATAATAAAACTTCTATTGTGTCTCGTGTACTGTCCTTCAAAGTGTTAAACATAATTGGCGAAATGTGGGTGTGCTATAGGTACACCTCTGCCTAACCCTTCGGGGAATACAGGCGTGATGTATGTGTGTGTGTGTATGTGTAATTTATAAGTATTTAAATGAAATAAAGCGCTGTATGTAAGTAGTGATTCTGTCTGTGAGTATTCCTGTTGAAGTAGCCATTCTGTCACCTTAGACTTTAGTTCATATCTATTTAGGTTGAGTATTTATAGTTCTTTATAAGTTTTTTTTATAAATAAACGTGGACAAGGTATAGTATTTTGGTGTCTGGGAAAAGAAGTTTGGTACCGAGAGCCTGGGAAAATATTGGTCCTTTATTTTGGGGTACGCTAGCGTGGGACAAAGAGCTGACGGACTGTTAGTACGTTGCAATCCGAGTATAGTTGCTTTGTAGAATAACGATATAGTTTTCGTAACATTACTTTCAGTATAGCTTCTGATCGGACTAGCTTTAGTTGCACCACCCCATACGGTAATGCAGTATCCAACAACGGATTGGCACTATGCATAGAGGACCATTTTCAGAGTGTCAGGATTTGTCGACTGTCTAATAGACTTAAAGGTATGTATCAATCTCATAGTTCTAGAGGTGAGGGCATTAAGTTGTTTATCCCATCGTAACTCTGCGTCTATTTGTACGCATTTATATGACATTGATTTTACATTTGGTGATTTCTTACTTTATAATATTTCTTTCATAGATTGGTTCAAACTAAGCCGAGGATGCAACTTTTATTTCTTGTTTAGCAAACTCTTATTCGTCAGTCGATAGTAATTCAAATTGCATCGTCCCAGAACTAACTGTGGTATAGTAGTTTTATCCTAGGTGCATCGTCTTCACATATAATTATTTGACTAATGTAGGTGCCTATAAAAACTATTGTATAACATTAAAAAAAAATAACGGTGGAGTTTCTTGCCCATTCTTCTCCATACGAAAACTACCTTTTGGAAGGGGCGACTAGAATCAATTATATTATTTTGTAAATTTTGACGTTCAAAAGTGCCTTACAAGGGCTTGTTTGAAATAAGTGTTACGTTTGTAAAAATACCACTCCTAAAAAAAAACCTATACTGGGGGACTTATATTAAAATCGATTCTTAAGGAACTTCAAAAAGACATGATGAAACAAGAAGACAATATACATTAGGCAACAAGTACAATTTTAACAGTTAAAAAACACATTTATAAAACCCCAGACCCTGTTCACCATCTATCTATAACCTATTCATTGAGACTATTCCAATGAACCCAAACACGATACCTGTGCTGTAAGTTGGTAAGGGAGTTGGGTATCCTGCAAATTCCAGGTGATGCTGCAGCATCAGTTCAAGGTTACTATGTTCTTTTAATATCATTGAAGTAACAGAATACCAAATTTCAAATCGATCAGACCTGTGGAAGATACTCACATCCATTCATCAACTAGAAAAGAGCTAATAATATTCAAACGAATGAACCGATTTTGATAAAACAACTCTTAGAACAATTGCTAGAAAACCTGCTTTCAAATAAAAAAAACTGCATTCAAATCGGTTGACCCGTTTAAGAGCTACGGTGCCACAAACAGACATACGTAGCGGTCAAACTTCTATCACCAAACATCGTGCAAATGAAATCCGTCGAAAAATAAAGTTGTTCCCCTTGCTCGATAGATGGCGTTGGCGTCGAATTAGATCTCGCTATGGTTTCGTTACCACGCCGCATATAAGTCTCAACTTTGGTTGAAAAAATTAAAAATAAAAAAAACAATTTTTTGACAAATCGAACCGTATTTAGGGATTTTCCGATACCACCTAAGTATCGATACTTACTCATTTCGATAATACTCAAATCTTTTTTCGATACTATACAAATAAGTACTCCTCAAGTATCGATACTTACTGATATCGATACTTTTTGGAACTTTTATTTTATTATTTTGAGGGTGCTATCAATGAACGTTGAAGGATAATAATTTAAAGAAAATTGAGACGAAAAAAACGATTTATTTATTATAAATGTTTATTAGGCTTATTATAATTTAAACAAAAAACTCTTCAGCATTAAGATTGCCCAAAAACAGTAACTGTTCAAGGTATTTAGAAGACAATCTGTTTCTTGTTTGTGTCATTGTTGCACCGGCTTTGGAAAAAAGGCACTCGCTAGGAACTGATGTTGCAACAACAATTAAATATTGCTGTGCATACTTGTACAGACAAGGAAACACCAACTTCATGTCATCCCATTCTGCAAATGGGTTGCTTTTAAGAGAAACTACTGGATTTGATAAATAAAGAGAAACTTCATCTCCCTGATGAGATTTTTTTTTCTTCTTGTGCCCATGTGCTAACTCTTTATGATGTTTCCAAAAATCGTATTCAGGTGGTGCAGTAGATGAGACATCATCTTCTGACTCACTTGGGCTACTTAGTTGTCCGACAACCATGGTTCTAAGTTTTTGAATAGCTCTTCCGCATGCAGAGGGGTCTTGGAAATGCAGATTTTTAAACCTTGGGTCTAGAATTGTTGCAATGGCTGCATGATCGTTTAATTCAATCATCCCATACCTCCTTTTCAGCTCTCTCAATAAAACATCCTTACATTCTTTAACGATAGCGGAGTTTGGAGTGATACTATTCAGTTCTGTAGTTAAGCAATTAAGCATTGGTATAATTTTGGAGATTGTTACATACTTTTGGCCCGATGATTCTCTTGTTACATATTCAAAAGGCTTTAATACAGTTGTAAGCTCATTCAAGGTTTCCATTTCCACTGCACTTGGCAAATTTGGAGCCACTACACTCTCAATTACAATTTCTGATATTACTATTCTTAACTTTAGAAATCGCTCTAACATAAAAAAAGTTGAGTTCCACCTAGTTCTTACATCTGCAATAAGTTTTAAAACTGATCCTGCCGAAACATTATTACGCATTTGGATTTTTCGTAGCTTATCCGACTGCACAACACTATTTTTTATCCAATTAACAATTTCTCGTACTTTTATAACAGCTGATTTAACACTGGGCAACTTTAGTGCCTCTTCAACTACAAGGTTAATAGTATGGGCAAAACACGGTAAATGTTTTTTTTCGCCTAAAGACATTCGTATGGCAGCCAACATTGAACTGGCATTATCTGATACAGCAGCACGAATTTTGGTAAGTGGAATATTCCATTTTTTCAAAATATCCAGCAGGTTTTCCGATATGTATTCAGCTGTATGTCGCTCTCTTAATGCACGAGTTGCAAGATAATACATACACATTTGACCATTTTCTACAAAATGTATGGTGACGCCCATGAATCCTACTTCATTCATTGTCTCTGTCCATATGTCCAGCGTTAAACAGAAATTGTCTATCTTGGATAATTTGGACTTACAAATAGTTATACAAGCTTCGTACTTTTCGGTAGTCATTTTCTTTAAATACTTTGCGCCAGGAACTTTAAAAGTAGGCTCCAGTTCTTTTACAAGTCGTAAAAAGCCTTCACCTTCAACTATATTAAATGGACGCATATCTTGACAGATAAAAAATATCAATGCTTGAACAATTCTGTTATACTTCGTACCACCAGCTAAAAATAAAACTCAATTTTAATACATGTAATATTAAATTAAATATTTATATATTTTTCTTTAACACTAATTCTATATGTATTAATATTATTTTGCTAATATTTAATTAAATATCTATTTATTTACCTTTATTAGATGAAATTCGTTCAAACGCATTCTTTATTGAATTGCTCAGACATAGCTCCCTTGCAGTCTCCGTGTCCATACTTGTTAATGTGGTTACACTAGAGCAATCATCACGATCTTCTGAAATTTTCGATGTTGATGCTTGGGGTTGATCATCTTCCATTAAATGCCTTGAGTTGGCCAACACTATTGTATTTTTTGAACTGAAACATAATAACAAAAATTAACACTTGATAGATCGATAATCTTCAAAGTATCGATAATACCAACTCCAACACTACCGCCATTTAACAACACTATTACACTAACAAAAACAAACACATAACCTTAAATTGTTTAAATCGTATTTATACAAAGGAAATATCTCATCACCGGTCATCAATTATTATTCATATATTATTAATATATAGACAAGACAATCACAGTACCACTGCTGCAAAACTATTTTTTATACAAATAAAATAGGTAGGAGTAGGTAGGATTTTTTATTTAACATCTTAGGAAAGCAATCGCAAAAAAAAAGAAAAGTTTAGAATCCTACCTTTCGTTGGACTTATTATTTTCTTTTTTCTGTAATTTGCCTTTGTCCACAGAAATTCCATGAGTTTTAGAATGCTTGAATAAATTCGACGTATTCCCACAATACTTCACAGACTTAAAACACTGTTTACATTTTGCAATTGTTTCGTTTGTTTTGGTAAAATGTGTCCATATTATAGATTTTGGTGGTGCCATGATAACATTGGAATAAACCGATGAATTTGATGATTACAATTAATAAAATTACTTGTAAACAATCACTTAACACTTTCACAATGGCGGAATGGCGAGATGATTTGCGAGCGGGTGCGGGTGTTTTCTTCTCTCGCTTTCGGCTCGGGCGGGCTCGGCTGAAGTCGGACGAATTCGGCTAGCCCAGCGCGAGACAACGCGTCACTCACGCCGCCACGCGACGAATACCGGTAACTCGGTAACCTGATTAGCTGACTGTTTTTGCCTCGTTTTTGCTCTCTTAGTTCTGTATGATGCGTTCTCGGTTTTTTTTATTGTATTCGGTTGTTTTGCTGATTCGATTCGATACCAAGTATTTTTGTTTCGATACCGATTATGTATCGCAAAATTGATTCGATACAATAAATACTTGGTATCGAATCAAAAGTATCGAGTACCTACTAGTATTTATTAGTATCGGAATATCCCTAACCGTATTCGGTCTCCGATTTTTATACAAAGTCACAAACAGACTTCTTCACAATATTAAAATAGAAATCGCATCTTGTTCTGTGAAACGGGGTCTGGGGTCAACAAATGCGTTCGTAAACAAACTAACGCCATCTGATGATTAGAGATGGATTGTAACGGGTTAAACACGATATCTGTTATGAATGTTACTGTTACACAAAAATAAAAGATCCAAAATATCTGTTATTTTTGTAGTAGTATTGAATATCTTCCATACTTCTTTTCATTTAAAGTCGAAAATCGTATCCGAAGTTTCAACTAGGAATGACGAGGTAAGGTGAAATTATAGAATTACGGAGTTTAGCTATAGTTTAGCCGCTTTAGTAGGAGTGAGAAGTAAACATATTTCGAAGAACCTTGCTAAATTCCTTCGTGTGAGTGTGTAAGTAAGTTACAGCTGTGTGGGGATTGTTATAATGAAATTAATAGTAACAATCGCGATACCAGTCTTTGAGGGCCTGTTATTTTAAGTAACATATCAATTATATTGTTAGAAACAATTGTTATTTGTTATTTTTAAATATCTATTTCGATAAATACGACTCACTCCTACGTCTGATTTTCTTGTAGAAGGAAAGAAAAAAGATCCAATAAATCTTAATTATACTAAAGTTCCATTTTGATAGAATGCGTGACTGTTTCAGAACATTATTGCAAATTAACTTACAATTTAGGGAGCCTCCTCTTAAATATGTATTTTTAAACTATGGAAGAAAATCTGGCGCTTAGGCGATGATTCCGATCAACGCCATCCCCACCCAATCAAAGTTTATTTGAATACTAGCTTCTGCCCGCGACTTCGTTCACGAGGGAGTCGGAAGACATCACAATGTCTAAACTGGACATTGAATATTTTTGAAATAAAAATTTGAATATTTCAAACCCAACTACGGAAAAATAAAAGTGATCTAAAAAGTAAGAAACCAGAAAATATTTCAGACAGAAATCAAGACATAGGTACAAAAATGATCAAGGTAAAGCCGTGGTCGCATACCATTACAATTTTGTAGGTGTTCCTGGTACCCACATGGTATATAGGCATGCGACCACGGCTTTACCTTCACCATTTTTGTACCTATTTTTGATTTCACAGATTATAAAAAAATCTTGATTATATGTCAAATCGTAAAAACCAGGCAAAGCAGGTCGCTAGTTATACAAGAAATGAGAAGTAGGTTTGTGCATCCATCAGTACACGCAAGTGGTCAACTAACATCAACACGAACTTCCAGTGAGTAGGCTGACGTTACTCTTAAAAAGCCTTTCACAGTAAAAGGAAAGAATGCTTTGATGCTGTCCTACTATTTACCTACTACAAAAAGGACAAGCCACTATACGCTACTCAAAATTAAATCTTCCATTTGATCCACAACAATACATGTAACATAATCACATGTAATAAAGCAGTCACGACCTTAATCTCAGAGGGACGACCCGACAAAAGAAGTAATTATTTACAAATAAGAATAATGTATTCAGAGAAGAAAAAAGAATCGAATAAATCTCGACTCCCGACGAAAGGTATCTGGGGGGTTAAGCCTCGGACACACTACATGCCGAGGGAATTACTACCATAAAATGTGCCGACGACTTGTTAAGTCATAAAAATAAGTACCTGACTAATGTTTTCGGTAAGTAATAATGTTCAGGGTGTTGTAAACCTGCTCTTTGTACAGTTTTCATAGAAAAAATAGCGTCAATAATAATATACCAATTCAGGATTTTTATTAAATTATAATAATACTAGCTGCACCCGCATAAGTCTTGATCCCGTGCGAATATCGGGATAAAAAGTATCCTATATGTTTATGCAAATTATAAACTATCTGTGTGCCAAATTTTATCCAAATCCGTTCAGTAGATTTTGCGTGAAAGACTAACAAACATCCATCCATCCATACTCATAAACGTTCGCGTTTATAATATTATATATTAATTTTAACATTTCGAAAAGTTGTTGGTTTCCATCTCATGATATATCATCTCAATACGTTGCCTATCTGAGAACTTGCAACAGCTCCAAGAATAAATTGTACCACTAGTCAACACTTGCTGTGTCCCCATCTTAAAATAGCGATGGGGGAGAGTATCGGGGCGCAGTCGGCGGACACATTAATTGGCAATTTCCTCGGCTGGCTGCCCCCGAGCCGACCCCTCCCCCCACTCCGTGCATTACTCATCGGCACAAATATCTGATAATGATGTTCATTAGCAGCCGGTCTTGATTATCCGTGTGGCAACACCACGGCTCAAAGCGACGCAGCAGCCTGTGATGGGAGGTATGTTGATACACGATTTACTGTAAGATTGTCTGAAACCCGTTGAACGAAAGAGTAATTTCAGTAAAATGAAATTGGATTTTTCTGTTTAAAAACTCAATCATTCTCAGATGAAATTGCACCCGATAAATGACACGTCATATCGTCGGCTTTCCGGTTGACAGTTAAACCTCGGCCTACACTATCGGAAACACGCTGACAGTTTTGAAATTCGTTTCATAACCGTCTCCTTTCCAGAGTGGCGATGTCGTGACGTGTGTCAACCCCTTAATGGTCTGTTATCAACAGCTGAGCTTAAATTCTATTATATTTTTTTGCATCACAAAATGGCGGCTCGTCGGCAACTTTGAAAATATTTGCCCCTTGAGGATAGAGTTTCGGTTCAACGTTTCCAGAGGCAACAATGTTGTGCAAAAATTGTATAGAACGATCAACTTGACACGGGAAAGTTTATGCTGCACAAAGTAATCGAAGTCTGCACAAAATTGTATATTCAAAGTGCTTTAAAAATTCAAGCGTTAATATCAATAAAAAAATTCGGTGGTAACCATACGTTGTTTGTGCCGAATTTTAACAGAACGTTTAACCCGGGAGATTAAAAATGTGAACGATAGTAACATGTTCTGTTCAGAAAGCTACAATTATGCAAAAATATTCAACCGCAGTTAACAGTAACAGAAAACACGGAATAGAAATACAGAGTTGTATTTTTGGTGAATGTGAATTTAAACGACTTGATTATACAGCAGTTTTGTACAAATTGGATTGGTGCAGGAGTGGGAACACTCGGTCCCGGTTGAGAATAAGCTTTACGTCTGTCTCTGACCCGCTTGTTGGCTTTCCAACACACAATTTACGAAAAGATTATATTTGACGTTGAATATCATCTTTTTAAAGTACGTGATTTGGAAAGAATCCAAACCTTAGATGGAAGGAGCGAGCGATAACCTTAACGTTAGTTAAAAGGTTCAAAAGTTTTAATTTATTCGAGACCTTTTTTTTTCAGAACATTGTTAAGTAAATTGATTTCGTAATGTTTCCTTTTAATATTTTATTGATGTTCGGTAATTTCATCTTACTTTGTCGTCTCCTGAAAATTATTAATACTTAGTTATACGAAAATTTAAGTTTAATTTTAGTGGCAGACAATGTCATGTATAATTTAGTTTACCAAATATGCCCTTGCCACAAAATATTCTAGACAAAGGTTAAATAAAACGCAGGCTAAACGTTTTGGCAAAATTCAACAATAGGGCGGCCGTACTTAGCGAAAGGATAACTTATTCTGAGAGCAGAGTCGCGTGGCTTCTGTCGAAACAACAAACAATTTACATATCTCCACGAAAAAGGTCGCTCTGATTGAATTTTATGAAAAATTCCACTTTCCTCATAAATATTTATTAGATATTTTTCACCTACATTTAACATTTGCTCAAAATTATTTCCATCAAAGAAGTATTTTGAACTTGAATTTCACTTGTAAATAGTTTTATTAAAAAAGTGTTATATTTTTCAGGAGGCAGGCAAATCTTTTCCAATAATTATTAGTAAAAAAACGTTGCTTTGAAGTGCATTACCATTGACTGGAATAAGATCGATTAGACTGAGGTATACCTCTACCCTCTATCTACTTGATTGCTAATAAAGCCACAAGAAAAGCGTTTAAACTTTGTCATTAAACAACTACTTCATTGATGATAATAAGCTTATAATGTTTCCCTGCTGAGAGACAGCCCTCGTCTCGGTGAGAGGGAGTGGGCCATAATCCACCACGCGGGTCCAGTGCGGGTTGGTAGATGTCACATGTCTTCGATTTTTTGGCTATACGACATACCTCCTTCATTACCCACTGTATATTAACTATGTACTGAGTTACAAAGTCATATCATCATACACAATATAATATTAATATTGCAAAAAGTTTTCCGCCAACAATTTCATAAAATAGAGAGCCAAAAACTGTTTCATCGGTTCAATTAAAAGTTTGTCGTGAAGGCGGCGGCATCAGGGGCGCATAATTACGGGTGTCAGTCACACTGGGCAGGCAGCAGGGAAGAGCAGGCAAGAGCCGGCAGCGGCAGTAAGCCGCAGGGCTCCGGCAAGCTGCCAGCTTTGACAACGTCACTAGACCAGAACACAAATAAATTTCAAACAAAATGAACAACTCTTTCCGACTGTTACGCGAGTAGTTTTTAATTGGGAATATGCTTCAAAATGCGTTTTAGGGTGCCGTACGCGAAGGGTGACAAACGGAACCCAAAGCCTCCGCTGTCCGTCTGTCAGCGGGCTGTATCTCATAAAATAGGTATACTGTTGAAATTTTCTTGGCGTTTTTTGCTCGATCTTAATACGGTACGGAACCCTTTGTGTGCGAGTCCGATTCGCACCTGGCCGGTTTTTTATTTTGTTGATTATAATGTTACAATTAGTCAGTGTTTTCTTTCAATCAATCACAACAAGCCGCCAGACGATATTCGAAGAAAATTTTATAAGTACTAATTATTCAATCATAAGAATAAAAAATTTCAAAACAAGAAAGCAATTTATAGGCAACAAAATCACTTGTATTTACATAAACTAAAGCGTAAAATAAACTAACAACCCAATTACGTGTGGTTTAATTCAAGAAACATAGGACCAGCTTCTCGTTTGTTTTCACTTAATTATATTTCGAGGATAGCAAGTAACTGTTAATCTTCATTTCCAATGATGAGCCGACAAAGCTTGTGTGCATTGGGTACATGGGTGTACTTAAGCCTCGTACCGCCGGGCCAATCCCTTCCACAACCCTCCATATGTTCGATAACTTTCATAGATTGTATTTCACTTACTATCGATAAATCGGTTTAGTCTGAGTCTATTTACAATGCTATGAATACCGGCCGACGATGTAGTTTGGCTATTAGTAAATACACGACGATGTAGGAAGTCACAACATTTAATTTAGTGCATTTCATTATTGAAGAGATGCAAAATTGCTGTAAAAGTAGAGGAAGATTAAAGAAACGATGGATAGACTGTGTGAAAGATGATGTGGCTAGAAAGGGGGTGACTACCTAGATGACGTCTGATAACACGACCCAAATAAATTGGGATGGCAGAGGGATGATGATAATACAACATTGAATAATCGAGATGAGGCTGGGACACGCGAATATGACAGTAGGTGCATCTTGTTCCTATCAGAACAAGAAAAACCAGCCAAGTGCGTGTCGGACCACGCACAATGAAGGGTCCCGTAGTTGAGATGAATTTATCCAAAATACAAACTTAACATTGTAGTTGAAATACATTCCAAGTGCAAATGTAAGTTTGTACGCACAATATTGAGAGATTAACCATGTTATTTTAAGACTATAGACTTTTTATAGGTTTTCCTGTAATCTATGAGTAATGAGCCATACTTTGTATTTTTTCAAAATTTTATGTCGAGTAGTTTCGGAGATAAGGGGAAACGGTCAATTTTCATCGAATTTCTTAAATATCTTTAAAAGTATTTATTTTAAAATTATATAAAAAATATGTTTAAAATTCTCGCAACAAGCCCTTTCATTTGATATGTCACACGATACTGTTTGTAAAACTTTTTTTTTAATTTTCTTGTTTGCCCTCCAAAACGTAAATAAATAAATTTTGAATGTAAGGGTCACTCCCTTATATTCAAAATTTATTTATTTACGTTACATATTCGTGTTTGGGTCACAGAAATACATATGTGTACCAAATTTCAACTTAATCGGTCCCTTAGAATCGGAGCAAATTCGCTGTGACAGACCTATAAGGGTCCCGTTTTTTCCTTTTGAAGTACGGAACCCTAAAAACATATATATATATATATGTGTGTGTCGGAGCGCCGAGCTCACAATCGTCGTCAGAAGGGTAATTATCAATTAAATTGTTCATAATGTAACTGTCTGTCTACTTTGTGGGCAAAGGAAACGCGTGAAGTAAATATAATCACTCTAACTTGAAAAGTCTACATGCAACTTTAGTACTATCTACGCTTTTCTTAAATGAATTAGAAGGGCGTAACGTGTCCGCGGGTCGCGCTCAATCGATCTCGTGGTCTGAATGGAACTGACTGCCTGATCCAGGCTCCTCTGATGCTAAATTCTTATTGTCTTAAAACGTTCCCACGAGAAAATGTAAGCCGACCCCCGGCCACGTTCGCCGCAATCAGATTTACATCGTCGCCTTCCATATCGGAAACAATTATTCATTGTTTAATATCAATAAGCTCTAAGCGCTAACAAAGATAACCATGGTCTTGAGAGTTAGACGATGTGTGAATGACATCTTCGTCTCACGCTAATAAGGACTGAACGAGGTGTGAGCTGACACCATCGTCTCGCGCCACTCCTGGACACGGCTCGCATTGTCAGGAGGATCCTCTCTCTGGAGCCCTCCGGTAGCTTGGATCCTGTTCCCGATACCGGTGGGCTACTATTTTTTATATTTTCAAATGTTTATTTTTTATTTTCTATATTCTAATATTTAAAAATGTAATGTATAAGTATTTAAATTTAATGAAGGAAATATTAATATTATATATTTTATGTTTAAAATAATATTTATTGATTATGATTTGCATACCCATGTGACGGCAGAACATGGAGAACTAACTTTATGACAACACCTATGAACAAATTTATCCATGTTTGCAAATAAATAAATGATTTAATGATCAGATCAAGCCAACTATTTGTTTGGTAAACAGAGTAAGCAAGGCCTATTCTTACAGACATCACGCTTATTCAATACGTGACGATGGGTCGAGATCAACCTCCAATAATTTATAGTAGCAATACAAAGTATTACACAGCTCAAAGGATGCCTAAATGAGATACTATAAAGGCCTAAGGATCATTTAGGGCAGTAACGCAAGATACAATACCTCCGTCACTGCTTCACGTGCTCACTACAAATTATAATGAATGGCGTGTACGCAGGGCATATAAACTGCTATCATATATCTTGGTAAATACGCCAAATGTGGGAGCTAACCCGTTATATCTGGAACTAAGTTTTGTCTTAATGTTTCGGCGGTAATATCTTCGTCACTAGACAGACAACCTGACTGATGAAAGGCTTCGTTTTGAACCTGGGAAGCGTATATATATACTCATAAATTAGTGATTATAACTCCTTTGGTGTTGTTATGATGGAGAAGGTAGTTGTCTCTTGTTATTATCAGTCATATTTTAACTAATGTGGACGTAATGTTGGTTATTGCGAAATAGAAAAACCGTTTGCAGTTCAGATCAAATTAATGACACAAGTAATTCACACATTGTAGGTACAGGACATATTCACTTCTCGACCGCCACCGACAAACTCTGCATAACCCCAGTCGAGGGTTATGTTGTAGACTGTCGAACGCAGCGATTACGTATTACCGACATGTAGATATTTATATATACAGGATGTATCAGAAAGGTGTGGTAAAATTTGAGGGTGTTGTGCAGACAATCAAACTAAACGACTTTCTCAAAGTAACCATCATTGTGTTCGAGAAAATATAATCAGCTGTTCCATGCATTTGGGTTGAGTATAGGTATTGAAGTCTTGTGCGGGATATCAGCTGATATTTTTTTCTCGATTCAATGTTGGTCCCATGGAAAATGTTATACAGTGTGATGGTCTGTATTACACACTTAAATTTCATCACACCTTTCTTTAAATCAACCTATAGAGCAGTTTCTGCGTTAACGATAGAACAAACATTATGTACCTAATAGATATGATGATTAGGAACATATTCGCTCGCAGCATTGTGGATTTCGAACTTGTTAATTTAAATGAAATATAACTGTTGTATGATTTGGCCATATTTTGATGCAAAATATGACATAGAGAATTTAGAAATATTTCTAGTCATTGGTTTTGCAATTTAATCTGTAAGTACTCAACTTTAAAGTCTAAAATTTTATGTTCTTAATTTTATGACAAACTAGGTGCTGCCCGGAGCTTCACCCGCGTGGACCCTGATTCTTTTTCTGAAGTAGCCTTAGTTACTTATATCATCAGCCAGTGAAAGTCTCGTCAAAATCGGTCTTGCCGTTTCGGAGATTAGCCGGAACAAACAGACAGACAATTTTTTATTTTTATTGAATTCAATAGTTTGCCAGTAATTTTTGAAATAATTCAATGGTTGTAATTATTTATCATAGTGTATAACAACTTTCTCGCACTGTTTTTAGGCAATATTTTACTTGAAATACGACAAAATATACACAAATTTGTTTTCATAAGAGGTTATAAAAACAACAACTGACAACAAGTGACATTTGCAGCAGTGTTGTCAATATATGAACAAAAATCACTCTCAGCTTTCATAAGACAGACTCTAGTTATTATATACGGAACGCGCGACAGTTTCTAAACGTATTTACTGCTTGACCGCCACCGGCAAAACTCTGCCTAACCCTGGTCGAGCATTAAGGGTCTTTCAAACAGACGCGACACGCGACGCGACACAAAGACACCGCTCGTGGCGCGACGAGCGGTGTCTTTGTGTCGCGTCGCGTGTCGCGCCTGTTTGAAAGAGCCTTTATGTTGTAGACTCTGTCGAGTTGTGTGTGTTGTGTCTCTCCTCAAATCTTTATTTTAGGTATATACTCATCCTCTTCATTAGCATGAAATAAATAATGTTAAAATATACAAGCGAAGGTAACTCGCGATCAATAAACATCTAAATCGAGGAAAATTACATAATTTCTTTTACAAAATCATTAATGTGAATGAATCAATTATGTGAAGCAATCAAATATCGTGCGGCAATAACGTTATTAAACGTTATTATAGAACGTAAAGCCGACGTAATTTGTATTTATAATGAAAACCAAAATAACTTGCGTCGAATCTTTCAGAATTTGTACCCCGTGACGAATTTATTATGTTTGCCGTACCAACTCGTTGGTTTAGGCTTGTATAACCAGAATAAGTAATTAGCTTTTGGTCTGCTAAGCTAATTGCTTACGCTGTGATAAGTACCTGGTTAACATAAATACTGTAGTTAAGATTTTTCATTCTTTTTTAGCTTTTAACACCAGCTATCAAATTGCGTAAACATTTTTGGTAAACGATTATGACTAATCCGTTTCATTTTGACAGTTCAACAACATTAATTGCGCTATTTACGTTGTTAAGCAGATTTTTTTTTCCAATTTATGAAGTAATGGATTAGCAATATCTTTCAAAATGATTAAGATTGTGATTGATCGTATATTACGCTATTAGGGTGCTGTTTTTCAAGTACGAACTTGGTCAATAACGAGACACTATATCGGATTTGTGCGAAATGTCTTGCGTTTAATTAAATAGGTATAGCAAGATGACTATAGCTGGCGCATTTTAGCATGGCATTAGCGGTCATTGCCCTCTCCTTAATATATCTCAGTAGGAACCAAAACGATAAACTATGTATGATTTTTCGTTATCGGAACATGTTGAAGATTACGATAGATATTGATTCGGGACGTTAACGGCCAATTTTTTTTTTTTTTAATTTAATAAATGCTAGAAAATGTAGGTGCGTCAATGACCGCTATTGCCATGTTAAAACGCAGCAACAATAAAAGGTATGCTGATCCACTTGAACATCTGAAGGCACTTCCAAAACCTGGCACCTGTACTAATGCTATGTTATTTTTAATGTTTCTCACATAGCGGACACAATAATCAAACATTGAGCCTGATGATTGAACGACAAACAATTGGAAACTGCAAACACATCACGAACACATCCTGTCTATTTACAAATTAGTCTCCCGGGAACACAATGGCGCATCACTACAATAATGCAAGGTAAGTTGGTTAAGCTGCATCCAACGTACAACGATCTGTATCAGCTTCACGGGATTAGGATATAAAGTAAATTTTTAAATTCTAAAGCAGCGTTTCATGAACTTAAATTATATACACAACACGTTCCCGATATAAAATGCCTGTAAGTATGTTGCATTCAACAAAAGGTATTTACAAGGCAGATGTGAATGATAACGCTGGGAAGGGACGTCCTAGAAGGACATATAGTGACCTTATAGTTAATGACCATATAATCACCTTATTGTTAATGACCATATAATGACTTTATTGTTAATAACCATATAGTGATCTTATTGTTAATAACCATATAGTGATCTTATTGTTAATGACCATATAGTGACCTTATTGTTAATTACCATATAATGCCCTTATTGTTAATGACCATATAGTGACCTTATTGTTAATGACCATATAGTGACTTTGTAGTTATATGTTCTTCAGAAAGGTTAGGTGCGTAGTAAGTATCTACTCGCAACCGGCGTGTGTGTAAACGAAGAAAAAGGCATGTATGGATCGTAGCAGTTGGTGATCTGTAGTTTCTGCCTAACCCCCATGAGAAGAAGGAGTGAATTTATTGTAGGTAAATATGTAATAAATGTTTAAATTGTAAACAGCGTTTTATCGTATAGTGAGAACTTAAATGATGCACAACAGGTTCCCGAAATAAAGTGTCTGTGTAGGTTTGTTGCATCCATTAACGCAAAGGCAACTAAAATGTATGAAATTGACGTCGTTCGACCACGTCACTGTTTGATCGCCTTTGATTCGACACTCACTGCCTGATTCATACATCCCACGTTTCATGGATACACTGAAACTGACACGCATACATGACAGCTTTTTTAACTCTTGAATATATTGGGTTTTTGTAATAAGTTCTACAGAAGCTGAAGAAGCAGATATTCCTTCAACTGTAGTGATGTTTATACTAAAAAATATGTTAACAGCTGTCGAAATGAACAAAGAAGCACTCCATTGCAGATGTAAAATTATCTTTGAAACTGTGGTCAATCTAGTTCTGAATATATTATTCCAGAAAACTATGTTGAGGCAGCGTTTCTCATCGGTTTTTTTATCGCGAAAAAAGTACCCCTTATTTTCTTTTCATTTGAAATCAAAGCCCAGGGCCTTGTTTAATAAACATTACAATCCTACAATTTTATAAAAAAAAAATACATATATCGCTGTCCCCGGCGAATAAAAGTGTAATGTGCTACTACGATAGTTTTAAGGTTATTGCATATTCGATATTAAGAGGTCAGATTACACTCTGTCAATATTTTTCATTCATTTCCTACGGTTATTTCAGAAGTTACAAGATTTTAAGGTGTATTTTAATGAATGTAAAGAATCACTTTTTTATATTTGAACTATTCCGCTATATATACATATGTTCATAAGATTTTCACAAAAAAAAACAGTTTTTATTTTTCCTGTAAAATTTGGTCTTTACGATTACCATTTTATTGGCCGGGGACAGCGATTTGTTAAGTTTTACTACACGTGCTGTTTTATAAACCTTACAAATATGTAAGAAAGTAACAAGTAAGTAATTTACAATTATCACAATTGTTAATGGTGTTTAATAAACATTTACATAAGTACTTAAGTAGAAAACGCCTGTGGATTTCGATGACAATATTGTATTTACAAATATGTAGTTGTAAGTTACAATTTACATAAAATGTAAGTTTTTTGGTCCAGATTCTTAATAAACGAGGGTAGATTTCTTACTCTTAAGTTTAGAATTTTAGTGTTTCACGGTGTAGGTTCTTTGTTATGGGTTTGGTGCATCACTAAAGTCATGGAGAATAACAGCAAAATTACGATTCTGTCAAATATTCGACGGTAGTATTGCTTACCCGAAATTTTTCGTTATACGTAAAATCTGTCACATTAAAATTTAAATGTATCCTTTTACGAAAAACTCGCCGCTGCCATTCAATCTCATATTAATCGTTAATTGATTCAGGCGTGACCTTGCTTGACCTTGCTTTTTGTAATTTTAATTTTACAATTTTGTAAATTTTCCACAATTTGTAACTTATAAGTTTTATTATATAGCCAGCATAGATCGAAAAATTTGTATCAATACGTATATTATACATAATATGTATTTCATATAATATGCAATTGGGTACATATGAATGGGGTATTTAAAATGGAATAGAATCGTAATCAAGCGCAAGCAGTTTAATCAGGCGACGTACCACGGTACACGGGCGCCACCGACTCCCCCACCTAACGCAATTACTGACTGCGGCACACAGAATATACACAACATAGAAAATTCATATTTTTTGTCTATTCTATTACTAAGCTAACTAGTTAATTGATTCAGGCGTGACCTTGCGGAAATCCATTATAAAATACAATAGATGTGGATATATTTAATAATCTGTTTGTGTGTAAGTCAATCATCATCCTGAGGATGCCTCGTTGAGAGGTGAAACACGTGTCGATTTCTTTCGGGGTTTTTTTTAAGACTCTTCAGAAATAGCTAAGCTAAGGTTACTAAATATATCCACTTCTATTGTATTTTACTAAGCGAACTTTTTAAAGAAAGACTCTATATTGTGCTTTCTTTAAAAAGTTCGCTCATCCTATCCTACTATCCTATCCTACTTCCTACTATAAATATATACATATATATAATATTATAAACTAGTTGCGCCCCGCGGTTTCACCCGCATTAGTCTCGATCCTTTGAGAATATCAGGATAAAAAGTATCCTATGTCCTTCTCCGTGTCATGGTTTACCCATACGCCAAATTTCAGCGTACGTCAATTTTAGCGTGATGCCATGACCAAGGGAAATAGGGATTCATTTTCATATATATAGATGTGGAAGTTTGTGAGGATGGATGGATATTTATTACTCTTTCACGCAAAAACGACTAAACGGAATTGAATAAAATTTGGCAAACAGATAGAATATAACCCAGATTAACACATAGATTACTGGTTATCCCGATATTGACATGGAATCGAAACTTATACGGGTGAAACCGTGGGGCGCTGCTAGTATCTTATACTGGGTGTATTAGATGTCTCGTGTGGAATATGACTTTTTTTTTATTGGGTGGGAAATTATCAAATAACTTCTCCCGCTCTCGGCGGGGCGGGAGGGCGTGTCAGACTCTTACTGACTAAAACCCACCCGTGTTCCTTCGGTTGCCCTGTTGCCGGGGGCCACGATCTCCCTTTCGGTTTTCTTTGCACCCCCGGCAGGCATCGGCCCTAACGGTCCCCGTCAATTCTGCTGACATCTCTTTGAGGCGCACGTGGAACACAACGCGCCGTCGACCTGGGCCTGGTCCTTATCGGACGGCGAGCTACCCATTGCTCACCGTCCGCAAGCCCGCGCCTACGGTGGCCGCAAATCGGCCTGCGATTCTCCTCCTGCGGTAGAATATGACCCTGAGACTTGCAATAAAGGATCAATTATCTGGACACGCAGTATTTTTCCAAGATACTGCTGCTTATTCTTTTGTCCGCATCCATCATCGTCCTCTTATGATTTATATCCTAAAGCTTTTAAGGTTCCGTGCCCAAAGGGTGCTAACGGGACCCTATTACTAGGGCTCTGCTGTCCGTCCGTCTGTCACAGGGCTGTATCTTTTAAACCGTAATAGGTAGACAGTTGAAATTTTCACAGAGTAGATACTACTATGATCGCTATAACAACAACAAAAAAAGTTACATATTATACGGCAAAAAAAAAGTTGTGTAAAATATTGTGAGGTGGTACGAAACCCTTCGAGTGCGATTCCGACTCACACTTGGCCACTTTTTTGGAACAGCAGAATTTCCTGGCAAAGATAAAAATACATGTACATTTTTTTTTTCATAAAAGTAAAAAGAGTAATAAAATCTCGAAGTACACACTCCCCATTTTCTTTTATATTTTCTTACAATAACTTGCTGAAAGGACCATCTTATAATGTATCCGGCCTTTTAAGGGCCAAGATATATTTTTACCGAAATAAGACATAATTATATCCAAAGTACCATTATCATATTATTAAATTAACTGACTTGATCACGATGCTGGCTCGTTAAAACACATTTTAGCTATTCTCACCCTATTATGGGTATCATTACTAATAAGTCCCTCCCTAATGAGTTTTAAGTATAATGGACGGTGAGGGTATATTAATTTGGTGACTGTGCTTTATTCCTATTATATCTGTTTTATACACGTCTCTAACTCATTCAAACATGTAGATGTAGCAAAGCATAAAAAAAAAACAAATCATGTATTTGCTCGAATTTGCGTAACTAGCAGCGCCTCGCGGTTTTACTCGTATAAATCTCAATCCCGTGAGAAAATCGGGATAAAAAGTATCCTACGTGTTAATTCATATAAACTATCTGTGTGCCAAATTTCATTCAAATCCCCTTAGTCGTTTTGGCGTGAAAGGGTAACAAATCCATCCATCTTCACAAACTTCCACATTTATAATATTAACACAACATAACATCACGCCTTGTTTCCCCGAAGGGTTGGGCAGAGGTGTCCCTGTAGCAGGTTCACCTACATTTCGCCAGTTACGTTTTAAGTCCCATGTAATAGGGGGCGAGTCTATTGCCATCAACCGGTCACAAATCCAGACTCCGGGCAGCTACTGAGAAATTTCAGATAGAAAAACCCAACAACACTTTGCCCGACCCGGGAATCAAACCCAGGACCTCA
This sequence comes from Omphaloscelis lunosa, assembly GCA_916610215.1. NCBI lineage: Eukaryota > Metazoa > Arthropoda > Insecta > Lepidoptera > Noctuidae > Omphaloscelis > Omphaloscelis lunosa. Next base: position 5,957,963 of record OU744265.1, on the reverse strand, counting down.
TGCTCAGCAGTAGCGCTTGCGACCACTAGACCAATGAGGCATAATATTATATATATGTATATATATAGTAGGAAGTAGGATAGGATAGTAGGATAGGATGAGCGAACTTTTTAGATAAGAAGATAGATGAGCGAATTTAATCCAAATCCATTCGGTAGTTCTTGCGTGAAAGAGTAACAAACATCCATCCATCCATCCCCACAAACTTTCCCGTTTATAATATTAGCAGGATAGTAGGATACAGGAGATGATAACGACATACAACAAAATTTCCTTAAACCATATAATACCATAACAGAAAAAAATAACGTTTTACATCTGATATTCTTACTCTGTGCCGCACTTTCCTGAGATGTTCGCAATTTTCGCGTGCGACAGTCAAGCTTCATATTAACCGTTTAACCACAGTGCCCCAGCAATCACGAAATTCATCCCAGTTTCCACATCTCGCAGAACAAATTAATAATTAAAATGTTCATCATCATTGTCACCCCCCTTCATGTGATTAGTTTCGGCAGACAGTGCACAATAGGGCTGAATACTTCAAAACCGCATTTGAGTGCCAATTTTTTTTCATGGCTGTACAAGCCACTGCACAAAGGCCACCTCTACCTAACCTACTTCTAATTACGTGCTCTAATAATCCAACGTATATGCTCTATAACATCACTTTTGTACAAATTACCTACATTGTTCTCTTTCAAAGTACTTTTTGTTATTGTTGCCTCAACAAAGGCCACATCGCACTCACACAATAAAACTGTGAAGCTATTACTTTTAACGCTTTTTCCCATTTTTATTGGCAGTATTTTAAAAATGTTTTGTCTCTGCGAAAAGATTAAACTGTGTTATCTGATTGATGTCGCGCCGTAGTTCACTGTGTCATTGATATACATGTAGATACCAATCTAAAAGTATCTCGAAATTGAGATACATCTAATATATATATTAATAAGACCAACGAGGCTGTCAATAATAATATAATATATAATTATAATATTATAATATAATACAGCTCAAGAGTCAGTTTGTTTGTTTAAACGCGTTAATTTCTGGAACACTACCGTTCGGATTTGAAAAAATCTTTTTCAAATAGGCACTAAAATCATTTTTTATTTTACAAATCTAACACTAAAATATATAAATTATGTACAAGTATACAGAGGAAAAAAAAATATAGGAACAGCTCATTGGGCATCAAAACATTCGTCCGCATCGCTGGCGCTGTCAGTGGGAAAAGTGCCCAAAAGGCTGGCAACATTGCCACGTTGTATGGCAATGCTGATTCTTTGACCTAAAAATTGGCCAACCCTCTGGTCACGTGAAGAGTCGACCAACTTGAAATATTCGATGAGCACTCGGACCTCCAAGTACCAGTACATAGTTACCATTAAGGTTGTTATATTTGCGCCGGTTGAGGTTTTCTGGTCCTGCAGCAACCGCCCCAGCACAGCCTATCAAATGCTCCGAACAATACGAAAAAAAAAGTTAGAAAGAACGCTAAGTAATAGCGCGTGCGGGCGATGCGACGCGACGCGGTGTTTCGGGGGCCGAAATTTCACGCGGACAAAGCCGCGGGTAGATGCAAGTTACATATAAAATTCCTGTTAACAATTTTCAAAGGTTGCTTCATGATCGAAGGCGAAGCCAAGCGCGTTCCAATTCAATCCGTACCATGTCGGGATTGCGTTTGCATAATTTAGTACCCAATAGGTAGGTATTCTTATTACTCATGCATCTTCACTTACCAATTATAGGCGAGCCTGCGGTCAAACATAACGTGAATAAAAAGTCTTTGTTGGTATATTTCAGTACACTTGTAGTTATAATGTACGGAGTAGATATAGACATACAGTATTTCTATTTTCTTAATGTACCTCGGGAATCATCGCCTTTCCGAATACAAACGAATGCTTATTTCCATGTCCATCAATTATTAGATTTATATTGTATAATTTGAATTCAGAACTAAGTACTTTATTGTTTTTTTGTTTTGATTTCCGTGTGAACTATATAGAGCTGTAAAACTATTTTCCTATCTGTCGTGCCTGCGACTTTAGCAGCTTTCCTACCATTTGAAAATAAATTAAAAGAAAAAAAACGAGAAAAATTAAAAGACTATTAACAACTTTATAAACTTCCAAGTCGATTGAGAGGCTCCGGTCTGCACCAAGTGCAAAGGGCAACTGATAGATATCCGACGACTGACGAAACACGAACTTTGCCGAAGGACATTAAGAACATAATTATTTGTACTGTACATTGTATAGAGGTTGGGGAAAATATTTTTAAGCTGAACATTCTATACGACATCTTTTGTTCTTAGAAAGCTGTCCTCAATTTAAACGAAAAAATATCCTAAACTCAGTCGACTGTTGAAGCTTCGTCGTATAAAACTGGGTAATAAAGAGAGTAATAAAAGTAAACATTATGATAACTTTTACTGAGGGTTACGCTCTTTTTAACTGTTATCGTATTGTACGAAGGATATTTATTTTATGAATTATGTTGTTTTATTTATATTTCATGACGATAAATATAGCGACGCGTCGTTTCAATACGAAATCTAGCTGAAATGGGTGACGTGACAAGTTTGATACTCATGGAGGGGTGCGGATGCGGGTCAGGCTTTTATGCCGATATATCGGGGGTGGAGTGGGGGGAGAGATGTAAAAGTTAGCGCGGCGATATCGAGTAATTTCACGATAAATTGCCCAAATTTATCAGTCGTTTGAACGTGGTAATTTCGCACGCTGTCGAGCGGCTGCTCGCTGGCCACTCTAATGTTGCTCATCTAGTCGTTTGTTCGTCATCGACAGCACTTCAATAACTGCAGAAGTTTATTGCAGCTTCATTTCATACTAAACGAATCGTTCGTTTAATTAATGGGGAGTAATTTTGCAAAGTATCGTACTGAAATAATGGCTAATTTGTATAGATTATCGTCGTTGTTTTAATTACTAATTTTGTTGTTACACGTCAATTGCGCAAGTTCTTTGCCTTATTATGCGTTAAGCTTTCCTAAGAAATTGATGAATAGTCACACCATAATGGCTGTCCAAAGACAGAGTGTTTTTGACATCTTAATGTCAAATACTGGTAAAAGTGACAGATTTTCATACTGCGGTTATAATAAATGATGATAACTGCAGCGGTGGCCGCCACATAGTGTCCGCAATTTACCAGCAAATGACGTCACTGAAACGTTTTTATGACGGTATGCTGTTGTGTTTTCCTAGAGAACATTTTTTGACATTGTAAAGTTAAACCCCGCTGCCATCATTTTCAAGACAGCCGTTGCCGCTGCGGCCGGTATGTAGCGACCACCGCTTTTTTAAACCGTAGCTTTTGAAGCCGTTGATTTTAGTCATTTTCTTATAATAACCATTATATAGTACCCTAATCAATCAATCTTCACTATCTTCTCGAGCCGTTTGGGGTTAAAACCTTAGGGCCGTGGGGTCCGAGCGCTCATGGAAATTTCATTGAACAGATCAATGAAATTTCCAACCGACTGGTTGACATTTCCCTTGACCTAAGGGCTGGCTGTTACCTTGGCCGGAGGCTAAGCATTCCCATACAACAAGGCAATGCCGCCAGTCTCTTGGGTACATTACCAGTCGACAGCGAGAATTTTTCGATGCCATATTTTAGTTTGCTAATAGTTTTAGTTGGGTTAGGATATTATATTTTTAGTTTTGTTAAATGGAAAATATTTTAATAAAAGAAAAGAAAATATTAGTAAAAAAAAACTATCAAGTGAAACATTCTGTAATAAAATTATAATCGTAAATCCATCTCTTTTGTACGTATTCAAACGTACCACTGAAGTGGGCTATTGTCTTAACAAATACCCGTGGAAACCGCCTACTTAACGATCAAGAGATTCGAACTTCAACCACTTAATCAAACTTCCAAACGATAAACAATCGGGAGGCATTATTTCTTGTCATCCTAATTACTGTAGAAAGAGACCAATTTATCCATAATCCCTTCGATAGAGAGAGAGAGAAAATATGCTTTAAATAAACCCATTAAGGAGTTCATATTTAGTTGAGAGAATAATACAGCCTGTGCAGTTTATGAAGCGGTCGCGTTGTTTGTCGTTATGAATATCTAATACGGTACGTTGATAGACCAATTCCAAGGTGCGATATAAAATGCATTGTACTAGATAATAATATGGAAATAGGATTTCTTGGGACTATGATACGTAGGTACGTACAGTCCGATTTAAACTTAATGGCGGCTTGGAACATGAGGCGAGACGCTGCGCAGTAACAAATTCATGGGTCAGCGGGGGTGAGGGGTGGGTTATTGCGCAGCGACAGCGCACTTCCGAGCCGCCATTAAGTTTGAATCGAACTGTACCTATTAAATATTTCGCGCATAATGTCCCGTCATCTGCCAAAAATGAATGCGTTTTATTGTAACAGTTCACAATTTTTCAACAGTTTATAGTCTCGCAAAGAATCTGCCAAGCCTTTTCCCAACTATGTTGGGGTCGGCTTCCAGTCATACCGGATGCAACTGAATACCAGTATTTTACACACAGCTCAGTTACTAATTAGGTAATACGATACCCCTTGGTAAGACTGGTTGTCAGACTTTTAGGCTTCTGAAGACCCGTAACGGCTGTCAAAGATCTACGAATGACAGCCGGGACCAACGGCTTAACGTCCTCTCTGAGGCACGGAAGAGTCTCGGTATGTAAAGATGGTCTGCTGGGGAGTTTGTTGCACCACTTCTTCTTCCCAGCTAAAAGGTAGGAAGTGGTGAAGGGTGACCGTTTTTGGGGGCCTGTCTTATATAATTTTGACGTTCGAAAAGTGCTGACTCTCAGGCTAGTTTGAAAAAATAACTTTGAATTTTTAATTTTGTTCAACCATCCACGGACCAACCGCGGCAAACGTAGTTTATTTAACCAATCGACCTGTGCGGCAGTTATTACTTCGTGCCTACATGAAAATACCAACTACATACAATCATACAAATCTTTACTAGTGTGTTCTATTAAGTTCTTATCTTCCATCAATCGAAAGGGTCACTTAAAGAAATCCATTATCTTTGATTGGTCCAGTAACTGGCTTGAATATAGAAGATGCCAGCGAAAGCTGGCGGCTGAAGAGCAATTTGAGAGATATCCGCTGGATATCTGAACTGAAAATGAAGTAGTTACCTACACAGAATGTCCTAATCTTCTTTCGTCTTTTTCGTGTGGTTAGTGACTAACCTGGCCTCTGACTTGGCTCACATGCCGTCGAAAATTATTTCTTAGGCATGCCGTTTTCCTCACGATGTTTTCCTTCACCGTTTTTGAAGCAAGTGATAATCATACAATACGCACATGAATCCGAAAAGTCAGTGATGCGTGCCTTGGGTTCGAACTCGAGATCTATGACTTGGATTCCGACGGTCACACCATTGGGCTATAATAGGTCCGTTCTTTTCATATTTAGCAAGTTGCGTAGGTAGCTATAATAAGATTAATTCATAACCTAACCTTTGTATGGGTGGATCTATTCTGGGCTGTAAGCATCAAGGTTGACTAAGAAGGTAGGTAAATAAATACAAGTTAAAATAGCTTGTGCATCTTCATTATGTGGCAGTGGTAGTGGGGTTCCGAGAAAATAATGACATAAAGCAACGGCATATGAAGTTTCAAAGAAAGTTCAATTAAATAAAATTGAAGTGTCTGTTTGTGATTTCAAAATAACAGCTTTTTACTAAATGTCTTTACTAAGTGTCTGTCTGTCTGTCCGTCTGTCACAGCCAATTTGCTCCGAATCTAATGGACCGATTAAGTTGAATTTTGGCACACATATGTATTTCTGTGACCCAAACATGAACTTGTAACGTAAATAAATTATATTTGAATATAGGGGTCACTTTTGGGGGCAAACAAGAAAATTAAAAAATAAAGTTTTGCTAACAGTACCGTGTGATATATCAAATGAAAGGACTTGTGGGGATCTTAATTTATTATTATTTTTTATATAATTTTAAAATAAATACTTTGAAACATATTTAAGAAATTCGATGAAAATTGACCATTCCCCTTCCATCTCCGTAACAAATGGGCCTAAAATATTGAAAAAAATACATGGTATGGCTCTTTACTCATAGATTACAGGAACACCTATGAGAAGTCTATGGTCTTAAAATAACATGGTAAATATCTTAATATTGTGCGTACAAATTTACATTTACAGTTGGAATGTATCAGAGAACGTGTATTTCAACTACAATGTTAAGTTCGTATTTGTAATAAATTCATCCCAACTACGGAACCCTTCATTGCGCGTAGTCCGACACGCACTTGGCCGGTTTTTCTTCTTTTTATAAGTTTCACATTCACAAAAATATCATCGACTCGCCTCGCGGAATATCCCGCGCGCATTTACTAGCGTCCACATTCGATAAAAAATGCAACATCACGTGCACTTCGGTTTAATTGCGTCATGGCGTTATAAAACAGCTGCGTAAATATCATCCCAGAGTCCAATAAATATTGCACCTGCACGGAAGAATAGACAAAATGACAGATAAACAATCACAATCTGTCATTTTGTCTATTCTTCCGTCGACAAAACCCGTTTCTACGGTGGTCATGCTCCGCGTGCTGACGTCACATAACTCGCCGGTCTAGGGATGTAGCCAACTTCTGAACTGTGAATAGAAACCGAACTTTCCGTTCCGATAATAATGATTAGGAAGGTTATACCGTATAAGTTATATCGAGGATCCATGTATGCATGTTGCAACTATGGCAATATCGCTTGCTGGAAGTTTTGATTGAAATCGCATCCCTGAGTTCGCGATCAATATTGACTGTACAACTAGTATGTGATGATATCTGTAAATTGATGATACCTACGCCATCTTACATCGTTAGTCAAAGAGTGGTAATAAGTGACTACGGGGAAGGGCCTGCCGGGTCACACGAGCAGTTTTAATTGATTCGCCGAGTACGTCCCGCGAGATAAGCGCACGTTCCACTGGACGAACCCCTTTTGTTTTAAAAATGAAGACTTTACCCAGTTTACTAGGACTCCGTAAACAAGCGACCCTTTTTTTGGCAATAAAGCTTTTAGGAATGTGAATATTTCGCCCCACCGGAAATTTTGTGAATTTAATAAACGCGTAAATAGAATTTATTTGTTTTCTCTTGATATTACCTAAACATTGTCGTGTAAATGTTTATTTTGCGGTTTCAAATTGATATTTTTAGTTAAATGTTATTTATTGTTTTAAGAAATGACAATGACTACGTACCTACACACCTATCTACTTAAAAACAGACACCTACTTTCTTATCCTTTACGTTTTGTTTACATAAGTTAAGTCGCTTTCCATACAAGCTTGGTGAGCAATGGGTAGCTCGCCGTCCGATAAGGACCAGGCCCGGGTCGACGGCGCGTTGAGTTCCACGCGCGCCTCAAAGAGATGTCAGCAGAACTGACGGGGTCCGCTAGGGCCGATGCCTGCCGGGGATGCGACTAAAATCGAAAGGGAGATCGTGGCCCCCGGCAATAGGGCAACTGAAGGAACACGGGTGGGTCAGTCAGTAAGAGTCAGAGCGGGAGAAGTTATTTGATAATTTCCAACCCAAAAAAAAGACACTTTTTCGGCTGCTAAATATTAGGTAAATTGATTCCTAGTAAGTGGCACAATTGTAGTATTGACGATAGCGTTGAGTGTGACCAATAAATACTACAATCGCCATTCATTAAAAAAATACACAACTTCGATATTTGGAACACGTTCACGTCACGCCACCGCGACGTGACCCATTTTATTTATTCGACAGCCATAGTTATACATAAACAATTTCCAATTCCAAAGGGCAAAATTCGATTATGGCGGGATAAAGCGACAAGCCGCCGTCGAGGTAAACAGAACGTGGAGTGTCACGCTACAGTTATTAATACAGTTGCTACGTACGCAGATCTACGATTTGAATATTACACTCGTAGCTCGTAGCCGTAGCAGGCGTAGCTTCATTTTCGTAGCGCTATAGACTGGTTGGTTATAACTATTTTGCAGCTGGCTACGTGGGTCTGGCCTACGCCTAATTAAGTAATCTATTGTAATAAATTAATGCGAAGTCTAGATTGCCTACGATATTATAAAATTACGGCTTCTACTAAAGCCTCATCTAAATCATCCCATAATCCATTAATACCGTGTTACGCACCAAAAGTGTGTTATACTTACGAAATCCTAATGAGGAGATTAGGCATAAGCAAAATGGTTGAGTTTTTCGGTGGGACCCTTCTTTTTTCAATCTTCTAAGGAAAATCTCTTGGTGTATTCTGTGATAGATAAGGTTGCGTTGTCTTTATAGCCCCATAAAGTAGTTATTGCTCGGAGGCGATAACGGGCGATTTATAACACTTTAGCGCTCGCTGGGCGGCCCGCTGAGGGTTCAGGCCCTACTCTTTCACACTTTATTTTCACACATTTATATTGTTCACTCTTACCAAGTTTGGGTCTACTGCGGTGCGTTGAAAAAGTGCGTACTTCGAGATAAGTTTTAACATGAAAGCTGAAAATGTTTGTCTCACACAATAGCCTCTATTTCATTTTTGTCCCCGGACACTTCTTGAGCTTACTCAGAGGTCTTATCTTTAAAAGTGGGTAAGACTTAGTGTGTGTCTGTCCTTTAGTATCCCACAGAAAAATACTTTAAAAATATTTGTATTCATAATAACGGAGTCCTAGTAACCTTGTTGAATTTATCACAAGGCTATGAAATATAATCGACAGCTGAAATGAATATTTTACTGAAACGAAAATATAATAAAACGTTACGTAATTCACAGAAGGATTTCCATTTCAAAATACAGTCGACACAAATGAACGCAAATGTCGTTATTTTTTTCCATTTTACCATAATTACGTGGGCTCTGTTGACTACGACCATGCTTCTATTTCAATTAAGTCGTTTAGCCGGCCCTAATGTCAAAGTGGGTGAAAATACCGACAACCGGCAATCATTGTTAAAGCCGGGAACGGACGTAAAGTTAAATTGTATTCCTGTGTGACGACGTAAATTTAAATCGCTCTGAAATTATGAGAAGTTTCTATCTGGACTTTATTAACAAATATTAGTTCAAATTTTAGGTAGTATTTTGTTTGAATACACCAAACTAAATTTGTAAATAAATGGTAAGGTTACTTATATAGTTCCCGAGAGTTTTATAGAAGTGTAGGTACGTACACGTAGGTAGATACCTAGGTAGTCTATTAATAAGCACTGAGGTCATAATTATTTACCACTTAATATTTATAACGCTATCTCTATTTAAATGTATTTTAGTAAACTGAGGACTGCATATTCTGAGCAAGCCGTTTTATTAAATACTAGCCTCAAGAATTAGGTTATTCAATGCAAAAATATTTTTTCAAATCTGTCTGGTAGTTCCGGAGATTACTCCTTACCTACAAACTTACAAACAAACTTTTGCCTTTTTATAATATTGTTATTAATTATTATATTATAGTATGGATGCAGGTATATGTGATTTAAGCACTAGGATATTAATAAGGTTAATCTTTTTATTGCATAGGTCCCTAAATATTAAATTCACAGAAGATTTTGAGTCTTATCTACAAAACGAACACTTTTAAGGCGCCTACAGATTTGCTCGATTTATGACAATAGTTATTGTCACCCGATATGCTTGATAATTGGATTAGAATATTTAGAATTTACCTACGGTGATTTAGGTACGTAGGTACCAGGGATATTACAGATGCAGATTTTTTAACATCCGCAGATGCGAATTTTTGGTGACTCACATCCGCAGAAGCGGATCTAAAGTTTTTTTTTAAGGGATCCGTCAAGGCAGCGAGGCGAAATTAATTTCTTACGTTTTTTTTTTTAATTGCGGCGCGGCGCTTTTCGTTGTATGATGATCATAATTCAATTAGCTGCAATTATAATAAAATAATTACTAAATTATAATAATTTAAAAATCTATATAGCTCTCGGAATTTTTTATATTTAATGGATATAAATATGTAAGACTATATCGTGAAAATTATTTTCTGAAGATTATTTTCTTTTAAATGTTGTGAATGTGAGAACGTTGTAGGCTGTAGATTTGTGGACCATTTTCTATTTTGTTAAGTACCTGATACTTGTTGATAGGCCTAAACTGTCCTCTCATACCTATTAACACTGTAATTTGAAAACATTGTAAAAACCATTTATTTTTAAAAGAGTAATCGTGGAGTTTCTTGCCGGCCCTTCTCCATAGGAAACGACCAATTGAAACCGTGCACCTAGCTTCTGACGTTTCATAAGTGCCCTTTATGCGAGTTCATGTGAAATGAAATATTTTGAATTTGAATTCGAAAAAAAGAAGATAGGATTTTCAGCTTTTTCAAAACATGTTTTAGTTAACTCTATATAAGTAACCAATCTCTTTTATTACTTTGGTCCATTCGTATCTACAGCAGAAGATAATATAATCTCCCACCTCCAAGCAATTATTCGCTACCAACGCAAGTTCCAACATAAGCTTAATGGCCATGTGATATCCAACTGCAATTACTTTCATTATTATATGTGTAGCAGTTATAAAGTTGGGGAGTCTACAAATATGGGTTTATTGCTCTTGTTAAGCTGTTTAGTTTTGGGTGCAAACATTGTACTTTCCTGAACTGTTGTTTAAACAACCATAAAACAATTTAAGATGAATGCTACCGTATTTAAAATGTTTTGCTGAAAACGCTGTCACTTAACGCTTTGCGAGTTTCGTAAACAGATCGATAAATCATTTAAAATGATGATATGGATATATTTAGTAACCTGTTCCGCTTAGCTATTTCTAAAGAGTCTTAAAAAGACCTTGGAAGAAATCGACACGTGTTTCACCTCTCAACGAGGCATCCTCAGGATGACACTGATGCTTGGTGAGGCAACACGCCGTGTTCGAATTCACGACAAGTCGATCGTCATCCTGAGGATAGAATATATCCACATCATCATTTTATAATGGATTTCCGCAAGGTCACGCCTGAATCAATTAACTATGATAAATCATTTATTTTGTACACACAATAAATTAGCACGATACACAATAGCACATTTAAATTATAGCTAAGTGTGAGTAGGTAACTACATCACTAAAAAGAAAATAAAAGGTGCCAATATGTAGGCTTAGTGGACTGTAGATTTGTTGACCATTTTCTATTTTCTTAAGTACACCAGGTACTTAAGAAAATTACTTATTGGAAGACCTACACTGTCCTCCCATACCTAGTCACACTGTTATTAGAAAGAATTGTAAAAACCAATTATTTTTAAAAGGGTTACCGTGGAGTTTCTGGCCGGCTCTTCTCTATAGGAAACGACCAATTGGAACCGTGCACATATCTTATGACGTTTCATAAACGCCCATGTAGGTTTATGTGAAATAAAAATATTTTGAATTTGAATTTTGAATATGATCTCTTTGAGTTTGTTTCGGCCTTTCTTCGCAGAGTAGTCAGATAACTGGAAACGCCGACCGCATCTAGTTTTTAAAATACAAATGATTGCCGTGTAAAAATGTTAGTACAAACCTACATACATTAAAAAACAAAACAATTATCATTACCTACCAATATGATTAGGGAATGCAATTTTCTTGCGAGCTCTCGAGTTATTCTTCGAGATTTAATCTCGTGGGTAGGCACCCTCGTTCTTGAAATGTCGTTCGTAATCTCGACCGAACAGGTCGAGACTCGAACGTGATTTCAAGACAGAGCGTGTGTGAATCATTCGTGTTGATCGATACGCGGAAGTGCGCCGATCACGAGCCCTTTCACGTGTTCAACTAACCGGCACTGCAGTTTCAGAAAGTACGCCATTAATATCATCACTGCAAAAGGAATACGGTAGTTGCCTAGGTAAAAAAATAGAAATTCTATTTAGTCCGTCTTTCAGATAATAAAAAAATATTAGACACGTATTTTTTGCTTTATCATATTAATCAAAAATAACTTAGAAAACACGCATTAAAGTTAAGGAGTGGGGACTCGCTACGTCACAACTCACACTCTGTATAAAATCTAGCAAGGCGTGACGTCATGCCACATTTTAACTCAATGTATCACCGTAATTTTTTGATTACGTCAAAAAAGAAAAAGTACGTGTCCAATATTTTTTTATTAATCTACATTCCGGACAAAAAAAACAGGCCTATTAGAAGACCTTTTAAGTGCAAATAAAGACAACCCAAAGCAATTGCAACAGACAGGATGGACAGCCTGTTGATAAAAGAAATGAATTTATACGAGTACGGTGGATAAAGATAAGGCAGTACCTGAAATTCGTCTACAACGGCCTATTTACCGTAGTTTCAACCAGCGTGGGGGCTGAGTAGGCTTTCTCAGCCGCAGGCTATCTTACAACAGATTAGGATTAGGTGCCGTTTGGCCGACAACACCTAAAGTACCTTGTGGTTCCTACTGACAAAGTTATTTCACAATAAATAGTTTATTGCGGTCTGCGGTGCGTTATGTGCTGATTTGTTGCGTTACTTTTAATAAATAAAGAATTCAATTAAAGTTGATTTTTATTTGCAAAATATAACAGCAATAGGTACCATAAGTAAATAGTTTTCATTGAGTGTAACCATTTTTTATAAAAATACTACATTATTTTAAAAAACATAGGCGTAATCTCGATATTGTCGAGATTAATCGAGATCTCGCCAGTTTATTTGGCGATGGCAAATGACCAATGTCGACCTCAGGGTTATTGCGCGAAATCTCGAATGGCCGATCTCGATCTCAGTGTTATCGCGCGAGATCTCGAATGGCCAATCTCGGCTCGTGATTGCATTAAATAAATTAAATAAGACAACAAAATAGAAAGCGGAGGATAAAGCTGTAGTTGTACGACTTGTGAGAATTCTTAATAAATTCATATCTAGCTATACTCCATACGGTTAGGTAGTTAAATAAAGGTAAACAAAAAGATCCACGTGACAAGACAGCTGTTAAATAACCAACTAAACGTAATACCTGTCACTTCAGTTGTCATACTACGTCACAGTTGTACTCTTCAATTTAGCAACGTTATAATTCGTTGACGTTTAGAGTTTGGGCTCTTTACAATAGACAGATCACAAAATATGATAATAATATTATAAATGTAACTAAAATTTTGTGCTCAAACAGTTACATCTACGAAGAGTAGTTTAAGAATAAATGATAAAGTTTAACATACATTAATAAAAGAGGAAACTATCTATAGTAAAAGTCTAAAGTAAATTTATATTGGTTTTATCGTATTTTTAAACAAGAAAGTGTCACCTATAAAAATCTATTTTACGATTTGTTTACCTTTATTTAACTACCTAAACCTATGGAGTACAGTTAGAATACAATCCCCACTTAGCTATGATTAAAAGGCAAACTAACGTACTTTACTTACAATATTAATATGTTTAGAGCAAGCGTAAGAACTAACTGCATACCTACTGTCTAACTACATATTGCAATCCGCTTTGAATTTTAAGTTTATAACCGCAGCATCTGGTACCTATTTAACCGTGGTCGGGATTAAATTCATTAAAATAAGCGCCCTTGCAAAATGTTAAGCAGGAGACATTTCCTATAGAAATAATGACTTCAAACCAACCAACCAATAATGACGTCTAAGGAAAATATTCATGGGCTTAAAAGCTAAATTAAACGTTTTTTTTTTTTTTTTTTTTCTATAAATTGCTCGCTGTTTAGGTTCAGCCCAGTGAAAATACCAAAGAAATCACAAAATATCAAACATTTTTTTATTTCACCCATCGATAACGCGTTTTTTATTTATTCTTGTGTCGATAGTGATAAAGATGTCGCAGGCAGATTGTATGATTCGTCATTTTACAAACGGCGTCGTTCGGTTACAAACGCTCGTATGCAAAATGCCTGAGGCAAAACGTAAATTGCCTAGTCATTTTACAACATGGCGCAATTTGCGGCAAATTGAAGAATTTAGTTCTATTTCTTACCACGCGCGTCACTGCTGATCAGAACAAGAAGAAAAATGGCGTCGACGAATGGTGGTTTTGTGACAATTTTTTTTTATTGAATACAGTGCAAATTCTACGTGTGCATTCCACAAAAAAAAACTGTTATTTTAAAGACATTTATTATCTTGAATTAAGAACATTTTACAAAAAACGCTAAGGTGTCCATGGAAGCTGGTGCTCGGAGGACTTCTGAAGAATATTATTGGTACAAAAAGTATGACTTAATGAGTATTGGCCATGTAGACTATTTTATTCTGAAAAAAGACAGCCCTTTTTTTTGAGAGTCGAACGGTCCGTGTAATACCTTTAGAAGATTACGACATAGGTACTGTTAGATAAGTATTCTTAGAGACGGATTTTGAATATTTTCCTTTATTTGGTAATTTGATATTGTCTTCTAGACCAGGTATAATGGATGATAAATGTAAGTCTGCAAAGAACTGATTTTTCTTATTATATGTAGCTACCTGTTTATCTTTTAATTGAAAGTGCCATAATGTTCATATAAGTTTTATTATTTTATGTAGGTACGTCATCAATTTGTTGTTTTTGTTACTTAAATATTTTAAATAGGGTGAGTGGGGGCAAGATGAAAAACGGGGTAACACGAAAGTCGTTCATAGCGCCAGACTCAGTGCAGTTTTTGCAGTGATGGCACACAGCGACTCTTACGGAAGTTAATCGAGTATTTTAATCTTACACCGTTTCCTGTAATTTTAATTACGTGGTAAGTACGAGTGTTTTATTGGAATTTCTACTCATATTTGTAAATCTTAGTTGTGTTATTACATCTAAATTAGCTGTTATATTAATATGCTATTTTTCGTATTTTAGGATTTATTACAATTTTCTGTCTTTACCCATCAATATCTGACGGGGTGGGGTTGCGAAGAAGTCCGAAAGGAACATCGTGGCCCCCGGCAACATGGCAACTGAAGGAACACGGGTGGGTTTTAGTCAGTAAGAGTCTGACTCGCCCTCCCGCTCCACCCAGAGCGGGAAAAGCTATTTAAAAATTTGCCCCCAAAAAAGCTGTCTGTATAACCTTATGCCATTAAAGTGGAAAGTTTGAGAACATCTACTTTCAATATTCCCCCGGTGGGATAAGATTGAATTTTTTTTTAAATCTTTTTAACTTTGTTAACTAAAGGTACTCTGATACAGACAGTTGAGAGTTTTAAGGGCACTTCAAACTATACATAGACTAGTGACCACCAATAACGTCTGATAATCATTTGAACGATTTGAGAATCTATTTCGATGTTTCCCCATCACCCTTTCATCTTCGTAATAAAAAAAGAATATTTTCTGCTTTGGAACAAATTTAACCGGATGTTATCAATGTGATAGAAAAATACACTCTTTGCTCTTTACTTGCTACAAATATTTTTTAGCATAAGCTAATATGTACTGTTAGGTATACAAGACTTCAAATTCAACACTGCTCATCTCACCAAAAAACCGTTTGATCTTGCCCCCACTCACGCTACTTTAGGGGTCTCTAAGCACGTGTTATAATTTACTCTTATTAAGTCTTCATAAGTAGTTACCTGATTGCTCGAATAAAGTCTCATTCGTCCAACCTGTGTTTTACGATGGTCACCCTACAATAACAACCAATGTCCAAATTGCCTTGGGCATTTTGCATAACCGCGAGCGTTTGTAAACGGATGGCGCCGTTTAAAAAATGACGAATCATACAATTTGCCTGCGACATACACAATCATACAAATCGCTTTTTAATTCATTATCTCTAAATAAGAGGAACAAAAAAAGGTCAACTGTGACATCTTTACTTTCCATGAGCAATTTTACCCATGAGTACTTTAAATAAACATCTCTCGAATCTCGTTTACAAAAAATCAGTTGCCGCCAATAAATAGCAAAGCGATACAAAATTTGAAAAATCGACTACTTATTTTTAACAGATTTTTAGTAATCGAGAGATATTTAAGTAATATTCTCATAGGGAAAATTGCTCATGGAGATCCCTCAGTTGTCGGAACAGTTCTACCTTAGATACTAGACTTTCGACTACGCTAATGGCTACCCAGCTAGAGTCCGATCGGCCTTCACTGCACTTCATTTGGAGTAGACAGCTACGCCTAGAAAATACGGATAAAACTTTGGTATATCAAAGAAGACAAAACCTGACACCGAATAACCGACTATTTTAGAGTGTGCACATGCGCTTATGTTTTTAAATAAGTACTTACACACAAACTAAGCAACGACTTAACAGTGACCAGCGAGTAGACCGTGAGTCATGTTAAAAACTCAAAAGCCGCTCCTCGACTTGTTACCTGTACCCTAATTGCGTAACTTATTTTCGTAAACAATTATTCCTAATTTGTTTCATTTTGAAAGTTCAACAACGTTCATTGCATTATCCATTGCTTCAAAAGTCGGAAAAAAAAATCTGCTCAACAACGTAAATAACGCAATGAATGTTGTAGAAATGTCAAAATGAAACAAATTAAGCATAGTTGTTCACAAAAATAATTTACGAAATTAAGGTACTGGTGTCAAAGTTCAAGTGCGTAGATGATTTTTGAAAATGGTTGATAAACTTCTTCCTTTAACTTTTAACTGTTTGATATTTTAGAAAATTTGGTTACATCGAAAGGTTTAAAGTATTAGGTAGGTACCCAATGGAATCGCAATGAAGGCCATTCAATTTGCGAGCTTAGAGAAAAGTGATATTAAGTGACGAATTCTGGGAAATTTTCAAAAAAACATAAAGCTGAGTTTTCTCGAATCTCATGAGGCTTTAGGAGGTGGCTTAATTGTTGCAAATGGCATTGCACTATCACGTCCTACAAGGAATACCTCAAATTACAAGTCACCCTGTATTATGGTCAAGGCTCAGAAGAAAACGTCAAGTCATCATTTTGCAGAAATGTAACATTTTTTAAGCTGAGTACATTAAGTATATTTTTTTATAGAACCTGATGCTTTTTAGAGCAAACATGTAGCGCCATCTAGTTGGATAATAATGAAACTTATCGTTAAAAAACTTTTTAGGAATAAATTGTCGTTTTGATGACCACCAGTCGAAATGAGCAACAGAATTTACTAAGCCTCACCTAACAGAAAAAACCGGATAAGTGCGAGTTCAACTCGCGTGGTGAGAGTTCCGTACGATAAATATGTTATTTATGGATAGGTATTATGATAACATATTTATCGTTTTTTTATCCCAAGACCAAACTTAACATTGTAGTTGAAAAACATGTTCTCCCACACATTCCAACTGCTAATGTAAGTTTAGAGATTTACCATGTCATTTTAAGACCATAGACTTCATATAAATTTTCCTGTACTTTATCTATAAAGAACCATTCTCAGTATTTTTATTTTTATTTTAGGTTTAGTCGTTTCGGAGATAAGGTGGTAGATTTTCATCAATTTTCTTATATAGTATATATATATCTTTAAAAGTATTTATTTAAAAAATATTTGAAATCCTCACAAGCCCTTTCATTTGATATGTCACACAGTACAGTTTACAAAACTTTTATTTTTTATGTTCCTATTTGTCCTCGGAAAGGGACACGTCCGTGTTTTGCTCACAGAAATTCATATGTGTACCTTTAAATTGGTACAGTAGATTAGAAGCAAATTGGCTGTGATAGACGGACAGACAGCCAGACAATCAGACAAACAAGTGATTCTATAAGGGTTCCATTTTTTCATTTAGAAGTACAAAACCCTAAAAAATAAGATTCTAAAGTAGATTGTACTGTGGTTAACTTAGTTGTTACCATGATGTGTAGTTGACTGTACATAGCAGCATGTTACATTATCTTCTTATTCATTTCAATGGGATGATGCAATTTGTTGATTTTCTTTATTCAAAAGGCAAATAAAATAAACATTAAACAGGGCAATATTGTAAACATTTTATTTTATTATTTGTATAAAATACATATCAAATTAATAAATATCTCTTGGTGGTGGTCCTCCAAACATAAGGTTCCATGACACTGGATGGATTAGTTGTGAATAGATGTCTGGGTTATTGAACAGCGGCACCACAGTATTTAAGTACTGCACCATTTCATATGCATCCGGTATATTGTCTCCTTCAGAAGCAAACTTGTACAGAACTAAGCAAGGTACAGACTTCTCCTTAATGATTTCATACAGTAGGGATGCAAAGCCTCCACCAAGTATTTTAACAGTCTCGCCTTTGGACTCATGTTCTACCCAATCCAAGGTTCTCAGTTTACTTGAGTAAGGACATAACTCGTTAACCACATATCGGAAAGGAGATGTCATAATATGCTTCCTCTCATGAGCAAAACTACTGGTTAAAATTATAATATCCTTTATATTTTCACCCTTGAACTTATCCACCACTTCATTCAGGAATTTCTGTCCATACTTATAAACTAGAGGTGCTCTTAGTAGCAGAATTATGACCTTTCTTTCAGCACATTCATAAAGTTCACAGCAACCAGATAATTTGTTTGAACCAATTTTGTAGGGATCGTATCCCATTATGGGAATAATTGCAGGGCTATATACTAATCCAATCTTACTCATGTGTAACGAAGAAATTACTAAATCACAGGCTAGTTGTCCAACATTTCCAACCGCCACACTTGGTATAACCAGAGTGTATCCACTCAAATCACAGTTTTTTAACATCTTCCAATGATTAATTTGAGCCATTGTCAGTACCACTTAATAAAATTTGTTGCTCCAGTCAAAAGTTGAACCGAATTTTAAATCCACGAATATATTCAACAACACAGACACAAAATAACTCAAAATAACTACTACTCATCTAGAGAGAATCTGACATTTAAAAAATATTATCGACTATATCGATAATTTTACTGAATAGTGGTGTGCACGAGAAAACCAGTTCAACCAAAGAACCAATGGGGACAAAAACTGTCATAATTATGCTCACTTCAGATGTCGCTGCTATCACTAGTCTAAGGCGCACGAGGACGGTTACGCGACACCACGCAGCGTTACACGACGCCGCTGTCGATGCCGACAACATTACGTATAGAGTCATAGTTATATGTATTAGTTTAATATTGTATAAGGTTATACTATGTATTTTATTTATAGGCCTTAGTTGCCTGATAATAAAATTGGGGGATTTTTCGCGATTTTACTCTCCAAATTCCTTCTAACTCTGTCAAAATAAAATAGCCTTAAGCCATGCATAATTAATTATTTCACCCGAAAAAAGGGAGAAATACCTAAAATTGGAAACACTGGCAGAATTTGCTGTACAGCAAGTCTATAAACGATCCAGCACGTACGCTAACGAATGTTCTGTCTTACGTCCGCGTCAGTGTTGCCAACACGTACGATAATTATGGGGGTGTACGATAATTTTGCAATTTGCTGAAAAAACAAGTTCCATTAACAAAACGTATTTGTCAGAGAAAATCAGAGAAAATTAAACGCAGAAAAAAAAACAATTTTAATGTCAATTGTCAAATATGTCAACATCAACAAGTAAGTGTCTCTTTCTCTCTCTTTCCCTCCCTAGTTATTTATTTAATTTTACAGTGAAAACACAAAAATATCAACTAAATACTATGACAAAAGATGTTTACGGTTTGTGCTGCTAGCGCCATTAGTGGTGAAACTTGGCATTTACTTGCCCTTTGACTCTAGTATAAAATTATTCATTGTCTTTTCATAGCAATTTGAATTAACGCCTTAGCTTTCTTAATTTTTTTCTTTTTTTATATGCGATAATTTTGGCTATAAAACGATAATTTTGACGTGGGATCTCGATAATTTGAACTTTTCGAGTTGGCAACACTGGTCCTTATAATGGGTCACTCTACAAAGCGCACACATTTCGTTTTATTTTTATTTTTTTATTAAAACGTACCTAACAACAACAGAAACACAATATGAACATACATACAGCTTGCGCGATAGTGGCACTTTTTTATTAAATAAATAAATAAATCAGTGCCGCCATCGCTTGGATGAGCAATTTTTTAACCCCATTGGATTGCATGTTCTTTGGTTTCCGAAGTAATTATACACAGTTCAGAAATTCTATAAGAATTCATAAAAAAATTTTTTGCCTACTCGAATTATTTTCAAGCATTCCAGTATATTTGCATGAGTCTTGTCCTCCGTTTTCCAAACACTAGAGGAGCAATTCCCGTATTTTTAAGAACTTTCGCTTTCTAATCTTAGTCTTAATCTCTTAAAGTAAGATTGCGACTTAAATTTGACTGAAGTTACCGGAATTGTTCTTCAGATTTTGATTGTTTTTACGCTGTCGAATGGTGAAACATTTACCAATAAATCGCTGACTTTCAACTAGACCTATCCCATTGAGATAGAAAAAACATGGAGGCGCCGCGATATTCTATACATAAATTTGCTTATACAAATATGGGTGAAATACGAACTAGAATGTGAAATATCGTGTTATTTCACTCTTTCTAATGTGGTAATCGTATTTGATAAGAGAGACAACAATATTTCAGTTGTTCCTCATAATGGCAACATTTTGTTGAGACGTAGTAACAGTTGTAGGTAAGTGCCATATCCGCCATAATATGCGACAAGTTCATGGTAGTTCTGCTGTCAAGTGGTTGTTTACTTTTTGTTTTATTGAGATTTATGAGAAAATTACGAGGAGTTTTCCTTTAAAACTACATATATACGTTGAAAAACACCAATTCAACATGCCTGTGTGTTGTATTGTGAAGTGTGGTGCAAGAAAGAAGGAAAATCAACCTCAATTGTCTTTGCACAGGTTAGTAGCCGGTTTTCATGCAATAGTACATAAAGTGATAAACTTTCGATGAAAAAATTGCTAGGCGATCATTAAATACGGCTTAAATTTTAATATATGGGTTTTTTTCCGTCCAACAAACCTTTTTATTCTATCATAATTTCATTCGTTTGTTTACAATGATATGTCATGGTGGAATAGTGTTGTACCGTTGCCGTAATAGTTTCTGATACTAGTTCCTTCGCTGCGCTGAAATTATATTGCTAGGTCCGGCCCGTGGTTTACAGCAAACTGTACTCTTTGGTTCATAGCACCGAGAGACCGTTCCACAGAGTTTTATGATGTGTATACGATTTTTTTGTTGAAGTTTTTAAGATGAACAATACTGTAGAACATACGTTTTATGTAACTTTTATGATTTTCGCGGCGCACGCTAATAAAGTTCCCAGTCCGCATGATTTTTTCCGACATCTTCAACAATAATCGTCGAATTTCAGCCAATTTATACAAAACCTTAATTAATTATACACTAAAACCTTCCGTATGAATCACTCCGTCCATTAGTGAAAATTGATTGAAAATCCGTTTAGTAGTTTTTGAGTTTTTCGCGTTCAGACAGACAGACGCGGCGCGGGCGGTGGACTTTGTTTTATAATATGTAAGGATGTGTATTATTCCGAATGTTCATTTATGATAAAATTGTTAAAAATTTAATTTACTTATGCCCGTTTTCACCGACAGCTAAGTGACACTTAAATGAATACCTAAATAAAACTGCACTGTTGGATTTTCAACTCTCAGCGCTGAGTCTACCGTTGAAAAACCAACAGTGAACTTTTATTAGCGATTCATTTAAGTGTCACTTAGTGAAGGTGAAAACAGGCATAAGACTTGCATGCTCGCTCGATACTAAATATTTGGCTTTGTTTAAACGTTCACTTGCCAAACATTAGGTTTGCGTTACAATTATTTGTGAAAACTTTATTTGCTAAGTAATAATTCTATAAATGAAATTATAATTATGCGGAAAATTGTTTGGGAAGTGATAAATTGTCAATACTAGTTTTTTTCTGTTACAACGGACTATTAGCTATTAATTTTTTAAAACGATTCAACCGTGATATCTAGTAAGATTCGTAATACTATTACGTACTAGTATCGATACTCGAAATAGTAACACTATGTTTCCCTGGTTGACACAACCCTAGCATTGGCAGCCATTTTAAGAGACATTTTGAGTTGTAGGTATGCACCTTTTTTTTGTAGGTATTTCCAGTTCATACTTATTAAATGTCTATGCATTATTAGACATGCAACTGTCAGCATGGCCAACATAAAATTACAATCATGGATTAAGGGCGTGGACACATGTCTGCGGTGCGGCGCCGGCCACCGTGTAACGGCACGGCACCGCTACCGCGAGGCGGCACGGCGTCGTGTCGCGACACGGCGCCTTGTGCGGTGCAACGCGGGCACAAACAGTAACCATTGTTCAGTTTTTATCTTGATATGGACCGCGAAAGACGTATCATTTTGCTCCTGTTACTAAGACGACGAATGAAGAAGAAACAGAATCAAAGAAAATATTGGGTGAATCCATATCTTTCTATAATGAACCATGATGGAGGTCATTTTGAGAGGAAATATGAAGCGCTGAAAAAATGTGGTGATGAGAAATTTTACGAATATTTTAGAATGTCTATATCAAGTTTTGAAGAACTGCTGACCAAAATTGCACCTCGTATACAAAAGCAGTACGTGTTCAGAAAACCTGTGGAGCCTAAGGAAATGATAGGTTTAACTATACGGTAAGAAATAAAAGAATTTTACATTGATATATTTTTTTATTCAAATCAAAAGAGTAATAATTCGAATGATTGAGTATATTATTATTTAAGAAAAGTCGTATTCTGATTCTTGTGTATCCGTGGTATTGGATAGAATTTCTTCCAAAGGCGAGATTGGTGATGTTTGGTGACGATTTATGCTTTGAATGGATGAATTATAAGCTGTTTGATAAGTGTCATAAGACGTTGTAGCTTGTGGTGATCGTGTAGCTTGGTGATAATTAGTGTCGTAAGAAGTTGCTGTCTGGTATCCACTATATGACTGACACGGTGGTCGATGGAAATCCGTTAAAATCTTTAAAACTCCACTTTGAAACATCAAAGTCTGGTGGTCATCTAACTTGTTTAAAGATGGCAAAATAGCTTTAAAAAATGACAGATGTCGATTTTCTGAAGTACCTAAAGTTTCAATAATTTGCCTCTCAAATTCATCACTACTTGGTTTTCGCTGTCGCGTAGTTGTACTGTATGGCTGATATCGTGATCTCGTTTTTGGATTTTGAAATCCTTCTTCTATGCTGTCGTCGGTTACATTTGGAGCATTTTTTTGCAAATACATGAGCTGTTTGTACAAATGGTATTCTTTTATATGTTTTGCACCAGCTCCAGATTTTTTTGAAAGTTCTATCTTCTTCATATATTTCATAAAATTATCTTTAATGTTGGTCCACTTTCTAATTACGTCATTACCTGTAACAATCATAAAAAAAATGTTTAGAAATATGTAATTAAATAGTTGTTTTTTAATATCTCTGTAAAAGTTAATTAAATATCCTATTTACAGGTTTTTGGCGACAGGAAATTCATTCAGAGATATGGAATTCACAGATTATCGTGGAAAAAGCACAATTATACGAGAAGTTTGTCGGGCTATATGGGACATCCTTTTAAGAGAAAGCATTCCGAAAATAACTAAAGAGCTAATAGAACAAATAGCTGAAGATTTTGACATAAAAACTAATTTCCCAAATTGCATGGGGGCATTGGACGGGAAGCACATCAGAATTTGCAGTCCCGCCCACAGTGGATCTCTTTTTTTCAACTATAAAAGCTATAATTCTATAGTTTTGCTGGCATTGGTAGACTCTAGATATAGATTTGTATATGTCGATATAGGATCGTATGGGAAGGAATGCGATTCCACGATTTTTCATAATACAAAATTATACGAATTATTATTACAGAATCGACTTCCAATACCAGCGCCAAAACCTTTACCGGGGCTTCAAAATTCAATTCCCTATGTTTTTATCGCAGATGAAGGTCTACCGTTAATGAACAATCTAATGCGTCCATACCCAGGGAAGCATCTAAGTGTAGAACAAAGGGTTTATAACTATCGTTTAAGTCGAGCAAGAAGATATGTCGAGTGTGCTTTTGGTATCTTCGCAAATAAATGGCGAGTATTTCACCGGCCTTTAAATGTTCAATATAATTTTGCGACAGACATTATTAAAGCATGCTGTGTCTTACACAATTTTGTTGTTACTCGAGATGGAGTTAGAAAGTCTGAAGAGCTATGTATTGATAACACTCTTTTAAACATTCAACAAACAGCAGATGCAGATTCTTTATCAAATCCAGTCGATATAAGAGGCGAATTTTGTAAATACTTTAATAGTGATGTCGGTGCGCTTAGTTGGCAATTAAGCAAAATATAACTAAAGCTTGGTCCCGGAACAAACAATTTTCTACCCGTTTTTTGAGCCGACTAACAAAGCCAAAGTGTTGAGTATGTGTAAAGGATGGCAATATATAATATTGTGCAAGTTAGACAGAGTGATACAATGGTTATCACTGTACGAAATTCGCTTTGTTCTGCGTTTGCGACTGAGTTTTAGTTAAAAAAAAAAACTCGACAAGTTGGCATATTGAACATTAACGCATTTTATTCACATTTAAATGTTAATTGTATTTTAAACTTTTTACATTGAAATTTTCACCTATTATTATGTCAAAAAGATAAATGAATAAAATATGTACTCACCGAGACTTGTTTTTTCTTTATTGTCCTTCTCGTCGAAAGATGGAAAAATATTTCGGCATACATCTTTCCACCCTTCAGTTTTCAAATTTTTATCCTTATAATTCTCCTTTGTCTTGTCCCAGAGAACGGGACGTGCTTCCACGAGTGAAATTAAAAAGTCGACATCTAAATCGGCAGCCATTATTATGCATTAAATAACACGTGCAGACTAAACACCAACAAAAAATTAACTAGCGAGCGGTGCGCTCCCCACCGCACAAGGCGCCGTGTCGCGACACGACGCCGTGCCGCCTCCCGGTAGCGGTGCCGTGCCGTTACACGGTGGCCGGCGCCGCACCGCAGACATGTGTCCACGCCCTTACACGGTGGCCGGCGCCGCACCGCAGACATGTGTCCACGCCCTTAGTAGGTACTACTGGCACTACCTATGGGTAATAAAGTGGATCCGCAGTTGTAGCCCTGCAAATTCAATTTTTTTTACGTATTTTGTAATTTGCGATTAACCCGAAACAAATAAACATATTTCTGTCTCTGTCGTCTTCTAACGATTGATAGAAACAGAACGATGTTAAACAGTTTGTCAAAGATGAGTGAAATGAAAATTAGGGCGCCACCATCGCACTTAGGTCACTTCCAATGAGAAATGAATTATTAAAACAAATGTGCAACAAACAACGCTGCTTGTGGGTGACTGAAATCAAAACCTACTAGCACTTATCGGCAAAGTAGTGCCATGATCTTAAGTCTACGAGTAAAATATTTAGTTCCAAATGTCACCATGTCAGACTCTTAATAGCTCGACTGTAAATAAGTAGCTAGAATAAATAAACTCATTAGGCCGGCCTCATTCATACGGAATTCGGTCTCGGAATTCCGTTTCAAAATATCGTTTCAGAATTTCGAAGTCAGCAAATCTATACAAAACGCCATTTACAGACGGACATTCCATTCCGGAACTTCGAATCGGAGAAAATTTCGAACGGAAAACTACTGTTTAGTCGGGGCACGAGTCGTGACCACAGCTCGCGCATGTTACAATTTCCGCCAATGACATCGAGTGATGAAGAATTCGCGTGCAGCTCGGCGCCCCCCGGCTTCTTTATTCCGCCAAACAGACCGAAAGATTTACTACTGCGCAATGTCAGTTTGTGCTCACGACTCATTTCTTCTACTGTATGTATGTGATAGATCCTTGATTTTGTAAGGATTTGCTGCCTTCGAAATTCCGAATGGATATGTGGAACGGACCGTAAGTATGTGGCCGATGTGTAGTGGAAATAAATGAATAGAAAATTGTTAATAAAATTATTCATTGCGAAAAAAAGTACATAATAAATGTTTCACATTCGATTGCTATATAAAATATTTTATTTACGGTCGGGCCAACGCGGAATAATAAAAAAAGAAAAAACTCTCAGGAAAACCCTGACAACTTGACAGCTTATTATGACAGTTGAAAGCAATCATTCAATAATTCCAGTGACTCAATGAATGAAAAAAAGTAGCTTAGCCAGCTTAGCTTGGCAATACTAAACTATTGTTCACGTTTCTCTCCGAAAAAATAGGCAAATTATTTTTTTCTCTTTTCTCAGATATCATAGTCCTGGATTGTTACCTTATTTATTAAGTAAGCTGCTTACATTTATTAGTAAACAAAAATAGTTTGTTTGTGTAAAAGTGCCACTATTTAATTGCCCTAACCGCTGATTATGGTTGAAACACAATTGAAGGATCCACTGTTCGAAAAATTCATCCTCACCGAAACGCAGAAGCAACGTTTCCAGGTGAATGTTACATTATTCATTGTAGTGTCACTAGCAAGAGGCTGACTGTCAAGTGCTAAGGCTAATGAGAAGATGGCCTCAACGCCAGGCTTGTAGCTATTTGCTATCCAATCCACACAGGTCGTCATCGACCTTTGACCGAACATCACTGTTGTACCTAATTAATATGCTCTATTGTTTTATTAATTAATACTATCATGTTAAGGTACAAAGAAAGTAGTGGCTTTTCTGTGCCTTCAATATTATTATCTCTTTGACTGTAAACCTTGAATTTAGAATGATACCAACTATTGATAAAACTCGAATTTTATCATAGAATATGTCTTGTGTAAGTACTAGTTATAAGCACTATTAATAATCATGTTTTTAATTGTATTGTATTCTACTTTGCAGGTTCTCGTTCACGGACTGACAGACACATGCTGGGACACTTGCATGGGTAGTCCTTCTGGCCGTTTGGACTCCAGAACTGAGGTGTGCATCATGAACTGTGTGGAAAGGTTCATTGATGCTACAACTTTCATCACCAAGCGACTTATGAACACAACTAAATATCGTTCCGACGCTCCTCTTATATTTCAATAAATTAAGTATACAGTTGAGTAAGAAACATGTTAGACGGCATTAAGGACTTCTTGCGCCGTCACAAGAGGAAGTTTATTGTGACGGGTGCTGTTTTTGGCGGTCTTTACCTATTGACAAGCTATGCTCAAAGAAAATTACGAGAATGGCAGGAAAAAGAAGCAAAACGATTCTTTGAGATGACTCGTAAAAAACAACACTTTGAGAGCACGGAGCGGACATGTAATCAAACCATTCTATCACTTTCAAAAATAGTGACAGAAAGCATTCTAAGTGTTTTAAACACTGAAGAAATAGTTCAAAAATTGCAAGAGAATCCAGACAACAAACTTGCATTATGGGAACAGTTGAAAATTATGATATTCACAAGAATATGTGTCCTTGTCTATGCACTAAGTATATTGCAAGTGATTCTACGAGTGCAACTTAACATTATTGGTGGTTACCTGTACAGAGACTCGGTACATGAAGAAGATTCCCTGATAGATGGAGACTTACAGGCCAAGTATTTGTCTTTATGTCACCACTTTGTAGATGGGGGTGTTGAAGACTTAGCGAAACAGATAGAGACGGTTGTAAAGAATGTTGTTGAACCTGTATCTTTGAAGAAAAAGATGACACTGCAGGAGGTGGAGCAAATATTCTGGTCTATACAAACTGCTTTGTGCACAGACACCACAGAAGGTGACCCTGTGAAAAAGATGGTGCACTTCTTAATAGGTCATGCAGAGGTCAGCGGAGCAAAGTTAGACACCATTGTTAAAGAGACAATGGACATTTTAGAAAGTGATGAAGTCAGGTCTATTGCTATGTCCTCCGTAAGTCGTAGCTTCTCATCTGTAACTGATGAAGTTGCCAACTTATTTGTAACAAAATCAGCACCAATTACCAAGAATCATTTGGAATTAAATGTGGATCATGTAATCACAAATGGAGCTTTAAAACTAGGAGCAACCCCTGACGTTTTTGTAGATGTTAATAAGGTAGAGATACACTTTGTCAAACTATTGCCTGTTATAAATGAACTCATCACAAAGAACACATGCAAGGGTAACACAAACATTCCTGATTTATTAACGCAGCAACTCACTCTAAATGACAAATTAAAACTTCTAGGAGCAAACATTTATGAAGTATTCAGTAGTACATGAAGCTTTTTATAAATATAAATTGCCAACATAATGAATGTCATGTAAATAATTTCGTAAATAATGTCTAGATGCACCTTGTAATTTTGAGACAGAAATATTGTCACAATTATTTATTTCAACTCTAGGTATTGTGGTAGATAAGCTTTTTGTATTTCTTGCATTTTGGGGATAGTAATAAAAGTCTTAATTAATAATACATTTTGTTTAATTATCGTATTTACCGCGTTCATCATCAGATCTCCACGTAAATCATCACACAGCCAATTAATGCAGTTATTGCTACTTGATTCTGAACCTTAGTTACTACAATCCGGCCTTGGCATCAAAATTATTCATTCTATGAATGAGCAGTACCCCATTCTTGCAGATTGTGGGTGTATATGGGTTTTTATATATCAAAGGTGTATATGTAGATATTCAACACAATACAGAATAAATAAGTAGCAGTATTATATCTCGGCAGTGACCTTGAAATAATTACCTTCGGCTGCTCGTTAGATAAACCTTCGTCACAGATAATATACTAGTTCAGCGTCCGTGCGTAACTGCCGTGCACTCAATACCTACTGCTACTGAGATTTCGAAGCGCGCCGTTTCGGCCGTTTTCTGTAAAAATATAATACTGTTACTTATTTATACTGTGGTAGTAGTCTAGTAGTTTACAATACCCACTGCACATCGTACAGTCGGGTTACCTACATCGATACATTGTAAAACTACTTGAAAAAAATCAATAAGCTACACTGAAAACAATGACGTGTCAATATATTATCATTGCATCCAAAAGGTATGCGGGCCGATTACCACTAGTATGAATGGTTAGATGATATTAGTGTTCAAACCTGGCTCACCTACAGTGCCGGATTAAGCAAGCGCGGGGTCCGTAGCAAATTTTATCGAGGGGCTCTTGATCGGCTATGGGTTCTTAAGTACCTATAAAGTTGTAAAAAAAAAAACAATAAGTAGTATTAGGCATCATAGACACAGATAATAATTATAATACTAGTCATAGGGTAAATGGGAGAGAAAAACATTAGGAGCCGAAGACCCCAAGTAACATGGAACAAGGGCAGGCAGAAGATCTATAATAAACAGGGTGGCAGGTACATCGACACACAAACTGTTACCATGGATTTCGTACATGATTCTGGACCCTTCCTACCTTGGAATTTTTCGTCGATTACTTAAAAAAAAAAACTATTGTTTCCTGCAAAAGTGCAATACCAACTCGGTCATAATGTATGGAAAAGCTAGGTAGGTACTTAATATTTTTTTTTAAATAACCGACGAGTATGGAACAGCTAGGGAGGTACGTAATTTTTTTTTAAATAACCGACGAGTATGGAACAGCTAGGTAGGTACTTAATATTTTTTTAAATAACCGACGAAATATTTCAACGCAGGGGCGCCGGACGTCTAGAAATGAAATGAAATGAAATGAAATTGTTTATTCTGTAAATAGGATATCAGAATCACTTTTACAAGTCATATTAAAAAAAATAAAAATAAGCTAGTTGAGTTCGGCGTTTCCTATCTGACTACTCTGAGAAGAAAGGCCGAAACAAACTCAGAGGTCACAGTCTCTTTTAAAGTCCAGACATAATCTTGGTCAGGCCATATGAGGACCATGTAGATTAGTGTCTGAAATGGTCTTTTGAGGAAAGAACCACACAGATTTGAGTGAACCTGTCCAGTCAGTGCAAGCATTTGTCAGTAATCGTGGAGCTCAACTCAGAACTTAAGGAGCTCAACTCGACGAACAATACCAAAGAAAGGACATTTGGGTAGGCCGCATAAACTACTCAAACTGCCAGACCATAATTAAAACTAACTGAAAAATGAAAATAATAATGATATCCACATAGTCCTCACATTCACAATAATAAAATAAAATAATATAATACTTTACAAAGTAATCATGTCATTTTGAATATAATTTTCAACAATGTCAATGTGTATATAAGAATAGAATGGTGAAGGTACTGAATACATGGTAACAGGTTGCTCGTCGATATCCGTGCCACCCTGTATATCACTTAGTCCTTAAGACTCGAGCATAGGTACTTATTGCTAAGTAAGTAGGTACCTAGTAGATAGAGTGGCTTCTAATGAAAGGACACCGTTGACCGTGCGTAAGTTTTATCGGCCGCTGTAAGTATTTCAAGGATTGATAAGGATAACTTTCAATGTAAAAGTTTATTGAAAACTGTTTTTATCAACATAGGTACTGAAGCGATAAGCAAACAAGCGATGTATATGTAGGTATACTCAACCTCGTAATTGCTTGACCACCCTAAGGTTGAATGTCACTTGCTCGTCATACAGGGTAACATACATCACCGCGAAAACTGTTACCATGGATTCAGAACATGATTCTGAACCGACGAAAAATTTCAACGCAGGGGGCGTTGAAATTTTTCGTCGATAATTTTAAAAAAATCTGCTGTTTCATAGAAAAGTGCAATACCTACGCGGTCAAAATGGATGGGACATCTGATTTAAAAAAAATAACCGACGAAAAATTTCAACGCAGGGGAGTTCAGAATCATGTATTGAATCCATGGTAACCGTTTTCGCTTCAATGTCCCTGCCACTCTGTATAATATCGAGGTCTAGTTTGTCTTATGTGATAGTTCGATCTTAGCATAATCAGCTCACTGCTGGAACACAGGCCTCCTCTTTTCTAGAGGGAATGAGCTGTAATCTAACACGCGTCATGTCACATGTCTTCGAATTATTTGTTCTAGGACATGCCGGTTTCCTCTAGATGTTTTCCTCCACCGTTTGAGAGCGCCTGCCTGGGTTCGAACCCACGACTCGTAACTTGAGGCCCCCACTGGGCCACCACTGCTCTCCTCTGTTCAACCTCAGTGAAGTAGGTATTCATTTAGTGGGAAGTTTTGTCAAAAGTGGCAAAGCTATTACGAGGTGAACTATACATTATTTTCAGTAGTGATGCAGCGAATACGGATTCGAATATTTGTATTCGCCGAATACTATAAAACTACCGAATATTTGTAGTCGCCCAATACTTTCATGACATTCGTAATTAGTGACTTCCTAAATATTCCAGAAAGCTATTGCGTTGCGACCGAGTTGACAGACAAAGATTCATTTATAAAATCATAAAACTTTCTTACCTTTTGTTCACAGATGGTCTGCAATTGTTTTTGTAGCTAAGTTGGTAAGAGTGCACACGTATTTAGCTAAAAATAATCAGTTACAAAGAAATTTATCGACTTGGTACTACTTGGTACTAAATATACAGATTAGAAAAAGGAATCTTTTGTCGCCAAAAAATTACATGTATTTAGGTATATTGCTTAGCATGTTTACTTTCCTTTCACGTTCTATGACTAATAATTGCATGCAGCTATAGTAGAATCAAGTATTCGTATTCGGCGAATAGTACCTACCTACAATCGGTATTCGTATAAGTAGTATTCGTTGCATCACTAATTTCAGTAGTTTTACGATATCTACAGGCTCGTTTATAGCATGTTTACGACTTTCAACTAGCATGATAATTAAAATCAAGGTACCTTTTGAAAAAACGTAGGTACCAATTTGATTACCTATACTTTAAATTAATTTCATTCATTTATTGATTTTGGAATATAAATATTAGTCTATACTACGTCCCGCCAGAAGGCATTCAAAATTACGATGATAACCGACTTTTAATGATTTTATACTGAAGATCACGTCTAAACGAGTAGTGTTAATGATTTGGAAAAAATTTATGTTAAATTAGAGCATTTTCTTAATAACTTAATATAGTAATATTTTAGATTATGTTTATATTACATAGTGAAATTAATTTGTAAAGTTATGTCTAACGCGGATAAAAAACTGACAATCACGAAAAAACTATCAAGCGTATTTTGAACAGGTGAAGGTTTCAGAAAAATATTTTAATACTTTTGACTTCACCCATTTTTCATAGAGCTCATACGCCATGCTGCCATATTGCAAGTTGACTCCAGGAGGGTCACCGGCATTACGTTTGCGCTAAAGTTGACCCTCAAGAAGTGTCAGCGGCATTAAGTTTGAAATCTTGTTAAAATATAGAATTGATTTTATTTTTACAGTTTATAATGCCGAATTCGCTAAGAAAAACCTACATTTATACAGTAAACCGTGAATATAAAATGTGATGTATATTTTAACAAGATTTATTTGTATATGCGTTGGTTTTAAAATCTAAGAATTTTAATATTTTTTTAAATTTTTTGTTCACGGTTAAGTACAAATATTCACAAAAAAATTTAAAGGTTGGCTACGTATAGCGACAAGACCCCTTGAAAACAATATTTTACTTCGTTTTACGGTGTTTTATAATACGGTTATAACTTTTGAACCAGTGACAGACAAATGTGGCGACAAATTTTGACTAATTAGCGGCAAATGTTTTGTGTTATGAAAATTTAAATCTCTGATGATGGCTA
The DNA here is from genome assembly GCA_916610215.1 of Omphaloscelis lunosa. NCBI lineage: Eukaryota > Metazoa > Arthropoda > Insecta > Lepidoptera > Noctuidae > Omphaloscelis > Omphaloscelis lunosa. The sequence continues at coordinate 5,925,407 of OU744265.1, read as the reverse complement.
TTCTAGTAACAGTCACACTTAGGTATACCTACTACTACTAATTTTAATATTATAGATTAATACGTGAGATAAATTAAATAATAATAATAATCTATAGAATTTTGGTATAATCGCAGGCGCAAACAAAACTAATAACCGGAAATATGTTGTAACTTTTGATTGTCCCGCCTGCGATACCTAAATTCTGTATGTTATAAGTATAATTTTTTTTCCTCGTTTCATTTATGTGTTTTTGTAGTCGGTTTTATTTTTATTTTTACTCACCTACCAGGTAGGTAATTATATATTTTATTTTACGACAGGTACACACGGCTACACATCAAGCAATATATTTCCAGTATAAGCTGACCCCGCATTGTACGGAAATCCTATATAATGCGAGACACGTGTGCACCGATTCCAAATTATGTTCATACCCAAATTTATGATAAAATGTACTCATATTTTATATTACCTCGCCGAAGGAGATACAACGTACCTACCGAGTTACCCAGAAAACATATAGTTGAGAACTTTCAAATAAATAATGGATCTAATGACCTATTGGATCAATACCTAATAAATTCTAATAAAAAGCATTTGGATCTCTTATTTAGTCGGTGTCCGAATGTGACAATACTAAGTAGAGCGGCCCCTTGTATTCCGTTAAAAATAAATCCAGCTGGTACAATATATTACGAGATTAGTCCACCGCCGCATCTGATGCAATCGGCAAGATATTTTGATGAATGTAAGATACACCCCGAGCACGTGCTCCAATATTTCATATCGGAGAATTTAACTAAGTAGCAGATTTTGCAACTGTTAATCGGAACTACATTCGTCTGTAAATTACGAGACATTAATATTGCGACATAGTTATTAACTGTAGCGAATATTATTATCAGGTTTACGAATATTGCTCCGCGCGGTGTCCAGTACCCTAATTGCGTAATACATGTTTAATCACAATCTGGGTCATTTTGAAAGAGATTGCTAATCCATTGCTTCATTAGTTCGAAAAAATATCTGCTCAATAACGTAAATAACGTAATGAATGTTACTGAACTGTCAAAATGAAAGATTAGTCATAATCATTTACCGAAAATGTTTACGCAATTTGATAGCAGGAATCGAACCCAAGATTAGCGCAGCCACGAAAACCGATAACTATTTATTTATTACTAGCTGTTACTCACGAATTCGTCTGAGTCCCGTCAAAATTGGTAGGAAAAACAGACAACAGACGGACAGACATTTTTTTTAAAGAGTGTTTTTGTTGTATGTACCGTATATACTTTCATATGCATTTAGCAAAAAGCTGTTATTTTGACATTACAAACAGACACCTCAATTTTATTTATTTAATATTTAAGTATGTAGGTATGTATGTATTTGTATAGATGACTAGTAATTTTCACGTTCATCGCATTATTAAAAAAATGTAGAATACCTACCTAGCTTGTTACCTAGTGCACGGTTTTAAAAGTTTTTCACGGAAACATTTCATTGCAGGCCTCCGCGAAATCCGTCAGTAGCACGTGCCAAATGCTATTGTGTGCAATAAAATCGGGGCGGGATTTTATCGCGCACTGGATTTTCAACTCTCGACACTTAGCAGAGCGTTGAAAATCAAGTGCACGAAAAAAAATCTCCGCGATTTTATTACGTCCATGCGAACGTCGGCTTACTGTGTCAGCAAGATGCTTTATAACCTGAACAACACGAAACTAATTTGTAGGTAAAGGAAATTGAGCAGGAAAAATAAAAAATACCGAACTACTTTTGTCTTACGGTTATAACAATTTCTCTCACTAAACAAACCGTTTCATCATCATTATCAGCCTACAGCAGTCCACTGCTGGACATAGACCTCTCCAATTGCTCACCATTCAGCTCGATTCTCGGCAACTCTCATCCAGCTGCTACCAGCCACTCTGCGAAGATCGTCGCTTCACCTAGCCTGAGAGCGTCCTACCTTACGTTTGCTGATTCGCGGTCTCCACTCAAGAACACGGTCACGGTCATCGGTTCTACGGCCGGCCCACTACCACCTCAGCTTGCTTAGTCTGTGAGCTATGTCGATAACTTTGGCTCTCTGCCGGATCACCTCGTTACGTATTCGATCCCTCAGCATCATCCCGCAACAAACCGTTTGGTTGTCGGCATTTGCAAATATAGGGTGGAATGGCAAGATGACGAGCTATCCTTCCCCCTAGGCCTGCCTGCTAAGGTCAACATCTCGCCATCGACGAATAGAAGCCAAAGTCTCCCATCCCCTTTTTACATATTTTTCTGTTCTTTTCTTGTAGTCTGTTTATGCTATCCTACTCTATATATGTATACATACGTATTATATATAGTAGGTACCTGGTGGACCGAGTTCTGCTCGGGTGAAAATAGATAAACTTATCGTCCAGGTACACCAAAACGTTGTATCACATTACCAAGGCTGTGAGAACAGAGAAAACGAATTTTCCCAGATATGAGACCTAGCTAGATCGATTTTTCGCAACCGTAAACCCCTATACTACAACTTTCATTGAAATCGTTAGAGCCGTTTTCGAGAACGTGTTTACAAATATATGTATAGGTATATTATAAACAAATATTGCTCATTTAATAGTATAGAATTTGTAATCAAATTCTCGAAAATGGCTCTAACGATTTCGGTGTAAGTTGAAATATTGGGGTTTACGGGGGCGAAAAATCGATCTAGCTAGGTCTCATATCTGGAGAAATTGATTGTTCTCTATTTTCACCCGAGCAGAGCTCAGTCGCCCAGGTACTAGGTACCTATGTGTCTACACAAACTGTGAAATAAATAAAATAACTCTGAAACTAGCTTAGCTTATTAAATATGTAGAGGCTAGAGCTAAGTAGGAAGGAGCCAGATAGGGGTGATCGTATGAGCGATCGATCGGAGTGCAAGCCATTCTATTTCTGTATGCCTCACTATTTAATAAACCGGTGTCTTGGAAGAGAATAAAGAGCCGGTCGATATTTGTAAATAATTCAATGTAATGTTCGCACATTTATAAGCCACAGTATCCAAATCAAATCAATACACAACGGTGATAACGTGCCGGCTAACAGCTGCATAGTCTTGGAAAAAAAATCAGTTAAGTAATAATTTTTTGATTTCTTGAAATATTCGTTGTACTATGCTGATGTAGTTTTTATGATGCAGAGCAACTGTTCTTTTATTCAGGCGTGTATATGTACTTGTAGCGTATACATTCACCTTGCAAGTCGGTACCTTGTGACGTTAGAAAAATCGTAAATTGACGTCCAGTTGTCCACCTGGAACGATGGGTGTGTGCAGTGCAACCGGCATCGGCAGCGTGTTTGCCTGTCAATGCGGGGTGGATATGCGGCAAGCGGCGTGACGCGGCCTGCGCACGCAGCTCCGGCCCGCGACTGCCAATAACCCGCTAGAAGCCGTACCGCGCGCGCCGCTCGCTCCTGAACAAAATATCGACGCGTAAACCTTACAACCACCCTGTTAACTCGCTCTGAAAATTGTGCCATAGTTTTAGTGCAAAAACTCGCAAAACATCACTGGATTTAAAAAAATCTGTGCTCTTGATGAAACCAGTCGATCAGTGCACCACGTTATCAGTTTATCAGTGAACTGCACAACACACGGGTTTTCATGTAAGTGCAATGTTTTATTTTAAGTATCTCTGTATATTTATTTTATGGAATTTGTTTATTATACAATATTATCATTGTTGTATAAATAAAAACGGAGTTCCCGCGACTAAGTCATTAGCTTTGTCATGACAAAATTGCTTTTCACGATTGAAATTACATTAAAGCATTTATTTCCATGTTTCGTATAATTCTTCAAATATGTACGTACCTTTTAACAGTATTTACATTTAATTACTGTTAAAAGGTACGCAGGCCAGGGAATATTATTTAATGCCATAAGTTATGATTTACAAGTTACAATAACTTATCTATCAATAGGTAAACTTAACCAGGGTGGCTACGTTAGATTACGTAAGTTAATATTTTTGCAACAAAGATTTTTCGCGTAACAAACCATTATATATATTCTGAAATTGATACGATCAGAATAGTTTTTTTTAAATAAGCAGATAAAAAATACCTATTTTGTTACAGTGCACGCAGAATATTTTCAAATAATTTAGGGAATATACGAATGGTTTATTTTTTTTATTTGACTTTTATTTCCAAGATTTTTTTATTTTTTTTATTGCTCCAGTTTCAAATAGTTTTTATTTATACTTAATTGAATTATTATTCATGCCTCTATTTATACCTACATATTCATAGGTATACCTAGGTATGGTACGCTTTTCTATTAATACTTATGATAAGAATTTACCGTTTATTAAGGAATTTATTAACACAAACACATGCAAAATATAGAACACATTATAATAAAGAAAAAGAGTAATATTTTACTATTTATTATATTACTATATATATGTATTATAATATATCAAAACACGATAAAAAAAACCGGCCTAGTGCGTGTCAGACCACGCACAATGAAGGGTTGCGTAGTTGGGAATTGGGATGAATGTATCCCAAAAACAAACTTAACTTTGTAATTGAAAAACATGTTCTCCCATACGGAATGTATGGGAAAACATGTTTTTGCAACTGCATTAATAAGTTGGTCGACTATTACTCGTTAACTTGTAGAGCCTACTTAGCTGTAATAGTTTTCCTTTTAATTTCGTTATATAACCTACTGCCGTGATTTTTTTCACATATCCAAAACCAACCATTTAGCTTGCATGGGGGGACACCTGGCTCTAGCAAAAATTAATACTTTAAAGCTTAATATTTCACAAACGGATCCCTGAATCCAAAAATGGTTTTCACACACTCACAATGTTTTTGAAGGACCTTTTCAACGATACCCCACACCATGGAATAGAAAAAAGAAAAAAAAAACATCACCACTTTACGTGTAGGGGAGGTAACCTAAAAAAAAATATTTTTCGTAATTTTATTTTACCACTTTGTCAACGTGATTAATATGTATACCAATGCCTTTCTAGTACTAAGAGTCTCGGAGCTAGACCGCGGACAGACAGACAGACAGACAGACAGACGGACATGACGAAACTATAAGGGTTCCTTGTTTACTACGGAACCTTAAAAACGAATTAATTTGATTATGTATTTTTGTGGGGACATTGACCGCAGTAAGTGTAGTCACTTGAAATATCTTTTTTTTGTGATATCTTCACACACGTGATAGATATCGATATCGAAACACGATAAAACAGATATTCTCAAGTCATACTTCAACTAACAACACTACAAATAAGCGGTCGTTGTCAGGAAGGCTAAGTTCGGCCGCCTATGCTGTTAAAAAAAATAGACAGATAACTGACGTAGATACAGCCAGAATTTGTTTACTTTAGTTATTTTCATAGTCTTATGTCATATGTGATTCTTCTCTGGGGAACCTGTGCGGACATTAATACTATCTTTGTTCTACAGAAAAGGGCTGTTCGAACCATTTAAAACCTAGGCCCAAGAGATTCTCTTAGAAAAAAAATCAAAGAAATAAATATTCTGACTGTAGCCTCACAATATATTTTTGAAAACCTATTGTATGTACAAAAATATATCAAATTTTAAGAAAATGTCCGATATTCATAGTTTAAATACCAGGCATAAACACAACCTTGCTGTACACCGCACACGTCTCCACAAAGTAGGCAACTCGTTCATGGGTCAATGTATACGCTTTTACAACAAACTTCCTATTGACATTCGAAACTTACCTATTAAACGATTTAAAATCTATATTAAAACCACACTTTGTAAAAAAGGGTACTATAAAATTTCAGATTATTTAGAAGATAAAAACGCTTGGGATTGAGCTGCTCGCTCTGCTAAGCCTTGTGATAAAACCATAAAACTTGACTTTTTAATTATTATGTAAAATCATCAAATCAGTTTTAAATACACTTTGACATTGTTGAAAATTATATTCAAAATAACATGATTACTTTTTAAAGTATTTTATTATTTTAACTATTGTGGGTGTGAGGACTACGTGGATATTATTATTTTTATTTCTCACCTAGTTTTAATGATGGTCTGGCAGTTTGAGTAGTTTATGCGGCCTACCCAAATGTCCTTTCTTTTGTATTGTTCGTCGAGTTGATTAAGTTCTGAGTTGAGCTCCATGATTACTGACAAATGGTTGCACTGACTGAACCACTCAAATTGGTGTGGTTCTTTCCTCAAAAGACCATTTCAGACACTAATCTACATGGTCCTCATATGGCCTGACCAAGATTATGTCTGTACTTTAAAAGAGACTGTGACCGAGTTTGTTTCGGCCTTTCTTCCCAGAGTAGTCAGATAGGAAACGCCGAACTCATCTAGCTTATTTTTTTTTTTTTTTAAATATGACGTGTAAAAGTGATTCCGATATCCTATTTACAGAATAAACAATTTCATTTAATTTCATTGCCCCCAAAAAGAAACAACAGCAAATTAATTAATTAGTTTTTTGTTTTATCGTGTTTAGATTTTGATATCCATCACGTCTGTGTAGTTTCGCTAGCTATTTTAATTTGACCCTGTATTATTTTGCAGTTTTATTTACACTCTTTCTATTTTCACACAGCTTGTTTACTTAGAAATTGGTTGGTAGAATAGTATAGAATACTCTTTATCTTTTTATTTTTATTCTCTCTTGTTTACGGGCACTTACAAACGTAGTTAATTACCCTAATAACCCTCAGTGAGTTTATCTTTTACATATTTATTACTATTTTTGTTCTAGATAATGAGTGATTAATTTTAATGAATGTTATAAAAATAATAATTTGTGAACAGATGAACAATATTTTAGCTGGCATAGTTAAGTTGGGATTTTTTTTTTGACATCCTCCAGCCAGTCGTCGCAAGCGCTACTGCTGAGCATGTAGTGCTAGTGATATTGGGTTTTTCCATTAGGAATTTCTCAGTAGCAGCCCGGAGTCTGGATTTGTGCCCGGTTGATGGAAATAGGCTCACCCTCTATTACACGGGACTTAAACATAACTGGCGAAATGTGGGTGTACTACAGATACACCTCTGCCTAACCCTTCGGGGATTACAGGCGTGATGTTATGTGTTATGTAAATAAAAAGTTGGGAACCCCTGAAAAGGGCTACAATATTGTGAAACTTTTAAAAGTAGGGTAAGCCACCTACTCAACAATATATCTACTATTTATAAAAACTGACATCTAATTATGTGAAAATGTACAATTTACTCCCGTGAGTTAACCAAATCAAGTCGGTAACCTGCTATACTTTTGCTACTGTCTTCAATAAGATTTCATGCACATCAGCACGCCTATACACAACCATTCGATCCGCTACCGAATCGTAATGTAGAAAACCGAAAGGGAGATCGTGGCCCCCGGCAACAGGGCAACCGAAGGAACACGGGTGGGTTTTAGTCAGTCAGTCTGACACGCTCTCCCGCTCCGCCGCAAGTTATTTGATGATTTCCCACCCAAAAAAAAAAAAAGTGCGTTTAGGAGGAACGCTACATACCTTATGTTAGTTTATAGTAGAAAGTTATTATTCAATATTTCGCCACATAATTTAAAATAAGATATATTTATGGATAGATAGATTTAAAAAAAAAGTATGGCAAACTAATTGTACGAACGCTCTAATCTAAACGCCATTCACTATTCGAAAACCGAAAAATTTTGTTAGTTCTAATAGATTTGTTTGTCAAAATCAGGGGAGTGGTTATGACGTTCCATTTTGAAGTGTTCCTCCTAAAACGCACCTTACAATTTCGATTCGGCAGCGTATCGAATGTTTGTGAATAGGTGAGCTGAACTGTGCTGTAAGTGTCTCTTTCTTTACTCATGTGCTAGATCTCTCTATGTCTGACAAGAAAATGACGATAAATATATTATACAGGGTGTAAGGGACAGCCCTCCGCAAACTAACAGAGTACATTCAGCTCCTTATTCTGAATCATATTCCACCGAAAATTTTCCCAGGAAAATGTTATTTTTTTTTTTTGCCTTTTTTCATTTACTATTTCTTTCTTTCAATGTAAAATAACATTCTCTGTACGCAGTACTCCATTAATGTAAATAGAACAGGTAAAACAGAAAAAACAGCAATGGATGTTGAACAAACGACGCGTGAAATCAGCTGTTCAATTTCTCGCTGCGCTGCCGTTCGCTACCTACCTACGTGCGTTTTGCCACGGTAGCGATACATTGCGTATAAGGTAATAAAACAAATCAGGTTAATTGGATTCCCATAACATTCCTGAAATAATTTCATGTAATTTCATCTTAGTATGATATACTGACTTCACCCTATCAGTCTGCGGAGGGCTGTCCCTTACACCCTGTATTTGTGGTATTCCGACATTCATTATAGCATAAGTAACCCAATCGTATTTTTTATAAAGTTATGTTCGTGGTTTTGTTCATAACTGTGAAGAGTTCCTAATTTTTACCATGAGAACAGCACCCTAATTTCATAACACACTTTCATTCACAATCAGAATAATTTTGCCATAATACGGCCGCCATATTACGGCCGCCATATTACGGCCGCCACATAACGGCTGCCATATTACGGCCGCCACATAACGGCCGCCATATTACGGCCGCCACATAATGGCCGCCATATTACGGCCGCCATATTACAGCCGCCACATAACGGCTGCCATATTACGGCCGCCTCATAACGGCCGCTGTATTACAGCCGTCATATTACGGCCGCCTCATAACGGCCGTTAAATAACGGCCGCCATATTACGGCTGCCACATAACGGCCGCCATATTATGTCTGCCATATTACGGCCGCCATATTACGTCCACCATATTACGTCCGCCATATTACGGCCGCCACATAACGGCCGCTACATAACGGCCGCCATAATACGGCCGCCATATTACGGCCGCCATATTACGGCCGCCATATTACGGCCGTTATATTACGGCCGCCATATTACGGCCGCCATATTACGGCCGCCACATAACGGCCGCTATATAGCGGCCGCTACATAACGGCCGCCATATTATGGCCGCCATATTACGGCCGCCATATTACGTCCGCCATATTACGGCCGCCATATTACGGCCGCCATATTACGGCCGCCACATAACGGCCGCTATATAACGGCCGCCATATTACGGCCGTCACAAAGCGGCCGCCATATTACGGCCGCCACATAACGGCCGCCATATTACGGCCGCCACATAACGGCCGCCATATTACGGCCGCCACAAAACGGCCGCCTCATAACGGCCGCTGTATTACAGCCGTCATATTACGGCCGCCTTATAACGGCCGCCATATTACGGATGCCACATAACGGCCGCCATATTACGGATGCCACATAACGGCCGCCATATTACGTCCGCCATATTACGGCCGCCATATTACGTCCACCATATTACGTCCGCCATATTACGGCCGCCACATAACGGCCGCTACATAACGGCCGCCATAATACGGCCGCCATATTACGGCCGCCATATTACGGCCGCCATATTACGGCCGCCATATTACGGCCGCCATATTACGGCCGCCACATAACGGCCGCTATATAACGGCCGCCATATTACGGCCGTCACAAAGCGGCCGCCATATTACGGCCGCCACATAACGGCCGCCATATTACGGCCGCCACATAACGGCCGCCATATTACGGCCGCCACAAAACGGCCGCATAACGGCCGCTGTATTACAGCCGTCATATTACGGCCGCCTTATAACGGCCGCCATATTACGGATGCCACATAACGGCCGCCATATTACGGATGCCACATAACGGCCGCCATATTACGTCCGCCATATTACGGCCGCCATATTACGTCCACCATATTACGTCCGCCATATTACGGCCGCCACATAACGGCCGCTACATAACGGCCGCCATAATACGGCCGCCATATTACGGCCGCCATATTACGGCCGCCATATTACGGCCGTTATATTACGGCCGCCACATAACGGCCGCTAAATAACGGCCGCCATATTACGGCCGCCACATAACGGCCGCCATATTACGTCCGCCATATTACGGCCGCCATATTACGGCCGCCATATTACGGCCGCCACATAACGGCCGCTATATAGCGGCCGCTACATAACGGCCACCATATTACGGCCGCCATATTACGGCCGCCATATTACGTCCGCCATATTACGGCCACCATATTACGGCCGCCATATTACGGCCGCCACATAACGGCCGCCATATTACGGCCGTCACAAAGCGGCTGCCATATTACGGCCGCCACATAACGGCCGCCATATTACGGCCGCCACATAACGGCCGTTAAATAACGGCCGCCATATTACGGCTGCCACATAACGGCCGCCATATTACGTCCGCCATATTACGGCCGCCACATAACGGCCGCCATATTACGGCCGTCACAAAGCGGCCGCCATATTACGGCCGCCACATAACGGCCGCCATATTATGGCCGTCACATAACGGCCGTCATATTACGGCCGCCATATTATGGCCGCCATATTACGGCCGCCATATTACAGCCGCCACATAACGGCCGCTATATAATGGCCGCCATATTACGGCCGTCACATAACGGCCGCCACAAAGCGGCCGCCGTATTACGGCCGCCACATAACGGCCGCCACATAACGGCCGCTACATAACGGCCGCCATATTACGGCCGCCATGTTACGGCCGCTACATAACGGCCACCATATTACGGCCGCCACATAACGGCTGCTATATAACGGCCGCCAAATAACGGCCTACCACATTCACCACCTCACCTTTACTGCGATTGTTCGCCCCTTATCGCACTGATAACGCTCTGAGCCGAGGTGGGGCGAGCAGTATATAAATAGGTTGGACGGGCCCCTTATTTTGTAACAATGTCTTATAGTGCCCTTTCGTACAAATGTCACCTTTTCATATCATATTTTAAAGGTGTTCATATACTTTCAATGGAACTGCAATTTATATAATGGCGTCCAAGTATGTGAATATCACACAAGTCTAAATGCAATAGCTCCCATAAAAGCATAGGAATAGTACTTAATTCTTGTAATAGTCTCAGTCAAATTAGTGTCCAATTAAATTTATTCTAAAAATACTTAAAACTCGATTATATCGCGGGCCATTGAAAATTTATCGAAACCCCACATAAAATATGACAGAAAACAAAACCTCGCATTAATATTTCAGTTACAACGCAACACATGCATCAGTTATTCTTAATCGCTGTTGACCGGAACGTAAATAAAACAAAATATTTTTTTAACGGAAAATTTTCAGATTATGTTCAGATTCGCAAAATAAAAGTTTTTGATTCCAATTTTATTTCATATCGGCAAAGTCTGTGATTTAAAGCATAAATTAATGCGCTTACAAGATAAAATCAACTTTTATTTAGCACGTTACAATGCTTTTACAGAACCAAAGCAGAACTAGAAGTCTTGAAATTTGTGCCCAAATCGGGTCTTGTTAGACACTACAAAACCATTACAAGACTCATTTACCAATGCAATAAGTCTTGGCAAAAGCGCACTGCTTTTGCCATATTACGCGCACTGCTTTTGCTAGTTTGGGTATGTATTACTAATCCATTGCTTCATAATGTTCGAAAAATTTGTCTGCTCAACAACGTAAATAACGCAATGAATGTTGTTGAACTGTCAAATTGAAAATCATTGCTACTATATGTGTGCGGAATTACCCCGCTGAACAAAATTGTGAAGACCTAACATTGGTTGATAGCGTAGTATGCTTAAAACTTCATTATGATAATATATTTAGTGTTTTTATAAGTACTGGTTTATAGCTTAATAAAATAAAGATGCAGTGGTGATATAATTGAGCCTCACATGCTACACACCAAGATTTAATGTTGCGAATTTTAATTCTTATTCATTTACTTTAAAAAATACAGGTAGGTAGTAGGTACTTCTAAGTAAACACACGTGTTAAATATTTTGAGGAATGCGTACCATCTGTTAAAATAATGTTGTTATTATACGGTTGTAGATCTACATACCTACTTACAAAATGCTCAAGGACGATGTTTCTCAAAACCATATTAAGTATTATTTTGTACCAAGGCTACTGCGATCGATTGAAAAAATACACTAAACCTGCGATGCACAGCACACGAATATAAACTATTTATTTAGTTATGATGTGATGCACAGACGCGGGACGCAAGCGACCCGCTGCCGAAGCCGGTATGCCGGCGGCCGGCAACATATTAAAAAATGCGAAAAATAAAATAAAATTATAAAATAAATGTTCATTACAACTTCTACCGTTGCGTTGATAAAAATACGTATAAAAAATTGCGAACAAATGCACTAAAATGCGCAAACTTATAAATTGGATCGACTTATATGTGAACAAACGTTTTCAGTTATGAATAGTAACAAAACGAAAAAACGAAACCGTTTCACAAAAGAAAATTTTAATGCAATATTACGTACGTGTGGCAACACGTAATCTGGAGCTAAATATTAAAAAAAAAACCGTCAATGCAATGCCATACATCAAACTAAATATTGTAAGTTAAAGAAGGTACCTATTTAAATTCTTTAATAACTTTTATCTAGTTTTTTTTTTGTCGCCAGGCATGCCTTTGGCTCATAATGTGCCCGACTGGCCCCTATTCTTTATAATTCTGTGCATCCCTGCACTAAACCTTATGTTTCTCAAAACCATATTAAGTATTATATCAAGAAAAGTGCCAGTTATTTAAAAAAAAATGGATTATGAATCCATAATTATGATAATATATTGTTTCCACATAAAATCATTCATGTCCATGCTCTTTAAGCAGATTTTTTTTTTCACAACTAATAGTTGTCTTATTTCCTTGATACTGATAGATTTTGTCAGGTAATTATAAAAGTATACAAGTACCTATATTAGTTATAAGAACGCGTTATATTATTTGTTATGTAATGCGTCTCCTTGGGTTAATTACTTACTAATTTGAATTCACAATCACAATCTCGAAACTCGTCATAACACTCGTACCTACTCTTAGGGCAATAATATGTTCAAGTAGGTAGGTATAATAACGATGTGCACCTAAATACCAATTGAAATAGACTCTCTGGAAACTTTTAGTAGAGCACTCGACGAAGCCAATGCCAATGTAAAATACTCACCTAAACAGCGAAGCATAGGAATCAATTACTATACAGGGTGGCAGGGACATCGACGCGAAAACTGTTACCGTGGATTCAGTACATGATTCTGAACCAACAAAAAAAAAAAAAATGAAAAAAAAAAAACGCAACGCAACGCAGGGTGCGCAACGCAGGGTGCGTTGAAAGTTTTCGTCAGTTTTTTTTTTTTTAATCATCTGTTTCCCAGAAAAGTGCAATACCTACGCGGTCAAAATGTATGGAACAGCAGATTTAAAAAAAATAAACGAGGAAAAATTACAACGCAGGCGATTCAGAATTATGTATTGAATCCATGGTAACAGTTTTCGCGTCGATGTCCCTGCCACCCTGTATATAAAAAAAACATAAACCTACAAGGGCACCTATGAAACGATAGAAGCCAGGTGCACGGTTCCAATTGGTCGTTTAATAAAAATCCAATTAGTTAAAGTACTTTTGAATTTTCAAGGAGTCGGTCAGTCAAAAAGATGAAGCTAGTTTGTCCATTCGAAAGCGGTTCCTATGGAGAAGAACAGCCAAGAATCTCCCAAGTTTCGAAACGGATTCATTAATTTTACACATTTACACTTCAAGGGACTGTTTGTAAACTTAAAACTTATCGTGTATCTATCGGTGTAACTAATAAAAAATTTTTATAAAATGAACAGAGGTTGTGACAGTGCATGTGTTACCGTTTCGATAAGAAATCGATTATTAGTAGTAGGCAAGCTTGCCGCAGCAGTTTTATTCAAAGACTTCGTTAATTTTATCAAGATTACTATTTTGTCGACCTATACCTACTCCATTTATGAAAAATAACGGCTAAATAACGACAGTTATTGTTTCATATTGTTGAAATTACTGCAACTTTACGGTTATTTTTTCAATGGTAAGTAGTTTACATTGCTTTGTATTTATCGCGAAATACGTTTATAAATGAAATAACGAAATGGTGATAACATTATTTCTTATATCTATGGTGATACTAATAACCGTTATGTAACAGGTTCAATGCTCCGAGCACTCCTGGAGGATTTACCTAGTCGCATATGGGATGCCGGGAGCCCTCGCGGAGGGTTCATTTTAAATGAAGGTTTTTCTTAGCAAATACAGCATTATGAACCGTAAAAATAAAATCTGATGTAAATTTTAACAAGATTTAGACCCCCTAAAAAAAACTATTTTACTTCGTTTTACATTGTTTAACACGGTTTTAAACCAAATGCCGTTGACCGTCCGCGATGGTTAACTTTGGCGCAAACGTAATACCGGTAACCCTCCCGGAGGGTTCACTTCCAATATGTATGGCGGCATGGCGTATGAGTTCCATGAAAAATGGGTGCAGTCGAAAGCCTATATTTCCTAAAAGTAGTTATTTATCATTTCCTATATTCATCTTACCTATATTTAAGTTCTCACCAATCTTAAATAAAATGTAAATGGTGTGTTTGTTGTTAAATTGTAAATGGTTTGTTGCAGTTCACAATTTTTCGATAGTATTATCTCGCTACATAAATTAGAAACTTACAATGTTCATAGTCATACGGTGACATATTTACTTTTTAAATTTGTGCAGCCCAATATGCAGAAACGCGAATACCGTTTTCTGACGCAGCCTTGTTCTAACTAAAGAATAACCTATTATTAATAGATTAAACAGTAAGTAGGTACCTACTATGAGCTATGTGAAGAATACTCATTTTATGAATGGTATTAGGTAAGTGGCGCGACAATGAAGGGAAAGGTGTGGGTATTATCATCGATTCAGCACGTTAATCAAAACATAACCGATGACTTATTTTCAAACATCACGTGTTATAAAGAAAACAATATGAACACGGGCAGGCTTACCTCAGTAAGTAGGTCATTTACACAGCTCCATTTATAGATTATTGATTTGAATTAATTAAAAACAAGAAAAGTAGACACTTCATGAATTAATGAAACTTCAGCGTATAAAATCTATACTTAGGTACTTAAAATAAAATAGTTACGAAGTCAAAACTTCACCCTAATTGCATAACACACTTTCAATCACAATATGAATGATTTTGAAGGATATTGCTAATCCATTGCTTCACATGTTTGAAAAATTTGTCGGCTCAATAACGTAAATAACGTAATTAATTTTGTTGAACGGTCAAAATGAAAGCTACTTACTGTAAGTGTGGTACGCAATTACCCCACTGTATATTTAATATTTTTGAAAAATAATAATTGCTAAGAGGTGTGGGGATTTTGTCCGTTTGTCTGGATGTATGTTCCAGATTGGCGCAAAAATAGATTTAGATGAAATTTGGCACACAGACGGCTTATAACCTGCACCCTAATCTGTGCCCTAATTACGTAACTTATTTTCGTCAACGATTAAGTATGTCTAATTTGTTTCATTTTGACAATTCAACAACATTCATTGCGTTATTTACGTTGTCGAGCAGGTACTTTTAATCCTGATTAGTACGTTTCCGTAGAATATTACCAGACCTTCACGCGGGCGAAGCCGCGATCAAAAGCTAGTAACTTATATGAGCAAAAAAGAAAGTTTTAATAAGTAAGTAAGTAGATAAGAATACTTAACTACTTACGTACATTTTTTTTTGTGGCCCCTTGCAGGTCAATCTAGGAGGTTGTCGGCTGCTTAACCGGACTTTCCTGTGGCTGCCTCAATAAATTCAGGCCTCCAGCCAGGGCATAAAACTTAGAAACTAAGCGACTACACGCTAAGGGCACCCCCTGTGCAATACTGACCTCGGCTTAGGGCGTCGCTGGGGGAGGACAGCAAGGGACATGCTGGATTGGATTATTTACCTACTCAGATATTCAGCGGTTTTTACAGTAAAGAAGGATAGCAAACCATGAAACCACCTGAGCAGCTATTTCAATAGCTGTGAGAAAACAAATATCCAAATTTTCTGTCAGCGAGTAAACTAGGCATGTTATTAATATGGTGACTCTTTCAGATTACTTTTGACAGCTTCATAAAATAGAGATTCTACTTTACCTAGTCTCCTGGATGATTCGTTTATTCAAGGTTGGTACAACCTACAAGTACCTATTAGAGGTTACCCCTAATTGGTTAGTCGCTATAGTAAATTACGCTATAGGTTGCCATTGGAACCTAGCGTAAACAATCAATAATAGAATGCGTGAGGGACCGAAAGAATATTGTTATTTTTTCAAACAAACATTGAATTTGTTTCCGATGTAATTGATAATTAATTAAAAGTAGATGTTGCTTAACACTTTCGACTCCACGGGTACTTTTCATAGAGCTCATACGCCATGCCGCCATACATATTGGAAGTGAACCCTCCGGGAGGGTTAGTGCATTACATTTTGCGCCAAAGTTAACCATCGCAGACGGTCAACGGCATTAGTTTTAAAAATGTGTTATAAAACACTGTAAAACGAAGTAAAATAGTGTTTTGGGTCTTGTCGTTATACGTAGTTTCCAGCCTTTTATTTTTTTTGTGAATATTTGTAACAAGGAACAAAAAAATGCTTTGATTTTAAAACCAACGCTTATACTAATAAATCTTGTTAAAATATATATTAGATTTATTGTCACGGTTTATAATGCTGTGATCGCTAAGAAAATCCTACATTTAAAATGAGCCCTCCGCGAGGGTTCCCATCATCCCAGATGTAAGCTAAGTGAACCCTCTAGGAGGGATCCCGGGCACTGAACGTGTTAAAAGCTGTAACTGACTAACGTAGCCAAAGCATACCTATAAGCGGGTTTCCCATAAACTCTTACGAAGTCAAGAAGGTTGGTTTATAAATAAATCAAATGATTATTACTGACGCATGTGAAGTCGAACCTAAAGATCTGTAGACACATATAAAAATACAAAATGATTGGCTTGCATTTCTCAACGAATTCATGATAGGATGTTTTGAAAAACAGATGACACACGTTTACATTACAAACATCCAATCGCACAAGAATACTTACTATTGTTTTAAAACGAATGCCGCATACGCACATGGCAGGCGATTGTCTTGGAAGATACTTACGTAACAGACATAGATTTCATTAGTTTCTACGTTGAGGTTGACCGAGAAGATCTTTACCAATCGGCGTCGGACAATGCGTGTAAAATCGAATACACCGAATCGCAATCGAAACCAATCTACGGGATGATGATGGACACCGAACTCAAATTTGTAATACTAATACGCTATTCAAATAAAAGTAGCATTTACGTACGAAATAGGAAAGACTATAATTAAGA
This sequence comes from Omphaloscelis lunosa, assembly GCA_916610215.1. NCBI lineage: Eukaryota > Metazoa > Arthropoda > Insecta > Lepidoptera > Noctuidae > Omphaloscelis > Omphaloscelis lunosa. The sequence goes on along the minus strand of OU744265.1, from coordinate 5,908,039 downwards.
TGTCGCCTTTGGAATGATAATGGTTTCAAATGCTTTTAGAATCGAGTTAATAAATTAAAGTGGGTTAATAAACCACCAAATTCATTAAAACTTTAATTAAATGGCCCCAACATAAACATTTCTCTGTCGTCTTAGATTTATAATGAATAAACATCATCTTACAATTTAGATAAACCGCATTGTTTAAAGACGAAGGCCGGAAACAGCGTTCATCACAGTGCAAACAAATCATTTGCAAACGACGCACCAGAGACAATGGGAAGCGTGCGCCGCTCACACGGATTTGCTCCAGTTTCCCACCACTAGCGGTGCAGCGATGCTAAAAAGGCACACAGACTTCAACCTATAGGCCTACTTTTGCGATGTCAATGCCAAGCACTGCAGTCGTACCTATAGAGGTTACATATCAAACCGAATTGTCGCAACGTTTTAGATTTTGTGTAATGTTTTCTATAGAGAGATAGAATATACGTTATTGTAGGTGTAGGTAAACCAGACTCCGGGCTGTTACTGAGAAATTCCAGATGGAAAAGCCCAATAACACATTGCCATGAATGTGTACACTTCTGCTGGCTAACCCTATGGGGAATAAAGGCCTTTTTTTTTGGATGGGAAATTATCAAATAACTTCTCCCGCTCTGGGCGAAGCGGGAAGGCGTGTCAGACTCTTACTGACTAAAACCCACCCGTGTTCCTTCGGTTGCCCTGTTGCCGGGGGCCACGATCTCCCTTTCGGTTTTCTTCGCTCATGGGGAACACAGGCCTAATGCATATATCACACCAACATTTTACAAAGCTTTTTTAAAAACCACTAACTATTATTATAGTTCTTGTTTATTTACTGCATTATGTAGATTCTTGAGCTGTTTACGAACAGAATTACGGTCAGATTATCTCAATTCTAAATTGCACTCATAATATCATGACAGGATTTGAATTTGATCGCTCTATAAATAAAGACAAACAGCAAATCTCTTTATATGTAGGTATAAAATGATATTGTACCTATATTACTATTAAGGCGACGATAACCGACTTTTAATGATATTATATTGAAGATCACGTCTAAACGAGTACTGTTATAATTTGAAGAAAAAAAAAGTTAAATAAGAGCATTTTCTAAATAACTCAGTTGGGACTGGTCATCTCTCAGCTGGCGCGGCTTGTTTTTAATTTATTTTAAATTTTTAATTATTTTTTAAACTTTTTTATATCTTTTTATTACGGACGCTTTTAACGCTTTTATCGTGCACGTCTTTCTACATCGTTCTCACATAAATAATTCAACGTGAATGATGTAACCAATATTTTGATTTAAAAGAGTGTCCGTAGAGTTTCTTGCCCGTTCTTCTCCATAGGAACATACTACGCTTTGGAATGGGCAACTAGCTTCATCTTTCTGACTAACCGAACCCTTGACATTTCAAAATTGCCTGTAATTGGTTTAATTGAAATAAATGCTTTGAGTTTGAGTTTGATCACAGTCGGTTCTCAGGTCTAAGCTCATTGTATCACATTAGGACTAGTTTGGGTCACAGAATCACAATAGCTATTAAACTGTAATCATGAATGCTTCACTCGATAAACACAATGCTATCAAACAAACTAATGACTTCACACTTACCTATTGCGAAATACTACATCACATAAATGTGAACATTCGTCACAATCACTGCAGTAATTGCTCGTTAAATCGACGAATCTAAATTGCCGTACAAAATACTGTATGGTGAATTTAAATATTATTATGCGGCATTTTGCACCGGACGTGAAAAACGTATTAGAATGTACCAACATATTCCACTTTATAACTATTGTCTGCTCTGGTAGTGCTCGTGACTGTGTTGGTTTCTAAATTAAGCAACTACGTATATGTAGGTAAGTACTTTTTGCAGTGAAATCTTCTTTAGGCGCGTTGGGCATTTTTAAGATGGGATCAAACCATTGATTTCGCGACACTGTTACGACACCTCATTTTTGTAAACGCGATTTTGCTCTTTATTTATATTACGTTACGGATCAATGTACTATGCAAGTATTTTTACTTTAAAGGTATTGGAAGTATTATTTTTTGTAAACGCGATTATGTTCTTTATTAAGATAAGGTTACGGACCAATACAAGTATTTTTCTTCCACCAAGACGATCTTGTTCGATTTTTTTATTTTATTTTCCGTGGGGAAGTCCTTATACACACCCTCCATCTGGGGAGAGCGCAGGGCTATGTGGGCTACTAGGCCTTTTTGGCGCATTCGTGAGGCACACTCTTATGCTAATGTCTTACATCGCCCTTTACACTTTTTATTTGTTTTTTTTATGTTTTTATCTGCTGTTTAATTATATTGTGTGCTTTATGGTCTGTTCTAAGTAAACGTATTTTATTTCTTCTTTCTTTCTTTCTATGTCGGACTCCTACCGACTAAAACCTTCCTTCCTTCTACTAATATGTTTCGGAGGCCCGGTAGATACTGATACATTCGCCGCACCCCCGACTGGGCACCTATCTACCAGTCCGCCATGCCTAGCAGGCACCATCCCCAAGTGCGGCCGATCCCAGCACGACCGCACGTCCTCCCATAACGACACTGCAGTTTTGCATCTTTGAATAGCAATCCCAGGGAACTCAGGCCCGGGTCGACGGCGCGTTGTGTTCCACGCGCGCCTTAGTCAGTAAGAGTCTGACACGCCTTCCCGCTCCGTCCAGAGCGGGAGAAGTTATTTGATAATTTCCCAACCAAAAAAAAGGGAACTAAAACTCGCATCATAATCATAAGCCGATGATTGGATATTTAGATATCTAAACCCGTCTCGTCTGTGACGTATCACCAATTAATTAAATTTAAAGAAAGAAAATGTATTTATTGGAAATCGCACAGAAAGATTACAATTAAATATAAAAGTAAAATGAAAAAAAAAAACAGAAAGTTCTGTACGAGGCCAAAGGGCGCCTATCTCAATGATGCTGCACTATTTCAAAATAAGTATCGCAGCGCTGGTATTCTGATAGGGCCCGATTTGACCCTGTTTTGTCAATGAAACAAAACTAATAACAGAATCGGTCAAATGAAAATAACTCTTGTGACTCATTCAACATTCAAATAGTTTATAATAATTATCAGGTGTTATCATAAACCAGTATAAACCGCGTTCAGTGAATCAAGTTGATTTTGACATGGGTAAAATATCGTTGTCGATATCGTTGTATGGACCGCCATGGGAACGAATGAATACATACTTACTGGAGAAATTATATTTCATTGTTATTTTCGAAGCTATTTTGGCCGGTATTATATCAATTCTTATCCAATAAAATATGTTATTTAAATTAAATACTAAAAGATAGCGGGTTCAAAATTACGCGTAACAAAGTAATTTTAGTTGACGGCAACGCGGGCGCAGCGGTAGGAGTCAATGACCTTTTCCTCAGCTATTAGGTAGGAAATCCCGGTAGTACGTTCCTGTGGGATATTTTACGATATCCACGCGGGCGAAGCCGCGGGCAAAATCTAGTTTACTATATTTTATTGTGTTTGGGCGGCTTATAGCTAAAAATATAAAAGTAATAGTGAGGTAATTCACGACAAGCCATTTTCAAGCCTCCACAATTAGCAAAAATATAGGCAAGATAATATGGCACATGCAGTTTCAAAAAATCTGCCAGACAGGTTTTTGTCTTCTCCTTTTCGTGTCTATAGAACTCTTCTTCGTTGTTCTTATATTGTTTGGGCCCAGTAGGTGGCCACGTTGGTTACGGCATCAGTGGCATTCTTTAGGTCATCCGAAGGGCAGGGTAACGGGCACTTAGGACACTCCAGCAAGTGGGACATGGTCTGCTCAGAAGTACCGCACTCGCACTGGGTGTCGGATGGGTCAGTAATCCTCCACTTCGACAAATTGTGTCTGTAGCGGCCTTCTTGTGTGCGCAATCGATTGAGAGCTTTCCATAACCAAATGTTGCTTCTTTTCCAAAAATTTGCTTCTCTCAGTGGGTGGTTTGTCCTGGATGGCTTGCGTAGAGCGTAAGAAGCTCTTACGACTTAAGCCCATCCGGGGTCCTTGTGTAATTTTAGAGGGGATGTCGGGAATCAGATTCTTTTTCCAGCGCGCTTGCGACATCTCTTCGTACGGCGGTACGAAACGTCTCATTTAGGGCAGTGTCTATTTGCTTCTCCGACATATATTTATGATAGACAGAAAAAGACTCTCTTCAAAGACAATCTTTTACGTCCGCATAATACAGGGTAAGTTTTTAACCAGTGCGCAAACTTAAACACGATATTTTACTCATCATTATGAACAACATTTACTATGGGACAAAACCTGAAATCGCGAAAAAGTCACGTGTTTAAATGTGCGTACTCGTTAAAAAAAAATCCTGTATAGTTACTGTTTCAAACCAAATAAAAACCAACACATAGCGCTGTCAACAGTGACGTGAAGCCAATTTCGTAAAAATATGTGCACTTAGTGAGGTGCAGTTTGATTGCAAGTAAATGTTTGTAAATGTGTGCGTGTTAGCGTGTATGCATATAAAGGAGGTGTAGTTTTGGCATGCTTCACTGTATTGTTCGCAGCGCTATGTCGTGATTTTTTATTTGGTCTAAGGTAGGTCATCTCATCATCTTCCTGCTCTTGTCCCATGTTACGTGGGGTTGGCGCACCACGTTTTCTTCATCCATTCTCCCCTATCGACCGTCACGTTAGCATTCACTCTGTTCTCTTTCATATCATTCCTCACACAATTCATCCATCTTTTCTTTGTCCTTCCTCTCCCTCTTCCATCAACATTTATATTCATCACTCTAAACTCACATGCGTTTGTAAGTACATAATAATAGGCCCTAACTGTGTACTCTGTACGTATACCGGGCATCAGGTACGTGTAACGATTAGCGGGTTTACATAATTGTGTCTATGTATCATGCAAATGTATTGCCGTCTGGCTTTCACCCAGTTTATCATTTAGCAGCACACGCCTCGTGAAGTTATCTCTGCATCGCAGTCATTCGGTGTGTGGCACATACAACAAATACCAAAACATGTCAGCTGGTTATGCTTTATAAAAACTAAATAGTTTTACATAACACTTTTCAAAGTTTTTCTTTTGAAGAAGCTTTCAGCTGCTACTTCTTTTTAGTATCTACCTAAATAACTTTTTATAATAATTATACCTACTCTGTCGGACGAGCCTGTATCTTCGTTAATGGAATTAAAGAGTAGACCCCCAGCACGCTTATCATGACTACAATGGTTCCGGGAGTGTCAACAGAAGTGAAAACTAACGTAATAATACTTGCATAGAACGTTGATCCGTAACGTTATATAAATAAAGAGCACAATCGCGTTTACAAAAATGAGGTGTCGGTAACGGTGTCGTGAGTTCAATTGCTTTTCCCATCATCAAAAAAAAAAAACTTTTCATGCATGAATCGAAAGAGTCTGTCTATTGTTGTAAAGAAAAGAAAGAAAGAAAGGAAATAAGTACATTTATTTAAGAATAAATTTATTTTTGAATAAGTATTTTTTATTTTTTCACGTTTCGGATATGAGTTTCATGGTGAAAGTTGTTTAGTATGACGCGTGGAATCAACCCTATACGTCATTCATCAAACATCCATATATCAATCCATATCACATGAAACATGAAAAGACGTGGAGATTAAAGACGAAGATAATCTTACACAGTTCTATTTGATCAACGCAACGTGAGCAGGTAGAACTATAGGCTTTAAAGATATCTCGCAATTACGGTAATATACGACTGCTGATAGCACTTGAATTGACCATAAAAATGAAACAGCAAACACGTATGTTGATAAGATCACAAATACTGAAACTGTACCATGCATTGCATAATTAAGACGCAGATAAACATATATCAGTGACCTTGAATGGTAAGCTTGCGTGTTCTGTACTGAGCTCAAACAACACGTCGCACGTCCAGCCAGTAATAGGACTCGCCCATCAAGGAACGCTGTCCCAAATTAGATGCATTCTTAATTTATTATACATAAAACAAAAGATATTTTAATAAAAAACGTATACTAAAAGATCAATAATTAATTTATCATTAAAATGGTGAAGGTTTCAGAAAAATACGCTCGATGTATTTTGCGTGATTCTTAGTTTTTTATTCGCGTAAGACATAACTTTACAAAATAATCTAAAATATTAAGAAAATGTTCTAATTTAACATGTATTTTTTTCCAAATCATTAACGCTACTCGTGATCTTCAATATAGAATCATTAAAAGTCCGTTATCTCGTCTTAAATTGCTTGTATGAGACTGAAATTAAATTTTGACGAGCCTCGGAAAGCATGTTGATCTTTTAGTCCCGTATGCAGAAGAATGGGCAAGATATCCACCTATAGTTTCTTTTGCGATTAGATAATTTAGGTAGGTACCTACAGAACAAACACCATAAGCTACATAATTATAAAACCATATTTTTGTGTAAAATGTTATTTTTTTATCGCCATTTAGATTCAATGTATTTTCCTTCCTTCCTTCTCCCTTATTTTGCAAGTATAGGTACAATAAAGAAACAAGGCCAAAAGCGTGTTGGACTACGCACAACGAAGGATTCCGTAGTTGGGATGAATTTATTCTAAAAACAAAGTAGTTGTAGTTGAAAAACATGTTCTTCCATACATCGAATACGTCACGGTCAATTCTCCAACTGCAAATGTAAGCTATAATCGCAAATAAAACAAAATTGTATGATAAAACTATTAATTAATTATTTTCGGACTTTTCCTTTACATGTGCTGTGAGACCTTGCTTCCTGCCCAAATTCATGATTCTGGGCCAACGGGATGTATCCTGTAGGTTTTCATTTATTTCCGAGTATCAAAATCTGTCACTATATGGCCGTTTTTTTTTATTGCGTTGCTTTAGAAGCTTCATTTTAGAGCACCAAGGGACCATAGACCTACGTTCAACTTGATACCTCGACGCGTTCCTAAGAAAAGGTTCTTGACAGACTGAGAGACAGACGGACGGACAACGAAGTGATAGTAGAAGGGTTGCGTTTTTACTTTTCAGGTACGGCCCCTTAAAACAACTCAGTAGTCAGTAACCTACTAGGTACAATTAAGTACCTACCTACTTATACTATTTCGCTACGGATCAGAGTGATTAGACCTTCTATTTCTCACAGCCAAAGGCCGTTTTTGACACACAATAAAAAAGTTAAAACCTCCTAGCTACATTTTATTTTTAATGGACTATCTTGTATTTAAAATATAATTGATGTGGATATATTTAGTAACCTGTTCCGCTCAGCTATTTCTAAAGAGTCTTAAAAAGACCCCGAAAGAAATCGACACGTGTTTCACCTCTCAACGAGACATCCTCAGGATGACGATTGACTTGTCACGAACTCGAACATGTCTCAGTCTACTAGCATCCATCCATCCTACAACTTAACAGCTGATAGCCAAGTGGTTATTGCATATTCAATAAAATAACTGCTACAGGATGCTGTTGGGACTGTAGTGTTTCTTTTCTTATGTTCGCTTTTGCGCATACCGATGATTTTTACGCCATAATGCGCAAAAAAACAAATTCCATCTTGTCAAGAGCGCGGTCTTGTTCTAACGGCATCTTAAGTATGGTTATAGAAAAGTACGACGCACCTTGGTTGTCGCACGCTGTGGAGGTGCTGGTCAGAAGACCCCGACCTGGGAATCGAACCCAGGCCTCACACTCAGCAGCAAAAAATACAATTAAAAGCCACACGTTAATATTTTAGTTTAATAATGGGGTCTAAAAACTGTGTCGGTCATTGAATTTGTATCAAGTGACATAGCTGCTTTTGTCCCGTTCAATAATGCCGAGTGTTGTCCATGTTTTGTTAAAACAATGAGATTTTTTTATTGTTCACTATCATTTTATAACCAGTTAACGGGTATTGTAGTACCTATGTAGTAGAAGCTATTTCCCTACACGTCATGTAGGTACTTATTCACATTATCCATACTAATATTATAAAAGTGAAAGTAACGGTTTGTTGTTACCGTTAAGGCTCCTACAAACAGGCGCGACACAAAGGTACGTCGCATCGCGCGACGAGCGGTGTCTTTGTGTCGCGCCTGTTTGTAGGAGCCTTTATTACACACCTTATCGGCTTAAAAAAAACCGGCCAAGTGCGAGTCGGACTCGCGCACCGAGGGTTCCGTACAAACCTGTAGGTATATAAGTGAAAGTTCACCCATCACGACAATCGAGTCATAGTTATGATATTTTTATTGCAAAATGAAAGGGGTAGTAAGTTTAAAATTATTAAAAATATTTTGATTAATTATGTAACTAAAAATTTACGGTTTTCGCAATTTTTCTTTTATCTGTGCTATAAGACGTTGCTTCGTATCAAATTTCAAGATTCTGAGTTTACGGGAAGTACTCTGTAGGTTTTGATTCCCTTGCGAGTGTCGAAAATTTGCGGCATAAACGGCTGTATCTTTTGATTGCGTTGGCTTAGAAGTTTAATTTTATCACAGCTCCAAGAAAAAGTAGACTTGAGTATTTGATATAAATTCCAGCTTGATACCTTCAAGCGTTCCTGAGAAAAAGGGTCTTGACAGACAGACAGACGGACGGACAACAAAGTGATCCTATGAGGGTTCCGTTTTATCCTATCGAGGTACGGAACCCTAAAAATTAACACGTACGTAGGATATCTACTTATAAAGCAAATAATAATAAATTCATTTATTTCAGACATATGTAGTCCATAGTTCCAGAATATAAAAACACATAAAAGTACATTAAAATAATCAATAACCAAATAAAATTACACATACAATTGAATTAAATTAAATATAAATTAGAATATTATAAAAATTTAAAAACACATTAAAAGAACATTAAAATAATCAATAAACAAATAAAATTACACATACAATTGAATTAAATTAAATATAAATTAATATTAAGTACACATTATAACAATCAATAAATAACAAAATATAAAGTCACACACGCATGTCAACTAAAACGAGGAGAGGCGCTGACATGAAGCTGCATCCACCTCTGTATCAGGGACAGGTCCCACCGCTCGGACAAAACCCTCAGGAGACTGTTCGAGCTGCTTCGTAGGCGATTTAATAGTGAAGCGCTCCGCTTCCTTATGATCGCGTAAAAATCATCGGTCCGCGCCTCAGCAAACATAGTCGAAGCACTACAAAACCGCGGAAGCCCTAACAGTATCCTGAAAGCATTGTTGTACTGCACGCGCAGTGCGCTGTACGCCCGCTGCGTAAAGTTGGTCCACAGGCTGCACGTGTAGAACGACTGACAATATGCCTTAAATAAAGTCACCTTCACAGGTCTAGTACATCGCGCAAACCTGCGAGCCAACATATTACACCGGACAGACAGCGCCCTGCGCTCCCTCTCAATGTCCAGATTGTCACACAAGTCGTCAGAGACCCAGTGGCCCAGGTACTTGAAATGTTGCACTCTTTTTAAAGGAATGCCGCAAAGAGTGACAGGAGGTACAGATGAGTAACATTTGGTACCGGCTCTAAAGACCATGAATTCACTTTTTTTAGCATTGTAACTGAGCCCATGGGCCTACGCATATGCCTCACAAGTATGCAAAAGCTTACGTAACGCACCGATAGATGGGCTCAGCAACACCATATCATCCGCGTAACTAATGTTGTTTATACACACTCCATCTATGGAACATCCAATATTAGTGCTGCTGAGCTCACCAATCAGCCGGTTCATGTACAGGCTAAAGAGCCGAGGGGAGGATAAACCCCCTTGCCTCACCCCGCATTCCAACCTATACACGTCCGACCGCGCACCCGCCCATCTAACGGCTTTCTGCTGTTTACTGTACCAGTACCGCAGCAAGGATACAATCTCATGTGGCACATCTGTTTCACATTTTAGCTTCTGCCACAGCTTGTCATAACACACCAGATCAAAAGCTTTTGAAAGATCTAAGAAACATGCATATACTGGTGTGTTTCTGTCCGTATAGTACTGAACAGTTTGCTTGAGACAGAGGATAGCACTCTCAGTTGACAAACCAGGTCTGAACCCAAACTGTGCGTCATGCAAGTGGAGGTGTTTCTCCAGCTGTCGGTCAAGCAAACTATCCAGCACCTTAGCTATGACAGTCGCAAGCGAGATCGGTCTGTAATTAGACAGATCCGATGAGTCACCCGTCTTATCCTTAACAATTGGCACTACGACTGTGTGCATTAAATCATCGGGTAAATAACCATGACTAATACACAAGTTAAATAATAGTGCAAGGACTCTTGGCAGATGTACGCCCGCGTACTTCAGGTGCTCGATGCTAAGATTATCGTGACCTGGGGACTTGCCTCTCACCATCTTCTTTATAATTTGGGCCACATCCTTGGCGGAGAATCTAATGTTAACATGCCCAGGGTGATCCTCAGCATCGAGCACCTGCGACGCGGACCCGAGCGGTGATACCACACCAAAATGCCGCTGAAAGGCGCAGGCTATGTCCCGCGGCTCATGCGCACCACCAACACTCGCCGGAGAGCCCGACCTTGGATTCAATTTATGGGTATTTTTCCAAAAATCACTAAACTTTTTATTCCCATGGTGTTCCGCAATAATGTCCATCTTTATTTGACTTTCATTATTTTGGCAGTACTTTAATTTTTCTTTAAACAGTTTCCTAGACTCCCACATATTATTATAATTATGCCCAGACCTAGGACGCCCATAAGACACCCACGTTTGAAAACAAAGCCTGGCCCTCCGGTGAGCGTCACTCACATGCCTGTTCCACCCCGTTACATACCTAAAATTGTTGCGCTTAGGTTCAATGCAGCTTCTCTTAGCGGCTTCAGTCACAATATTTACAATATCAATATACATCCTATTTATTGTCATTTTATGGTTCTGATCACTACACATTACATCTGCACAATTACAACACTCAGATGGAAAGTCAATCTGCTTAAATCTTAAATTACAGTAACTAGTATAGTTTTGTATTTGATTATTGTCCCTAAGTCCCCATTTTATATAATTGAAAGTATTTGGACTGGTTGTAACTTTAGGTTTAATAATATTCACATTACATTCAATCATTAACGGATAGTGATCAGACCAGTATGTATCGTACAATACGCACACATCCATGACTGCGCGCCGTGCCGCACCTGTCACTACACAGTGATCGAGCCATCGCTGGCACCCGTGCGCGTCACTCACAAATGTATACGTATCGCTAGGCAGCCACTCAACGTCTAGACATGACCATGATTGTTCCGCGCAAAAAGCAAGCAACTCATTAGCGAACAGCTCACCTGGGTGTGCGTTGAAGTCTCCGAGAATGAACACAGATTCCACATAATTACTTTCAATAATCGCGTTTAACTCACTGAGGCACTCTGTAAACTCGGACAGATTTTCAATCGAGTCAGTAGGCATGTACACTGATATCACTAGCGTAGACCGGTCTTGAAGCACTACCTTTATCGCAGCGAGACGCACACTCGTACACGCGATAACAGACACTGTTGGAAACATCGCCTTCCTCCACAGCAAAGCGACTCCACCATACGGTCTTCCTCTAAGCACTCCAGCGGATGTATCAACAGCAGACTTTCCAGTAAAGGAAAATGCGTCATGAATGCTGCCCAGGACCTGAACGTCGTGAGGCAAAAGCCAAGTCTCCTGTAGTGCCACAATGTCCGCCGACTCACAGAGACCCTTCACACATTCTACCGACCTTGTGACACTCTTGCAATTAAATGTAACAAGCTTAATTGTACTATCCATTAACTGACGATAATGCTCCCTTAATCTCCCGATAGGTGGGTCTGTCCGCGTTGCGACTAAAATCAACATAACGGCGATATAGTACCCCGTCGGGCCAAAAGTCATCCGTCATAAACATATCAAACTTGTATTTAGGCACAAAAACAATGTATCCATTGTAATCCTTGTTTGATTTCATATTCATCTTCTCTAATTTTATGTCTAAGTTTGTTTTCTTTAGCAGATAAGATTTTATATCGCTTTCAGACGTCTCTTTAGACACATTGTAAATATAGATCGGAACTTGAGTACTCGCTGCCTTGAAATTATTGTCCGAACCAACAATAGCTTTCCCTGTGTTTCCTACGAAGCGGTTTCTCAAACTGTGTCTCTTTTTCTGAACCAGGGTCCATTCCTCATCAGACACTTGAGGTTTTGACCGTGGGTTCGACACTCCATCCTTCACAGTAACAGAGAAACTCTTTCTATTTTCGACGTATGACTGCTGACTGGTAGGTCGGTCAGAATTTTGCACACAGTTTACGGCAGAGGTCGATAACGCTGTGTGACTCACCGTCGCATTAGACAGAGCGAGGTCCGCCGTTAATTTCTCACTCGCAGGTGTCGGCGTCGCTCCGTTCACAACTACGCTCGGTGTTTTTACGCTACCCACGTCCGACGAAAAATTACACTGCTTTTTTAAGGGTGTCATCGTAGGCTGTTTTTCTGCAGACTTATATGCCGCGCCACATACAGGAGACAAACCCATAGGTCCACTTTCATGCTCGAAGCTCGACAATGCACAGGCACCCCTTCTCACGTTAATGTTTCTACAGACATTGTTAACTATAGACGCATTTTTAAGTGCTTCAACTTCTACTGCTAGCTCCTTAACCTGGTTCACTGTAGCGTACTCCTCGGAAATACGTTCTATCTGGCTTCGCATCTGCAACAGATCCTTGAGAAGTCTTGTCACATCTACGTGGTCAAACAAAACCGGAGGTAGTTTTTGTAAATCCCTAGCGACAAAGATAGGGATTTCTTCGGGATCTGTTTCTTTTAATAGGCAGACTATATCATCTATGTCACGTAATGTTTTCCCCTGTCTTTTCCTTATCTTCTTGCGCTTTGTTGTCGGAATAGAATCAAACAACAAGTTTTTGGCGTTCAAAATTTCACTTTCCGAAAATGCACTGACACAAATGCGGGCAATACTTTGCTCGTCCATCACGTCCAGTTTATTGCAGATAAATGCCAATGTCTCATTTATGACGACATTGCAGCTAGCACACTTTAAAACATTAGTAGCCATTGTTTACACAATAACTTCTAAAACCCGAGCAGACGAACAACACATAGCGCGACTAATCGACGGCGCGTGCGACGCAAGACTGCTGCTGCTGAAATACATTCACATCAGAGCACTTGATTTAAAAAAAAAAAAAACACTTTTTCGCAAATTTTGACTTCTTATTACTTTTTGCCAGCGCCATTTTGCATTGGACTCTCATGAAAAAAGAAGAAGCTTGTAAGGAAATCTTCGTAAAATTACCATTATTATGTTGGTTCCTTTACGTACAAAGTTAGCACTGAATATAGGATAATGATTGAAAAGAAAGTTACATTACAAAATAATGCATGGTAATAGTTGCAAAATGCACCGTGGTTCAAAACGGATCATAATCAGTTGACGGGAACCAGCCGTGCTGTTCTGTAAAAATCTGACCGTGAACTTAGATAATGTTATTAACTTATTACAGTGTAAACGAATATTTAAATGATATATCCCTAAAACTTATATAAAATACACAAAAAATATGTTTTTTTTTTTTATCATTTAGATTATACTAGCTTTTGCCCGCAGCTGCGCCCACGTGGATGTCGCAAAATGGGATTACATACCTAATAGCCGAGGAAAAGGTCATTGACTCCTTCCACTGCGCCCGCGATCCGCGTTGCCGTTACCATTATTATTTTGTTACGCATAATTTTGAATCTGTGATATCTTATACTCTTCATTTAAATGACATGATGTCAAGGCATATTTTATTTTAAATTAAAGCCCAATTTAAATAACAAATTTTATTGGAAAAGGATTAATATGATACCGGTCAAAATAGATTCGGAAATAACAATTAAATGTTTATAAAATTCTGAAAGATAATAATGGTTACTGTGGGTCATCCTTAGAATATAGACATATATCGTCGCGGACTTTTTTGTTGAACTTTTTAAAATATACAAAACTATAGAACATAAATTTAATGTATGTCTAACAATTTACGCAGCGCACGCCAGTAAAGCTCCCAGTCGGCATGATTTTTTCCGACTTCTTCAACAATAATCGTCATATTTTAGCCAATTTACACAAAACCTTAAAGATCTATATCTACACTAAAACCTTCCTCATAAATCACTCAGTCCATAAGCGAAAACCGTTAGAAAATCCGCTCGGTAGTTTTTGAGTTTATTGCGTTCAGACAGACAAACAGACGCGGCGGGGGACTTTGTTTTATAAAATGTAAGGAAGATAAACGAGAAGTCCTCATCTCTACCTACTGTCTTTCTTAGTTAGTTGCGTCCGACCCGACAGGGCCCACGATTGTTTCTTATGCAAATGTTTACCATCTTTTTTTTTGGGTGGAAAATTATCAAATAAAGGCTCTTTCAAACAGGCGCGACACGCGACGCGACACTAAGACACCGCTCGTCGCGCGACGAGCGGTGTCTTAGTGTGTATCTCCTCCCGCTCTGGGCGGAGCGGGAGAGCGTGTCAGTCTCTTACTGACTAAAACCAACCAGTGTTCCTTCGGTTGCCCTGTTGCCGGGGGCCACGATCTCCCTTTCGGTTTTCTTCGCGCCCCCGGCAGGAAATATTTACCATCTAAGCATTATTATTTATATTGTGAAATGTAATAATGAATAAAGTATTGAGTATTGAAGTGAGAGTCAATAGTGTCAATCCCATAGCATCAAGTGGAATAACAGCTCACTACACCTTTTCGCGGAGGGATTTCTATGTAATAAACCGGCAGATCTCGTTACGATGACCATAAACGTTATCGTGTGACACGTATTCGATCATAATTTAATTTCATGCTGACGAACGTTTAATAGGAATCGCTCTTTAATTAACCTTTTACTTCTTATCGAAATGGGGAAATAGAATACTCATGGTATGTTAAGCCAGTAAGTAACATGTGGAGAATAATCTAGGTAATAATAGTGTCGCACAGTATTTTCTCCTCTTCATTTAACGGATACCAAAAAAGTGTTGGTTAAAAGAGCATAGCGTCACAGCAGCAGGAGGTTATGCATTTGTTTTTAGGGTTCCGTACCCGAAGGGTGCCAAACGGAACCCTATTACTAAGCCTTGTCTGTCTGTCAGCGGGCTGTATCTCATGAACCATAATAAATAGACAGTTGAAATTTTCACAGATTGAGTATTTCTATTGCCGCTATAACAACAAATAATAAAAATATAAGGGAAAAAAATCAATTTTACCCTGGCATATGGGATGTCGTTGTCTAGAGCTCATCAAGTAGAGTACAAATATTATTTTTGTTTATTTTTGTCTTCAAAAAATGCGAAATTGGTAGCCGTAAAAGTTGTCAGTCTTAGACCATTTTTGTACGAACTCAATCGCAACGACTAAACAAGTCAGGAATTTGAAACTTCTGTATATCACCATATACTGTATATAATCAACAAATACTAAAAACGCCGATTCCTACTACATATTTTATTTAAATATGGGTGATTTTCTACAACTGCAAAATATTACATTGTAATTCATAGTACCTATCAATATTAAATACAAATTTATCTTTGAGATTTTTAAATTTAATATAATTTTTTTTTTAAATATTCTTCGTTCAGTACTTATTTTCATTTATTTGCTAAATATTGTACGATGGTACTGAACCCTTCGCGTGCGAGTCCAACTCGCACTTGGCCGCTTTTATAGCTAATGCAGTTATACCATCCACTAATATTTAGCGCAATAAATAAAAAATACACAAAAACCAAATAAATGCCTTTTTCACACGAATCCATAACGTTTCTTATCGCTATCTTTCAATGGGGGCGTATCGCATATTATCGATAAAACAGAAATCTAAATATAGGTTTAGGTATAATATTTGATTTGTTTCTATAATTTGTTCCTACTCACGTTCTCGAAATTGGCTCTAACGATTTCGATGAAAGTTGCAATATAGGCGTTTACGGGGGCGAAAAATCGATCTAGCTAGGTCTCATATCTGGGAAAATTCGTTTTCTCCGTATTTTCACCCGAGCAGAGCTCGCCCAAAGTTTAGAACAAGATAATGAATAATGACCAATAATGACATGACATTATTGACATTAGAATAATGATCATGGCAGCATGGAATTAGTAAGTACCTCCTATCATGGCAGTATGGAATTAGTAGGTACTATCCTATACTATTAAATAAGCATTCTCTATTTTCACCAGAGTAGAGGTCAGTTGCCCAGGTACTGTAAAGTGGGTACGTGTACGTAGATATTGTATTTCAGTGATAATGAGGGAACTGGCCAACTGGTTAATATAAATGGTCTAATCAAATTATACCTACATATTGTATCAGTTATTATTTTGCACTTTTGCATACAAATAAGGAGATAAATATTTATAACATGTTAAAAGGTCGACAGCCCAAAGATTTTCCAGATAAAACGTTACTTTTTGCGTTACGTTACTTTTTTTTACTGCTACGAAGTAATGGTGCTGACAAAAGGCCTCCAGACACTAGTTCACCCCCGCGTGTACGTTTTTTTTTTTTTTAAGAAAACATCTCAATTTAATATTACGTGGTAGAAAAAAAAATAACAGATATTATGTTTATATGGAGTGTTTGTCGAAGAGATTAGGTATTACAAATAGGTCTAATTGTTTAAAAAAAATAAAAATATTTTATATATATCATTTTGCTTTAATGTGTTTAATTTTCTTGCTCTGTAAACTAAATTTAGTTCCGTTACATTTTTGCCTGAACCTCTATTGCAAAAAAAACTTTGATTTTAATATTCTGCGCTAGTGTTTAATTTTGTTTGATATCGTATTTAAATATTTTATTAAGTAATTTAATGCAAAAAACTGCTGTTAACGTTTTTGCTTGAAGGACATTTAAAAAAAAATCGTTATTTATTTATATTTAAATTTCCGTGGAGGGAAATCTTTAATTTTAAAATAATGTATTAGTTTTACCAATATACTTACCTAATTTTTCCTCAATTTTTACTAAAAACATCACCTTCTTGTTTTTTTTTAACCTTGATGCAGTCCTGTTTTTTTATATTATTTGAAAAGCTAAGTTCAAAAACACGATTGAAGAAAAAAATCGCGGTTAACATTTAGTGCAGATTTCAAACCTAATTTCCCCGGCCTATTATTAAAAATGCCGACATGGGCGTGCGCTTGACCGTACCTACGCGCACCGTTGTCGTCGCGCGCGCAATATAACAGAACGGTATCAAATTAGCATCGTTCAAGTAACCGCAGTGTTATAGATTTATAATAATAAATAGAGTCAAGTTCAACAAACCGTGTTTCGAAAATATGTTAAACGTAGTACCTACCTAGTGTACCGTTGCAGAAAGAAATCTTACGTAAGTAGGGAGGGATATTTTTCCAAAAGTATTTACCGGTATCTGCACTCAAAAGAGTAATGCTTTCTTTCATTTAATATTTCTAACATATAAGTAAGTCTCAAAAAAAATTGTTCTACTTATATTTTGATGTAGGCAGGTAAATACATACTGAAATATAATTTTTAAAACTTCCTCGATACTTAATCTGGATCGAACACACGGCTACACATCAAGCTATACATTTCCAGTTTATGCTGATCTCACATTGTATAATATTTCCGGACAATGCGAGCTCAGCTTATACTGGAAATGTATAGCTTAATGTGTAGCCGTGTGTACCTACGACCCAGATCACTCTAAATGCCTACCTAGGCATTAAGTATACGCTACTAGTAAGATTAAGTAGAAGTTTATCGGTTTCAGTGGAGTCAGTTTCAGTAGATTCAGTTTCAGTAGAGTCAGTTTCAGTAGTCAGTTTCAGCTTGAAGCTGTATCTAATAAAAATTATATGAAAAACAATAACAACAGCAGAATCGAAAAACCCGAAGCCGATTAATTTTGTTTAACTTACATTACACACATTAATTTATATTATTATTTTTTGCTTTAGAAAAATAACGGCAAAATAGCGACAGTTATTGTGTAATATTGTTGAAATCACTGCACTACCTAGAGTTGAAGTTCCCAGACTTTTTTTCTCATAGACCAATTTCAAAATTTAACTGGTTCCGGTGGACCCCCTGCAGATGCTGCTCTGCCTGAAAAAACTCGACAAAAAATGTGAAGATAAAATCTAACTATGGAAATTTGCGTTGCCAACGTAGACCCCCGTCGAGTCTCCCGTGAACCCCTGGGGGTCCACCTGGACCACTTTGGGAATCACTGACCTAGAAAGGGCGCGTAGCGGATTAGTCGCATAGCATAGCCATTAGCTGTAGGCCGTAGTAAGATAAAGGTACTATAAGTCCATTTATTATAATTTTATAAGATTAGAAAAATAACAGTAACAACCCTTTCTTTATTTGGATATAAACATATAATAAACTTCGTTATTTCACGTTATACAAAGCAATGTAATCTTTTAACCACTTACAATTTAAAAAAATACAGCTAATGGCTATGCTATGCGCCTAATCCGCTACGCGCCCTAAATTTTTGAAGCAGTTGCGGCTACGAAGCTACATACGTGGAGGCCTACAGAGATCACGATAAAAATCTGATACAAATTATTGAGAAAACTGTTTCCTTTACAGACATTGACTTTACTAGAGCTCGTGAGTAAATTAACACGTTCAGTGCTGGGAGCCCTCCTAGAGGGTTCACCTAGTCGCATATGGGATGCCAGGCGCCCTCGCGGAAGGCTCATTTTAATTTAGGTTTTTCTTAGAGAATACAGTATTATAAACCGTGAAAATAGAATCTGATGTATATTTTAAAAAGATTTATTAGTATATGCGTTGGTTTTAAAATCCAAGCATTTTTTTTTTCTTTTTTTTTTTTGTTCACCAAAATAATGCAAAAGGTTGGTAACTACGAATAGCAACAAGACCTCCTGATAACACAATTTTACTTCGTTTTACAGTGTTTTATAACATGGTTTTAAACCGAATGCCGTTGACCGTCTGCGATGGTTAACTTTAGCACAAGCGTAATGTCGGTAACCCTCCCGGAGGGTCCAATTCCAATATGTATGGCGGCATGGCGTATGAGTTTTATGAAACGTGGATGGAGCGGAAAGTGTTAACAAAGATTAATTTATTTTGTCAGTTATTCCAATCTTCAAGTTTTCGGTCACATTTCGTAACAGTACCCGAATATAACAATTAGGTACTGCAAGCCATTTTCTGGTCAGGTAGACACAGGAAGAGGCTTATAGTCTCCAAAATTAGTCTAACTTAGATTTTTTTTCGTCCACTTGTTAGAAAATTCAATCAGATCTTGGAGACAAGTCAGAACAGAATAAACAGCATGGGTGTCGGGTTTGTATGCAAATAGATGCCGAACTTTTTTTTTTTTTGTGGGTCGGAAATCATCAAATAACTTCTCCCGCTCTGGGCGGAGCGGGAGGGCGTGTCAGACTCTTACTGACTAAAACCCACCCGTGTTCCTTCGGTTGCCTTGTCGCCGGGGGCCACGATCTCCCTTTCGGTTTTCTTCGCAACCCCGGCCGGCAGGCATCGGCCCTAGTGGACCCCTTCAATTCTGCCTATCTGATATATCATCCTAATTTTTTTTAAAGAAAATCATGCATTTTGTAGAAAATATTTACTCGGAACATTTAAAAAAAGTTGGGTTACCAATCCAGCTAAATATTAAAACTTCATGCAAAATATTTTTTTTGTGAAATTTAAAAAATAATAAATCTGTTATCTGACATGACATTTTGAGATAACCTTAGTCTGTTGAGATAACTTTTTTTATTATGACTTGTTAATCGCCTTTAGTATTAACGTGTATTACAATAGCGTAATTTTATATAAAAGTGATTTTACACAGAAAATCCTGTGTGATGAATCCCACATTAAAATGTTAGATAAGACAAAGCCTTGTTTAAAAATCTTTAGTTTTACTTCTACGAACAAATAAAAATCAAAACATAGTGCTGCGAAGAATACAGTGAAGCATGCCAAAACTACACCTCCGCTCTGTCCACCTCCATACACGCTCACACGCACACATTTACAATCAAAGTACACCTCACTAACTACACACAAAACCGGACTCACGTCGCTGTTGACAACGCTATATCTTGATTTTTTATTTTGTTTGAGTTTTACATCTGTTTTTATACAAGGAAATGATAATTTATTCTACAAGAAGCTTGAAATTCTTAGCGTAATTAAGTCTAAACGTACGTTTCCTTCAAGTCGAAAAAGAACCCAAATGAATAGTCTTCAGATAATCGATTAAATTAATAGTTGTTTAATTGTCAGACATTCTTTAATTTTTATCAAGCCAAGCGCCACTCTTATGGTAAGTTCTACAATAGAGATCATGTTAAGATATGATATTATTTATTATTATTCGTTTATTCATTATAAATCTTATTAATTTACATTTTTAAATATTTCTTAAAATAAAAAAAATAAAAATATAAAAAATAGAGTTCCGCCGGTGTCGGGAGCAGGCTCCAAGCTACCGGTGGTTAGGGCTGCAGAGACAGGAACCTCCTCACGATGCGAGCCGTATCGAGGAGTACTGCTTTCTGAATCAGGTGCTTGATCCAACCGCCTAACGAGAGCCTCAAGAGATGTTGATCGAGGCTTTCGGCCTTCAGGCCATTAGCCGTTACGACAATCTTATGTTATTATTATGATTCATATTGTATGATGGTGTATGGTATGAATGATGATGCATTGATTTTGCCTATTCTATTACAGTTACACATTCACAATAATCAAACTTTTTCCATTAATTCCAAGCAAGCTATAAAGATCAGCATTATAAGATAAGATACCTATTTATTTTTACCCGTCTAAAAGCTCGTGCTGACCAGCGTGATATCGCGAGCGCGACAAGGGTCGCGCTGCCTGTAGCGCCCGTGACATCGCGCCAGTTTGCACGAGTCTTAAGGCAAAGCCAAAATCTACAATAAAATACATAGACGCTAAAATCGTAACCCTTCCTGGTTACGATTTTAGCGTCTATGTATGTATGTTTGTTTGTATGTTTGTATTTACGTGTGTTCCACCGTAGCGCCTAAACTACTGAACCGATTTTGATAAACGAGGTATTAATAGATTTGTAATAATGGTCCGGGTGACATAGGCTATATAAATTTTCCCTACATTTAGTATGGTGAACTTTACACGTAAATTTCTAACCTCGAAAAAATTGAGATAATCATAACATTTTTGGTATCAAAAGAAAGGTCTTGACGAGCACATTACAATTATATATATAATAATATCAAATTTAAAAAGTAAAAAAATATGTTTAAATTGTTAAAAACAAGCAAAAGTGAGACTCCGCTACGAACGGCGGGCGCGAGATGATACCAACACGCAGTTAAGACTCTTTCAAACAGGCGCGACACGCGACGCGACACAAAGATACCGCTCGTCGCGCGACGAGCGGAGTCTTTGTGTCGCGTCGCGTGTCGCGTCTGTTTGAAAGAGCCTTTAATCAAATCTTAATAAATAGTAACGATTTTTAATTCCACTAGAAAAACAAGTACAACGAAAGAAAGAAAGAAAGAAAGAAATCATTTATTTGCTGATAATGTAGGTATACATATAGGTTGGAATATTTATTAAATGTCCCGATACATTTTACCTTACGGCATGCAAAATATTGGGTTTGAATTAAATATTAATAATTATAGATACAGCTATTTCGATCATTATTAGCCATAGTCGAATTTAATTGGTTGTTACAGATCAGACATCAAAACAAAAAAAAAATATAAATATAACTAATGAATTACATATAAATCTCTCGCAAATCATACAATGAAGAATATAAATGTCGAAATGATTAATGTCGAAAAGCTTAATGTCAAAATATTCCAAAATATTAACAACAATCACTATTATTATTAGATAAAAAATTTAGATAATCTCGTAATGTCAAGATCTGTTATGTCAAATTACAATATAACAACAACCATTAAAAAAAAAAAAAAATATCGCTAATAAATAAATAACCATGTCAATAAGTCAATGTCGAAAAAAAGCGCGGGAAACCTCAAACTTGGCGGTCGTGTCCTTTTAAAGCTATAATTGAAAAATTGAAAAACGTTGTAATATAAGATCAGTAGCCGTAGTTTTTAGTGTTCTATTTTCTTTTTCTTGTAATTCAACTTTAGTTTGTATAGATTCTTCGGTAGTGGTAAGTTTTTATTTTATTTTATATTAGCGCGGGAAAATGAAGGACCCGCCTGACCCGGGGGACTCTGTTCCCCCGGCAGGCAATTACGTTACTATATCAAACGAATCGGGCATGGATACCGATGGGTCGTCTTCGGCTCGTAACTTAAAAAGAAGCCGTACACATATTTGTAAGCACTGCAATAAGCGTCGCCGTACCCGTAAAAGCCACGGTACCGTATCTTCGGGTTGTAGCTGTACGGATTTTACACCTGAAATTACTGCATCAGAACCTAACTGCTCAACTACTACAACGACTAACGATCCTACTATCAATGTGCCCGATATTCCTGCTACGTCCTCAGTTGCTCCTACTCAGATAGGTCGTAAAACTTATGATAAAACAGACAGCGCGCCTTTTGTCATTCATGTACAAAAAAACATAATTTCACCAGATGATGGAACGACACTGCACCCAATCACATTTGGCAAGTTCCTTAAACACAACGCCTTCCAAAACATAATTAACGGTAGTGTCAAAAAAATTGGGCGCAATAAAATTTCTCTTTCCTTTTCGAATTTCCTGGACGCAAATTCTTTTATTAATCATAATAGTCTAGAATCTTATAATTATAAAGCTTTTATACCCACTTTTAATGTTACTAGAATGGGTTTAGTACGTGGTGTCCCTGCAGATTGGTCTCCGGAGGATGTTATTGATAATATAACAGTACCAATTGGTTGTGGTCCAATTTTAAAAGTAAGACGCCTTAATTTTAAAGCCATTGTTGATGATTCTACCATTTGGAAACCATCCCAATCGATAGTTGTTACATTTGATGGTCAGGTGCTACCGAAAAGAATTTTTATGTGCTATAATGCATTACCTGTAGATTTATATATTTTCCCTACTGTACAGTGTTTCAATTGCTGTCGTTTCGGTCACACTAAAATTCAGTGCAGGTCCAAACCTCGTTGTTATAAATGTAGCCAAAGCCACACTGGGGACAGTTGTGACAGAGAACCAGAAAGTGCATCTTGCTGCCTTTGCTCAGGATATCATTATGCTACTAACAAGGTTTGCCCAGAATTTTCTAGACAAAAATTAATTAAAACATACATGGCACAAAGTTCAGTATCCTATGCTGAAGCAGCAAAAGTATATCCCCTTGTAACTAAATCGTATGCTGATACACTTTTATCTTCTCCATCCAAAAACTTTGCAGATACCCCATCCATCTCTTCACCTAATAGAATGCCTGCTTCAACTAGCTATAAAAAGACTGTCTTTCTCAAACCACGCTCTCCTCCCAAATCTGTACAAGGATACAATAAAGAGGCTCACAATGCCATTATTAAAGATTTCAATATTCCTCAACCATCAGATGGTTGTGCTTTTTCTAATAATCATAATAATGAAAAAAATGACACAAATTTTTCCATAAACGATTTTCTTTCTGCATTACACAATCTTCTTGTTCAGTTCAACATTTCACCGTCCAACGTTGCCCCTTCTTCCAATGTATCTCAATCCATTTGTAATGGACAACACATCCAAAATAATCCAGTGGAACTGCCGCAGTCTAGTAAATAAAAAGAGTGATGTTATATATCTTTTAAACAAATATGAGCCATTTGCCTTTGCCTTAGCAGAGACTTGGCTCAAATCTAATCATATTTTTAAAATTAATGGTTATTTAACCATTAGAGAGGATAGATCTGATGGGTATGGTGGAGTAGCTATACTTATCAAGAATACTATACCTTTTTCTATCATTACATTACCTCCTCATAGTGAGGCAATTTCAATTGTAGCTATTAAAGTTCATAATATTTGTCTTGTTTCTATTTACATTCCCCACCCTTCTTCTTCTGTTCTTCAAGAGATTAATAATCTCTTTTCATCTCTTCCAAAGCCATTTTTAATATTAGGGGACTTTAATTGCCATCATCAATCATGGGGTTGTTCAACTTCTAATTGTTATGGCGATGAATTACTAGATATATTAGACTTACATAACCTATGCATCTTGAACACAGGAGCTGTCACACGTCGTTCAGATCCCAATCAGAACCAAAGTGCAATTGACCTTTCTATCTGTTCTCCAAACTTAGCCTCTTCACTAACTTGGCATACTCTGACCTCTACTTATGGTAGTGATCATTTTCCAATAGTTATTTCTTATCCTCTTTCTAAACGAAATGCACCATTAAGGAGATCAACATTAAAATATAAGCTACCTAATAGAAATAATAATGACTGGGACAAATTTAGAAACATTGTTGACAGCAAGCTTTGCTCCTTGCCTGTTATTTCAGATGGCAGTGAAAACAGTTGTGCGGAAGCTTTAGCGCTCATATTAATTGCAGCAGCAGATGAAGTTTTTCCTGTAAAAAATAACAATATTAATACAATTCCCTCGCCTCCATGGTGGGACCCTGAATGCACAGAAATGGTTTACAAACGTAAAGAGGCTGAATACAATTATAACCTCGATATGTCTGATAGTAATTTTGAAATCGTTACTAACATAATTAACGAAACTTATAAACTTTTTAAGAAGAAAAAATTTGAATCTTGGCGTAACTTTTGCACATCAATTTCACCGAATACTCACCCTACGATCGTCTGGCGCAATATTCGTAGATTTAGGTCCATTTATAAAGACCCTTCTCCTATTCCGGATTCTTTAGCCAATGAATTTTTAGACAAATTAGCTCCGCCTTGGGTTCCTGAGGCTACTAACCTTAACCTGTCTCTTGTAACTAGTAACCAAGACACTCATACGACGCTAGATCTCCCATTCACTCTCACTGAATTAAAAGGTGTTATCCATAAAACTAAGGATTCTGCACCAGGCATTGATGGCATCCCGTATTCCTTTTTTGCTAATTTAAATGATGTCGTCCTCGGTTACTATTTAGAGCTTATTAATTCGATTATGTATACAGGTAACATCCCTGATGAATGGAAACGTCAAATGGTGTTGCCATTCCTTAAACCAAATAAAACTCCATCTGATGCTTCTTCATACCGTCCCATAGTTTTATCTTCAATTCTGATGAAATTAGCGGAGCACCTAATTAAAAATCGCCTTGAATGGTATGTTGAAAGTAAGGGTCTTTTGGCAGATTCACAATATGGCTTTAGAAAAGGTAAAAGTACAACTGACTGTTTAAGTATTTTAACATCCGATATTCGGCTATCCTTCTCTAATAACCATTCGACCATTGCAGTTTTCCTTGATATTAATGCAGCTTACGATAATGTTGTATTATCAGTTTTACAAAATAAATTAAAAGCCCTACAAGTTCCATTGAATTTGTCGAATTTCATTATTAGAATCCTGAATGATCGCTCTGTTATTATGATAATAGGAGATCATGAGGTACCTCATCTTGTATGGAGAGGTCTCCCACAGGGTTCAGTGCTCAGCCCCCTCCTATACAATATTTACACTTTTGATTTAGACTCCTCCTTAGCTAACCAAGTTAAGGTTCTTCAATATGCCGATGATTTAGTATTGTATTCTTCAAGCCAATCTGTTGAACAAGCTAGCTATGCTATCAATTCAGCTTTATCTACTTTGGAGTCATGGTTACATCTGAATGGTTTGGATTTATCTACGTCTAAAAGCGCAGCTGTTTTGTTCACCCGAAAGAGAAATATTCCCTTAGTAAACATCTTTTATATGGGAATACGTATTCCAGTTAAAGATAATTTCAGATATCTAGGTATAATACTAGATTGTAAATTAAGTAGTGTTCCTCATAGTGATTATATTGTTAACAAATGTGAAAATCATCTAAACATGCTTAGATGCCTATCTGGTGTGTGGTGGGGTGCACATCCATTTTCTTTGAAACTTATTTACAATGCAATCATCAGAAGCACCCTGGATTATGGATTGTTCGTTCTAGAACCTTGTAGTGCTATGGCTTTAAAAAAATTGGATCGCATTCAGTCTAAAGCTTTGCGCATAATTTCCGGAGCCATGAAGTCTAGTCCCATTAATGCACTCCAAGTAGAATGCGGAGAAGCTCCTTTATACCTTAGAAGACAATTTCTATCTGACAAATATTTGTTCCGGATTCTTCAGTTCTCAACTCATCCTCTCATTCCTAAACTGGACTCTTTAGTATTGCAGATTGAATCTTCAGATTACTGGTCCCATAAACGTGATCCTTGTTTAGTTGTAAGCTATAAAAAATTCCTCTCCCTTTCTTCTCCTATTCACCGTTCCAATAAACTTCCCCTATTTAGCAGTAGTTACGAGAGTTTACAATTCAGCCCCACCATTAAATACTGTGTAAGTAAACCAGGTCCCGATTGCAATTTAAGTTTTAATCATTTTTTGGCTGAACACATAGAGTACCATCACATATTTACGGATGCTGCCAAGCGTTCTCCGAGAGGTTGTGTTGGGATAGGGACTTACCATTCTCAATACAACATCGTACAAAAAATAAAATTACCTCCGGAGACTTCTGTCTTTACGGGGGAATGTTTCGGCATTTTAAAAGCTATTGAATATATTCGGGTTCTAAAGCTCAAGAAAACTATTATTTTCACAGATTCTCAAAGTGCTCTTCTAGCCATCAATAAATCCCCTTTCGAACACAAATCGCAGTGTCCTATAATCTATTTAATAAGAGAATTTGCGTTCAGAACCATTTCTGAAGGTAATACACTACAATTTGCGTGGATCCCGGCCCATGCTGGAATCCACGGCAATGAAGTGGCAGATACAATTGCCGGTGATGCAGTGCAGTGTGGGGACTTAGTTCCATATCAGAATTTTAGTACTGACCTTGTGACATTACCAAAGATTTTTCTCCGGGATACCTGGAAGGTAGCCTGGGGTATCGGAAGCAAATCAAAGGGCCGTTATTTTTCAACTATTCAGCCCGACGTTCCGGAAAAACCGTGGTTTGGCAGGGCAAAGTTTGGCAAGATGGAGACCTCCGTTCTTATACGGATGAGACTGGGTCATGTTTGCTCTCCAGCCCATCTTGCCAAACTTCATATCATCGACGACCCCATTTGCTCGTGTGGCACAGACGTAGGCGACTTAAATCATATTTTTTTCTCCTGTCCCTTATACGACCGTTCTTCTTTTCTTAGTAATCTCTTGTCCCTTGGTACTCATTTTCCTACTTCAATACTTTCCTTACTTTGTACAAATAGCTTTCCGGTATATAAATGTATAGTCTCATTCATTACCTTAAATAATATTAAGTTGTAAATATTCGTTATTGTAATTTGCTCATTATTCACTCCTTCGATTCATCCTTTTCCTTATACTGATCCTATATCCGTCCTATCCTAAATTCCGTTCTAATATAATTAATAATTTTGTTTCCCCAACTTTGTCTCTTCGATTAAAAAAATAATAATAATAAAAAATACATGACATTGGCTAATGCACAAACCGTGCGAAGCCATAATAAAAAAAAAAAAAAAAAAAAAAAAAAAAAAAAAAAAAAAAAAAAAGTCAATGTCATCAAAAACATTAAAATAGGAAAGGTAACGTACATTTATCAAAAACATTTTCCTATATAGTTTTGTCATTTAACGAAATATTTATATTTTGGATTTTTTCGAAGCTCGATAAATGGTGTTGCGTCGAAATAAATCGCGCTATGGTTTCGTTCAAAGCACTATGCACTGCTATTGGAATTTAAAATAGGTTAATTTATTGACCTATTGTATTACAATTACTGTCGTAACGTTTTTCAGGCGTAAAAATGGAAAAGTATAAAATAAAATAAAAATAAGTTTAATAAAAAACTGTAAACCGGGAAAATAAAAATGATCTAAAAAGTACGAAACAAGAATATATTTCAGACAGAAATCAAGACAAAAATGATTAAGGTAAAGCCGTCGTCGCATGCCATTTTAATTTTGAAGGTGTTCCTGGCATCCACATGGTATACAAGCATGCAACTACGGCTTTACCTTGACCATTTTTGTACCTATGTCTTTTTTTTTAATTTTTTTTTTTTTTTGGGTGGGAAATCATCAAATTAACTTCTCCCGCTCTGGGCGGAGCGGGAGGGCGTGTCAGACTCTTACTGACTAAAACCCACCCGTGTTCCTTCGGTTGCCCTGTTGCCGGGGGCCGCGATCTCCCTTTCGGTTTTCTTCGCAACCCCGGCAGGCATCGGCCCTAGCAGACCCCGTCAATTCTGCTGACATCTCTTTGAGGCGCGCGTGGAACACAACCCGCCGTCGATTCGGGCCTTGTCTTGTCTTAATTTCTGTATAAAATATGGGTGCCAGGAACACCTACAAAATTATAATGGCCTGTGACGACGGCTTTACTTTTACCATTTTTGTACCCTGTCTTGATTTCTGTCTGAAATATTTTCTTGTTTCATACTTTATAGATGACTTTTATTTTTCCGTAGTCGGGTTACAGTTTTTTTAACTTAATTTTTTATTATTATTCACGATTTCAGGGTTGATCTTAATATTATCAGCACCCTAATATTGCTAATGCATTGCTTCATATGTTCGAACAGTTTGTCCGCTCAACAACGTAAATAACGCAATTAATGTTGTTGAACTGTCAAAAAGAAACTGATTGTAATTGATCGTGTGTTACGTAATTGAAATACTGTTCTGTGCGTACCAACTTATAGTAAAACTTGTTTGTGAGAATGACAAGTTCAATGGCCCCTTTTCAGGTTTTCAGTTATTTCAATTAGGTACACCTTGTAGCTACCCCATGGACACTCCTTTAAACCAAAAAATATATATATATATTATTCTCTTACTTCCAGATGTCAAAGCTAAGCAGAACACGATAGTGTGGGGGGCAGGGATGCTGGCGGCAGGGGCGTTCACTCGGGTGCGGGTGGGATAGCCGCTGAGCCCGCCAGCCAGCATGTGGGTGCGGGCGGCACGCGCGATGCGGGCGCTACGCCGGGCCGCGCTGCTGCTGCCGCTGGCGCTCACGGCACTGGCGTTGCTGCTGCTGCCGCGCCCACCGGCCCTCGCCCCCGCGCCAAGAAGCACCCCCCCGTCACCGGCACGCTTAGACCTCCACATAGAGGTAACATTTAATAATAATAATAAATAATATGTGCTAGCGAGCTTTTTATTAGGCCATTACTGAGTGTGCAAGTCACCCCATTTGCTGTTGCCATTTCATCTGTGTATTTTATGTAAAACATAGGTCAGGCAGGGGCTTCAGGGGCCATTCCGCTCCCATCATAACCTACGCGCGTGCGTAATCTTCATACACGCCAATCCACACCGTATCCATTGGATGCACACCCTCCAAAACCGTTTCCTTAGAAAGATTACGGGAGCCGGGTTCTATGTCCGCAATTTGGATCTTCACTTAGATCTCAAAATGTCCACCGTCCAGCAGTTTATGAAACGCTTTTCAAAGCGTTTCTTCGACTCTGCTATAAAGCACCCCAATCCCCTGATTACGGCAGCCGCCCGTTACACTCCCTCCAGATTCGCCGACCAAGGCATACTCTCACTATCCTAGACAACCCCACAACCCTCATCCAAGAGAGTAAGTAGTAAGGAAACCAGTACTTTAGCACACAAAAACAAAAACCGACAGCCGTACTTCCGTGCTCGTCGTCTTACAATATTATAAGATATTCACACTTTACTTTTTGAAGAAGATACATTTAGGCCAAAATTATATAATTTTAATAAAATGTCTAATGAACCTTGTAGAGAGCAGTCCGCATGTTCTATATTTTTATCCGTAACATAAAAGGTAAAATCTTCGGCACCATAAAACTCGAGTTAAATGTTGGCACCAATTTAAATGTAAGTGTAAAATATATAAGTAATACTGAGTAAATAAATAAATAAATAAATAAAAGTTGCTACTGCACACTGAGAAATAAATGACATCTACACTTATATTATTAAGAGAAAAGATTTTCATTGTGCGTATTGTAAGGGTATTTATCACTTGCTTCAAAAAGGGTGAAGGAATACATCGTGCCAAATCAGAAGCCCATGGGCGGCATAAAAACTCTGACACCAGGATAGTCACCAACCACACGAAAAATAAAAAAGAATATAGGTACTTATTTCGTTATAAATATATTTGATATAAATAATATTAGGTTATAATAGTTGATATCCACACTATCGAATTAGGTCTAAGATCTGTACCCTAATTGCGTAACTTATTTTCATAAAGAATTATGCCTAATTTGTTTCATTTTGACAATTCAACAACATTCATTGCGTTATTTACGTTGTTGAGCAGATTTTTTCTAACTTATGAAGCAATGGATCAATCGATTAGGGTACTGTAAAGATAGCCGTAAGAGGAAAAAATTAACTGGCACTCCGGAAAACTTGACAAAAAATCGGCACCGTGATAATTAACGCATTGATGTCTTTTACTCCACGAACTGCCGCGCCGTAATCAACGCGTTGATGTCTTTTTAGTGGTCAAAAGGTGGTGTCATCACGGTGACGCGAAATCAATGGTTTAGTCCCATCTTAAAAATTCTCAACGCGCCTAAAAGTTTTCTAGAAGTTTTCACTTCAAAAAAAATACTTCTTTTTTTTCAACCCCTGTTGAGCTCCAATGCTGATGCTTCTTTCAGTGCTGAGTATCCACTCGCCTACTCAGTTGCACGTCATCGAAAAGCCACTACCTATCAGCGTTGCCAGACGTCCCGCGCGGGACAGGCTCTCAGTCCTGCTTCTTTTCCCCCTTATTTTTGCTTTTTATTTATTTTATTCAGAAGACTAAGAAGACTCAACTACCTAACGATAGGGTAAATCTGATTTAAAATATCATATATTGATTAAAATACATTTTCTGTGGCTATTTTTCCTATCTATTGTCACGTAAACGTAACTTAAAACTCAAATAAAAAGATAAATATTTAAAAACTTCTGATTATATACGTTTTTTACTATGTCCCGCTTTCGACGAAAGAATCTCGCTTTTTTCACTCAAAAAGTTCAGAATCCCGACTTGGCCAAAAAAAAGTCGTTTGAAGACTGCAGCCAAATGGCCAACAAATATAGATTTTTTTCTTGACCATCGTGTCATGATATTGATCATAATATCATTTGTATAATGTAACTACATAACAGTGTAAGGTTCTACTGATTCGAATGCTATATTTCCTTTGCCGAAAGAATTCCCACACACGAAAATCACAGGCTTTCTAGCGAACAAATCCGACAACGAAAATCCGTGGCGCGTGTGTAGGTATCTACTGCATTCTGTCTGCATTTGAGGTTTGCTTCCAGTCTTACGAGAACCAATGCTTGACCACCAAAATCCTTTAGGACCTAAAATCCTTTAGGACTCTTAAACACAATTTCCACGCAAACTCCGCCCCCATGCACCCCGCCAGTCCACTATGTGCTAAACGCTAACACATCAGTAATAGATAGTTAATTGATTCAGGCGTGACCTTGCGGAAATCCATGATAAAATTCAATAGACGTGGACAGCCGCAGACGCAGTCTGCGTTCAGCGGTCGGTGTGGCAACACACCGTGTTCCAGGTGAAACACGTGTCTATTTCTTTCAGGGTTTTTATGGCTCTTTAGAAAAAGCTAAGCGGGAAAGTTACTAAATATATCCACGTCTATTGTATTTTATCAGTAATAGAGTTGAATCTCGCATGGGCTCTTAGATCGTTTTCGTGCACGGAACTTAATGGCGTACCTAAGTCTCAATTCTTCTTTTCATTTTATTTAAATCATCTGTAAAAAAGACTTTTTTTTTTATCGAGCGAAAATGTTACAATTACGTAATTGTCTTGTAAATGGAAAGAAAAAGATCCAAAAAATAATATACTAAAGTTCCATTTTACTTGTGTGCGTCACTGTTTCAAAATATTAATACAAATTAACACACAATTTAGGGAGCCTCCTCTTTCTGTCTTCTTTGAAGTTCTCTGACTGCCTTCGATTATTCTTTGACTCTATTTCTTTTATCGATGTAGAAACAATGTTAGAGAAATACCCACCCAAGTGTTAAATGTCTGACGTTTGTGATAAACGGTATCTAGGTAGGCACTTACAGTACAAATATGTTCTTAATGTCCCTTGGGAAACCTCGTGTTTCGTTAGTCGTCGGACTTCTGTCAGTTGCCTTTGCACTTGGTGCAGGCCGGACGCTCTCAATCGACATGGAAGTATACAGGGGGCAGGCACATCGACGCGCAAACTGAAACCATGGATTCAGTATACATAATTTTGAGCCCCACTGCATTGAAATTTTTCGTCGGTTAATAATAAAAAAAACCTGCTGTTTTATAGAAAAGTGCAATACCTACGCGGTCAAAATGTATGGAACAGCCGATTTAAAAGTTAAATTTAAAGTTCAGAATGATGTACTGAATCCATGGTAACAGTTTTCTCGTCGATGTCCCTACCACCTTGTATAGAGTTGTTAATACTCTTTTAATATAGTGTTATTTATTTTAACAATGGGAGGAAAGCCGCTAAAGTCGCAGGCATGACAGATAGGAAAATTGATTTACAGCTCTATATAGTTCACACGGAAATAAAACAAAACAACAATAAAGTACTTAGTTCTGAATTCAAATTATTATACACGATAAATCTAATAATTGATGCACTTGGAAATTAGCATTCGTTTGTATTCGGAAATCCGATGACACCCGAGGTACATTAAGAAAATAGTTAGACTGTACTTGCTGTTAATTAAGCAAATTTTGGAGCTTTGTAAACGAACTTGCTAATTAAACATTGACTTGGTTAGATCTGAAGCTGAATCTTGTCTATCAGAGCTAGATATAGATATACCTACTATACGTATATGGCAGCATAACCGAATGTAACAACCTCATAATGTATGTGAACCAACTAAGTAACCTTGATTTAATTTCAGAACGCGGTCACGGAAACTGACTATGCAGTGGCTCACGACGATGAGTCCGCTCGCCTTCCGTGGTTCCTGAGAGGAGGAGAACAACGTCCCTGGCAGCACGACCCTGATGCGAAACTGTTTCCAGAAGATTCACCAGGAGACGACAGGTGAGCTTGCTTTCACAAACTTAGGTGTTACAGCTTACGATTAAGATTAACATGGTGGATTTTAGGCTGCTACAAAGAATAGATACTGTCGACAACTTTGAACATAGCTTGATGAGAAGAAAAGAAAAGAGAAAGAACCTGGAGTGCCCACAGAAGTAAACTAAAAAAAAATACTTCCAAAACCCTTAAATTACAAATACTTGCATAGAACATTGATCCGTAACGAAATATGAATAAAGAGCACAATCGCGTTTACAAAAATTGAGGTGTCGGTAACGGTGTCGCGAGTCCAACGCGTCTAAAGAAGTGTTCACTTCAAAAATAAATTTATTTGACCCAGGTTAAGTGGGGTGATATCTGATGTTTTATTTTAACTTTGCAGAGTCGTCAACCAATTAATGTATACGCTACCAAAAGATGAAAATGTACCTATTAAGAAAATCCTACTCGCTAATGGGTTCGGCGCGTGGGGCGTGTCCGGCGGCCGGACGGAGTTCCTTCGGAACAAGTGTCCGGTGGACCGCTGCACGCTGACCGCTGACGCAAGAGATGCCGCCTCGGCTGATGCTATACTCTTTAAAGATCACCACACACTCTTCAACGCTAAACGTTCTCCTAAACAGGTAAGTTGATAAACTAGTACAGACAGCATTAGGTAGATACCTATGTTAATACAAAGTAGCTCATGATGACACGAGCAGAATATTATCAAACAACTGTTAGCATTCGAATCGTTTCACTTTAACACGTTCAGTGCCGGGAGCCCTCCTGGAGGGTTCACCTAGTCGGATAAGGGATGCCGGGAGCCCTCGCGGTGTGCTCATTTTAAATGTAGGTTTTTTTGCGAAAAAATGCTGTAGCATTTTAAACCGTGAAAATAAATTGTGAAGCATTAAAAAAAAAAATTGGAACGTTGGAAACTACGTATAGCGACAAGACCCTCTGAAAACACAATTTTACTTCGTTTAACAGTGTTTTATAACACGGTTTTAAAAACCTAATGCCGTTGACCGTCCGCGATAGTTCCAACCCTCCCGGAGGGTTCACTTCCAATATGTATGGCGCCATGGCGTATGAGTTCTATGAAAAGTGGGTAGAGTCGAACGTTTTAAAACGTGAAGGGCGCGATATGGTCGATGGCGGAGACAGACGGGACGGACAGTGGTGCGTACAGCGTTGGGCAATAGAAGCATTTGGAAACCAGTAACAAATAAACAGGACGCATTTTCTTTTTCACCTCAACACTGCTCATGTCTTGGGTACGGTAGTTCGTATATAAAATTTACCATAGATACATTTTGTAGGTTCATTATGTACAAAACTGCCTGATTAATATGCTAAATATGCAGACAGCTCTGTGGATACTATGATATCTTGATAACGCGGAAAAACAATTTGAGTGAAACAGTCCTTTGGCGACGAATTCTATTATTCCTCTTTCCTTCATATTCCAGATCTGGATCTTGTACTACCTGGAGTGTCCGTACCACACGGCGTCACTGCGGCCGTCGTCGGTGGACGTGTTCAACTGGACGTCCACCTACCGACGCGACTCTGACATCGTGGCGCCGTACGAACACTGGGTCTACTACGATCCCCTCATCACCGAAAAAGATCTTGACAGGAACTTTGCTGCTAATAAAACTAAAAAGGTACTACCTAGTTAATAATAAACAGTGTAGGCACAGATGAATACAGAAGGGACACTCCGCAGTTTAGGTATGAAGCTACAAGTACGCGGCGGGCCCGTCTTGCTGGGCCAATTCAGTGAGTGTAACGTAGTCAGAAGATCTAAGAGTCACGCGATAGAAAGAGAGGCAACTTCTAGGTGAATATAACTGTATGTGATTAGCGCTGTGCGACCTGAATTGCACTTTATTGAGTCGCATCAAGAGTCGCCTTTTATTTAAATGATTTTGCGGAGGGTCCCGTCTGTATTAATCTGTGTTGTAGGGTTATTGTCTCCAAGATTCTAGAGAGAGAACATGTACCACTAACAGAGAGGCTCGCTTATGAAAGAAAGGTCGACGTCGACGATGATGTTACACGCTTGCCTAGAAGCAAGCTTTTCAATAATAATTCTATTAACTACCTACTTTACACGGCGTGTCATTATTCGCTGCAAAAGAATCAGTATTTAGCGCGTCCTGAAACAACTTGTTTGTAATTTTATGAATTTTCCGTCAATAAAAATCTTGGGACATTTTTATTGACGGAAAATATGCGAAAATCAGTCAATAAAAATCGTTCTCCTACGTCCTTCAAGTTAAACCACAATAAAATATAGCCTTTATTTAAGACATTTGTATCATTGTAAACAATTATTGAAATAAACTTATTGCTTACTTATTTATTTATTAATAGGTTAGCCTACAATTGTTTACACATTTCATTTCATTTCAAAGTACACGATATATATATATTAATAAGTGCAACAATTCCTTAAAGGCCAACACCACATGCACTATATATTTGGATTTTACATTTTTATTACTGCAATTAATTGTTAATAATGGCTGATTTATAACAAAGCATACGTCTAGCAATATAACACACAAATCAAGAATCGAATTCAATTAATTTTGAAAATAAAAATATTGTATAGATTGGTAATAGAGTGGCAGATAAATAAATAAAATTAAACTAAGATTAAATATTTGGTTTACATTAGATAATAAATTAAAAGTTAATTAAAAATTAAATCACATTGAATTAAATAACGTTAGATAAGTATGTAAATGAGTAAATTTCCAATTCAGATTATGCCTTAGTTGGGTGAGTAAGGGAAATTTTGTAAATTAATTATTAAATACCTACGTTTTTAATCATTAATTTACAAAATTTCCCTTTGCTATCTATCGTCGTGTACGTCGATTAGTACCCTAATTGCGTAACTTATTTTCGTAAACAATTATGCCTAATTTGTTTCATTTTGACAGTTCGACAACATTCATTGCGTTATTTACGTTGCTGAGCAGATTTTTTTACCTACTTATGCAATGGATTAGCAATCTGTTTCAAATCGAAACAGATTGTGTTGTATTACGCAATTAGGGTACAGGTCATTATTAATTGAGTTGAATTTTAAGTTTACACCTAAGTAGGTGGTAACTTAAAATTTCATGAGATGAGAAAAGAGAGGGTGAGATGTGTAATGAGATTTGGCATTTTGATATATCAGGTGGCGTGGTTCGTATCGAACTGCCACGCTCGCAACCGTCGGCTACAGTACGCACGGCGACTCAGCAAGTACATCCAGGTGGACATCTACGGAGCTTGCGGCGCGCACCACTGCCCCCGCAACGACCCCAATTGCCTCGAGATGCTCGATAAAGATTACAAGTTCTACCTTGCCTTTGAAAACTCCAACTGCCGTGATTACGTCACTGAGAAATTCTTTGTCAATGGGCTACAGTAAGTGTGATACCTTGTCTTTTAAATATCAATTTTTAACTACAATATTCTCTAATAACATAACTTAGTCGGAAGGGATGTCCCATGCGCATAGCGCGCTGCAAAAAGGAACCCAATTCCCGACATCCCCTCTACGACTAGTACTCCGGGTAGGCTTAAATCCGCAACAGCTTCTTACACCACGCAGGAAATCCAAGACAGGCCACCTAAAGAGCGAAGTAAATTATGGAAAGAGAGGTATCCACCACCTCAAGACTTAAAGCCCCATGAGCACTCGCCTCCCGGTCGCGAACTGCAGTGGCCTATTTGGAAAGCACTGAATCGATTACAAACCCAAGTAGGACGCTACAAAAATTATTTGGCGAAATGTGGCATTATCAATTCATCCAACATCCAATGCGAGTGCGGTGCTCCTGAACAGACTATCATCTGCTGGAATGTCTCTTATGTCCGTTCACGACCTTTAACGATCTGAACAACGCCTCTGGTGCCCCAATAAATGTGGCCACCTACTGGGCCCAAACAA
Source organism: Omphaloscelis lunosa (assembly GCA_916610215.1). NCBI lineage: Eukaryota > Metazoa > Arthropoda > Insecta > Lepidoptera > Noctuidae > Omphaloscelis > Omphaloscelis lunosa. The sequence continues at coordinate 5,870,903 of OU744265.1, read as the reverse complement.
TATATGAAACTGATTTTGAAAACTTGATATCTTGCTTGATGACCGAAACCCCAACCGCCGCTAGTATCTACGCTCACACTCATCGAAATTTGTACAGAGCCGCGCTCTATAGGCCAAAGAGCCGCATACGGCTCGCGAGCCACAGTTTTCCGACCACTGGCCTAACCAGATACCTGATACCTACCCGATTTCATTTGAAACTTAGGTTGCCTTCGATAACCCTGTTCACCTGACGTATTACAGACACAACGTACTGCCAATAGTGATGGGTGCCCGCGCGTCTGAGTACGCAGCCCTGGCGCCCCATAACTCGTACATCCACGTCGAAGAGTTCGCTACCCCGGAAGAGCTCGCCTCGTATCTGCGGCGCATCGACGAAGACGATAATTTGTATAATTCCTATTTCAAATGGAAGGTAAGAATTAGTGCTTGTTATCTACTAGCCTGCACCATTATTTCACTACGTATACCTACTGGATGATAGTGCAATGTCTACAGAATCTCTTACCAACCTACGAATACCTACAATGATAAACAAATACAACTTTGTCCCAAGCTCCCAAGCTCCTAAAGCTAGGGTTTCCTACTGCCCTGCTAAGCACAAAGGCGGTATCTCAACCGGAGTGAGTTTTGAGAAAATTGACTTTTTGTGAATTGAAATTTAAGGAAATATGGAGATATAAAACACTTCTTACTGGTTTTTTTAAATGTTTTAAGTAAGATAGCGCTATTTCGGTTATACCATTAGATGCGAAATTATTAAAGCTATTGAATGGTATAAAAAAAACTAAACGGGTGGATTTCAGAGATACCGCCTTTGGGCTTAGCAGGGCAGCCTAGGTCTGCGGTGGCCGCCACAATGCGTCCGCAATTTACCGTCGAATGACCGTCACTGAAACGGTATTTATGGAAGTAAGTTGGTGTCTTTCCCTAGAGAGCATTTTTTGACATCATAAAGTCTAACCCTGCTGCCATCATTTTATGTGGCGGCCACCGCAGTCGTAGAAAACCGCAGCATAAGCATTTGTATGACCCCCAACAGTAGCGGAACCAGGATTGTAGTTTGGGAGGGGCTTGACCCCGCTGAGGGTAGGTTTTAGCAAAGTAAACACTAAAAATCCGGCCAAGTGCATGTCGGACTACGCACAATGAAGGATTCCGTAGTTGGGATGAATTTATCCCAAATACAAACTTAACATTGTAGTTGAAATGTTCTCCCATACATTCCAACTGCAAATGTAAATTTGTACGCACAATATTAAGAGATTTACCATGTTATTTTAAGACCATAGACTTCTCATAAGTGTTCCTGTAATCTATGAGTAAAGAGCTATGTATTTCTTTATTCATTTTTTTTTTAAATGTAAATGGTAATTTTTTATCAAATTTCTTAATTATCTTTAAAATTATTTATGTTAATATTTTATAAATATGTTTAAGATCCCCTCAGCAAGGCCTTTCATTTGATATGTCACACGGTACTGTTAGCAAAACTTTATTTTTTAATTTTTTGTTTACCCCCAAAAGTGACCCTTATATTCAAAATTCATTTATTTACGTTACACGTTCGTTTTTGGGTCACAGAAATACATATGTGTACCAAATTTCAACTTAATCGGTCCATTAGATTCGGAGCAAATTGGCTGTGACAGACGGACAGACAGACAGACACACGAGTGATTCTATAAGGGTTCCGTTTTTTCCATTTTAGGTACGGAACCCTAAAAAGCACTCGACATTTTATATAAACCTCCGCGCGGCCAAACAGGGCAGCGGGCTATAAGATGTTTTGTTTACGTGACGAATTTTGCCTACTTCTACTTCTTATGTAAAACATGGATAGTTGATGACAATTGTCCATTAGGTAGTGTAATACTTGCTTAAAAGTTTAATTAGAATAATATCAATTTCGTTTTAAGATTTATCACAGAAGAACTCAGACGCTTTTGGGGGGGCTTGAGCCCCTTAGCCCCCTCCCTGGATCCGCTGTGACGCCCAACTTGGGACTCGTCATTTAATGTTCATATAACTAAAACTAAGCTAATCTAACTTCTCAGGGTACCGGCGAGTTCATAAACACGTATTTCTTCTGCCGCGTGTGCGCCATGGTGCATGCGAACGAGCGGCGCCAGCGTAGCGCGCACTACAGCGACGTGCAGGCGTGGTGGCGCGACGGCGCCTGCACGCGCTCCGAGTGGCGCACGGAGCTGCGGGACACGCGCGACAACGGCTAGGATACGCCCGCGCGACACGACACTAATTATAGGTTTATCGCTTCGAGCCCGCCTCGTCCACGAGGTCCGACTAATTTTTACAGTGTCACTGAGCCCCGGCGCTACGCATTTTTAGTCAATATTTGTATCGTGTTACCAGTCGAGTCGAAAGTAATCGCGTCCATATAGCATAGCGTACACGATGGTAGTAGTGGTTCTGTTAATTCTTATTAGATTGCCGGTGTTCGGTGTTCGAGTTTTCCCCACAATATTTTTGTAACTAGTGAGGCGTATAGAAAGCGCGCATTAGACTAAGAAATAATATAATTCGATGTTATTGGCGCCCGACGTGGGTCTGGCGACCTGAGGAAAATCAATGTGAACGAGACCTGATTTTCCTTCTTATCAACTCTTATGACATAATAGCCATAGTAGATTCGCTTTTGCATTTAATTAGACCGATTAAACAATCATAGAAATTGTATGTGTTTATAGAAGCAGAAACATTCCAATGTAGTTTTAATTATTTATCAACTGTTAAAATATTTTTATTGACTTTGATAACGAATTTTATTAGGTTTAAGAAATGTTTGTTTTATAACTTTGCTGTTTTACCTTTAATTATTTTATGTAAATTATTTGAATTTTGTAAATATTTTTGACTTACATAATTAGATACCTACTGTATATTTCATTTTTGAAATATTAATAATCAAGACCAACATTTACATGATATATAATAGGTACTTAAAGCTGCTTACAGCAATCAGATCATAATTTGCAGTGAGCGGATTAAAAATAAATATCTTAAAATCCTAGATGTTTTAAGGTTTCTGATGGAGTTATTTATACAGAGTATTTGAGCTAGACTTTTTTCGGTACCTACCTTGTTTTGTACCAATTAAATATTTTTGTGTTGCTGGAATTGTGGTATAAATACCTAACTCCACTTACAACACACACATAGTTTAATGAAATACCTACTGATACAGCTCAACTTGAAAAAGTCTAGTCATGTTGCCATTGTGAAAGCACAACCAAAAATTAAACTTTCATGTATGTGTGCGCACAATTTGCACAAAGTAACAAAGACTTTGCAAAGCTTTTATATATTAATAAATCATTGATTTTTGCACTTCTCTAAGGAGTAAAAAGTTTTATATTGAGTCGAAACTTTTTAGTAGAATAATGTATTTCTTGTTCACAAATTATATTTGCTAATATTTGAATGTTTTGTACATTAATATTGTTGTGTTGTGTTATTTTAGAATGTTATTTTATTCAGTAGAATGTAAATCAAGCTTAGATAAGAAAAACCTCTTTGAAACAAGATTGCTGCAAATGAATTATACTTAAAGAAGACACAAAACATTGCAGTACAGTTTTAAAGATCATGGTATGGAGACTTAAAATTTAACTGGCTGTTAAAACAGAGACTGAAGAATCTTAAATGGTTTTTAATATGTTTTACTTTATATTAGAGGAAATCGTGGCTGATAAATCTTATTACGTGAAATGAGTTCCTTTCTCAAATTAAGCGCATCTGAGACATGGTATTTTGTTGTTTCACAGGATACATTAGATTCCACAATTTCTTAATAAGACTAGTTTTAAAAGTAATCAAATTTAAATGTATTTAAAAATATCTGAATGTTAAATGTAAAGATCTCTAATTAAATTGAATGCCAAGAAGCAAAGAAGCATGCACCCGGTTTTGTAGCATTATGTAAGTAATTGTTATTCATTAAAATTAAAGTATCTCAAGTGAAAATTGTATAAAGATCATGTACAAAGATCATTACATTTACAGGAATGATGTTGTATTTGCTGAGATCATTGTTAATTATTATTAACTCCAGGTTAACATTCCATTTCTGTTATTTCTATGTACCTCAAAGAAAACAATATGTGTATATATATATATAGTTAAAAATATTATATAGACAATTCTTTGTATAATACTAGAAAATGCTATTAGAAAAAAAACTGTCATAAGAACTATTATTTGATACTGAAAAGAGCAATTATGATTATTTGATTGAATAAATATTATAACAAGTATGTGACACCAATAAAATTATATAATGTTATCAAAAAATAAATATCTACTTGTTTACCAGTGTAAAACGAAAGTGCCATTCATTATAAAAATCTGAGAAAACTTCCTATTAAGTGCCTGCTACATGGCTGCCAACTGTGTCCCCGACAGAGGTGACCTTGGTTGGTGACAGGCAAAGCTGTTTGAAATTTGGTCATAAACTACACATCTGCCATCTACACGGTTGTAAACCACCAAGGTCACCTCTATCAGGGCACAGTTGGCAACTGTGTAGCAGGCACTTTACTCAACAAAGGCCTTTCAATTGTTGTGATTAAACCAATAAAATAATGCTTATTGCAGTATGATTAAGCCACAACATGACACCTAGTGTTCATTTCACAAATGAAAATAAATAAATGACAATTGAAACATGATTTGTTTTATTTTATTTTTGTCAACAACATTAGCAGAAACTTAAATTATTATTACAATTAGGATGAATAACATGGGACTTTAGCGGATTCTTGCATACTGATGCCCTAATCATCTCAGGCAGCTGCTATCTTTTCTGAATTAATGTATTGTTTCAACATATCTATAAGTTTTAAATTACTCTGCAGCTGTACTTGAACATTTACACATTCAACAACAAAGTTAATAGTATTTTGAAATATACTTTGGGCTTTATGCATATTCTGTGGAACTAAGACACCAAACCAGCGAAGAGGGTTGACTGTATTCTCTGCATCATTTTCAATTACTTTCATTAGTTTAACACCATCTTCCTCAGTAGTTTCGCATATTGTAGATGCTGAGAAATCCGAGCTGCTCTCAGTAGGGAGCCGTGTTGTACTCACTGAGCTCTGACCCATGATATAACGAGACTTAGCTAAATGAAAACTTCCATTCTTGATACTGGACTCTATGTTTAATTCGCAACGCATCTTTTCTTCCATCAAATGTAATTGCTTTACAATAATCTTGTCAAGCAATTCACATGCTACAGCTTCAGACGGAACACCTGTGTCCAAAAGAACAGAGCTCGTTATTAGTTTGCTGTAAATGAAAGGGTCGTAGTACTGTATGTATGGATTTTACAACATACAACTTTGCTTACCTTGGTTCTCTCCGGTCATAACTGACGATGTATCTACCTCTGCTGATTTGAACCGTGCAATCAGCAATCAGATCGTGAACCGTGAAATAAATAGAAAACAACTTTCAAAATCGTAAGTTCACTGAGTTTGATTCTCAAAACAAATCAAACACCAAACCGAACTGACGTGACTGACTGACAGTGTCAATCAATACAATAATGTCATCATCATGTGATAGTAGCACAGAACATATATTATACTCAAAGAGGATAGCAGAGACCACAGCCACAGACTCACAGAACATGTATACTCAAAGAGCACAGACTACAATTTTATTGTGATCGTAGCCTTAAAAAAGGTGCTGCCTGAAAAAACGAATCAGGTTGCGCCTGCTTTCCCACCTCTATACTACTCTATTCTAGATTCCCTCTCTCCTTTATAATGAGGTTAAAAACTGAAAGCTCATAATTAGGTTAAATGCTCTAAGCTCATAATAGATAGCAGCACAGTAGTACGTCTTTAAACCGCCATTGTTGTGCTTATATTTACTTTTCTGTCGATCACAAATTATACGAAAACTAGATAAATATGTATGAGACTTGGAGTGTAGCACTATTAAAAGACGAGCTAAAGACAGGGGAAGCTATTTATTTAAATGAAATGATGTCAAGGCATATTTTAATCTAAATTAAATGCTCAATTTAAGTAACACAGTTTATTGGATAAGGATTAATACTGGTTAAAATAGCTTCGGAAATAAGAATGAAATTTTCATCAAATCTGAATATAAAAATGGTTATTGTGGGTCATCTGTTAAACTTTTATTATGTTCTTAAAGTTTATTATTGTTTAGTTGCCGTAGATGCAGAAATAAACGTTTTAATAAAACTTTGTTTTATTATGTAGAAAGCATATCTTTTTATATATAATAAGTGACAAGACCAATATAACAAACATTGCTAAGCAACAAACCATCGATAATATATAAAGGTTATATATCTTCACATCCACGATACTTTTAGAGCTTGGACAAATCTTGAAGTCCAATTCTACAGCTTAGCATGTTCAGTCTTGGTCCAAACAATGGCTTCGTAAACATGTCCGCCAATTGCAATTCCGTAGAGACTTGTTTGACAGCGAAGTCTCCATTCTGAATACATTCTCGAATGAAGAAATGTTTTTATCTTGATATGTTTTGTTCTCTTATGGAACTCATAGGGTGGGTTCTCAGACAACCTTATAGCAGACTCATTGTCAACGTAAATTGTCGGTTTTTCGTTCAGGTCTGTTAAGTCCGTTAATTCCTCCAGGAGTTCTTTTAGCCATAAGGCTTCTCTCGCAGTTTCTGTCATGGCTACGAGTTCGGCTTCCGTTGAAGAGATTGCTACTCTTGGTTGTTTTTGGCTTTTCCACATGATGGGACCGGAGAATAGGAAAATCATCCCTGACGTCGAATGGCCAGTTGTTGTGTCACCACCAAAATCAGCATCACTGAAACATATCAGCCTCTTCTCCCGGCTTTTCGCGAAGACAAGTCCTTTATCTATAGTACCCTTAAGGTATCTAAAAATTCGCTTAACTCTCATCACATCAAATCTAGTAGGAGTTTCTAGATGCCTTGACGCAACACTCACAGCGTAGCTTATATCTGGCCTTGTAGCGACCATGAGGTATGCTAGGGCACCTACAGCTTGACGATAGGGAAATGACGAATTTGATTCATCATTTGATTCAACATCTTGTTCTTCATCTATGCCAATTTTTACTGCCGGCGTTGCAGCGACTTTACAATTAGTCATTCCAAACTTTTCAAGTATCTTCTTAGAATAAGACCTTTGGTTTAAAGTAATACAACCATCTTTGGTTTTATTAATTTCAAGTCCAAGGAAATAAGACGCCGGTTTTGTGGTTATTTTAAACCTATTTTTCAGTTCTTCAATAAATTTCCTTCCAGCATTTTCACTAGTTGAAGCCACCAAACCGTCATCTACGTAAAGTGCAATTAAGACTTGTTCACGTAAGTAAAGGCAAGGATCTTTAGTGCTTTGCTTGAATCCTGAATTTATAAGATACTCTGATATGCAGACATTCCAGCATAGAGGAGCTTGTTTCAGCCCGTAGAGGCTGCGTTTAAGTTTGCACACTTTCTTAGTGCCATCATTGAATCCCTCTGGCTGCTTCATAAAGATTTCCTCTTTAACAGCTCCGTTTAGAAACGCAGTCGATACATCGAACTGTTGAAGTACCAAGTTTTCTCGAGCAGCTATTCCTAAGACAGCTCTTATAGTACTGAGGCGGGCTACCGGACTGAAAGTCTTCTGATAATCAACGCCAGGTTTTTGTGAAAAACCTTTTACTACTAGTCTGGCCTTATATCGCTCAATTGTACCATCTGGATTGTTCTTTATTTTGTAAACCCATTTACATGGCAATGGTTTACGATTTTTCGGAGAGTCGACTAATTCCCAAGTCTTCATTTCTTTCAATGATTCCATTTCATTTTCCATAGCCTCTAACCATTTGACCTTATCCTTGCTATTCATAGCATCATTAAACGTTTGAGGTTCTGTTTCATTATTCATATCCATGGCTGCCATAACATAATCCTCAAATATTTTAGGTCTGTCAATCTGTGATTTATCACGAAGATTGTATGACCTCCGTTCTTCTGGGACAAGAACAGATGCATCGACATCTATGTCGTTTTCATTTGGTTGATCAGCAGTTTCACTGCCGTCATCAATCCCGAGAGAGTCATAAAACAACTCGTTATTTTCATTTTGTATAGGTACCTCGTTAGAACTTGCAATAACATTATCTTGTACTGCTTGCTGTCTACTAGCATTTTCTTTTGTAGTACCTTTTAAATATATTTCTGTTTCATCCAGTTCACTGTCAGTCTCGTTTGATCGCTTGTGATCATTTAATTCTTGAAAAGGAACAGAAATCACATTTTTACCATCTTCGTAGAACATTTTCTTTAAAATTCGAACATCCTTGGAAACAAGAATGCTTTTCTTCGATGGGACGTATATTCTAAACGCTTTTGAAACTTCCGAGTAACCAGCGAACATACCCGGAATTGCTTTTGAAGCAAATTTGTGTTCATGTTTTCCTTTCTTTAGGATGAACGTTTTAGCACCGAATACATATAGATGATTAACGCAGGGTTTTCTACCTACCCATCTTTCGAATGGTGTTTGGTTTTCAATCCTCTGGTTAACGCTTCGGTTTGACAAGTAATTTGCAGTATAAACCGTTTCTGCCCATAAACACATAGGCGCTTTTGATTCCAACATCATGCATCTTGCTTTTTCTATAAGGGTTCTATTTTTCCTTTCAGCGATTCCATTTTGATGTGGAGTGTACGGTGCTGTCAATCTTCTTGCTATACCATTTTGCTTCAGAAATGTATCAAACTTCAAATTTCTGTATTCCGTGCCGTTATCGGTCTGTAGGCATTTAATTTTGTTTCCTGTGAAGTTCTCTGCTTCTACCTTGTAGTCTATGAATTTTTGTAAAACTTCGACTTTATTTTTAATAAAGTATACTCGGCAGTATCTACTGTAGTCATCAATGAAACTTACGAAATACCTGTTGCCATTCAGTGAAGGTTGTTTCAGTGGTCCACAAACGTCACTGTGTACGATCTCAAGACGCTGACTCGTACGTGAATTATTTTTTTCACTCTTCTTGCTAGGCACTCTGCTCAATTTCCCTTCTATGCATATTTCGCATTCACCTAAAGAACTATTACGGTTGAAATCTAATCCAATCAGGCTTTCATTCTTTAAGGCGAGCTTCAAGTCCCTTTCGCTCATGTGTCCCATTTTACAGTGCCATTGTTTAATAGCATCTGACTCCACTTCTTTTGCTACGTCATTACTACATTCTGTAGCATTGGCTCTATGTCTGTCAACATTATTATTTTTCGTTTGGAGATAATATAGACCATCGTCTTCTCTCACTGCTTGCATTTGTACTCCTCGCTTGTGATCATTAATTATTGCCTTCTTCTTAGTAAATAGAACAGTGAGTCCTTTATCTGTCATTTTCCCAACAGATAGAAGATTAGCACACAAGCTTGGTACATAAAGTGCATCAGTTATTCCAATTTTTCCTTCTTCAATTTCAATTTCTGCAGGCCCTAACCCTTTTATCTCTGCAGTTTTTTTCTTTGAAGCGAGTTTAAGGGTTTTTGAAATTTTCTTCATTTCAATAAAAGGCTTATCCGAAAATGTCATATGTGACGTACATCCACTGTCAAGTATCCAGCATTTTTGGGCTTTGTCATTTATGAAGTAGCTACTGAAGAGGTTTGTTTCTTTATCGTCCTTTTTGGTATAGCTGTTCTTAGACTTCCTATAACTATTTTTCTTGTCTGTATTCTTATTTTTACACCAGCATTTGGACGAGTCATGGCCTTTCTTTTTACATATCTTGCAAAAAGTGTAGAAACTTTCTTCAGTATCATTCTTTACGCTAGTACTAGGGATGTCACGACGACGTGCATCACTCTCTTCTATAATTTTAATTTTTAGCTTTTCAGGGTCTGGAAGCGAGTCTTGTGATTCAATTGCAGTCCTGAAATTTTCGTATTCCGAAGAAAGGCTATAGAGCATCATGATTGATAACAGATCACCATTGATATCAATATTCATATCTTTTAATTTATCTACAGTACCCATGAATTTCTTTAAATGCTCGCGTGTATCTGAACCTTCTTCTAGTTTAGCTAATATTAGTTGTTTTAGTAGGGTAGCCTTTCTGGCTGGACCCTTACTAGCATAGATGGATTCAAGAGTCGTCCACACATCTCTGGCAAATTTACAGTTTTTAATCTGTTTTAGTTCTGAAGGCGCTATCAACAACATTAGCTCCGACTTTGCCATTTCGTCATCGTCAAGATCATTTTTTGACGCATCTACCTTTGGGTATTCTTTTACACATGCCCATAGTTTATTTTTTATTAAATATGCTTTTGCATGTATACACCATGTATCATAGTTTTCTTTTCCTAAAGGTTGAATTTTTACAATAGACATTTTGAATTTTTTACCTTTTCGTTTTTCTTCTAATCTTACATTTTTCGCTCTGCTACCATGTTAAACTTTTATTATGTTCTTAAAGTTTATTATTGTTTAGTTGCCGTAGATGCAGAAATAAACGTTTTAATAAAACTTTGTTTTATTATGTAGAAAGCATATCTTTTTATATATAATAAGTGACAAGACCAATATAACAAACATTGCTAAGCAACAAACCATCGATAATATATAAAGGTTGTATATCTTCACATCATCCTTAGAAGATATGTCATCGTGCACTTTTTGTTGAACTTTTTAAGATGTATAATACTGTACAACATACATTTTATGTAACTTTTAACATTTCCACGGTGCACACCAATAAAGTTCCCAGTCGGCATGATTTTTCCGACATCTTCAACAATAATCGTCAAATTTCAGCCAATTTACACAAAACCTTAACGAATTATACAGTAAAACCTTCCGCATGAATTCCGTCTAATGGTGAAAACTGTTTGAAAATCCGTTCAGTAGTTTTTGAGTTTATCGCGTTCAGACAGACAGACAGACGCGGCGGGGGACTTTGCTTTATAATATGTAAGGATAGGTTATTTTGTTTGTTGACTTTAACCTAATGAAGGTTAAAGTCAACAAACACAAAATAACTACTGTACTGTACTGGTGTCGCTCTATTGTACTAGATGGTTTTTTGTTAAAGACTGGAGGCGTACGATAGAAATAACCTGATCAGAGACGAAAACCAACTTGGGCATAATCATCCTGACTGAAAAACTTCAGAGATAGCACTTCTAGCACTGATCTATTATCCTATGCTATTAAACGAGCAATATTTGTATATATATATTTGTACTCACGTTCTTGAAATCGGCTGTAACGATTTCGATGAAAGTTGCAATATAGGGGTTTACGGGGGTGAAAAATCGATCTAGCTAAGTCTAATATATCATATTTTCATCCGAGCAGAGCTCGGTTGCTCAAAGTTTAGAACAAAATAATGAATAAAGACATGAGAATAATGACATTAGAATAATAACATGGCAGCATGGAATTAGTAAGTGCCTAGTGTCATGATAGCACGGAATAAGTAAGTACTATACATGGATTAGTATGAACTTTCCTATACTATTAAATGAGCATTCTCTATTTTTACCAGAGCAAAGCTCAGTCGCCCAGGTACTGATAATATAAACACACACATACTTTACTATAATTTACGTAATATCACATCACAAGTCCCTGTATGTAATGAAAACAGACTTATTTCTCTTGGGAGCATTACCTGTATACCACTTTCTTCCATAAAAGTCTTCAGGTTTAAAAAGATAGCACATCGTCTCGACGAAATATAGGGTTCTAATTTTTTTCAGGGAGCTTTCTGCGCAACTGGGCTCAACAATTAATTATGCGTAAAAGAAGTCGCTTGTTTACAAAAAATCTTTGGCTAAACTATCAAATTATTAGACGCTAGATATCAACGCCATCTGAAGTGAGCAAATGGAAGTTTTTATCCCTATTGTGATTATCCCTGCGGTAGGCGCAGGTGTTAAGAGCCTTATCCACATTGCTGTAAGACCCGCCAAGGACACGAACGATGCACGACGAAAAACGATAGTGGATGGTTTCGACGTTCGTTGATAATTATTATGAATTGCTTGCTGAATTTGCACAACCATCTTGATGGATTTGCGCTGGATGCGCGTACGATAGTGTGTACGCAGCACCGCGACCTTGGCGGGACGTACCCAAGAAAATGGGTAACGCTCTTATCGCTCCAGCATTAAGGGCTTGCTACAAGGCAGTCATCCACGTCCCCAACAGAGGTGACCTTGGTTGGCGACAGGCAGAGCTGTTTAAAATTTGATCGTAAATCACCAACTCTACGGTTGTAAACCACCAAGTTCACCACAGTTGGGACGTGGTTGACTGCCGTGTAACAAGCCATTTAGGCGTTTTATCCGGCGTGTAGCCGCCTACCAAGCCATGCCATTGGTGTTGCCATCCTTGGTGTCTTCTTTTAAAATTTTGTTTTATTTTTTGTTTATTATTACTCTATGGTCCTGTCCAGAAGCCGCCATCTTAAAAAATATCCTTTTCGTCATTCATGTGTGGGAATATTCGTTTCGCATAGATCAAGATTACTGAAAATATACAACAAGCCAAAGTGAGTTATTAATAGAAACATTCCCAAAATAACACCAGGCGATGTCGGACAAAAAGCGTTTGCTGAACGACCTAAGAGTTATAGACTTACGCGCAGAGTTAGAAAAGCGCAACCTAGATAAAAGCGGTGTTCGCGGTGTGCTCATACAACGTTTATCCAAGGTAATTATGTGACGTGTAATAATTAGAATAGGCAATCCGCATTGTATTCAATACGTAATTGATGATGTCTTTCTAGCATTTGGAAGAAGAGGGGCATGATCCAGCGACTTTCAAGTTTGAATCTGCTACTGTAGAAGCAAAAACTCCTGCAAAAAGGACCAGGCGTTCAGAAAGCACAAACTTTTTCGAACAAGAGTCGGAAGAGACTCCGGCTATGGAGGATATGATCGTACAAGATGACGCTGGAGAAGAAGAAGAAATTGAGCAGACTGACAAGAAACAAAACAAAGCTAGCCCCAGCAAGCCAGAAGCTAACATGGATATTGAGGAAACTGAGAAATTGAACAGAAAAAGGGAGTTAAAAGAAGAACCTGAAGCCACACAGCCTAAAAAACCGTGTCTTGACAAGGATACCAAATCTGAAGACGATCACAAAATAGAAAACAACACTGATGCAGAGGACAGCATCAACTTGGATCTTGGTGATGATGAGCTTCTCAATGAAGAGGTACGTTTCTATTTCTTCAGTGTAACAGTTAAACTGCCACCAGTTGCCTCCAAAATATCCAACGGGTTCATGATGGAGATAGACTAGAACATACAAAGTTTTGTACTTTGTGCAATACACTTATGATTTAGTAGATTATTGTATATCCACATATTTATGTATGTAGAAAATTTATGTTGTTGAAATACACTTATGTGTTATAAGTATCTTATTTTTTTAATAATCACAGACTTTCTAACATTTCTTCAAAAACTGCTTTATCAACCCAAGATATGTCATGTTCAGTAATTATTAATAGTATCAAACTGGAATAATGCCAAATATTTGACTAAAGTATTATCAACAGAATTCATTAAACATGCATTTATGTTCATACTAACCTTTATTTAATCTCTTCCAGGCTGATAACAACTCTAAAACAGACAAAAAAGGTAAGCTTAGAATGTATTTAAGTTTATTTCTGTACATACATCTCTAATGATGAAAATAATAATCAGTGAATTTAGTCTTGTAGTGAAAAATTTATACATTTCATTAAGTATTACATTTTAAACCTAATCAGATGAACTGAAATAATGTGCTTGAGAAAGTACAGAATCTTCAGTATGTGAATAAGTTAATTATAATGAGGTACCAATGTTGCAATATTTGTCATCATGCTAAAATAACAAGTTGAAATAGTTGCGGTATACAAGAGTGGAAAGTTAAATACATCAGAAGAAAATTTATAGTAAGACCTGCAAGCATCGTGCTAGAAACAGCTGCAACACAGAATACAACCAAAAAGTAACAGAGAGAGAACAGATGACATTATTTATCATTCAGGAGGATTACCACTGAAACGAGCACAGACTGAGGTGGCTCTCATTACAATGATGTGGTGTTTTGTGTAATTTAAGTGACAGGGCGTTTCCAGTCACGGCAGCACTTCAGTGTCCTACAGTTATGTATGCTTCACTATGGACATAGTAGCTCATAGCTGCTATGCTGCTCCATATCCAGATGGTGGTGCTAATGTCCAATCAAGTTTTCAGGTCAGGTTTTTTTGTGTAAACAACAAACAAGTGTGAAAAACATCAAGAAACACTCAACACTCCATGTCAAGATTAAGGAGAGGCAGGGTGGGCCGCTCCCGAGTATCGGCGAGCGACCTGCGCTGGCTCAGCTGATAAATGCGACTGACGTAGATGAGGCGGCAGAAGAGGAGGAAGATGCGGGCGAGCCGTCGAGCGACAAGTCTGCACCGGCCGACTCTGCGGCGAACGGCGACGACGAGCCGGCCGACGACCAACAAGTAACCTCCGAAGTCCCCGCCACTAGGTTGGTGAACGTCGAACGACCGTCGTGTCGCCGCCCACGCGCATCTATAACTACTCCGATTATTCCGCCATCCAATATTTTCTTTTCGTTATCACTACAAAGTTTTGCACCAAACGTTTCGGAGTCCTGGCTGCTCTAAGGATCTGACAACAGCTGCCTGCCAACAAAACTCGATGATGTCGTCATCTGCGGTCGTCGGCGCCGGGCTGCTGCGTACTGTCTACACCTGATCGCTGGTGGAGGACCATCTGCTGTCGGTGATGACTTCAGCGGCTGTGGAGCGGCGTGCAACGGGTATAAGGAGACTCATGCAACTTTGTGGACCTGCCTTCAACGTCCTGGCCCAATGCAGTGGAGTAATGGTGCAAAACTTTGTAGGTGATGAGTGTCACTACGAAAATTCTAAAATGATTACTGTCACCAAACTGCACAATTAATGGAACTCGTGCTAGTAATAAATCGTTCAAATTCCGATCTTCATGTATTGTTGTTATTTATAGACTCATTATTTTATCGTTAAATAATGCTCTGATCAATTTTTTCAGCAATGAGGATGAAAAAAATGACAAGGAGACAAAAGGTATTTATTATTATCGAATTAATAAATCTTCACAGTTTCAATGACAAAACAGTGAAGTTAATAGTGCATTATCTTATTTTAGATGATAAAGAAAAAGAAGGTGAGGGTGACAAGAAAGAGAAGAAGGATGACAATAAGGAAGGTGGTGCAAGGAACTTGTGGGTCAGTGGCCTGTCTGGAGACACTCGCGCTAAGGACCTGAAGCAATTGTGCAGCAAACATGGAAAGGTAAAAAAAATATTGATTACTTCCACCAGCGGCTTCACCCGCGTGATATCTTTATAAATTATTATAGCCTATGTTACTCAGTGAATAATATTTCACGGCACGGTAGACGCAGTGGTTAAGCGATTGACTGCTGCGCTGCGTGTCGCGGGTTCGTTTCGATTCCTGCTGGCTGTGTATGTGAGTTTAAATGTTTGTAAAGCACAATACAGGAGAAATTCCTAGTGTGGGGCAACATTTAAAAAAAAAATCCTCTGGCGAAAGAATTTTTAAAATTGGTCCAGTAGTTTTTGAGTCCATTCATCACAAACAAACATACAAAAATTCAAATCTTTTCTCTATATTATAATATTAGTTTGGATTTGATTTTTTCTCCACTTCATATGAAATGCAGCTCAAGAAAGATATCCAAAATAGCAATTACTCTCCATTTTAACCATTGCTTAGTACTTAGATGTTGTTGATTGGTTACTTACAAACACATAATTACAGGTAATTGGGGCTAAGGTAGTGACCAATGCTAGAACACCTGGTTCGCGTTGTTACGGCTATGTCACAATGGCTAGTGCTCAAGATGCTGAGAACTGTATAAAGAACTTACACAGAACTGGTAATTACTACAATTTTACAATTACAATTTACAATTATCACAATAATTTCTGTAATAATTATTTTCATTTGTTTTTTGCTTAGAATTGCATGGACGTATGATTTCTGTGGAGAAAGCTAAATCAGAGTCGGAATCATCGTCTCGCCGCCAGCCATCCGCGCGCTCCGAGCGTCGCTCTAGTAAAGAACGCAAGGAAGAAACTAACGAGTCTGAGGTAATTATTATTATTAACAAAATCATGTTTTAATTTGAACGAAAAAGAAAATACGAAATGGAACTGACCACTGGCATGGGAACGAATCCCATGTTACAGGAGGTTAAAGATTTAGCGAGAGGAACCTACTATCACTGACGAAACTACTGTATATCCATAAATAATAAATCTAATGTATCAATACAAGCTGAACCCAAGTCTACCCCTGCCAGGGTTGCGGTTATTGTCCGAAAGGGTTTCTGTGGCCCCTGGCAATATAGGCAACTGAAGGAACATGGATGGGGTTTTAGTCAGTAAGAGTCTGTCACACTATCCCACTCCACCCAGAGCGGGAGAAGTTACTTTGCTTAGTCAATGAACCGATGGTCGTATGTAACTCGCGTACTTATTATGCATCTGTACTGTGTTTAAGGAGAACAAAGAAGGCGCTGAAAACACTGGTGAACCTAAGCCGAAGAAGGATGGTGAAGTGTCTGGAGCAGAAAGTACTAGGTCCACGTCACGCACGCGCGAAAAGTCTCTCCGCTCTGATAAGGTATATTACATTAAAAGTCTTTTTAAGGTTCCGTACTTAAAAATTGGAGGAGCTCGTGGCTAAGTAATAACAGCCGCACGGGTCGATCCGATGGGTTGGTCGCTTCCCGGGGTTGGTCTGTGGATGGATGACCATCTTTACATACCGAGACTCCTCTGTGCCTCGGAAAGCAGGTTGAGCTGTTGGTCCCGGCTGTCATACATTGAAACTTTGACAGTCGTCAGAAGCCCGAAAGTCTGACAACTAGTCTTACCAAGGGGTATGTGTTACCCAGTTACTGGGTTGTGGAGGTCAGATAGGCAGCCGCTCCATGTAAAATACTGGTATTCAGCTGCATCTGGTTAGGCTGGAAACTGAGCCCAACATAGTTGGGAAAATGCTATGCAGATTTTTAACTTAAAGATTGGATCTACCACGCTGTCTGTTAATCACTGGGTAAAAAGAAAATAAAACGGGTACAATTTTCACAAAACACATATTACTATGGCCTCTATCATTGCAATTACTAAAAAAGAAGACAAGCCATTAGTTCACAAGCCCAACTCGTACTTTGTCGAAAATAAATCTAGTATTCTTCGCGTTTCTGTTCTTACTTTTCGCATTGTGACATTCTAGGATCGTGCCAAGCGGAGCACCAGGAGTCGTGAGCGAAAGCGATCGCCCCGCGAGGTTCTGTCCTTTTCAAAGATCTGGGTAAGCTTGAGCTGGGTTTGAATGGGATGGTTATAGTTGTAGTCAGAGCCAGCGTGTTCTCTTATACTTTATATTGCTGTACACCAAGTGTGAAAGCAAACGTCATAATCTCAGGCCAAATAGAAAACCAAGATAGCGCTGCAAACAATACAGTGAAGCATGCCAAAACTACATCTCCGCTCTGTGCATACACGCTCACACGCACACATTTACAATCAAACTACACCTACTAAATGCACACAATGTTTACGAAATTGGCCTCACGTCACTGTGGACTGAGGTTATTTAAAGCTTCTGGTAGGTAATCATAAACCTTGCCATACAAGAAGTCGGTATTTGATCAAGTCTTCTATACATTATTCGACAAGTCTAGTCGCACCTAGTAAATCAACTAGCGACCCGCCCCTGCTTTGCACGGCTTTTACAACTTAAAAAACATGAAGATTTCTTTATTATATCAAAGTTTTATATACATAAACCTTCTGGAATAAATTTTCTAAATGATGATGAAAACCACATCAAAATTCTTCGCTTAGTTTACAAGAACAACGCGGTCACACAGACAGACACGAAAATCGTCTTCAATTTATAATTATTTATAGATCTGTATCATTACAGATGAAGATCGACGTTTTAATGTATGTTATATGATACAGAAAGAGCGCGACGTGGCGCGAGCTCGCGAGCGTTCCCGCGCGGCGAGAGAGGAAGAGCGCAGACGTCGCGCGGCCGAGGACGCGCTGCGGGAGAGAGAGAGGCGACAGCGACAGGAGAAGCACCGCCTCGCGCTAGAAAGAGAGAAGCTACGCGCTGAGAGGTACGTACAACAAGTAAATAATTTTTTATAACAATTTAACATTGCATCCTTTCTGTGAAGGAGTAGACAGAGGTTCACCTCTGCTACATTTCAACGTAACTGGCGAAATTTTCAAGTTCCATGTACTTAAATGTAATTGAGAGTGAGCCTATTGCCGTTAACCGGCCCCAAATCCAGACAGGGCTGCTAATGAGAAATTCCTAATGGAAAAAACTCGAAACGTCAGAATCAAACATGAGACTCCACGCCTTACAGTTACGCTTTCTACCACAAGACTACTTATATACGAATAACCAATAGAATACAAATGTAAAAAATTTGAATATCCAATAAAATCTAATTTTCCTTGCAGGGAGAAGATTGAGCGTGAAAAGAACGAGCTACTTCGTTTAGAACGCGAGCGTCACAGAATAGAGCGAGAGAAACTGGAGTTAGAGAGATTGGAACTGAAACGCGCTCAACTAAGGTATATTCTTTATATAAACTTAGAGGTAACTTCAGGTAAACAAATATTTTTATCTCTTTATAATATTAGGTTAAATGTGCCTGTTTTTCAAAGATCCTAAAGATAGAGATTTTATAATTATCATTATCATTTATATTACAACTTTGATCTGGTAAAATTAATATTATTATTAAAAAAACGATGTAACATGTCCCTTAGGTTGGAGGAGGAGCGGCGCAAGCGCGGCTACGAGGGCGGCGCGTACCGCAAGGCGGCCAGCCCGCCGCCCGAGCCCGCCTACGAGCGCGACGCGCGCCACAAGCGCGCGCCGCCGCCGCCCCTCGTACGTGGCGCACTCTTTAGTCCTACGATAGAAACGCCGACCACAAAAAAAAAAAACAAGCGACTTAATAACTTTAATTTCTAAAGTCTTTGGTTTTGTATTATCGTTTTTTGTCAATGACTTCCAAAATAAAAATTACTTTTCACTCACGTAACAGTCAATAAGAAATCGAAAAGATACTCAGTTCAGTGAGCCGAGGGATCTCGTCCTTATTTTGAAGTCAGTTAAAAATGAAGGCATATCCATTGTCAAAACACAGTGCTAGTATGATATCCATTGTCAAAACACAGTGCTAGTATGAAGTCTATATTGATCAATCGCCTTTCACTGAACAGCAGCAGATGGCCAAATGACCAACCATCTACAGCCATCTGTTTTAAACTCATCAGATAAAAAGAAGATACAGGAAATCCAAGTCGCTGTTTAAATAATAGTTGCAAATAGTGGCTAAAGCTGAAAATATTGAACCAAATGAACATGACAGTTATATTGCACCTTGGACTGGCCGTAAATCCGCCAGCAAACCCACAAACTGTATCAATTTATCCATCACGTAATTGTTTCCGACAGTCGTCAAGTCGCAGCCAGTTCGAGGCGCCGCCGCCTCCCCGCTTCGAGATGACAGCTAGTTACGAGCGAGGCACTGACAAACGAGACCGCGACCGTGACTACAAACGAGACTACCCGCGACATGTCTCATGTAAGTTAACAAATACATAACATAATGAACAAGTAAAAAGACAACAACAACAAGTATAAGTTAAAGTTCGCGAGCTCATTCGTGAGAAGCTGGCAGTATCATCACAACGTTAATGTTTTCCCATTGTTTGTCTTATTTGATTTAGTATATTCATGTATTTATGCATATTTAATTGTGCTTATTTTTATATATAATTAGGCATATATATTATATTTATAGTTTGTAATAGGAATATGTGTATATTGATATTTGAATATTTTTTAATCCTCAATTTTTCGTAATTGCACCTACCGCTGTTTGTGTCTGCATCACCCAAAGGTTGACTGGTAGAAAATGCCCATGGCATTAAGTCCGCCTATGTACATTTCTGTGTTTGAAGTATTAAATAAAAAAAATAAAAAATATTTTCAGGAATTTACTGTAAAGTTTATTTGATTCATAATTGGAAATGAAATCTATCATCCTCATCCTTTTGAAATCTTTTAACGCAGTCAAACCTTCATTATTTTCTTTCATGAACATTATAATATTTCCAGCTGGAAACATGAAGTACTCCAGTAATGGTGGGGCCAGCGAAGACTCGCGGCAACCGATGCCGCCGGGCACCAGGCCCAAGGAGCCCAGGTATGTTTTCTAATGATATAATAAACTAACCGGTAGCTTAACCAATGAACTAATAAGTGATTCATTGGTTTAGATTGTTGAGTCTGTTAAGGGTACACTAGTTGGTAATTTTTCCATACAAACGTAGTATGGTGATTACTCATCTGTTTGACGGTGTACGTTCATAACTAAAAATTATATCAATTTGTCTAGACATTGTCTAGCCCTGTATGGAAGCAGAATTGGGCAAAAACCTATTGGTTTGGAAGTTATGAGCGTCGAAACTTCCATATTTCAACACTAATTTTAACTTACCTTTGGGCGTAAATAACTTATGGCAAAATAGAAACCGCACAGAGATAGACAATTTATTGATAAGTTATAATAACTTTATTTTGAGTAGATAGTACACTGGTCAGCAAATAAATCGAGCTACCTAGGAACTCTGATTCGATTTTCTCAAAAAGTATAAAACTTACAAATATCAATGTGCTTTTCATGGTGATTAAAATGACTACAAATTAATTCGAAAGTACCCTCAACTCACATTGTAATCAAGCAACAAACACAATGCTAACGATTTGCTCTGTTTTCACCAGAGTTTGAAATTAGCGTTCTTTTTCTCTACAATGAGGGTAGTCGGATATTTCTTATCATTTCTTTAGTTTTTGTCCATCGTTTGCTCAGACGCGTGTGTTTTTGCAACTTTTTTCGATTAATAATGGATACAACACCTCAGGAAGCAGCTCAAGCTGTAGCATTACTTCAAGCAGTCATTGCGCAACGTGAAGTCGCTCGAAGGCTTCGAATCAGCAGATCTTCGGTGCAACGAGTTTACAGACGATACCTAGAGACTGGAGCATTCGATCGCCGTCCAGGTACGGGCAGACCTAGGGCTACATCAGCAGCAGATGATCGTTATATCCACCTTACTGTTCTGCGAAATCGCCACCTCAACGCAGTTCAAGTCCAACAAAGTCTGCGTGACGAACGCCAAGTGGTCATAAGTTCAGATACCGTCAGAAGGAGACTTGCTGAACGGAACCTGACCCCAAAAAGAGCTGCAACAGGCCCAGCATTAACGGTAGCACACCGTCGAGCACGACTTGAATTTTCTCGAGAGCATAGGGATTGGACATTAGAGCAGTGGAGTAATGTACTCTTCACTGATGATACCAGGGTGAGTCTACATGGAAGTGATCGACGTCAGAGAGTATATCGTCGCCCTGGAGAACGTTATTCTCAGTGTTGCATCGAGGAAACTGTTGCTTATGGAGGAGGATCTGTAATGGTCTGGGGCGGCATCTCGTTAACAGCACATACAGCGTTAGTTTTCATCGAACCGACGGGCCGTACACGTGGACTGACTTCTCATCGCTACATTACTGAAATCCTCGCAGACCATGTGGTACCTTACGCAGGATATATCGGACAGGATATGCAATTGATGCATGATAATGCACGGCCTCATGTTGCTCATGTGGTGACCCAGTATCTACGCGACGTCAGCATTCGTACGATGGACTGGCCAGCTCGAAGCCCGGACTTGAATCCGATAGAACACTTATGGGATGAGCTGAAACGTCGGGTTCGAGCCCGGGTACCTGCTCCAACAAGGCTTCCAGAGCTGCGAATCGCAATTGAAGAGGAGTGGAATACAATTCCTCAAGATTTTATCGTCAGGCTCGTAAGGTCGATGAATACAAGGATGCTGGCAGTTATCCGAGCAAGGGGAGGGAATACGGAATATTGATCAAAAACTTTTTTTGATTTTATCTTTGTTTTTGGCTTTAATTTCTTTTTTCACTTTATCATTACTAACGATTGTCACGACTGGAAAACGACTCTTCTTTGTAAAATCCTTAATAAACACTGAAATATTGATTAAACCCAATGAGTTTCCTTTCATTTAATCACCATGAAACGCACTTTCTGTAGGTACAACTTTCATAATTGTAGGTTTTTTAGTTTTTGAGAAAATCGAATTAGAGTGCCTAGGTAGCGGGTGGCTCGGTTTATTTGCTGTCCAGTGTAGTTATTCCATAATATCTATACGCCCAAAGGTCTGTTCATGAAATATTACGCGCTCGTTTTTGTTATAAATCATCCTCTATTAAACATTAAATCGTCTATTTCACTAAATAAATAACTATACTAAATAACATGCACCTTTGCTACCCCAACAATGAGTTCGAGCCGTCGACTAGTGAAACCTTGGTAGTTAACTCAGTGCGGCAACACGCCGTGTTCGAGTTCACGACAAGTCAATCGTCATCCTGAGGATGCCTCGTTGAGAGGTGAAACAAGTGTCGATTTCTTTCAGGGTTTTTTTAAGACTCTTTAGAAATAGCTAAGCGGAACAGGTTACTAAATATATCCACATCATCATTTTATAGTGAAACCTTAATGACAGAAATTAGACCCTTGACGTTTTTATTTGGAAAAATAAATACGCTTAGAATAGTGCCAGCATTATGCGAAAACTTACGTAACACCTACGAATAATAACGTAACACGGAAAATACTTTTTATAGTGGACAAAATATGAAAATGCAACATACTTCTGGTTCCAGTCGATCATACGAGTCTCGCGACACCCGCTCGTACCGGCCGTCGCCGCCCGGCAAGCCCGAGCCGCGCAGCTGGAACGCGTCCAGTCGCTACCCTGACGCCGCAGCACCTTCTAAAGGTAATCTTTAATGGCTATGATTTAAATGGTCAACTTAATATTGTGGTTTTGGTCAGCTTTAAAATGTTTTCTGTCAGCAAATATAGTAAATTGAGACCCTACTAGTAGCCAGCAAGAATAACAAAATTGACCAGCAAATTATATCATATTGGAGGACAGTGACCAATTAAAATAAAAAATTGAAACAGCCTCGAATATATTTATTGTCCAGGTAGTACCGTAAGCAGGCTCACAGGTTAACAGCAAGTTGAGACGAATTGAGTAACTTTTTTTTTTGTATTTTTTCCTCTGAGGTCATGACTATTTAACCGGTCAATCTGTGGTTGCCTTAAATTGCTACACTGAAAGTTTCCAGCCAGCGGCATACAAACTAAGCTAAAAAGCTAGGTGTACGCTCGCTAAGGGCACCCCCAGTGGGGTACGAGCCTCGGCTTAGGGCGTCACCGGAGGGAGGACATCAAAAATGGGACGGGCTGGATCAAAGTTTTGATCATGATTATTAATCGAAGAATTTAAAGCTACGTGCACAGTTGCAACCACTGCTGGCACCTCGTTTTCGAGCAAGGGTCGGGGAGGAGTATCATTTACTCGGGGGCGCCGACGCGATCGCAAAGGACCTCGACGGCGAGGTCGGAATGCGTCTGTATTTGTGTAGAGAACTTGTGGCCCTATTGCTCTCCTGGAGGAGGGTTATGGGGTCATCTGGGTCGGTGAGAATAACATTAAATAAACGTTCCGTTTTATTTATAGGAAGCAACGGCAGCGGTGGAGGAGGCGAGGCGTGGTCGAGCAGCGACGCGCGCTACAGCAGCTACGAGGCGCGCTACGCGCCGCAGTACCAGCCGCCGCCGCCCGGCGCGCCCTACCCCGACCGCTACGCGCCGCCGCCGCGCGACTACCCGCGCAAGTACTGAGCACGTGAGTGTACCACGCCTGAACTTACGGGGCAGCAGCAACAAAGCAGGTTTTAGACAGAAACTCAAAAGGATCTTTACCGCCTGCATGACATTGCCAGGGCGACCTTGTTGGTGGATTTGACAGGTTTCTCACTTTGTTCACAACCAGTAGCACCACCCAGGTTAAGCCATGTTGGGCTGTTAACATTCATATTCCTTGAACCTGATATCACATGCGGTTTGTACGCACATTTGCGTGTCACAAATCTAACAAAAAAAAAAAAAAAAAAACATGTCATAATCTCAAACTTACTAATGTTGGATTTTTTCTTTTTACAGATTTCGACGACCCTTGGCGACCTAAGTTCACATGTTTATTTCATATGTTAGAGTGAATGCTATTATTTTAAGATGTTGTACACTTACTTTATGTAGGTTAGAGGGATAGTATCTATCTCTGAATGATTGCACGTGATTCCAGATAGTATCATCTACGAAAACGTGCCCCACTCCGCTTTTACTGTACTGTAAGCCTTTTTTTTTGGGTGAGAAATGATCAAATAACTTCTCCCGCTCTGAGTGGAGCGGAAGGGTGTGTCAGACTCTTACTGACTAAAACCCACCCGCGTTCCTTCATTTGCCTATACTGCCAAGAGCCACGGTAACCGTTTCCGACAATAACCGCAACCCCTGACAGAGCTGTACTGTAAGCCTAAGCTGTAAGTACGGAGCCGAGCGGAGTGAGGCGCGTCTTCTTGGATGGCACTATAACACAAATACTTTGTGTAATAATAATAGGTACACTATACAGGTACACATAGTACATGAGTCCTTTGGATTTAAGTTTTTTTTTAATATGGAGACCTTTAAGACTACCGTTTCTTGGATTCTCACGTGGTTTCTATAAATGCGATAAGAGTTTTATTTTAATATTCCTCATTCCTTACTAGGCAAAATGTGTCATTATTAAAATATATTTCTTTTATTTACTTATCTTCTTCAATATAATTTAGTCATTATTTTCCGTATATCTTATATAAAGACCATATCTTCAGACTAGCTATTATGTGCAAATATTATATTCGTGTACGCAATTGTCGTTTTATTTTATCATTTAATTGACCAAAATGAACGAAAGTATTTAAAAAATGTACAGTCAACGTAAATGAAATACATATTATAATACTTAAATGTTTGTACAAAGTTACATTGGGTTCGATAGGCTAGTACGAATACATTTAATTGTTTTGTGTAAAGTATAGCTTATGATGTGATAAGTAATAAATAATTATAACGGGCGCATTGATTTTTTTTATTTTCTTTTCGTTACAAATAAGCATACCTACAAATTTTACGTTTCTCCATAAAACAACAGGTTGATGTATTCATGTTTTGGTTTTACTGATGATCTTTTTCAACTTTCCAATCGGTTTTACTACTTTGAAATGAATTTATTTATTTTATTACATCATTACTGATTATTCGTATATATTGAGGCTTTAACTTCGTGTCAGTTTCGGATGTCTTGAGTAGGTAGGTATCCATTCCTTACAAATTAGGCGGACATGTGTTCTAAGAGGCATAAAACAAATCCAATAGGGATAAAAACTGACTGACACTTAAGACAGCCTTGGGCATTGTTGTTCACTTAATAGATCTAGTTCTTCAAATCTCGTTCCGTGAAGTGACTCGTTCCACAGTTCACTTCGCTCCTTGACTTGGTAGAGTGCGTTTCATCAAATAGTTCCTTTGCCGTAATGTTGGCTCCACTGTTAAACTTTAAGAACGGACCAATTACGTAGCGCCGTAGCGTACTCGTGTTCGTCCTATAACAGTGCTGCCAACATTACGGCATAGGAACTATTTGATGAAACGCACTCTAGTACAGCTACAGTACTACTGATTCAGAGAGCGAAATGAACTGTGGCATAGACATGTTTTCGACAGAGTCCGGATTTGGAACTTGTTTAGCTATTCGTTCATAAACTGTGAACTATAACTAGACTAGAGACGCGGGATTATAATGAGCCGGTGAACTGTGGAACGATAATTCCGCACAGTAGGTACTGAACGAGTTCAGTTCGTTCACTGTGTTTGAGTAGTTCATCGGAACGAATCGCTCCGGAGTTACTCAAGTCTACTGACACTTGCTCACTTCAGATGGCGCTGTTATCCAATGTCCAATAATTTGACAGCTAGCTGTCACTATCCATATTTTTTTTGTAAACAAGCTACTTCTTTTACGCATAATTATTAATTGAACCTAGTTGCGCAGCTGTTTATTGCAAAAATACGATCACCCATGTATTTGCCAAAACTGTTAAAAGAAGAAAACTGGGAGAAAGATCTCCGAAAAAAATTGGAACTCGATATTTCGTCAAGATTATGGGCTATATTTTTTTAAACCAAAAGACTTGTATGGGAGAAAGTCGTGCTGTGTGGTGCTCTCAAGAGAACTAAGTCTGTTTTCATTAGCTACAGACACTTGTGGTGTGATTTTATCTAATTACACATACTTATTTTATATCAGTAAGTACTAGAAGTGCAATCTCTGAAGTTTTTCAGTCGGGAAGATCATCCTAGAGCCCTCCGTTAAACTAGAACCTCCCGTTATTCCGACCTCACTGCCGAGGTCCTTTGCGATCGCGACTGCGTCTCCGAGAAAATTATACTCCTCCCCAACCTTTGCTCGAAATCGAGGTGCCAGCAGTTGTTGCAGCTGGGCACGTAGCTTTAAATACCCCGCCTAATAATCATGATGATAATCCAATTTTGATCCAGCCTGTCCCCTCTTGCTGTCCTCCCCCCAGCGACGCCCTAAGCCGAATTTCGTACCCCACAGGGGGTTGCGAGCCCACAGGGGGTGCCCTTAGCGAGCGTTCGCTTAATTTTAATTTAGAATAGTTTATTTGCTCCTGGCTGGAGGCTCTAAGTGTAGTAACTGATGGCACCCACAGACAAGTCCGGTTAACCAGCCAAGACCTTAGTGGTGAAAACTGCGAGATGACATTAAAAAAAAAACCTGTGTAAGCCACTGGCCACATATTATTGCGCGCTACAAGGTTCTATTTCTTTCGGCGCGTGGCCAAAATCAGAAACTGGGGGTGTTTCTTGTGAAGTGTCCGTTTTTGACATCTGCGTATTTCGTGTTGTTTAGACTTTGATAAAATAAAAATATGCCGAAAGTAATAAAAAGTGGTGTTAGAGAGGTAGTGTTAAGAGTTAAGGAGTTTTTTATAAAGGAGAAGGAGCATAGCACCCCGATAATTCCATTCGAAAGAGTAAATGAGCGAGTTGCCGCTGCCACAGGTAAGTGTTACCATCCTTGGGGATCCTAAAGTCCCACTATCTTAAACAACCAATTCACAAGTTAGGCTTCGCCTAAGCTTAGTCCGGCCTTAAATTAGTTTAGTATAATCGGGCAGGACAAGTTTAATATAGCGCTTATTTTTTATATAAAAATGTTCTTCATTGTTCAGGTGTTTCTTTACGTACTGTCACAAGAATCTCAAGTGAAAGAAGACTGGCTGAAGCATCATCTAGTAAAATAGTTACTAAACCAGGGAAGAAAAGGAAAATAAGAAAAGGCAAACTTTTGTTGGATAATAATTCTGATATCGGCGTTTTACAACGGAAAATGAAAAGGAAAGTGGCAGAGGTAAACATTGGGAAGCCATCCAGCACAATGCCAGATATGGTGGGAAATTTATGTAACGCCATCTCTTCGCATGTGAAGAAGTTAGACGAGTATCGGTTAAAATCTAGTTATTTAAATGAAGATTCCGATACGGCACTGCTTGATATACTTCACGCAGAACACAGTTATAGTAAATAATGTAAAGTTCACACTGTGTTTTCTTGGTTAGAGCCTTTCGATAGCCATAACATTAAACTATATCCCTTAATTAAAGAGTAGGCTACGCTAGCAACAGAACTGCTACTCAGTGTAGCAGAGTTTTGTTGCCACGTGCCACCCCATTCAATTTCCATAAAGTGCTTATTTAATGCTGCCGCATACTTATCGTGACAAACGCCGTGCGAGTTAGCGGCACCTAACACCAAAATTTACGAACACGCTATTGTGCTATTGTTAATATCTCAACGCGTTATTAAAATTGTTAATTATGCTACGGCTACATTGACGCAATAACGCAAACTAAATTTCGCGCTCTCTCTCTCACACACCGCTCGACATCTCGCTGTAAAACAGAGAACGCGCGAAGAGTTAGTTCGCGTTATCGCGACAGTGTAATCGTAGCATCACGAAATTTTTATGTTTTAACGGGTGTCTGCTAGCTTAGAAACTCGCATGTGATAAACTAGCCCCCTAGTTTATCACCTTTTTCTGTCCTAAAATAGTTCGCGAAATTCATATTTTCCTACGTTTTTTGCAATTTATGGTTATTTATTTTATAAATGTCTTTGACATATCTCGGGACTCTGGGGTCCCGGACCTTTGGAAGGCGTACGAGGGGCCGAAGCCAACTCGCAGAGGCCCCTTAGACATTTTTAAGTGTTGAGGCACCAACAGACGATTATCCCTGTATTCACTATACAAGTGCATCCAAGGACAACCCCCGATTGGTGTAGAAATATTGCAGAACATGAAAACAATACATATTGGGATATAGATTTGGGTGGCTATATTGGATTGGACCTGGAACTACGGAAAGACTATGGCCCCTGTCTAACCAATATTTTATATAAAATACATAGGAAAATGGCAGGGGGTGACTTGCACACTCGATAATGGGCCACCGAAAACGGTCGCTATCACAAAGTGTGGTAGCGACAAGGGGGCAACATGTCTTGAGGTGCTTACGACGGGTGGAGAGGTATTCCACGGCTATCAGGACAATCCCGGAAGCACGGTCAAGATCCCTACCAACATCTTACTGGAATACTTCCTTCCTCCGAGCACGTTTTCTCTTGCGAATCTCCACTCAAGCCGGCCAATTATAGGCAAGAAGGAGGTAGGAGCTCCATTTCTAGTCAGTGTTCACTACAGCCGGCCAATAAAGGCATGCCAGAGGTGAGGAACAAGACTTCTCCCGGAAGATAGAGTCCGTGGGGTCACTATTGCCCAACCGCTCGCCACATGTTGCCTTACGGGTTTTAGTATCTCTCTTGGTCTGGCTCCTCATCCCAGACCTGTTCCGGCAAAGTAACTCTAGTACGAGCGCGCAAGCCCCACCACGACGTCAGCGTAGATATAAGGCGGTGGGGTTATTATTATTTTTTTTTTTTTAAATCTTTTTATTATTTATTTGTTTTGTATTTAATTTTGTTTCCTTTTATGATTTCGTGTTGTATGTTTTAATTTATTTTATCATTATTATTATTTTCGCTTTGTCAAGCTTAATATTATTTACCTAGAAGTGGATTATGTGAAATGTGAATGTCTCGTTTGTTGATCAAAGCAGTATAGTAGGGAGACCAACATTTAAAAGAATCTGCGAGAATATTTACTAGATTTTCCCGATGGATAGGTTAAAAAAATCAAAATAAAATATTTTATTGGAACAAAAACAGGTTTACAATTTTTTTTTTTGTGTTTGTTAACAGCTACATTAGTTTAAAAAAAAAACTGTGTTGCAGCCATTATGCCCTAACACGTGTGACTCGGATTTTTAATATGTCTGTCTGTGATGTATTATACTTAAGTTTATACCTTTATAGTTGACTTTTTATCGTAGTTGGGTTTTAGTTTTTATAACTTTTATTTTTATTACGATGTTTACTTTTAGAGTTTCATATACATGGTTTTCCTTTAAGCAACTCAATAAATTCCAGGACATTTTCGTTGCTCCATTTCATCTTGCGACTGAACAAAGCGACCGTTCCGCTCAATGATTGACGAGACACTGGAATTGCAGGCTACGAACACATTTGAATTTGCAACACTTTAATATGTGCTACGCACATATTTGAACTTTTAACGCTTTGATGTGCTCTCGAAAAACCGATACGGAATGGAAAACTTGAAATAAGTGACCAAACTTTGATCAAATACCCAAAACCCGTGCCAGACATGTTATGAAACAAGTGATCAAATATTGTTGTTATGGCTGGCGCCGGCTTCGAAAAACAGACACCGGATGGCAAAGTTCAAAAAGTGATCAAACTTTGATCAAATACCCAAACACCCCTGCCAGAAATGTGATCAAATAAGTGTTCAAACAAGTGATCAAGTATTGCTGCTGTCTGGTGCCGGCTTATATGAGGTTAAAAACTGATAACAGGTGGCAGCACAGTTGTACGTCTTTAAACCATAGACATTTAATAAGTATGGACTGGAAATACCTACAAAAAAAGGTGCATACCATAGACATATAATAAGTATGGACTGGAAATACCTACAAAAAAAAGGTGCATACCTACAACTCAAAATGTCGCATAAAATGGCTGCCAATGCTAGGGTTGTGTCATTCAGGGAACATGGTGTTACTATTTCGAGTATCGATACTAGTACGTAATAGTATAACGAATCTTACTAGATATCACGGTTGAATCATATTTAAAAAAATATTAGCTAATAGTCCGTTGTAACAGAAAAAAACGAGTATTGACAAGTTATCACTTCTCAAACAATTTTCCGCATAATTATAATTTCATTTATAGAATTATTACTTAGCAAATAAAGTTTTCACAAATATTTGTAACGCAAACCTAATGTTTGGCAAGTGAACGTTTAAACAAAGCCAAATATTTAGTATCGAGTGAGCATGCAAGTCTTATGCCTGTTTTCACCTTCACTAAGTGACACTTAAATGAATCCCTAATAAAAGTTCACTGTTGGATTTTCAACGGTAGACTCAGCGCTGAGAGTTGAAAAACAGTGCAGTTTTATTTAGGTATTCATTTAAGTGTCACTTAGCTGTCGGTGAAAACGGGCATTAGTGAATTAAATTTTTAACAATTTTATCAAAAATGAACATTCGGAATAATACACATCCTCACATATTATAAAACAAAGTACACCGCCGCGTCTGTCTGTTTTTCTGTCTGTCTGAACGCGAAAAATTCAAAAACTACTAAACGGATTTTCAATCAATTTTCACTAATGGACGGAGTGATTCATGCGGAAGGTTTTAGTGTATAATTCATTAAAGTTTTGTGTAAATTGGCTGAAATTTGACGATTATTGTTGAAGATGTCGGATAAAATCATGCGGACTGGGATCTTTATTAGCGTGCGCCGCGGAAATCATAAAAGTTACATAAAATAAATGTTCTACAGTATTGTTCATCTTAAAAACTTCAACAAAAAAATCGTATACACTACATAAAACTCTGCGGAACGGTCTCTCGGTAATATGAACCAAAGAGTACAGTTTGCTGTAAACCACGGGCCGGACCTAGCAATATCATTTCAGCGCAGCGAAGGAACTAGTATGAGAAACTATTACGGAAACGGTACAACACTATTCCACCATGACATATCATTGTAAACAAACGAATGAAATAATAAAAAGGTCTGTTGGACGGAAATAAACCCATATATTAAAATTTAAGCCGTATTTAATGATCACCTAGCAATTTTTTCATCGAAAGTTTATCACTTTATGTACTATTGCAGGAAAACCGGCTACTAACCTGTGCAAAGATAATTGAGGTTTATTTTCCTTCTTTCTTGCACCACACTTCACAATACAACACACAGGCATGTTGAATTGGTGTTTTCCAACGTATATATGTAGTTTTAAAGGAAAACTCCACGTAATTTTCTCACAAATCTCAATAAAACAAAAAGTAAACAACCACTTGACAGCAGAACTACCATGAACTTGTCGCATATTATGGCGGATATGGCACTTACCTACAACTGTTACTACGTCTTAACAAAATGTTGCCATTATGAGGAACAACTGAAATATTGTTGTCTCTTTTATCAAATACGATTACCACATTAGAAAGAGTGAAATATCACGATATTTCACATTCTAGTTCGTTTTTCACCCATATTTGTATAAGCAAACTTATGTATAGAATATCGCGGCGCCTCCGTGTTTTTACTAGCTCAATGGTGCATACCTACAACTCAAAATGTCTCTTAAAATGGCTGCCAATGCTAGGGTTGTGTCATTCAGGGAACATAGTGTTACTATTTCGAGTATCGATACTAGTACGTAATAGTATTACGATCATATTAAAAAACATATTAGCTAGTAGTCCGTTGTAACAGAAAAAAACGAGTATTGACAATTTATCACTTCCCAAACAATTTTCCGCATAATTATAATTTAATTTATAGAATTATTACTTAGCAAATAAAGTTTTCACAAATATTTGTAACGCAAACCTAATGTTTGGCAAGTGAACGTTTAAACAAAGCCAAATATTTAGTATCGAGTGAGCATGCAAGTCTTATGCCTGTTTTCACCTTCACTAAGTGACACTTAAATGAATCCCTAATAAAAGTTCACTGTTGGATTTTCAACGGTAGACTCAGCGCTGAGAGTTGAAAATCCAACAGTGCAGTTTTATTTAGGTATTCATTTAAGTGTCACTTAGCTGTCGGTGAAAACGGACATTAGTGAATTACATTTTTAACAATTTTATCATAAATGAACATTCGGAATAATACACATCCTTACATATTATAAAACAAAGTCCACCGCCGCGTCTGTCTGTTTTTCTGTCTGTCTGAACGCGAAAAACTCAAAAACAACTAAACGGATTTTCAATCAATTTTCACTAATGGACGGAGTGATTCATACGGAAGGTTTTAGTGTATAATTCATTAAGGTTTTGTGTAAATTGGCTGAAATTTGACGATTATTGTTGAAGATGTCGGATAAAATCATGCGGACTGGGAACTTTATTAGTGTGCGCCGCGGAAATCATAAAAGTTACATAAAATGTATGTTTTACAGTATTGTTCATCTTAAAAACTTCAACAAAAAAATCGTATACACTAGATAAAACTCTGCGGAACGGTCTCTCGGTGCTATGAACCAAAGAGTACAGTTTGCTGTAAACTACGGGCCGGACCTAGCAATATCATTTCAGCGCAGCGAAGGAACTAGTATCAGAAACTATTACAGAAACGGTACAACACTATTCCACCATGACATATCATTGTAAACAAACGAATGAAATTATGAAATAATAAAAAGGTCTGTTGGACGGAAATAAACCCATATATTAAAATTTAAGCCGTATTTAATGATCACCTAGCAATTTTTTCATCGAAAGTTTATCACTTTATGTTCTATTGCATGAAAACGGGCTACTAACCTTTGCAAAGATAATTGAGGTTGATTTTCCTTCTTTCTTGCACAACACTTCACAATACAACACACAGGCATATTGAATTGGTGTTTTCCAACGTATATATGTAGTTTTAAAGGAAAACTCCACGTAATTTTCTCACAAATCTCAATAAAAGAAAAAGTAAACAACCACTTGACAGCAGAACTACCATGAACTTGTCGCATATTATGGCGGATATGGCACTTACCTACAACTGTTACTACGTCTCAACAAAATGTTGCCATTATGAGGAACAACTGAAATATTGTTGTCTCTTTTATCAAATACGATTACCACATTAGAAAGAGTGAAATAACACGATATTTCACATTCTAGTTCGTTTTTCACCCATATTTATATAAGCAAATATATGTATAGAATATCGCGGCGCCTCCGTGTTTTTACTATCTCAATGCTTTAAACTGCCATTGTTGTGTTTATGTTTACTTTTGTGTCGATCACAAATTATACGAAAACTAGATAAATATGTATATGACTTGGAGTTTAGCACTATTAAAAGATGAGCTAAGGATAGGGGAAGCGTTTACCACTGGTAAAAAAGCAGCTTTAGTGGAAAAGTCAATAAATTATGAACGTTTTATAATTTATTGGTTATTTTGTGTTTGTTGACTTTGAGGTTGTTTTTTGTTAAAGACTGATGGCGTACGAAAGAAATAACCTGATCAGAGTTGAAAACGAACTCGGGCATTATCTTACTGACTGAAAAACTTCAGAGCGAGCACTTCTAGCACTAATCTAATAAGATAATATAAACACACACATACTTTACTATAATTTACATAATATCACATCACAAGTGCCTGTATGTAATGAAAACAGACTTAATTCTCTTCGGTGGGAGCATCACCTATAAACAACTTTCTCCCATAAAAGGCTTAAAGGATAGCACATCGTCTCAACGAAATATTGAGTCCCAATTTTTTTTCGGATAGTTTTCTCCCAGTTTTCTTCTTATAACATCTTTGGCAAATACATGAGTCTCTGTATTTTTGCAGTAAACAGCTGCGCAACTGGGCTCAATGATTAATTATACGTAAAAGAATTCGCTTGTTTACAAAAAATGTATGACTAGCTGTCAAATTATTAGATGGTGGTGTAGACAGACTGTCTACGGATCGGCGGTGATCTCTCGCGTCCGGCCCTGGTTCGGGCCATGGTACGGAGCGAGAGGAAATGGGAGGCCGTCACCTCCTTCTGCGAAGCTGTTATGCTCGCGAAGGAGGAGGCGGAACGCGTGAGGGAGAGGCAAATTTCGCGCCCTCACGCCCCTAACCCTAACCGCCGCAGGAGGAGACGCCCAGGGCGTCGGGAATCGCGAGGCGATTTCCGGCCACCGTAGGCGCGGGCTTGCGGACGGTGAGCAATGGGTGGCTCACCGTCCGATAAGGACCAGGCCCGGGTCGACGGCGCGTTGTGTTCCACGCGCGCCTCAAAGAGATGTCAGCAGATTTGAAGGGGTCCACTAGGGCCGATGCCTGCCGGGGTTGCGAAGAAAACCGAAAGGGACATCGTGGCCCCCGGCAACAGGGCAACCGAAGGAACACGGGTGGGTTTTAGTCAGTAAGAGTCTGACACGCCCTCCCGCTCCGCCCAGAGCGGGAGGGATGATTTCCCACCCTCAAAAAAAAAAAAAAAGACTGTCTACGGATGCTGGAGATCAGCGCCATCTGAAGTGAGCAAGTTGCCACTTGCTCGTTTTATCCCCATTGTACCGAGTATCGACATCGAATTTTATTCTCGATGAGCTATCATATTTTACAGCACTAACAGCACCCTTTTCTGTGCAGGGATTGAAAACGAAAAATATTTCGTTCCGGTACACTAAATGTTATCATAAAACGCTCCATAGTTTGTAACGCTACTAAAACCTAAAAATGTAAATAACGTTACAAAAAAAAAACGTTATAGAATATCATTTTTGTAGAACAACATTTTAAGTAACGTTATATGTATCAGTAACATTATGCTTATATCCGCTTGTAATAACGTTACAGATTCATTTGTATAACGTCATTCTTAAAAACTTTTCCCGCTGAACACCACTCCGTCGTCGCTCATCACCACCACCACTATCGGCCACCCCCGTTATGGCGGCTGGCGGCCGGCTGGTGGTAAGCCACCGCTGTATTCAAACAAGTTCGTTCGACAGTGCGCATCTTTTACAGACAGTGTTTGAATGAATAGTTGTGGTTACCTACCTAGTTTTATATTTATGTGATGATGTCATCTTCACAATTTTTTTTAGCAATGTTGCGTATTGAAATGAATAACGTTATTTTTTCGTTATACCGATATATTGATAACGATATATTTTTAATATTGTTATTAAACAGTTTAAGATTTCGTTCCGTTTGTTAGTAGGTATCGATATAGCCAAGGAATTAATTTTGTTGCGATCCTGGTGGAACGATACAAATTATCGTTACCGGAACTTCACGTAACGTTATTTTGAGTAATGTTTCAAGTCCCTGATTTTGTGTCTGCGAATGACGACCTGAATCGCAGAGCATGTAACTTTCGTGAATCTTTAATCTATTGTTTGTAAAGTGCTCCGATTCAGGTCTGAACACTATTGAAATCTTCTTTTTGAAGAAAACACTGACATTACGAGAAAAGCTTTTTAGAATACCTCTTTTAAAATATTTGAGATTTTTCTAGTATCTTTATTTATTATTTTGAGATCGATAACAGGTTCATTGTCAAATAAATATTGTAAACATGCGCTCAATCCACCAAAATCTTCAATGAAAACTCGTATTTACCAACCAAACAAATTCAAAATTACTTGCGGCAGTACAGTGAAGTAATGGGTTCTCTCTTTCACATACATAGAAAAAGCATTTGACTAGAAAGTGACAGCAGAAATCAGCAAGCAACGATATTTACTAGCTAAGCTATACATATGTGTATAGTAGAGAAGGAAATAAATTATCAAGTGTTTTAAACATTTCTTTGCAATATCCCTTTCTAGAGATCGATATTTTATGCAACGCCGTTTGATATTTCAAAATTAGAAAAAACTACTGTAAATCAATATTGTTACCTCACACTGGACCTCTAACATTTTTGTTGTTTATCGAATAGGTAAACAACAACTGAAAAAATACTAGAGGATTTGAGTGTACCACGATCGCCATTACTATGGGCATTATTAAATTAACAGTGCAAAGTGTGTGACTGTGTCAAAGCGTAATTCGTGTAGGAGTATCCTTTCTTGAAGGTTTGCTAATTTATTTATAAAAAGAACATAATTTTCTTTCAATTTTGGCGGGAGTCCTGGCACGTTGAATCGCGGTTGTCGAATGGCGATCTGTCACCTGTCGCCCCCTGGCCTCGTCGACGCCGATAAAAACTTCGTTTCAGTGGTTCTCAGTAAAATTAGCAGTGTAATAGTGAAATTCCTGGTGCGCAATCCATGTGGACATTCGACGATGCGTCGCGATTAGACGGGTCGGATATGGATAGTAGGCGAGCGTGCCCAAGCTACGAAGCCGGGTTCGACGTGTGCGATCCCTTGGGGTCGGTGCTGGATTGGTCTGGTCGGGAGCCAGCGCGAATCCTGCGGCGTCGCTGCCGCAGCGAAGGCATAGACCGTTCGCCGTACGAGGATGCGAATCGCGAAGCGAACCGCTTCGCGGACGGTAATTGTCGCTATCACCGAGCCCTGCCCAACAAGAGCCATTTCACGCTGAACAACAGCGAGCCGCACTACACGGCCGCGAGGTTTCGTCACGAGTGCTCGCTGCCGGCCGCCGAGAACGGCGACTACGTCATGGCCCATGAGCAGGAGAGGTACCATGGGTGAGCTTAATAAACATAACCTATATGCTTGTAGTGCTTGGACACTGCTCGTTATCTAACTTAATGTCAACAATAGTACAGTGAACTATTTTAAGGGTATGCATTTACATCACATCTAGTTCCTCAAACATAATGACAAAATCAGAATGAAAGCAATTCATATGCAAATTCAAAATATTTCACGAACTTGTACCACAATAACATAACAAAAAATTGCTTTGTTTATCCCCAGTTACCAGCCAGGAAGATCAAAATTATACCCAAAAAACCCGAGCAGACCCTTTCTAGTTACAACACTCTCAAATACTAAAGTAGATGACCGATTGCCAAAAGTTGAGGAACTACTTGAAAAAGTTGACCAGGAAATGATGGAAGTGCAGGCAATGAAACAGCCTTTGAAATCAATACTCAATAACCCTTTACCTAGTTCACCACTTCACAGTATACTCAAAAAGCCTAAGAACAAACAGGACTCGAAAGCTAACTTAGAAGGTCGCAGAAGACAGCGGGCTGCCAGCGAATCTGACAACTTGTACTGCAGTTTTAATTTAGGAGCTCCAATACCAGGTTATGATAAGTAAGTTGTCATTCTTATCTGTTATCATTGTTGTGTTTGTGGGTACCATGTAATCAGCTATCAAAACAGCAATTGGTTCATTCAATAATTTGATTTTTGCATGTAATGGAATACTTGACAATACAAATTGAATAAATTGGTTTGTCTTTCACAATAACTAGAGGTATTGTGCATGTTGAAATGCTATTTATTTTGTGTTAATTTTGTGTTAAATCTATTAAGCTTATTTTGTTGTGGACCCAGAGGAAATGTAGGTAAAAATATTTATTACAGTCCTATTGTTTCGAATGATAACATAAAATACAATTTACTGGAATTTTACTATGGTGTGTCTATTTATTTGGCAGACTCAAGTGTTTTTTTAGGTTATACAC
Source organism: Omphaloscelis lunosa (assembly GCA_916610215.1). NCBI lineage: Eukaryota > Metazoa > Arthropoda > Insecta > Lepidoptera > Noctuidae > Omphaloscelis > Omphaloscelis lunosa. The sequence continues at coordinate 5,832,977 of OU744265.1, read as the reverse complement.
ATGCTCACATTACTTATAATGGTTTTATTGTGCCAACTTAGGCTATTTATATTACTTGTCACCATGCAAGTATCTTATCAGGGGTATAGTTATTTAAATTCCATGAATTTTTTGAGAGTAATCCAGTTGGTTTTATGTCATCTAAAAGAAAAATGGGCAAATTCAAATAGTAATATTTTTATTGGTAATAAGGGATGATAGGGTGAAATTATTTATTTAATCTGCTGAAATTTAAAATATTGAAATATCTAATGTCAAAATATCTGACCTTATTATGAAAGGTCAAACTATTAAAAGCCTTTCTTATCTAACTAGAGGAGAGCAGATATTTATCTATCTAGGAAGTAAACGAAATACAAAATGAAATTTGTAGAATGAAATGAATTTTCTGTACAAATATTATGAGTGTTTGACCTTTTGGGGACTGTAATTAGATATTTTAAGAAAGATACACCCACCCACTCAGGGCAAAAGGGTATTATTACTTTAAAAGTAGGTCAGTATGTTAAACGGATTATGTTAGGAGTTCGCTCATTGTATCGGCTCAGTAGATTGAAAAAATAATGTAGTGTTCACCTTATTACATTATCATTCTACAAAAACTATAATAAAATATATTTTTTTGTGAAATTGAAAAGTCTGTTATACAAAACTGAAATAGTGTAAAGAGAAGTAACTTTTTTTACATTTATTTTATTTCATAAATCTAGTTCTCTTTCTAAAATAAAAGTAACCTAAGTTACTAGTTATAACATCAGCTATCTGCCAGTGAATGTCATAGGACATTCACTGGCAGATAGCTATATTAAAATCTGTCCAGCTGTTTCGGAGATTAGCAGAAACAGACAGCCAACATTTGTTAAATTAGTTTTTTTTTTTTGTTATAAGTACCGTATATACTTTCATATGCATTTTGTAAAAAAGCCCAAAAGTCTGACAACCAGTCTTACCAAGGGGTATTGTGTTACCTAGTAACTGGGTTGTGGAGGTCATAAAGGCAGTCGCTCCATGTAAAATACTGGTATTCAGCTATTGCCTGTTAGACTGGAAGCCAACTCAGTTGGAAAAAAGGCTAGGCAGTTGATGATGCATTTAGTAAAAAGCTGTTATTTTGACATTACAAACAGACACTTCAATTTTATTTGCATGTATAGATTGTGTTGTGTGGTGAAATCATGGATGGTAACATGCTCATGAATTTTAGCCACAGAATGACGAATGTTTAGCAATGACGCGCGTAACGCGAATATAATATTGACGCATGCTAATTTGACCTCTATTTATATGGGGAGCAGGTTGAAAATAATTTTAATTTTTGTTGTGGAATTTTAGAATAGGTATCCCAATAATAGGGTTAAAATTATTTTAAACCTATTTTAGTTTAGCTACCTACTACTAGTCAGGCAGTTTTATACTTCGAGACCATTTTATAAAGTTCTTATAAGAATGATAATTTATAAATGATTAGTAAAAGTAATGTGTTGAGTTAATTAAAGATAGGCTATAATAAGACATGCTATGAGCTAATCCATCACATCTTTTCCATAGATTTCGACATAAAACTAATATAATGATACTGTAATAACTTAGATTATTAAGATAAAACAAGAACAAACATAACATTGTAGTTGAAAAACATGTTCTTCCATACATTCCAACTGTAAATGTAAGTTTGTACAATATTGAGAGATTTGCTATGTTATTTTAAAACCATAGATTTCTTACAGGTTTTACTGTAATCTATAAGCATAGAACTATTTTCTGTATTTTCAAAATTTTAGGCTCAATAGTTTCGGATAAGGGGGTTGGTCAATTTTCATCTATTATCTTAAATAAAAATCATAAAAAAAAATATGTTTGAGATCCTCAAAACAAAACTTTTTTTGAAATTTTTCCCTCAAAAGTGAACCCGATATTCAAGATTCGTTTACGTTACACGTTCCTGTTTGGGTTACTGAAATTCATATGTGTACCAAGTTTCAATTAAATTGGTGCAGTAAATTCGGAGCAAATCGGCTGTGACAGACAGACACACGGGTGATCCAATAAAGTTTGCGTTTATTCAATGGGACTGATGGGACCCTAAAAAGTTACAATATGTTTTACATAACCATAACTAAATCAACATTATTTTATTTCTAGCCGTCTATCTTTCCAATCGACGAATACGAAGCGCGCCAAAGATAACGCTGGCTTTGGTTACTCGTACGGTTCGGCCGTCGCAAACCTTGGCAGCACAGTTACCGCCAAGGGTCCTAGCAGGGGCTGCGCCAGTGCTGGGCCCAAACAAATCCGTCCCCGGAAGGAACTAATTGTGATGAAGGACCATCACCAACATGATATGCATGTGTTGAGGACTACGGCTATCAATGAAACTGTTCATGTTGAGCCTGTTATGGAAATGGTGAGTTGTAGTCATTATTTATTTAATTACATGTAATTTAAACTTCTTACACCAGATTATACATTACTAGCTGCACCTCGCGGTTTCACCCGCATAAGTCTCAATCTTGTGGGAATTTCGGGGTAAATATCCTATGTCACAACCGACGTCATGGTCTACCCATGTGCCAAATTTCATCGAAATCCGTTCAGCAGATTTAGCGTGAAAGCGTAACAAACAAATATACAAAAAAATTAAATCTTTTTTATAATATTAGTTTAGACAAAAAAGTTATATATTACCGAATATACAGTGGGCGGTTTTATCGCTTACTGCGATTCTTCGCCTGGAAGAGACATAAAATGGGGTTGTCTTTGGTGCAAATAAAAAGTAAATAAGTTCAATATACACATACATAGTTTTATATGTATATAGACTGCAGTCTGCGCTCAGTGCTTGGTGTGGCAACAAGCCGTGTTCGAGTTCGCGACAAGTCAATCGTCATCCTGAGGATGCCTCGTTGAGAAGTGAAACACGTGTCGATTTCTTTCAGGGTTTTTTTAAGACTTTAGAAATAGCTAACCGGAACAGGTTACTAAATATATCCACTTCTATTGCATTTTATAATGGATTTCCGCAAAGTGACGCCTGAATCAATTAACTAAGTTCAATATTCCATAATAGATACACCGATATTTGCTATGTTAATAGATATATAGATGCATATATACTAACTATATTAGCAAGGAAAATAAATGACGACAATAGATTATTACAGCTAACGACGAGAACAAAATCATAACGACAAGTAATGTTCCTCATTATACGTATGTTTGTTTTCTGATGATTGATATGGGGCATCAGAAATTAAGAAAACTTTTTTTTTAAATTAGCTTACTGTGTCTTCCAGTATCACTAAAGGGTATCGTATTTCTCAGTACAGTTGGAGGACAGATAGGCGGTAATTCAATAAAAAAAATAAATAAAAAAAAACTTGTATTCAGCTGCTTCCAGTCAAACTGTAAGCTGATCTCAACATAATTAGGAATAAGCTAGAGGCTCATGATGTACTACGCCAAAATGACGTTAAAAAAAAAACTATCTATGCCACATTGACAACACTAAAATATGTAAGCATGACGTGTCATATCATATCAATCATCATAAAATGAGCAAAGTTGATGCTTGATTCATGCAGTCATGTGATACTGCAGTAGCGTCGGCGTTAGCGATGCGTGAGTGCAATGCAGTCTCACTTAGTGCATTTAGCGCACAGAACGTGTGCTTTGAAGCCGTTTTTGTGCAAGATCATCCGCTGAATGATCGCCTCTGTCACGGAATTATGAAAATCACCAGCAAACAGCTGCTGCAACTGGGCACATCATAGCATGCGTTACGAATATTTTATTGGTGTTATGGCGGCCATCTACTACGCCACATGCGAACTACGCATCAAAGACCTGACGTCACACAGACAAAGAAAAGAAAAAAGAAAGAAAGAAAAAAAAATGCAAATCCTGCATCGCGCAAGCAGAGTTAACCGTGCGATCAGCATATTATATGTATATAACTTTCCGACATTAATCGTCGGGCAGTTGCCCGCCAGACACAACATCCGTCTTGTCGGAGGATCCTCCCTTTTCTATAGAGGATAAGTGAACTTACCCTGTTCCTCATATCTATACAGTGTCATAGGGCGTGCCCTTATGTTTTCTGATAGTTTCTAGATGTTTTCATATGCATGTATTTGATTGAACATGAATTTTAGAGGCCGATCCGCGTAAATAATGATTACTATGTTCATATTGATACCTACAAGCAGATAGATCACAAGATATACTATACCTTGTCAATTTGTGATTTAACTGCTTGAAGGTCATCACCATCTCAAGGTCATTAACAGCCTGACTTCAACCACTGCTGGGCACAGGTAGGGTTAATTTCGAAATTTGAAAATGCCTGACATTGCAAAAAAAGTCCGCATGTTTAACTTTTAATCTTATTTTTTTGAGCAAAAATTTATCTTTTTTAAAGAAAATCCCCTTAAAACGAAAAGTCCGGACAAATGACAAGGCCGGACATGTACGAACAAATACGGACGTATGATAACCCTAGGCACAGGCCACTCTTTTCTTGTGACAATCCCCACGCTTCTGTGCCAGCCTAATTCAGGTTCTACCCGTGTTGGTAACAATATCATCCCCCCATTTCGCCGCCGGACGACCGACACTTTATCTTCCAGTCCTTGGACGCCACTCGGTCACTGCCTTACTCCACCTGTCATCACTACGCCTTTCCAGGTGTCCTGCCCAACTCTATTTGAGTTCCATAACTCGTTTACCGATGTCGAAAGCCGGTTCGTACGTTTTCGAATCTCGACGAACTCGGTCTGTAAGCCTTATGCCAAGCATGAAACGCTCTATGGCTTTCTGTGCGACTCTCACCCTGCACACGGCCTCCTGCGTGAGCGCCCACTTTTCAGCACCGTACAATACGCGCCACGAAAGATGAGACTTACCGTGCCTCCTGCCGCACTTTCCGCCCCCTCAATGACGCCCCGGCTCAGACCTCATACTCCTAGAGACCCATAAATCGTCTACTGCGCAAGTCAAACCACGTGGTGTGTCAAGTCTCATCTTTAATGGCACGAAAGGTACGTCATGCTTGAAGGTACTCTGCCTTTATTATATAAATGGATACAGTTAATTACATTGTTCCATCTGTAGCAAACACCTTTTATATTGTGTAAAACAACCGTAAAAATTGTTAGTTAAGTACCTGGAACTTGTTAATAACGATAATTTTCAGTAAAACGAATGAAATACTGTTTAGCAAGATATGAAAGCGAATACAGAGTACAGACATCGTTTTCGTAATATTCAGGAAAATTAATTGCGTGCGATTATCGCATGATGTCGTTGTGTTATTTTAGTCACAAACACGATATAATTTAAGCATGAAAGCGCTGAAATCATTAACGAGCATACATTTACCTTGAATCATGTTATATTTTCTAGCGTTGCTTAGTAGTTACGCCTGAATTACACGGTTCACTTGAGCATCGTCGCCATCAGCAGAGATCGGAATAGGTAGAGTATATTTACCTAAACTTCAAGGAACTACTTATACTCCATTTGAAATAAGATTACACATTTAAATAAACCTTTTTTACAGTCCGTTCAAACGATTTTGACTTCTATTGCGTTAGTGGCATGAGAAATGGCAGCTGTAGTAAATAGTTGGTATTGTAATCTCTTTTTGCTTTTAATGCCATCCTTATGCCTACGGTATAGAAGGAAAAATCGGTTGAACGGACTGTAAAAAAAGTTTGTTTAAATGTCTAATCTTATTTCAAATGGAGTATACACTTATAGAAGATATTGATTATAGGTATTCAAAGTTCAATAAATAATTCGTGATTCTTAAATCCCGGAATGAAAAGATCATGATTATTATTCCGGGATTTCAGAAGGCGCTATTCACTCTGTTACTTACTTCCTTGAAGTTTAGGCAATTATACCCTATTCCGATCTCTGGTCAGCTTTTAACAGTCCACTGCTGAACATTGGCCTCCCCAATAGCACGCCTTTTATCTCGATTCTCTGCTACTCTCAAGAACATCACTCCTCCAGCTGTTATCAGTCACCCTGCATAGACCGTCGCTCCACCTAACCTGAGGGCGTCCTAAACTGCCTTAGTTTGTCGAATTCACAATTCACTAACACTTTTCAATTTGGATGAATCAACTAAATTACTTCGTGTACCTAATCGTAACTATGAATTACTAGCTTCTCGCGGCTTCGCCCGTGTGGATGTCGATAATTATCCCATAGGAACGTATTATCAGGATAAAAACTATTTACCTGTGTGCCTAATTTCATACAAATATGTTCAGCCGTTAAGGTGTGTAAAGGAAACAAGCACGTACTTAGAGTTACTTTCCAATTTCTAATATTTATAATTAAATATCCTTAATTGCAGCTCTCAATCAAATTAAATAAATTTTAGTTGTACCGTGTAATATTTAACCTTTAGCGCAGTGTTTTCCAGTTTTCCGTGTTTTCTACGTCAGTTTTTCATTTTGGACGTAACAGACACATTGTTTCCGTCGTATATCTATCATCTCTATTCAAAATCTATTCATAATTTGTCTGAAGAGGTTATTCAAGTCTCGCGGGATTGTTTATTTCACCGTTCATGACTCATGTTGAAATTCCTACGTGGTATAAGTATTTCACGTGGTTCGTTCTAACTGTACCACGTGCTTTAAATCCTATGTGTTAAATCTGAATTTGTCTTGGAAATGTGTCAAAGGAGTACTTTTCGCGGTTGATTTCATGAGTCCGACGTTTTTGTTATGCCTGGTCGCACGCGAGGTGATAATGTCTTAATTTAATCGAGAGCTTTTGAAAGCTTCTGTGAAAATTATTTGATTTCTGAGTTTTTTTTTTAATCATAACGCTTTTCAGTGGCTTGTGTGCCTGCGTATCAGGCCTGAAACTTCGTTTACAGCACCATGAAAACACATTCATAAAATCTTTGTCCACACGCATCCATAAACAACCAAAAACCATAAATTCCTCTTTATCATTTCAATCATGTAAAACACAATAAAATGAAATAACATAATTATAAAGGTGGCGACGTAAAAAAAATTACGACCAGCAAGCTTACATTACTCTAATAAGAAACGATTGTTTACATTTCAGTCTTCACGGAAGTAGTGGAATTCTTTTAAACGAAAGATATTTTTAAAAGAAGTTTTTCTTTTAGTAATGTGACGTGTTTAGTGGTGTAGGTTATGCAAGAGGTGGCCAAGCTATAGTGTGTCATGCAATGAAGTTATGACGGGATCGCCGTGGCTAGTCAGTGACGTGGTTCCGTTCAAGACGCGCGCATATCTTGAAGATTAGGCATGGGCTTCCTAGGAAAAGTTTGGAAGAAGTTTTCGCAGAATGTAAGTCGTGAAATATTGCCTAACTATTAAAAATATTGTTTACAGTATCTGTGAATAGTGATCCATTAGTTGGTTAACCGGTGTAAATAATTTAGTAGTGTATCGCTGCGAAAAACCATTATAATGAAAGAAAATCGATATTGTTGTCATCACCATAATGTCACCGAACAACGAGCTCTGAAACTTTTTCATTCACGAAATATGAAACTAATATTCGAAAGTTTTCAATTAGTTATTGATCCTTAAGTCTTGACGGTGGCGCCCGCTTGTCTGTTGCTTTTGGCGCGATTTTCAGCAGAACTTGGCGGACGCTCGAAGAAAAATGTTGATCACAAGTTTATATGTAAGAACTGCCAAAACTTTAACATGATTGTTGTAAATGATTCGATAAATACTAGAATTAAATAAGGAGGTGTCAAAATCATACAAGTGATTGTTTTAATTTGTTAATAAATGTTAACACCGGTCAAAATATTGTCGCGTAGTCGCGTAGGTGTGAAGCGTTTGATGATTACTGGTTACATCTCGACTAGCCTTGTTTTATTGTCTGTTTAATTCTGTACACTTTAGATTTTATTGTGGCATCGGTTCACGCGACCTGGCCTCATGCCAAAACTGTACAAAATGTCAATACGATGCATTATCACTGTTACTACCGTGCCGTTTCCATCTCCTGGCAATTTGTTCACATTAATTAGTTAATTAGTTGGTAATTATAACAGAAAGTGTAAAAGAAAATTTCAGTTTTGAATATGTAAGAGTTTCACGTGTTTCAGTTAGAACCTTTGTATTGATACCCTTGACATGTTTTGTGCAGTTATATTTGAAAGCGATCCGTTCGCTTGAACGAAGAAGAAATTACAAAAAGTGTGAGTTTGTTGAGATACCAGTGATGCTTGCCAAAACGATTTGCGAAAGTACTGGAGAGTGTCGGTGCCGGTAAATCTCTGAATTCCTCTACTTATTTCTGTCGACCTATTTCTATGACTTGATTATACTTATTTATATTGCTGATATTTACTTAATAACTTTATCATAACATCCGTTCATAAATCTGGGCATGTGGTGTGCAAATTACACTTCATCACATGAAGTACATTTCTATTGAAACTTTCCGTTTCATCGTTTCATATAACGATATCGATATCTACACGATATCCGAAAATTTGAAGTCAGTTTGTTAATCAAAACTTTACCTATTAAAGGCCTGTATTGTAGTCGTTACTATGCAATTTTCTAAAGTGTTGTTTCAAAAACACTTAAATCAACCACCATTAACGAAGTGGAGATTCTAATCTTTATGTGAAGAAAGTTTTATTTCTTAACTCCTATCGCCTTCCTATGTATTTTGCATATACTTTTGTTTGTGCTCAAAAAAGAATTTTCATAATCGTCCACAATTGACGAAAGTATCGAGGAGAATACATTTAAAAAAACTGTCAAACATTATAACCTCGTCCTACGAAAAATTGATTCGCCCTATCCCATGGTACTTAAACATAACAAACGATGGGTTTTTTCGTGTGGTAAGTGACTAACCTAGTGTCAGAGTTTTAAAGACGCCCATGTTTTCCTTCAACGGTGGGTGTAGTATTTATTTGGTACACCTCTTCGCCCCTTCAGGAGTACCGTGATGTTTATGTTAATAACACCTCTGCTTACCTGAGAACACAAGTGTTATGTTAATATTTAATTTAATAAAGCATAATCAAATCGAATAGCCCAAGTATAAGATTATTCCTGCGCATCCCATCCAGATTAAATTTTTCCGAACTGTTTCTTCATGTTTGCTTTACAAGGCTCGAATAACTTTCTATACAGGCTGACTGGGACATCGACGCGACATGGATTCAGAACATTATTTTGAACACCCCTGAGGTGAAATTTTTCGTCGGTTATTTTCTTTAGCTTCACGATTACTGACAAATGCTTGCACTGGGACAGGTCCACTCAAATCTGTGTAGTGCTTTCCTCAAAAGACCATTTCATATACTAATCTACATGGTCCTCATATGGCCTGACCAAGATTATGTCTGGACTTTAAAAGAGACTGTGACCTCTGAGTTTGTTTCGGCCTTTCTTCTTAGAGTAGTCAGATAGGAAACGCCGAACTCAACTAGCTTATTTTTTAATATGACCTGTAAAAGTGATTCCGATATCCTATTTACAGAATAAACAATTTGATTTGATTTAATTTAATTTCATTTTAACCTGCTGTTTCTCAGAAAAGTGCAATACCTACCCGGTCAAAATGTATGGAACAGCAGATAAAAAAAAAAAATAAACGATGAAATTTTTAACGCAGGGATGTTCAGAATCATGTACTGAATCCATGGTAACAGTTTTCGCGTTGATGTCCCTGCCACCCTGTATAATAATAGTAGGAAGACTTAGCTATTCTTAAATCCACTTACACAGGCTGCCTACATGTGTTCTAAAACTAAAATATTTTTACCATCCTTGACCCACTGTGCTGCTTTGTTTAGTTAAGGCCTGATTCAACACGCCAGCTGCGAAACTGAAATAAAGTAACATATTTCCGTATTCTTCCTTGTAGAATATTAACGTCATTAGTTACACTTACAAAATACTGTCTGTACATTGCGCTGCGCAAAATATTTGAGAAAACAGACGTCCGAGATGCTTAGAAGTTGTTCATTATTTGTTATATTCAAAGCGGGCCATTTGGCATATAATCCTACAAAACTATTTGAAGTTTTTCTGCTATTCAATTTGTAGTTGCAATTAAACTGTGTTTTAACGATTTTTGTATCGAAATAATTTCGTTTCTATAGTTGGATACGATTCATAACTGAATTCACTAAAATTTACGTCATTTCCTTTTTTTTTAAATATTTTAAATTTACGATCATTACTTTTGCTTTTCCAATAGTGTCGCGTCTGTTGTCAGACTATGTAGATACGGTCGAACATCTGTACCTACTCGACACGAGCTAGACTCAGCTGAACTTCGCACCAATGTACACTAATCCGGGATATTCCGACGTCTAAAGTTCCAGAAACGTTATCCAAAACTGGATCAGTCTACTCAAATAACCCACAAACACTTCAACAACTCCAAAAAATATGTAAACTTTCCTATTTCCGCATAGCCACGCCAAGACACGCCAACGCCGACCTGCCCAGCGGTGAGTCCGGCGCTCCCAGTGAGTTCGGGGACCATAATACCAGCTGCCAAGAAAACCGTGAAGACTAAGAAGAAAGTTAAGAAGCCAAGCAGCCCCAAGATGAAGTCTTCGAGCAAGATTGAATGCCACGTACTTGAGTTGGATACTGAAGAGTAAGTAATCTAATAATATAACTAACGACTCGCCCCTGCTTCTCGCGGTTTAACGACTAGACAAAAAAATCGAGATTTCTTTAATATGATTATCAATTTAATATATTGCACACCTATCCTTCTGGAATAAATTATCTAATGTATAGCTTTTCCCGCGGCTTAGCTCACGTGGAAGTCGGAAAGAATCCCATGGAAACGTACTACGGGGATAAAAAGTATCGTATGTGTTAATCCGGGTTATAAACTATCTGTCTGCCTCATCTAAATCCTATTAATAGCATAACATAATGATTGAATACTATCGTGAATTCATGCAAGCCTAGTACTTTTTTGTTAGGTTACTGCTCAGAAATTGTACACAACGTCTAATGATTGAAATACTATTAGAATTCAAGATTCATGCAAGTCTAGTAATTTTTGTGCCAAGTTAATTACTCAAGGAATAAAATTTTTCATACAAATGTTATCCCCAGTTTTCGCCCCCTTATAGGTGGACTTTTCAAAAAACTCTTCTTAGTGCTCCCCTACATAATAAAAAGTTTTTTTTACAAAAAATACAACAATTGTAGATTGGAAGTCGGTTGTATTTTTTGTAAAAAACATTTTTTTAGCTTTTTAGTGGGTTGGTTTGTAATTTATCTAAGTTATAGCCTAATGTCAACTGCTCATCAAAAATACCCAAATCGCTATAGATGTGCCTATATCTGATTTCTCAAAGATCCCATCATCAGATCGTGATCAAATGACAATGGGACCAACTTGAAAGTATACCCTTTCAAACGAAAAAATATTTTTTCAAATCGGTCCAGCCCTGTTCGAGTAATCGGGGAACATACATTTAAAAAAATTCGACGAACTGAGAACCTCGTCCTTTTTTTTAAGTCGGTTAAAAAGAAACTGTGTATAAAATTTCACGTTCCTAGTCCCAGTAATGTCGGTTCTGCGTTGATATGTCAATTAGTCAGTTTCTCCTTTGTGGGTGGTGAAAACCGCATCGATATCTGTTGCGTTTAGAAGAACAACGCGGGCACACAGACAAACGCGAAAAGTGACTGTTTAAAGGGGCTTTCAAACAGGCGCGACACGCGACGCGACACAAAGACACCGCTCGTCGCGCGACGAGCGGTGTCTTTGTGTCGCGTCGCGTGTCGCGACCGAGCCTTAATACTATGTTCTACATATAATTATGTAGTTTATATTGCAGTTATACAAGGCATTTTAAAATAAATTGGCTAAATTCAACAAACCGTGGATATCGGCATCTAATAGTAGGTACATAACTGCCGCGGCCTGCAAATGCGGCATTGATGGACGATCGTGAAAATGTGGGCCTAGGTGAATCCGAGGCACACATACGTGAGTCCATCAATGCCTGGTTGCGGCCAAGGCTTGTATAGTACTTTTCTCAAATAATGCGCAGAAATTCAAACTAAGTAAATTAATTATAAATTCTAGAATTAATGACGAAAAACAATAATTTTTCACGAGACAATATGTTTATTTCGTTTCTTCTTTACTTTAAACAGCTCTTTCCAAGCTACATCGAAATTTAAATAAAATCTTTGATAAGTTACCTTTTTGGTTGCCACATTTATGTTGAAGTAAAAATTTCGTTTCATTTTTAATTACACGACCGATATGAGTTTTCTTACTAATTCATTCGGCCGCTAAACACGACAGATATGGATTTATAAACAAACATTGCCGGTCTTTTTTTTAGTTTTTGGGTGGGAAATTATCAAATAAATTCTCCCGCTTTCGAAGAAGGTTGTCAAAATAATGCTCGACTTACCAAACATGTTTGAGAGAAATAAATAAAAGATTTTATAAAATAATGTTCGCAGAATGTGGACAGTCGCCAGTATTTTTAAGTAGCACTGAAAATAATTGTGTCATTTTATTGCTAATTGACGAACTTTGAAATTAAAAAGTCGGGAGAAGTTTAGAATTAGGCCTATTCAGCCTCAAGTTGATGTTAAACCCTGATCATTATAACTTTACTTAAAAAAAAATCTATAGCTGACCCAAGAAGAAAATACATTTTATCGTACTACATAACATCTTATAACATCACGCCTTGTTTCCCCAAAGGGTTAGGCAGAGGTGTCCCTATAGTACCCACATTTCGTCAGTTTATCCTACTACTTGTACAAAAATACACAGACAATTTGATAAATTTTATTCACAAGATTTCGTTTTACCAGCATGAGGCCCGGATTCCACCAAAGCGGAGACAAGACGAGAGGAGAGATGTGTTTTAAACAACCAATAGAATTTCGTTATTCGTCTCCACTCAGCTTCAGTGGATACCACTAAGCGGAGATGTATCATATTTGTATGGCGCGATCGAAGCGGAGATGTGTGCTGTGCCTCGCCGAGATTGAGCTGGGCGGCGGGCGGTAAAAGTGGAGATGTGAGTTGTGCCTCGCAAGCTGGCTACGCGGACGGCGCACAGCGAAATCGAGAAGAGATGTGAGCGACGTGTAGAGAGCGGTGTCGGAACAGCCAGTACACATCTCCGCTCCAGTCTAGCCAGTACGCATCTCCGCACAGCTTCGGTGGATCATCCTAGCTGAAAAACATCTCTTCTCGTCTCGGCTTCTGACATCTCCGCTTTAGTGGAGTCCGGGCCTGACTGATTCGTGTCCGTGTTCTAAAAAATCTGTTATTGCCGAGATTTAGATTTGCGAATACTTATATAATTTACATTTTAACCACAAAAACTAAAACACGCATAGGTTAAAACTAATCTATTTCAATGAATGTTATGGAATACGGTTATGTTTTAGAAGTAATCATGTACGTCAAGTCATTAAACGTTAGCAGAATAAAAATATAAAACACAGCATGTATTCAGTATCTAATAGTTTAAAACTGCACGTGATTATCTTAAAATATTTGAAACAATTAAATCAAGACAGTGCTCGAAAGTTTAAGAGCGAGTCAAAGACAGTATAAACCACTTATAACTTCTTTAATATTAAAGTCCTTTCGCGCCATTTTGTACCGTATTTCACCTAGTTCTCCGCATTGCGGACTGCGACATCCTTCCAGCGGGTTAATAATAGCCTACTTTCAGGATATTTTCCTTTTCAAATCCCTATTCGTTCGCTACCCTAGACTGTCCATTTTCGGGTTTTCGCAAAGCTGCTTGGTATGAAAACCTACTAAAGTTTAGTAACAAAAAGTAAATTATTTCCAAATACACTATGGTGATGAAGAGGACAGAAAGATTGCGATGTTTGACTGCGAATAGTTGAGTTAAATAATTTTATCATTAAGATCTATGATTAAATTAACTGATGACAGTTGTTGATAAAACAATATGCGTGTGACAGTAATGTCTAAACTCATTATTACAAGTAACTTCAATATCAGCATCCGTTAACCCCTTAATTACAACAGATTACTTGAAATAATGACTAATTTAACCTTGAAATGATGACTAATTTAACCTTTAATTATTTTTTTTGTATCGTCCACAGTGCAAACAGTAGATCTCCCTCACCAGACCCTCTAGACTATTGGCAAATGGAAACAGATGCTGCTTTAGCGGAGATGGAGAAACTGGAAAAGCCAGCTCTTCCTTCCGCTGTGAAGAAAGAGGAGGAGAATCTCGTACTGGTCACCAAATTGTCTAGTAAACTCAACGGGACGGTCGTCACACCTAAGAAAGAAATTTCCAAGGGTAAGTTTATCGGAAAAGTTGTCAGACTTTTTTTGGCTAAAACCCACCCGTGTTCCTTCAGTTGCCTGTGTGTTGCTAGGAGCTTACCGAAGCCCTGGCAGGCATCGGCTTTAGCGGACCTCGTCAGTTGTGCTCACATCTCTTTGCGGCGCGCGTGGAACACAACGCTCCTTCGACTCGGTCCTGGTCTTTGTCGGACGGCAAGCTACTTACTGCTCACCGTCCGCAAGTCCGCACCTACGGTGGTCGGGAATCGGCCTCGAACAAAGCCCCCCTGTCAATGTCATGTAGGCGCCAAAAGATACTTGTAGCACTGTAGTTGGTTGTTGCATTTCAGGATGGTAAGAGTTTGCCATCCTGAATACTTGCCTATCCGGGTTTCTCTGGATTCGGCCCGCGTTTTAAGAGTATGTACTTGTGAAATGAGGACCTGATTAAAAAAAAGAAACTCAATTTTTCTCGGAGTGCGAGTATGACTTCAATTATTGAGCGTGGGCAAGAAAGTCCGAATTCGTACTTTGAAATATATACACCGTTCTCACATATAAAAGCAATAGTGTACTCAAGATTTTTTAATATTTTGATTTAAAAGAGTGTCCTTGGAGTTTCTTGGCCGTTCTTCTCCATAGAGATGTACGTTTTGGAAGGCGCAACAAGCGTCAAGTTTGACCGAGACCGCTGTACCGCGCCTTAAGCTGGCCACACACGTAACTGCAAGCATGATAAGCCTACATGAACAATCATTTTGTGCAGGCTTGCACAACTTCCCTATAGGCTACACACTGTACAAGCAAGCTGGAGCAGCATCACTTTTTGCTTGAGCGATGAACGACGATGTCGTGCTTGCTTTAGATGCATTAAATGCGTGCAACTGGCGTGCGTATGATTCCGCAAGCTTAACCTGTATACAAAAAAAAAAAAAAAATATAATATAAATCTTCATGCCGCTTGTACAAGCAAGAAGCTTGCACAGAATCATCATACAGGGGTTCAAGCACGCTTGCACAAAATTATTTTTTCATGCAGGCTTGTCATGCTTGCAGTTATGTGTGTGGCCACGTTTAGGAATGCGTGGCGAGGCGGGGGGCTGCTTTGACGAATCAGCGGCTGGACGCTGTGACAGTTGACGAACGGGCGGCTTGCACTGCCCCCCTGTGAGCTGCGCACATACCAAAGGCGCGGACAGCGGTTTCGGTCAAACTATATTGACAATTCAAAAGTGCCTGTAAATGGTTTAATTGAAATAAATGGTTAGAGTTTGGGTTTTAAATGAACGGATATCACTTCAAATGTGAACCTTCTATCAACGTGTTAAAAGTCAAATTGAGTCTCAAAAGGTTGAAATCGAATTGATTTATGTATCGTCGTGTAATGCAACAATTTCTTAAGTTGTACATTATACTAGAAATAATATAACGATTCACGAGTAAGTTAGTCACAGCACTCACAAACAAAGCTGTTCAATATTAAGTTGAGTGTGCACTAGCAAAATTATTTAGGAATAACACATTTATTCACTGAATAAATTCATGGGAATTCTTGAACATTATTGACGCAGTAGATGTAAGGGAACATTGAAATTTTGCTGATAAACGTACAGCCTAATCCGCTGGGCCTAGAAGCATGCAGTTTTGCGAAAGTGAGCAAGCAAAGATTAGTGACTAAGCAAGGATTTTTTAGTGCTCACTTTCGCAACCCAGTAGCTGGGTTTTTAAATTTTTATTTATTTAATACGATACCCCTTGGCCATTGGTAAGACTGGTTGTCAGACTTTCTGGCTTCTGTCGACCCGACACGACTGTCAAAGATCGACGAATGACAGCCGGGATTGACGGTTTAGCGTGCTTTGCGAGGCACGGGGGAGTCTCGGGATTTAACAATTGTCACCCATCCACGGACCATCCCTGGCAACCGTTGTTTAACCTGATGAGTCGACCCGGGCGACGAACTTAGCCACGAGCTCCTGGAAAATTCATTCCCTACAAGGGTCAAATTGGGGATGAAAGTTTGTATGGAAAATCATCTTTGTGCCGATTGAAAATCCCATCAGGCACATGGCTTGTACACAACAAGCCATCTAATATTTTGCATCTTATTTCAAAGTATGAATTACAACCAAACAAAAATACAAACGTCAGTTCAGAGAACATTGTTCTATTTGTAGTACAAATGCCGTCATAATTCAACTACAATTTTATTCATCCATCAATTCTCACGTTGTTCACAGAGAAAATTAGCAAGGACCAAATGTTTCTGACAACTTTGCACACGACAAACCCGTTCAAATATATACCGACACGCAAAGGCAAGCAACCCCACTTGTTAAGAATTTACGTCGTGTTACCAAATCAATAGATTTGGTATAAAAAGACACGCTATTTCGTAATAACTTCAATTAGGGGAACGTAACTTCAACTGAATAAGTTCAATTAATGTTACGTAACTTTAACTGAAGTTTTAGAATCTTTTAGTAATGTGTCTTTTGCGTGCGTTTTTAGTTATATTTTCTTCGTATTAGTTTTGCCGTTGTAGTTTCGATGTCATGTAGATGTAAACAATTTGAATGCGGATATTTTTTTAAAATTATTATCTTTGGCACTAGTTCAGTTATTGGTCACTCCTTTATTTGTTCACCCATTTTATCTCACTTCAACACCGTAAGCACATTTGGATGACACCTTTGGCTTTCCCTCGTTCTACTATTTTACTTCCGTACTGAAAAATCTTGCAAGTTTAACATATGATATTTTTATTATCATTATTATCAACAAGGTTTGTCATGATTGCAGTTACGTATGCAGCCACCGTCATACAATTTAGTACAGCCCATGTTTCCATTGCAATTTATTGTGAAGGCTTCGATCAGCATATAAACTTCTTTGATCTCGTTAACCACTATATTTACTTCATATTTTCATAAACCCATCACCGTATTATTTCGATCAGTTTATAATTGTAATGTACCGTCATTTTAATAGTTTACAGGCTAAAAAAGGTAAAACGTAGCTTGTAAAATCCAATTAGAGGAATACTTGAGACATTTAAATTCACTATGTATGCTTGTTTATCGTATTTAAAACTTACACAGAACGTTCTTAATTTCCAGAGTCGCCGCTCCACCTACCCGAATCAGTGACAAATTGCGTTCGCCCCTCGCTCTTCCCCCGCGTGCCTCCCTACCTCAAGTTTATAGGCCACGAAGAGAGTCCATGCCTTAAAATACCACTACCCATACAAAAACACCTCAAATGGAAACTGACCACGATAACGCCTATAGTTGTCAAGAAAACGTTAATAAACTCTGGCTTTCGGTTGGTGAGGAGCGATTGTGATACCGCGGAAAGTCCACATGAAGGTATACATGGTCTTGATTTACTTTTGTAATTATGTTGATGTTGATTTTTTCTACAGAAGAGGGTATTAGAACTGTTTCAATGAAGTTTTAATGTTAGTATGTATCTACTATTCATTTGTTGATAAGTATGGTGTAGCGCAGTTACTGTTATAATAGCTTAAAAAACATAGTTAATTGATTCAGGCGTGACCTTGCGGAAATCCATTATAAAATACAATAGACGTGGATATATATAGTAACCTTTTCCGCTTAGCTATTTCTAAAGAGCCATAAAAATCCCTGAAAAAAATCGACACGTGTTTCACCACTCAACGAGGCATCCTCAGGATGACGATTGACTTGTTGCGAACTCGAACACGGCGTGTTGCTACATCGACCTCTGAACGCAGACTTAAAAAACTTTTAAAAATAGTAATCTGTTAAGTTTTTGTAAAGCTTCTTATAATATAAGATGTTTTGTCTAAAAGTTATTACATTATATTTGAGCCATTAGATAGTTTCCGCATCATGTAACTACAATATGGCGGAAGATTCGCCTAAACCTCTAAACCAGAAATATATCTGTTTCCAGAAACAATAGAATGGGTTGGCATATGGGGCAAACACATGAAATCAATCATGTTCAGAGCAATCAAAGATGGACAGAAGATGAACCATTTCCCGGGAACATTTCAAATTGGTAGAAAAGACCGATTGTGGAGGAACCTACAGAAACTGGTCTCTAAATACGGTATCAGTGAGTTTGGTATCATGCCGAAAACTTATGTGTTGCCCCATGATATTAAACTGCTGAAACACGACTGGGAAAAGTATGCCGCTAATAATGAAAGGTGGATTATTAAACCGGTATGTATCTGCGTTATCCTATCCTATACTATTAAACGAGCAATATTTGCATATATATAAGTTAGGGTTGCCAACCCCAAATTTTGAAAACCAGGATTAGAATGTGAAAACACCAGGACATTTGGGATTAATAACAAAACGCAATGAAAACAGGTTCAATGAAACTCAATTTTTCCAAACTAGAGCTCTCTCTATTTAACAGTTAGATAGAGAGAGCTCTAAAATAGTAATGAGAAAGAGACAACAAGCAGATTGCACGTTACATCTTTATTTTTAAAATACCCCGCGTCCCGCGTTTGATGGTCATAGAAATCTTTTCAAACGCGGGCCGACCGATAAACGTAAAAGCCGAAGGAGCGGAATTTCACATACAGGACTTTACCAGGATGCTTTAAAAAAACCAGGGCGTTAATTAAAAACTATCCAGGTCACTCCAGGACATCCTAAAAAGCAGGAAATGGCCTGGGAAAACAGGACGGTTGGCAATGCTAATATTTGTACTCACGATCTCGAAATTGGCTCTAACGATTTCGATGAAAGTTGCAAAATGTAATGGACCTTCAATCGAAGGTACGACACACGGTAGTTTTGCCACAATTATCACATTTAGGGCAATCGCCCTAAGTGTGATCATTGTGGCAAAACTATTCTATTTGTAATTTAACGCAAATGTACAAGTCGAGTTGAACTCGAAATTGACATTGCATCTAAAACTCAATACTTACGCGTCTATCGATATTTACGACGATATTCGAAAGTCAATGCCGCGTTTTTATTTACGTACGTCTAGACTACATAAAATGGGGTGCATAAATATACATAGCTTTAAATGACGTCCCCTTCATGTATCAATATCAAGGACAAGATCATTGTTGTTTATCAGTACATCCCTTTCTGTAGTGCTGCATAGTTACTGCGGTTACCGCTCGGATATTGATTTTTATTATGTAAAACTTTATTGAAGATGAAGATGGTTTCACTAGGCAGGTTTAAAGGCTACACACAATGAGTAATGCTCTAGCTTTTAATATACATTGTTTTTTTCTGACTGTATGTAATGATATGATTTTACTGAACAGTTTTTACTTTAAGGTAGAACTAGTTGTTATTTCTTCCATACATATTTCGGGGGGTTTTTCTTCACTGTTTGACATTGTACATCTAAAATTAAACATGATATCGTTTTGTCTGATTATTAATTTTGTCTGTGCGGAAACAGAAGAGAAAAAATAATAAGCCATTAAAAAGTAACGAGCCGACAAAGATTCCATTTTCTTGCTAATTTTAATGCAACTTTAGGCGTAAATAAGTAATAAAAGAAGTGTACAATTTCCAAGACAAAGTCGGCACCGGCAAAGCTCAATTATCGAAGAGTTCAATTGATTTTATTTGTAATAGATGAATGCAGAGTTTTTCTCATAAAACTCAATTTTCCAAAGGACTTTTACAATAAAAAAAAAAAAAAATAAACACGACACAATATAACTAAGACACCGACTTCCGAAATTAAAGTAATTTTTAACTATGTAGTGTTTTTTCTTTTATAAAGTCGGTTGCTTTTTTCTTCCATACTTCACCATTAGTTCTCATCTCGGTAGCCATATTTTACCATTCAACTGATTTATTTTACCTTTTCCAATTCCAGCCTGCATCAGCTCGCGGCACAGGCATCAAGGTGGTCTCCAAATGGACGCAGATTCCCAAGAAGCGGCCGGTAGTGGTTCAGCGATACGTGTCCAAGCCTTACCTTATCAATGGGAACAAGTTTGATCTCAGACTCTATGTGTTGGTGACGTCAGTGCACCCGCTTAGGATTTATCTTTATAAGGATGGGTTGGCGAGATTTGCTTCAGGTAATTTTTATATAAATACAATCGCATGGCATCTACAATTATTATGGCATCCTCCACTTACAAGAATCTAACGGCGCGGCACGCCAATGTAACCTCTGCGCAACGCTAACGCAGCGTCTACGCACAGCTTACGCCGCGTCAACGCGACTTATGCCTGATAGGAGTATCTTTAAAACACCCGGAAAATAGTAGGTGCTTCTGCATAAACAACTTAAAATTATAAGTTTCCTATGAATCTCATCTCGCATTTCTGTAAACGAATAATTATAATATACTAACCTCTTCCAGGAATGTATTATTCGTAGAGCACTATAAAAGATAAAATCTGTTGATTTTATTACAGCCAAAAAAACATTATTCCATGCCAAAATTGAACAGAATATATGCAATACACGCCGCTTAAAAGAAGACGTACACACCATTCTCAGAACATTAATTTCTTTGATTCCAGTAAAGTACAGCGACGAGCTAGCATTTCTGAACGATAGGTATATGCACCTCACAAACTACTCCATCAATAGACTATCTAAGAACTACACGCCAAATGAAGACTTCGCAGCCTGCGAGGGACATAAATGGTAAGCTGTTTAGGCTGCTCTGAAGCGGAGTTTAGATTCTATTGGTTAATATTGGCACATTTCTCCGCTCCGCTGCCTCGCTCCGCTCCATTGGACAGGCAGCTTTATGATCTACTACGACTATTGAGGCTCTGAAGGAGGATTTAGTTGTCGCCGTGGTGCATAGCGAGAGCAGTGGTGGCTCAGTGGTAACGCCCGCGACGCGACTTAAGAGTAGTAGGTCGTAGGTTCGAGCCCTGACAGGCGCTTTACTTTGTATGTTTTTAGGGTTAGATTCCGTACTCGAAGGAAATCGAAATATCAAACGGAACCCTATTACTAAGCCTCCGCTTTCCGTCCGTGTGTCTGGCAGCGGGCTGTATCTCATGAACTGTAATAGGTAGACAGTTGAAATTGTCACAGATTGCGTATTTCTATTGCCGCTATAACAAAAAAAAAAAGTTAATAATTAAAGGGAATACATAATCTGTGTCTGTACCATATGAGAAACGTGTTTTTTCAGCGTTTTTGGCCGGTTTTTTTATTGATATTGCTACTACTACTTATCGAATTTATGACATCATTTCAGGACACTCCAAACACTACTACAATACCTGAAATCTGAGAAACTCGTGGACACTGACGCGTTATGGGACGCTATGAAGGACCTAGTAATAAAGACCATCATATCTGGAGAAGCTAGCATTAGTTCACTGACCAAAGCCAATATAACGTCGAGGTACAACTGTTATGAGCTGTTTGGGATTGATGTGTTATTAGATGAAGATCTCAAGCCTTGGTTGTTAGAGGTAAGGTGTTGCGTAGCTAGGTTACTGTGTGATCTTACCCCGCGTCCTATTTTAAAACGATCGTCGGGCGTAACCCAGACACGGACAGACAGACACATGAGTGATCCTATAAGGGTTCCTCACTCAGGTGTCTGTCTGTCTGTCTGTCATAGCCAATTTGCTCTGAATATAATGGACCGATTAAGTTGAAATTTGGTACATATATGTATTGCTGTGACCCAAACACGGGGTAAATAAGGGGGTCAATTTTGGGGGGGGGGGGCAAATAAGAAAAAAAAAAAATAAAATTGTATCTTGTAACAGAACAAACGAAGGGGGCTGTTGCGAGGATATCAAATATATAATTTTTTAAAATAATTTTAAAGTAAATACATATTAGATATTTAAGAAAATAGATGAAAATTTACCATTCCCCCCCCTTATCTCCGAAACTACTGAGCCTAAAATTTTGAAAAAAAAAGAGATAGGTTCTATAGATTACAGGAAAACCTATGAGAAGTCTATGGTCTTAAAATAACATGGTAAATCTATCAATATTGTGCGTACAAACCTATATTTGCAGTTGGAGTGTATGGGAGAATATGTATTTCAACTACAATGTTAAGTTTGTATTTGGGATAAATTCATCCCAACTACAGAATCCTTCATTGTGCGTAGTCCGACACACACTTGGCCGGGTTTTTGAGCTAGTAGCACTTCCACCACTGATTTTACTATCCTGACTTATGTACTAGCTTCTTGTGGCCGGCAAAGTTAGTATTCAATTGGCTAGTATGGAGTGACTACGTGTTTTCTTTTTCTGACCGCAACCACGTGTTATACTGTACTGGCTTAAAATTATCTGGCAGCATGTAAATACACTTTTTAAAAACTAGCTTCGTGTATTTCTGGCATAAGCAGTGTCTCGTATGAAGTTTAATAGTTAGTTATGGTGGAATCTGCTAACTGGCCCGACAAGACGAGCCCGCCGCGTACTTGTAGCGTCATGCCTAGAATGTGGAGTGTGCCTTCTGTACTATTCTGTGCTCTAGCCTCAGAAAACTAATTTTCTTTACTTTCTTTTCCAGTTTACCTTTTTTCTTGAGCTTTATAAAATTTTGGTGTACAAATATATTCCATGTATCTATCACTGATTCTTATTCTAAAACAAGATTTCACGTATTTTTCCAGGTGAACATATCCCCAAGCCTGCACAGCGCGTCTCCCCTGGACATCCATGTGAAGGGCCCGCTGGTCACCACGGTATTGAACCTGGCACAGTTCCAGGTGCCCTTGAAGACCAATCTCGAGATGCTGTCCAAGGATAAACCGCAAAAACTGGTGATTTTTATAATCCTGTTTTTTTAGTTTAGTGGGACAACTGTAAACAAGCTCAATTTAGCACCTAATGGCCCGGCGACATGCTCCTTCTACTTGTGCAAATAGAAATTTGAACAAGCAAGCATGTTTAAGACGGCTATATGGTGTACTGTGCAAACTTGTTATCATGTTGTGGAAGCCACATGTTGTTGGCACAAACTGTTTGCGCATGCAAGTCGCTTCATGTAGCCGGGATTCAAAACTAGAAAACTGTAGTTGTGTGCTAGAAAAAGCATGGTTTGTTTCATGTCCCAGTTTGCTTAATTTGCTATAGTGCACAATACCCAGCTTTCAACCATCGTTGAGCGTTTACAACATACCTAGAATACATTTCAAGTTTGCCATCGACACACTTAGAACAAGATTGGCTGTTCATGAAAACATAAGATTTTTATGGCACTGCAATGTCAATGACAAATCAGCTACTTAGTTATGAAGATACAAGCAAAGCGTGATCGAATTAGAAATGAAGAGATCCGCAAGAGAACCAAGGTAACTGATATAGCCCATAGAATTGCCAAACTTAGTGTGGCAGTGGGCAGGGCACATTGCTCGCAGAATAGATGGCCGATGGGGCTTAAAAGGTTTAGGACCGACCGTGTACCGGAAGACGTAGAGTTGGAAAGCCTCCCACAAGGTGGACCGATGCCCTGGTGAAGGCCGCAGGAATCCGCTGGATGCGGGAAGCACAGAACCGGTCGAAGTGGCGGTGCTCGGGGGAGGCCTATGTCCAGCAGTGGACGTCTGAAATGATGATGATGAAGCAAATGTTAGTTAGCTAAAGCATAGTAGATAGTATGACGTAGGATCGTTAGTATTCAACATAGCTCACAGTTCCAGGTTCCAGGCCACACCGATATCGACACGGCCCCCAAGCAGAGTCCTAAGAAACTGGTGATTTTACTGACGTTATAATAGTAGCGTTGACAAAAAGTTTATATTTCAGTAGATAAGCGATAAAATACCTTAGGCCGGCCGCACTTTGGATGCGTTTTTGTATGAATTTGACTCGTGCGAACACGTGATATGCACGATCTATCCCGACCTCCTAGGTGCGAGCTAGTGGTGAGTGCACGTGCTCATGTTCCGACGTCCGAAATCAATCGCAACTAAATTCCCGTTCAATCTGCTGCCAGCCTTATGCGTTAAATGGGCATTACACGAACGCGCGGAGTAAACGTAACTTAAATTCAAAAGACTTATAAATTGAAAATATTCGTATCACTCCTGCTATGTGCTTAGTTTTAAAAATTGTTAATTTCCATGGATTTAATTTTATCGTTTTGTGGGCTAATTGTGCTTTTTGCAAAATGCTATAGGAGAGTTGTATTTTCGATTCGTTCGAATTAACGTAACGTTAAGTTGTGCGTTCGTGCTAAGGCCTCTGGGCACTTCTGAGTGAGCTTTCGAGGAGGCAACGCGATGCGATACTACCTTGCTCTCAACAATACACAAAGCAGTTTTAATTTTTTTTAGATAGTGTCGAGTACAATACCTTGTTTAGGGAAATGTTGGCACTTTCACTGCACACTATAAGACACATGACATCTGGTTTTGTGACTTTGGGGTCGCAAAGTTATCTTGCTTTCCTGTGACAAACTGTTAAAATTATTCAATTAAAATATTTAATAGTTTTTTTTAGTAGATGAAATTGCATGGCATCGTGTCCACGCATATTGCAGTTTTTATTTATACTAAAGTATAATTTGCCTTGATTAATGTTGACATTTTAAAATTTCAGGCTGGGTTGCCATACGACAGCCGGTTATATACAGTGTACCTGTCAAAAGAAGAAAGAGATAAACACATAATTTATACTAATATGGACGATCGGGATTTGGTAAGACCATTTTAATTGTAAATTGTAATATTTTGTTCAGTATAATTTGAAAAAGTTTGATTAAAAGCGGGGCATTTTGAATTTGTTAACCCCAGACAGGTTTCTGAAACCTCTATCAATTAAATTCCGCTTTCAAATGTCAATGGAAACATGTCTGATGGTTATTTAATTTCAACTCGCATTTTAGTGAACTAATTACTGCAGAAAAAGTAAGAATTTTATATCAGACCTAAAGATCCACTCAGAAACAAAAATAAAATTGCAAGTTTTGCAAACTGTAACTCCTTCAGCAGTCGTACAATTATGTTATTATTCTGATCCATTTCTTGACCGTTCCAACAAACTGCTCTCCACAGTATCTCCGCGACATCCTATCAACACTAACTCCAGACGACGTGCGCCATCTCACCCAATCAGAGGACGAGCTGACTCAATCAGGAGACATGGAGCGAATTTTCCCAACTTACGAAACACACAAGTATCTAGGCTTCCTCGCCGGGCCGCGGTACTATAACCGACTGTTCGATGCCTGGGAGTCGAGATATGGACAGAATAGAGATCCAGGTGAGAACTCATTTGATATTTTCTGCCAGGGAAGTTGATTAAAGAAACGATGAATGGACTGTGTGAAAGATGATATCGCACCTTTAAAGTAAAACCGTTACTAAACGAAAATTTTCATGAATTGAGGTATCAATGCCATCTATCTAAAATACACGTAAACTATAAGATAAACTTTTAAATGGCATGTCATAATGTAAACAGAGATCTATCATAGAAACTCATTAAATATGTTAAAAAACCCAGAACTCAGATTTTATTTAGAAAAAATAGTGACTATTTTCTAATATTGACTCCCTATAAAATTTCGTTTAGTAACGGTTTTACTTTAAAGGTGCGATATGGCTAAAAAGAGGATGATTACCGAGATGACGACTGATAGATTAGTTTGGAAGATAGGTGCATGTTGCACTGACCCTAAATAAATTGGGATAAGGGGAGAGTGATGATCATGATGATATTTAAATAAATAACACTCCTGGAGTGCAACATCATCTGCATCGGCACCGCGGTAATCAACGCGTTGATCTCACAGATCGTCTGTTGGCGAGTAAAAATACTTGCATAGAACATTGATCCGTAACGTAATAAAAATAAATAGCACAATCGCGTTTACAAAAATGAGGTGTTGGTAACAGTGTCGCGAATTCAATGGTTTGATCCCAGCTCAAAAATGCCCACTTGATACAGCACTTTCACGACGGCAATTGGAAACTAGTGCATTTGTAGGTACATTCTTATCTGATTGCGAAACAGTTGACAGGGTTATGTTTATACTTTTCTTTGAAGCAGAAAAACTACACGTTCATTCTTCTCAGGCATGATCAGAATATTTATATGGATAAGTGTAATGTTTCGTTCAACTGTGTGTATTATGCTTTCAAATTATTGTCCGAGAAGGCAGGTCTTGCTTAGTTTTTTAAAACGCTACAAATTCGAGAAATCACTAAACTACGTTTGTATAGATAAATGACTGACTACCATAACCAACCTATAATGTTCCCACTGCTGGGGCACAGGTCTCTCGGTGAGAGGGAGTGGGCCGTAATCCATCACGCGGGCCCAGTGCGGGTTGGTAGATGTCACGTCTTCGAATTGTTGGTTCTAGGACATGCTAGTTTCCTCACGATGTTTTCCTTCACCGTTTTGAGAGCAGTGGTGATGAAATAATGTACACAAAGTAAAGCCCCTGTCTGGGTTCGAACCTACGACCTACAACTCGTAAGTCGTGGCCGTTACTCCTGGGCCACCACTTCTCCCGAACAGACCGACAAGTGCTACTTTAACCTGTCTTCCTCTACTTTCCAGGTGTGGACCTACTCCGCAGCCTCTGCGACATAGGCTACCATTTAGAAGTTCCGCCGGTACCGCTCAAGGTAACTACCCGTCGCGTCACATTTAGGCACATTCTACACTACATTCTCGCTTTCACATCGCTCATACTCACGCTCCTTACGTTCTGGTGACTTTGATGTTCACGCGTTGTTATATTAGAATTTAGAATCTTAGGTCCACTTGTACCAGAAATCTCTAAATGCAGCTCAAATTGACATTGACATTTAAATCATTAAGGCTTTTAGTGATTTTTGGGGCACGTGGGGCTTCAATGTCTGAAGCCGGCAATACATGTTGGCCAAGCCTCAGCCAACGCGAGCGAAGGCAAATTGATACAGGGCGACTGTTGCGGTCTACATGTTGGTCAAATTTGAAAGAGACCAATGCCAATTGCCAGTGTTTACGAGTTATTGTGGAGCTATCCACATGTTGGCCGTAATTGCTGAGTGCAGGGAACGCCTTGAAAACCGACACTGTTCCGAAGTGAGACGAATCGTAGCGAGCAATCCCGAGTGGTGGCAAGGTACGCCAAACGAACCAGAAACACGTTGGCGTTCGCCTGCACTCGGCCAGCCAGGTGAGCATCGACGAGCAATGAAGAGGCTAGACAAATAGGCTGTCTCGCTTTTGTTCGGCGAGCTATGACCAACATGTATTGCCGGCTTTACCTTTCAGACAATTTTCTCAAAGGTCAAATTGAGTTTTGTTACGACTACACGTGGACATCACACACAATTTTCAAATAAACAACTACATGGACATACTTATAATAATTTGTGTATATATTTTTTGTTTGTCTTCCATATTTATGTACTATACTTATTTATCTTATATCATTTTAATTAATACATAATAATAGTTATAAGTTAAATATAAGTCCAATTTCCACTGCCATAATGTGAATAGGTGTAATAGGTTGTCAGTCAACGCGTGTTATAATTGCAGGCAAAGCCTGGGATAAGCGTGGTGAGAATATTTTGTGTTAAGCATGAATTTTCTTCTATCTAGTCAATAAGATTATCATTTTCAATCTAATTGGTAATCATTTTACGATTTTTCTCATGTAAAAATTTCTCATAACTTTTTTATAATATACTCTTGAGCTTCTGTAATTTTCTTACTGATTTCTGTAATTTGAAATCTGCTCTGCTGATCAAATTTCTCATTCACAATCTCTAACTTACTTTTTGAGTGGGTGACTTTTCTTTCTGACCTATGTGCTGTCCAATTTATCACTTTTTAAGAAAAAAAAAAGGAAACTTATTGCATTTTATAATTTAGTTCAAAGGAAGTTATTCTCAAGCATTTATTTTTGTCAAAGTAGGTGTTATCCCTTATTAAATCGGATTGTGACTGATTGTCAGGGCAAAGTGACAAGTGCGCTCAGGAGAGCATACTTGGGTTGTAAGAACGTCGCTCACAGTAAGTGCGTAGAAAAAAAGAGAAAGAACAAAGTACAAAATAGTGTGGCTACGACCGACTGTCCCGATATAGTGTACAAACCTCGTTGGTCATAGTGTTCGAACCTCCAGGATGCTATAGACAATATAGATGAAACAATAGCGGTTTTAAAAAAGTTGAAGAGCTAGAAGGTTTTATATGTGCTATCTGTATGTAATGTGCAATGAAAATAGCGCTAGATTTTTGTATTGTGAGGGAATTATGGATAATATTTAGCTATTATGTATGTGTAATCCACGGTATTTACTTTAGAGTAGAGATTTAAGGAAAGTAATTAATACCTATACGTGAATCTAATGTAAATATGAAGAAAATCGCATGAAACCGATGTTTATTCTAGATTTTTATATGAAAATTATTTTTATACTCAAAAGTTGATATTTTTGGACTCTAATATTTATACGAATAGGTATAAATGTTGTATTTTTATAAAATAATAATAAGTAGGTAGTTTTTATAATCGATGGCGTGCTGTATCGTGATACAAATAGAGAAAACACAATATTTTGATACTAATTTTATCATCTAGGTTTCGTCTTCGAACCACAGGTATTTGTAAGTTTATATGTACGTAAATTTTAATTATTATGTACTTAGTATGTTACTGTTATTTAGAAGTATTGATATAGCCCCCGTATTTAAAGTATTCACAGTAATATTGTTAAGCTAATTGCCATCGAGTTATTATCATTGTAAAAATCATGTATTTTTAGAGATGTAGTGACTACCATTTTTATAAGTATCGATGCTATCCTTTGGTAATTTTTATCGATATATTAGATTGGTATTTATGGTGTTTCGTTTTCCCTGAAAATAATATGTCTAAATAGTCACATAATTCACAATATTTTATTTATTTCTTCATCGTGATCAAAGTCGATACATCTCTACACCACACAACATCGCTAAAAATAATGTGGGCAAATATTTAAACTCATTGTTTTAAACGTAAACCCATTTAATTATTATAATTAGTGAAATTAGACAAATAAGTGTAACTTATACGTTTTTGTTTTTAGATTTATATATATATTAATATATATTTATTATTTATATTTTTCGCTAAATGCTATAATGACTCTCATACATTTGCATGTCTAACTTACTATTCTATCTTCATATTATGCTTTCAGCTTTCTTTAACACACACAAAATTCTTGATTAACAAGGTAACACAGTCATTATTAGTTTATAAGACGAACCGGGTTTCTGAAAGGAAAATTATAATTCTGTAAAAACATTTTTTACGGTCGAGAATCGCATTACGATCAACATGTAACTTGACAGTGACCTGCAAATTGCCACTTTAGGGCATCCCCCTTAACATGAGTATCACAGCTTGAATTAGTGTGGTGATTAGCCTTTCAGGAACTAGGTGTTAGACCTAAAACTTAGTCTAGTCAATGATTCGGTTAGATATAAAGTCGTGTTGTATTTTTTAAAATCATTTTGTCGTTCGTATGATTTTTGAATATTATCTATAAAAAAGTCATGACGTTCTAAAAACTGCTGTTAGTTAAAGGACTCCTTGGCTTAAATCCTCCATGTCTTAGCACGCTTTGCCATTTTGTCTACGGTGGGAATCACTTGTACGCACCAATCGCTCGCTAAATGTGCTGTCTTTTTTCATTTAAACACGTATTTTAAATCCATCCCTTCTATATAGAATTTTACATCCATCCTCTCTATGTAGAATTTTACGAAAAATTAGAGTAGAGAAAAAAAAACGAAAAATTTAAGCTGCATTGATTGGAAAAATGTTGCATGTCTCAAAGATTTTTATGGATTTAGAATATTATCGATCACCTAACGTCATTATGCCGCTTCAATATTCATTCAATCAGTTCTATAGTCGATCTGATTTAGAATCAATTTGACAAATATAACATCATAGGCTTTGGCAACTAAACCGATTAAGTACCTTAAGAATTAGAAGTAAATCTAGTCCACAGTGTAAAGCAGTTTGTTCCAAATATATTTGTTCACACGACTTTTTGTTTCCATATCGTTTAGTTTATCAGTACCATCAGCAGCACAGTATTTTAGTGACCACGTGATGCTTCTCAGATGTCTGTCGACTGTCTCAAGTATTGGCCACCGTGGAGTAACCAAATGGAGAAATCATAACGATCGATATCCGACCCTGTCCAATGTGTGGATTTTAAAATGCATAATGGATTAGCATTAAAACTGTTTGTTTACTTCTGCGGTGCTATTCTGTAAAAATCTCACTCAATCGTGAAACCAGGTGAAGTGAGCTGTGAATAGTGACGGCTCATGCACTTTAAGCTCACTTCACCTATGTTTCGCGGTAAGATTTTTATAGAATAGACCGTATGAGTGGTCTGTGATGGTGAGACGTCAGCCAAAGACAGTGGACCTATGTCTGCGACGTGTCACGGTATGCGAGTGAGTAACGGTGCCCCCCGTCCCCTCTCCCCCCTCCCCCCCGTCCCGCCCGTGGTCCCCCGTGGTGTTGTAGCCGGCGCCACAGCTGAGCGCGTTGGATCGTTGCAGAATGATGTGGACGCGCCCTCGCCGGCCCCGTCGGAGCGGCCCTCTGTGCCGTCCGTCACGTCGATGGAGCACGGAGGCAGCGGCGGCTCGGCCGCGAGCCTGGCCCGCGCCGCCTGCGGCCCGGCGCTGGCGGGGCCCGGGCCGCCCGGGGCCGCGGCGGGGCCCGCGCCGCGCGCCTAGCCCCCGCCGCAAGGCCGCCACCGACCTCAACGAGAACTGCTGCGCCGCGCCTGCGCCTGCCGCCGGCCCCGGCTGCTGATCGTGCTCGACTAAAGCGAGACTGTCGATGGACTCCAGTGAAAGCTTTGCTAGCTGCGAAAGGATTCTCACCGTAATAGTTGCCGTTTTAGCGTGTATCCGATTCGTTTCGACAACTCGGTGTGTACATGGTGTTGGTAATCGACTGTTCGTCGTAGTGAAGATATATTTATGTTGAGGAACACGTCATGATCATCACTTGGAGCTTGCCGAGCAGCCGACGGTCTATTCAGTGTTGTCGACTAATATGTGTTAGTTCTCCAGTCTTTGTCGTCGCGTTCTTGACTCAATATTACTCAATTCACATTCCTGCTCATGACCTTTTCACTTTTTAAGGTATATACCTAATGTAAAAAAAAAAAATAAGTTGTAAAATTTGAAAAAATATAGCAAAACTTAATATAAATCTTTGGACAGGAGTGATATCGGTATTGGTGTTCAAAAATTATAGTCGGCAAATATTTACGTAAATTATAGTTTTAAGAATATTGAAGCCAGTGCGAGACGGGCTCAATTGGAATGTCAACATTAGTTGGTAAAAAAAATTGTAAGTGGAGAAAATTTTAAGTATTTATAAGGAAATGTAGCCTTATTTATCTACCTATTTGTTTTAGGATGACTGAAATAAGATTTCTGATATGCTTATATTCAATATAATTTATAATGTTTCATGTAATGAGCGGTAAATATACTGAGTCACATATATGCGTACCGCCAATCGTAATTCTAAGTATTGGGGTTTTACACGATAACCAAAGCATTCAGAAACTATATTTTAGTCAGTATTCCGAGACTGATAGAAATCTTAGCATTAACTACTATCTTAATGTTGTTTTAATAAACTATTTCATATGCACGTTCTATCAGTCTTAAGCTGTGTACGCCCAGGACAGAAACTGTTTAGTCAGAAACTTAAAAAAAAAATTGTTTCTAAAATTTAAATGTAAATTCGAATAATAATAAATTGCCAAAAGCTTAGTCTGCTTAAACCGTTGAACCTGTGTGTATATAGTCGATCATCAGGAACGTTTCCCTTAAGCTTAACTAAAAAAAAGGAGATTCTAATAAATATTGTAGGTACTTCCCAAATTACAATGTGTTCATTGTATACCTAGAGGTTGCTAGATTAGAGCGTATAAGTTCGTAATGTCTTCGAGTCGTGTTCAAAAGTAAAGAATCGAGAAAATTCGATGTATATAATCTTAAATGTAATCGATTTGCGAGTAGTATCGATGAAGTTTCCATTCCTTTTTAAGAAAAGTTAGTAATAATTATTATTCGCTTTGACAATTATGAAAAATATAATTGAACAGTGTATTTTTTCGAAATATAAAATTAGTTGTTTTTAATTAATTACGAATACAATTTTATTGTATTAATTATTAAATTATTTTCAGTGTAACAATAAATCGGTTGACACGTCACATTATTTGATTGCGTAATCCCTTGAGTTCTACTACAAGATTTTTTATTATTTTATATGGACGAGGAAGTCTTTTTTTAAATGTATTTTTTTTTACTCTATTGTACTACTCGAACAAATACAACAGAATGTGACATTGTTTTATTTTATTTTCTTATATTTTTTTTTTTTAAATAATGGTTGTTCTGTAACGAAGTCATATTGTGCATCGTGTAAAGACCAACCAAAAAAGCTTTAAGTTAAATTACATACAGGACAACAAATAAAATATTATCATTGATGCACAATCAGTGAGGATAAACAGCACTATCCCGCTGAGTAAAAAAATAAATTAAAAAAAATGGAAAAAAAATACACAATTTGATGATTGAACTGAACTCGATCATTTGTCCTTTTGAACAAAGTTGATATAGCCATTAGATATTAAAAACATTAAAAAGTGGTTTTGGAGATGCCGGGGATCGAACCCGGGGCCTTTCACATGCAAAGCGAACGCTCTACCACTGAGCTACATCCCCGTGTGTTTACTACAGCCGAATACGGTACAATGTTTGAAGTAATGTTGCCAAGACGCTCCACTATAACAACAGTGACCAATTTAATTTGATATAGTGGAAATGTAAACACTTGTGTACACATGTTTTTGGTTGTGTATTGTGTGTATTTCTATTTTCTTAATGTCCGTCGGGTATCATCGCATTTCCGAATACAAACGAATGCTAATTTCTATGTCCATCAATTATTAGATTTATCGTGTATATTAATTTGAATTCAGAACTAAGTACTTTATTATTGTTTTGTTTTGATTTCCGTGTAAACTATATAGGGATGGAAAGCTATTTTCCTATCTATCGTGGCTGCGACTCCTCCCATTTTTCAAATAAATTACATTAAGTTAAAAGATTATTAAAAACTCTATATACTTCAGAGTCGATCGAGAGCGTCCGGTCTGCGCCAAGTGCAAAGGGCAACTGATAGAAATCCGACAACCGACGAAACACGAAGTTTGCCGAGGGACATTAAGAAAATAAAAATACAGTATAAAAAATTCGACGCCTACCTCGTAAGCAATTGCTTACACGTCAGTGTGTTCCTGAGTTCTGTTACGGGGCGGTTTAGTATTTTTTTCCTACCGTAATCGGGATAGACATTAGTATTATGTGGTGGGATTAATTCTTTAATTACTGTAAGTTTTATCATACAGTCTGCTTGATACTTACGAGTGTATCCGGTTATACAAGATCGAAAATAAGATTTCCTATTACGAATCCTGACGAATTCCCCATAGGTGGTTGTCATTGATCTAGGTTTCAAACTCAAAACTCAAACTACTTATTTCAATTAAACCATTTAGAGGCAATTTTGAACTGTCAAAGAGTCTGTCAGAAAGTTGAAGCTAATTGCCCATTCCAAAACGTAGATCTCTATGGAGAAGAACGGGCAAGTAACTCGGTTTGTTTTTCTGCAATAGATAGATGGCATTAAATCTATTAGTACCAACTGTGGATGGCAACCAACGTAAAATTACATATTTATGTATTGCAAAAACCATGTAGTCTTGTCTTGAAATACGCCTTATGTTTTTGTAATACGAGTGTCATTACAAAAATATGTGACAGGTATGTAAAATGTATGAAAAAAGTTACTATTTCTTGGAATCTTAAGCGAGATGTTTTAAGGGAAGTTATAATCAGACTTGCAGATCATAACCATTTACTAACAAATGTCTTGGAATGTCGAGTTACGCGAGGAATTGAATTACAAAACACTACGATAAGCTTGTAGAATTAGCAATAGTCGTTGGTCTTCCAATAAAGATACGCATTGTCGAATAGGAAAAACAATGAGCCATGTTTGGTGTTTTCGGAAAACAAACTGGTCTTTGCTTGGCTGTTAATTTTACAACTGACCTACCTACTAATAGTTCTCATCTTATTTGCGTTTTCGAGTTAGGAACTTGAATACAATTGAGTTATTGAGAATTTGTATTTGTTTCGTGGCTTCTGTGACTGTGGCTCGACACGTAGATGTTAGAAACAAGTTTCCGACTTTCCGAACATCATTGCGGGCTTTGTTTTTTGTGGAATACCTAATAAGAAACCTACAATAGGATATATCACACGACTGAAATAATAGACGGGTATAAATAGTTGGGTGAATTGCTGCTCTTCATTGGACTTCCATCGTACCTACCTTCTAGATGAATTCACGAACGTAAGTCGACTCGAAACTTAGAACCCAGTCGTAGTGGTTTATTAATGCGTGTTTTTGCACCATCGCGGTAGGGTCTCTATCTGAAATCTCTCCCAAGAGCTTCGGTTTCAACTTCGTAGGAAATAGCACGTGCCATTTTGGTCAGGTCACTTAATCTTATCTACTAATCGGATCGACAAGAAAATCATCCTGGTTTACATTCTAATGTATGTTACAGGAGTCGTAAAAAAAACTATTTCTGATTGCAGATATAAATATTCCCGTGTACAGCAAAAAGGTTTTTATTAAGGTATTTATTTTTAATTTAGATAATTTGTGTCTTTGTGATTCGTGCTGTTGAGGGTAAATAAAAATAATTTTGGGTACTCATAGGTGGGTATATAATTTCTTTTATTTTTTCTAAAATACTATTCATTTTTTGTATACTTAATAAAAATATAACAACAATATATTTTCTTTACATAAAAAATACATGGAAAAGCATTGACTAGGTAGCATGTAAAAAGAATATAAATAAAATTATCAGAGATTTCAATGCAGATAACACTTAGATTATAGTAACGTTTTGTATAGTATGGCAAAGATCAGACATCATTCGGAAATCTCATTCACATAATATTTTCTCATTTCAAGCAAAGAATTGGACAATTTAAGTATTACGGTGTACCCATTGGTTTGCGACTCGTGATGTAACTCTTCATAACAATAGCAACAATGACATTAGTTACACAATTAATCGAAACTAGAACAGAAAAAACTAAGTAGGTACCTAGGTAAACAGGAAACGTGATCGAAATTTATAGGTACCTACGTTGATCTTAAGCAACATTTTCCGGACAGGAAAAATTTAATAAATAGGTATAATTCTCTCTTACATCATATACATTCGGATTGTTTTTGAAATATTTGTTACGACATTCGATTTTGGCTTATTTTAACGTAATACCTCCATCTATAACGTACGTTGAACCAGTAATACTTTTCGCTTTATCACTGACCAAAAACGCAATCAAGGCGGCCACTTCATCTCCTTCCACTGCCTTCTTCATAGGCATGTTACCGACTACATTAGCGACGAACATAGACAACTGCTCTTCGGTCAGTCCAATATTCTTCAACAAGTTCGTTTTCACAAATCCAGGGTTTACAGAATTCACTCTTACGCCATCTGGGGCCAACTCTAATGCAACGCATTTAGTAAAATGATCTAATGCAGCTTTCGAGATGTTGTACGCTAAGGCCATCGTACTGGGCTTAGTCCCAGCGATACAAGAAATGTTAACAATACAACCTTTGCTTTGAATCAGGTGTGGAGTAGCCAGCATCGTCAATTGGTACACAGATCTCATGTTAGTGTTCATTACTTTGTCGTACGTTTCCATGGACGAGTTTTTGATTCCGCCCATCCCAATAACTCCGACATTGTTCACTAAAACGTCCAGTCTTCCAAAGTGTTCTATTGTTTCGTTGATTATTCTTTCAGCATCAAGGTCTTCTGTGACGTCCGCGGTAATAGCAAGAGGTTTTATACCTTTAGTTTTCTCGCAGTATAGGGCTATTCTCTTGAGGTTTGGGTCTTTTCGGCCTACAAGGGCGAGTTTGGCCGATAGCTTGGACAAGTAGATGGCTGTTGCTGCACCGAGACCGGAACTGGCACCAGTAATTAGAATCACTTTGTCGTTTAAGTCCATATTGTATGGTTTGTTTAGATTGTTTTTGTTAACTCAAGGTCGAACAGCTGTTTAACTACACGGACAAGCGTCGAGTTAACGCGCCTGCGTAACCTAACAAATTGATGTGGATGTTGCCAGTAGGTATTTATACTTTTACCTAACTTTCAGATTTCACTCTCAATAATACTAAGTACCTACTACTTACGTTATCATGTCAGTATACCTAAATTGTCGTTGATAACGTAATAGTCGGTAATGCTGGGCTTATTTTATCAGTTTTCAGCATCAATAATATGCGACTCAGTGCTCATGGATCGATTCGTCGATCTTCAATTTTAGATGTTCACTTTTACCTACTTGTAGGGACATGGATCGAGATATATCAGTGAGACGTTGGCGTCTGTGGCTGTCTGAATGTGCTTCGAATGCTTGTTTGATTCAAGCACATGCGGTAAAATGATGTCCATTAACGTTTCAATGATATTTGAGTACACATTATTGCACGTAACCAAGAATACTGAAAAGCTACTAAAATAGTAGTTTATTTATAACCTGGCAACACAGCCTTAAACAAAATTCCGCGGATCGGACTCAATACCGAGGAAGCGGCACGTGATCATGTGATCCAACGATATGTAAATATATCGTGGTTTTATTCTGCCCAAGTTTGTACGTGCACATGACCAGGCTCATATTTTGTAGTGATAAGTTAAATTCTAGATACAAATTCGCTTCACGTAGGTACGTATTTGTATCGCCTCTTGCTGGAAAAAATGTCTCCTAATTTTATATTAATCGTCTCTGGTTGGCGTATATAAAGGTTTATGTGTTGAGGACGGGTAGTAGCCTCCTTGTTTGCTTACTTAATGAAATAACGGCATCCCTTTATGACAATAGTTAACACAATAGGTACCTATACTTAGCTAAATTGTATAGTAGATAACTAATCAATCTTCTGAATTATTTACTTCTATGAAAAACTCCATGTGATAGTAATTATCACATTTGTCCAATCTTAATTTATGATTCTAATCTGCTAGCTCTCCTACATAATATTAAATAAATATATTGAGTATATTACCGATAATATTTTCGACGCAAAATTTATTGTCGCTTTTAATTCGTCTAGTGGTCGCAAGCGCCGCTGCTGAGAATAGGTTTGATTCCCAGGCAAGAGGGGCAAATTGTTATTGCTTTTTTCCAACCGGGAACGAAGTCAGACCGGTACATTGTGCCCGGTTGATGACAATAGGCTTGCCCTCGCCGTATTCGTTAGATACTTATATATTTAAGTAGTTTCTGCCTGCGGCTTTACCCGCGTGGAATTCGGACGTTATCCCACGGGAACGTGCTACCGGGATACAATTATCTTATGTCCTTACCCAGGCCACGGTTTATATGTGTACCAAATTTCATACAAATTCGTTCAGTCGTTTTTGCGTAATTGAGTAACAATCATCCAAACTTTAAATAATATTATAAAATTTGTAGAAAATTTATTTACTAATTACTCTATTTCAAGTACGATTAATTAATTTGTATTCTGCTTCTATTTGTAAAACAGGGAAGATATTATTCTTCGAAGCATTCGTTTCGCATTCCAACAACAGTAGGTTGTACTATGGGTTCTATTATATTACTCACATTGACAAACAGCACGAGCAGAGAGGCTAACCTACTCTATTTGATACATAGTTCTTCCATTTTTCGATAGATGGCGCTGTGCGCTGACGTCACGTTTCTGAATCGCGGTGTTTAGATTCTCCGCGAGTGAATGACCACCCAAATTTTTCAGTTTTTCGGTATCGCTTCTCGGCCTTTTGGCTAAGATCAAAGTGTAGTATCTGTTCTTTTCAGCTTAATATCTGAAAGTTCCCTCACTGAGGGACCAGTATATTAATCTGATTTTTGTAAGCTGACGGGATGTTCGGGGCTCGCTCCACTCCCGTCGCGGGTCGGCCCGGCATTGCAGTGCCGCCGGGATCGGCCCATATAAGTACCTTGTCAATTTTCAGCTCGCGACCTATTATTATACTCTATGTCGCGACCGCTGCGGGTTCACCTGCTGCACGACCGTCAAGACGGTTCTTCCACCCGTAGTTGAGATTGGAATTATAATATGTTGTCTAAAACCAAATTTAACTTTAAAATAAAATAAAACCAGCCAAATGCGAGTCGGACACGAAGGGTTCTGTACCGTATTAAGATCAAGCAAAAAAAAACACCATTCTTGTATGCTTATATGGCCCCCTTTAATTGTTAAAACACATAGGTAGTCAATTTTCCTATGTAACAGCAGATTTTTTCCCCTCCGTATCAAAACGTCCTAAAAGCAAATGGTCCTAAAAACAAAAGAACGGAAATGGTACAGTCCTACCATTAACATAGTAGTTGAAAAACATGTTCTGCTATACATTCCAACTGCAAATGTAAGTTTGTACGTACAATATTGAGAGATTTATCATGTTAATCTAAGACCATAGACTTCTTATAGGTTTTACTGTAATCCATGACTAAAGAATAATTCTGTATTTTTTCAAAATTTTAGGCTCAGTAGTTTTGGAAAAAAGGTAAATTTTCATCAATTTCCTTAAATATCTTAAAAAATATTTCATTTTAAAATTAAGAAAAAATAATATTTTCGCGATAAACCCTTTCATTTGATATGTCACACGGTACAGCTCGCAAAACTTTATATTTTCCTTTTTTTGTTTTCCTCCCAAAAGTATATTCAAAATTAATTAATTTACGTTACACCTCCGTGATTGGGTCACAGAAATACATATGTGTACCAAATTTCAACCATACTTTCGTGTGTACTTCAGTCATATCATTGTAAACTAAGTATTTATATTGCTTCTTACTCTAAGGCGATGTGTTTTAAATTTTATTGTTTTTGCTGTGCCCTACAGGGTCCGTAATTGTATCTTAGCTTTAAGCCACTGTAACACCTTTATACCTATATTATGGATTGCAAATAAATATATGAATATATGAAATAAATAAATTGGTCCAGTAGATTCGGAGCAAATCGGCTGTGACAGACAGACAGCCAGTCAGCCAGACACACGAGTTATCCTATAAGGGTTCCGTTTTTTTCTTTTAATCCCATGTAATACTACAAACAATCTCATGCAGTCGTAGATCTCTTCATCAATTTAACAAAAAACGCCCTATTGACGCAGACTACTTTTTACACAGTCGGGATTTTGATTTTTTATTTGACACTTAGGATTTTTTTATCATTTCTTATAGCAAATTACATTTAAACATATAATTTGTGTATGTTTTTGTAATCACAATATACCCAGTGACACTCGCGCAATAAAGACGACTCTGACGGCATATCATTTTTACCAAAATCGGTTCAACAGTTTAGTAATTGCGAGGAGACATACATACATACAGGTCAAACACATAACCCTCCTTTTTTGGCTTCGCCTCAGTCTGTTAAAAACTGATAGTGATTTTTCAGTGTTACTGTACTTTACAAGTAGGATGTTCTGCTTGTAGGACCATTTGCTTATAGGACGTTTTGATACGGAGAGATTTTTTTTTTCACGATTTCAAAATTGGTCCCACTCCCATAGTAAAAGTTATTTAGATCGATGGTCTAAAGCAGCGGTTCCTAAACTTTAAAGGATACGGAACACTCGACAAATCCATTTCATTTTATGGAACATTCGACGATAACAAATAATAAGAAATAAACTTGCCGTGGAATAAACTTCTAGTAGATACCTTAAATTACTTTACAAGATGTTTCTCATCACAGCAATTTTTTTTGCTCTTTTCGTCTCAATGGACTTTTCACACGATATTTCTAATTACCAAATGAATCCCGATGAGATTTTTCAACAGGGTTTTTTTCGCAGAAAATGTCTTTTTCCTTAAGATTTTAACTACTGTTTTATTAATATTTTTTCATATCCGACTGGTAATTTCAGAGATTTGCGCAATCAAACAAACAAACCAATCAAGTAAACAAACTCTTCAGCATTATTATATTAGTGTTGATTATTTAAAATTTCGGATTTCCGCAACCTTTGTGACTTTTCTACGGAAGACCAGCGATTTCTAAAGTGAGTTCCGCGGAACCTAAGGGGGTTCCGCGGAACTCACTTTAGAAATCGCTGGTCTAAAGCATCTCTTAAAGTTTCTAAAGTTAATTTTTAACACCTTGTAAAAGTATGTATTAACTATTTCGTGGACCTTAACTGATGTAATGTGGGTGCCGTTTTGTTTTGATTGATCAACATGAGTTTAATGGGTTTTTATTATAAGTACCTAAAGTTAATTTATACAAAACTTTTATATTAATAGGACATCCTACCTTTTTTGCCAACTGGAACTCTTATGATAAAACAAGCAAGATTGTAATGCTGCTAAAGAATTGCGTAGAGTCGAACCAAAACCCGACAAACTATCCCAGTTCCTACATATTTCACAGGACCTCCGACGAGGATATTTCCACAACTAATCTAGGTTCCTATTGATACATAAATTTATTCATCTTGTCATTTATCGTGAATAACGGATTGGCTCGTGTGCCTGCCCCCACGAGCCTGACCTCGGTTGACATAATGATTTACAGAAACAAAACTATCGGCCGCAAACGTGACCGAGGCTTTATGGAAATTTAAATGTTGTCTATTGTTCTTTTATTGTTATTTTGCTATTTGAATTTGGAGCAAGGAAACGCTGGTAAAAAGAAAAGGTTTTATTGAGAGGTAGTTAGGATTCCTAAATGTTTTGTAGGACAGAAGTTGCTGTATAGGTTCGAACTTTTGGAATTCTATAATGCTGTTAACTATGTAGGTAGTTTATGTATAAATAAGTACTTAAATAGCAGGCGGTGACCATTAATTAACATTAGATTGTTTAGCTTATAGCACTGGAAGTAAATTCCAGTTTAATTACCGCTCCTAATCCAAGCTCCTTTAGAAATTCGCGGAGCCAATAATCACTAGGTATCCGAGCGTTAACGTCAAGTATGCAATATTAGGAAAAACAACTTAAACCTGCATTACAGTAACAATCTAAATCATGCGATATCCGGGCCAAGCCATTCGTCTTAGGACTACATTTACATATAAAACATTCCAATATATCAATTCGGCCTCGAAATGCAATTTGTGAATGGTGGCCATAAATAACTATTTTCTATTTGACACATGGCGACCCTTCGTTTAGGCTGGCAATACCGTGGTGTGTTTTCCCGCCATTATTTGACAGATGCGTTTCCTTCGGCTGGTAACCGTAAAGGATTTTTCAAGCGGCTCCGAAATCAAATCAAGTGTGAAATTCAATTGGATGCCCATACATATTTTTACTTTGAAAAATGTTACAGGGTCTGGGATTTTAGTTTGACATATTTTCTGTTTCGTGAATGTATTTGTGGCAATATGTGTTTGTGGGAGTGAGTTCCTTTAAAAGCGGATTGAGTTGAGTTTGATTTGCAGAGTAGAAATTATAACATATTGTAATTAGTTGCTCTTAGGAAGTTTATGTATAATCAGTAGAACAATTCAACCAGTCTCCTTGGACTCAGCTTGTCACTTGATAATTGCTACGCGGAGTACCTTCCTTATATGAAAACGACATTTGAAATCTAACTGAAAAAAAAAAAACGGTTATGATCTTTATTGATAAACAACACATCAGATGCATATTCTGCCCAAAACATACCGTAAATTAGTAAAAAAAACCAAGTCAGCCGAACTAAATATCACAGGTAACTTAAAAACTGCCCTTTTTCCTCAAAATGGCCTCAATTTCTCACCGGATTGACAGCGATAGATCGTCGCAGCAAGACTTTATATCTAGTGGCGGTGTTAGTATAAAACATTCAGCTTAATGTGGCTTCGCGAAGCATGGCGCAGTTAGCGGGATGTATAGCGCGCTGGAGCTGATCTATCGAGTAATCAGCGGATTGCCAACATATATATGTGCTGTAAACATGGAAGGAAACGAAACGGAAATGGTTTCAGATGTTAATTGTTAACGGTAGTGGCTTTTTTTTCGCAGGTTATTTTTTACAGTTGTAATGGCAATCATATCATTTGGTTTAAATATTTTTTTTTTTTTATTATTTGTATTTTATATAGATTCTTTTATATTTTGTGAGAACGTTGTATGCTTAATACAGGGTGGCAGGGACATCGACGCGAAAACTGTTACCATAGATTCAGTACATGGTTCTAAACCGTTACGTTGACATTTTTCGTCGGTTATAAAAAAAAGCTGTTTCATAGAAAATTGCAATACCTACGCGGTCAAAATGTATGAAACAGCAGATTTTTTTAAAAAGAACCTGTATACTGTAAAGTAGTCGATTTTCTATTTTGTTAAGTACTTGTTGGCCTACACTATCCTCCCTTACCTATTAACACTGTTATTTGAATGCATGCATGCATAACGATACCGGCAGCGATGGCTGCCGACAGAATGCGCTTGCATGTAAATATATTATTTATTGTCCATGTAGTGATGCCGAAGGATGCCGTGCCCAGCGTTTTTCCAAGTGTTGCCAAAACTACTGTTTTCATTATAAAGTCTAACAACAAAAAAGTGACCTAGTACCTACCCATTTAAAACATAAACCTACGGTACGAAAAGGTTAGGTAATGCTACCTTTTATTTTTAAGGAATTTTCCAAATTGGCAATTGCTGAAGGGCAGTAAATTAAATGTAAATAATATACAATTTGTAATTAAAACAGAGCGCGAGAGAATTTTTCTCAATTCCGCCGCGATCCAATAAAGAAATGCAAATTGGGTGCGGCCAAGAGTTATTGCTTCGTAGGGATGTGGTATGCTCGATGTCGATATCGATGAATTGTGATGTAAGAATGCACGTAGGTAGAAAAAAATCACAGCGAGTTTTGTGATAAAATTTTAAATAACAGTTGCGTGGGTTGCATGTTGTCTGGTAGCTTTTCGTTGAGGTTAATATGTTTAGAGCATTATTTGCACAACCGCTAGTTAAAACGACATAACTACTATGAACATTGTAATAGCCTCACAGTAACTCTTTATGTGCTTGATGCAATGTAGCTATGTGCCTCAGGTGAGTATCGATAATGATACTTACCCATCACTAAACGAGACCCCTAGTGTCGATTGTAAAAAAGTTTTTACAGCTAATTCGGGGAGCTCCCGGCACTAATTCTACACTTTACGACCACGCACCGACATTGTCAATCTATCCGCAAATGAACAGCCATCTTTGTTTTACTGTCAAACTGTTTATAGCATTTGATTAGCTTTTTATTTCCTTACAAGATTTGTTTTAAAGTTAATCGTGGAATAGGGCGTTTTTTCTTTTTTTTTCTTGTGTTTTTGCTTAGATCTTCAGGAAACGTGGTTGATTCGATTTTGTTGAAGGTAACTTTCGTTTAAAAATGAACCATAAAAAAAATGTGCATGTGTGTGAGAGAGGTCGTACCTATTGTAGCCCCTAGGCCTTATTAAATTATTTTTGTTGACCATAAAAGTGATTTTGGAGATGCCGGGGATCGAACCCGGGG
The DNA here is from genome assembly GCA_916610215.1 of Omphaloscelis lunosa. Classification (NCBI taxonomy): domain Eukaryota; kingdom Metazoa; phylum Arthropoda; class Insecta; order Lepidoptera; family Noctuidae; genus Omphaloscelis; species Omphaloscelis lunosa. The sequence goes on along the minus strand of OU744265.1, from coordinate 5,789,059 downwards.
CCTTTCACATGCAAAGCGAACGCTCTACCACTGAGCTACATCCCCACGTTGTAAGAGTAAGAAATATTACCTATTGCTATCAGTTACACACTTAAATAAACATGGGTACATTACGTAGGTTACAAATAAACGAAACATCACACTCACACGTATTTTGCAAGGGGGTAAGCAGAAGTGTACGTACAGTATATTCACATTTCGCGAATATCAGTGATCAGAGTAGGTAGATTGATTTGGGGTCAATGAACTGGCACGTATATATTAGTATCGATATGCCTCCGGGATTCCGGGATTTTGAAATTATTAAGATTTTTTTAAGGAATTTCAAATGTAAAGTGTAGAATAAAGAATACATCAATATGAATAAGAAATGTTTAACTCTTGCTGTTATTGCATTGAATGCGAAAAAATATTAAGAAGTATAAAAATATATTTTTATTTATTTATTCAAGAATAGCAACAATTACAAGCAGCAGATAATATACTTACAAGAAATAACTACTAAATTAGTCATATTATGTAAGGTTCGAATGGACGCACAACAGTACGATTCACTTTATTACTTGATAAATAAGAAAAAAAAAAACAATTTTAAATGTTTATCCATTCTACAAATGTCTAATGTAGTAGTTTAAAAATCCTTACTTCTACAATATTTGATTCAATCCCGTAAGTACCAAAATGGAATCCCGGAAAAAAAGCTTATCCAAGTTACGATTTCAATGACTATTTATGATGCGAGTACGTAAAATCAATCTACCTACTCCGATCACTGGTAATAATAGACGAATTCTGAAGTAGGCGTTAAACCCCTTCAAAGAAATTTCCGTGTAGGAGTACCGTGATCCGCGTCGTTCTTTGAGGGAATGGGTAGGTGAAAAGTATGTGCGCCTTTGACCTCTTTCACCAGGGAGAGTTATAAAATGTTAAGACCAGGCACTCCAAAGACAATTTCCACGCAAACTCCGTCCCACTGCACTCCACCACTGAACTATGTGTTAAACGCTAACACATCAGTAATAAAGTTGAATATCGCGTGCGCTGTTTGGTCGTGTTCGAGCACGGAACTAAATGTCGTAAGTCTCAATTCTTATTTCGTTTATAACTAAAGTAATAATTGATCTAGAGAAAAAAATATCTTATATTTGGATAATAAATTATTTTCTTTACTGTCAATAATTATTTTAGACATAAAAACCGAGTAATCTGGTTTTTGTTTCAAATAATCTTTAAAAAGGATTTGGATAGAGCGAAAATGTTCCAATTACGTAACTGTGTTATATTTGGAAAGAAAAAGATCCAATAAATCAGATACTAGAGTTTCATTTTGATTGTATGCGTGACTTTTTCAGAATATTAATGCAAATTAATATACAATTTAGGTAGCCTCCTCTTAAAATAGTAGCGAATTTTGTAACATTTTTACTCCTGCAGTTATCCTCTTGAATTAAGACTCAAGAGGATGGCTACAGCTATCAATATGTTTGCAAAGCGTGGTAATTTTGACCGTCAACTGCAGTGATCATACTGATCATAGTGTAAGCCCTTATAGGCCCCCGTTTCTTAACTCACTTTAGCTTCAGAAATCGGATGTGAGTGTATTAAAGAGAAATCAATGGTCTAGTTGAAACCCAGAAATTCTTAAAACTTTAACTTTAGGAGGATAACCCAATTTAATTAATATTTTGTTGTAGGTTAATTGATTGTCTACAATAGGTAGGGTATTAATGCGGCGCCCCACCGCTGCGCACGGAAAGATTACGCACGTGTGTTTAGTTTCGCTTTGCAAGAAAATGTATATGATATGATAACGTCTATTGCAACCCACGGACACGCTACGCACGAATACATGACTAATGACGTCATTGCTACAGGCATGGCTTGCTCGAAAAAAGCGCCCACGCAGCTCAACGCTGTCAACGCTATGCGCACGGAAGCGTGCGTCTGCATCGCTTCACTGCGGGAGGTGGGACAATATTCGTGTATAGTGTGTGCTCAGTCAGTGGAAACGTAGACCCACGTTGTCAAACAAACGAACCCATGCAGCTAAAATGAGCCGCGTGCCCGTGCACAGCGTGCACCGCGGTGGACCAGCGCCTTTAGTTACACTTCTGCCTAAGTTTTCAGAGAAAATATGCAAACATTATGTTATGTTATTTTGTATTGTATGCATAATCAATTTCCATCCCTATATTCAATATTCAAGCTAATTACACTGAACATAATGCAATAAATTAAATTGGAGATGCCGGGGATCGAACCCGGGGCCTTTCACATGCAAAGCGAACGCTCTACCACTGAGCTACATCCCCAAGTACTGAGACCATGTAATTTTACAATGTAAGCTTAAATTGAGTAGAAACAGTGTTAAAATAAAGTAAACACTGTAATTAATCCATTGTTCAAAACTTACTAATGAACTTATGCATACGAAACAAATGACTAACAAGAAACAGCTGTTTTCAACAAATTTCTTGTACCTAGTCAGCACACTAATTGCGTAACTTATTTTCGTAAACAATTATGACTAATTTGTTTCATTTTGACAGTTCAACAACATTCATTGCGTTATTTATGTTGTTGAGCAGATTTTTTTTCCAACTTATGAAACAATGGATTAGCAATCTGTTTCAAATCGAAACAGATTGTGATTGTATTGTATTACGCAATTAGGGTACAGGTAAAGATACCAATCGGGAAAGTGTGATTTTTTGAAAATTAAGGTAAAATTTGGATATTTAAAATATACCTTTTACCTTTTCAAATAAAGCTATTAGGAGCCCGAAAAGGTATCACAGATTGCCTATCTGCCATTTAGCCAATAATTATTCTACCTATTATATAGGTACGTAAAAATTATAAAGCCGAATGTTCACATCACTCCGAGACTGTGGAAAACACTCATCCTGAACTACCAAAAAACTTAGACACTAATCTACATGGTCCTCAATGGCCTGACCAAGTTTATGTCTGGACTTTAAAAGAGACTCCGACCTCCGAGTTTGTTTCGGCCTTTCTTCTTAGAGTAGTCAGATACGATACGCGGAACTCATCTAGCTTATTTTTAATATGACATGTAAAAGTTTATTTAGTTTGTAGTTTTTTTATGCCTAATTTGTACGCCTTGCACGGCAAAACATAGTGATACAACGCACATTTCATACCATGTACTATACTACCTATGTTCAACAAATAAAATACTTTGACTTTGATTCCGATATCCTTTTTACAGAATAATTCATCATTTTTTTTATCATTTAATTTCCAATTTTCTTTCCAACACCAACTAAAAAGGTCAATAACCTCGACTGAAAATGCGCAGACCATCTATTTAATACGCACAGACCATCCTTAATATACGAAATTACCATAAACCCATAGCGGTATATAGTGCAGGGTTAAATCCCTCATTGAGTCGTGAATATATTTTTATGGTGCTACAAGAATGCCATGAGTTTCCCCCTGACGTGATCATGATTTACTGAAGTTCCTCGCGATAATTATGTCTTAATATCAGTGTTAATGTAGATAGTTATGGATTTTTGGGGAGCTGTCTCGAGGCAGAAATACCTCCTATTAGTGAAGAATTTTTCATAGGTATTTAGTTTAGGTACCTATGATATTTTTTTTTTCTGTGAGTAGGTTTGTTCAAACACTTCGTAATCATAATCGTCGTCGTTCGTCGTATCGTCGAAGTCATCTATTTCTGAGCGAATTTTGTGAGTTTGTATATGTGGAGGGTAATCTCCGAAACTAAAAACGAAAAATTATTTCACCATTTGAAAGGTAATTTTTCCAGATGGACATAGGCTATAAATAATCAGCCTATAATGTTACCACTGCTGGGACTCAGGCCTCCTCTCGGTGAGAGGGAGTGGGCCGTGATCTACCGCGCGGGCTCAGTGCGGGTTGGTAGATGTCACAATGTCTTCGAATTTTTAGTTCTAGGACATGCCGGTTTCCTCACGATGTTTTCCTTCACCGTTTTGAGAGCAGTGGTGATGAAATAATTAAGACAAAGTTAAGCGCCTGTCTGGGTTCGAACCTACGACCTACAACTTGTAAGTCGCGGCCGTTACCACTGGGCCACCACTGCTCTAAAGAAAGATGTACTTGAAACAATTTTTATTAGATTACTGCTCGGAACTTTTGCAGTCTCACTGTCGTGAACAGAATAACATCACATGTAAATTGCATCCGTAGGAAGCTGGGGTGGGTCGCTAGTACTTAATAAACGACATGAGGTCGCGTTTCTTAACTGACTGCTCTGAGAAGAAAGGCCTAAATAAACTCAGATGTTTGAAAAACTATGTTTTAGGCCGTATTTTCGGCGGCAGGGGGCAGCAGGGCGGCGGCGACAGCGGTGCGAGAGCGGCGCGAACAAATGCATAGTTTTATCTGTTTTCGATGGCAGCGCGGGGAGCGAGAACAGTTCCCACTGCTCACTGCCGCCGAGAATACGGCCGTAAACTGAAAATTAGGTTAGGTTATAGGTAGGTACCTCTACGCACAGAGTTCCGGATCAACCATAGGTGATATTCAGTGACTTTCTCAAAGGAGATGTTTGATTTTGGGCCACCTCTGTGTACACTACATAGATAAAGAGGAAAAAAATAGGGGATTGTCATAAAAATACAAAAAAAATCATTTGAAGACGAGTACAGCCATACAAAAATGATTAAATTGGGAAGATTTTTAATAATGTAACCCTGTTCTTAGGGCAGCCATGACGGTTGGGTTTGACATGACGTTCGTTTGACAGTTTTAAGTTTCGTGACGTGACGTCTAGGTACGTCTTTCTTTGACTTTGTATTTGATTGAGTCGTTGTCAATATAAAAAGTACTCTGTGGTCGTTGTATACCATGGAACACAATTTACCACTACGAACATTGATTGATTGCTTCTCTGTTGACCCCGGCTTGGTTATATGGTTTATGTTTCGCCTGTGGTTTGGCTTCCGTCGTGTTTTCGTGGTATTCTACAATATAGGTCAGTTTCAGGTATGTCCCCTTTAACCCGTACTTTTACTTGTTGTTTTGTTCAAATGCTATTTCTATGTGATGTTTTCTTCCCTTGAGCCCAGGCGACAGCCGAGACCCCTCTCGTCTGTCGGCCTGGCTATGGTGCTTCTTAAAAACGTGATCGGCACTGACGTATTTATTGAACGATCTTGTATGAATATTCTAACACCTTTTAACTCGATTCTTATATCGTTTATTGACAATGGCGTGCCTACAGTGCACCTCTGTAATAGATGAAAATGAACAATGTTATATTACCGATGATATGGGTCCCGAAATAAATTCGGTCATCGAGCGGAATCTTGGTGAAATAAAATGAAATTATTTATTCTGTAAATAGGATATCGGAATCACATTTATGGTCATCAGGTAAACATATTTTATTTGTTTTCTATACTGTAAAATCTTACACTGTTTAACCTCTTTTTTCGTTTTTTTTCTGGTTAATATAAATGTAGTAATGTGCTAACAATGCAAGAAATGTCTTCTGATAGTGCTCTGGCACACAATCATAAACTCCAGCATTCCCATGATAGCAATGTTTGTGTTTGGTGTAGAACATCTTTGTTTAGGAGGCATGCTCACTCTATTCCCGAGGGTTCCGAAAGACAACATATTGCTGAAACAATTGCTCCAACAGAGGTAAGCACCTTTTTGTTTTCTTTTTTATTCATACAAGGTAAGCATTAATATAAAAATGCAGATGTTGTTGTTGTTGTTATGATCCAAGACATTTATCTAAATAACAACCTATATAGAAGTGTAGTTATTAGCATTGACTGCCTCGTCGGTCTAGTAGTAATGAGTTTTAACTGCCTCATCGGTCTAGTAGTTAATAGCGTTAACTGCCTCGTCGGTGTAGTATATTAACTACAAGGCCGATGAGGCAGTCAACGCTAGTTAATACTACACCGACAAGACAGTCAACGCTATTAACTGCAAGACCGACGAGGCAGTCAACACTAATAACTACTGGACTGACAAGGCAGTCGACGCTAATAACTACTAGACCACGAGACAGTCAACGCTATTAACTATTATAACAACGAAGCAGTCAACGCTAGTAACTATTAGACCGACGAGGCAGTCAACGCTACTAACTATTAGACCGACGAGGCAGTCAACGCTAGTAACTGCTAGACCGACGAGGCAGTCAACGCTAGTAACTATTATACCAACGAGCCGGTCAACGCTAGTAACTATAAGACCGACGAGGCAGTCAACGCTAGTAACTATAAGACCGACAAGGCAGTCAACGCTAATAACTGCTAGACCGACAAGGCGCTCAACGCTAGTAAGTATTAGACCGACGAGGCGGTCAATGCTAGTAACTATTAGACCGACGAGGCAGTCAACGTTAGTAACTATGAGACCGACGTGGCAGTCAACGCTAGTAACTATTAGACCGACGAGGCAGTCAACGCTAATAACTGCTACACCGACGAGGCGGTCAACGCTAATAACTGCAAGACCGACGAGTTGGTCAACGTTAATAACTACTACACCGACGTGGCAGTAAACGCTAATAACTACTAGACCAACGAGGCGGTCAAAGCTAATAACGGTTAGATCAACGAGGCGGTCAACGCTAATTACTACTACACCGACGAGGCAGTCAATGCTATTAACTATTAGTTCAACGAGGCAGTCAACGCTAATAACTGCTACACCGACGAAGCAGTCAACGCTAATAACTGCAAGACCGACGAGGTGGTCAACGTTAATAACTATTACACCGAAGAGGCAGTCAACGCTAATAACTACTAGACCAACGAGGCGGTCAAAGCTAATAACTACTAGGCCGGCGAGGAAGTCAATGCTAATTAATGCTACACCGACGAGGCAGTCAACGCTAATAACGGCTAGATCAACGTTGCGGTCAACGCTAATTACTACTACACCGACGAGGCAGTCAACGCTTTTAACTATTAGACCCACGAGGCAGTCAACGCTATTAAATGCTACACCGACGAGGTAGTCAACACTAAAAACAACTAGACCGACGAATCAGTCAACGCTTATAAATACTAGACCAACGAGGCAGTCAACGCTGTTAACTATTATACCAACGAGGCAGTCAACGCTAGAAATTATTAGACCGACGAGGCAGTCAACGCTAGTAACTATAAGACCGATGAGGCAGTCAACGCTAGTAACTGCTAGACCGGCGAGGCACACAACGCTAATAACTACTAGACCCACAAGGCAGTCAACTCTATTAACTATTATACCAACGAGGCAGTCAACGCTAGTAACTATTAGACCGACGAGGCAGTCAACGCTATTAACTGCTACACCGACGAGGCAGTCAACACTTATAACTGCTTGACCGACGAGGCAGTCAACATTTATAACTACTAGACCGACGAGGCAGTCAACGCTAATAACTTCTAGACCGACAAGGCAGTCAACGCTGTTAACTATTATACCAACGAGGCAGTCAACGCTAGTAATTATTACACCAATGAGGCAGTCAACACTTATAACTACTAGACCGACGAGGCAGTCAACGCTAGTAACTAATAAACTGACGAGGCAGTAAACGCTGTTAACTATTATACCAACGAGGCAGTCAACGCTAGTAATTATTAGACCGACGAGGCAGACAAAGCTAGTAACTATTAGACCGACGAGGCAGTCAACGCTAGTAACTGCTAGACTGACGAGGCAGTCAAAGCTAGTAACTATTAGACCGACGAGGCAGTCAATGCTTGTAACTGCTACACCGACGAGGCGGTCAACACTTATTACTACTAGACCGACGAGGCAGTCAACGCTATAACTACTAGACTTACGAGGCAGACAAAGCTAGTAACTATTATACCAACGAGGCAGTCAACGCTAGTAACTAATAAACTGACGAGGCAGTCAAAGCTAGTAACTATTTGACCGACGAGGCAGTCAACGCTTGTTACTGCTAGACCGACGAGGCAGTCAAAGCTAGTAACTATTAGGCCGACGAGGCAGTCAACGCTAGGAACTGCTAGACTGACGAGGCAGTCAAAGCTAGTAACTATTAGACCGACGAGGCAGTCAACGCTAATAACTTCTACACCGACGAGGCAGTCAACGCTATTAACTATTATACCAACGAGGCAGTCAACGCTAGTAACTATTAGACCGACGAGGCAGTCAACGCTAGTAACTATTAGACCGACGAGGCAGTCAACATTCATAACTGCTAGACTGACGAGGCAGTCAAAGCTAGTAACTATTAGATCGACGAGGCAGACAAAGCTAGTAACTATTAGACCGACGAGGCAGTCAACGCTAGGAACTGCTAGACTGACGAGGCAGTCAAAGCTAGTAACTATTAGACCGACGAGGCAGTCAACGCTAATTACTTCTACACCGACGAGGCAGTCAACGCTATTAACTATTATACCAACGAGGCAGTCAACGCTAGTAACTATTAGACCGACGAGGCAGTCAACGCTAGTAACTATTAGACCGACGAGGCAGTCAACGCTTATTATAACTGCTAGACTGACGAGTCAGTCAAAGCTAGTAACTATTATACCAACGAGGCAGTAAACGCTATTAACTATAAGACCGACGAGGCAGTCAACGCTAGTAACTATTAAACCGACGAGGCAGTCAACGCTCATAACTGCTAGACTGACGAGGCAGTCAAAGCTAGTAACTATTAGACCGACGAGGCAGTCAACGCTAGTTACTGCTAGACCGACGAAGCAGTCAACGCTCATAACTGCTAGACTGACGAGGCAGTCAAAGCTAGTAACTATTAGACCGACGAGGCAGTCAACGCTAGTAACTGCTTGACCGACGAGGCGGTCAACACTTATTACTACTAGACCAACGAGGCAGTCAACGCTAATAACTACTAGACTTACGAGGCAGACAACGCTTATAACTGCTAGACTGACGAGGCAGTCAAAGCTAGTAACTATTATACCAACGAGGCAGTAAACGCTATTAACTATTAGACCGACGAGGCAGTCAACGCTAGTAACTATTAGACCGACGAGGCAGTCAACGCTAGTTACTGCTACACCGACGAGGCAGTCAACACTTATAACTGCTTGACCGACGAGGCAGTCAACATTTATAACTACTAGACCGACGAGGCAGTCAACGCTAATAACTTCTAGACCGACAAGGCAGTTAACGCTGTTAACTATTATACCAACGAGGCAGTCAACGCTAGTAATTATTACACCAATGAGGCAGTCAACACTTATAACTACTAGACCGACGAGGCAGTCAACGCTAATAACTTCTACACCGACGAGGCAGTCAACGCTATTAACTATTATACCAACGAGGCAGTCAACGCTAGTAACTATTAGACCGACGAGGCAGACAAAGCTAGTAACTATTAGACCGACGAGGCAGTCAACGCTAGTAACTGCTAGACTGACGAGGCAGTCAAAGCTAGTAACTATTAGACCGACGAGGCAGTCAATGCTTGTAACTGCTAGACCGACGAGGCGGTCAACACTTATTACTACTAGACCGACGAGGCAGTCAACGCTATAACTACTAGACTTACGAGGCAGACAAAGCTAGTAACTATTATACCAACGAGGCAGTCAACGCTAGTAACTAATAAACTGACGAGGCAGTCAAAGCTAGTAACTATTAGACCGACGAGGCAGTCAACGCTTTTAACTATTAGACCCACGAGGCAGTCAACGCTATTAAATGCTACACCGACGAGGTAGTCAACACTAAAAACAACTAGACCGACGAATCAGTCAACGCTTATAAATACTAGACCAACGAGGCAGTCAACGCTGTTAACTATTATACCAACGAGGCAGTCAACGCTAGAAATTATTAGACCGACGAGGCAGACAACGCTAGTAACTATAAGACCGATGAGGCAGTCAACGCTAGTAACTGCTAGACCGGCGAGGCACACAACGCTAATAACTACTAGACCCACAAGGCAGTCAACTCTATTAACTATTATACCAACGAGGCAGTCAACGCTAGTAACTATTAGACCGACGAGGCAGTCAACGCTATTAACTGCTACACCGACGAGGCAGTCAACACTTATAACTGCTTGACCGACGAGGCAGTCAACATTTATAACTACTAGACCGACGAGGCAGTCAACGCTAATAACTTCTAGACCGACAAGGCAGTCAACGCTGTTAACTATTATACCAACGAGGCAGTCAACGCTAGTAATTATTACACCAATGAGGCAGTCAACACTTATAACTACTAGACCGACGAGGCAGTCAACGCTAGTAACTAATAAACTGACGAGGCAGTAAACGCTGTTAACTATTATACCAACGAGGCAGTCAACGCTAGTAATTATTAGACCGACGAGGCAGACAAAGCTAGTAACTATTAGACCGACGAGGCAGTCAACGCTAGTAACTGCTAGACTGACGAGGCAGTCAAAGCTAGTAACTATTAGACCGACGAGGCAGTCAATGCTTGTAACTGCTACACCGACGAGGCGGTCAACACTTATTACTACTAGACCGACGAGGCAGTCAACGCTATAACTACTAGACTTACGAGGCAGACAAAGCTAGTAACTATTATACCAACGAGGCAGTCAACGCTAGTAACTAATAAACTGACGAGGCAGTCAAAGCTAGTAACTATTTGACCGACGAGGCAGTCAACGCTTGTTACTGCTAGACCGACGAGGCAGTCAAAGCTAGTAACTATTAGGCCGACGAGGCAGTCAACGCTAGGAACTGCTAGACTGACGAGGCAGTCAAAGCTAGTAACTATTAGACCGACGAGGCAGTCAACGCTAATAACTTCTACACCGACGAGGCAGTCAACGCTATTAACTATTATACCAACGAGGCAGTCAACGCTAGTAACTATTAGACCGACGAGGCAGTCAACGCTAGTAACTATTAGACCGACGAGGCAGTCAACATTCATAACTGCTAGACTGACGAGGCAGTCAAAGCTAGTAACTATTAGATCGACGAGGCAGACAAAGCTAGTAACTATTAGACCGACGAGGCAGTCAACGCTAGGAACTGCTAGACTGACGAGGCAGTCAAAGCTAGTAACTATTAGACCGACGAGGCAGTCAACGCTAATAACTTCTACACCGACGAGGCAGTCAACGCTATTAACTATTATACCAACGAGGCAGTCAACGCTAGTAACTATTAGACCGACGAGGCAGTCAACGCTAGTAACTATTAGACCGACGAGGCAGTCAACGCTTATTATAACTGCTAGACTGACGAGTCAGTCAAAGCTAGTAACTATTATACCAACGAGGCAGTAAACGCTATTAACTATAAGACCGACGAGGCAGTCAACGCTAGTAACTATTAAACCGACGAGGCAGTCAACGCTCATAACTGCTAGACTGACGAGGCAGTCAAAGCTAGTAACTATTAGACCGACGAGGCAGTCAACGCTAGTTACTGCTAGACCGACGAAGCAGTCAACGCTCATAACTGCTAGACTGACGAGGCAGTCAAAGCTAGTAACTATTAGACCGACGAGGCAGTCAACGCTAGTAACTGCTTGACCGACGAGGCGGTCAACACTTATTACTACTAGACCAACGAGGCAGTCAACGCTAATAACTACTAGACTTACGAGGCAGACAACGCTTATAACTGCTAGACTGACGAGGCAGTCAAAGCTAGTAACTATTATACCAACGAGGCAGTAAACGCTATTAACTATTAGACCGACGAGGCAGTCAACGCTAGTAACTATTAGACCGACGAGGCAGTCAACGCTAGTTACTGCTACACCGACGAGGCAGTCAACACTTATAACTGCTTGACCGACGAGGCAGTCAACATTTATAACTACTAGACCGACGAGGCAGTCAACGCTAATAACTTCTAGACCGACAAGGCAGTTAACGCTGTTAACTATTATACCAACGAGGCAGTCAACGCTAGTAATTATTACACCAATGAGGCAGTCAACACTTATAACTACTAGACCGACGAGGCAGTCAACGCTAATAACTTCTACACCGACGAGGCAGTCAACGCTATTAACTATTATACCAACGAGGCAGTCAACGCTAGTAACTATTAGACCGACGAGGCAGACAAAGCTAGTAACTATTAGACCGACGAGGCAGTCAACGCTAGTAACTGCTAGACTGACGAGGCAGTCAAAGCTAGTAACTATTAGACCGACGAGGCAGTCAATGCTTGTAACTGCTAGACCGACGAGGCGGTCAACACTTATTACTACTAGACCGACGAGGCAGTCAACGCTATAACTACTAGACTTACGAGGCAGACAAAGCTAGTAACTATTATACCAACGAGGCAGTCAACGCTAGTAACTAATAAACTGACGAGGCAGTCAAAGCTAGTAACTATTAGACCGACGAGGCAGTCAACGCTAGTTACTGCTAGACCGACGAGGCAGTCAACGCTAGTAACTTTTAGACCGACGAGGCAGACAAAACTAGTAACTATCGTTGGTCTAGTAGTAATAAGTGTTGACCGCCTCGTCCGTCTAAAAGTTACTAGCGTTGACTGCCTCGTCGGTCTAGCAGAAACAAGCGTTGACTGCCTCGTCGGTATAATAGTTAATAGCGTTTACTGCCTCGTCAGTTTATTAGTTACTAGCGTTGACTACCTCGACGCTAGTAACTATTAGACCGACGAGGCAGTCAACGCTTATTATAACTGCTAGACTGACGAGTCAGTCAAAGCTAGTAACTATTATACCAACGAGGCAGTAAACGCTATTAACTATTAGACCGACGAGGCAGTCAACGCTAGTAACTATGAGACCAACGAGGCAGTCAACATTCATAACTGCTAGACTGACGAGGCAGTCAAAGCTAGTAACTATTAGACCGACGAGGCAGACAAAGCTAGTAACTATTAGACCGACGAGGCAGTCAACGCTAGGAACTGCTAGACTGACGAGGCAGTCAAAGCTAGTAACTATTAGACCTACGAGGCAGTCAACGCTAATAACTTCTACACCGACGAGGCAGTCAACGCTATTAACTATTATACCAACGAGGCAGTCAACGCTAGTAACTATTAGACCGACGAGGCAGTCAACGCTAGTAACTATTAGACCGACGAGGCAGTCAACGCTTATTATAACTGCTAGACTGACGAGTCAGTCAAAGCTAGTAACTATTATACCAACGCGGCAGTAAACGCTATTAACTATTAGACCGACGAGGCAGTCAACGCTAGTAACTATTAGACCGACGAGGCAGTCAACGCTCATAACTGCTAGACTGACGAGGCAGTCAAAGCTAGTAACTATTAGACCGACGAGGCAGTCAACGCTAGTTACTGCTAGACCGACGAGGCAGTCAACGCTCATAACTGCTAGACTGACGAGGCAGTCAAAGCTAGTAACTATTAGACCGACGAGGCAGTCAACGCTAGTAACTGCTTGACCGACGAGGCGGTCAACACTTATTACTACTAGACCAACGAGGCAGTCAACGCTAATAACTACTAGACTTACGAGGCAGAAAACGCTAGTAACAATTATACCAACGAGGCAGTCAACGCTAGTAACTAATAAACTGACGAGGCAGTCAAAGCTAGTAACTGCTAGACCGACGAGGCAGTCAACGCTTGTGACTGCTAGACCGACGAGGCAGTCAAAGCTAGTAACTATTAGACCGACGAGGCAGTCAACGCTAGTTACTGCTAGACCGTCGAGGCAGTCAACGTTAGTAACTTTTAGACTGACGAGGCAGTCAACGCTTGTGACTGCTAGACCGACGAGGCAGTCAAAGCTAGTAACTATTAGACCGACGAGGCAGTCAACGCTAGTTACTGCTAGACCGACGAGGCAGTCAACGTTAGTAACTTTTAGACTGACGAGGCAGTCAACGCTATTAACTGCTATACCGACGAGGCAGTCAACACTTATAACTACTAGACCGACGAGGCAGTCAACGCTCATAACTTCTAGACTGACGAGGCAGTCAACGCTAGTAACTTTTAGACCGACGAGGCGGTCAACACTTATTACTACTAGACCGACGAGGCAGTCGATGCTAATAACTACTAGACTTACGAGGCAGACAACGCTAGTAACTATTATACCAACGAGGCAGTCAACGCTAGTAACTAATAAACTGACGAGGCAGTCAAAGCTAGTAACTGCTAGACTGACGAGGCAGTCAAAGCTAGTAACTATTAGACCGACGAGGCAGTCAATGCTTGTAACTGCTACACTGACGAGGCGGTCAACACTTATTACTACTAGACCGACGAGGCAGTCAACGCTATAACTACTAGACTTACGAGGCAGACAACGCTTATAACTGCTAGACTGACGAGGCAGTCAAAGCTAGTAACTATTATACCAACGAGGCAGTAAACGCTATTAACTATTAGACCGACGAGGCAGTCAACGCTAGTAACTATTAGACCGACGAGGCAGTCAACGCTATTAACTGCTACACCGACGAGGCAGTCAACACTTATAACTGCTTGACCGACGAGGCAGTCAACATTTATAACTACTAGACCGACGAGGCAGTCAACGCTAATAACTTCTAGACCGACAAGGCAGTTAACGCTGTTAACTATTATACCAACGAGGCAGTCAACGCTAGTAACTATTAGACCGACGAGGCAGACAAAGCTAGTAACTATTAGACCGACGAGGCAGTCAACGCTAGTAACTGCTAGACTGACGAGGCAGTCAAAGCTAGTAACTATTAGACCGACGAGGCAGTCAATGCTTGTAACTGCTAGACCGACGAGGCGGTCAACACTTATTACTACTAGACCGACGAGGCAGTCAACGCTATAACTACTAGACTTACGAGGCAGACAAAGCTAGTAACTATTATACCAACGAGGCAGTCAACGCTAGTAACTAATAAACTGACGAGGCAGTCAAAGCTAGTAACTATTAGACCGACGAGGCAGTCAACGCTAGTTACTGCTAGACCGACAAGGCAGTCAACGCTAGTAACTTTTAGACCGACGAGGCAGACAAAACTAGTAACTATCGTTGGTCTAGTAGTAATAAGTGTTGACCGCCTCGTCGGTCTAAAAGTTACTAGCGTTGACTGCCTCGTCGGTCTAGCAGAAACAAGCGTTGACTGCCTCGTCGGTCTAATAGTTAATAGCGTTTACTGCCTCGTCAGTTTATTAGTTACTAGCGTTGACTACCTCGACGCTAGTAACTATTAGACCGACGAGGCAGTCAACGCTTATTATAACTGCTAGACTGACGAGTCAGTCAAAGCTAGTAACTATTTTACCAACGAGGCAGTAAACGCTATTAACTATTAGACCGACGAGGCAGTCAACGCTAGTAACTATGAGACCAACGAGGCAGTCAACATTCATAACTGCTAGACTGACGAGGCAGTCAAAGCTAGTAACTATTAGACCGACGAGGCAGACAAAGCTAGTAACTATTAGACCGACGAGGCAGTCAACGCTAGGAACTGCTAGACTGACGAGGCAGTCAAAGCTAGTAACTATTAGACCGACGAGGCAGTCAACGCTAATAGTTTCTACACCGACGAGGCAGTCAACGCTATTAACTATTATACCAACGAGGCAGTCAACGCTAGTAACTATTAGACCGACGAGGCAGTCAACGCTAGTAACTATTAGACCGACGAGGCAGTCAACGCTTATTATAACTGCTAGACTGACGAGTCAGTCAAAGCTAGTAACTATTATACCAACGCGGCAGTAAACGCTATTAACTATTAGACCGACGAGGCAGTCAACGCTAGTAACTATTAGACCGACGAGGCAGTCAACGCTCATAACTGCTAGACTGACGAGGCAGTCAAAGCTAGTAACTATTAGACCGACGAGGCAGTCAACGCTAGTTACTGCTAGACCGACGAGGCAGTCAACGCTCATAACTGCTAGACTGACGAGGCAGTCAAAGCTAGTAACTATTAGACCGACGAGGCAGTCAACGCTAGTAACTGCTTGACCGACGAGGCGGTCAACACTTATTACTACTAGACCAACGAGGCAGTCAACGCTAATAACTACTAGACTTACGAGGCAGAAAACGCTAGTAACAATTATACCAACGAGGCAGTCAACGCTAGTAACTAATAAACTGACGAGGCAGTCAAAGCTAGTAACTGCTAGACCGACGAGGCAGTCAACGCTTGTGACTGCTAGACCGACGAGGCAGTCAAAGCTAGTAACTATTAGACCGACGAGGCAGTCAACGCTAGTTACTGCTAGACCGACGAGGCAGTCAACGTTAGTAACTTTTAGACTGACGAGGCAGTCAACGCTTGTGACTGCTAGACCGACGAGGCAGTCAAAGCTAGTAACTATTAGACCGACGAGGCAGTCAACGCTAGTTACTGCTAGACCGACGAGGCAGTCAACGTTAGTAACTTTTAGACTGACGAGGCAGTCAACGCTATTAACTGCTATACCGACGAGGCAGTCAACACTTATAACTACTAGACCGACGAGGCAGTCAACGCTCATAACTTCTAGACTGACGAGGCAGTCAACGCTAGTAACTTTTAGACCGACGAGGCGGTCAACACTTATTACTACTAGACCGACGAGGCAGTCGATGCTAATAACTACTAGACTTACGAGGCAGACAACGCTAGTAACTATTATACCAACGAGGCAGTCAACGCTAGTAACTAATAAACTGACGAGGCAGTCAAAGCTAGTAACTGCTAGACTGACGAGGCAGTCAAAGCTAGTAACTATTAGACCGACGAGGCAGTCAATGCTTGTAACTGCTACACCGACGAGGCGGTCAACACTTATTACTACTAGACCGACGAGGCAGTCAACGCTATAACTACTAGACTTACGAGGCAGACAACGCTTATAACTGCTAGACTGACGAGGCAGTCAAAGCTAGTAACTATTATACCAACGAGGCAGTAAACGCTATTAACTATTAGACCGACGAGGCAGTCAACGCTAGTAACTATTAGACCGACGAGGCAGTCAACGCTATTAACTGCTACACCGACGAGGCAGTCAACACTTATAACTGCTTGACCGACGAGGCAGTCAACATTTATAACTACTAGACCGACGAGGCAGTCAACGCTAATAACTTCTAGACCGACAAGGCAGTTAACGCTGTTAACTATTATACCAACGAGGCAGTCAACGCTAGTAATTATTACACCAATGAGGCAGTCAACACTTATAACTACTAGACCGACGAGGCAGTCAACGCTAATAACTTCTACACCGACGAGGCAGTCAACGCTATTAACTATTATACCAACGAGGCAGTCAACGCTAGTAACTATTAGACCGACGAGGCAGTCAAAGCTAGTAACTATTAGACCGACGAGGCAGTCAACGCTAGTTACTGCTAGACCGACGAGGCAGTCAACGCTAGTAACTTTTAGACCGACGAGGCAGACAAAACTAGTAACTATCGTCGGTCTAGTAGTAATAAGTGTTGACCGCCTCGTCGGTCTAAAAGTTACTAGCGTTGACTGCCTCGTCGGTCTAGCAGAAACAAGCGTTGACTGCCTCGTCGGTATAATAGTTAATAGCGTTTACTGCCTCGTCAGTTTATTAGTTACTAGCGTTGACTGCCTCGACGCTAGTAACTATTAGACCGACGAGGCAGTCAACGCTTATTATAACTGCTAGACTGACGAGTCAGTCAAAGCTAGTAACTATTATACCAACGAGGCAGTAAACGCTATTAACTATTAGACCGACGAGGCAGTCAACGCTAGTAACTATGAGACCAACGAGGCAGTCAACATTCATAACTGCTAGACTGACGAGGCAGTCAAAGCTAGTAACTATTAGACCGACGAGGCAGACAAAGCTAGTAACTATTAGACCGACGAGGCAGTCAACGCTAGGAACTGCTAGACTGACGAGGCAGTCAAAGCTAGTAACTATTAGACCGACGAGGCAGTCAACGCTAATAACTTCTACACCGACGAGGCAGTCAACGCTATTAACTATTATACCAACGAGGCAGTCAACGCTATTAACTATTAGACCGACGAGGCAGTCAACGCTAGTAACTATTAGACCGACGAGGCAGTCAACGCTCATAACTGCTAGACTGACGAGGCAGTCAAAGCTAGTAACTATTAGACCGACGAGGCAGTCAACGCTAGTTACTGCTAGACCGACGAGGCAGTCAACGCTCATAACTGCTAGACTGACGAGGCAGTCAAAGCTTGTAACTATTAGACCGACGAGGCAGTCAACGCTAGTAACTGCTTGACCGACGAGGCGGTCAACACTTATTACTACTAGACCAACGAGGCAGTCAACGCTAATAACTACTAGACTTACGAGGCAGACAACGCTAGTAACAATTATACCAACGAGGCAGTCAACGCTAGTAACTAATAAACTGACGAGGCATTCAAAGCTAGTAACTGCTAGACCGACGAGGCAGTCAACGCTTGTGACTGCTAGACCGACGAGGCAGTCAAAGCTAGTTACTATTAGACCGACGAGGCAGTCAACGCTAGTTACTGCTAGACCGACGAGGCAGTCAACGTTAGTAACTTTTAGACTGACGAGGCAGTCAACGCTATTAACTGCTACACCGACGAGGCAGTCAGCACTTATAACTACTAGACCGACGAGGCAGTCAACGCTCATAACTTCTAGACTGACGAGGCAGTCAACGCTATTAACTGCTACACCGACGAGGCAGTCAACACTTATAACCACTAGACCGACGAGGCAGTCAACGCTTATTACTTCTAGACCGACGAGGCAGTCAACGCTAGTAACTAATAAACTAACGAGGCAGTCAAAGTTAGTAACTGCTAGACCGACGAGGCAGTCAACACTTATAACTACTAGACCGACGAGGCAGTCAACGCTAGTAACTTCTAGACCGACGAGGCAGTCAACGCTATTAACTATTAGACCGACGAGGCAGTCGACGCTCATAACTGCTAGACTGACGAGGCAGTCAAAGCTAGTAACTATTAGACCGACGAGGCAGTCAACGCTTGTAACTGCTAGACCGACGAGGCGGTCAACACTTATTACTACTAGACCGACGAGGCAGTCAACGCTAATAACTACTAGACTTACGAGGCAGACAACGCTTGTAACTATTATACCAACGAGGCAGTCAACGCTAGTAACTAATAAACTGACGAGGCAGTAAACGCTATTAACTATTAGACCGACGAGGCAGTCAACGCTAGTTACTGCTAGACTGACGAGGCAGTCAACGCTCGTAACTTTTAGACCGACGAGGCAGTCAACGCTATTAACTGCTACACCGACGAGGCAGTCAACACTTATAACTACTAGACCGACGAGGCAGTCAATGCTAATAACTTCTAGACTGACGAGGCTGTCAACGCTATTAACTATTATACCAACGAGGCGGTCAACGCTTGTAACTTTTAGACCGACGAGGCAGTCAACGCTAGTAACTATAAGACCGACGAGGCTGTCAACGCTAGTAACTAATAAACTGACGAGGCAGTCAGACGATTGACTGCCTCGTTGGTTTAATAGTTACATAAAAAAAAAAAAACTTACTCATAAAAGTATCGAAACAAATGTATCGGTCCTTCAAGGTATCGAGTACTTTTCATAGGGCCTAATGCGCATAGAGCATAGATCAGTCAGTAAATAACGTCAGTTTTACTTCAGTAGGGCAGAACATGAAAAAACAAATGGTATTGGTACACTGTAACTCCAAAAATAAAAATAAAAAATTCAAACAAAATTAAATTATTTAGTACTTTAGGCATATAAATTAAAGTTCCCATTCCTCCTCCGTACAATCACTTAAAAATAGAAGTTTATTGAGCCGTTTTGGAGATAACTGGTTTCGGATTTTTGTGATTGTAATTCTTACTCTAGAAAATAATTGTTCTGAGGACACTAACATCGCAGGAATTAATAAATATTCTCGTGCCAATTTGTATAATTTTGGGAATACAACTTTTATATCTTCCCGTTGTTTCAAGGGATCTAAGGAAAGTGGTGAAACCTGTGCAGATAAGTAATAGCTTAATTCATCCTTATTTTTAGACTGTGATGAAGATGAAGAACTTGGTTTTTGTTTTGTTTTTTAGTATCGATGTTATGTTTTAGATGGCGTTGCCATTACCATAAACGTAAGCCGTAAGGCCGCAAGTTTTAAATGGGTAGTTTCTAAGATTACCCATTTAAAACTTTATTTCTTATTCGATACGCAACCTGCCAAAAATACTCATTGAGTAAAAGTATCGAATGCGAAGTATCGAGTACAAAGTATCGGTATCGAATGGAAATGTACTCGATACCACAAAGTATCGATACTTTTTTCGTGTCCCTACCCAACAGTAGTTGGTTAGTGTCGCTGTTGTGTTTGCCGCGGGCGCATGTCGGCGCGGATCGCTAGCGCAGTCGCGTTGTGAAGTTATGTTACGTAGGCGTTTGGAATTATTTTTTGTTGTGGTGTTTTTTGTGTGTGAGAAATGGCTACATTTTGTGCTCGTGAGTATGGAAAAATGATAATGTGCTACGGGGAAGCTCTGGGAAATGCTAGGGAAGCGCTCAGAACTTACATTGATAGGTATCCTACTATCCTGACCGTCGGCATCCATCAGACTCCCGAATAATTACCAATGCCTATCCATGCGTGCTAGAAAACGTAGTTCCCAATCAGGAAGGCGCTGGAAAACCACTTTGCCGTGAAAACGTACGTGGTGCAGGACGCTGTTCGAGCGCGACCGTTTTCCCTGCCGCGGGGTGGCAAGAAAGGCGTCCGAAAGCTCGCTGAGCTGCCGTTCGCTACCTACGTGCGTTTTGCCACGGTAGCGATACATTGCGTGTAACGTAATAAAACAAATCAGGTTATTGGATTTCCATAACATTCCTGAAATAATTTCATGTACCGGTCATCTTAGTATGATATACTGAATTCACCCTATCAGTTTGCGGAGGGCTGTCCCTTACATCTTGTATACACCTGGACAAACGTATTGAGGTTTTTGTGATGTTTCTGTTTATATTTTGTTTTGTTCCTTAATTAACACTTTGAAGGACAGTACACGAGACACAATAGAAGTTTTATTGTTATGACGCCTATGGGCGTATAGTGTCCTTCAAAGTGTTAATAAAAGTAATATTTAATAAAAGTAATATCACTTTGCACTTGGTAAACTCTAATCAGTGACTATTAGTCATTGTAAATCTTAGAGCTAAGCCTCACCTAACAGTGCTAATTAACGTTTTCACAATGTAACTATAATCTTTTTGTTGCCCCTGTAAGTAAATTGTTTTCTTGTATTGTTTCAGTCACCAGAGCATATGCTTCTTTGTTCCACTGCTGGACACATGCACAGGAAATTATAGAAATGAAGGAAGAAGTTGTGCAACAACTTCATATCCAGCCACCAAGTGCATCAATAACACTTGATGATTTTACTATATACACTATATAGATGATACTACTACTTGTGTGTACAAGTGCTCATTGTTTTGTGTCGGCTTGTAACAATGTAGAACGAAATAGAGTGCCGGAATACTTAATAAAAAGTGAGTTTCTTGCTGTGCTCACACAATGACCATTGCGTGGCATTTGGGTTGGGCTCGGTACCAAGAGAGCATAAAAGCACCGGCATCATTTCTGGATCGAATATTAATAAGAGATGATGTGGAAAATGAATAAAATCATAAGTCACAACAATTTGTTTTATTTATATACCTCTCATGACTGATTTCTCATCCACTTAAGCTGCCTGTTTACTGAAGTGGAGAACCCCTGTGAAACAGAGATGTGCATATGTGTGCAGTTAAGATTCTATTGGTTAATATTGGCACAAGTCTCCGCTTTGCAGGGCTTCGCCGCTCCAATAAAAAGATTGTCTTAATGTCGCAAATACTAGGAACTAAATAACTTAGAACTTGTTTGAAAAATATGTACTTGCTGCCTAAAAATAGTCGAGGTTTCTTCCCAGCTGTAACTGTGTAATAGAAATAGTTAACTACTTTAAAAATAACTTGTAGTAGTTAGGTTTTGCACAGCTCACTACTCTTCTATGAATGATCGAGGTCCAGATTGTACTGATAGGCACTAAAAATGAAGTAGCAGGACTGTTTTACAAAATAACGTTCAAGCATAAGTTTCTTGCTCTTGACACCGATTTAACCAATCTCTAGCTGCTCGAATAGGTAATATTAGGTGCCGTCGCAATTGAGTAGAATATCCTGTAGTCCTATTTTATTATAATTATAACGAAACTGGAGTATTTTCTGAAATCGTATGTTGTTATTTTATCGCTGTCAGTCATCACTCATTACATAAGACACAACATCAATCAAATGTCAAATGTCATTGTCAAAATGACATAATTCGCATATTGCTGATCCACCATATTTACGTAGTGTTACTCTCCTTGACAGAGATAATTTTAATGTACAATTAAACGAAGTAATATTATATCTAATTAACATAAAAAATCGGTTACTATATTGTATAGCCATATTCACATATAGTGTACACAGAGTTGGCCCAGGCTCCATACATTTCTGGAACATCTCCTTTAATTTATGTTCTTTACAAGTATGATACTCAATAACTTTAGCATTACCCATTTAAGTATGTTAGTCTTGGTTAAATAGAAACCTATCAAAATTCATTTACATGCGACTCGACTCACTAACTCAACTAACTTTTACTAACTCATCCAAAATACTCCTTCGTCCATCCTTCTAAATTCCCTACACATAATAGTGCACGCATTTAAAAAAAGATATTTTTTGCATTTAATTCTCTTTTTTATATTTTTTTCAATCTCCGAGTCTATAATTAATTTTATGTTAGACGTATTCCACATTGGGCACCCGCTTAAATGGCACCTGAGGTATTCCGCGTACGGCACCTATCGATATTTTTCGCAGGCGCGTTTAGTGGAATAATTGTGCCCTATCCGTTTACTAATTAACTGATTATGTTTACATACCGTGTGGTGGGACACTGGTGATCTTCTATACAGGTATTCCTAGTCACAGTCTCTCACAAACTAGTGTCACATAGTTTGTCAAGATTGTCTAAATTAAAAGATGCTATTGTTTGTGCAGAGAAAATAAATTATTTGAATTTGACTCTTAACGAAGGCGCCCAGCACACGTTGGATAGTCAGCC
The DNA here is from genome assembly GCA_916610215.1 of Omphaloscelis lunosa. Classification (NCBI taxonomy): domain Eukaryota; kingdom Metazoa; phylum Arthropoda; class Insecta; order Lepidoptera; family Noctuidae; genus Omphaloscelis; species Omphaloscelis lunosa. The sequence goes on along the minus strand of OU744265.1, from coordinate 5,766,001 downwards.
TCGCGACTTTCTTGCCGACTCACCAATATTTTTACTATGGTGAGCAGCTCTCATAATTAGGTATAGTCCCCACCGATTCCAGAGAAGAACGATTTTCTTAACAGACACCATCCATAAATTCATTACCCATTTAATATTATCCCAATCTACCAAAATAATATCAGCGTTTCCTCCTAAATCTCGCTACGTCTACGTACTTACAACGCTATAGCTAGGTACAGTCGGTAATTCAGTACGAGCCGCGCACGTAGTCCCTACGTGACCGGAATACTGCACAACCTGCGTTGATCACTGTACGCAGTACATATTGAACGGAAGGAGGGAAATTTTCGTAGTAGCTGATCTTAATATTGTGATGTAGAGGAATATTAATGTTGGCATGGTGTTCTTCTTCTATTCGTGTGGTTAGTGTCTAACCTGGTATCAGAGTTTTAAAGCCGCCCATGGGCCTCTGACTTGGCTTCACATGCCGTCGAGAAATATCGCTGACGCATGCCGGTTTCTTCACGATGTTTTTCTTCACAGTTTTTGAAGCAAGTGATAATATGCAATACGCACATGAATCAGAAAAATCAGAAGTGCGTGCCTTATTGGATTCGAACTCGAGATCTATGACTTGGCAGTCCGATGATCACACCACTAGGCTATCACTGCTGTGATGGTTAATGGAAAGAAAGATAAGCGCGGTTGCCGCAAGCGGCTGCTCCTGTTTCTACGGATCGACTTATAATACCAACAATCTTCGATTAATTATTTATTCCTTGTCATGTCTAAGAATGATTAATTTAAATAAAATAGGAAAATCGTCTACTTTTACAATGTTTGTAAATATGTGAGCACCATGTATCTATCACATAATTAAATTATCTGTCGTTGCTTCATTTTTAATTCTTTTTACCTATTGTGGTATTGTAATTTTATTCTACGTGCATCGTCTTCACATATAATGATTTAACTAATGTACCTACGTACTTATACAAACTATTGTAAAACATTTTAAAAGAGTAAGAGGTGGAGTTTCTTGCCCATTCTTCTCTATACGAAAACTACCTTTTGGAAGGGGCGACTAGAATCAATTATATTATTTTGTAAATTTTGACGTTCAAAAGTGCCATACATTGGCCTATTTGAAATAAATGATTTGACTTTGACTTTGACCTACGTTGAAGTTTTGTGAATTTGGTAAAACTTGTACCTATTGTGGTGACTGCGGTGATACGAAATAAGTTAGTAGATAGCCAGTAAGAAAGGGTAACTAAAACACAATTCTGGTTTCCTCCCGTCCAAGTGGGTATGGCACCTGTCGGCTTTGCGGTTTTTTCCGAAAGGGTTACCGTGGCCCCTGGCAATATAGGCAACTGAAGGAACACGGGTGGGTTTTAGTCGGTAAGAGTCTGACACGCCCTCACGCTCCACCTAGAGCGGGAGAAGTTATTCGATAATTTCCCACCCAAAAAAAATACAAAAAAGTAAGTATGGCAATGATTACTTCGTGGATGCCTACTTGTCAGTTTTTTGCGAACTATGTTAACCTGCTTGCCATAGACTAATATGTATTGCTTCCCATATGATCTCAAATTCTTTGTTGCGTACCATAATGTATATAGTTGGAAGGGAAATAATTATATTAGTCACAATTATGGACCCTGTCGGGCACAGCATAGATCAAGTAGGAGAGAGGAGGAAGAGCACTGGTCGTTTCAAAGTCAAAGTCAAATCATTTATTTCAAATAGGCCCATGTATGGCACTTTTCAACGTCAAAATTTACAAAATAATATAATTGATTCTAGTCGCCCCTTCCAAAAGGTAGTTTTCGTATGGAGAAGAATGGGCGAGAAACTCCACCGTTACTCTTTTAAAATGTTTTACAATAGTTTGTATAAGTGCGTACATTAGTTAAATAATTATATGTGAAGACGATGCACCTAGAATAAAATTGCTATACCACAATAGGTAAAAATGAAGCAACGACGGATAATTTAATTATGTGATAGATACACGGTGCTCACATATTTACAAACATTGTAAAAGTAGACGATTTTCCTAATTTGTTAAAATTAATACGTCAGTCAGTTTAATGTGATAAATTGTATTATTAGTTAAGTAGTTAGTAAGTTGATAACGTCGAACTGCTTGTTTCATCAATCCCAATTTAAAACAACACTTACTTAAATCGTAGCCTACTTTTCCACCGAAAAACAAAATTCATTACAACGAAAAACTCAGAAATACCCGAAAACATTATTTTCGTGTAAACTCAACGTCGTAGGGATGTATAGATGGCGCCACGTAGAGACTACGTGACTCGAATGAAGGCGCGGCAGGCGCGGTGATTAGCAGTGAAAAACTTTCAGACGATGCCGGTTTGTACGGTTACAAGGTTTTAATATCTCGTTTTAATATAAAATGGTTATATTTAGAAACATCTTATTATGTCGTATTTTTATTAAAAAATGAGAAATCGGGAATCCTCAATCAATCTGCCTAGCCTTTTTTCAACTATGGGGTATAAGGTCGGCTTTCATTCTAACCGGATGCAGTTGAATAGCACACCTGTTTAACATACACTCGTATTTTACATGGAGCGACTGCCTATCTGACCGTCACAACCTAGTTATTGGATAACACTTGGTAAGACTGGCTGTCAGACATTCAAAATAAAAAAAATAGGTATTAGATTTGACAAGCTTTGTATTTATTTTCAACACGTACCCTAAAAAATAATAACAAAAGGGGTTCGTTGCCTGTAATGTCCCGGGTATCGGGCTAAGGCCACTTCTCATCAGAGAAGGAACGAGCTTAACCACCACGCTGGCTCCAGTGCGCGTTGGTGACTTCAGACCAAAGTCCAGTCCAGGGGTTTAAGTCCAACTCGCAACTTGGGGCGTAACGCGGATCAGATCAGAAACATGCCACCACGACATGCATGAAGGTAGCGAAACAAAGGATCCCTTTGCGACAATACCTGTATCTTGCCACAATGACAAAAGATGGAAAATAGGGTGCGTTCTTGAATGTTATTTGAGACTTTATAGTTAAAATCTTAAATGTCCTTTGTAAGTGGCTCCACCATTTTAAATGAAAAGATTTCTAATAAACCTCAATATTATTATTTCCTTTATTTAATTTTTAAACATATTATTTACATTTTTAAATATTTACATTGTTTTTTTTATATGAATAAAAAAAAACATTAAAAAAAAATAAAAAAATAGTATCCCACCGGTGTCGGGAACAGGGTCCAAGCTACCGGTGGTCAGGGCTCCTGAGAGAGGAACCTCCTAACAATTCGCGCCATGTCCAGAAGTACCGCTTTCTGGATCAAGCCCTTGATCCAGCTGCCTAATGAGAGCCTCTTCAGGTGTTGGTCAAGGCTCTTGGCTATTATGCCTATCGGCACAATGATTGCTGTATCCACATTATCCATATTATTATTATTATTATATACTTGTGCTTACATATCTCGGAACCATGCGGTCCCGGTCCTTTGGAAGGCGTACGAGGGGCTGAAGCCAACTCGCAGAGGCCCCTTGGACAATTTTAAATGGAATGAGGCAACGACCGACGATTATCCCTGTATGCACTATGCAAGTGCACCCAAGGACAACCCCCGGTTGATGCAGGGCTATTGCAGAACATGGAAACAAAACATATTGGACTATGGGTTTGGATGGCTATAGTGGATTGGTTACTTAGAACTATGGAAGGCCTATGTCCCCTGCCTGATCAATATTATGGTATACACGGATAAAATGGCAGGGGGTGACTTGCACACTCAATAATGGGCCCCCGAAAACTGTCGCTAGCACATAGTGACGCAGCGACAAGGGGGCAACATGTCCTGAGGTGCTTGAGAAGTGGAGAGGTATTCCACGGCTTTCAGAACAATTCCAGAGCCCGGAAGATGGTCAAGATCCCTACGAGTACTTACTGGAATACTTCCTTCCTCCGAGCACGTTTCCTCTTGCGAATCTCCACTCAAGCCGGCCAGTTAAGGCAAGAATGAGGTGGGAGCTCCGTTCCTCGTCAGTGTTCACACCAGCGGGCCAATAAAGGCAAGCCAGAGGTGAGGAACAAGTCTTCTCCCGGGAGATAGGGTCCGTGGGGTCGCTACTACCCAACAGCTCGCCACATGCTGCCCTGCGGGTTTTTGTATCTCTCTTGGTCTGGCTCCTCATCCCAGACCCGTTCCGGCAAAGTAAACTCTACCGGTACAGACCTAGAGTTTGGAGCGCGCAAGCCCCACCACGACGCGCGACGTCAACGTAGAGATACGGCGGTGGGGTTATTATTATTTTTATAATTACACACTCTTTGGTTTAAGATTGATTAATATTTTGGTTTTTCCCATGTAAGTACATAGGTACCCATATGTCACTAAACGGTAAGTAGATACCTAAGAAAATCGATTTTCCATTTCTTATTTCATTTATCACAAAACCGGTTTACAGACACGTTAAGCTCATTTTCTAAAAAGTTTAGAAATAACTGACACGAGTGCGCTAGCTGGACTCGAACCCGCAACCTGAAGCAGGCCATGGCATTTCTTGGATCACTGACCTTGAGTTGTCGTTTTTTTAATCATTTTTTTTTCAATTTTTCCGTACCTACTCTGGAATATTTAAGCAGACAAACTTTGTTACTAACCCATAAACATATTCAGAAACTGCCATAAACAAAGTATAGTTGGTATAAACAAGCAGTATGCTGCTGTATTGTGCACTTATACAACTTTATGGGCTCTACGCGATACTTAAAGGGACATAAACCGTCCGCCGGCGTCCGGCACGTCCCGGCATCGATCCGGCTACGTGACGGGACGGCGACGTGGTCCGACGGCTTCGGAAAATGTTTTGGGCGGAAAATATATTGCACCAAAAATCCATATTTATGCATTTTGTGATGGCATTGTTAGGTTTGAGTTTAGAAAAGTTATCCGAATAGAAAAAGCGTTAATAATAATAGTTTTTATAATACACATAAAATCACGCGTGTAATAACATAACATCACGCCTGTAGATTATACCCGAAGGGTTAAGCAGAGGTGCCTACCTACCAGTACTAGGGGGCGAGCCTTTTGCCGTCAACCGGGTACAAATCCAGACTCCAGAGTGCTGCTTTTAATACACCTACCTAGTTACCTATTCATATTAAAAAAAAACTAATACAGTCGACTTTATCAGTCACGAATTTGATTTCAAACAAAAACCTTTAGGAAATACGTTATTCGAGAAAAGATTTCAGTAAGCAATCTGTTTTTAGTTGGATAACAAAGAATTTGGTTTAAATCAGTTTTATTCAAGGTTCCACAAAAACGGAATTATTGAACCATCAAAAGGTTAAAAAAAAAACTAAGGGTCTAAAACACTGTTACTTACCTATTTTTTTATACCCTGAAATTAAAGTCACCCTCTAAATATTTTAAAACCCTCTTTAAAAACCCCTAGTCACCGTCAGCTTTTAGTTCCAACTGCCAGGTTAAAGCCTCATAAGACAGGTGTTACTATGCGACCCACGTGCCCAGGTATCGGGGGAAAACGGGACACCCCTAGGGGAACGGGGGAGAAGGGGCCTATTTTTTATTTCATTACCACCCCCTGTAAGTAGGTGATACTGTTATGGAGACGTGTGCTTGATTGTATTAAAGATTTTGTAATAGTTGTAGGGTGTTTTGAATGGGAATGTGATGGCTAGATTTGGTCTTGTTTTCTGTGATAGACTGAGAAGCAGTCAGGTCTGTATAACTCCTGGGTTGCGAAGAAGTCCGAAAGGGAGATTTTGGCCCCCGGCAACATGGCAACTGAAGGAACACGGGTGGGTTTTAGTCAGTAAGAGTCTGACACGCCCTCCCGCTCCGCCCAGAGCAGAAGTTATTCGATAATTTCCCAAAAAAAGGCTGTGTAACTGTTTATCAATAACCATAGATAATAAGAACAGACCTTTCGAATAACAGATTTAATTCATAATTGTCCTTGTTTCTTGATTACTCAAAATTCTTCTTCCAAAATATAGAACGCACTTACACGTTCTGTGCCGGGTGCCTTCCTGAAGGGTTCATTTTAAATGTAGGTTTTTCTGAGAGAATTCAAAAACTGTGAAAATAAAATTTATTGTATATTTTAACAAGATTTCAAACCTAATGCCGGTGGCAATCCTCGAAGGTTAACTTTAGCGCAAACGTAATGCCGGTGACCGACGTGATCGACTTGCAATATGTATGGCGGCATGGCCTATGAGCTCTATGAAAAATGGATGGAGTCGAAAGTGTTAACTTGATAATGCAGCTGAATACCAGTATACAGTACAGTACAGTAGTTACATTGAGCGACTGCCTATCCGACCTTCACAATACAGTTACTGGGTAACACGATACACCTTGGTAAGACTGGTTGTCAGACTTTTCGGGCTTCTGACGACCCGTAACAACTGTCAAAGATCTACAAATGACAGTCGGGACCAACGGTTTAATGTGCTTTCCGAGGTACGGAGGGGTCTTGGTATGGAAAGATGGTCACCAAGATGCACTTACCTAAATAAATTGACCTTTATACATAAAATAAAAAACCTACCTTAGTAAAGATCTGGATGAAGCGGGATTGAAAAGAATTTTTCATTAAACTTCAACAAAATCTACCAAAATGCGGGTAGATTCAGGGTTGAAAAAAAAAAAAGAAACAAAGAGTTCCAAATGTTTTAAACAAGTGTTTTTTTTTTCATTGATCGATTTATCAATTTTATTATCAACAAAAATCTATCAGGCCTTATATAATTCATTTCTAAACCATTTTAAAATTTACCTGCGGATTTACAAAAACCATCAGAAGAACATAATAATCAAAACAACGTAATACTAGTTATAGTTAGATAATAGGTATTAACTAATAAACTATCTAATCTGCGAACATACTTTTTTTCTTATCAATCAAAGTAGGTATGTAACCCAGTACACTCTGTATGTTCAGAATTGCGAATTCCGATTTTCGTTCTTAGATGTACCTTACCTAAAAGTATATTTAAATATGGGGTAGTAAATAGTCTCTAAAATTATTGCGTGACGTTACCTCTTTTCGACAAAAGACGAAATATAGATACAAAGGTAGGCTTACAAAAACAATGTTACTGCAAAAGGGGTCTTCCCTTTTGCAGTATCCTAACATTGCAAATAGTTTTATGTAAAATATTTAAAATATTTTCGTTACATTCTAACTCGAACTCAAAGCATTTATTTCAAATAAAAAAATTACAGGCACTTTTGAATTGTCAAGACCGAACCGTCAGTCAAAAGATTTCAACTCCATTCCAAACCGTGGTAGGTTCCTATGGACAAGAACGGGCAAGTTACTTCCCGGACACTCTTTTAAATCAAAATATGGCTACACAAAACCATTATCACCATCTCCGTATTAAAATCTATTATAGTGAATTGAGTCAGGCGTGACTTTGCGGAAATATATTATAAAATACAATAGACGTGGATATATATAGTAACCTTTTCCGCTTAGCTATTTCTAAAGAGCCATAAAAATCCCTGAAATAAATCAACACGTGTTTCACCTCTCAACGAGGCATCCTCAGGATGACGATTGACTTGTCGCGAACTCAAACACGACGTGTTGCCACACCGAGCTCTGAACGCAGAGACGTAGAGATGCTCTGCGTTCAGAGCTCGGCTGGGGATGTCACGTCTATTGTATTTTTTAAACTCTATTATCATCATGCCCGTAATGTCTTCTCCATAATTTGCAAAATGGCCGCTAGACAGATTTTAAGAAAGTTTTACATCGGTACCTACATATTTTCTTATAATCTAGATAAAAATCATGTCGACGCTCCCACACGAATTAATCAGTAATCTAAAGTGAATGACCAAGACGGTCGCTTAGCACTGAATCAAGTCTCCGTTTTTATCTCCCATACATTGCCTATCAGTACTTTGTAGCAAGAAATATTCTTCTTTACCTCAATACAAAGGTACATTTCTGAATAAAAAACTGCAATCGAAACTTACCATACAATATAAGAAAAAACAGCGTGACTAAGGTCTGACCACAAATTGTTTTTGCCCAAAAATGGGCAGTTTTTGTCGCAGTGATATTAAAAAAACGACAGGGTAAGTGCTATACGATTGAGGTGACATGTGTGTGGACAATGCGTTGTGGCCACGAAACAATCGGGTTTGGAAGTGGTAGTGGTTTTTTGGGCTTGACCATTCCAGCATTGTAAGTGTTCTTGGTGTTGTATACCCATTTTCTTGGCTTGCTGGTTGCTTGGTATCAGGCTAAAATTCTCAATAATTTTGTGTTCAACATTAATCATTTTAATAGATCATGATCAACCTGTTTGTTAGCTACGAGATATTATACTGACCACTAGTATTTAACTAGGAGTTTATAATCATTATTTCAGCCGAAAGACGTCAACTGCTGGACATAGGTGTCATCCAAACGTAGTCACATCGTCTGGTCCTGTGCTAGATCATCGGTCATCGGTCTTCGGTCATTAGTCAGTAGGAGTTGACATTGACATAATTAAATTATGTTTGGATTCGAAGGTTAGAAAATTTGAAATCAATTGGCATTAAGACTGTTCGTCGTAATGCCAATTAAGAGGCATGTGGGTTTCCCCATCTCAGTACTTTGTTAAATTTATCGTTAAAGCCATTCCTGAAAACAAAACGTTAACAAATACAGCTACGGTCTCCTAGAAGTGCTGTGTCTGCCACTAATTGGCCGTAGTGACGGCTGTTATGTAAATGATGGCAGCGGGTTTTGACTTTACGGTGTCGAAAAACGCTCTCTAGGAAAATACACCAACTTACTTTTATAAATAACGTTTCAGTGACGTCATACCGGCAAATAGAAGGCACTATGTAGCGGCCAGCGCTCTTCTAGGAAACCGTATCTTAAGAGTCCATAATACCTCAGCTCAAATTCATTCCTTATCTCGCTCGCACGATACTACTCACGGACTCGTCGCTCAGTCTCGCTCTCAGATTGAGCGACGAGGAGAAGGCTCCAAGGCGTCAATAGTTTAGGTAATTTCTTTTCACGGCGCAAACTGCTTTACAGTTCAGTTATTATGCAAAGGTTCATGAGCTAATTTGAAGTATTTTTTTAATACCAGCGGTTTATTGTTCGGTTTGGACTTTAGATTTTTATCCATCGAGAATTTTTATGGAATCGTGTTTTCGTCAAACATTTAACAGTACTTTTAACATTAATCATCAACTTTACCATATATTTATTTCAAAATTAATGCTGCAATTTGAGGTATTATAGACTCTTAAGCGCATAAAACCGATGTTTTCCTAGCCCTCACTAATGGCGAGCAACAAAGCAGGGAGGTAAGTTCTACACAGTCGGACTTAAGGCGAGTTGCATCGTAAATCATAAAGCTAATCCGCAACACAAGATAAATAGCTTCATATTGATTGTGCTACGGATAAAGGCTATTAGTGTGACTTTATTGTAGTTGCTGTGAAGGGCTCGTGGCGTAACAACAATAGCAACAGCCGGACGGGGCGTTCGAAAGTTAAGTTACGCTGGCCGAGGTCGGTCCGTGGACGGATGACAATTCATAACATATCAAGACCTCTCTGTGTCTCAACAAGTACGTTAAGCTGTTGGTTCCGGCTCTCATTCGTAGATCTTTGACAGACGTGACAGTCAGAAGCTCGAACGTCTGACAACAAGTCTTACAAAGGGGTATCGTGTTTCTCGTCAGTAACTGGGTTGTGGAAGACAGAAAAACGCTGGCGGACGATCCAAGTAAAACAACATGGTTGCGAAAAGGCTTGGCAGATTGATTGCAGTTACTGTGTTAAAGCCGGATGGAAGTGTGACGTTGAAACGTGGTGGTGACGTCATGTGAGGTGGTAATTTTTCAAATTCTAATAGATTGGATTTGCAGTGACAGATTATTGTGGAGTAAAAAAAATTCTTCAGTGAATAGCTGATCAAGTGTCTATGGCTCTGACATTCAAGCAATAGACAATCTTGACATACTTCCACTACTTGGTTACGAGGCTTTTGTCAAATTTGTGAAAGTGCATCTCATGTAATATTTTTTGGAATATAATATTAGTGCAGAATAAACAATTTTTCTTTCTTTTCTTTCTTTCTTACATTTACCTATCATAATCAGCCTATAATGTTTCCACTGCTGGGACACAGGCCTCCTCTCTTCGAGAGGGAGTGGGCCCAGTGCAGCTTGGTAGATTTAACATGTCTTCGAATTTTTGGTTCTAGGACATGCCAGTTTCCTCACGATGTTTTCATTCACCGTTTTGAGAGTAGTGGTGATGAAATTATTTACACAAAGTAAAGAGCCTGGGTTCGGACCCACGACCTACAAATTGTGAGTCGGAGCCGTTACCACTGGGCTACTGCTGTCCACACATTTACCTATACTACATTATTTTTTAAAATTAATTCGTCCATTTCATTTCATTCATTTAACGACATTTTTACCTGCTTCGACAGTGATTTTTTTTTATATAGAGGTTTTTAAAAATTAATTATTCCGTGTTGGGTATCAAATGAAAGGGCTAGGCGAGCACAATACAAATATATATATATATATATATATATAAATAAATATGTATATATATTATTTAACCCCAAAATAATTGAAACAAAAAAATCCGGAGTCACAAGTTGTTTTATAAATCGAATTGATTACTCAAAATCGGTCTGAAATGTTACATTACAAGCTAATGCTTGTCAGTTAGGGAGGCAGTTATTGTAACGTAATGCTCAAAATCGAATTTGCAACGTTACATTACTGGTGAATGTCCGGTTAGGGAGCACCTTTAGAGTTAATAAACTATCATGGTCATGACTCACAGCTCTCGGATCGGACAAAGCTTTAGAACAATTTAAAGAAAAATGAAAGCCAAAAATAACAAAAATCAATGGCCCGTTATTCTGGGAACGGATAATCCCTTAAAAATGTCCCTCAAAGCAAAAAAACATTGATTAAATTCCCTAAACTGAACGAAATCCAATCTCAAAAATGGCTATAAATAAAAATGGCTACAATGAGATCCTTCGACAATTGGCATGTTCGTCAGAGGAGCTTAATAAGTTTCTGCTTACTTGTCCATCATCACTAGAGTTTTTATAACTTAGACATGACACATCATCAAAGAAAACTACACCTTATTTTCATTTCACAAAAGTTTAGTTTCTTTTGAGATTCACCTGCTGAAAATTTCAAAATCAAACAAAGTGTTTTGAACTTTGAAGCTGGAGAATTAAGGTTGGGTTTCATTTGTGTTGGGTGGACATCAAAGGGCTGAGACGAGTGGAGAAACGGCTTCTTTCTTACGTGCAGTTCCGACTCACTTATTTTGTCCATACTAAGACAATGTATGCGGTGAATTCGCAGTTCGGCGGTAAAAAGTTACCTGCTGATGTAGGGTTGACAATTATTGATACTTAATGAATTTTTTAAAGGTTTTCTCCTAGTTGTTATTATATATTTTCCACTATCTTATGATTATGACACGCGGCAATACTGTAGCTTTCCATTCGGGATAGAATTTTTGGAATCAGATCAGAAGTTCCGCAGATGACCCCCTACATAAAAACTCACATATTTAACCTCTTCATAATATTAGTATCGATAACAATGACAAAAGCTTAAGCTGAGGAGAAGGATCAAGAAATTTGGGAGCAGTACGCTAATTGCGTAACACACGATCAATCATAATCTGAGTCATTTTGAAGGATATTTCTAATCCATGGGAAAGAAAGAGAGAAGATAAAGAAAGAAATAAAGAAAGAAAGAAAGAAAATAAAGAAAGAAAATAAAGAAAGAAAGAAAGAAAAGGAAGAAAGAAATATAGATTTATTCATATGTTATTATGTATGTGACTGTTCATACTTAAGTACAATTGTTGTAATTATTGTGTCAATAAACAATTTTTATTTTTATTTTTTATTTTTTTATTATGTTTGTTCATGTTGTTGTTTAATATGTTTGTTATTGTTGTTTGTTTTGTGATTGGTTTGTTTGATTTTTTGCTTCATATGTTCGAAAAGTTAGTCTGTTCAACAACGGTGTAGTATTATATTCTCTGTGACAGCGGAAATATCATAATGAATGTTGTTGTACAGTCAAAATGAAATAGATTGCGTTTGATCGTGTGTTACGCAATTAGGGTGCTGAGCTAAATTTTTATAGGTTATTTTAGTGTATATCTTTGCAATTTCTTTGGGGAAAAAGTCTTCCTTGAGAAGGTAGAGTTTTCCCGTACTCGGACATTTATGTAGATATCTCAATTGAAGGAAAAATTGGCTATCGCATAATTTGCGACTAGTTTCTTTAACATTACTTTAGATCGTGATGTTCGTTAAGTCACTTTTAATTGAAGTGATCTTTGACATTCGAAGAGAAACTTCATGAATAAAAATTAAAAATTATTTAGATGAGAGTGAAGGCTCCCCGCAGACAGGTGCGACAAGATGACGCAAACGGTGCGATGCGATTCTGGTAGAACAATTTCTAAGAAGTTTTCATGGAAATTATTCTACTAAACTTGCGTCGCGCGGTCGCGTCGCGCGGTCGCGTCGCGTCTGTCTGTGGAAGCCTTGACATGACAGAAATTAATGTAATTTACCTACTAACTGCGTGCATTATTTTAATTAATTTCTTAACATAATAATTAATTACCTATGGTCAAATGTTCACGCCGAAAGTAATGGAAAATAAAAAATCTATACAATCATCTTTAAAAACTTTCTGTAGGTACTATCGCGGACAAGCATATCTGAACACCAAAAAGACTATTCCTGCTTGCAGCACTCGGCCGCTATAGTAACGTTTACCTACAAAAAAAGGCGTGGTAAGCAGATGTCGTGGTCATCGTGTGCACGGGATTTTGTTTTTAAACTGGTTAGATAATGCGTGACCGCGAAACGATGGTGCCATCGAGGTAACGCATATCGAACCAATTTAAAAACAAAATCCCGTGCATACGACCCTTTTTAACCGACTTCAAAAAAGGAGGAGGTTCTAAATTCGATTGATTTTTTTTTAAATGTTTGTTACCTCAGAACTTTCGACTGGGTGAACAGATTTTGATAATTCTTTTTTTTATTTGAAAGCTGGTGCTTCCCGTGTGGTCTTATTTCAATTTGGTCCAGTTCTAACAAAGGCATCCATAAGAAAACCATATAAGTAACCTTAAATTTACATTAAGTATGTGCGCGACAAATGGACGAATAACTCAATATCACGCCAACCGATTTCGATGATTCTTTTTTTGTAGTAACTGGTGCAGTTGCTCTTAGAAAGCACCATTTGGTGAAGTGGAACTGATGATGAAGACCACAAATGGCCACTAGAATTACTCAATAATAAGTATTTCACGGGTTGCGATTCGATTACTTTAATATGGTTGCAATGCAATTTAAGCTTGTCACAATGCATATGGAGAAGTGGAACTGATGGTTAAGTACCAGGAGAACTCCTCAACGATTAACGTCCCTGCATCGGGCAAAGCAATATTTTGTAAAAGGTGATGAGCAGTTGAGATTAGGCTATTGTAATTTAGATAAATTACAAACTACCCACTAAATGCGAAAAATAAAATCTTTTTTTACAGAAAAAAAACAACCGACTTCCAAAAACCACTACAAAGTGAAAAATAACTTAAATTTCGGAAGTCGGTTGCAAATAACTAAAATACAAAACCAAAGACACCGACTTCGGAAACTTTAAGTTTAAATTCAGAATTATTTTTTTTCGTAGGTTAGGCTGACTGCTGCAAGCAAAAATAGTCCTAACAGTGTACAGATATGCGTTTCTTCGATAGTACCAAATTTACGCAAATAAATGAACTTTATTTCGAATGTGCCTCGTCAGTCTCACAGTTTGTAGGTATCAGCCCTACAGCTAATACCAATAACCTATGTTATTGGTATTGGCTGTTGTGTGAGTGAATCCATCATGTATAGCACATAATCGTCATAAGTCTTGTTATGATCTATTGTCCGCACTATGTCTTACACCGTCGTCCACTTATCAACTCGGACTATCATGACGCCATCAATGGATAGGCAAAAAGATCCATATTTTTTTAACTTAAGGGCTATTTTGCAGATTTCTTAATAATTTTGATGAAGGGTTTAATATTAGTTGTGGTTTCACTTCAAATATTTAAGCATGTTGTCAACTATTGTTGTCTCGGAAAGCACGCTATGCCGTTGGTCCCGGCTGTCATTCGTGGACCTTTGACAGTCGTTATGGGCCGTCAAAAGTCCGAAAGTTTGTCAACCAGTCTTATCAAGGGGTGTCGTATTACCCAGTAACTGGGTTGTGAAGGTCAGAGACAGTCGCTCCATGTAAAATACTGGTATTCAGCTGCATCTGGTTAGACTGGAAGCTAACCCCAACATAGTTGGGAAAAGGCTAGGCAGATGATGTTCAAATTGTTTAAAAATGATGTGTCATTTTTGTACTTTTATTGTTATTATTTCTTTTGCGCTTTTGCTTTAATATTGTGCATTTGACTTGTATGTTGGCTTGTGTTAATTGTTTGAAAAGTGTAACAATTGTAGATAGACCAATAAATAAACATGTTTCGGCCAAAAGATCATTCGGGCAAACGTTTTTCGGACAGGAAAACTTCGGGCAATTGTGAATCGTGACGCACTTGTGCTTGGGTGACGAGCATTAGGCCATCGCTCCAAGGTAACATTGGATGCCTCCGTTGTTTTTTCCAGTCAAAAAGTATTTGTAGAAAGTTGAGATTTTCTGTTTTTACTACATTTCGTCCAAGTTGAATAAACAGCAGGGAAAAATGGAAAAATCTAAAAGATTTTTATCTCTCTTCACTTATGTATACAGGGTGGCAGTGACCTCGACGCGAATACTGTTACCATGGATTCAGTACATGATTCTGAACCCTCCTGCGTTGAAATTTTTCGTCGGTTATTTAAAAAAAAAATCTGTTCGGTACAATCCGCGTAGGTATTGCACTTTTCTATAAAACAGCTGATTAAAAAAAAAATAAACCATGATGAAATTTTTCATCGTTTATTTTTTTTCAGAATCATGTACTGAATCCATGGTAAAAGTTTTCGCGTCGATGTCCTGCCACCCTGTATACCTACTTTATGTTCTTGAATAAAATATCCTCAAAGACGACTTTTTTCAAATACTAGATCAATCCTAAGTCTACATTTTATCTGACTTGGGTATATAAACGCGTATTTCAAAGAAAAAAGAGCGCATTTGTTGTACTTATTACTTTTCCGTCAGCATAACTCGTGCTCCGGAACGCAAAGCGACGTAAGTGAGGAAATGATAAATATTTTAATTGAACATTTAGTTTTTGTGTATTTTCACGGTATAACGCCTTGTAAGGTATAGCGATGAGCAGGCGGAAAGTTCAAACAAAAAATGTAACTAAGTAATTGACAGTTTAAGAAAATAATGATAATGATGCAGAAGGATATTCTTCAAAACATTTTTTGTGATAAATTTGTCAAGTATTTGAGTCTATTGTTCACCTCAAGATGCTTCAATGAAGCTTGAGCGAAGAACATGAATCAAAAGTCAAGTAGAGATCTTTAAATTTAAAACTGCACGCCCTTCCCCTAAAATTTCCATACCAACATTTGAAAAGTATATGCAACAAGCAGTGGAGGGGCGTGCAATTTTAAAGTAAACGATCTCTACATAATTATAAATTAATTTTATCAATAAACTCATTCTGAATTAAAACTATGACATATAAATCAGTGCCCTAATTAAGTGTCCGGAGGTACAATGCTACAAGGTTACTTTGGTCTGTGGCAAAAATCGGAACTAATGCCGCCATATTGTTTTGTCAATACCTACACAATGACAGTGACAATTTTACAAATACAACAATGTCAATGTCATTCAGACGCCAAAAGATCTTTGGTAGCACTTTAGTTGGATGGTCAAGCCATACTGCCATGCTGAAGGAAAGCCATCGCCCATCTAAAATATTACAACCTCTTCTTGTTCTAAATAAAAATATAGGCACCTAACTGCTATTTTCATACATAATTCACATCTAATTAGTAAAGACAGGCACTAAACCTTTATCGCCCGTCCATTTGCAAAGTGATTGAAATAAATCGGAGGACAAAACATCATTTTTTGTCTTATGTCTTGTCGTTAGACAGTCGTATATGGAGTCAGTGCAAGTTGTGGCTTAAAGGGTCCATAAGGATAAGATTCGATAAGAAATGGATATTTGTAGGTTAATTTAGCGTAATTTAAGTTTATTTTGAAGTTGCAGAGGATGCAATCAGTAAGTTGAAAAACGCAAATAGCTGTCAAATATTTCGCTGTTTTGATTAATTTGTGTTACTGAATTATTACATTTATCAATTGTATGTATACCAACACTAGAAATACTACCACCAGAATGCCCACCACCACCACCAGATCACCAGATTCTTCTCAGTTATTATCGCTTTTGTAGTCCCAAATAATTTTATTTAAAATATGTTGTGTGCTTTAATTTAAGCAGGAATCGCACTTATTTATCTGAGTAACATTTCTAGCAGTTTACTAAGAATGAATATTTATTCACTTGGCTTTTGACTTCCGGCATTTTTGAAGACGACACGTTTTGAGTTTGCGTTCCGTTCCACTAAAAAAAGGCAATATAAAACAATGAATTGTAAAATGAGTAACGCACTAAATAAAAAAAATAGCTATTTGTTTCTTGATTTATAAACAATGTATATTTAAACATTGAAAAAAAAAATTGAATTACTTGCATGTTCCCAAATGTGATCAAACTTCACTTAGGTAAGTTTAATTTAATTATGCATCTATATTCTTGCGGGTGAGTGGCGAAAGAAAACAAACGAATCACCATAACACCATAGTTGGGCGAAAGATATCCGTAGAACGTTTGTCCATTTGTCTTGTCTATGATAACTAATGGGCACTCATGATCTATGGTCGTTAGAGCATTTATTTATTATATATGTATTTATTTATTCCAATTTTATTAGTCCATTTGTTGATTTAAAAGTCAAGATAATTGAATTGGAATAAAATTGAAAACATGATTTGTCGTTTACCCTTAGCATAATAGAGTAGGCGGTAGGAATGGATCTTATAAAATACCTTCATCATTATCTCTACCCTTCATCATCTGATAACAGGAAAAAACCGGCCAAGTGCGAGTCGGACTCGCGCACCAAGGGTTCCGTACAAACCTGTAGGTTTGAAAAAAAAGAAAGGTTTTAAAAGTTCACGCATCACGACAATCGAGTCATAGTTATGGTATTTTTATTGCAAAATGAAAGGGGTAGTAAGTTTAAAATTATTAAATATATTTTTATTATATGATGTAAATAAAAATTTACGGTTTTCGCAATTTTTCCTTAATCTGTGCTATAAAACGTTGCTTCGTACCAAATTTCAAGATTTTGAGTTCACGGGAAGTACTCTGTAGGTTTTGATTCCCTTGTGAGTGTCGAAAATTTGCGGCATAAACGACTGTATCTTTTAATTGCGTTGGCTTTGAAGTTTGATTTTTTCACAGCTCCAAGGAACTACTCAAATCTACTGTAGATTTGAGTATTTAATATAATTATTTAATATAAATTCCAGCTTGATACCTCCACGCGTTCCTGAGAAAAAGGGTCTCCACAGACAGACAGACGGACGGACGGACAACAAAGCGATCCTATAAGAGTTCCGTTTTTTCCTTTCGAGGTACGAAACCCTAAGAAGAGTGCAAATCTACACTCGTATACAGTGCATTGCTTAAATAAATTATACCAGCACCTAATCTGCACCATAATTGCATAATACACGATCAATACAATCTGTTTCATTTTGACAGTTGAACAACATTCATTGCGTTATTTACGTTGTTGAGCAGACAAAATTTTCCAACATATGAAGCAATGGAATAGCAATATCCTTCAAAATGATTCAGATTCCGATTGATCGTGTGTTAAGAAATTAGGTTGTTGATCAACAAATATATATATATATACAAAATCATCACTAAAATTCTCCATAAATAGTATCAATTAGCTGCGTAAGATCCAAAGTTTTCAAAGCTTATAAAAAAAAGATATTCTGTGAAACAGATTTTAGGAGCAAAATATTTAGCATTCACCGAACCAGAAACAGCGGACAAATATCGAGATAACCCAACATATTTGACACCTAGCACCGCGGGTTCCATACAGACCTCAACCGACATTTCTCTTCATTGTTCCACTTTTTATCGTCACAAAGGCACCGATGAATCGGACTGTAGAGCATCCCAGAGATCCTGAATCGATCCTATATCGAACCAATGGAATGGAAACACATTGTCATATACATTATAATTGTATATAATTGGTATTTCTTAAGAACAATGACGCCAAATTACTCCTTGAGTGAAATAATTGCGTTATTTTTTTTTCGAGTTCATTGCAAGCTCGGCTTTGATAAACGCCGATTGTTTTGTGGTCGTGAATCGATTATTTTGTATCGATGTATGAAATGTCAGTGAGCGTGTACCGATGGTTATTTTAAGGGGTACACAAAAAGTGTTGTGAGAATTCTCGTGTAAAGTGGTAATTTCGATCTGATAGCGACATCGACATTTGGTTTTGTTAGTGCGAGTTCAATTCGTAATTCTTTGGAGAAAGCATTGAATAAGTAAGTGTTTGAGAAAAATATAGTAGGTAGGTACTTACCTACATGTGGAAGATACCTGATCAGCTGTTTAAGACGCAAATTATATGCCAGTGGCTTTGATTGGTTAGCTTGCGTGTGCTGTGCTGAGCTCACGCAATGTGTCGTACGTCCAGCCAGTAATAAGACTCGCCCATCAAGGAGTGCAGTTCCAAATTACACGCATCAATATTTTATTATATGTCAAACAAAATGTATTCTAATAAAGCCCGTATACTAAAATATAAATCATTAAATTATCTTTAAAATAGTGAAGGTTTCAGAAAAATACGCTTGGTAGTTTTTATAATTTTATTATTATTTATTTATTTATTTATGTCAGACAACATGATCCATTATGGTTAGTAACGTTTTTAGTTTTATTTTACCATCCCGACTACGATGACCCAGAGCGAGTGCATCGGACACTGAAATTTACTCGAAACTATAATCATAATCTAAAATATTCACAGATAAGTTATTAAGAAAATGCTCAATTTTTTTCTAAATCTTTTAGACGTGATCTTCAGTATAAAATCAGTGTCGCCTTTTAAAAGAGCGCCATTCTGATAGTGCAGCAGTTACGCTATGACTAGAAGCTCTACCCTAATTACGTAATACACGATCAATCACAATTTGTTTCGATTTGAAACAGATTGCTAATCCATTGCTTCATAAGTTGGAAAAAAAATTCTGCTCAGCAACGTAAATAACGCAATTAATGTTGTTGAACTGTCAAAATGAAATAAATTTGTCATAATCATTTACGAAAATAAGTTACGCAATTAGGGTACTGGTCGGTCTCTCTGTCTCTTTTATCATCTAGCGGCCTTTAAATTACAACTGTTAAACATACCTAGGTCTTCTAATAGTGTCTCTACTGTAGTTTTTGCTCCATTTTAATTCTCATCACATCCCACGGTCTACTTCAAACAGTAGGTACACAGCAGTGATTGTAACTTTAACGCGCAATAATGGAGATTTATCTTAGTAACTTATGGTCATTGGTTTCCACATAACGACTTCCTCTCCTCAAAATAATAGACCAAGATCATAATACCACCCTATCTTCCAACATCTCGGTAATCTAAGATCTCTTACGCATCTCTCAAATCGATACCACACAATGTTTATACCAACTAACTTTACGTTGGTCAAAGGAATTCAAGTTTTTGCTGTGAAGCGGTTTATGTCAGCCCCCTATTCTACCGGGCTTTTTCCATTTTATTTGAAGTATTAATGAATAACAATAAGAGTGAAAAAGTAATTCAGTTTGATTTAATACTCGTATACATCTTATCTTTTAGATTGAGGAGATTGCGCGAGCAATGGACGCCGGTTGTACTCGCTGTTTTAGATTTTCATTTGTTATTTTATTCATGTGTTCTGTTGTAGGTGCCGACTGTACTTGTATTACTTGCGTTTATAGTTCCTTCAGTTTGTTGTGGAGGTAAACCATGTTGATTGTAATGGCAAATGATAGGAATTTCTAGCTAAGGTTATTGCCGATTTACATAATATACCAACCATTTTGGATGAAGATCTCATTGGATATTTTCAAGTTACAGGTTCAAGGTATTCTGGGTTTGTACTGCAATAGGAAGTAATGTGACCTGCCATATAGGACCTTAACAAACTGGGCTTAGTTTTTTCTCTTTTGACTTTTCTCCGCTCCGTAATCGAACCCCTAAAAAAACACTATTGCTATTTTATTCGTGCGTTTCATTTATTGATGACTTGGAAAACAAATTTGGGATAAATCAGTTAAACTACGCTTTGGAATGGGCAACTAGCTTCATATTTCTGACTGACCGATTCCTTGACAATTCAAAAGTGCCTGTAAATGGTTTAATTGAAATAAATGCTTTGAGTTTGAGTTTAACAAAGTACCTAAAGATCTCTTTTTTTTTAAGAAATGAAATGAAATGAAATTGTTTATTCTGTAAATGGATATCGGAATCACTTTTACACGTCATAGAAAAAATAAAAATAAGCTAGTTGAGTTCGGCGTTTCCTATCTGACTACTCTGAGAAGAAAGGTCGAAACAAACTCAGAGGTCACAGTCTCTTTTAAAGTCCAGACATAATCTTGGTCAGGCCATATGAGGACCATGTAGATTAGTGTCTGAAATGGTCTTTTGAGGAAAGAACCACACAGATTTGAGTGGACCTGTCCAGTCAGTGCAAGCATTTGTCAGTAATCGTGGAGCTCAACTCGACGAACAATACCAAAGAAAGGACATTTGGGTAGGCCGCATAAACTACTCAAACTGCCAGACCATAATTCAAACTAACTGAAAAATGAAAATAATAATGATATCCACATAGTCCTCACATTCACAATAATTAATTAAGAACCCTTGATATTCGTTGACATCAGAACAAAAAATCTGAATTCATCAAATCGCAACCACTTAATAGCGACCGAACCTTAATATAATTTATCTATCAAGTGAAGTCGGTACATTGGTTTTAATTGCCGCATTAATAAGATGTGGGTAGTTATCTGATGGGTTTAATTAAACCCTACATTAATTACATTATAATTACGAGCGGACAATGACGCCACCTGTCGGAGGAATGCCGAACTAACGATCGATACGTCGATCGATCGATCGGTATAAAATGTGCGTCGGCGCACCGAGTTAAATACGTCAGTTGGTTCGATTAAAGTGTCTGGATGTTTATATAATTTCGCAAATTATTTTTAGTTGGGGTTGAAATTTTTTTTAAATTAGTGTTTTCTAAATGTTTCGCTTGAGAAGATACAGTGGTCATGTAGAGAATTTGTGCTAATTAGGCTTTTGTTTTATAAAAAAACTTATTCATTTTAATTAAATACTATACAATAGGCAACTTATCCATTCTTAGCTACAATAAATAATTTCGAGTTTCCCTCGGTTTTAAGTTTATTATTCAAATTTCTGAAGTCTGAACAGTATATCATGTAATGCATGCTAGCTTTTGTTTTTTTTTTTCAACGATTTACAACTAACATTAGTTTTTTAAGCAGATTAAGATTTGATAAATTTTTCAGAATCAATTTATCTCTCAATTTATAAACAGAACAGTGATGAAGTTTTGGACAGGACTAATGATATAAGGCTTGTACCCTAATCGCGTAACTTATTTTCGTAAACAATTATGCCTAATTTGTTTCATTTTGACAGTTCAACAACATTCATTGCGTGATTTACGTTGTTAAGCTGATTTTTTTTCCAACTTATGAAGCAATAGATTAGCAATCTAATTCAAATCGAAACAGATCGTGATTGTGTTGTATTACGCAATTAGGGTACTGGTTTAACGTCTAACACCACCACACTCGTATAAAACCAGTACCTCTAAATCAGAATTTAATCTTCTAAAATTAACACTCCAATCAATCAGTTCAACACACAAACCAAACGACTCAAAACACAACGCAAACTCATCTTTATCCTCTTCAGCATACAAATCAAACTAACCGCAAATATAATATTGCATTAAAAACTTCTAATATTCTACAGTACAACTAAAAACAAAGGAAAATCTTCCTTAATCTTTGCCAATAAGAATCAAAACAACGGTAAATAAACGTTGGCATTTCAAAAGTTAAATATTGCAGTGGCGGTTGCGCGGGCGCACAATAGCGAGCAACGCCATCTGCCGGCGCGCGTCGATCATGGGCCGCGCGACGAAAAAATCGCGTCGCCGAGCTCTATTGATACGACATTGACGGATTCGGGGGATCTCAGCTAGGGTTGGCACTGCAGGAGTTGGTGGTTTTTGAGCTTGAGTTATTGAAAATGATCTTAAGTTGATAGATAGAAGAGAATGGCTGCGGTGGGATTATAAGCTGCCCAATCAGCTGAGTTGATTGGGATTCACCGGACGTAGGGTGTTGTAAATCCTCGTGCAGACTGCCGCGACGCGACGGCGCGACGCGACAACGGCAATTGTTCTACCGTGCAGTTTACTTAGAAATTGTTTTGTTAGAACTCACGTCGCGCCGTCGCGTCGCGCTAGTCTGCACGACGCTTTACTCTGGTAAACATCACATACATTGTTCTTTTTTGTGCTCCAGAGGACAAGAGTTTCAGGAAATATAGACAAAACTCAATTAATAAGTGTACACCTGTACACATATGTCTGGTCGTTCGTGAAACCTATTGGTATTTGCTGATTCTGCTCACCGATGCGCGTGCTCCGTATAACTGAAACATAAAAAGATCATGCGTTCTGTTTTAAATTGTGTGTTTAGCACATTTAAAATTGTTTATGATTAATTAATAATTTACTATCTTGTGGTTCTGTATTTTTGCTTGGACAGCACATCGTATGATGTTATGTGAAGGTCTAATAAAATCTCATGTAGTCCTCCTTTGGCAGATCTAAAAACTAAACTGCACATGGAAACAAAACAAAAATTCTGAACAGTTTATAAACTATGAACCTGGACCTGCCAACCCTAATATAATATACATGGCACAGACGCCGCCATGACATGTTTACGGGCCAATTATTTGTATGGATTCCGCTGCAATAATGATTTCTTGCGTCCGCCGGTCTGTCCAGCCGCCGTCCGTCCGTCTGTGCGCCCCCGCTTCATATATTCCAAGCTTTTTATCGACATTTTGAATTTTGATTTTACGCAACTTTGCGCCAGAGATTTATGGACGATTTACGTAAATTGTGACGGTTAAAAAGTTCAGTTATGCGTAAGTAGGGCAGCAGTGAATCAATTTGAATGGGGCATTGGAATTATACATAAGCTTGGGACTGTGGTTTTGCCTGCAGGGATAAAATAATGTATCACGGAAAAATTTGTTGTTTGTTTGAATCAATATACATATATATGTATACTGAAATCAAAGAGATGTTTGACCTCTTATTGTGAAGATATGTCATGGATATCGAGTCGTAGAAGGAAAACATGAAAGGATTGTGATGGCTAGTGATAACTGCACTTCTGAACTTCGGTGTTTAAAAATATTTTTACCAAAAATACAACTGACTTCCAAACTACGATGTGAAAAATAACTTTAATTTCGGAACCCGGTGTCTTTGGATCAGTATTTAAGTTTTTTGCCACCGACTTCCAAAATTAAAGTTAAACAGATCAATAACAGACCCTCAAAGAGTTACCGTGGCTGTTACTTACATACACACTTACACAAAGGAAGAAATATTGCAAGGTTATCAATTTCTCTCTCTTCCTCATTAAGGAATGACCCTTGCTAAAAAGAGGAACACCTATTATTTACTTCGAAATATGTTTCCTTCTCACTCTTACTAAAGCGGTTAAACTACGCTAAAAAGAGAAGCACTTAGTATTTACTATCCCTAAAAATACAGTTGGTGGTTTTATAAGAACAAACATTTACGAAAAAGTGACTCCTAAATTAGGTCGTGTGTGATCGACCATTAAAAAAAAAAAAAGTTAAAACAAATAGAAATAAAGAAGATATTCAATTTATATTTAAATACGTATTTATCGTCCGTACAAAACTAATAGGCTGTTATTTAATAACAGATATTTGGGTCTGTTATTTTTGTGTAATAATAACAGTGATAACAGATATCGTGTTAAACCTGTTACAACTCATCTCTAAAACAGCCCTGCTACCTACGCGCTGACTGTCTCTAATATTGTATGTGGGTGTGATCTGAGGGACTAAACTGGGGAACGAAAAAAAAATCCTAGTATTTAGTAGTAGTCTTAAAACAATTGTAGAACGAATCTGGGAATTTGTAAATAAATATATTAAAAACTATAGCCCTTAAAGTGTGGTCCCTCAGTTGTCACAGACCATCAGCCAAATATCAGAAAGTATCTTAAAAATTAGGGTTTTGTGATTATATACATTTAGTAAAGAATTTGTAATAGTTATTTATGCAACTACATAACATAACATCACACCTTGTTTCCCCGAAGGGTTGGGCAGAGGTGTCCCTGTAGCAGGTTCACCCACATTTCGCCAGTTATGTTTTAAGTCCCATGTAATAGGGGGCGAGCCTATTGCCATCAACCGGGCACAAATCCAGACTCCAGGCTGCTACTGAGAAATTTCAGATAGAAAAACCCAATAACACTTTGCCCGACCTGGGAATCGAACCCAGGACCTCATGCTCAGCAGTAGCGCTTGCGACCACTAGACCAACGAGGATTTACGACGAGGACGACGAGGATTTATGCAACTGTTGTATAATAAGAGGTATTATAGTATCACATGAGAGTTTTAATACCTAATTATGTACAGTTGCATACAAGACATTATCAACACCCATGATATGAATCCTCTATAAAAGGTTCTGAAACCATAGGTTGTTTTCTTCGATTCCCAGTTTGGTCCCTCAGTTCACACGCAAATTATAATATTACCACGGTATGTGGCATGAGCCTCACGATACGAGAGAAGGTCTGAAGACATAGAATGTTGGCCGGTTGGTTAAGCGATTGACTGCTGCGCTGCGTGTCGCGGGTTCGATTCCCGCACGGAACAAATATTTTTATGACCTAAAAGTTCCGGGTATGGCTGTTTGTGTATGTGAGTTTATTAAATGTTTGTAAACGCACTCACAATACAAGAGAAATTCCTAGTGTGAGGTAACATTTCGTAAAAAAAAACACTTTTATATTTTGTCGAGTTCTTAAACATGTCCAGATGAATGATTTTCAAATTTTGTTGAGTCCTTTAAATAAGTAAGTATGAAAAGTAAGGAAAGAAGGAAGGAAGAGGTTTGTAGTAGGTGTCGCTTCTAATACCTACCTAAATAAGTGCAGATTTTTTTGCAGATAACTGTAGTTTCGTTTTTGTAAATTTACATTGTATTTTTATTTACCTTTAGATTTATTAGAATGTAGAATTTAAATCCCAAAACCTGTAAAATTTGATATATAATATTAGTTATAAGTACATATTTTTGCATGACAAATGGTAGAATGTACCTGGAACGTAACATTATTTTATAAAACTCACCTTTATACCTACGTTCTCATCGTTATGTGCCTAGCCTTTTCCCATGTTAAGGTCAGCTTCCAGTCTAACCGAATGAAGCTGGATACCAGTATTTTATATGGAGCGACTGCCTATCTGACCTCCACAACTCATTCATTGGGTAATACAATACCTCTTGGTATGAATGATTGTTAAACTTTCGGGCTTCTGAAGACGGTAACGACGTATTCCTATATTCTATGCAAATAAATAATTAATATTTTATTCTTTTTCAATATTAATGATTGTAATTAACGCACGTTAACGCGTTTCAATTTCACGATTAGTTTCGGACTACCAACCTCTATGCAAATACATCATGGCGTATGTTAACGTGCGCGTGAGTGTAATCAAATAACCAACATTGTTATAAAACATTTTTTTGATTACACAACCTTACTTCAATATTAGTGCATAGTTATTCATTAATTACTGTCTATTGTTGAAATTATGAACATGAGATGTATTTTTCCTTTAATCAATTGTTTTTAAATCGATATTGATATACTAGTCAGCCATTTTATATAATTTATTATCAGGGGATGTAGCTCAGTGGTAGAGCGTTCGCTTTGCATGTGAAAGGCCCCGGGTTCGATCCCCGGCATCTCCAAGATTTTTTGCACATTTTAAATTTTTATTTTAATGATTGATATGGATATTTTATCAGTAGGCATTATTTCTTGTATTGATAACAAGGGGATGTAGCTCAGTGGTAGAGCGTTCGCTTTGCATGTGAAAGGCCCCGGGTTCGATCCCCGGCATCTCCAACTTTTTGGTTTTGTATGGTTTTTTATGCAGTTTTAAGTTACATGTTTGCCTCGCCGTTTGATATTGTGCTAATAAGTACTTACATCGATCCTCTTTGTAATTATTAACATCAATCCTCGTTTTAGGGTTCCATACCGAAAAAGGAAAAACGGAACCCTTATAGGATCACTTCGTTGCCCGTCCGTCAGTCTGTCAAAACCCTTTTTCTCAAGAATGCGTGGAGGTATCAAGTTGAAATTAATATCAAATACATAGGTCTATGGTCCCTTGAAACTTAAAAAATCAAGCTTCTAAATTAACGCATTAAAAAATACGGTAATTTATGCTACATATTTTGATATTCGCAAATAAATCAAAACCGGTTACTTCCCGGTGACTTAGAATCATGAAATTTGGCAGGAAGCAAGGTCTTACAGCACATGCAAAGGAAAAAGTCCGAAAATCGTTATTTAATAGTTTTATCACCGATTTTTATTTTTTTGCGTGAATTGACCGTGACTTATATCGATGTATGGGTTTTTCAACTACGTACAATGTCAAGTTTGTTTTTGGGATAAATTCATCCAACCTTTCATTGTGCGTGGTTCGACACTCACTTGGCCGGTTTTTAATTAATGTTACCTTTCGAGAAAAAAAAAAGACGAAAGTTTTAAATATGAATGTGGATATGACTATAAGAGTAGAACTGTGGCTAGAAAGGGAGTGACTGAAATGAAATGAAATGAAATTGCTTATTTTGTAAATAGGATATCGGAATCACTTTTACACGTCATATTAAAAATAAGGATTGAAAAGGGTATGCTGAGATAGTTTGGGCATGTTGAGAGGATGAATGAAAAGCGACTAACAAAATGTACTAATTTACAAGGCTGATGACTAATTTACAAGGCTGATGTGAAGGGAAAGGCCGGTCGGGGACGCCCTAGAAGGACATATACTGACCTTATTGGTGATGTTCTTCAGAAAGGCCGAAAAGGTGCGTTACTACGCACCGCAACCGGCGGGCGTGTATTACCAGATGTATGAACGTAAACGAGACAAAAAGAGTATGTAAGGATCGTAGCAGGTGGGGTTCTGTAGTTTCTGCCTACCCCCATGGGAAGAAGGCGTGAGTTTATGTATGTATTAAAAATAAGCTAGATGAGTTCGGCGTTTCCTCTGAGAAGAAAGGCCGAAACAAACTCAGAGGTCGCAGTCTCCTTTAAAATCCAGACATAATCTTAGTCAAGCCATATGAGGACCAAGATGACTAGGTACTAATAGAGAAGTATGGAAGGAAAAGATAATAAGTATACCGACCACAAATAAATTGAAAAAGGGGTAAGAAAATGATAATGACATCGATCGTCTTTGATAGATCGCAATATTTTAATGATTCATTATTCAACATCATTTCAGCCGAAAGACATCCACTGCTGGACATAGGTCTCCCCAAGCACCGCCACTTCGACCGATTCATCATTTACCATTATGACTCCTGCAATAAAAAGTATTCTATTCTATGACTGTGAAAAACACTTGACTCCTATTGACAATCAAATCAGTTTTTGTTCAGATTATTTAGAAACCCTCTAAAAACACTTTCACTAATGGAATAACGCTTACACCTGGGATGAGTTTAAAATCTAGCCAAAGGCTTCCTGCTCAATTCCTTCCAATTTTCAGGGCCTTAAGCTACCAAAGTCAAAGTCAAATCATTTTTTTTAAATAGGCCCTTGCATGCCATTTTTGAAATACTGTTTCATAGAGTTGCTGTGTCCCCCACATAACGTCCGCATAAGGGCGAATGACGTCACTAAAACGTTATAAAATATAACAGACGTTTATATATATTTTTAGTAACCAGTTCCGCTTCATAAAGAGCCATAAAAAACCCTGTAAGAAATCGACGCCGTGTTCGTGTTCGCGACAAGTCAATCGTCATCCTGAGGATACCTCATTGAGAGGTGAAACATGTATCGATTTCTTACAGGGTTTTTTATGGCTCTTTAGGAATAGTTAAGCGAAACTAGTTACTAAATATATTAACGTCTGTTGTATTTTATAATGGATTTCCGCAAGGACACGCCACACGAATCAATTAACTAACTAAAACGTTATTTAAGAAAGTAAGTTGGTGTGTTTTCCTAGAGAGCGTTTTTTGACACCATGAAGTCAAACCCGGGTGACATCATAAACCGTCGGCAACCGGTCTTTTAGGAAACCGTAGCTTTACTGACGTGGTCAATCCTTCATGATGCAGTAGTTTGAGTCAGTATTTATCTTTGGCCCACTTGTACGTTTAGTTGGTTTAAGGGGACTACAGGAGCTGAATGCAAGTTTTATAACGCCTAAAAGTACATGATCCACTGCAGTAAACAAAAGCAGAAAACCATATGTTATTGTTTAGGATATATGCTCGTTCGATAGTGTGTAAAAAATCTCGAAGACACCTCTAAAAATTTCTTTTATGGTTTTTAATCGTTAAAAGAAATTTTTAGAGGTGTTTTTAATAATTCTGTTTTTTTTTTTGGTCAGATTATTCTACAAGCAACATTTTAACGTAATAGTGTTTAATTTTTTTGTCCAATTAATAGATTTTTTCTAAATAGATAATTGCTTCATATTTTGTAATCAATTACAAGCGTTGTGTCATCGCGCTTCTGTTCCTTTTCTATGCAGTTCAACAGTGATAGCGCTTTGGCTGTTGTTAGCCTCTTAATTCAATCAATGTAGAATTTGTAATCTCAGAGTAGAGTTTCAAGTTTGTAATTAACATTTTAACTCCTATTACGCGTTGCGCCACAGAAAAATAACACCGGGTTAGTTAAGCCCTATTTCACCACCTCCGATTAGATTTTCGTTAACTTACTTGGCAGATAATATTCTGCAAATTCTGTTCCATTTTTGAATTTATTCGGTAAGTAGTGGCTGAACCCGACATTTGTGTTTTTTGAGTTCAATCGACGAAACATAAAATAGAATTGCAAATTGCAGATTTAGTTTATTGTTTGACGAGAACGTCACATATGGAAAAAAAATTATATTAATTAAAATATTTTTTATAATTTTAATTTATTTTAATATGAGTTCGTGAATTTTATTTTGAGTTCATGAATAGGTATATTGCCTGCTGACATACTACCGACGAAATTTTCAGTTACTATAACGTTGAAATATATAAAATACAAAATAAGTTATTATCGGTACCTCATATATAACCTCAATTTATTTTGATATTACTAATACTTACCTGGTACAGTACAGATATGCCTGGAGGCTTTCACTCGGGTATTAAGATCTGTTTACTTTTTAGTTTCTATTTTCTCTTGAGTATAGATTTCGTTGTTTGTTTGTTGGTATATTGGCGTGTGCTAGTTGATATACATATAGCTAATAATTTTAATTTAATGTTTTGGGTTGCGTAATGTAAATTATTTTGCAAAAGTGCCATTTTAGAGAATCAAGTTTTTCTAACTGAACAGACAGCTGTGCTGCTGGGGAGCTTGTTGCGCCACTTCTTCTTCCCAGCTAGAGAACTAGGAAGTGGTGAAGGGCGGGCGTTTTTGGGGGACTGTTTTAAATTTTGACGTTCGAAAAGTGTGGATTCTCAGTCTAGTTTGAATAAATGAAATTTGAATTTAGAATTTTGTTTTTTTACCCTGAGTAGTATTATATTATCTGTGCCCTGAGTTTAGTGACTTAACTCTCCTATTAAGTGGGTTAAATATTTAGAAGTTAAATCCTAGGTTTACTTCTACACGTGCAATTGGGCTTTATTTGTTCAGATGTGTTGCTGTTCAACTGTGCTGAACTAGCAGTTGTATTGATAAACATAATCATACGGGGATGTAGCTCAGTGGTAGAGCGTTCGCTTTGCATGTGAAAGGCCCCGGGTTCGATCCCCGGCATCTCCAATTATTTATTAGAAATTTGAATTAATTAATTAGCTTATGAAGAGTTAATCAGTAAATTCGATATGTTATAAAAACACACACACACAAAAACCATACCATTCCTTTTCATATACTGTCATTTTTATTTTTCTATTAGATTTTGCCCGCGGCTTCACTCGCGTAGAGGTCGGAAAAAATCCCACAGGACCGTACTACCCAGATTAAAAGTACCCGATGTGTTAATCCAGGCTGTATACTATCTGTGTATCAAGTTTCACCTAAATACGTTCAGCCGTTTTTCCGCCATTCCGGAACATACATCAAGACAAACAGAAAAACGTTCTAAATTTCATATCTCTTTAAAAAGTGTTTGGCAAGTCGGGTCACCCTCCAGTTTTCCAAGGTTTTGCATTTTATTGGGTCCTTCTCATTTCACATTCACTCACAAACGCATTTAACAAAAACATTGACACATAACTTTTGCATAATAATAAGACATTACATCATTGGCCATTTTGTAATTTCTTCCATCACAATTTAGTACATTTTGGTTGCACGCCAAATAAGACGCGTCGAAATGTTGCCACTATATAAAACGTAAAACGTTTTTTGAGGATGATATTCTTGTAACTTAAAATAAAGTATGTCTATTTCTTTTATATTTTTTACATCTATTTAATATATTAAATCACAATTTAATAAATAATTTTTCTTTAAGTACGCTGTACTGGTACACCGTCTAAATATTTGTTTGCTGCACCGGTCGACGTCATTACGTCGGCGCCGGCTGTCGCTGAAAACCAGCGCTGGGGCTCTGTCCTGCATAGGGTCGTAGCATAATGCGAGCGATAGCCGATTTGCGTGGATGTTACGCATGCTTCCCCTAACCTTTTCTCATTTTTGTATTTTAAACTTTTTTTTTGCGTAATGTTTACCGCAAATAAACGTTTTTTCTTTCTTTCTTTCTTTTCTTTCTAAAAACTATATTTTCGGCATCAGACTCGTTCCCACATCTTTATTTTTTTTGTTTTTTTTTTTTTTGAGGGTGGGAAATCATCAAATAACTTCTCCCGCTCTGGGCGGAGCGGGAGGGCGTGTCAGACTCTTACTGACTAAAACCCACCCGTGTTCCTTCGGTTGCCCTGTTGCCGGGGGCCACGATCTCCCTTTCGGTTTTCTTCGCAACCCCGGCAGGCATCGGCCCTAGCGGACCCCGTCAATTCTGCTGACATCTCTTTGAGGCGCGCGTGGAACACAACGCGCCGTTGACCCGGGCCTGGTCCTTATCGGACGGTGAGCTACCCATTGCTCACAGTCCGCAAGCCCGCGCCTATGGTGGCCGGAAATCGGCTTGCGACTCCCGACGCCCTGGGCGTCTCCTCCTGCGGCGGTTAGGGGCGTGAGGGTGCGAAATTTGCCTCTCCCTCACGCGTTCCGCCTCCTCCTTCGCGAGCATTATCGCTTCGCAGAAGGAGGTGACGGCCTCCCATTTCCTCTCGCTCCGCACCATGGCCTGAACCAGGGCCGGACGCGAGAGATCACCGCCGCCGATCGCCTCCACGAGGACACGGCGATGCTCCACCCAAGCTGGGCAGACCTGCACCGTATGCTCCACCGTGTCCTCCGGGCGATCCACACAATGATGACACCCGGGCGTTTCCTTCCGCCTTATCCTGTGCAGGAACCTCCCGAAACAGCCATGTCCGGTGAGGACCTGCGTTAGGTGGAAGGTGAGGACGCCGTAGCGCCTCTCTAGCCACTCCTCAAAGAGGGGTCTTATCGCCGCAATTGTGGCGTGCCCAGCGCTGGGTTGCGACAATCGCACTCTCCATGACGCCATGAGATCCCGCCGGAGCTCTGTCCGCTGTGCCGTGATTTCTCGCGGCAGCGGAGTTAAGCCCCGGCGTTTCGCCTCCTCGCGCAACTCCCACATGTGCGCGAGGACCTTTGCCTCAAGATCCCATGGCGGTAATCCGGCAAGGAGGCACGCCGCCTCGCAGGAGACCGTGCGGTATCCTCGGGCCAGCCGGATGGCCATGACCCTCTGGGACGCGTTGAACCGGAGGGCTGGCCGCAGCCTTAGTGAACGCGCCCACACCGGCGCTCCGTAAAGGGCCATGGACCGCACGACTCCCGCGTAAAGCCTCCGGCAGGATCGTTCCCACACTTCGTAGCTATTACTTTTTTTCAAAAATATTCAATGTACAGTTTTTTCATGTTTTTTTTATAATATATTTTCTCAGTTTGTGTTTTAATATTTAGTGTGTTCTTCCTATGCGAGTCCCAATAAAAATACTTTTGCTTTTATTCAAATACTTTTGTTGATAGACTCGGAATCGGAATCCATTGCCAGGATAAAAAGTATCCAATGTCCTACCAATCCAGGTCATAGTTTACCTTCGTGCCAAAATTTCATCTAAATCCGTCCAACCAAAAAAAAAAAACTGCCGTAATATATAGATCGAAGTTTGAAATATGCAATAAGTTTTTTTCAAAATTTTAATCCGTTTAAAGGCTCTTTCAAACAGGCGCGACACGCGACGCGACACAAAGACGCGCGCGACGAGCGGTGTCTTTGTGTCGCGTCGCGTGTCGCGCCTGTTTGAAAGAGCCTTTAAACGGATTAAAATTTACGAATAAAACAAGTGTTAAGCTTGTATAAATTTCAGTCCTCATAAAATTTCCATGCCGAGGGCCATATATGAAAATCGATTCTTAAGGAGTAAACTCCAAAAGGGTGACATACCGACAGACATAGTTATTTTCACATTTATAATATTAGTATGGATTAGTACGGATTGGGTTAGTGGATGAATAATGTGTAAAGTGTATTGTGAAGTCCTAGTTTATTTACACAGATGTGTAGGCTACGATATGAAATAGGAGGTTGTATTGTTTATTAAAGACACACGGGGATGTAGCTCAGTGGTAGAGCGTTCGCTTTGCATGTGAAAGGCCCCGGGTTCGATCCCCGGCATCTCCAAGTCTCATTTATTGCCCTAAGGATAATTTTATTAGCTAGACCTACTATCGTGGCTTGTTTTGCTAGGATTTTAGAGTAGTTTAATTTTTGATCGACACATACACAAAGCTATTCTTTACAATTCATAGGTACTGCAATAAAATTACCTAAAAGTAATCAAAAGTCTTATTATTATTGAAAATAAAAAAAGGCATTTAATTTTTAGTACCAAAATTACCCCAAATCCATTAAATATTAGCAAATTTTTAAGTTATGACTTGTAGAAACCTGCTTAACGACGGTCGCCCGCGCCCCATGTAATAACGTGGTAAAATTCCACATTGAAAAAAAAAAAAACACCAACGAATTTTTTAATTTTTTTTACATGTTGTATAGAGACCTTTTTCAGCAATGGGAATAGTCTCACTCGATATCAGTCACTGTCATCATCATCTTTCAGTCCAAATACCTCCAATATTGGACATAATCCGACATAGGACTTCCCAAAGCATCGTAACAACGGTCAGTCCTGAGCCTCCCAGATCCAACGAATTCTCATGACATTGACCAGGTCATCGGTAACCTTATAGGCAGTATTAGTAACTTTCAATTATTAATTAGTTATGTATTAGTAACTTTTAATTATTAATTAATGAGGTGTAACTTTTAATTATTGATTAATTAGGTGTAACTTTTAATTATTAATTAGTTAGGTATTAGTAAATTTTATTTATTTATTAATTAGTTGAGTATTAGTAACTTTTAATGATTAATTAGTAACTTTTAATTAGTTAGGTATTAGTAACTTTTAATTAAGTAGGTATTAGTAACTTTTATTTATTTATTAATTAGTTAGTTACTGCTTCGTTGGACTAGTAGTCGCAAGCGCTACTGCTGAGCATGAGGTCCTGCGTTTGATTCCCGGGTCGGGCAAAGTGTTATTGGGTTTTTCAATCTGGAATTTCTCAGTAGCAGCTCGAAGTCTGGATTTGTGCCCGGTTGATGGCAATAGGCTCGCCAACTATTATATGGGACTTAAACAGAACTGGCAAAATGTGAGTGTACTTGCTATTGGTACACCTCTGCCCAACCCTTTAGGGAAACAAAGCGTTATGTTATGTTATGTTAGTTAGACGATTGTCTACTGTATGTCCGGCTTGTCCAAGATATATGTTCAATCCCATATTTTTTGGATTTTGTTATGAAACTTACATTTGATGTTTGAACAACTGTATTGCATAGACAACTCTCATTGAGCAGTGTTATATAGTCATAGATAACACACGGGGATGTAGTTCAGTGGTAGAGCGTTCGCTTTGCATGTGAAAGGCCCCGGGTTCAATCCCCGGCATCTCCAATTTTTATTGCTTTTATATTTTTTATATTCAATGTAATTATTGATAACGGTAGGTTGGATTTGTTGCGATATCATGAGGGGATGTAGCTCAGTGGTAGAGCGTTCGCTTTGCATGTGAAAGGCCCCGGGTTCGATCCCCGGCATCTCCAATTTTATTGCTTATAATTTTTTTATATTCACAGTGATTATTCATAATTGTAGGTTAGATTTTTTGCGATATCATGATGTAGCTCAGTTCACTTTGGCCCCGAAAATATTTTTTAATGAAATTCTTTCTTACCGGTATCGCATCAAGTGTATCCAGTGGTATCCAGCGAAAATACGCGGCTGTGCATAAACACAAGTGACGTTTTTCTTCGTGATTTCTGTGAGAGGTATGTCTCGTAAAAGTGACCAAATTAGGCGTGAGGCCACGTTTAATTTTATGATACGGCATTCATATGTTTCTTGACTTATTTTGGTTTTGGGTCTTTAAAATAGATGCGGCAGTATTGTTTGAGATATCTTTTATTTCTTGTGAATATATCAATCTAGTCGTGTTTAAATAATAATAGATTTAATTTAATCACAACTGCAGGAAGTATCCACTTGAAATGTTAAAAGACATGGCCGGATCCTTTTTTTATTATGGGGTGGGAAATTATCAAATAACTTCTCCCGCTCTGGGTGGAGCGAGAGGGTGTGTCAGACTCTTACTGACTAAAACCCACTCGTGTTCCTTCAGGTGCCCTGTTGCCGGGGGCCACGATCCTGCCCTCAGCATCAATTCAGAATAAATAAATGTACAGTAATTATTAATATATGAAAATTACTTCTAAAATATACTAAAATAAATCGCATGATTACCAGTAAGTTTTACTTAGTATTTAGATTTTTGATTCTTTTTTCACCAGCTGAGTTGACGCGTAATTCTATGAAAATGTATGGAACACCGACATTTGGAGTGTTCCATACATTTTCATAGAATTCACTGATATCGATGAGTATGAATGTGAAATGAAATGAAATGAAATTGTTTATTCTGTAAATAGGATATCGGAATCACTTTTACACGTCATATTAAAAAAATAAAAATAAGCTAGTTGCGTTCGGCGTTTCCTATCTGACTACTCTGAGAAGAAAGGCCGAAACAAACTCAGAGGTCACAGCCTCTTTTAAAGTCCAGACATAATCTTGGTCAGGCCATATGAGGACAATGTAGATTAGTGTCTGAAATGGTCTTTCGAGGAAAGAACCACACAGATTTGAGTGGACCTGTCCAGTCAGTGCAAGCATTTGTCAGTAATCGTGGAGCTAAACTCAGAACTTAAGGAGCTCAACTCGACGAACAATACCAAAGAAAGAACATTTGGGTAGGCCGCATTAACTACTCAAACTGCCAGACCATAATTAAAACTAACTGAAAAATGAAAATAATAATGATATCCACATAGTCCTCACATTCACAATAATTAATTAAAATAATATAATATGTCATGCCGGCTAGTAAAGAAACGGACTTTATATCCATTGATAATATTGTATTTCTCGTATTGTTTCATCTTTAAAACTCGGAATTAACGATCATTGCTATTCAAAATATTTAGGCACTTAAAAAAAACACCTATTTACAGTATCTCTCACTTCTTCTCTGATCATAACACTTAAAGTATTGTAAAAACATACCTGTAAGCTTTAATATGACGTACTGTATATCAATGTACAAGAATTTCTTTGCTAGGGCAAAGCTCTCTACAAATTTAGGCCATATCCAATACAGATAATGTTGTTCACCATGTAATTATAGATAGATCGACACTATTTTACTCTTAAAGGGTACAATTTAATTTACGCAACCATTTGGCCGAACACTGTTTCTTAAGATACAGGCCGCCTAGTTTATGAGATAGGGTTTATTTTTTGGTAGATTTTTGTCAAACACTTATTTAGGTATAATTTTTGTATATCTACTACTGTGCTCAACTTGTGCCTATACCGGGTGGCAGGGACATCGACGCGAAAACTGTTACCATGGATTCAGTACATGATTCTGAACGCCCTGCGTTTAAATTTCTCGTCGGTTATTTAAAAAAAAATCAGCTGTCCCATACATTTTGACCGCGTAGGTCTTGCACTTTTCTATGAAACAGCATTTTTTTTTAAAATAACCGACGACAAATTTCAACGCACGGGGGTTCTGAATCATGTACTGAATCCATGGTAACAGTTTTCGCGTCGATGGCCCTCGCCACCTTGTATATTACTTTGGATAAATAAACATTATTTAATAATATTGAATAATATTTTATTATAAAATACTATTGATCTATTGAAATCTCTTCAATTCTTTATTAGTGGCTTTTGTGGAAGATTTTGCCAACCTTTAAAACGATGGTTTATATTTATCTGTGTCAAAGTTTTTGGACCTCTACTTTGTTCTATCTATGTGCGTATGAGAAAGTGACGAAACCCATCCACATCTTCTTAGCCTTTTCTCAACTATGTTGGGATCGGCTTCCAGTCTTGAATACCAGTATTTTCCACGACATCCAACATACAGTTTTAATAGCTCTGCCTTTAAAAACACCTCAACCCAAGTCAATTTGAAATTAACGCAAGTACCAGGGCGGCAGGAGACGAAGGAATTACAATATTCCGTAAAAGCGAGCTCGACGGAGCTCGGAGGCCCGACCCGTTTGTAAGCGGGTCACGCGCCTCTATCGATCCGAGGCGAGGTGTTGCTGAAACGTGTGCCGAGATGGTTTTGTTTAGCGTGATGGTGGACTGAAAATATTTTGTGAGAGGGTATTAATGAACAATCTCTTCATTCAGGAAAGGTTTTCGGTAAGTGCTGTTGAAGTTTTGTTTGCACAACTCTTAATTTTTATGTTGCCCAGTTTTGTGTTCATGGAATTCCGATTTCATGAATAGCAGTATCAATACATCTAATTTATTAGGAATCCTAAAGGACTAGATTTAAAATGCTACAGTTTAACAATACAGTACTGTGTTGAAAGTCATCTTCAGAGAAAATGAATTCGTGTTATTTTTTTGTTTTGTTCATCACTTTGTTTACAAGTAGGTAACAAACGTCATGAAAAAACTGATGAGCCTCTAATCTCTACGAAAAATAAACTGACCTATGACCAATGCAGCAGATCTCAAACAAGTCCTTCTTTGTGAAACAATCGCTGTTTCCATTATATTCCTAGGTTCTCAAAACCTGAAATTATTATTTATAAAGGAACCGTTTCTTGTACAGCCTATTCCACCTCAATCAATCAATCTGCCTAGCCTTTTCCAAACTATGTTGGGGTCGGCTTCCATTCTAATCGAATGCACTGAATACCAGTATTTTACATGGAGCGATTGCCTATCTGACCTCCACAATCCAGTTACTGGGTAACACGACACGTTGATAAGAGTGGTTGTCAGACTTTTCAGCTTCTGACTACCCGTAAAGACTGCCGAAGATCTACGAATGACAGCCGGGACCACCTCTAACTTGTAAATAAATCCTGAAATCCTACAGGTACTTACAGTACTACCATTCTTTCTTGTACAGCCTAATCTAACTCAAACTTGTAAACACATCCTCCTACAAAAAGCTACATATTCTTGGACAAAACCTCCTGTTTTCAGTACACCGCCAAGTCTCCGAGTCTCAATTTCCTCGTGCCATCGATCGACCAATACGCTGCCCGCATACATAATGCTCAATCTTCACACGTGGTGCAACACTGCTGATATGAACCCAATCGTTTTGATGATAGGGTTGAGTTTAGTCTGGGTATGTTGTCTGAAAGGTTTGGACCTTCAAAACCAGTCAAGGACGCGTGTGGGGTTTGTGGTAGTTTTGTTATGAGGATGTTAGTTATGGTATGTTAAACTGAACTGCTCTGGTTTCTGAAAGTCTGATCAAGTCTTCGACAAGTAAAAACCATTTCTGCTACCAAAAGCACAGGTTAGCTGCTGCAATCTGATGAGGAACTACTGCCTGCGAATAATGCAAGCATAATAGATAGTTGTTAAATACAACCATTAGTTTTTGTACATTGCGTTTTCACAACGAATATAAAGCATCTCTTTTAAGGTTGCACTAGTCGACGCCTCGAACTCGTTGGTGGCGTGGCTAAAATGCATGCTATTTAGTATATCTATTTATTTATTTAGTATTTATTTATCTAGTTTTTATGAATTTTTTAGTGAAATAGACGACGATTAGCGCGTAAATTTTCAAAACTATTGAATGTGTGTATATACTCAAAATTAAATTATTTGAATTTTTGAATAAATTATCTGTCCTTGTACGGTTTCTATTTTGCCGCCCAAAGATGAGCTAAAATTAGTGTTGAAATGTGGAAGCTTCGATGCTCATAACTTCCAAACCAATACTATTTGACAAGAAATTAAATGAAATTGTTTATTCTGTAAACAGGATATTGGAATCACTTTTACATGTCATATTAAAAAAAAAATAAGCTAGAAGAGTTCGGCGTTTCCTATCTGACTACTCTGAGAAGAAAGGCCGAAACAACTCAGAGGTTGCAGTCTCTTTTAAAGTCTAGACATAATCTTGGTCAGGCCATATGAAGACCATGTAGATTAGTGTCTGAAATGTTCTTTTGAGGAAAGAACCACACAGATTTGAGTGGACCTGTCCAGTCAGTGCACGCATTTGTCAGTAATCGTGGAGCTCAACTCAGAACTTGTGAGTTCAACACGAACAATACTAAAGAAAGGACATTTGAGAAGGCTGCATAAACTACTCAAACTGCCAGACCATCATTAAAACTAGCTGAGCAATAAACATTATAATATCCACACAGTCCTCACCTTCACAATAATTAAAATAATATAATACTTTACAAAGTAATCATGTAATTTTAAATTTAATATTCAACAATGTCAAACATTGACATATTTATATAAAACTGGTATATTTTGATGATTTTACATAATAATTAAAATGTTAAGTTTCATGGTCTTATCACAAGGCTTAGCAGAGCGAGCAGTTCAACCCCAAGCTTTTTTATCTTCTAAATAATTTGAAATTTTATATTACCCTTTTTTACAAAGTTTGGTTTTAATACAGATTTTAAATCGTTTAATGGGTACAAGAAAAATAGATATACTTATTAAACTTTGAACGTTAACCGTCAAACAGACGAGTAATCATCATACTACGTTTGTATGGAAATTTTAAAAAATCCACAAGTAAATTAAGTAAAATCCATTAAAACCTACATATTTTTGGTCTATAAAAAACGATAGGAAAAATTGCTACAGCTGCGTAGATAAGCATGCAGTTTGAGGACGTCACATAACAGTATTGTAATACAGAAAATTTTATTTAGTTTTTTTTTTTATTTGACCTTTCATGTGTTACTCTTTTCGAAAGAGTTTCAGTACTACCAACAAACCTATTTTTGTCTCCTAGCAATCTGTGCTCCAATTTGCAGGACATGACTACCGCTTCCATTACAGGTACGTGAGACTTTTCAACTTCGTCTCTGGGTGAGGACGCAATGCAATGACGCGTAGGGCACGTCTGAGTTGGACGTGACCTTCGATCAATTGCACAAGTGGAAGGGCAAAGGTTAACTGAAGGTATTGTACCCAGTTTTGTCCCTTGGTTTTGATAAAATTGATTATTATTTCAAATGAAAAAAAAAGACGACCTAACGATTTTCTTTTTAAAAAATGTATTTATTATATCTTCTGAAATAATCTTTCAGTATAATAATATCCTGAAATAATCTATGAAGGAAATTGTTACGAACCTGATCATTCATTTAATCTAAGCTGCTTACTTGCTATGTAAAGAAAAAGCGTAACAGATTATAATGACAGCCCCATATTCTATCAATAAGAACTATAAACTTTATTATCTGTCTACGTAACTCGTAGCGCTACGCCGTAGCAGCACTACGCTCATAAAACAGGCATATTCTATAACGTTCAAAACTAATTTATTAGCATCAGTGACCCAGAATGCCCCGTTAGCACCACGCCTTCCCGCCAATCGCCGCGCCCCACGCCTCGCGAGCCCCTCAACCAGCCAATCAGAGCGCGCTGTTCGAAATTTAAAACGTCACAGTAGACGTATACCCGTTTCTGTCACTCTTGGTCCGTTCGCACCTCGGTTCGGATGTTTTTTTAGTCCGATAATGTTTTTTTAATATGTAGTAAAATGTTTTTATTTTTCGATGTCGTGCTCCTTTTGTTGTTAGCTCCATCGTTACAAATTAGTATACGTTTCATAATTGATGGTTATTAACGAGTTCCAATTAAAGTTTCATTATAATTTAAAGTTTAACGTACGTACAATTTGTAATTTCGTTACGGTCTGGTCTAGCTATGTAGATTAAGTATCATAAATAAAATAAAATAAAATAAAACTAACCACTTTCGGTAAAGTTAATAATACTTAAATAATATTTTATGACACTAATAAATCATTTTGCTGTCACGATACGTCTACAATTTTTATTTATAGCTTCATTAATTTTTGTAATGCAAAAATATAAGCAAGCGTTAAGGGGTATACCTCTCAATATGACATATTAACTTAAGGGGAGTGTCACCAGACATCTTCTTAAGGCACTAAATCAGAATTACAACCTTTTAAGATGACCATCATTGTAATACCACCAGTTTACGATGAGCTCTAAGTTTGAACAATTTGTTCCATAGCATTCAGTAATGATGGGTCTAGTTAAATTTGTTGCTTGCCCCCCACTCACGAATATGAATTTTACAAAATATGTGTTAAGTAGTTGAGTAGATGCATAGTCAGGGATGAAAGGGGTGGGAGAGTTATGTTTTGTGTCTTTAGTTGTTTTTTTTTAGAAAAAAATATGAATCCCAAAAGTATCTTCTAAGAATTATATAAGTTAATTCGTAAAATGGAATCTACATCGTTCAGTTAATTCTTGACTTTAGTTTTTCGTGTTTTAAATAAATCTTTTAAAAGTAAAATCTTGTATGTAGTTTTAGAGTACAAAATACATCCCTTTTATTAATCCTGTTTCTTATGTCAAACATAGTGCTTACTTTAAGTTGCCTGAAAAAAACATTTTCCATATGCATTAAAAAAAAAAACATTTTTAATAAGGGAAACGAACAAGCTGCCCAAACAATTATTCGCCATTTACACGAAAAAAAAAGAAAACACAAAGCCTTCTCAATTGCATCTCATACAACATTGAAACAAAGTCAAAACACCGTTATGGCTTACTCACACCTCTACCATTTCTGTCTGCAATTATTATCACCATAACCAATTAATAATGATCCTTGCATACATGTACACTCCCCTCTATTATACCTTTATTGTTCAGAACCAGAGAGGATAGCAAGTTCATGATACACTGGCCAGTATCTTAT
Source organism: Omphaloscelis lunosa (assembly GCA_916610215.1). Classification (NCBI taxonomy): domain Eukaryota; kingdom Metazoa; phylum Arthropoda; class Insecta; order Lepidoptera; family Noctuidae; genus Omphaloscelis; species Omphaloscelis lunosa. Next base: position 5,724,015 of record OU744265.1, on the reverse strand, counting down.
TGCTATGACAGTTAGAAATGTCAAAACATGGCTAGGTCAGAGGTTAGAATGTAAAGCGTGAGAATATTTTACTTTTATTTTTAAGTTACGGTACTCACAACATTAAAAATTTTCGTTGGTTTTAAGTATGATACGCGTAATGAAGTTAAAGCTTAGTCATCTGTGTAATGTTTGGTTCTTTGAATAATCATTATTAATTTAAATGTTTTGTGTTGTCATGTCATTGTTTTTGCAGAATTTCAGGCCAAAGACAAATAGACTTATTTGTCTTTGGCCTGAAATTCTATTTGTTTTTAGAAAGAAAATGTAAGTACGGAATTATAAAACGAAAAAAAAAAATTTTTGGGCATTGAAGTGGAAGGATTTTTATGCCAGTAAAATATGATTAATGTAAGTACGTAGTGAGATTTTCTTAAGAGTCAAATTGAAATAATTACGGCTCTGATAACTGAGGTAACGTATTACGTGGTATATTGTTTAATGTTAACAATTATTAAGCATTTAATTATATAACCCAAAGACCCTTTGTCCCACATTCGCGTTAGAAAAAACCGCATTTTTTCGCACACCTAACATTTCGGCGTACGTAATTAGGGCACACCCCATAACAGCGGGACGTACTAGGAACGTGCCACGCTCCCGTGTCACGTAAGCCTAACCCAATTACAGCCGACGTGATGTTCAGATATTCGACAGCACGCTCCGTGCAGTGTAGTCAGGGCTTGTTTCGTATGCCCGCCGTATGGCCGGGCCGGTTCGGCGCACACATCCACCCGCACGGCGTATAGTTTTGATACCAGATACTCAATGACCGCTGGACCGACAGACCCGGCACACGTGTTTTCACCTCCGGCAACGTATTACCAAAATGCATGTAAATAGTGACGCATGCACTCGCGCGTGTATCCGATCGTGTTGTGGCGCGCGGGAAAAGTTTGGCAGTTGACATTTGCGCGCTTTGCCCTTTTCTTTTTTTTTTTCTAACGCGTGTTCGGCTGCGGTAGGCCGTTTAGTGACTGTGGCTGTACTGAAAAGTGAAAAGTGGGGAAAATTTTAACTAAATTTTATTGCTACGTGGTTGTTGAATGATTATTGTGGATTTGTGCTATATTGCGACTTGGATAAATTAATTTAATTCGGTAATTATTATAATTTCGGTCAGTGTAACAGATAATTATGAAACAAATAGGCACAATGTTGACAACATACCTTACACTATTTTTCAGTTAAAAAATAATTGAGAATATTTGGACACAACATTTTCAACTTAAAAAAATAATTAACAAATCTATTTAATTTAGCTAAACATCATAAAACTCACTAGAACCGTCTCTTGCGCACGTCCAATACAAACAGCTGTTATTACTTAACAAATATAAAACCTGTTAATCTTAAATCCCTTGAGGTTAACAAAACATTAACGCAATATTTAGGCTCTGTACAAATAATGATCATCGCCTCACTAATAAGTGCCGATTTGACAGACGAAAACAATCATTGTGGTGCGTATACGCACAATGTCAATATATCAAATGTTCGGGTGTCGGCTGTGTACATAATGTGGGCATCTAGTGGTGAAGTATCATGGGAATTTATTGTTCACTAATTGACATTACGGGCTGACATTGGTAAAAGATTTGTTCTAAAGGAAATTAAATAAAAATCGTTTCTTGTAAGAATTTGTTAAAATATAACATTCGTGTACTGTATCGATTAATGAAGCTCTAATATTCCATTTTCCTATTAGCCAATTATTTTATTTACGTTCAAATAATAGCATTGTAACCATTTGAAGGCGACAAAAATTGCGACAAAAAAAAATTTAAACACAATGTCACATGAAATTTTATTAAAATTCTTCAATAACTTCTTTATTTATCTCTGCGATTTTTCATCATTCCTATGCAGGGCACTTCTGTATAAAATTCTGAATAGCTGTTTTTACCTTTGTAACTACATAATTTGATTTAAAAACACTTGGGTAGGTACGACAAAAAATTAGATACTTGAACATTATTGTCAAGTTGTCAACTTGTCGAATTGTAAATTTTTGGTACCAAATTTAAAATAAAAATTACTTTAGAAAAAATGAACTATCGGCCATTGCTTTCTTAATAACATCTTACTCCACTGACTATTTTCAAAGTGTCCTTTAAGTTCATCATCTTTTGCTTCAGTAATTCCTTAGTCCAATGTTAGCGCCCTGATGATTAATTGACCAAAACAGATTTCTTATTCAATACAACTTCATAATCTTTGTGCTTTCTTGAGAAAGCTATTTCAAGACCTCCGTCTGCGAGTAAAATAATCGTGATAACCCATACTCTGATGTTTTAACATATTATATGAGGAGTAACAGATCAAAGTGTATTAACTCCGTCAATGTAACTTTTGAGATAAAGGCATAATCCATAATACTTTGAAGAGAGCACACTAAAAAACAACTTTTCATCAAATTAAACTATAATCTACATACATTCTTATTATTAATTATGATAAAAAATCCGTTTGTACTATTCTTATTACGGTGGGTGGAGTTAATACACTTTGATCTGTTACTCCTCATATTATATTTATACATCCTTAATAAATGCGAAAGTTTGTGAAAATGGATGGACGTTTGTTAGTCTTTCACGCAAAACCGTGTGCCAAATTTCATCCAAATATTTTCTGCAACAGATTTGGATGAAATTTGGCTCACAAATAGTTTATAACCTGGATTAACATATGGGATACTTTTTATCCCGATATTGTCACGGGATCAAGACTTATGCGGGTGAAACTGCGGAGCGCTGCTTGTTTTCAATATATATTTTAATTCTTTCACACAGATTCTGCAATCTTCATACCTCCATCCCTTTCACCATCACCTATTTCCCAATACTCCTATCCTCTTCTACCCTGTTGATTCTAGTTGATTAGTTTGTTATCTTGAACATTAGCTCTCATGACATTCTGCCAGGGATCTCATGCCTCCTGCGGAGGCTCTCCGGGAACCCCTAGATCAACGCATAGTCTGCTGTTTTTGCTTTGTTAGTTACAAATTGTGGTTTAAATATAGGTTCAGAGGAAAGGAGTAATATTTTTAGAAATTTACGGATACAAAGATCTCGCTAAGAACTGTTTTCTTTATAGTCTAAATTAACTTTATTTACAAGGGCTGTATTTTCTTTTGTGGATATTAGTTTTGTGCCACACGGGTCGATCGAAGGTTAAACCAGACTTGTTGAGGTGGGTCCGTCGATGGGTGACCATCCATTAAATATCGAACCTCTTCGTCATTTGTAGATCTTTGACAGTCGTTAGGGGTAGTCCGAAGCCCGAAAATCTGGAAATCAATCTTACCAAGGGGTATCGTATGTCCCAGTAATGGTTGAGGAGGTAAGATAGGCAGTCGTTCTATGTAAAACTGGTATTCAGCTGCATTTGGTCAGACTGGAAGCCGAACCAAATATAGTTTGGAAAAGGCTAGGCAGATGATGAGTTTTGTGCAGGAACTGTTTACTGTTACCTGATATTGATTGTATTCTTCTGTTTAGTTTTAATTTCGAGTGTAGAGAAATAACTAATACTTTTCACAATGATATATTTACACACACACACAACATCACGCCTGTAATCCCCTAAGGGTTAGGCAGAGGTGTACCTATAGTACACCCTCATTTCGCCAGTTATGTTTAAGTCCCATGTAATAGGGGGCGAGCCTATTGCCATTAACAGGGCACAAATCCAGACTCCGGGCTGCTACTGAGAAATTCCAGATGGAAAAACCCAATAACAACTTACCCGACCCGGGAATCGAACCCAGGACCGCATACTCAGCAGTAGCGCTTTGCGACCACTAGACCAACGAGGCAGTTTAATATAAATGATAAATGATATATTTCTTCTGATATTATTTCAAATCTTTTTGTACTTAATTCTTTAGTTTTGTAGAAAAGAGTACACAAAAATTTCTTGCAATAAACTTAGGTGAACTAAAATTTCTATATATATGTATCTAGGTATCTACGTACTGAGTCGGTACCACTCAAAGTCACGTACCAAATCTAAGGTGTTATAGGTTCAGAGTTCAATTCCGTGCCAAAGTAATGGTATAATAGGTTACTAGACAAATCATCTAAATTTGAAGCTGCGATGATGTGATCTCTTATTTTATTTACAAGTTTGTCAATTTACTAGACAAATCATCTAAATTTGAAGCTGCGTTGCTGTGATCTCTTATTTTATTTACAAGTTTGTCAATTTAAGTGTAAGGACTAACTGATATTTAAGGTTGAGCTACGCTTGCCGTGGTCGATTCGTGGATGGGCGACCATCAATAAATGATAGAATGTTACTTTGTGCGAGACCCTCTGCTTTCGAAATGATTTGGAATTTCCAATTTAGAAATAGTAAATTTTATTATTTTGCTTATTATTTTAAAGATATGTAACTTCGAGTTCAAACTCTCACGGAATAACTGCATTCATATTAGAATCAGGACATAATCAGGAATTTGCATTGACAGTACAAAATTATGTTAAGAGACCTACCAAAGGATAATATTAATCAATTTGAGTGCTAAATTTATGACAGTGAATTATAGACAACTAGCTGCGCCCCGCGGTTTCACCCGCATTAGTTCAATCCCACGAGAACATCGGGTAAAAATCCTATGTCCTAATCCAGGTCATGGTCTAACCATGTGGCACATTTCATTAAAATCAGTTCAGCAGTTTTAGTGTGACAGCGTAATAAACTCACTTTTTCATTTATAATATTAATCCTACCATTCTACTAATATGAATGTGGATGGGCACACAGATAGCTTATAACCTGCATTAATGCATGGGATACTTTTCATCCCAGTTTTACGTTCACGTGGGATAATTTCCGACCTCCACGCGGGTGCTGCCGCAGGCAAAAGCTAGTAAACTAATGTAAGTTAGGAAAATTGTTCATCAATGTGCAAGGTTATGTGACCTTTGCTTTTTGTTGATGCATTTTTTGTTTAATTCCAGTCATCGTCATCATTAACTTGCTAACGACTATCTCAATTCTTTAGTGGTCAGCCTGTTTTCATCTTTTTATATCATCTCTCTCAGCAGACATCTCAATAATCACCTCGTTTCTATCCATATCATCTTTCTGACTCATCTATCGTTTCTTTTGTCTTCCTCTACTCGTGGAGCCATTCACTTTTATACTCAACTTTTCTCATGACATGTGTCTCATTCCTCGGCATTTTTTCCAGGTGTAGGTACTTATTTTCTCGTAAGGCCTAAAAATGCTTGCTTGCTACCCCACATCTTAAAAATCACATGACATAGGGCTTATTTTAGGTCGTTGGGCTTAGCGAGGAGAGTCAAATTTATTTTAAAACCGATAATCTTTTAGCGATTTCTTTTAAAAATGTTACTAATATAGCCGATTGCCACGTTGGTCTAGTGGACGCAAGCGCTACTGCTGAGCATGAGGTCCTGGGTTCGATTCCCAGGTCGGGCAAGCTATTGGGTTTTTCCACCAACAATTTCTTAGTAGCAGTCCGGAGTCTGGATTTGTGCGGGATCGATGGCAATAGGCTCACCCCCTATTAAAAAACATAACTGGCGAATTATGGCTGTACTATCGGTACACCTCTGCGCAAACCCTTTAGGGAAACAAAGCGTGAAGTTATGTTTCAGTAATATAGCCATGGGAGGTATGAGTTGTCAAAACCATAAAGGAATCATTGAATACGTTGTTACTGCGCTGGCATTTTTTCACCAAATTTCAGACCAAAAATGAGTTGTATCTAACCATACTGGTTTTGGCTTAAAGCCTTGTTTCTCTACTAAGCAACCATGACTGAAGGTATTGTACGGTATTGGCTACTTGGCAGTATTGATCCTGCTAATCTATTCTGTAAAAAATTAAGTAGGTATGCCTTGGAACCCTGGGAATCATCACCAATCCCACAGGGTAAGCTTTAGCTGTGCTAGTACAGATAAGATCAGCCGGTTTATTCTGTAAAGATCGAAGCGAGCTGTCACTAATGTGCATGTAAATATAAAAATTAAAAACCATTTATTTCAATTCATTTAAGATCACATGAAATAAAAATTGATATAAATTAAAAAAATTAATCACAATAAATATATATAAAAATAATTAATAATAATAAATAAAACCAGCTAAGTGCCTAAGGTCCAAGAGCCCAAGGGTTTTTGTAATGGGCCCTGTAACACAGGTGTTTTTACCTTGCGCAGGAGTCAGGGCTTCACTTTGTACACATTTATATGCCAATAAATAATTTATTTATTAATTAATGTCAGTCCCTAACATCAGTTGAAATGACAGCTCACTAAACCAAATTTTTTTCTGATCTAAAGTCAAAGTCAAATCATTTATTTCAAATAGGCCCATGTATGGCACTTTTGAACGTCAAAATTTACAAAGTAATAGAATTGATTCTAGTCGCCCCTTCCAAAAGGTAGTTTTCGTATGGAGAAGAATGGGCAATCTTATACTAACACACCTTAAACTTAAACCAAAGGGATGGCAATGATCTCCAAGGTTCTAAGAAAAAAACAAGGCATAGGTACTTCGACAAAAAAAAACGTTCTGTTTGGCAACTTTCAGTCGATGTCCAGAATTAGAATTTTTCCATAGATATAGATTATGGAAAAATTATAATTCTGCAACACGTTTCTGTTTTCTATAACACGTAGGAATTAAATAACAATAGTCATGAACCAATTATTGGTTAAAGTAGGTTTATGTATTAAAACGAAAATTTTATAAATACCTTAGTATAGTAAGTTTTTTAGGCACACGTCACCACATGTAAAGGCACACCACACACATCTCATTTCATTTATTTGCCGATGATTTACGATGTTAGCCGAACATCAAAGTTCGTTGCGCTAGCACGAGCAGGCACTCGCAAGAACAAACAGGCGGCCGTTATCATAATATTTTATTTGCACACAGATTGATTGCATATCTATTCAATTTCGATGGCAGTCGGCTGGAAAAATTGGTTTAGGCATATTTGCGATAGGTTTTTTTTTGAGGAAAAAATACGTGATATCTTCTAAAGTAATGAAAACGTGCGCAAGTTGACTACTGTGTAACTGAGAGCTACAGGTTGAGTAAATTAAACAATTGTCAGCTGATTCAAATAAAATCCGCCATATTGCTTTTTTTTTTTTTTTGTTATCATGGCAACTCGCAGTTTTGACCACTAAGGTCTTGGCTGCTTAACCGGACTTTCCTGTGGGTGCCTTAAGCTGCTACACTTTAGAGCCTCCAGCCAGGAGCACCGCCATCTTGCCTCTTAGCATCCTCTTTATAGTGGATCGGTTGTATTTAATTTTGACAGCTACTAATCAATTGCTTAGCGACCTCCTAGTGCTAAATAGCGTTTATGAGTAATTTATTTATTTATTTATTTAGGTTAACCAACAATTGTTTACACGTATACAGTTCTAACTTAATTGCTAGGGTAACATTTACAATTGCAACAATTAATTAAAGGTTAACACCACATGCACTAAAGAGTAAAAACGGCTTTAAATAACATAAGTACATAAAAAATTACTAAACATACAAAAAACAAAATTAAAATTATATAAAGAAAATTAAAAATAAATTCAATAAACATTTTAAAAAATTGATGAAACAATCAAAATGTAAGAATTTTGCTAATGAATTGCTTAGCAATTGATGTAAATTTAAGAGGCTTTTTTAAATAAGACTGTTGAAGATTAAACGGTCGAATTAATAAACGACTAGTACCTATACCTAACTGTAGTAAGCTAGGAGTAAGCATTTCTGCCCTTTGCAAAAGGTAAATTAGTGCAATTTTACCGCATCCATAGCCCTCAAGCTTCAGTGGAGTAAGGTCTTTGCCCACCACCACGTCTACGGAACGTCAACGTCGAGGACGAGATGACGACGCCGAAGTAGCAATAGATACATTTACTATGGCCGTGTCCACCGCACACCACGTCTGGAACGTCACGCTCGGTTCGATTATCTCATTTCTTGTTGACGTCCCGTTGACGGTGGTGGGTGGACGGTGTAACTCTCAGGTTCTGGAAGTAGTAGTTAACTTCATTATTGGTTGTTATAATCTTACTAAACGAATAGCTGTATCTAACACTAGCTTCTGGCCGCGACTTCGTTCGCGTAGAAGTCGATAAAATACAGCCCATGTTATTAGCTGATAATGTAACTTTTTATAGGTGTAAGAATTTTTTAAATTGGTTACGTATTTTTGAATTTATCCATTATAAACAAATTTACGAAATCTTTTCTGATTATAACATTAGCTTAGATGAGAATAACTGAAATCATATTTACCTAGGTGTGCTTCTTATGGGAGACGATAACTCCGACCCCCAAGATACAGGCAAATGCCTAGTTTGGGGGTCACCGTCCAATCTGTTTTGTTCAATTGGCTTGTTAATAAATAAATTTGAATTTGATATGTCTGAAACAAAGAGAGCAAGTGTCAATAGGTGCAATTTATTTGGTGGTCAATCCATGTGATCTATATTATACTACAAACAAATAAAGTTAAAATGTCTGTTTGTAATGTCAAAATAACAGGTTTTTACTAAACACATATTATTATGAAAGTATGTATGGTACTTCTTATCTCCGAAACAGCTGGACCGATTTTGACGGGACTTTCACTGGCAGATAGGTGATGTTATAAGGAGGACTTAGGCTTTTATTACTTACTTTTATTTTAGAAAAAGAATTAGCATCTAGTTCACAATAAATTACTAACTGAAAGCTCTTGGGATAGAAGAAACGATATTTAACCAAGGATTATTAAAAAGTAAATTGCTTGGTTATCAAAAAATACTAGTTCGAATTAACTTCTCAAGTCCTACATAGGTGTTAACATCATTATCATATTAATGACCTGACTAAAGAACTTATTCGACTTTGCCCACAAAAACTGACACGAATTTGAAGCAATAAACATATTTTCTGCATCGAAAATATCTTAATTGCTGACATTATAACTTATTAATTTATCATTAACTTTCATAGCAAAAACTATTAAGCACAACATTAAAAAATAAAACAATTTTGAAAATGGAACACAAAAAGCATCAACTATCTTGTTTCTGCTAACGAAATGTGAAACCATTTAAAAATGGAACAGTGAAGTGAAAAATGATTTTGAATGTGGAACTAAAAGTGATTTTAAAAATGGAACTATAGGTAATAATGGAGCACCCTGGTGGTTTCGCGTCTTCACCGTGGGCAGCCATGCTGGGCCACGGCATGCATGGCATGATGCAACACGAGTACTCCCATGCCCACGCGCATGCATCGATGCCTATGGATCTGCATGTGCCGCAGCCTTTTCCTTATTACCGGTGAGTGATTGTGATTTCTAGTTAGCATTTTTAGTTGTATTTCCTTGTAAAGACGAAAATGTCTGAAGAAAAAATACAGGATGAAACAAAATTTGACACATTTTTTGCGTCAGAGTTTTGTGTCGGGCGCACCATAGTGTCCCCGACCGATTGAAATTGCAGACCGTTTAAATTTGCAATATCTTCAAAAGAAATACTAGCTTTTTATCTATAGAGAACGTTTGTAGGAAGAATTTCGAGAGGTCGTTACTTAAGAGTAACTGATTTCTATTTCTGCATTTTCTGCCAAGCCTGCATTTTTCCTGTTCTAGGATGTCATAGGCTGGCATTCACATCACCATTTAAATCGTAGACAAAAAAAAAACTAGCTCCAATCCCTCCCCCACATTCCATTTGCTTACCAAGCAGTTTCCGTTCATGGATTGGTACTTTTTTGACGCGCACAGCAATTAAAGCTTAATTAACAATTATAACACTATCCAATAAGCATAGGGAATTTACATGTTAATAAGGTTGAGTTTCGCTTGAAAAAAATGTGTGTGGTTAAAAAGTGGTGAGTCAGATATGGTTAATTATTAGGGCTGGATGCCGTCGGCTGCGCAGGCGCTGCTTTTTATGCGCGCGCATAAGTTACGCGGCATAGCGCACGCTTGTGGAAATTATTGGAGTTCTGTTGAGTATGTGTGGGTTTATCTGTTGTGGAGTTATGGATTTAGTGATGGATTATAGAAATAAATGGTTTTGTAATTGCATTTTATATTTACTTTTTTTTTTGTTAGTATCTGAATCCAAGGCAAAAATTCTATTTAATTTTGTTAGGTCTAAACAAAAAACCAATTTGAAAATGGTCACCGAAATCACATCTAGAGATTGGGGAGAAGAGATAGCTAATTCCGTAAGTAACAATACAAAAAAAAAATGTGGGCTCTGAATTTTATACTTAAGTAGTTCATATAAATTAGAGTACCTAGCTTTCATAATATTGTTGCATGTATTCCTGTCTAAGATCATGTAAGTATACAAAGACTTCCTAAAACTCCTTGATAAGTCATGGAAGATAATAATATAAAAAACATTAAGGTGGAACTAGTTGATATTTTTTCCATACAAATTTCAGGGGGTTTTACTCCACTGTTTGACATGGTACATCCAAAGTTAAACATGATATCGTTTTGTTTCATTATTAAATTTGTCTGTGTGGAAACAGAATAGTAAAATAATGAGCCGTTAAAAAGTTAGGAGCCCACAAAGTTTCCTATTTCTTGCAAATTTTAACGCAACTTTGGGGGTAAATAAGTAATAAAAGAAGTGTAAAATCTCCAAAACAAAGTCAGCACCGACAAAGCTTAATTATCGAAAAGTTCAATAAACTTTATTTGTAATTGATTTATGCAGTGGCTTTTCATAAAACTCGATTTTCCAAAGGACTTTTCGTAATTTTTTACGCGCTCGTTTTACTAAAATAGTTCGGAACGGTGTTTGTGTGCGTGCAAACTAGACGTTGTGCATGTAGACCAGCGTCTAATTGCTCATCACTGACACTATCTCTGTCGGACACGATGCCAGGTGAGACAGCGTGCTTTTCGGCCATGCCCACTAGTGAGTTCGAGCCCGCGACTAGTTTAACCTTAAAAGCAGTAGCCTTTTTTCTTGCATTAACAATCTATACTTAATAAATACAATATTATAAAGAGGTAAAACTTGTTTGTCTTTAAATCTTTGGAACTACCAGTCAGATTAAATAAAATTGCATTGGATAGCCCAATTCTTGACGAATAGGACGGCGGACGAAGTCGCGGCCAGAAGCTAGTTTTCAATAATGTGGCCAGTATCATAGTCACAGTAAAACCGTAAAAAGAAAACGAACAAGATTTTGTTTTCAAAATCGACCCAAAAAGTCAATAAAACACACCCATATTATTGCATATGGGATAAAATTGCAAATTACCATGTTGAACCATCAAGTTGTAGTATTAAACTAAGGGCAATGTTCCACTAACTCCTTTCTTGGCAGTCGCTTGTCATAAATAGTTGTATTACATACTGCTCTTAATGTATGTACTTTTTAATGATGGATTAATTAGCATTCGCATTCACTGTTAGCATGTGAATGCTCATTTAGCATTTAGCAAATGAAATGTAGTTGCGAAATTCTGTGAAGTGCAAACTGAATTTATCGCTTCGTACTTTTTTATACTACCGTACGTCAGAGCTTGTTAATATGTTTCAATTCGCATATTAACAAAATTCACATACTTCATCATTATCAATTATCGTCACATTAGCAAATAGCATAGCAATAGCAATTAGCATGCTAATACTTAAAAATTCACATGATAATGAAATTTATTATATAGTAATGTCAATTTATGCGAAATCGCATTAATTGACATTACTAGTAACTACTTGTAACTATTAACTACACATGGTATCAAACAGTAATGGAATTGCAATATAAAACTAAATGTTAATGGAGTCTTTTTTACATGAAAGTTAGATTCTAAACTACAGTAAATTAGATCTTTAACTAGTTATTGACAGTATTGTCTCTATTAATAGGCGTTTGTGGTTCTGCTCTCCTACATTTGCCACTACCTTTTATTTTAATATATTATTTTATTATATCTCTATTATCGAATATGTACAGAAGTCTAATAAAGTTAATAAATGTCGCTTACAACACAGATCGGACACAGATATTCAATATCTGATCATAGAATAAAGTGTATTTTAATGTATCTCCATATTATTTACTTGTCTCTATATTTTTTAACAAATAATTCTTATTTTATTCTTTTTCCTATTCTATATTATGTACACCCTGAAAATCTTGCATAGCGCGAAGCAACTGTAAAAAGTCAACGAAGACTCGCAACAGACTTGCTCCAAATCTGCACATTTCGTTAATGCAGTATTTAATGTTCAGTATAATGTAGATGATTTTGAATTATGGTAGTTGGATTGGTGATGCTGCGGACATCTTCCTAGAACATTGTTCAGGAAATAAAAGCCAATTACTCTGTGAGGCCACTATTGTACCTCCTATATATTAAATGTAAAGGTAACCACCCAAAATGCACCACTACCAGCATTCGGTACTATACCTTCATTGATCATTACGATGTAGACAATTTCTTTACAACTGTTTTTTTTAAGTTTATATTTATCGGGAATCCTAAGTAACAGTACTTCTTTACATTACATCATTCACTTTCAACTTATTCTCTCTTTCTATCCAGTCACCATTTTCTAAGTATTCGTCAAGTCACTGATTGGCTAATTAGTCCGTTGAATGTGTCATTTTTTTCAGTGTCTGTCATATTTGGATGTATGCAATGTGGAAATTCGCGGGTTACGGTTATTGCTTTTACTTTTTGTTTAATCGTTTGACTTGAAGAGGAGGGAGGAAACGCATGTAACTAAAAGAGTGATAAATATTCATGTTGATAGGAAGAGGAAGGCCAAAGAAAGGATGAATGGATTGTGTGATGTATTATATGAAAGAGAAGGGAGTGGATGATAGCGTGACGGTTGAACGGGGAGAATGGAAGAAGAAAACGTGTGCGCCAACCCCACGTAACATGGGATAAGGGTAGGAAAATGACGATGATGATGATAATGATGACAGTTATTCCTATTGTTTAGACACTACAATAATACCGAAGACATGGTGGATGGATTGTTTGAAAGATGAATTGGGTAGAATGGCTGTATTAATATGACGGTTGGTAGTGATGCCAATGTTAGAAGGCATCCTCAAATACTTTGGTGGTTGGGGTTTTTCGGATTCTTATGCGTATTGTATAATTATCACTTGCTTCAAAAACGGTGAAGGACAACATCGTGAAGAAACCGGCGTGCCTGAGAGATATTTCTCGATGGCATGTGAAGCCAAGTCAGAGGCCCATGGGCGGCATAAAAACCACACGAAAAAGAAGACGATGGTTAGTAGTGATGCCAATGTAAGAAGACATGCCCAAATACTTAATCTGGAATTAAGACAAGAGGATGATGATAATTGTATGCTTCTTGAAGTTGTATTTCGTTCATTGCAAATATATGCAATAAAGACTTAGGCTAAATTGAGAATTTATATTGCAAAATGCACTTTCTTGGTCTGGGATTTTTGCATTGTTAAGCATAATGGATTTATTTTCTCAGTTACAAGCTTCTCACTGGCTAAAGACGGTCCCTTATACGTGGTTAGATTCAAGCTGTGCTTTTTCCTGAAATTAACATTGCTTAACAGACAAGGTACATAAACCAAAATAATATCATAAAAATAAAATGTGTTTAGTGTAAGTTGATCAGAAAAACTTATAAGAATAGTTTCAAGCACAATTATAACATCTTCTAAGGAAGTTTCATAGATAGATAAGGTACATAGTAGAAAGTTAGAGAAGAGTAACATAATCAGCCTATAATGTGCCCACTGCTGGGACACAGGCCACTTCTCTGCGAAAGGGAGTGAGCCGTAATCCACCACGTGGGCACTCTGCGGGTGGGTAGATGTCACATGATTTCCAATTTTGGGTTCTAGGACATGCCGGTTTCCTGACGATGTTTTCCTTCACCTTGAGCGCAGTGGTGATGAAATATTTTACACAAAGTAAATCGCCTGTCTGGGTTCGAAATTTCGACGTACAACTCGTAAGTCGCGGCCGAGAGAGTAGTCCAGTTCAATTCTCAGCAATTTCTCAAAAAATCATGTGATCAGAAACCAAGGCGCGAACAGAAAATATTCGATTTTCGATTACATTATTTCTAAAAGAACACTCATCTTACGAGGCGCAAATCCACATCTAAACCACAACTCCGCAAGAAATCGATTTGTTTTTAATATCGATCCCCAATCGAATGCGTTCCCAATGACAGTGATCACGTGTCGTCGGTCGCCACTAATGTCTGTTCGCACTATAATCTGTGCGCGTACGTAGACCGAAATTACGGACCAAAATGGCGGCAAGGTTGTCATTTGGCGCTTCGGGTTTGTAGTCGCAAACCTTAATTATACAGTCAAGTTATAGTAAAGTGCGGTTTCAATGTTTACTTCCTTTGCTCGTTTTTCGGATGAAGTTAATTTTATTGGTTAAAAAATACAGTTCCGTGTATTTGATGGTGATACAGGTTTTTGGTAGTTAGATGCTTTGTTGTTTTAAATCCTCAGACATTATGACGAATTTAATCTAGACTTTAAAAGGATGCAGTAGGTATTTGCTATGAGTTTAATTTCAAACCTCACTACCTTTGCCAGACTATTTTGACAACTAATTTTCTGATGATATTCGAGTTGGCAAATGTTAGTACCATCATCATTGTTTTTAGAGAATTAAGAGCGTTTATTCTGAAAGTGGGCAACGTCGCAAATAGATGTCAATAATTTCGCTGTTTTGATTAATTTGGTAATATTACTGTATGGAAATAAGAAATGTGGCTAACCAGCGAACTTGAATAATAATAATGAATTGCAATTATAGCACTGAATTTGTTGGTGTAACCTTTTTAGGTGTAAAAAAGACATTTGAAAAGTTTCCAAATACTTTTTTTACATCTAAAACTAAATATTTGGTGTTAGGATATTGATTATTGCATTTCTTAATCAATATTTTTGTTCCCTAGTTAGCCACATTTATTAATTCCGTACAGTAATATTGTCGAATTAATCAAAACAGGTAAATATTTGAAAGCTATTTACGACGTTGCCAACTTTTAAGATAAACCCCCTTAAATAATATTGATTAAAGACTAGCGTGCCAACAGCTCCTCTCATCTGAACGAAAAATCAAAAATTCGGATTTATAATTAGAATTAGGATAAGCTGGATGGATACTAACCATAGAGACATCTTACTTACAGCGAGATTTAAAAATAACATTCGAATATGCCCAAAACTTCCATTACAATTTTGGTTACAATCACTTCACTTACCAAGAACGCGAATGAGTACTCATCACAAAATTTGAGACACTTGAACACTGCCAACATTCCTTAAAGTTGCACTAGTCGGTCATTCTTCCATAAAAACGTAGTATGGTACTCGTCTGTTTGACGGTGTACGTTAAGTTATGAGCGTCAAAACTTTCATATTTTAAAACTAATTTTAACTCATATTTGGCCGTAAATAAATAACATATGTAGTATGAAAATGGCTAAATAGAAACCGTACAGGAATAATAATTTTATTTTGAGTAGATACATCCAGCAGTTTTTCCATAATATCTATAAGTCCAAAGGTCTATTCATACAATTTTATGCGTTCGTTTTCGTTATAAATCATCGACAATTTCACTAAATAAATAATTAAATAAATACTAAATAAATAAATAACTGCACGAAATAGTATGCATATTAGCCACGCCACCAGAGAGTTCGAGCCGACGCGCGACGACTAGCGGAACCTTAAGTAATAAAATTAATCAAAATTAACAAACAAGTTATATATGAGGCCTCATGCCTCATTCGTGGAAAGGCGAATATAGATAGCCTTAAGTTAGTATCCTCGGGAGTCTCGGAGCGCTGCTGACTTAATTAAGCCGGTCTTAAGAAAAACTGACCAGAGACAATTGTGAACCAAAATTTTAAGTTTGTAATGTTCAGTGATTGTGTGTAAAAGAAAGAGGGTTACACTTAAATTGAGAAGATGTTTTTGGATTGGGAAAAAACCGAAACGATGTGTTAAAAGAGAAATGCTTGTCTTTTAGATCTAGTTCTAAATATTGGGGTTTTTTCGAAAGGAGAATTTATGAATTACGGAACAACACTTGAAGTTGTAGCGCTTGTGAGTCGAATTTATGATGGAACTTAGATGGCGGGTTATGGCGACGATAACCGACTTTTGAAGATCACGTCTAAACGAGTAGTGTTAATAATTTGGAAAAAATATGTATTAAATTAGGGCATTTTCTTAATATAGGAATATTTTAGATTATTACATAGTGAAATTAATTTATAAAGTTATGTTTACCGCGGATAAAAACGGAGAATCACGGAAAATCTATCAAGAGTATTTTTCTAAAACCTTCACCATTTTAAAGATAATTTTATTATTGATCATAAGGTGTAAAATTAAAATACCTTATGTTTTATGTATAATAAATTAATAATACGTCTAATTTGGGACAGCACTCCTTGATGGGCGTGTCCTATTACTGGCTGCACGTACGACGCGTTGCATGAGCTTAGTGCAGAACGCGAAAATCTAACCACTCAATGTTACTGGCATATATCTTAAATAATAGAATTCTTTTAGCCCATCCCAAATGTATCAAGGAAAAGTACCAATGATTCTTCAAACCGAATAAAATTATACTTGTCTGTTTACAAATCTCGAATTAAATATTGTGATTGTTCGCTTATGAACTAATGAGGTTTGACATCAGATTTACCAATCAGAAACCAAGGCTTCTAGAAACCAGGATATGTAATAAAAAATCCGTAAAGCAAAATGTTTAAGATAAACTCGTACACACTGGCCATAGTAGCTTTATTAAGATGTTTAGAAACAGGTTTCTAATCAGATTCTGATAAGACTACATCATGTATGTGTCGCCGGCGCGGGCGCTTGCAATAAATTACCTAGTGTTTAGCGACAACGTTAGATAGTTGAGTAAAAGAGTAAATATTATGGAAAATGTGTTAGAAATACAAGCTCCTGGTTACCTACTATTTAACAGGACCGGCTGTGGTGTTTGTTAAAGATGCCACGAATACTAATATTCAGTATTCGGCCGAATGTTGCGTAATATTCGGTCGAATACCGAATACCAAATAATGAAAAAAATTTAAAAAATGCACATATTTTTGCGTTTAATTCTTAAAAAGTTATGAAAAATGAAAACTTTTTTTGCTTTTTTTATAACAAACGATTGCATTTTTGCTCATATACTACTAAGTATAAACTACTTCCGGGAGATGATAAAAAA
The DNA here is from genome assembly GCA_916610215.1 of Omphaloscelis lunosa. Taxonomy (NCBI): domain Eukaryota; kingdom Metazoa; phylum Arthropoda; class Insecta; order Lepidoptera; family Noctuidae; genus Omphaloscelis; species Omphaloscelis lunosa. The sequence goes on along the minus strand of OU744265.1, from coordinate 5,706,731 downwards.
ATCTTAGTGAATTCTGTCAGGCTTGGATACTTTTTGCGTTTGGCGAACAGTTTGCAAATTATGCTTGTCGTGACACAATCTACACATATTTTGCTGAACAGTAGGCCGCCGAATATTCAGCGTTTCGGCCGAGAGCATGACCAAATATTCGGTGAAATAAATACTCGTGGCATCTCTAGTTTTTGATCTTTTATATTATTAGAAAATAATCAGACCTAGCAGTTCAGATTAAAGAATTCTGTTCAATTAGCTCATCCTCTATCTTTAACATTGGGATATGGGATGATAATATCGTCCTTCACCAAAATTATGACAAAATATTGAGAACTTATTGGTGGAAATTATTATTGTTTGAAATTTATTGGTGGATTTCCCAGTATACATAAGTTGGATTTATCAGGTTGCTTGGTTCACTTTTCTTATGGTGGGAGCGGCCAGTAATCCCCGGGGGGCCACATCTTTACAAATGTAAAGTATTAAAATCACCAGCTAATTATGAAATAAGCTGGTTATTATTTCAATACATGAGTATTGAAATAATTATTAGTGCCAGACTTCACTAAAAATTAAATAATTCATTAGCATAAAGCAACGTAAAGTAATAATGTTCAATGTACGCGCTCGCTAATCCCGTCATTATAATTTCAAAGGAGTTCTTATTTCAAATGTAGCTGTAGACAGCTGTATTTGGCGTGTTCGTTTTAGGACCACTTCATTAGTGCCTGGTGTCGATTGGCCGACCCACGGGTGCGTTCGTTCCCTTTCCCCTTATCATCAATAATTAATGATGAACCTCCTTCGGGCAAACGAACGACAAATTCCAGTATTTCGTATTTAGATAATGCGTTTTTGAACAAATTTTTCAGATTGTCCTCGATTGTGGAAAGACTTTTCGGTGCATAATTGGTGTTTTTGAGTCGTGTGTTATTCGCTGAATTCGATTTTAGGTTAATGTTGGAAATCAGGTGATTAATTTTTTAAAGGAAAAATTACGTGATTTGTTTATTTATTTATTTAACCTTTTATGTACACACATACAAGACAAAAGCAACACAAAAATACGTACAAAGGTGATGCATTTTTAAATCTTGGTGTATTTTTCAGATGCATAAGAGCGATATTGTTTTTAACCTTCACATTTTGTTCAATAAACATAACTGACAATAACCATAACAATACTAATCGTTTCAGCTAAGCTATCCTCTACTAACAATGAAATTCTCACGACGTTCAAACCAACAGTTTCACTTTTTATCCCCTTCCTGTAACCACACATTTGCGGCAATTCCATTGGGCACTTAAACTTCATAAGGACTGACTGACATTCACCATAAATGGGCTTCAAAAGAGTCACAAGCGTCATAAATCGATGGCCGATACGAAAAACTGTACTATCTTCAATTGCCCCTTTAATTCCTCTTACTGTGCGCTGATCGTAAAATACGTCACAATTAGTCAACTAAAGACCTGCTTTATTTGCGTAAAAAAGGTTGTATTTGTAAAAAAAAGTATTCAAGTCTAATATATGGGCCGATTTTATTTCCAAATGAGGGTTTATACGTGTAGATAAAGGTGGAGCGTTGTTGATTTTTTCTTTTTAAAAATCCAATTTGCCGAAGGAATTGATTGCGTTCAGCCTAATTATCTGTAAGGATATTTCGTAATGAGGTTCTATAAAAAATAGATAGATAGGCCAGACGCTTTGGGTATCTTTAGGTTTACTTTATGGGTGATTGGAGAATGAAGATTTCAATAGCGAATTTAATTAACAGACTCTAAAAAGTCGAGAGTTTTTATTTTTTAATATATTTCCTTATGAAATCTTCTTTTCTTTATCTTATTATATTTCTTTTAAATAGTTTTGACCAAAAATTTTAAGTTATGAAACAAAACCCAACTACGACAAAAAAGTCTAAAAAAGTATAAACAAGACATCAGAGACAGATAAATAAAAAATCTGGAGTTACGCGTTCGGATTTTTAATTTCGGCACCGGGTGGAATGACTGCACACTTCAAACTCGCTTCACGTAAGTATTCACTGTGTTTACTTAAATGAAAACAATCGTACTTATCTAAACCACAAACCAAGTACTAAATCTCACAACTTTTCTAACAGTCAAACATCATAACGGCTGGCCCACACTCTACCCCCCGCGTCCTAACCGAAAGCAACCGTCGCGCGTGTAATTATGACGTACAAATATCGGATACCGGTTAAATTTTCAAACCGTTATTATGTACTTGACGCAAAAACCTTTACATTCGGTTTTGTTCGAATAAACCAGTTTTTTGAGGAGCCTTTACATATAAGTTTTTTCGGATTAAACGGTTTAGAGCAATAAAAACCGATTTTTTGTTTAGTTTTTACTCAGCGCGCCATCCCCACAAGTAGTGACAAGTTGCAAACCGTTTACCGATACGCCGCTCGTCGAAAAAACAGGTTAATTTAGGTCAAAATAAAGTACTAAAAACGTTCACGTTCTTAAGAAAAGTTCGGAGCAAAACCGAAATAAAACGGTATTAACCGGTATTTTATTAACCGCGCGAGTACGTCATATTCATGCAAACGATCGCGTGATCGCGTAATCGCGCGATGGTCGTTTTCGTTTAGGACAGGGCCTACCAGCGTTCTAACTACGCCTGTTCACGGCTTAATTGCCCCATAGAAATTAATTTTATTATATCGCGGGCTTGTCCCGAAGATTGTCAGTGAATAGCCGCGATTAGTGCTAAGATACCGTGTAATAAGCTCGGCTACCCATTCATAGTGTAAAGGAAGTTGGTTTTTAGATTTAGTTTCACTTGCTTTCATTACTGCATGAAAGGTTTATTTTTAGAATGAGATTTTTAGGACTTTTACGAAGTTAATGGCTTGTATAAGAGCCTCTAGATAAGTTTCTGTTGATTTATCGAGCAGCTAATAATAATGAAGTATGTGAATTTTGTTGATATGCGACTTATAAAGCGCGTTCGCCTTAGGACGTCTCCTAGCGTGCGTTTAGTTTACTCGCCGATAACGTTTTATTTGCGTAAGTACACTTGCATATTTAATGTGATTAAGATTGATCACATAATTAAATATATAAAAGTAAAGTATATAAAGTACGAAGCGATAAATTCACTTCGCACATCACAGAATTTCGCAACTACATTTCATTTTCCAAATGCTAAATGAGCATTCGCATGCTAAAAATGAATGCGAATGCTAATTAATCCATCACTATTACTTACCTACTTTGATAACAATTGCAATTGCAAAGTCCCATGATGTACCAGAGAGGTTCACTGGCATTTGTTTATTATTTCCACCATCCATAAAATACCTACATTGGATGCTAAAATAACAGTCATTTCGCCAGTACATGTCACAAATTACAAATAATTACCTACAAAACACAATATTTTCTAGAAAATCACGGAAAACAAGAAAGCTTTTTCACAAGCACTGTGGAATGTTACTTAGATAAGTCACTGCAAAACTAATGATTATGTGGTGGCCAACAGTTTTGCAAATAGTTGGCAGTTGTTGACGTTGTGGTCGACTCCTAGACCTTACGTTTCCTAGTTAACTGTCATTATAGCAGGGAAAGTCTAATTATTTGTATAGGAATTAAGCTTGGATAGAAGTTGGTGGGATTTGCATTTAGATAATGTTGGTGTAGGTTTTATTTACGTTGATGATATTTATGATGGACAAACAAGCGATATTACTTTGAAACACTTTATAATGATTGTAGCATAAAAAAACAATTGTCCTCCAGACCGAATTTCGGAGGTATTCCACTAAGAGCACTGATTTCAACAGCACATGTCCGAACCGCACCTGAACACTTCCACTAACCGCACTGAAATAAAATTTTAATAAGAGCAGTTCAGCGGAAAAGTTTATTAATATTATTTTTAGTGCCTTTCGGAGACTAAAAATAATATTTATAAACTTTTCCGCTGAACCGCCTTAATTTTTTAGTGATGGGAGATGGCGACCAATCACAGCGGAGCCTAGTCTTCGACGCAGGAGATTTTATAGCAAGACGTGTGTGCGCAGACACAGGTGCACTCTCTCTTCCCTCACACTCATATTCCGATGGGACGGCAATCCGACACGATCGGAGAGAGATCAGCGCTGGTGTTTGCAGGAGATTTTGGGATACTTACTGTACGACATATTTTAATTTAATGATCCCTACTAAATACTGCCTCGTTGGTCTACTGGTCGCTACTGCTGAGCATGAGGTCCTGGGTTCGATTCCCGGGTCAGAAAAAGTGTTATCGGGTTTTTCCATCATGAATTTCCTGCTGTCTGAATTATTGCCCGGTTGATGGCAATAAACTAGCCCCCCTATTAAATGAGAATACATATAACTGGCGAAATGTGGCAAGTTCGCAGCAAAACTATTCGCAACGGATCATACCTACATGACATACCTTCAATATAATGGCACCCCATTTTTTCCCCAACTGATTAACTATTTTACTTCTACGGTGCCTTAAAAGAAAACTAAGTTACGCCATCCTACCCTTTAGGCAATTTAAAAAATAAATTTCTTTTGCGATAATTACTACTCGTTGCGACTTGCGACATTCCTTGAGGGGGAAATAAAAAGTCCGAATAAAAGAAATGTGCCAAAGGGATGCAGAGCAATTGAGTACAAATGAAAGGGCACCGGACTGAGGACGGAATTAGGAAAACATTGGGACTAGTGAAGTAGTAGAGAGGTTAGAGGTGCTATAAATTTTGGTCAGATCAATATACCTTTGTACAACTGAGTATTTTGCCGTAACTAAGGAGAATAAAATAGAACAGAATACTAAAACTGTTTTAAAGTTCCTTACCGGTAGTAAAATTGGATATGATTCGTGTCAGGTTCTAGAATTTTTCGAAAAATATTTCCTGCGTACTTACGTAAAATATTCTTAAGAGACGTTCAAATAAAAAGTATGAGCACTTATCCATACTTTTTATTCTATCTCTCTCTCTCTTCTCTCCTTTGTCTTTTCTGCTCTTCTTCTTCTTCAATTTCTCTCTTTTCTTTTCTCTTAGAATAATGACATTAACTTTTTGTTGAAATAAAACGACAGTATTCTTGTTAAAAATAAAACTAAACTGAAAGAAATAAACGCTTCCCAAATTAATCAATCAATCTGCCTGCATTTTCCCAACTATGTTGGGATGGGCTTCCAGTCTAACCGGATGCAGTTGGATACCAGTATTTTATATGGAGCGACTGTCCATCTGACCTCCACAACCCAGTAATTGGGTAATACGATACCCCTTGGTAAGAGTGGTTGTCAGACTTTCGGGCTTCTGACGACCCGTAATGATTGTCAAAGATCCACAAATGACTGCCGCAACCAACGCAACGGCTTAACGTGCTTTCTGAGGCACGGGGGGATCTTGGGATGTAAAGATGGTCAGCCATCCACAGACGAACCGTGGCAGGCGTAGCTTAACCTGATGGATCGACCCGTGCGGCTGTTATTACTTAGCTACGAGCTCCTCTTCTCAAACGTCCCAAATTAATATTACAAAAGTAATAACTCATCTCCACCCCTCTTCTACTCCTCTTTGCACAGACTGCAATGGGCCAGCAAATGGGGTGTAAGAATTAAAAGGTGCTCAACTGCTCAGTGCCTTTTTCCGGGTCGCACTGTCGCCACTCTGTTCCCGCCTTTATTAGCTCACTGCGCGGATTATACTCGCTTTTAAAATGCAAAATTAGGGAAATATTCGTTAAACGCTACTTATTTTGTACTGCATTTTTTGGAAAATATGTTTGCAAAATAAAATGATGATGTGGATATATTTAGTAACCTGTTCCGCTTAGCTATTGCGCAGCTCGCAGCACTCGCAGCGCTCGGTGCTTGGTGTGGCAACACGCTGTGTTTGACTTCGCGACAAGTCAATCGTCATCCTGAGGATGCCTCGTTGAGTGGTGAAACACGTGTCGATTTCTTTCAGGGTCTTTTTAAGACTCTTTAGAAATAGCTAAGCGGAACAGGTTACTAAATATATCCACATCATCATTTTATAATGGATTTCCGCAAGGTCACCCCTGAATCAATGAACTATCTTAAATATGTTTGCGTTCGTAATTGTGTAGTACTTTTTTTGCGATTTTAAGGTACCCTATTTTACAGTTTTATTTTCTAGTCATAAGATATATTCCTACTTAAGATAAATTAAACATGTACAGAAGCTTTATCAATAAACTAGCTGCTGTCCGCGACTTCTTCCGCGTGAAATTTTTTGTTCATCCTATGACAATACTGTAGCTTCCCATTAGTGAAAGAATTTTCGGAATCGAATCAGCAGTTCCGAAGATTACCTCCTACATACAAACTCACAAATGCTACCTCTTTATAATATGACTAGCTTCTACCCGAGACTTCGTCCGCAAGCCTATAACCTTCTTCAAGAATTGGGATATCCAATGCAAAAATATTTTTTCAAATCCGGAAATTACCCCCTACCTACAAACTTACAAACGAACAAAAAAACAAATTTACCTCTATATAATATTATTTTTAATTATTATATATATTTATACTGGGCAGGGCACATTGCTTGCAGAACAGATGGCCAATGGGGCCGAAATGTTCTGGAAGCCTCCCACAAGATGGACCGATGACCTTGTGAAGGCCGCAGGAATTCGCTGGATGCGAAAAGCACAGAACCGGTCGAAGTGGTGGTGCTTGGGGGAGGTTTATGTCTAGCAGTGAAGGCTGAAAATGTATGGCTGTCCTTAAATGTGGCTAAGATAATTATGTCGAGAGGATGAGCAGTGGTTTCCTTTTGTCTGCTTTTAAGTACTCACTGTGATCTCCAATCCATCCGCTTTGTGATAGCTGTCGCATAAGTTATGGCCATAGCAGCTAGGCAGGGCTTGTGGCACTTTCCTTTTTTTTCGGTTATTTATCCAATAACTTCTCCCGCTTTGGACGGAGCGGAAGGGCGTGTCAGACTCTTACTGACTAAAACCCACTCGTGTTCCTTCAGTTGCCTGTATGTTGCCTGGGGCACGGTAACCGTTTTGGACAAACCCGCAACCCCGGCAGGCATCAGTTGTGCTGACATCGCTTTGAGGCGCGCGTGGAACACAACGCGCTGTCGACCCGGGCCTGGTCCTCATCGGACGGCGAGCTACAGGGCTTGGGACACTCAATATCGTGTCCAGCGCATCTTGTTCTCTGCACGTTATTGGAACTGATTAACACTACAGAAGGTGCCAAATTCTAGGCCGACTCTTTTTAGATTGGCATCGACACGCGAATAAGGGCTTATGTTCAGAAAACTCAGTTGACAGTCTAATTTTCTAAATAATAACAGCCGCACGGGTCGATCGAAGGTTAAGCTACACTTGCCACGGTCGGCTCGTGGATGGGTGACCATCCTCTATATATCGAGACCCCTTTGGCAAACCAAAACACATTAAGCCGTTGGTCTTGGCTGTCATTTGTAGACACGGGTATTCAGAAGCCCGAAAAATCAGACAACCAGTCTTACCAAGGGGTATCGTGTTACCCAGTATCTGGGTTGTGGAGGTCAGAAAGGCAGTCGCTCCATGTAAAACACTAGCTTTCAGCTGCATCCGGTTTGATTGCAAACTGACCCCAACATAGTTGGGAAAAGGCTCGGCAAATTGGTTTAATTTTCTAAAGATGATGAGCAATTTTCTATTTTATCTAGGGTATTAGGTACATACTTGCAATACTCCTATGCAACCATTAGGTATGGACATAAATGTCTAGAAATAATTATTATCTTAACGATCATAACATAATCAGGTGATAATTATTAACGTTGTATTATTAAAGAGGATGCTGAAATGCAGGCTTTAATAATGAGCTCACGATTACTTGAGCCATATGTTTACATAGTCGCTGGTAACAACCAATGGTAGGTAATTCAAGAAGATCCAATTACATAAAACACTTTCTTTCGAAATCCTAAGAATTTCCTTATCCATTACTTCGTATGTTTGAAAAATTCGTCTGCTCGCCAACATAAATAACGCAATGTTGAATGTTGTTGAATTGTCAAAATGAAAATTAAGTCACACTTTGAAAAGAGGTTTTCCGTTTCGACAGTGAATTTATAATTAAAAATGACGTTCATCATTCGTTTAATTCATTCGTTCATCATTTAGTCACGAATAAAAAAAATATAGGCGCTTTGACATTTTTGACAAGTCCTGACTGACGTCTCAGTGAACGCCACCTAGTGAACGCCATTTTAGAAAATCCTGAGTTACGCAATTACCCCGCCCTGGTACAAATCTAGAATACCAAAGCACACAGCTGTTACCAAAAGATTCTTGACGCACTTATGCTTATTAAATAATTTCTTAAAATACCTAGAAAAACTTCTTCACAAATCGATCAGATTCTGTTAACCATGTAACATCTCTTCAAACTTGGAATTTAGACTTTAGTGTAATGGCAATAAGGTGTCTTATTGCCATTACACTAAAGTCTAAATTCCAATAAAATAAAGCCGAGTACAGAACATCGCATGTTATTTATGGTCACCATTACTTGTTACAAGGCGACGTGACAAAAGTCACACTTTATTAAAGCCTATTTGTTTTATCAAATAAATTATTTTATTGTGTGCTCTCAAGTTAAAAGTTTTATTTGTCCAAGAAGGTGGGTTCCGTAGGCGGTTTTAAAAAGAGAACACAAAACTGAATATTTATAAATAATCGTTGCATGTTCTTAACCAGCAAGTGAAATTTCGCAAGTTGACGTCTATAACCTACAGCGAATTCATTTGCTGCGAGTTCTACCATCAAATAAATTAAAAAAAAACAACGAAACTTAGACGAATCGCACAAAAAAAAAAACATAAACCTTCCTTCTGACGTTTCTTAAGTGCTTATAGGTGAAACGTCAGAAGCTAGATGCACCGTTCGAATTGTTTGTTTCCTCATAGAACTTTAATGCAAGTTTACTTCCACAACCCCTTTGTACTGCTAAAATCCTTTCAACTTGTCCAATTTTTTTACGGTTTTAGACGATTAATGCAATCAATCAGTTATTAATCATAACCTTGTCATGAACCTATGAGTGTTTCCCTGTTGCAAATGGGCTCTTGAAGTCTTATTATTATATGAAAAACTTATTGTTATTGAAAAAAGAAAATGCTATTTGAAATTCACATTTTTAGTACCAAAATTACCCTAAACCCATTAATAATTAGCAAATTTTTAGCAGGGGCCATAAGTTATGACTTGTAGACACCCGCGAAATGACGGCCGCCCGCATCCCATGTAATCACCCGGCAAAATACCCCATTGAAAAAAAAATGTGGTGATTTTTTTTTTCATTTTTCCGGAATTTCCACATGAATATACTTTCAGTACGATACATAAAAACACCCTCATGGAACAGACAGGGTCTTTTTTTCATGTTGTATAGGTAGTTAATTTTTAAGGCTGGCTTCTGCTACCACTTAGGGCGAATTTAATCAATGAATCTGAACATCTAAAGGGCGCCCAAGATTGGTCAGGGTCATTATTGTTGTGAAATATTGACACCGACAGCTCTTCAACGCAGTATAGTTGCGCTGATCGCGTTCAGTGTCAATGGTGGAATTTGTCTTTAGACTTTTTTTAAAGCTAGAGTTCTGAGGATCTTTGAATTAGTGCCCCGGGCATAGAGAGTATTAAAAAAAAAAAGAAATAATGAAAAGAAAAAGTATTTTATTGGAACTCGCACAGGAGTTCACAAATAAAACTTTTCTTATTTATAACAACTAACACAAATAAAAAATAAAATAAAAACAAAGTAAAATGAAGCAGAAAGTCCTGTACGAGGCCAAAAGGCTCCTATCTCAGCATGATGCTGTGACATTTAAAAATAAGTGTCTCAGCGCTGGTATTCTGATAGGGCACGCAATAAACACGTATAAATGCCCTACAAAGGCTTCTACAAACTCCAAATAATATATATGCATAATTATAACGAATTCAAACAATAAATATTCAATTAGACCCTATAATTTGTTATCAAAAACTGAACACAACTGAACCCAGCCAGGGACCATTTATATTAACATAAAACAGACATAAATACAATAATGCTACTAACTATTCTATTTATAATGTTTATAGCCAAACGCGGCGTTTAAAAGGACGCGTGTGAGGTTCCGTAGGAATTTTTAACTATTTTAGAAATTCATGAATTATCTGAGCTTCTTATTGAGCGCTCTGATCTTGGATTTGTTGCAAACAGTGTGGATACCAGCAAGGAAAATTTCTTTGCTTCTACAAATATTGTGGGTGTTGTAAAAGAAGGTTTGGAATTGCACCAAGAGGCTCCGCAGCATATAGGAAATTAAGAAAATAGTCTGGTGAATATGACCATATCTCCATGGTTAAGGGAGGAATGTGTTCAGCGGAGAAAGGTTCAAACACAAACTCACAGCATTTAATTCAATTAAACCAATTACAGGCAGATTTGAATTGTCAAGGGGTCGGTCAGTCAGAAAGATGAAGCTAGTAGCTAGGGGCCTTTTTGGCCTCGCACAGGTCTTCGTTTTTGTTTATAATTTTTTTTTTAAATTTAAATGTTTTTCTGAAATTGTTATTGTTTGTATAATTTTCTTAGTTTTAATGTTGTATTTCCTGTGCGTGTCCCAAATAAAAATATTTTCTTTCTTTCTTTCTTTCTTAGTTGCCCATTTAAAAGCGTAGTAGGTTCCTATGGTTTTTAATTTGTTTTTTAATTTTTTATTAATACTTTAATGAGTGTGTTTTAGTTTAATTTGTGATTTCCTGTGCGAGTCTCAATAAATACTTTTTTCTCTCTTTCTTTCTTCCTTTCTATGGAACGGGTAAGAAATTTCATGGAATTATGTTGAAATTTTACATGTCAGAACGATGTAGACAACCGGTTGATGAGGTAACTTCTGCATTTAGGCTATATAATAGGAATTGTGCTGTGGTACATCTTGAGAGTCAATGGGAGTGTTGATGGATGGGAATTTAGAATCGCATTTCGTTGTTAGATAAAGTTAGTTAAAGTTCAGGGTTGTCGAATACGGTATTGAAATTTAATGGATTGGAAGTGGAGTAATTGTAGAAAGTTTTTTTTTTCAAATAGTGCAGTAGGGATGGAAAGGATTAGAATGGTCCATGCCTAGGGCGCGCATTGGGCTCGGCCTTATTTAGCTGTCATAAATGAATTCCTTGTTGAAGTGAATCTTTTTAGACGGTGATTCGGTAATTGGACGACAATTGAAAGTGAAATTTAAGGACGCGTAACGTTTAGGCACATTTCGTTACATGAGAGAGAAGAAAGATATAACTCTCTTGCTCTCCCATACTAAATCTATCTCATTCTTTTTTTTTAAAGTTTCACTTGTATCACGCGTACGGTGCTGCGCGCGCAATTTATTTTAACAATAATACCTATATGTTTACCAACTCCATTAATATTTTTTTCAAGCAAAATATGGATTTTCGGGCATATCAAATGTAGGATTTGTGCACAATAATAAAAAAAATGTGTTTTTTTTTTATTCCGTTGTTTCTTTTTGTAAAAAAAAAATATTTTTACTTTTTAGTTGTGGTTCCTAGCCTACACAATTTCGAATACCACTACCTGCTATGTAAATAATAAGGACAGGAACTTACCATCATATCATGCACATAGATTAAGTGTGAATAATACATATTATTGAAGCTAACTCAGGAACTTCCCAAGCAAAGTTAATAAAATTTATATGACTACCTCTGAAGTAGTTTATATTTCAGAGGTGGTCATTGGCGAGGCAATCGCTTAACATACAAACAAAAAAAAAAACAGTGGCACTCCGGTAGTACCGACAGAAGTGAAAACTTGAAAAACAATTGTCTTTTACTCCACGGTGTCGGTAAATTCCGTAACAGTGTCGCAAAATCAATGTTTTAGTTCCATCTCAAAAATGCCCAACGCGCCTAAAGTTTTCACTTCAAAAATCATACAGGCGAATTGCGAACTTTCTCCTTTCTGAAGTCGGTTAAAAAGAGACCTTTGTCTCTTTTTAAAGAAAAATTGCCGTTGTCACCTCAACTTTCGTTCGATATAACTCCAAGGGAGGTAGCAACACTTTCTGACTGTAGGTACCTTAATAAACTAAAGAACACGAATAAAACAATTGCAGTCATTAATTAACTGAATACACAAGTTATAAATTACTTTCGCCTTGTCCCAACCGATAGCGCTTCCATTCACAAATTATTCAAAATTATTCGAAAAACAAAACTGAGCCTTTGATTAATCGACGCCATTGCTTTCCGAGCTCCTTTGGATTTTACAAACTTACATTTTCAATCCAAAAATCAAATTCTACGCTAAAATCGACCTTATGTAAACAACAGACCAATTCAAATAATCAATGACAAATCTTGTAATTCGAAAAATAAATTCGTAGTAAATGTAAGTGTGAAATCAGTTCTAGATACAAAAAAGCTTTATTTTACAATACTAGTTGTTGCGAATTAAGTCTTAAATCAATGTGTTTACGGTTTATTTTAATTGTGGTTTTCAATTTTGAGGTTATGTGTCAAAAGTTTGAGATATAAGCGCGCGCCGCCCGCCGGCAGAAAACGACTCACATAGATTACGTTCGGATTCACGCTGCGACGGCCGCGTAGTTGTTTATTTGTTTATCCTTGTCTCTGGAACGTTTTATTTGTTAATAATTATTTTGATGTCTCTTTTAGTCGGTGGTTGTTCGTCTTCATTTTAGTGGATAAATCGGCTTTTAGTAAGACTTAAAAAAAACCCTGTTACTACTTTATTCAGCTTAAGTATTTTATAATGTGTGTGAACTAGAAACACACATGGAATTAAATATTTATTTTATATCAATTAATAAATCCTTTGTTATTACATGCATTCCAAAACAAATGCCAACGAATAATACAAGCTTGAACATTATTCAAATATTTCATCGCCACATTCCAATACACGTACAAATAACTCACAAGGCCGCCATTTTTCTCCCATAAAACTCGCTAATTACTCCAGAATAACAACAAAAATCAAACATTATCAGATTTCGCTTTATTTATATCGTGTGTTGGTATCTTTAGGATAAACGGGGAACGCTGTATGTACACTTAATTAGTACAATCTTAACTTATGCGTTCCAGATTGCTATGGTAATAGGTCCTTAGTAGCCGGCCGCCGTAAGTGGCGTTCTCTCGATTTGTTTGTCGATTAGATAAATTAATATTTACTTTGCGTGTACGAATATTGAGAACGTTTTTGAAGCGTCAGAGTAGTGGTCAGAGTGAGCGTCATTTGTTTATTTAACGTCAAGTTCGTTTTTTTTTCTTTAATTTTGTGACGTCGGATCATTTTTGTTGCTCCTTTTTCTTCTTTTCAAATCGGTGGTAATAGTACGAGATCCGGCTGTGAGATTACTACGTTCATAGAGTTTTTAATCAAAATTTAATTTTTACATAATTATGTTTATGAATGAGGGAATATATTTTTGCCGGGGTGCCCATCAAAATGTGGCCGCAAGTATTTTTAATTAAAATAATATTAATTGATTTTTTTTAAACTAATATTTCACTCGTTTTTAAAATAAAATATAATCCCCTATAAATAAATGTATTACGTTAAATGAGTTGGGTCCGGTAGGTAGCTACGCCAATCGCAGTATCAGTGGCGTTACTAGTATATTATCTGTGGTGGCGTTTAACACCGTGAGGAAACCGGCCATGCCTGGGAGATATTTTTCGACGGCATGTGAAGCCATGTGCGGCTTTAAAACTCTGATACCAGGTTAGTCACTAACCACATGAAAAGAAGAAGTGGCGTTTTAGGTCCTCAGATGTGCAGGTGTATGAACACTTTGGACACTTCAAGAAATGGGACATGGTTTGATCAGGAGCACCGCATTTGCACTGGGCATATTGGTTACTAATCGTAGTATTTTGTTAACAGCTAGATCCTGTTTTGAAATACGTAATCTTAATGGAGCACTAGTGCCTAGGTAAATATTTTCTTATGTTGCTATTTGGGCAGTCAGTCCCGTAAAGTCCCGTTACCAACTTAATTTGCTGAATGGACTGGCTCTTCAGCTTTCATTTTTTCACCACGATATGAGCTTTTCATATAGATTGTGCACACGAGCTAAAGATATATTTTTATTCAAAGATTTAAATCGTTAGATATGCCCTTACCGTAATATGTCAAACAATAACTACGGCACGACGGCACGGATGGCGTAGTGGTTAAGCGATGGATTGCTGCGCTGCGTGTCGCGGGTTCGATTCCCGCACGGAACAAATATTTGTATGACCTACAAGTAGTTATTCCGGGTCTGGCTGTATGTGTATGTGAGTTTAAATGTTTGTAAACGCACCCATAATACAAGAGAAATTCCTAGTGTGGGGCAGCGTATTTAAAAAATAAAATAAAATAATACTGTTTCGTTTACATGGCAATCCAGTCACATCTTCAAGAACAGTGGTGGCCCAGTAGTAAAGAGCAGTGGTAATGACCGCGACTTACGAGTTGTAGGTCGTAGGTTCGGACCCAGACAGGTGCTTTACTTTGTGTCAATTATTTCATCACCACTGCTCTCAAAACGGTGAAGGAAATCATCGTGAGGAAACACGCCATGTCCTAGAACCAAAAAATCGAAGATATAGTGACATCTACCAACTCGCACTGAGCCCGCGTGGTATATTACGGCTCACTCCCTCCCACGGAGAGGAGGCCTGAGTAACATTATAGGCTGATTATGCAAGTCACATCACACCTCACAGTCTTTGCAAAATTGTGTAAGTCAGAGGTATCAAAATGACACAAAAATACGACCTGCTTTTACGCGGTAGGGCGACTCTACGATTTAAATATTTGTTTTAATGACATTCCTTTTGAAAATCATCATCATTATCATTGGCAGTGTTTTTCCACCCACTGCTAACTTTAGGCCTCCTGTCTTTTGTACCAGTCTTCTCTGCTATGTGCGAGTGCCCGAGGTTCTAGGTCACATTTTGAAATTTGTACTTTTAAATAATATCCTGCCAGTTTGTCATTGAAATTGAATATTAGACTTCGCAAATTATTGAAGTGCAATTTTTTTGGCAATGGCAACAAAAAAAAAAAAACAGTAATTCATTTCAAAATTGCTGTATTGTGGAATGCCATTTAACAAAAGATGACGTATTTCCCACTGTTTATTATTTTAATAAAATAAAATAATATTTGCGTTTGCGAATATGATTATGCAGTTTCCGAGTCGTGATACTGATCGGCATTTTTGTTATTCTGACATCATTAACGTTTACCTTCCTATGGTCTGACGCTTTGACAAAAGTAAACGGAATCTGCATAAAAAACAAAGATTAAAGTTTTGCAAGCAATTAATACCATAAATGACGGTGTTAGGTAGACAATAACGTCAGACGTTTTACATAATCTATGCAATTTGATGTATCCTCTATAACAGTACTGTGTCTGGCCATCTGACAGCGACATCGTAAGACACAGATGCAAGAAACTCAAATCCCAAATTCTTTATTGCGTACCATAATGTATATAGTTGGTAGGGAAGTAATTATATTAGTCACAATTATGAACCCTGTCGGGCACAGCATAGGTCAAGTAGGAGAGAGGAGGAAGAGCACTGGTCGTGTAATGTGACAAATTGTATTATTAGTTAATTAGTTAGTAAGTTATATATTTATTCATACAGAATTCAATTTAAGAATTATAATTATTGTTTTATAAATTATATACGTTTATTTATTTAGTAACATTATAATAACCATTTATTTTAAAAAATATTCATTATTATTATTATTGCCTTTATTTCATTTAAATACATATAATTTATATTTTTAAATATTAAAACATATAAAATATAAAAACATTTAAAAATATAAAAAATAGTAGCCCACCGGTATCGGGAACAGGGTCCAAGCTACCGGCGGTCAGGGCTCCAGGGAGAGGAACCTTCTGACAATGCGAGCCGTGTCTAGGAGTACCGCTCTCTGGATCAAGCCCTTGATCCAGCTGCCCAACGAGAGCCTCCTTAGGTGTTGGTCGAGGCTCTTGGCGATTAAGCCATTGCATTTATTATTATTATTATTATTTTTTTTTTTTTTATTGCGTAATTAATATTTATTATTCCTAAGGTAAGTTATTAAAGATACGAAAGACATAGGAATAAAAAATATTTATTATAGAGTTATTACCTACTGCAAAGTTTTAACTGGATAATAAATATAAAAATTATGTTGTGTTGTGTGCCTTTTTGTCTGTGCTAAATGAATGTATTTTCTTTCCTTTCTTTCAAGGTTACATAGGTAGAGCTGTGAGTGAGCCCCAAACTAGACAATTATCATGTACCTTGGGGCTCGGGATTTCAAAGGAACCCTATTGCTAAGCCTCCGCTGTCCGTTCGTCAATCCATCCATCTGTATGTCTGTTTGTATGTCAGCGGGCTGTATCTTATGAACTGTAATAGGTAGACAGATGAAATTTTCATAGATCGTGTATTTCTATTGCAGCTAAATCAAAAAATAATAAATATATAAATACAAGCAACGTGTTTTTCTAAATATTGTACTGTAGTTCGGAACCCTGTTTAAAAAAAAAATGCATTTCAATGACAAAATTTCATCTTTTAAAACAACTTTTCTGCAAGAGCTTTGCCCAATATGTACACTGTACTGCAGAGGTTAATTATGAGATTGTTATAAAATACGCCTTTTATAGCTGAACTCCTTACAGTACCTACATAGCACTGGGGTCCTACCACCAGGTCATAAATTTGTATTATTATAATATTACTATTTAGTAACATCATTGACGGTTACTAAATATATCCACGTCTATTGTATTTTATAATGGATTTCCGCAAGGTCACGCCTGAATGAATTAACTATCTTTACAGGACGTATAGCTCCATCTCTTTCTCCCACTGAAGTGATATTAAAATAATACTGCTTTATAAGCTGGTGGTAGGCCCCCTGGTCTTCGCACAAGGACACTACATTAGAACAGCCTCTTCGGCGCCTGCGCACCTGGGCATTTGCTCACTGGTTCGACTTGACTTTGTTTTTTAAGATTCCGTATTCGAAGGGTGCCGAACGAAATCCTATTAAAAGTCTCCGCTGTCCGTCCGTCCGTCTGTCTCTTAACGGGCTGTATATCATGAATCGTAATAGGTAGACAGTTGAATATTGTAGTTATGAGCTATTGATTTAAGAAAAAAATATGCAAGGAAGTTAAGGCTCCGTGCACGAAAAAATCCCCTTTTTATCAATAACTTATCTAATTCTAATTAAAGCTTGAAAAGTACAGTTTTCGTGGTGCTAAACCATTCGTGTCAGTTACAGCACCTGTTAATAGTTGCATCACTTTTGCACTCTCGAAAGTATGATTTATTTCGCCTTTGATTTACTTAATGAAGATATTGATAGTCTTAAAATAAAATTTTGATTTTATTTTAAGGATAGCTGAAGACTAATGTGTGATTTTTTAAATTTGTTGGTATGGTTTGTGAAATAATAGGAAAACTACTTAACTGACAGGGTTTAACAGAAAAGGTTTTTTCAACATTTTTTTTTCTGCTGTATTGTGTTATGAAGTTGAAAAGTGTGGTTCAGCCACATGCAAGTAGACCATATAATGATGTTGATGATATTTTTAAATGTTCAAAATCAAAAGTCGTTTCTTGTAAAAAGTGATCAAACGTCACGTCAGTCTCGCGTCATTTTTCGGAAAGCTTGTTGTAAATATTTGTGATTTTCCATGAATACTTAACTTATGAAAAATCCATACATATGAAAAAGCCACATGCAAAACAAAGAACTCGACTGTTCAAATTACAAATAGTTTTGTTTAAATTCTTTTTCCCTGTCTCACAACTGCTAAACAAAATTGATTAAAATCAGTCGATTTCGTGCACGGCCTCTTAGCGATTATTTGGCAAGTTGAAACTACTTAAAAAAAAAAAAAAACTCCTGACTATTAATTTTAATATATTTTTCAGAATTAATTGCAGTTTAGTTATTAACTTCAACTGCTCTTTATCGGTATTTAACAACTTATATTAACATTATAAGATACTAATAGCGGTTTTTATTACTACTTAAACTTAAGAACTGCAGTTATTTAAATATTACAGCTTTGCAAGTGTAAAATAAATACTATAAATGCTATTACGGAGCTGTTTTAGTGTGTATAATTAGTTTTATGTGAATATTCGCCTGGTAAGATCTGGTAGAGGTCACAGGATATTTGAGAAGAAATTTGTAGTGTACAGTCAAGTGTTTTATGTCTTTGTCGATATCGTTTTATGTCTTGTAGTGGCAGTGATAGCCTAGTGGTGTAAAGGCTCTTTCAAACAGGCGCGACACAAAGACACCGCTCGTCGCGCGACGAGCGGTGTCTTTAACGGTCGGACTGCCAAGTCATAGGTCTTGAGTTCGACCCCAAGGCTTGCACCTCTGACTTTTCGGATTCATGTGCGTATAGTATTAATATCACTGGCTTCAAAAACGGTGGAGGAAAACGGCATGCCTGAGAGATACCTCTTTTTTTTTAATATTTATTTTTGCATGTGAAGCCAAGTCAGAGGCCCAAAGTCGGCTTTAAAACTGACACCAGATTAGTCACTAACCACACGAAAAAAGATGTCTTCGTCAGTTTTCAAATTATTTTCTTTATCAAGTCAGGACACAGAGCAGGCTATTGCATAGAAAACTATATTTAATAACTTGATAACAATGAATAAACTAGCATACCCCTTTTACTGGATATTTTTAAAACTTTGAATTAATTAAAAATTTTAATGGCCTGGCCGTTTGTTTTTTCATTGTATTTAATTGTTGAGAGTCTGTCAGTGTCACACTTTTAATTCGGTCTGACATATAAAGAAAATGGCTGAATGTGGTATTGTGGCGTTTTTGTTTTAACCTGTTTTCTCATTGGGAACATTTACCAAAAGAAAATCCTTTGTTTTCAATATTCCTGTGAACAGCACATCACTAATTCCATCCAACTGTCAAAAAT
This sequence comes from Omphaloscelis lunosa, assembly GCA_916610215.1. NCBI lineage: Eukaryota > Metazoa > Arthropoda > Insecta > Lepidoptera > Noctuidae > Omphaloscelis > Omphaloscelis lunosa. The sequence continues at coordinate 5,687,704 of OU744265.1, read as the reverse complement.
GTTGTACATATTTTTTGGAGGTGTGACGTGTGTGCCACTTTTGATAATGCTAACATGCAAATTAAAAGTTGAGCTATCTATGCCGATGGATGGATCACAACTTTTTACTTATAAAGGAATCTCAAAAGATATAATAATATAGAAAACAACGCGTGAATATGTACACTTCAAAACAAATTGTTCTCTAGTGCTGTATCGATAATTTCGAACGTAATCTGTCATCGAATGAATCGAAACATAATCGAACGATTTCGCCACACGCAGCCAATCAGACGCACCGATGAGATCCGATGTAAGGAAGCGGTGTAATATGTGAGAGGAAGCGATTTAGACTTTGTTCAAACATAGTAAAGCAGATTGTGTTATGACTTTGATTTCTCGTTCACTTTCCCGTGTTACCTTTCAGTTTAAGCAAGGTAATGAAAGATAAAAATGGATGGATTGGGTGAGGAATGATATAAAAGAGAAGGGAGTGAATGATAGCGTGACGGTTGACAGGGGAGTATGGACGAAGAAAACGTGGTGCGCCGACCCCACGTAACATGGGACAAGGACAGGAAGATAATGACTACTTAAAGGTAATGAAAGGAGCGAGAATCTATTTTCATAATAAGCAGCTGTAATTCTTTTATGCAAAACATGGCCTCAAAATTGACACAATTAGGACTGTATGAATTCCATTCCCTTGCAAATTAAAAAAAAAAAAAAAACAATTATACGAAAATGGACTGTGTGAAAGAAGATATGGCTAGAAAGGAGGTGACTACCGAGGTGACGACTAATAGAGAAAAATACACAAATAAATTGGAAATACACAAAAAAAGACAGGAGAATGATGAAAACTTTTTCACGTGCAATTTCGAATTGCATTATTCCATATAAACAATTTCACATGCCCATTGGCTTCCACCTTTCCCTTGTACCACCCTTTACTCAATATGTAGCCAGAACCGCGCCGCCCTGTAATTCCAATACTTACGAACATTACCCAGGGATAGCACTATTATAATGTATTAAGGAATATTATTTTATGGCTGCCCCGACGCGTTATAGCCGTTTTGTGCGCGGCTAAAAATACCGACTGCGAGTAACCACCTTTATGGATATCGATATTGGTAATAGTGTGCAGAAATTATGCGCGTCACTAATTTTTATTTGTTTTTTTTTTGAGTATAATGAGTTATTTAACGGGATACTGTCATTATTAATTTGTTGATTTTAGTAGAGTCCTAGCATGAAAAAAAACAAGTTTATACATAATTGTTTACATGTTTGGAAACTAAATCGCGAACGCAGTTTAGGCACTAATAGAATCTAACGCGACGATTGGGCTATCCACCATCCATTTTGCTACTATAGTTGTCGCATTTTAGCATGGCAATAGCGGTCATTGACACAGTTATTTTCTAGAATATTTTATTTTAAAAACCCTCCGTTAACGTTCTGAATCAATATCTATCGCGATCTTCAACATGTTCCAATTATGAAAAACCATACACAGTTTTTTATTTGGGTTGCTACGGAGAGATATTAGAGAAAAGGCAGTGACCGTAATTGGCGTGCTAAAATGCGACAGCTATAGTTATTTATTTTTTTACTGCCATTTAAAAAAAGCAATGTCATTTGCTCCTTCTAAGTGTGATTGTCACAGCAATGACACTGCGGCTGCGCCTGAGTCACAAATAACGGTATTAGATCTTAAACATTCGTTTAGTTCACATGTGAACATATGAACTGTTTTCTCAGTATTTTGTTATAAGGGTCATAGTTTAGTTGACATTCAGACCATTGGTCTGTGACTTTGCTAATGTTTATTGCTTTTATTTATTGCGATTTTCGGCTTCATTGCATAGAAAAAGATCGTTAACCTGAGTCAGTTAGCTACCTCAGGCCGTGAGAGTATACAGTTGGAAATAATACTTCTGTCCATCTGGCTATCGAAGTCCATTACTGGGTATAGGAATTTCCCAAGCTTTAATTATTATTTATATGTCTAGATAGTGTCGCACTGCAAAAAAACTAAAACAAACAAGCCAACTTTGTTATGCTGGTGTGCGTGACAGACACGTCTTACACCGCGCTACGTCATTCTGCTCTTCTAGTGTGTGTGCTAAATGCACACACACTAGAAGAGCAGAATGACGTCACGCCGACGTCGCGGTCAACAGTTGGACGCTATTTTTTTCGAGGCATTTACAGATCAATGAAAAAAAATTACATATTTACAATATTTACGTATATATCTTTGTTGCCAAGTTTCGCTACAATAGTTTTTTCCCGAGGATACTTTATGTATGAATGTTTTTCACGAGAAGCCATTTATTGACATGCTAAATACTCACAAGCATCAAGTACAGTAGACTCCACGTCAGTGGTAACAAAACCAGTATAAGCTGGCCTCTTATTCTATTAAAACCTATGATTCAACAGGTATACCAAAATTGCTTGGTCTTATGAAAATGACGAAACTTTAATAATGCTGTATTTAAATGCACATCAGGTTGTACACACGGCTACACACCAAGCTATACATTTCCAGTAGAAGCTGACCTCACATTGTACGGAAATCCTATACGATGCGAGATTCGCATAAACTGGAAATGTGTAGCTTGATGTGTAGCCGTGTGTACCTACAGGGTCAAATTAAATTAGCTAGCTAAACTCTGCAGACGTAATGGGTATCGATATCTAAACAAGATATAACATCAAAATCCGTTCCGTTATGTAGTTCAGAAGAACAATGCAGCCACACGATTTTGCCTTGAAGGTACCTACTTTCTTTCTTTGATGATAGATTTATTATTTTAAGTAGTTATTATGGCACAGATATTGGGTATTTATTCACAACACAACACACACACTCATGTATGTCACAACAGTTTATTGGATTTTGTGAGCTTTTTTATATTATCCTATATTTTATTACATTACCTTTAATTTATTCTGTTTTATTAAAACGGACACACTTCCCTGTTTATTATTCTAGGGTATGGTACTCGTGGGTTGCAGCTGAAAATCAGCTAACATAAAATATCAGCTAACAACCCTAACATAAAATATCAGCTAACAGATATTATGCTGAGCTGAGGCTCTTTTGGCATTATAATCACTGTTTTCTGTTTTTTTTTTTATAGTTATAAGGTGTATTTTCTGCTGCAATGCCAATAAACGCATTTTTCTTTCTTTCTAAGATAAAATTTAAAAAAAAAATAAGATTTGATGTTGTGTGTTTTTGAGGGTCAAGGACCGCATGTATTATTGTTACTTGAAGTATGGGTTGAGAAAATATGTTTTCTTTTGTTTTATCGTGTCAAATCCATATGTGTGTTATACCCATGACGATTGTGAAGATGACACAAAAAAAAAAGATTTTTAAAATGATATTTTTCAAGTGTCTACATTAACCGCAGTCGATGACTTCACACAAAACGTCATGAAATCGACTTCTTTTTTATTTTATCATGTTTTGATATAGATACCGATCACGACTGAAGAGTTTCGCTAGCTAATTAAGATCCTGTATTGTACAGTGTCTTGATTTTGTGGCTAAGTAATAACAGCCGCATGGGTCGATCCATCAGGTGAAGCCACGCTTGCCGAGGTTGCTCTGATGGGCACCATCTTTACATACGGAGACTCCTCCGTGCCTCGGAAAGCACGTTAAACCGTCGGTCCCGGCTGTCATTCGTGGATTTTTTTGACAGTCGTCAGAAGCCCGATAGTCTGACAACCAGCCTTACCAAGGGGTATCGTATTACCCAGTAACTGGGTTGTGGAGGTCAGATAGGCGGTCGCTCCATGTAAAATACTGGCATTCAGCTGCATCCGGTTAGACTGGAAGTCGACCCCAACATAATTGGGAAAAGGCTAGGCAGATTGATTGAACAGTAAAAGTACAGTAAAGTTGAATAATAAATGACTGTTTATATATTCTTGAACTTCTTGTAGTCGTCACGTCTTCAACGAGGAAAGTTTCCTATAATTTCTTCTACTTATTCTAAGAGTACAGTCGTGTTCACAAGTGTTGTAATGGTATAATCGCGCACAAACAACTTTATAAGCTCAGTGTTGCAGATGTTTTCATTTATGTTACGTAACATTCTGCTTAGATGCGCTTATATTTGTACACTGCATAATTGTACACTGGTACAATTGTGCACAAAAAAGAGAATGTTTTCCTGTAATTTTTTTTTACTGCCATAACTAATGTAGGTTAGTTAACATTTTACCACGAATTTAGAGTAAGCCGACGTTAGCACGCACGTAATAATATGGCGGCGGGATTTTATCGTACCCTGGATTTTCAACTCTTGGTGTTAAACCAAGCGTTGAAAATCCAACGCACTGGGGCGCACTCTCGTCCCAGCGCGTTCAAAAAATACACTTTGATTTTCAACTCTCGGCGCTAAGCAGAGCGTTGCATCAAGAGCACGAAAAAAATCGCCGCGATTTTATTACGTCCGTGCGTACGTCGCCTAATCTCACCAAGCCGTTCAGCTCCTTAAAACTAGGATATGAGTTAGTAAATGCATGCCTTCTTAATTCAGGCGTAATGTTATGTTATGTTGTATTCTTAATTGTAACTAATCGTAAAGATGGCGTCTCCTCATACAGAAAAGAGCAGCAAAAATCGATAACATGGAACTGCCAAGAGCAGCAGACCCATGTGCAAGAGTGGGTTGAAAATAGGTTGGAAAAGAGGAACAAGTCATTCAAGACTACACTATTTTTTAAAAAACGTAATGTCAGTGTCGATAATTATGTTAGGTATGATTGTTTCTTCATTCGAATGACGTACGTCTCTCCATTACATACTTTGCGCTCAACGCTCTCTTGAACGCTAAGCCTAACTTTCGCGGAAGAATGAAAGAAGAATTTGTCAGTATGTCAATACTCAATGTCTTTATTGCTTTTTATATCATTATGTAGGGCACATCAAAAAAAGTAAGACAGAGGAAGCCCTGTTTTAGGAGATCGTTAAATTGTTATAGTGGGAACAAGTTTTTACTTACATGTAATCAAAGTCAGGAGAGATCGCGAATAAGATACTAATATTTCGCTTAACTATTATTTATGTGTTATTTGCAAAAAGTAGTGTTATGTCTGGAGTATTGTGAGATGAGCGTATGAATGTCGAGTACTTGTATACTTTTGTTATTGTACGTAAATAATGTGTTTGTGTCTTTAACTAATGTAAATGGCCTTGGCCGTTTTATGTTAAATAAAATAAATAAATGTATGACTCATATCGTCATATCCCACTCTGTACACACGGCTATAATCAAGGTATACATTTCTAGTATAAGCTGACCTCGCATTGTACGAAACTCTTATACAATGCGAGGTCAGCATAAACTGGACATGTATAGCTTCATGTGTAGCCGTGTGTACCTACAATCGCAAGTTTCATAAGCTCTATTACCCACAATAATTTCACTATGGGTACAATCACACACAGCTTTATAACTTTTTCACACGATAGTTTCTATCTTTAATAAGTACAATCGTGTTCACAAGTGCTACGTACAGTCGCGCACAATGGCGCGCGCGCACGACTCGAGGTGTGAAAGGTTATGTTGAATGCGCGCGCACCGCGGATTATGAGAATTATATCGTCGACTGTGATTTTACGCCGCAAACGCGTAAAGTTTGTGTGTTGGATGTTGTGTGGATGTTACTTGTATTTCATTCTTATTTATTGTAGTTGAAACTTTCGGTAAAATTCGCTGCTGTTAATCTGTAGGAGGCTGTGGCTTCTTCAATACAAAACAATGGATTGCTAAAATGTTTTAAAATGCGATGTATTTTGGACAATGAATGATTTTAATTTTACTACGACAAGATTTTCGATTTTTTGTAATTCTGAATTGATTAATCGATTACGTCATGACATCATAATTCGTAGGAACTATGGTTTCTGCCTTCCCTTCATTGGTAAAAGGAATTTGTATGAAACGTTGATTTCTTTCAACAAGTTACAATGGTGAAATCTAACTAAATAGCAACAGTGACTGTGTTACCTGAATTAAAAAAAAAATTGAATTAAATGGAAAAATAACGAACCGTCATAAAACCATCTCCCAAGTTCAATTAAAAAACCGTCACCAAAAACGGCAACACCAACAAGAAATCAACAACACCACATCCTTACATTTCTTGTACGGGCCGAGGCATATAATCATACATATACAGTTTTTTTTTTTTCCTCTACTAATAAGCGGCCGGCCAGTCATTGATACGAAATTATTGATTGTGCAGGCTCGCGATAATCCCGAGTGGAAATAAAATTATTTTAGCTTTAACACTGTTATACAGGGCGGATGTGAGAAACGGGTGGTGATTAGATTAGGTTTGAAGTATCATCTGGAAGGTAGGTTGGAGATAATAGTTTGATAGATAAGTATGTAATTATAGATGGGTGATGAGGAGCGAAAACTGGTTGAGAGTTTGCCTATGAGTTTTTTTTTGTGTACACCGTTAGGGTAATCATTTCGCCTATGTGGTTTAGATTACTCATTCGTTACAATAGAATAGGAATAAATAGTTCAACGGGTTATAAGCTAATTGCCTCTAAAAGCCATAAAATGTTTGGTAAAAAAATTGTCATTAGAAGCTATTAAGATGCTCAAAATGCATGAATTTTTTACGGAACAATCCTCTTTGAAGTGTCAGCACAAATAATTTTAAAGAGAGAGAGATAAAGGACCCCAATGTTCTCGCGTTCAAAATAATAATTCCCCGACTGATCTATCACACAGCAAAATTCTCTTAGCAATCGCTCAGCAACCGGTCGCTACCGTTATTACAGTTGCCATTGCCACCACACTTCAAAGAAAGTACTGTTGTTCATAATACAATTGACTACACAACATGAGCCTGCGGTTTTACTTGCACACCGACGAAATTACGTAAATGTGGGTAGGTACACCTTACAAGCATGATATGACTATTGACCACAGAGTAATAAATTTTCTTTAGTAACTATGGTTTAGGGTTGGATTTTATTGTACTGTATTGAAGGCTGTGGTGTCGTTACATGGGTGGGTTCTCATTGCCTTCCGTTTACTTTTTTTTTAATGGAAAAATATTTGGAATTTTGGTGACCAGTACCTAAAATAGAATTCTAAAATCATTGGACCGTTTTCTGAATTCTACAAATATTTGTTATGTTCATGATAGAATGCAGGGTTTTTTTCCATTGATCGTCCATTTTGAAAAGCGTAATTAAATAAATGTACAGTAGACCGCGCGTCGGTGGTAACTTTTTGACCTTGAACTGGCTTAGCGTAGTACACAGCACGGCTGTATATCAAGCTGTAATTTCCAGTCTAAGCTGACCTCTCATTGTAATGAAATCCTATACAATGCGAGATCAGCATAAACTGGAAAAGTATAGCTTGATGTGTAGCCGTGTGTACACATGAGTAAAGTATGGAGTTTCGATGGTATGCGAGGCCAACTTACCTGCTGTAAAATTTTATAGCTTAGGTCGTATTTCAGTCCATCAATTTTACTTGCATATTTACTTTCAAAATGAAGGCCGCAGGAATCCGCTGGATGTGGAAAGCATAGAACCGGTCGAAGTGACGGTGTTTGAGGGAAGCCTATGTCCAGCAGTGGAGGTCTATCGGCTGAAAATGATGATTTACTTTCAAAATAAATATTATGCTATTACTTTATTAATATTATACAGTGTGAGGTCTTTATAATGTGTACATATATCGAAATGAGGGAATCTATGCTTAATTTTATCGACGGAAAAAATGTTTAAAAATATCTAAAGCAGTGGCACTCCGAGAGTGCCGACGAAGTGAAAATTTGAACAATTTTATTGTGCAGGAAGTAACGGTAACAGTGTCGCAAGTTCAATTGTCTTATCCATCTCAAAAATGCCCAACGCGTCTAAAGAAGTTTTCACATCATTTTTTTTTGTTCTGTTTAGCGTCTTATTGAGAAATTTTACGATTATTGCTAAAATTTTTGCAACAAAATATGTTTATTTTCAATTGAGGGTAGTTTTTTTCCACAATTTTCATTTTATGAGGACGCCTAATTACTTCCAATCATTATGGAGTTTGTTTCAACGCGATATCATTTAGTTTTAAAAATTCCATAAAAAAAATATTTTTAGATTTTTTAAAATTTTTTTTCCTTAGATAAAATTGAGCATAGATTCCCTCATTTCGATATGTGCACATTATAAAGACTCGCACTGTATTATGAATATTATATTATGAATATAATTATTGAATATTTGGGAATAAAACATTAATTTCGTCCATTCTAAACAAAAATCTGTTTCCAAAGACATTTCCAAGCCTGGCCACTGCAACTTTGTATAAAATTACAAAGCCTTCGCAGCTAAATCAAGAATAGTTCACTAAGTAGGTGTCAGGTATCTTTTAGAATATTTATCTTTATCTTATCGGCGCGCGCGCAGTAATTGGCGACTAATTGCGTTTCGTTGTAATCACAGAGTGTAACACTTAGCTGTGCAAGAGTGTTGGTCAACGCAAATGTACCTATGTTTGTTTTGTTTTACATGTGTCAGTTTACCTAAAGTAATATTTGTAAGTGAAGCATTTGCTGTAGTTTGGGAACCTCCAAATTAGATAACGTTAGGACAGTCTAGGTTGCTCGTATTGAGAAAGTTAATACACCCCGATTCAAATTTAATGGCGGCTCGGAACATGAAGCGAGGCGCTGCGCAGTAACGAATTCATGGGTCAGCGGAGGTGAGGGGTGCGGTACTGCGCAGCGAGTAGCGCACTTCCGAGCCTAATTAAGTTTGAATCGAACTGTACATATAGCAATTTTCGGTTCCACTGTTACCCCCAGAAGTTTAGTTAAAAGTTACCTACTACAACAATCTTATGACTCAGGCGTAATTACCTCAAAAAAACCTAATTATGTTTGTTATGTTTAGTCAAACATCCTGTTAATTTGTCGTCTTTTGATGCCATAACTTGGCGTTTCATTTGCGAGTCGACTCACTGTGTGCAATATGACGGCTGCAAACTAGAGAACAAACACATTGGACGCTTATTTGTTTATTTTATTTTTTTGGAAAATAAACGGTTCTTCATTAAAATCTTATACATATACGAGAGTTACAAATATTATATACGAATTTGTACCTACGAAATTTTCCACAACATATTAAAAGTTATATCTAAGCTGCTAAAACAGAAAAGTAGTTTTAGTAGTGAAATTAAACAAAGACAGGCATGCAAACAACAGAGAAGGAGAGAGGGAGAGAGAATGAGTTCAAGAAAATCTACTGTTTGTCACGAGGCCACTGATGAACGATGAAGTAGCAAAGCTAGGTGGTTGTTATTTTGATAATATTTTAGTAGTGATCATGTGGATATTTTTTGGTTCACACAATCAATCACAATCTGAATTATTTTGAAGGATATTGCTTCATATGTTCTAAATTTGTCTGCTCAACAACGAAAATAACGCAATGAATATTGTTGAACTGTCAAAATTAAACAGATTGTGCTTGATCGTGTGTTACGCTATTAGGGTGCAGGACAGGAGAAAAATGCTTAGCGCGCTTAGATAACCAAGCCATATACCTGCAAAAAATATCTCTCTCCCTCCATCCGAACATAACGCAACACATATGCAACGAATATCAATTAAACACATAATTGTTTTAATAAAATGACGTGTAATACAATAATGGCCGCACCGCTTGTGTCGCCCTCTGTCGGCGAATATTGTAATTTTATGCAATAAACCAGCGCGAGTGTCGCCAACGAGACAAACGTGTTCCGAATTTGAAAATTTAAATTCGTAACATGACGACAATATGACGTTCTAGATGATACGTTTTGTCTGAAATTGGATGTTTTGGCTGTTTTAGGTCGTATTTTTGGGATTTTACAGTTAGTAATCTTACTTCGCTTAGAGATTTCTTCCTCAAGTAGATAAAAGAGAACAAAGGGAATGTGATTCGGGGTTTTTTGCAGGAAAATTCGGTGTTTAAAAGGAACATTACCTGTTTGCTGAGTAAATATTACTTTGTGAGCTTTTCTTAGTAGGTGTTTCAAATGACGCAAAAATTATGTTTTTATTCTTTTATTTTTAGTGAGACTTTTCTCGCATTAGATCTACAGAAATTCGGTAAAATCGAATAAAACCAGCATAACATATTTCCCCATATGTATGTTTCCAAAATACCCTAAAACAAAGTAACGTCCCACAATCCATTTTCATGGGTTTAGAATTAGTGACGTCACGTGCGTTCTATAGCCACAAGTTTGTTGTTCGGCAAACTTCGGGAAGGTTCGGAGCGTTTCGGTTCAGGGGTTAATGGTAATTAACCGTTTTAGTGCGGTTATGTGGGTTACCGTTGTTGAGGTTTTTGATGGGCAAATGACTTTTCGTAAGCTCTCTGTATAGAATACAACATGTAAAAAAACTTTGTCCGATTCGTGAGGGTGTTGTTAGGTATCGTACTGAGAGTCAATTTGTGTGGAAATTTTAAGGAAAATCGAAAAAAAAATATCGTCTTGTTTTTTCAATGGGGAATTTTACCAGGTTATGGGGCACGGGCGGTCGTCGTTTAGCGGATGTCTATAAGTCGTAACTTATGACCCCTGCTGGAAATTTGGGGTAATTTTTTATGAATTTGGGGTAATTTTGGTACTTAAACATTCAGCTTCTAAGTCAACGCAATAAAGTAATATGGCCATATATATAATATGCGATATATTTTGATAGGTACTCGCAAATAAATCAAAACATATAGGGTACTTCCAGTTGACCTTGAATTGTGAAATTTGGCAAGAGGCAAGGTCTCACAGCCCGTAAAGGGAAAAGTCCGAAAAAATTTAATTTGTAGTTTTATCACATTTTTTTTATGATTACAAACTTACATTTGCAGTTGGAGAATTGACCGTGGTGTACATCGGTATAGGAGAAATCATGTTTTTCAACTAAAATGCTAAGTTTGTTTTTGGGATAAATGCATTCCAACTACGGAACCCTTCATTGCGTAGCCCGACACGCACTTGACCGGTTTTTTAAAGTGATAATGTCAAACAAGCATTTGATGATAGTGGTCAACGTAGCCTAAGGCAAACATTTTCAAGTCATCAAGTCAAACAGAGTTAAGAGTTTGCCACAGGTTTCAGCACTTCATAATAAAAGCAGTGATTCTAAATGATTAACTTCCCTCTTTTCAAATAACTCGTATTTCCAACCCGAATCCAATTTCTCAAAACTTCACATTTTCAATCGCGAATGTTTGCAATTTATAACCTACATCTGCCAAAACTTACATTCAAACACGGTGCTAAAACGGAAAGCTATAGATCCAACATTGTTGAATGAGTATTGATAGGGCTCAGTAAAAATTGATGGTCATCATTACCGTCTCGCTCTCGACAAACGTTCGGGAGCATGTTATAAAATGCAAAGTGTTCAACGGGTGTTGACAATTGCAATACGTAGGGCCGCCATCTTTGGGGAGAAATGTTCGAATTTTGAATTTTATTTATTATTATGCTGATAGTGTGTTTATTTTTTTATTTTTAGTGGCTATTGCAAACCTTACATTGTTCTGTGGTCATGGATAATTATGTTTTGTTTAGAAACCTGGTAATAGAAATACTTCGTTTTCGACTTACTTTCCTATACGTGCTGTGACTGGAAAAGCGAAGCAATAGTGAAGCTTACGTCAATATGGTAAATATGGGCCAAAGTAATTTAAGATCATGGGTTTTTTAAAATTTAACAAGGTTTTTTTATGTAAAGTATTCTGCTTATGATTCCGCAAAGTACAGCAACACAAACAGGTTACCTTAACCTGTTAGCGATGCATAAACCGACAAGTAGTGAACGAATTAACCTAATTTGATAAGTTGGCGATAATTTGTAGCTTCAATGTGGTTTGTACTAGCAGTTGTTCTAGTCAATCACATTTTTACATTCAAACGAAAACAATTGGAGTATTTAAGTCTTAATTACAACAAAAATATGCTTGATTAAGATTCGTTTTTATTTAGCCATTGTTTTTAATCGATGCATTGTGAGACTGTTTTTTATCAATCTGACAGCCCTGGCAGAACACGGCGTTCCTAAACCGAATTCTTTTCCTTTTTTTGTTCGTTCGAGTTAGGAACACGTTGTAGAATAACACCTTGTGAGTTTGAATGTGATTCCAAACTGTTACAGAATGAGACTTCGTTCTACATTCAATTTGCGATGTCCTTGCTCGCATTTTAGTTTACGGTTAGAGAATTAATTAGGTATCAATTATTATTACTTTTAATTAATCGAACCAAACCGTCGAACTCAACAATTTTTTACAAAAAAATGTTGAGCTTCAAGTATGCAAAGAATTTGGTGAAGGATTTAATGTATGGATAGAATTTACAGCTGCCAATTTCTCACCCTCTTCCCACTGGTTCTGCTGGTTCTCCCCACTATAGTTGTGTCATTGTCCCCAAATGCAACAAATGCATTTGGGGACAAACTTCAAGTTGAAGAAGGGAAGTTAGTGGTCGTAAACTGATAATGAACAATACAGTGGTGGCGATTCTCTTGTCGCAAATGCCCCTAAACTAGACTAAAAATCACCAGAATTTAGTTTATTCCTGTCTAACGACGATTTCCCTTTCTAAAATAGACTAAAGTGACGCAGCTTAACTATATTTTAGATTGACAGCACTAAAATGGTACTGAGATATTAATTTAGTGAAAATGGCAATTTTGTCATTCTGAATTTGACGATTTTCGCCTACAATTTTGATTGTTTAACTAAATCTGACTATTTCTAATCGCGATTAAAAATGTGTGGGATAAAATTGGTTGTCATGAACTTTAAATTCACACCAACACCTCGACTTCAGGGCTTCGAGAAGGCAAAAACAGTACTGTATCTTTTTTTCTTTTGCTTATATCTCATACAAAACATAAAAAAAATCCTTAAAAAAACATGTCGAGGCTGCCCCCCACCCTGCGCGCCTCCAGCACTTAAAAAAAAATTGATTGTCATATTCCATTTAGTTGTGTCAAAATTATTTTTAAATTTAGAGAATTTATTTTGTAGAATAACTTTAAGATTCTCATGGCCGAAAGTAAGGAATTTAAGTTATAGTTTAGTTTGGTGTACAAGAGAATCGGCACCACTGATAAGCAGTTTAAGCGAAACTCTGAAAATATTAGAAAGTGTGACTTGTACAGCTTAGTTAGTGTTGTTCAATTCTTATTATGCGATCCATATCTTGAAATAATCACGTTTCTGGCGCCCAGGCACGTATGGCCACTTTCCTTCTTTAAATTCTTAGCCCCTGTCAATTTCAATTTCACACGTTGGTCCTTTTTCACAATATCAGTTATCTCATGGACGATGCTTATCCAAAATTTAATTTGAGCCTTTGTAGTTTACTTATTTCGTTTTATATAACATTTTTATCTCTTCCATGTTTTCTGTTTAATAAAACTTTTCATCACGATTTAATAAACCTTAGCGGTACGATCAGCGATCTTTTAGATTATTGTCAGAAATACGCGCGTGCAAGGTATTTTATTAAAAAGCGCGGGAAGATCGCGCGCCATATTGGCAATAGACAAACTTATGAAGAGTTTACAACGAATATGTGGAATTTATTATGTGTTTTTGTGTTTTTTTTTTTTTGCTGGTGTTTATGGGTATTATGGGTAAGAAGCGAACAACCCGCATTGATTAAATTACTAGGAAACAGATTTTCGACAGGAAAATTTTATAATATTGCAAAATACTCGTGCTACATGGTGTTAATTTAAAAAAAAAAGTTGTCGTAAAGAGAAGTTAGTGAAGACTATTCAGACGAAGATCCTCTTAGGTGAGTAGAGTCGGGTTTCCCAATCGATTGATTGTGTACCTTCAGCGGCAGAAGGTAAAAGGCAGAACCGATTTCTACTTATTGTCCTCACCTTTGCTCTAATGACACAGTAAATGTAAATCAATACCTTTATTTAGGTAAAAAAAGGGTGATGCAATCGTAGGGTATACTCCTTTTCTAAAATGTAAAGGTAAGTAGGTACCTTTACATTTGACATGGATAATGAAAAATGGAACATGGACATATCCCTTTAATAATGGGCCAAGGGTCCAATACAATTTGATATTTTTGCGAAATTAGTTTACTTTTCGATTCAGCATAGTCGGTACATCTACGCGTTTGCGCTTTACGCTTCAAGAAGTCTAAATAGTTAGTTATGTTAAAAACTGTAAAGTTATATTTAAGATTGCTTTATACTTTAAAAGATTCGTATGATACTATAAAAATAAAAACCCCAAAATTTTCAAAAAACAGAAGTCTAAAATCTATAACGTTATCATATTGAGTACCTAATTAAATAGTTTGATAAATATTGCTAAAAGTGCCTATAATAAGTTTGTATGTGTGCAAGAATATAAATACAGAAATATTAGTACTGAAATGGTGTATCATTACACTTCTAACATGATACGATTATACATTTTCATAAAAAACGGGTTCTGCAGAGTAAAGTCTAACGTTGCATTTCCACACAAATGTTCGACACTGCACTTGATATACCTACTTGCTACATCAGCTGCATAACCTTTTCTCAACTAAATACCAGTATTTTCCATGGAGCGACTGCCTATTTGACCTCCCAGCTACCATCTACAACCCAGTTACTGGGTAACACGATACCCCTTGGTAAGACTGGTTGTCAGAGTTTTGGGCTTCTGACGACCCATAATGTTTGTCGATCTACGACCTATTTTCTACGCAGTTGACATTTTCTAGCCACACAGTAGAGGGCAGCTTGTTGGAAATTACTGGCAATATGATCCTGCCCGTACTCTCGTAGAACCGTCGCTAGCTAAGACTGTTCAAAATTCTTATCAGTCCAAAACTCAGTTTAGAATGTTTTTGGTGGTAACGCAAATGTGCATGATATAAATGCATTGTTTTGGTTTCTAACGAAAGTTTATTAAGTTGCTAAGCATTTTGATTCTGGCAACCCTATTTATGGCGCGAGTTTGAGGGTGCTCATCGTGAATACCTTCAGCTGACACTCGCAGACGTTCTCAACTCTTGGTATGAAGCAGCAGACATTATTGATATTCTACTTTTTAATATTAAAGGATAAGTTCTTTTTTTTTATCATATGTGACAATCTCATGAAAATATTAGTTCTGGTACTTAAATAATTGTATTTTCAACTTCGACTTTGAAGCAGAAAGGCATTGATGTTTACAATGGTACTAAACTTAACGAAAACGAAACGGACGACGAATTAAACGAAACGTACGAAATGTATGGACTCTCTGCCTAGCCCGCTGGGGATTATAGGCTTGATCTTATGTGTTATGTAAACGTAATGAAATCGGTTCTAAGAGCAAGATTAAAATGTCAAATAAATGTCCGTAAATATTAAAAAAATAAATAAAGTCTATACAGACGTTTATTCTGAAAATACCAACAAACCTATCCATTTCAGCTCAAGAATTCCGCTCTAAATATTTAGCCACAATAGCACCATCCATAATAATTACCATGACAGACCAATGTCCTATAATGGACCATAGACAATATTCTATTCAACATATTGTAGGAATACGCAGTCAATGAACAAGGTGCAGAGCATCTATTCTGCTAAGTTAACTGGTACAAGCGATTTCTCTGCTAATCTTGCTATTGTTAACTTTATAGTTTCAAGGAGTTTCTAGTTAATGGGTTTTCGACGAGGTTGAGGAGTCAATGTTTTAGTTATTTGTGTTAATATTTAGCTGTGTCTGACCATGATCCTTCATTTACTATGTTCGTGAATGGATGTCTCATGTTGCAAACTAGTGGTGGTTAAAACTCAAACTCAAAGCATTTATTTCAATTAAACCATTTACAGGCACTTTTGAATTGTCAAGGAGTTGTCTTCTTCGTTCCAGCTAAAGTAGGAGGAAGTGACGAAGGGTGGGCGTTTTGGTGGACTGTCTTATGTAATTTTGACGTTGATTGTGAAAAGTGCTGATTCTCAGCCTAGTTTTTGACTTTTGATTTGGATTTTGGTCAGTCGGAAATATGAAGCTTGCTGGCTTGTTGGTTTAGATTACTGGGAAATTTTCATAATATTTCAATGACATTATTCTCATATGTGTTACAAAACGATTAACTTAGAAAGAGCCATTTTCTTGCCAGTTACATAGGAGTAACCTTTAAGAACCGTACACTTAGTTCAGGTACTAAAGTGCCTGTAATTATGTTGGTCTATGTGATACAATAATTGAATAGAATAGATTAGGCAGCAATTCCGGCGTTAAATATTTTTTTAAGGTATATGTTTCAATCGGTCCCAACAACGTTGTATGTACAGACAGCGTCACTATGTGGGTACCTCCTTTTTTTGGGTGAGAAATTATCAAATAACTTCTCCCGCTACTGACTAAAATCCACCCGTGTTACTTCAGTTGCCTGTATGTTGCCAGGGGCCACGGTAACCCTTTCGGACAAACCCGCAACCCCGGCAGGCATCGGCCCTAGCGGACCCCTTCAGTTGTGCTGGTATCTCTTTGAGGCACGCGTGGAACACAACGCGCCATCGACCCGGGCCTGGCCCTTATCGGATGGCGAGCTATCCATTCCTCACCGTTCGTAAGGCCGCGTCTGCGGTGGCTGGGAATCGATCAGCGATTTCCGACGCCCAGGGCGTCTACTGCGGCGCGACGGTTAGGGGTGTGAGGGCGCGAAATTTGTCTCTCCCTTACACGTTCCGCCTCCTCCTTCGCGAGCACTACTGCTTCGCAGAAGGAGGTGACGGCTTCCCATGCCCTCTCGCTCCGTACCTTGGCCTAGACCAGGGCCGGAAGCGAGAGATGTGAGGAACCCCTCAAGTTTTAAAATATGATACTGCTATAACGTTGATTTTTTACTACTATCCTTGAAAATCCTATAATATTGAATGATCAAACCGGCTCTAATGATTTCGATGAAAAGAGGGAAAAATATTGGGGTTTTTGGGGGTGGAACATCGATCTAGCTAGGTCTCATATTTGGTAAAATTCGTTTTCTCCGTATTTTCAAGATGACCTTAGAGTAATGACAATGGCAGCTTGGAATTAGTAAGTACCTACTATCATGGTAGCATGGAATTAGTAAGTACCTACTATCATGGCAGCAAGGAATTAGTATTTACTTTCGTATACTATTTAATGAGCTTTCTCTATTTTCAACACAGCAGATCTCGGTCGCCCAGGTACTAATGTACTATATTGTAACATAGTTGATGAAGCTGCGTGAACGTAGTTATCCCATAAGCTAAAACTTAGCTCCTCATTTCTTTAAAACGCGAAATATTACCACCATTTTTAGCGGTTTCCGTTCGTCATGTTCAGAAGCTAAACGTCAGTTATTAATAATGTAGGCGGCGGTTAGCGAGGCATCGTGAATTATTCATTCATTGCCTGGGAGGTCGGCACACTGGGAAATGGTCTAGTTCACTGATGTATAGAGAATGGAAGAGGTAGCTATGTAGTTAGGGATAGGGTTTTGCGGGAGGAAGGGTTAAAAATATGAGGAATGGTTGGTTTAAAGACAAGGAAGACCTTGAGTAAACTCTTTTTTTTGGGTAAGTGAATGTTCCTGGATTTAATTTATTGAAACAAATATAAGTGCTCGATATTCCGAGGACGGTGCTTTACTTACTTCTATAACAGATGATAAAGAAATGGTGATTGACAGCAGCTGTTCCCTGAATTGAACAACATCGACAACTTCTCGAAAATAGGGAGTAAGTGTAGCTCTACCTAGTTTTCCCAAAGGAAGAAAGTGTAAGTTTCTGTATGTATTAAAAAGGTCCTGAAAACTGCTAGAAATCTGCAAGCTTAAAGAAGATAAGGGTTTAGCGAATAATCGCTTGAACTTACCTACCATGGCCGTATGACTCTTCGTTAGAGGGCTCTTACCGACAGTATTACTTTTCGTCTGAGCGCACTTACTAAGTTTATCATATCCATTCCCCCTACATCATGGTGAACCTAGGTGTGAGACAGACATCTAGGTATTGTCGTATCTCGATCAATAATGAGTCAACCCGCCCAGTTGTGTTTTTACATACATATGTTTACCATATATATGAACTTTTTATTTCTCTACGAAGTGCACTCGGATGATTATCGCGACGATTTATTGAGTTTTAATGTTTCTACATGAATTTGATGAGTTGGTAATGTTGTATTATTGAGTAGCTATTTTTATGGTTGTTTTATTACTATATTGTAATCGTTTACTGCACTCACTGACCGCTTTCGGTCATTTTGATGGTGAATCATTGTGTTCACTACGTTATTTTAAAAAGTAATAAGAATAGTAAATACTATCGAGCTTCGTAACAGACCACGGCTTTTCAAGTTCTCTTTATCCTTAAAAAACTTGTTGCCAATTGACTTTTCTTCATAATACACTGACTCAAAATCCTCTTCTAAAATTCAGTTTACAGTTTACCCGCCGTCCTGTGCTAAATAAGTCTTACTCAAGTGGATGACTAAGTCTATAGGCACCACTCCAGAAAACATCGTGAGGAAACCGGCATGTCCTAGAGCTGAAAATTCGAAGATATGTAATATCTACCATCTGCACTGGGTCCGCGTGGTAGATTACTGCCAACTCCGTCTCGAAGAGAGGAGGCCTGTGTCCTAGCAATGGGGCGGACTGCCCAAAGAGTGGCGGTAACGCCCTATATTAGGTACCTACTGAAGGCGAAATGTACAGAAAACTCGTTATGCTATCATTTTTATTGAAAAGAAAAAAAGTTTAGGAATATCTCTAGCCAGCATGAAGGAGAGCAGTGGTGGTCCACTGGTAACGGCCCCGACTTGAGAAGTAAGTCATGGGTTCGAACCCTAGCAGGCGTTTTACTTTGTGCTTTGGGGTAAGTAAGCATGATAATCTAAAACCAGCCTTGTTTTATCTTTACCAAGTTTCAAAACGTAATTGGCAAGAATTATTGGCATTTCTGTAAGATCGTTAGGTGATAATTGGTACAAATATAATCACATACACCAAGGTATAAGTAGTGCCCCTTTTCCTCTATAATCAGGAACTGTCGGGTGATATTGCCTGTGTTTAAGTAAATAATTATGCAGTCGTTGGCAACCATCTTGTAGTTGCTCAACCAAATACGGTTTTAGATTGCTAGGGCCTCGGTTTGGTTCCTAAGGCACCTGTCAAATCGCTGGCGAGGAAGCCACTAGCTAGAAAACTATTTTCTTGCTCAAGCAACGTGTAAGAGATACAGTATCTCTTTTACTGGACCTACATCTATCGTACGTTCCTGATTATAGAGGAAAAGGGGCACTACTTATACCTTGGTGTATGTGATTATATTTGTTATATTATTATATTATTAGTTCACACTGCCGGCGACAGCTCTCTCTCCACTAGTTTGACCCAGCGTCAAGAGCTATCAAAGAAAATACTCGCTCACTCGTACGTACGCCAATGAGGTTATACAATACGAATAACCTCATTATTTTATTTTATTTGACATTATTTTATTTTATTTTAAATTATGTTTCAATTTATGTTTGGCAATGGGTGTTATTTACCTGAAATAAATGAATTTATTATTTATTATTATTATTGACATACGAACGCATACCCTCCACGCGTATAGCATGACAACCATAGAAACGGATTTTCTACGGGTTTTCTTGACGGAAGAATAGACAAAATGGCAGATTGAAAGCATAGACAAGTATCTGATGTTACGTCGGGTGCAGACATGTGGACTACATATATTTTATTTTTAATGTATTTCACACATCTATTTTTTTTCTGTATCTATCTATCCGTGACATCACTGCGGGCCCTATCAGAATACCAGCGCTGCGACATTTATTTTTTGAATGTATCAGCATATGCTGAGATAGGAGCCTTTTGGCCTCGTGGAGGACTTTCTGCTTTTATTTTAATTTAACTTTGTTTTTTATTAATGTTTTAATGAATGTGTTTTAGTTTAATTTGTGATTTCCTGTGCGAGTCTCAATAAATACTTTTTCTTTCATTAGATTGTGATTGTTTTTCTGTTATTTTGTCTATTCTTCCGTCGACAAAATCCGTTTCTATTATCTAAGCGTGCAAGCAAGTTATTGCTCATTGCCGTCGCACACTTGCTCGTTGCTCGCCAACTTGTTTTTAGTTCTTAGCTCTATTCGTTTCTCATTAATCGCCGGGGTTGGGACAGATACCTAGTAGGTAGGCACCTAATAGTTTTTTAAACTGTTGCTTATGAGTTAAAATTGTAAACACTATTTATTTTTTATTTTCAGGTATCGAGACGACGCCTTATGTTGGTCAGACAGGTAATTTACTTCTGTAATAGCTCTTACTCTTTATTATACTGAATGACTTATGTGTCAACTATTGTTCTACAATTCCGTTGTTTGGGGTCTAAGGAATGGCGTGGAATAGAAGTTTAGTTTTCTTGGCATACTAAGCATCCCAGCACACGTAGCATGACAACCATAGAAACGGATTTTCTACGGGTTTCGTCGACGGAAGAATAGACAAAATAACAAATTGTGATTGTTTATCTGTCATTTCGTCTATTTTTCTGTCGACAAAAACCGGTTTCTATTGTCGTCATGTTAAACGTGCAGTTTCGATTTTTTGTAAAATGCGTATTAAAGAGACTAATGAAATAACTGTAAAACTGATGGAACACTTTCAAAAAGAGATTATTGTTTTTCTTTTCTTTTTGGTATTTACCTACCTAGTCTCTCATTTTCTGTGTCCGACAGATGCATGGTCCATGATGATCTTCACGTACCCGCTTATACATATTCACTGTACTCAATATTGCAGAATATAGAGAAATGTAAAAAAATCTGCCTAGCCTTTTCCCGACTTAATTGGTGTCGGCTTCCAGTCTAACCGGATGCAGCTGAATACCAGTATTTTACACGGAGTGACTGCCTATCTGACCTCCACAACTCAGTAACTGGGTAATACGATACTTCTTGGTAAGACTGGCTGTCAGACCTTCGGAGTTCTGACCACCCGTAACGACTGTCAAAGATCGACGTGTAACGTACTTTCCGAGGCAAGCCGGAGTCTCAGTATCTAAAGATGATCACTCATCCACGGACCAACCCGGCAAGCGTAGCTTAACCTGATGGATCGACACATGCGGCTGTTGTTACTTATCCCCGAGCTCCTCTCGAGCCTCCTCGAGCTAGAGAAAAGTCATTGTACGAAATTTTTATGTAGGCTTAGGCTAGTAGGTCGAGTTCATTTTGTTCGGTGAACACGATAGTGTCGTCGCGCCTACAGAAGGCGCTTTACAGTTTCCCGAACAAATGATGAACGCGACGATTGTGTATTCACACAACCGATCGCTTTGGTTAGGACACGGGGGTATAACTTTTTTTTTGGGTGGAAAATTATGAAATAACTTCTCCCGCTCTGGGTGGAGCGGGAGAGCGTGTCAGACTCTTACTCACTAAAACCCACCCGTGTTCCTTTGGTTGCCCTGTTGCCGGGGCCACGATCTACCTTTCGGTTTTCTTTGCACCCCCGGCAGGCATCGGCCCTAACGGACCCCGTCAATTCTGCTGACATCTCTTTGAGGCGCGCGTGTTTCTTCAGTTGCCTGTATTGTTAGATACCTACAAGTTCAATAAATCATAATCCCAATACAAACACGGAACTGTAGGGATCTTAAACAAAGCCAAACAAACTGACCTCTATAATATTATAATCCGAACGTCAACATGCAAATATTAGATATACGACTCTTTACTAATCTTATAAGTGTGGCTGACCACTTTACTAATCCTATAAGTGTGGCTGACCACTTTACCATTAAGTTGGGTAAAATATAGGTTGGTGAAATTACAAGAGGATGAAGATAGATATGTTATTTGTAATTTTAGATCGGAATTTCTAAAAGGATTTTCAGGAAACTATTTACAAATTATATCCTGCCTTTTTGAAGATAATTAGTGAAAATTGTCAGAGGTAAAGCTTAATTTCATAAAACTATTATCGTTAATATTCTCCTGTGTCCAGCACATTCAGGTATAGTTTTGAGATATTCACATAATGTATGTGTATTTGTAAAGCACTTAAAACAAATCTCAGATATTCAATTATTTCCAAAGAAAGTAATCTATGAGAAGTTCAAGGCAAAAAGGTTATAGAAGAATAAAAAAGTGATATATTATCGTAATGGTGATTGAGATTCAATTGGGCGGGGACAGCCCTCGGTCACGGGATGGCTTATTTTGTGGCTTAGATAACAATGGGATTGACGCATAGGGTTGGCAAGGACCACACCACCGCAAAACACTTTTGGTAACACCTTTTGCTTTTTATATAATTTCATTTAAATTCAATCAACTCAGTCTCGGCAACCAGTCAATTAAAAAAAGGAGGATTCTTCACCTTTTTCTTCGCAAGTATTCCCTGTATCGTGGAGACTAGTCTCCTTCGTGTTACAACTTTATAACATTGTAGGTAGTTCGCAGTCTAATGCTGGTCATAGGTCTCTCCCAAGTTCCAACATAACACACGGTTCTCCGCTTTTCACCTTTTAGAGTCCTAAATTGTTTTTGGAACGAAAAATCTTGAAAAAAAAAAATACCTAAAGCGATTGATACCCGTTTAAGAGACGTGATGATTAAGATAATCTGCAAATTCCGGCTTTTCACGTCGCGTGATGGTTAAGTACGCTAAACAATAAATGTTGAGTATAGGCTAGTACCAACTGAATATTAATTTGAAAAGTAAAAAAAAACCCGCACATTCACAAAAATCTTTGATGCTGATAATGAATTTCAAAATCCATTTTGACAACCCTAAACACAGGCGGTCAAAATGGTCATCGGATCCGGTTAAGTGAGGGTTAGGGTTACCGCACAAAATTATGTGTAGCCGCTGTGCGGTCATCGCAAACAATGTCCCTTTAGAATTATAGTAGGGCTTCAATCGTTTCTGTATCATATGGGATCTATGGTAGTTTGAAAGTCGTTGGATATTGGATAGGAATGCAACTTTTCTTCGATTTAGGGCGACTTTGACCAAATTTTTATTCCTAGTAGGTATGGTTTAACCTGCGAATATCTTTGTATTTTTGATAGTTTTCCATACAAAAATTGTCAGATATAAATTTTATACCACTAGCATTTCAGTTTTTTTTTTTTTGCATTTACCTAGTAGAAGAACTTTGCCAGATAAATGAAAAAAAAAATCTTAACATATTCTATAATTACTTACTTTTAAAATATACTACGTACACATATAAAAAAACAATCCACTTCCAAAAAAAAGTAAACACTACAAAGTGAAAAATAAGTTTAATTCGGAAGTCGGTGTCTTTGGTTTGGAGTTTTCGTTTTAGCAAACGACTTCCGAAATTGAAGTTATTTTTTTTCACTTTGTAGTGTTTTTTTTTTTGGAAGTCGGTTTATTTTTTGTAAAAAGTGTTTATTTTTCACTTTTTAGTTGTGTATGTATATACCAGTGACAGGAACGTAACATTTTATCCACATACTAAGTGGGAAAAATACGTATTATTGAAGCTAACTCAAAAACCATTCAAGCAAAGTTAATAAAATTTATATGGGACCACTTCGAGAGCATACCCTTTCAAACAAAAAAATAATTTTCAAAATCAATCAATAATTGAAGGAGAAATCGGTGGACATACATAAAACAAAACAAACATATGCGATGAACATAGAACCTCCTCCTTTTTGGAAGTCAGTTGAAATACATGCACACATACACATACATTAAAAAAAAAATGGAATGCTTGTTAACTATTCGAATTTACTTTGATGGGCCAAAATGAAAGTTTGTTAGACAGATAGATAGATGTTTGTGACTTAACCACACGTGAATAGCTTAACGGATCTGGATGAAATTTTGCACCCAGATAGGTCATATCCTGCCTTAAAATATAGGATACTTTTGATTCGGTTACATGAAGTACTTCCCCTAGTATGCGAGTAAAACCGCGGGCAAAAGCTATTTTTGCAGGTGTAAAAAGCTTGTCGTTTGATGTTCACACTTATGTTCCATTACCATAGACTTATGGTCTGTGTGCATATTAACGTTGGTATAACTGACAGGTGGCGCCTATAAACATTTTAGTACTTATTCACTCTAAACATTGAAACGTTTAGAATTATATTTGTGTTAATTCGGGTCGGTTGTTGTTATTTATTATGATCTTGATATGTCAATGCACATTCTTACTTTCTTGTTCATTTTTAATAAATGTCACGCCTAATGATTTCTGAATACAGTTCGCCGGCTTTAATCTTTTTTCTTTGACCTTTTAGATTTTCAAGTTTTTCAATAATTTACATATAATATCTCGATTCAATTCCAAAAACGTATTCAATTTTCATTCGAAAAAAAATGTCCCAAAGGACCAAAGTAAATTAATTACATAACATTTAAAAAGCTCAGCTTAAAGGCTCTTTCAAACAGGCGCGACACGCGACGCGACACAAAGACACCTTGTCGCGCGACGAGCGGTGTCTTTGTGTCGCGTCGCGTGTCGCGTCTGTTTGAAAGAGCCTTTATTCAAACTTAATAAATAATCTTCGCATCACATTTTGCATACGAAACAACATCTTATTATAAGACATTAAATCGAATAAGTTAATAATTATTTCACATCACTACTGAATTAAAACAACAACCAATATAATAGCAATTCGCTGATGGACATTGCAGCTGTCATTGTGACAGGCACAAATGTTTAACGTAATAAGGCAATATAATGCTGGTGTTACACAATGGACACTAATCAAATTGACTAAAATGGTTAGAATAATGTTTGAACCACATATTTTCTTTGCTTTCCCAGAAAAAATAGCTTTGAAAAAAAAAATGATTGAAATTTTCATTTTATAGTAATGACGACTGCAGTATAAAAGGAGTTGTTTTTACACAGATTTTCTGATAATTATAATTATGTGTAAAGCACTGCCTAGAGCTTGGAGAAAATAAGACTGAAAATAAAAAGTAATTTAACGAACATAATCAATTTGAGTTTCTGCGGTAATTCCAGGTGCGGCTCACATTTAAGACGTAAATGTTAAAAAGATACATTTTCACTGAAAATTAAATAAGTTTTAAAACTTAATGTAATTCAAAAAGTTAATTATGTGCTAGAACTTTATAACTTAGCGATGAATGTATCAACGGTCTATAAATTTTTATAACTTAATTATTTGCCTGGTAAACGTAAATGATGGTCAAGTTATGTTAAAGCAGAAACTTGAAAAAAACTTGCGAAAAGGTGCAGAGAACCTCCTTAAATGGTCTTTGGAGGATAGATTGAAGAGATACAAAAATACTCCTTAAATATTAAGTGAAAAAGAACATTTTAAAGTTATAATTGCTTGGATTTATTGTAAAGTTCGTGGTTTTATCGTGTTTTAATTAAGTTTCGAATAAGTAATGAAAAAAAAATATGCTTATTAAGAATTATATAAAAACTCTTATAAATATGGCGTATTAAGTATAAATTTTTGAATAAAGATAATACATATTGTAATTAAACGAAACCGTTTTTATTGTTTAAAATATAGTTTTAAATACTGAATACGAGGCTTTTGGCTAATTTGTAAATATGTGTATTTTTGTTGCGCGTTTAGTTGGTGCAGAATAAATAATTTTTCTTTCTTTTTTCTTTCCGTTTAAAAATTTCACATGCATCACTTACTCCTACTAAAAACATTACAATACTTCTAGTGCATTTGTATGCGGTTGACTACAGTCTACAAAAACTGCTCATACACCCAATAATCCAGGTAATAAGGCCAGAAAAAAGCAGTGGTGGAAGGACCAGTTTGGAGGTAACATAAAAGTAGTCATCATCATCATCATTTCAGCCGAAAGACGTTTACTGCTGGACATAGGCCTCCCCCAAGCACCGCCACTTCAACCGATTCTGTGCTTCCCGCATCCAGCGGATTCCTGCGGTCTTCACAAGTTCATCGGTCCACCTTATGGGAGGCCTTCCAATGGTACGCCACTCCAGAACCTTTCGGTCCCATTGGTCAACTGTTTTGAGGGCAATGTGCCCTGCCCACTGCCACTTGAGTTAGGCCATTCTTCGGGCTAAGTCGGATCTCTTCATTTCTGAATCGATCACAATCAATCGATCCAAGCATAGCCCTCTCAATTGCCCTTTCGGTGACTTTTAGCCTTCTAATAAGGCCCAATGTGAGCGACCATGTTTTAGTACCATAGGTCGTCACTGGCAACACGCACTGGTCAATGACTTTCGTCTTGAGACAACTTGTTTTGGTAATGACCGTCACTCCGTCCATGACTGTATCCACATAACAGTATTCAGATGTTACTGTTTCATTTGGGGCTCACCACTCACGAGTTCACGAGATAAGTATAGAAGAGCAATGGGACCTCAACATGACATTAAAATTCAATCAATTACAGATTTCCCTGCGGGTGCTTATAGTCCCGTTTCGAAGTGGTGCAGTGGTGCCGCAAGGTGCAGACAAAGTGACACCGGTTTGACATTATTGCCACCCAATAATACAACAGCTAAGATAAATTATAATTCTACAGTAAGTATACATGCAGAGCAATGGCGCCAACCGCCCTATATTTATTAAAATCAATCATTATCGGTTGCTCTCGGAATACATCGCGCCATTTTACTCGCAAATAATTTCCTCCTTCTTTTTTCGAAAATTAACGTATCATGCGCGTTAAGTTAAATGTCCCAAACTGAGAGCAATTTGCGGATCCCTGAGTAAGCTATAAATCATGTGAAATTATTTTTTCATTACGCTTTACTTTTTATGCAGTCTTAATATTCTATTAGTGGGGACATGTCTCCTGTGATGATTAATGGAAGTATGTCTTTTGATCTATAATTTGCATTAATATTAAGTCTTGTGTGGGTTATTAATATGATTGTTTTCTATTATACTTTGCGATTATTGACACTGTTGTGAGTATCATTTTGAAATGATGCAGAAGATGGGATTAATGATCTTTTTTTTTTTCAATAATTCATTGTGTAATGTTTCTTATCACACAACGGCCATACAAGCGAGAATATAGTTTATGTTCTACGCATTTATTTAAAAAACTTTAATTAATTATGCTAGCTACAAATTATTTAATGAACAAAATGTTGTGGATAAATGCTAAAGGTAAAAAAAAATAATCGCGCGCATCACCGTAAACGTGATGAAAGTGAAACTTCTTAAAAAAACGTATATTATCACAAAACACAATGATAAATATTAATTACACAACGCGTGGTAGCTCAGCTGTTCATAGAGGTACTTAGATACTATCTGATGCATACATATGGCATGAGCGATATTGAGTGTATACGTATCTCTCTTTTCCTCCAGTCCTGTGGCGTCAGAGTTGTATGTTTCTTCTCTCTCATGTAGCGAAATGTGCCTAAACGTGACGCGTCCTTGAAATTTCACTCTCACTTCTCGTTCAATTATCGAATCACAAGCCTACGAAGTTTCACTTCAAAACTGGTTTCTAAATCTCAAACTACAATAGATTTAATTTTAAGGAAGTAGGTCCATCTAGCTTATCAGACAAAAATATCTCAAGATCGCTATTTCGACACCATAATAATAATATTCCTACGTTAGCATTCCATATTAAAAACCATGTAACGAGAGGTAGTGTTGTGTTATTCGTTTTTGCTATGAAACCAATAAGCTTGGAATCCAATTACCACTTTTTACAATATTTATCCCATATTTGGCTATTGCTCGCTTCTTCATCTCACTGTCTACCCTTTTTAATTTTTCCGTGAGAACAATTTTTTCTTGTAGAAATGCTAGTTATACCCGTTACAGATCTTTATTCGCTTCCAGTAATTTTGTAGCACATATTATTATCATTGATTTTGGATTTACCTTAAAAGCCTAAAGACTTTGGATCAGCGGTTTTAAATTTGATTCTGTATTTTTTGGTCTTAAGTATCCCGAGTGGCTGGTCTTTTGGTCCTGATTTCATTTATTTTACGTCTAGGGTACAATATTATTCATTATGATACTCAATACTCTTTTCTTTACTTTTGTGATATCTTTGCTGAATATAATACGTAAGTCTTCTTTAGGGACTTTTTCTTCGCGAAAATATTCTTGTATTTTTAGAACCCTTAAATTTTCCGATACAATTTCACGTCTACCAATTCCTCGCTCTTCGTGAATATCTTATTACGGGGAGATCACGGGCTGTTATCAGATGGTAAGAAATTAGCTGACCGCCGGCCATAACAGCGCGATGCGCGTACGCATAATATGTTATTATAGAGCTGCAAGTGTATGACATGTTTGAATATATTGTGGGAGAATTTTGATGATAAGCTCTGTAGGTTTAGGAATTTATATTTCAAAAGTAGTCGAAATATGATGAAAAGGATTTTATTAGTCCTTTTTTACTTTTTTTTTGAAGTTATCGATGTATTCGCTCACATTATTTCTAATTATTCCCAATTAAAAATGACTGGTTGGAATGCAGTTTTTTTATGATTTGAATGTAACCGAACTACAATAAAGACCTTTAATGGCCACGCATTATGTTGAAATATTACAAATTACCCAGTTCTTGGTAAAGTGGCTAGGATATTTATCATGTGTGCATTAATTATGATTGATAAACAGTTTAGTAATTAATAACAAGGGTGTAGTATCGATTCTTTTTGCTACGTAACCTTTATAAGCGAATTAATCGATTCGTGTATCGAATCCATTCGTGTATCGATGTCTCATAATCGGTGAGTAACGAGTGCAGTTTTTTGATTGTTAGTGTTAATTGTATTACAATTTTGATATGGCCTCTGAATATAAAGTGTCGTTTGACGAATAGAGGTCTAAATAAACTGGTTATACTGTTGACAGGTGATACTTAGAACCGCAGACTAACTTTTTTTTTTAAATATTCAACCTTCAATTGTTGAATTCTTTTAATTGCGGAGCTAATCTTAAATTTTTGAACAACTTTGTTGTATCATTTGAATTTATAATGTTTGTTTTTGTTGGGAGGGAAGGGATGAATGCGTGTGCGCAGTTTTCATTACAATACGTAATAGGAATTGACATTGTATTGTGTTTTCGCCTTCAGACATTAAAATATAAATGAATCATTACGTTTTCCTATGCGATCGGTTAAAAACATGAATGCGTCAGCTGCTATGTTCCTGCGTTTTATTAAATGAGTTTGCAACTTGTCAATTTTGTTTTTTGTGCGTTTTGTCTACCTATGAACATTATGATACGAATTGAAATGTTGATGTAGGAATGAGAGCAATTTTGCAATTTTTTTAGGGAGGAAATTAAAATCATTAGAGCAGAATACGCGATATGTCCTTTTAGCTGTCTTTTATTTTTTTCTATTTTAATTTCTCAATCAATATGGTGTTTCATCAAACTGTTCTTTCATGAGCTCAAACTGATGACGTAACGTTGCTTTCTTTACCTACCTAATAAACAATGACTTTTTTATTAATTTGGATTTTGCTGAGTTACCTTATTTTGCCCAAAATAATTAGGTAACAAAAAGAATTAGAAATGATTTAAACGAAATAATTCAAAATATAACTAGAATCCGAATTCCGATTTACCTTCCATAAATAAATTGGCTTTCAAAGAAGCTTCAAACCATCAGTAA
Organism: Omphaloscelis lunosa; assembly: GCA_916610215.1. Classification (NCBI taxonomy): domain Eukaryota; kingdom Metazoa; phylum Arthropoda; class Insecta; order Lepidoptera; family Noctuidae; genus Omphaloscelis; species Omphaloscelis lunosa. Next base: position 5,658,047 of record OU744265.1, on the reverse strand, counting down.
AACTATTGAATAAAAATTGCACTAAATTACTTCGATCAGTAAGACAAACATAAATCAAATACCATTAATGCGGGTAGCACTCAAAATCTCAGGCGCATCCGATCGCTGTATAATCAAATACGTGAGCGAGATACACATAAATCCCATCCTCTTGCGAGAAAGAGACAAAACACCCGCCATTTTGATTTACTGTAACACAAGCACAGGTGACGCCATTCGTCTTCTGCGGCAGACGTTTTTGAAAGTGCGCGGCAGCAATTTTTTGCGAAATAAATTATTATTTTTATGCATTTTGCAGTTAAAGTTTATGTGCAGTAAGTAGAACCTAAATGATTAAGAGTGTAATATTTATTGGTATTTTTTGTACCGTTATTATTGAACAGTGGTCTAGACTTTATCCACCCGACATCACCGCCGCAATGACGACAAATATTGGCACCAAAGTATTCAATGAAGTTACTTTTTGGCTTGCTTTTCTCAAACGACATTAGCCATGTTATTATTCCAGGCTTTGCTACTGAACCTGCCCTCGAAAAACCTTTTCTCATGCAGAGACAAATGTTGTGGATAATGGTCGTCAACATTACTAAATTCTGGTATTCAGCTACATTCGGATCACTATGGCTAAATTCTAGTATTAGAAAGAAAGAAAAAGTATTTATCGGGACTCGCACAGGACATCACAAATTAAACTAAAACACACTCATTAAAACATTAATCAAAAATTAAAAAACAAATTAAAAAAAAAATAACAGAATATCCTGTACGAGGCCAAAAGGCTCCTATCTTAGCTGCATGCTGCATTAAGGAAGACTGGAAGCCGACCCCAGCATAGTTAGGAAAAGGCTTGGCAGATGATGATCTCCCTCACTAAATCAAATGCTGACTGCAGTCAGAATTTGATGTAGCAAGGGCGATCAGCTGTGATGAGATCAGATGTTAGTGGAACCAGTGAAATAAAGTGTTGAAGCTTTAAAAATGAGAGTGTATTTAATGAAATCAAACGACCAATAGCTTAAATAAACAGCGAAGAATTATTGTCATCCATATTATACTTAATATCTGGATGACCGACCGGTTTTTTTTTCAACGTTTTCTCAAAATGAAACCTAGCTAGATCGAATTGTCGCCCCCGAAACCCCCTGCATACTAAATTTCATGAAAATCGTTGGAGCCATTTCCGAGATTCAGATTATATATATATATATATATACAAGAATTGCTCGTTTAAAGGTATTAATTAGATAAATACGAAAGTGACTCTGTCAGTCTGTCTGTTACTTTTTCACGCCTAAACCACTGAACCGATCGTTATGAAATTTGGCAGATAGATAACCTGGACCTTGGAAAAGGACATATTATGCTACTTTGCCTCTAATGTCTAGTGGTAAAACCACTTGTCTCAGGGCCAGACATCCCCGGTACGATTCTCAGCGGGGTTAACATTTTCTGCTCTGTTTGGTTGGTGGTAGGGCTTGTTCTAAGTCCGCCTGGCTAGTTACCACCATCTTATCTAAGTCTGTCGCCATAACAACAATGTTAACAAACAAGATGACAGCATTGTTGTGTTTCGGCAATTAAAAGTAAGATAGCCAGTTCCTCTGTGGTTGACGATTCCGGATGATGCTTGCTTCTCCCTTCGGCCTGATTATCACTTACCATTAGGCGAGATGAAGGTCAAGCTTCAGCGTTTTGGACAAAAATAATTTAAAAAAAAAAACGCATTTTGCATTAAAAATAAGGAAATAAAAAATCCACGCAGACGAAGTCGCAAGCAACAGCTTGTAAAACAATAAGAACAAAGAATGCGTAAACAAAATCAAATAGTTCGTTTTGCAACTCCCACCGATACTATTTATGTAGTGCCATTATATTGGCTCATAAAATATTATCTACGGTTCTTTAGCACCATGGTTATTAAAGGACTGGTTATACGTAGTTTCATACACTGTCGTTGAACTATTGGCAGGCTTTTGTTAGTATAGTATTTCTATTTTCTTAATGTCTCTCGGGAATCATCGCATGTTAATTTCCATGTCCATCAATTATTAGATTTATCTTGTATAATAATTTGAATTCAGAACTAAGTACTTTATTGTTGTTTTGTTTTGCTTTTCGTTTCAACTATATAGAGCTGTAAAACTATTTTCCTATCTGTCGTGCCTGCGACTTTAGCAGCTTCCCTACTATTTTTTTTAATAAATTATATTAAGTTAAAAGAGTATTAACAACTCTATATACTTCCAAGTCGATTGAGAGTGTCCGGTCTGCACCAAGTGCAAAGGGCAACTGATATAAATACGATGACTGATGAAACACGAGGTTTGCCAAGCGACATTAAGAACATAATATTTGTACTGTATGTAGATGTAATTGCTTTGATAATAGAGGACTATTTAATGTAAAGAACTAGGCGGTCTATTCTGTAAAAATCTTAGGCTTGAAGTGAACTGTGAATAGTGTCAATCCCTAGCATGAAATGACAAGCTCACTTCACCTTTAAACACGGTGAGATTTTTATAGAATATGGTGACTGGTCGTTTGCATTGTACTCCATTATCAAAGCAATTATGAGAAGGAGCTCGTGGCTAAGTACTAACACCCACACGGGTCGATCCATCAGGTTAAGCTAAGCTTGCCGGGGTTGGTCCGTGACTCCCGTGACTCGGAAAGCACGACAAGCCGTTGGTCCCGGCTATCTTTCGTGGATCTTTGACAGTCGTTACGGGTCGTCAGAAGCCGGAAAGTCTGACAACCAGTCTTACCAAGGGATATCGGATTACCTAATTACTGGGTTGTGGAGGTCTGATAGGCAGTCGCTCCATGTAAAATACTGGTATTCAGCTGTATCCGGTTAGACTGGAAGCCGACCCCAACATAATCGGTAAAAGACTAGGCAGATTGATTTTGATCAAAGCAATTGCCTAGAAACAAAGGTCTAGACTACCGGGTGGGTGATCTAAAATGGTATATTTGTGAAGTATGTTGAACAGAAGGATAGATTTAGAATTAAATCTGGATGAAACCGTGGCCAAAATTAAAATGGGACTGCTCTAATACATTCCACGTTAGAAAAATTATGAATAAAACTATACCCATAATTGGGCCCCAGGCACCAGGCGACTGAAAAGTTGTGCGGAAATCGGCTGTCATGTTATGGGCAAATGATGCGGAGGAATGAGGAAAATGTCGTGAGGAAAGTTTTGAGTATGAATGTGGATGGCTATAATAGTAAGGGAAGATCAAAGAAACGATGGATGGACTGTGTGAAAGATGATATGGATAGAAAGGGGGACTGAGATGACGACTGATGGGAAAGTATGGAGGAAGGAGGACCACAAATAAATTAGGATAAGGACGGAGAATGACGATGATGATGAAGTGGGTCCCGGGAACAGTCTGACAACTTAGCGGTAGATCCAAGTGTAGATGGCGGGACGATGTGATTGTCTATAGAAAAGTTCAAACCAGTTAAAGAATGAGGTTGGCTAGGAAGCGTGGGGACTGGCACAATAAAAGAAAGGCCTATGCTCAGCCGTGGGTGAAGTCGGGTTGTGGATGATGATGAACTGAAAACTGGAGAACAAGAACAACAACAACAACAAGAACAAGAAAAATAACTAGAAGGCATGCTACGGTCATTCAATGAGACAAGACAACTAAAATAACAAATTTAAATTAAATGAAAGTTAATGTAGAAATCTATAACACAGGAATAATTGGAATAATAAAGTCCGTTGGTAATAAAGTAATTAAAATCCTCGTTGCTTTGAGAATAATTGAGACAACTTTGCAATCGAATATTTCAAACATGTAGCTAATTTATTTAACATCTAACCTACACTGCCTTTAAAAACAAATAATTTCAAGCTATTGAACTACAACCAACAAGGGACTAATCAGAAACATTATACCAAAAATTTACTTAATTACTAAGAAATATTTGAAATATGACATAGAATTTAATTTAAAAAAAAAAAAAAAACAATAATTTCAAAATATATTCAGCAGATGCGCAGCGGGAAGAATTTTACATAAACGAGCCAATTTGCTGAACGTAATAACACGTTAATATTTCGATCCCTCTCATTCGTTTGAGAAAAAGTCGGTACTCTCTCTCGCACACCCATCGATCTCCCTTATGTGGCCGCTGCAGCCATAAGGACCAATAATTATATTAATTTCTCACGATATGGTTATTATGACTTGATTGTACACACATCAAAAGTGTCTAGGGATCAAGCATTTTTATGCGGATTTCTTGAGATTGAGATGTGGCTTTGTAATAAATTTATGATTATATAAATTTATATGGATCCTTTTTGGTGCATTTCATAATTTGAAACAGGAACTGTTAATCAAATTCGAGTAAAAGATGAAAATCAGCTGTCAATATTTTCCCTATAAAAACATACAACGCATTGAAGACATTATTAGTGCTACTGTTTCCCTACTACTGATTAAAACCAACGTTATTATGGAGCGGCGACGTCACTTAAGCAGGGAAGAAATGCTCAGAGCCGTGGGAATGATAGAAGCTGGTTCCCGGCAACGTACTGTGGCTTTAGCTCTGAATACAAGTCAGAGTGTTATCAGTCGACTTTGGACACGTTACCGAAGCACTGGTACCGTGGCTGAGCGCCATGGAGGACGGTATCGCTGCACCACACGGAGACAAGACCGATACATTCAAATCTTAACTCGAAGAGCTCCAACAATAACCGCCATGATGTTAGCCGTGAGGCTTCATCACTCTTCAGGGAACTTAATTAGCGACCAAACAGTCAGAAACCGCTTGCATGAAGTGAACCTTCATTCCCGAAGACCGCTACGGGTACCACCTATAGCAATGCACAATCGTAGGATTCGATATCAATGGGCTCTTGAACACAGAAATTGGGCAGAAGAACAATGGCGTTTCGTGTGCTTTTCTGATGAGTCTCGTTTTGGTATGAGACCGGATACAAGACGTATACGACACTGGAGAACCCCTGGACGCCAACAGCGATTAAAATCCTGCCAGGAAGTCCATCCTTATAGTGGTGGAACCATCATGGTATGGGCGGGTATTTGGATCGGCGGAAGAACTGAGTTGATTTGGATCAGAGGCAACCTCAACGCTCAAATTTATGCTGAGACGATTGTATCTGACGTCATCGTTCCTCTACAAGTGCAAATCGGTCCCTTATTTCAGTTAATGCATGATAATGCACGACCGCACACCGCAAGAGTTGTAAGACAGACTCTCGCCGCAGCTAACATCAATGTCCTGCTCTGGCCTGCTCAGTCGCCAGACTTGAACCCGATTGAGCATGCATGGGATATGCTACAGAGAAGAGCTCTGCCGAATATGGAGGGTATCCAGTCGCAAGAAGACCTTTTTTTGTTGTTGCAACGAACATGGGCGGCCATTCCACAGCGTGATTTGGATGAACTCATTTTGAGTATGCCAAACCGATGTTCTTGTGTTGTTAGTGTTCGCGGTAGAAACACGGATTATTAATTGTTTAAGTTACCCAATAAAATTTTAAAGAAAACTGTTATTTCAGTCTTTTTTTCGAACTTTAATGTTAGTGGTTCAAATGTCAAAAATCCCTTTATTAGGAAAATGGCAAATTTCTTTATTAATGCAAAGGTGACTTGGTTTATCGTTACTGTGACAAACGAAAACACTTTATTTGATGAATCCTTAAAGAAAATTTTAATTAATATCAATCAGGAGAAAAGTTATTGCAAAAATATATGTTGATCCCTAGACACTTTTGATGTGTGTATATGAGCAAGTTGCATTGTTTTGTTCGATAGTCTTTTTGGTGACTGTACCGCGGATTATAGGGCAATAGTTCTGTCTGTTTCTGTTCACTCTGATTCTGAACAAAGTCAAGGTTAGATTACTGCGCTTAGATTAAGTCAAGTTAGATTCGCTAAAGATAGATTATTTCGGTCACAACAACTGGATTCAATGTTTTAAAACATTGTTCTGCGGTGCCGAACAAATCAGAAAGCACACATGAAACGGTAACACAAATGATGAAACGGAATATTTATTGGGAGCATTCCTAGTTCCTGACATTGTGTCTACATTCAAAGTGAGGAGCATATGTACTTGTACTTATTTAAATAATACTCAGGAATCATTGTGCCGATAGTCGTATCAGCCAATGGCTTAATTGCTGAGAGCCTCGACCAACTCCTAAGGAGGCTCTCGTTGGGCAGCTGGATAAAGGGCTTGATTCAGAAAGCGGTACTTCTGAAGTGTCCAGGAGTACCGCTTTCTGAATCAGCGGTCAGGGCTCTAGAGAGACAAGCTTCCTAACAATGCAAGCCGTGGCTCGCGTTGATAGGAGGTTTCTCTCTCTGGAGCCCTGACCACCGGTAGCTTAGACCCTGTTCCCGATACCGGTGGGCTACTATTTTCTTAAATATTGTCAAATGTTTTTATTCTAATATTTAAAAATATAAGTTATATTATAGAAATAGTGAAATAAAGGAAATAAAAATGTTAATTGATTCAGAAAGCAGTACTCCTCGATACGGCTGGCATTGTGAGGAGGTTCCTGTCTCTGCAGCCCTAACCACCGGTAGCTTGGACCCTGCTCCCGACACCGGCGGACTTCTATTTTTTTATGTTTTTAAATGTTTTTTTATATCCTTTTTGAGTATAAAATTTAAAAAAATATAATTTTATATAAAAGAAAATAAATAAACGAATTATTATAAAGAGGTAAAATTTGTTTTAAGTTTGTCTGTAGGGGTTAATCTCCGGAACTAACAGTCGGATTTGAAAAAATATTTTTGCTTTGGATAGCCCAATTCTTGAGGAAGGTTATATAAGCTCGCGGACGAAGTCGCAGGCAGAAGCTAGTATTATATATTTCAATTTTCAAACAAGAGACGAAGAGAGATTAATGTCAAAATTTCTAGGTACTAAGATTATTAAAGTTCTAAAACGATAAAGCTAATAAACCACTAAAGCAAAGGTTTCATAGCGGTGAACGGTAACACAATAACGGCTGTCCAAAAAAAAAAATCAGAGCGTTTTTTGACATCTTAACGTTAAATACTGGTGAAAATGACAGATTTTCATGACGTCCATCATAATATGACGGAACCGTTATTCAAGAAAACCATAGCTTTAGCGGATCAAGTTACTCATCAAAGAGAAAAAGTAAACGTTTTTATATTAAAAATGCTACAGATCAACACGCGGATCGAAGCTATTAATATTTCATCGATTAAGATTATGATCTTAATCACCTCTCACATACATTTGTTGCAATATAAAATCAATAATAATAACATAACCAGTTTTAATGGCAGACAATCGGAGAAAATTGTCACCGTAACCGAAGGAATTATCCCTGGATAATTACCGGATAAAATACTTTGAGTCTCTTTATTGCAAACTTATTAAATTCATCTAGATCAGCGACAATCAATCTTACTGATAAAATCAATAAGGTCGAGATTGACAGCAAAATTCAGTGGTTAATTCGCTTCTTCATGACAGTGCTTATTATCGAAAAGGAAAAAAAATAATAAGAGTTATTCCGTTGTCGTCGAATTGATTGGTTTCTACGTATAGTTTTTTTTTTCTGCAATTATACTTGGAAATGCGCTGAGAATAGGACACTAGGTATACTGACTTTTTTGTCAACATCAAGAATGGTCTTATTTATCCCTTTCTGTAAAGATTTTAATTTTATGTCCATGTAACATTCTGGTTTGAAAAGTTGTGATATATTTTTTTCATTTTCAAATATAGAAATTTCCTGTGTTCAGTTCTAGATATGTCTGGTTGCAGGTATAATGATACTCAGAGCAAAAAATGGATCTTTGATACGTTTGAAGGAAAATGGGAATGATCGGTTTCAAGGATTTGAAAAAAAAAAGAAACTATAGCTGTCATTCTATTTGTGGGTAGATTTATAGCTAGTTGTTTTTAAAGGAAAGTTATGATGCTGAAGAGATATTGCTTCATGTTCACAATATAATTATCTTTGATGATTGAGAACTTGATGATGGGACTGATAGATTTCTACGAGATATTGATTTTTTGTTAGAAATTGCTGCTTTACGATGACATCATAGCAGTTGAAATTGTTAACTAGGTAGCAAAATTCAAAGTAAATTATATGTAACTAGAAGTAACAGAACGTAGAAGCTCACAATGTCGATGACGAAACATATACTTTTAAGATTGGAACACTTTAGCTAGAACTTGAGTGAACTGCAATAAAAACTGTTGAATTTATTAAAGAACTGTTGCTAATCTATCAACAGTTCTAGAGGATAGGAAAGTCTGTACAGGTTAAAGACTTTCCTGGTTTGAACGCAATTGCAAGTCTGCAACAAATAAACATGTCCGTAGTAATACAGATGAATTTTACAAAAAGGTAAGTATGTAGTTAGAGTCAATAGATTTAAAGTCAACATAAACATTAAGCCAATACTATATTAGCACTTATATGACTCACATCCAACCAAGCTTCATCGAATCAGACACCCAATCTTAACAAATCGACAATTAAACGTTTTTATGGTCACTATAACACTGTGGACAAACCTCTCATCGGACATACAAATAACAAAATGATCCGATACTATCCATCCATTGTTGCATTCTGAGTTTTTGGCCGCCGTCAGATTCTTCGCAGTGCTGCGATGCCCGTCGTTCGATTTTTGTTAAGAGGACAGTTTTTGTACGCAAGCCTGCTGTTTCGTTACATTTTGAAGGCTAGATCAAGAATGAATTGGTGTGACACTTTTTTTAGTTTGTTTTCGGAGTATTCTATAATCTAACAGAACAACTTCGTCATCATATTTGGTTCTGTTATCCAGATTAACAGGCTTTGATTTTTCGTGACGTCTTTTAAGTTAAAACTTTTAAACAATATCCGTCCCATTCAGTTAATTTTACCGTCTTATAAGTAACGGCTGTAAGGTGACTCTCATTATCCTAAGCTTGAGCGCCTCAAACTGTATCTTGGCCTTCTCCATCCCTTTCTATCTGATCCTCTCAGTTGGCTTCAATACACCATTTGCCTACACCCATATCAGTCATAGTCTCATTACAATACGAAGTACAACAAACCGTTAATCCTGACCTCTGAAACAAAGAGCCAGGAACAGGTGCCAATAACATGGACATAAGAAAACTAAAGGTTTACAATAAATTACGTAACAACCTGCGTATATATTCTCACGGCCGTGATCCGGTCATGTCAAGCGTAATGACCGCGTTCGGACATCGTCGTTAGTGATCGGCGGTAACAATGCGCAGGCGCACCCATTTGCATCAACTGCACTGTGCGATTGACCGGCTGAGACAGGTGGCTGTATATAGAGATGATGATACCACCTTTTTAGTTTATAATTTGGAGTTAATTTTTTGTTTGTTAAGGTTGGGATAATTATATTCGGAGCTATGTTATTATGGTTATTTCTAAGTGCATGTAATTCATCTAGATAATCAAGAAATAAAATTGTAGATTAGCTTGATGATCAATGGAAGCAGGATACCTACTTTAATGTACAGTGTTTGTTTTATCATCAATTATTTTGTAATTAATTATATGGCTGACGAACATACAGGCAGTAGATCAATAATAATATTATAACAATGACAGTGTTAATTTTATTTTTAAATTCCACGTTTGCAAATACTTATAAAATGGACTAGTTTGGTGATTTAAATTAAGATATTGGACATTATTACTTGAACTTCTAACAGTAATGATACTTCTTTCAAGGTAATGAACAACTAGTTACACATTATTTAAAGTAATAATTATTATTATCATCCTCTTTACATCTGTCTTTTTTCCTTTGTTTCGGGAAAAAGTTATGTAGTTTAACGTTTAACTTTAAATGTATTATGTATACATTTTTAAATAACTTTTAGACGTTAAACTTGAAACAATTATCACTGTGCGTTTTCCCTGTGCGCTTCTAAAATACCAACTCTATATAGTTCCTCTGTCCCGATGCGCGTGCGCATACAATATAATTTATTGAAAAGATCGCTTAGTTTGTTAAAATATCGTCAGTCGTAGATAGACATTGTCTTCGGGTGGACAGACATCTGTGCATCTTATATGAACATCCAGTCTAATTTATATTGTCCTTGTTTTCTAGAATAAAATAATAAATCTACGGTATTTCTTTCGCAGGTGTTTCTATAAATACTTCTTTTCCAAGAGTTGACGCCATCAATTGTACTTCTATGTCAATAGTTGTTTTCTTGACTATGTGGTTTTACAATGTGATCTATAAAAATGGGTAAATATATTTTAATGGATGTGTTACTTTGTTTTTAACTAGATTCTTAGTTTTGTTATAGTGCTGTCACTTCCGTATGAGAATTTGGGACATTTAGGTTGTTAACAATTTGGTCATTGCTGCTTAGAAGATTTTGTTTTAGAGCAGATATAATGTCAATTTTTTTTTAAATTGATTAATAATTATAATCAAAGTAGGTCGTCCAGAAACCTCTTTGGTGCGAATAATTTTTAATACATAGAAAGATACTGATAAAATATTTAAAAAAATGTGTTTGCATAATCCAAAACCAAGACCGTATGTAGGTATTTACACTTTTTCATTCCCAAAAAATAACCAGTTTGTAGTTACTTCCTTTGCGAATAAAAGGACCACGAAACGATCAACATCGCTCGCTCTTCAAATGAGTTTTGAAAAAATCCGTCGTTTTCTTCCAATTTCACGAACGCTCGATATTTCACCTGCCAGTGTTAATATAGTAATTGTCATTTTTAAATAGATACTTGTTAAGTTAGTAAGTATGGCGGTGTAAGTAAGCTGTCTCGCAATATTTGTCATTGTGTTGTAATGTTCGAGTGTCGTTAGTGGACGACTGAAAGAAGTGGTTTAGTTCCGCGGGTGAGGAAGGCTCGCGGTAATGTTGGTGTAGTGGATACTTAATTGTTGAAAACCGGCCAAGTGCGAGTCGGACCACGCAAAGTGAAGGGGATTGAAATTGGCATGAATAATTAAGCACGCATAGTAACTATTGATTTTATCGACCGCAAAAAATATTATGAAATACTTACAGTATTACATAATATTTTTTGAAAAACTATGAATAAAAAAGCTATTGCTGCGGTTGTAACTGAAAATAATCCACATTGACTTAAAAAAAAAAAAGTCACTTAGGAACAACATAATCCTTTTAATTATCACTTGCTTCAAAAATGGTAAAGGAAAACATCGTGAGGAAACCGACATGCCTGAGAAATATTTCTCAACGGCAAATGAAGCCAACTACCACACGAGATCTCATATTAGCTTTTTCTCAAAATTTTATGTCGTCAAAATTCGGGGCTATGACTCATTAATTCAACTACAATACCTCTCCCCCAAAAATCAGCTCCTAATTATAAATTCCATTCTAAAATACTCCTATTTTTTTTGTCCACAGCGTCTAATCTCCCGACATTACCCGACTAACGGCTTTGTTTAGGGCGTCGACCGACGTTTTCACAGTGTCCGCCTGACTCAGACACCTTACAAAGAGGTTTTCTGTACAAATGTAAATCTCCATTATGCCCTCACTTTACATGCAGATTGGAAACGTTACAACTTTCAAACTGTCACACAATACGTCAAAAGTATTATTAATATCGATTACTTTTTTCTTGTTTTGGTCTTTCGAGACAGGTTTTGGACGCCTGCATATGCATGAAGATAAACAATGTGATTCTTGCATTTTTTCTCTCGAAGTTGCAATATTACTGAGGTACCAACTTCCGTGTGTGATTGACGTTTAAAGGATTAACAGATGTATGAATATTCAGAAGTTGCATGTTTAATTTTTTGGTCCTTTGTTGGTGTACTACAAAGTGTGGAACTGTGTAAGTATTTTCATGAACGATTAAGAGTATACAGACGGTAGTTCCGATTATCGGTCGTGGATTGCAACTTTTCATGCCTCGGCATGCAATTACGGCTTTCATGCCTCTGAATCTCTTTTAATAATGGTTCTTTCAACCACCATTGAGAATGGCTACCTTCGAATATGAATTTTATTTCATACCCTTGAAGTATTCCGTCACACATATTTACATTATCAATGTATGAAAAGTATAATTTAAACCTTCCAAAAATTAACGCTTCTCCACTAAAGAACCTGACTATACATGCCTACAATCTACCACAAGCTATACAAGCAAGTGCGATACATAATGGCGAGTGAGTGACGGGCAGGCTCGACCCCTGAATGCGCCTGCGCTTTGCATTTCAAATGCACCCATTGTATGCACATTTTTACCGACTTATTACTTTCTATCTGGGTGCATAAGGTTCGCAAATTATTTTGTGGGAAGAAGCTGGTCGTTTAGTTTTAACTTTTAGTAATTAAGGCTCAATTATTGAACAGGGGTCTGTCTACTCTTTAAGCACGAAGTCCGTAGTCTCTTCCAAAGTTACGAGCGTTACCTATTTCGTATCACTTACTGACTTAAATAAATGACTTAAAACTTATTAGTTCGGGACACGAACTAAGAATGAATGAAAACACGATTTGACGTTTGGCCCTACTCCCAATGTGTCTTTCTCGTCCGAAAAATTTAATTTTACACTTGTTTTGTGGGATCGACTACTTTCGAACGGGCTCGTGTCTTTGTTGACGGATTTAGAGAGTAGAATTCCAGTTTCGTAGGTATGTCAGAAGCATGGCTGGACTGAAATTCATGTGCTCGACTCCGATTACTATTAGTTTTCCATTCCATATTGACCAATTTTCTGATAGTCGCCTAGTCGTCCCATTGAGTACCATTTGAACTTGTCCCAAGAATGATAATTGTAACCAAATTGGGTTTGATCTGACGTTTAATACTGGTGAACTCAACTCAAATTCAAGCTTAAAACAAGGTCATGGTTAAAGTGACCAAAATTATCCAAAAAACCTATTCAACGATGTTTTAAACTACCAAAGAACAGAACATTTTGTCATTGCCACCATGACAGCAGAAACTTTTTTTTGTGGATTTGGATCGAATATTATAAAGTGAAATTAGATATGTCCCTAAATCAATACTTACAATTTAGTTCTACTAATGGTTTATGTATAAGGACGTCACATAAAGAAAATATCGATGGGAATTTCAAATGAAATTTATCCCTCGTTCTCCTTTTTAGTATAATTCTTTAATATTCCTTTTCCCTGATTTATTTGCCAACGCTACAAGTGAAGTAACGAAGCCGTACGGCCGGGATCAAATCGTCCCAATGCGTATTTTGTTTAAATTGTGACTGATATACCCCGTTAGGCCACGCTTCAACATGGCCTAGCTTAAGGGCCTGGATGAATAATGCCTAGAACCTAGCATATCGTATTGTAGGGAGGTCTTATTTCCGAATGGTTATGGTGAAGTAAGATTATTAGACAGATAAGTGGTATTGAGTTACAATTAGGGTAACGTTGCGTGGTACGGCAATATTTGCTGAGAGAGGGCGCGGAGTGATTGCCTTAAAAACTGTTAGATGTAAGATAAGACAATACATCTGCATCTTACAGCGTCTGACTAAAATTAAGGAAGTGAATTCTGAGAAGACGGCTTAGAAAAAATAAGAAAAGCACGTGCTGCGCCGTCCTTAAATACATTGGGATAGTGGCAGGATGATTTAGCTCATCGTGTCCTGCACGCAGGATGAACAGATCGACACCGATGGAAACGCTGTCCGTGAGACTTAATACTGCGTTAAAATATGATACGTGTGTAAAAAAAAACAAAGGTTTAAAGAATTTGAAAATTTTATACAATTTAAAAGTAGCGTACCGAAGGACCAAAAATTACTTTCAAATTTAACACTTTATAAAGTTTTAAAATTAACTAACACAGCATTAAAATTATGCTCAGAACATTAAGCTACAATAAAGCTACGGTCCCGCAATTAAGAGTTACTTACCTACAACTTGACGCGAAGTTATTTAACTTAGCCAAAAGAGTTACGGCGAAGTAACTTGCCACTTTACTTGGGAAACTTATTAGTTTAAGTCAGGTTAAGTATGGTAATTTTATTTATGACACTTTCTTAGTATTCTAGAGGTTAGGGTTTATGGAGTTCGATTTTTTTCATAAAACGTCTCTGTCTCTTTCCGAAAAGACCAGTTTAGAAGACCGTAGTTATTGTTGTCAACATAACATTTTCAACATCATTATAACATAAAGTGTACCGGGCTGATTCAAGTATTCAAGCGAAACAATAATTTAAAAGATTAACAATTCCTCTAGTAGAATGAAACAGTTTGTCCATGAATCCATGAGTTCACGCGGAAATAATACTTTTACCTCAGTTCACAATATCTGTACAGTTGAGAGCAGAATTACAGAGCTATACTCCACTCAATTAAACTCAAGTCCACAAAATCCTGAAGATACTTAAGCCTTAATCTTTCACCATACAATGCACCTTACAGTCACCACAAAGTACCATAAAATTTCAAAATGTTGCCCAAAAATCCTTCATAACGTAGTTTTAAATCTCTTAAGCACCATTATGGGTTATACCCCATGTAAATGTGCACCATATCTGTTGTAAAATTACGCTAAATGGTGAACGAAACCGCAAGGCGGAATATGGTGCACGATTTAACATAAAATTTGGTCCTTTTTATCTTATTTTTTTTTTGAAATATATATTTTTGTGAATAAGCATGGTTGACCAGAAATTGACGCTAGTACAAAGTCACTTCCTGTGGGTTTCCTCCTAAGTAAGAAGTAAACTTGTCGTGATCCTATATCATACTGGAATTGGTTCGGGTTATTTGTCGTTAATTTAAAAAAAATACAGCAGTAGTCTTGGTCGAATTTAATAGTAATTTAAAAAGAATGCTAGTTTGTTGTGTTAAAACCAGTGTCCGACCCAATCCGACCGAAAATGGTTTTTTTGCCGAAAACGAAAAAGCAGCTTTGGCTTTAGTCTTATTTCCGGCCGAAAACGAAGCCGAAACGAAATTTTTTTACACATTAAAAAATATTAATATTTCAGCTGTACACTGCTTTTTTTTACACCTAGGGAATGAAAGAGCAAATATAGGCTTTAAAAGAAATACAACGCGATAATTTCATTAGTGGATACAAAATTTCACGTATTTCTTGTTGTATTGATTCACATTTTTTTTTTTGCGTGGGAAATCATCAAATAACTTCTCCCGCTCTGGGCGGAGCGGGAGGGCGTGTCAGACTCTTACTGACTAAAACCCACCCGTGTTCCTTCGGTTGCCCTGTTGCGGGGGGCCACGATCTCCCTTTTAGTTTTCTTCGCACCCCCGGCAGGCTTCGGCCCTAGCGGACCCCGTCAATTCTGCTGACATCTCTTTGAGGCGCGCGTGGAACACAACGCGTCGTTGACCCGGGCCTATTCCTTATCGGACGGTGAGCTACCCATTGCTCACAGTCCGCAAGCCCGCGCCTACGGTGGCCGGAAGTCGGCTTGCGACTCCCGACGCCCTGGGCGTCTCCTCCTGCGGCGGTGAGGGGCGTGAGGGCGCGAAATTTGCCTCTCCCTCACGCGTTCCGCCTCCTCCTTCGCGAGCATTACCGCTTCGCAGAAGGAGGTGACGGCTTCCCATTTCCTCTCGCTCCGTTCCATGGCCTGAACCAGGGCCGGACGCGAGAGATCACCGCCGCTGATCGCCTCCACGAGGACACGGCGATGCTCCGCCCTGATATTGCCGAGCTTTACGAAGTAGGCCGAATAACACGCAAAAGTTTCACGAACTTCTGATTTTCGGCTTGGCTGAAGCTTCGGCTGGTTTTTGAAAGTGTTTTCCGAAAATATAGCCGAATCATGATTTTTTGGACGAATATGCCCGAAAACGAAACTTCGGTCGGTCACTAGTTAAAACGCTGGTGTTAAAAAATACCAAACAGAAATACCAAAACAATACACAAACAAAATTGTATTACTGGTTTTTTATAATGAAATAAGTGGATTTGTTATAACAAAAGGTATTTTATACACTGTTATCATATTAATTCAGCTACACCTGGCTAGACGAGGAAGCCGACTTTAACATAGTTAGAAAAAGGTTAGTCAGATTGATTGATCATATTAATTCATTCAGAACTTGAACTAACCCTGTTTTAATTGTGATCAGCAGGAGTGTTGTACTGTAGTTGAATTGAAATAAACTCATAAATATAAATGACAATAATATATAAATCCGTAATAATATTGTTTGTGGACTTTAAAAGCGTTTATCCAGAAAGCGGGCAACGTCACAAACAGCTGTCAAATATTTCGCTGTTTTAATTTATTTGGCAATATTACTGTATGGAAATAAGAAATATGGCTAACTAGTGAATATATTGATAATGAATTGCAATTAAAAACTGAATTTGATGTTGTAACAGTTTTTGGTGTAAAAAAGGCATTTGTAAAGTTCCCAAATACTTTTTTACTTTTAAAACGAAATATTCGGTGTTACGATATTAATTATTGTATTTCATAATCAATATTTTAGTTCACTAGTTAGTCATATTTCTTAGTTCCATACAGTAATATTGCCAAATTAATCAAAACAGCGAAATATTTGACAGCTATTTGCAACGTTGCCCACTTTCTGTATAAACACTCTTAATACCAAGTGATCAAAGACTTGCATTGTATTATGAGTACCTCCATAACAAACCGCCAGGTAAAGTAAATATCCTTCCTTAACATGTGCAACGTAATTTTCTTGTTGTCGAACAAAATAATTGCGTCATCCCGATTTTGTTAGTTAACCAAGTCTGTACAAAACTTATTTTAATCAGAAGGCAGGTGGGTAGCCTTTATTAGGGCGTCCAAAAGAAGACGAATAAGGCTTATTTGATTGGTTACAACTAAAAGATCCAAACATCTACATATATTTAGATTATTAGCAGATTTTTGAAGTGAAAATTTCTTTAGGCGCGTTGGGCATTTTTGAAATGGGACTAAACCATTGATTTCTCGACACCGTGATGACACCAGCTTTTGACCATTAAAAAAGAGATCAATACATTGATTACCGCGGTGCGTGGCGCAAAAGACATCAATGCCTTTTTTATCGCGGTGCTGATTTTTTTCAAGTTTTCACTTCTGGCGGCACTCCCGGAGTGCCACTGTTTTTTTTTATTTGTGAAAGTTCTCAGTTGCAGCCCGTGTTTGAATTTGTGCCCGGTTGATGGAGAGCAGTGGTGGCCCAGTGATAATGGCTGCGTCTTACGACTTGTAGGTCGTAGGTTTGAACCCAGACAGGTTCTTCACGTTGTGTAAATTATTTCATCACCACTGCTCTCAAACCGATGAAGGAAAACATCGTGAGAAAACAAGCATGTCCTAGAATCAAAAATTCGAAGACATGTGACATTTACCAACCCGCACTGGGCCCGCGTGGTGGATTACAGCCCACTCCTTCTCACCGAAAGGAGGCCTGTGTCCCAGCAGTGGGAACATTGTAGGCTGATTATGCTTGGTGTTATTGGGTTTTTCCGTCAGGCATTTCTCAGTAACTGCCCAGAGTCTGGATTTGTTCCCGGTTAATGGCAATAGGTTCGCCCCCTATTACATGGGACTTTAACATAACTGGCGAAATATGGGTGTTCTACAGGTAGTGCACCTCTGCCTAACCCTTTGGGGAATATAGGCGTGATATTGTATCAGTGTTTTTTTTTTGTATTTTGCAAAAATACAATACAGTGCTTAAATTTTACATAAATAATTTTTCCTTGGAAATATGTCTGTTTTCCTCCGCTTTGTTTTGTAAAACAAAGGGAATTAGTCACCCTTGCACAATAAAAGGCAGAAGGTAAAATATAAAATGTGTGAGGGTCGCATGTGAGTCGCATCAACGAGAAGTACTTACCTATTGTACTGACGTGACAGGGGTGGGCACACTTTGGTTGATTTTGATATTCTTATTATTAGAAATGCGAAAGTGAGTTTGTTAGTTTGTTACGCTTTCATGCTAAAACGGCTGAATGGATTTTATGAAATTTGGCACATGGGTAGACCATAATCTGGAGAAAGAAATAGGGTACTTTTTATCCTTTTATTTTAGACTTTGCGGATGAAACCGTGGGCGTAACTAGTCAGAAATATTTTTAAAAGATCAAATTGATCAAAAACTTATAGAAGTGCTTTTAGAAGAAAATGCTAAAAAAAAAAAAAAATTGCTAAGTTTTGTGTACGCTTAAATAAAATATTTAGGCTACAATAAATTGTGAAATAATTAAATGAAAATTTGTGATTTCAGTGTATTTGTTACAAATACACTGAAATCAACTAACAAACATCTAAACAACAACTATAATCAATGTTAACAACTATTAGAGATAAATAAAATGTAGCTTGAGTAGCCTTTATAAATCTTTCCTTCTATTTCCGGCGTTTTTTTTTACCAAATCTCCGCACCAAAGCCCCGCTGTTGTGCCACCCTGGCTGGCATACGTCTCAGCGTCCCCGTAAATCCTCATTAGTTCCCTCACTTTACGAGATCCCACGGCGCTAGTAAAGCGGCCCGCAGATATTACGATTGCATTACCCCTGACTTTTCTGAATATTACGGAATTCACACAAAGTGATTGGCGGGTTTTAGATTTGTGTTCATTTTTTGAATATTTAATATATTTGTGTTTTTGGGTGAAGAACGGTGTTAAAATTATCTCAATGTATGAGTATCACTTTTAGAAAATTATTCCATTTTTCTTCCTATTTTAATTAAGTAAGCGGCTACTTACAAAAAATATATAACATAATGCCTCATTTCCCCGAAGGGTAGGGCAGAGGTGTACCTATTATTACACCCACATTTCGCCAGTTATGTTTAAGTCCCTTGCAATAGTGGGTGAGCCTATTGCCATTAACCTGGGCTGTTATTGAGAAATTCCTGACGGAAAGACCCAATAACACAAACAGAAACAAAGAAAGAAATATGCATTTATTGGCATTACAGCAAAGACAATACACCTTATAACTATAAAAAAAAAAAACAGAAAACAATGATTGTAAATGCCAAAAGGGCCACAGCTCAGCATATTGTCAGATGACAACACAAAGACCAAACGAAAACACCACTTTCGAATTTACTGTGTCTGAAACGTCACTCTTTATTATCTTTTCTTTATTAAAAAATTGATAGCGAAACGTTATAGAATTGAATTGATCCTATTGTATTTGCGCGAAAACTTTTACCATGGATTCAGTACATGATTCTGAAACCCCCAGCGTTGAGAATTTTTTATCGGTTATTTAAAAAAAAAATCTGTTGTTTCAAAGAAAAGTGACCTACGCGGTTAAAATGTATGGAACAGCAGATTTTTTTATAATAACCGACGAATAATTTCAACACAGAGGGGTTCATAATCATGTACTGAATCTATGATAATAGTTTACGCGTCGATGTTCCTGCGACCCTGTATAATGCAACGAAACGTTGGTGGCTTCACAGCCTGGCTCATTGGCGTAATGCATTGCTTACCTGTCGGTCTTCTACAGACTATATTTGGGAGAGTGTGCGCAGGAGCTGCAAGACCCGATCCCCCTTTATTACCGGACTACTAGACATACTGCAGGGTACCATCCGCACTTGGGTGATATCCCGTCCAGTGGTACTCAGCGCTTCTCCACATTTATTTTGCGCACAGCCAAAGTGTAGAACTCTCTGCCAGGGTCTGTGTTTCCATCCAAATATAACCCATCTGCCTTCAAAGCAAGAGTGAATAGGCATCTTCTGAGCATTCTAGATTCATCATAGATCTCATCCATCGCTTTCCATCCGGCGAGATCGAAGTTAACAGCAGCCACATTCTACAATATTTTATTTTTTGTATGTTTGTGAGTAACGCTTTCACGCTAAAACGGCAGAACGGATTTGGATGCAATTTGGCACATGAGTAGACCATGATCTAAGGTAGGATATATACTTTTTATCCCGATATTTTTACGGAATCGATACTTACGCTAGTTGTACAATAAAATAAAATAAAAAATACACAGCCATATAACATTGATTAGATTTATCTAAGTCCACACAATCGAGTTTACAATTAGTTCTAATGTTACGGATAATCAACAAAAACTAATAACACCATAAAATCATCAAGATCTAGAATGTCCCAGTAATGTTTGATAAAAACTGTGCATTATCGTCTAATTGATGAGCAAAGTTACAGCGAGTAATAAAAGGCATCAGTATTAAATCTTGGCGCAAAAAGTACCACAGTACGGTTCCAGTAATCGAACTGACTATTCTTTCCCTATCTAGCATCGCTGAACGCACGCATTGCATTATGGGGTACCAGTGATGTCGGAGGCTCTTATGAGGTAGAGCTGATTATGGTATTTTCATATAATTAAATTATTTTATTTTTAAGAGAACGATTATTAAAAATACAGATTCTATGTTAATTGCAAAAGTTCGATTAAAAAAAAACAAAAAAAAGTAGTGGTACCCCGGGAGTGCCAACAGAAGTGAAAACTTGAACAAGATCGCCTTGGTGGAAGAAAATTACTTGTATAGAACATTGGTTCGTAATCTTATATTAATAAAGAGCTCAAGCACGTTTACAAAAAAAAAAAAAAACTTCCGATCCCTTTAAAGTAAAAATACTTGCATAGAACATCTATCTATCCGTAAAGTAATATAAACAAAGAGCATAATCGCGTTTACAAAACCTTTAAAGTAAAAATACTTGCATAGAACATTGATCCGTAACGTAATATAAATAAAGAGCACAATCGTGTAATAGGGGGCGAGCCCTTTGCCACAATTCCGGACCGGGCACAAATCCAGAATCCGAGCTGCTACTGAGAAATTCTAGATGGAAAAACCCAATAACACTTTGCCCGACCCGGGAAACGATCCCAGGACTTCATACTCGGCAGTAGCTCTTGCGACCACTAGACCAACGAGGCAGTCATAAAGTCGTATACGGTCGTCATGAATTCAGTACATGATTCTGAATTCCTCTGCGTTGAAATTATTCGTCGATTTTTTTTTTAAATCTGTTTTTCCATACATTTTGACCACGTAGGTATTGCACTTTTCTATGAAACAGCTGTTTTTTTTAAATAACCGACGAAAAATTTCACCGCGGGAGTTTCAGAATCATGTACTGAATCCACGGTAAGAGTTTTCGCGTCGATGTCTGTACCACCCTGCATAGTAGGATATAGTAAATAATATAGTATAGATAAACAAAAATACAAATCTTTTCTCTATAATATTAATGTAGAAGACATCAAGCTAGAGTAGGTATCGTGGATTTCGGTGGTGGTCTTCACTGACCTAAATTCTACGTTGCTTTTCTTCTTCTTAAA
Organism: Omphaloscelis lunosa; assembly: GCA_916610215.1. Classification (NCBI taxonomy): domain Eukaryota; kingdom Metazoa; phylum Arthropoda; class Insecta; order Lepidoptera; family Noctuidae; genus Omphaloscelis; species Omphaloscelis lunosa. The sequence goes on along the minus strand of OU744265.1, from coordinate 5,636,741 downwards.
TACTCGTTTCACCTGACTTGCTTTTTCCTTCAATCTCACCGTTCTTTGTTTCCCTGACAGCGGTCCTCCTTCTCTGGGGCTGTGTGTAAAAATGAAAAATGTCCATATACAAACACCACATCTTCGTACATCAGTGGTACAACGATACCAATCACTTGATGCCTGCGGCGCGAGATGTTTGCTCTGATAAATATATTACTTAATGGTAAAAAATCATCATTTCATTGGCAACGAACAACGACCATATCAATTTGCATACTACCCAGTTAATAAGGTGATTAGCTGGTCACGGTACTGTTGAGCACAATGTTGGATATTGACAATATTTAAAGTTTTAGACTACAGATATAGATAGACCTAGATAGTGCAAGAGCAACTACTTCGCGTGCCATTCGCGTGCCCAGCTTACGTACAATTATCGTAAGCTGCCACTTTCGCGCTCAGTCTGCATCGGTGCCACGCTTGTTGGACGTCAGTTAAAAAAATTAAAATGGTTAATTTCGCTGTTATAAATTGCAAAAACTGTGCAAATGCAAAGAGAAAAAATTAAGGAAACGTTTCCTAGTGCTTGTGGCGTCATAGTAGGTAGTCAAAAAAATGGCACGCTTCGTTTTCATGCAGATCGTGATACTTGCGTTATCTAGGTTTATATATGTCTGTGTTTTAGACATTCTTAAGATTCATGATTTTTTCAGAATGAATGAATGAACGAATGAACTGAAATGAAATTTAAAAAAGTTGAAAATACAGTCTTTTTTTGAGGTTCATTCAATCGACGAACGATTATATCGATGATTGAAATGTAGCATCGGTTGCGTTGCGAAGTACATTATGGGAAAAAAAGCAAAAACACATAATTAATGTGTACTTACATTTCCTTCAATAATTGCTATCTAATTATAACATTCAATAATTACACAATTCCAAATATATTTGATAAATAAAAACAGTTGGCTCGAGTAGCTTTTCCTTTTCACACAGTCTGAAATAAACTCCTAAAAGATCTCAAAACATTTTTGTAGGAGATAGTACTTTGTTTGTTGTTGTTAGATTTGTTTTTTTTAAATTGAAAACTTTTTTAGGCGAGTTGGGCTTGAGATGGGACTAACCTATTGATTTCGCGACACCATGACGACACCTCATTTTTGTAAACGCGATTGTGCTCTTTATTTATATTACTTTACGGATCGATAATCTATGCAAGTTTTTTTTTGTAAACGCCATTGTGCTCTTTATTTAGATATGGTTACGGACCAATGTTCTATACAAGTAATTTTCTTCCACCAAGGCGATCTTGTTCAAGTTTTCACTTCTGTCACTTTTTTTTTTCGTTATTAAAAGTAGTCATACGTCATATTTGCCTCGTTATACAGGGCTGCTATTCTTTATGTTCGGATTAAAATAGCCTTTATCTATATTAATATTACAAAGAGAAAAAAATTGTTTGTTTGTAAGTTTGTATGTAGGGGGTAATCTCTGCAACTACCAGTCGGATTTGATAAATTATTATTTTTGCATTGGATAGCCCAATTCTTGAACGAAGCTACTTAAGTTTGATTTGATAAAATAAAATATGAAATTAATTCTTTTAAGGCTCTTTCAAACGGGCGCGACACGCGACGCGACACAAAGACTCGTCGCGCGACGAGCGGTGTCTTTGTGTCGCGTCGCGTGTCGCGCCTGTTTGAAAGACCCTTTATTCTGTTTATAAAAGAAAATACAAACCTATTAACTTTTATAAATTGAATAAAATAATTAATTTCATATTTTAAATTTATTTTTAACAGAGAAAAGTAGTATGTAAGGATCGTAGCAGATGGCGTTCTGTAGTTTCTGTCTACCCGATCGTGAAAATGTCCATCAATGCCTGGTTACGGCCAAGGCTTGTATTGTACTTTTCTCAAATAATGCGTGGAAATTCAAACTAAGTAAATGAATGATAAATTCCAGAATCAATGATGAACAACGATAATTTTTAACGCACCATACGCACTATAATGTATCTATTATTTAGGTTATGTATATATCTGTGTATTTATTCTAGTATATTGTATACTTATTATTTGCACAAACGACAGCCCCATTTTATGTCTAGTCAAATCACTGTCCATTCCAAGGTTGCCTGGAAGAGATCGCGGAAAGCGATAAGCCCATTGTATATTTTGTAGTGTTTGATTTATTTTTTTGTTATGTATTTTTGTGGTGTACAATAAAGTATATATAAATAAATAAATAAATATAAACAGTTCTATTTGCAAGCATTCGAAATTTAAATAAAATCTTTGATATGTTACCTCCTTGGTTGCCCTGTGTTGAAGTAAAAAGTTCGTTCCATTTTTATTAAGTAGCAGGACATAAATGTGTTTTCAAAGTATTTTATTTGCCCGTAGATAATTATGTGATAATGTTTTTTGTCACGTCTTTATAAAACTTGCATAGTTGTACTACGTTGGGGTCGGCTTCCAGTCTAACCAGATGCAGCTGAATACCAGTAGTTTATGTGGAGCGACTACCTATCTTACCTCCACAACCCATTGGGTAACACGTTACCCTTTGGTAAGACTGGTTGTCAGACTTTTAGGCTTTTGATTACCTGTAACAACTGTCAAAGATCTATGAAAGACAGCCGGGACAAACGGCTTAGCGTGCTTTTTGAAGCACGGAGGGGTCTCTATATGTAATCGATGGTCACCAGTCTACGAACCGACAGCAGCAAGCGTAGCTTTACCGTCGGTCGACATGTGTGCCAGTTATAATTTAGCCACGAGCCATGGCTGTGTTTTCTTCTCAAACAGTCATACTGATACATTAGTCGAGAAGTTAGACTGTGCCCTACATTCCGAATTTCTCCAAGATATCTAACATTTCCATTCAAAAAACAAAACTAGACGCATGTTACTTCCATAATTTGCGTGTAAATAATTGAGCGTACGCGCCGCGCGTGTCCCCGCCATATTTATTATTCACGCGGTGTTGCCACTGTTGTGTCATATTATTGCCATATTGGAAAATTATTCCCTGGTTGTGAGGGGAATTTTTGTCAGTTTTGTCCTTTGTTTAGTCAGTAAATGCGAGTTAGTGGCTCCGTGACTGTCATTCTAGTGAAAGATTTTGTTGGTATTTTTTCTATCAAGTTTGATGTAGTTCGTCGTTTTGTTTCGGCTTATTTTTGAATTTATTAAATGTGATCGTGTGTTCGTGATCTGATTTTGAAGTTATCAGCACTATGTACTTTACATATTTTTGATCTAACGAAAAACTTCTCTTTTCTTTTCTTTTCTATTTCAAGACACCATAGTCAACACAAAGTTAAATGAGGATAAGAAGCCAAACCGTCAATACATTTTACATTGATTATTGAACCAAATAAATTTATCTTCTAAACAATTAATCCCATCAAAATTAGACAACAAACTTCGAAAACCGCAAGTCAAAAGTCATCGCAACATTCCTCAACACGAATTAATGATTCATTAATAACGCCCCCAATTACGATTGTTATTCGATTAGGGAGGGCTCCGCACACTTCGATGCGTATAAACTTGCAAGGGGGACTCGCGAATTTTCCGGGGTGCGTGCATGTCACCTCACTAGCACGTGGAGCGCCGCGGCGAACGCAAGCCTATGCGTTCCAAATTCGAAAACAGATGAAAGTTTCTGTCATTCGCGGTCGAACTTTTTAAAACTTTTTGCGAACATAATCGATTTTAAGTAGTGCGTACGCTTAGTCGATTTCCAAGTTCTTTATCGATTTAACTTAAAATATACAAAATATTTGGAGGTTCGTTTTTAACGTATTATAAATGTAAAGTGACGTACGGTGATCGATTGCTTATTCGCAACGTTTCGATTGTCGACTCCTTATTCGATTAGTTGTGGAATTTGACGTTTTCGGGGAGTTTTCTCGGAAACTCACGATGTGGGAGTTCTCATTGTCTTTATTTAGAGTTCTGTTCGGAATTAAGTTAATGAAGACATTTGTATTGACGTGTTGAATGCGTAAATAATTTTCGGGATTTCTGTTTACGTACGTAATGTGGTTAAACTTAATTAGGCTAAAAAAAAAGACTCTGCTTTGTCCTAATTGAACACTGTTAGATTTTTAATTGGATTAAGGCAAAGTTGATAAAGTTATTCATGAAGTCATCGGCTGAAAAGTTTTTCGGAGCTGACGTGTGTTGTGGTTTCAATTTGGAGAAGGCTTTTTTCAGCAATGGACTGTGGATGGGTGAAAAATACATTAGATGAATTAATATCATAGAAACTTGTGTTAGTGAACCAGAAACCAGGTGTATTGACCTACTCCGTATTTAAAAAAATATTTTACTCTAATAGGGGCATTTAAAATTTTCTTTTGAATAATTATGGTGGTTAAAGTTTTATCACATTTTCCTAGAAAAATAATTATTTATATATATTTATAATTAATTATATTATTATTATAATAATATGTCTTCAGTGTAAAGTATGACGCAAAACCTGAAAACTTAATTGTATATTTTATTGATCCTGTTGTTCTCTTGAAGCACCAGCCTTTACCGATTCACCATGATCAAGCAAAATGCATCAAGTTGATGATAATGCTCAACAATTACAACTCAACACTTTTTTCTATTCTAATTCGCCACTTCAAAAAGGAACTATTTTAAATAGGTTCTATAAAAAGTTTTTAATTCCGGCCAACGGTTTCCATGACGAAAGTAGGTAGCTCGCGTTCGTTTGAACTCGCCGCGATTCGGAAACAATCGGGAACCGAGTAGGAATCGAATCGTGTAAAAGTAAATCGATCCGATTACCGGCATCGATTTGTGATTGGTCAATTTGTTTGTGGAATGAGAGGTTTTGATACTTGGTGAATTAATTTTATTAATCGAAATGTCTGATTCTCGGGTAATTTTGTTTAGTCTGTGTGTGGCAGATAAAAATACAAGGAATACAATAAGAATACAAAAGGCATTCTTCGTGCAAATAGGTACCTTAACCACTAACAATAGGCGAATATAAGTTTTCATGATTAAATAATTTCGAACAACAATTTTTGATTTGCTAGTGCTGTTCTGTTTTTGGTTACATATACTATGTGTATTTATTATTTATTGAGCTTAATTTTTACACAAACTAAATATTGGTATGGTTTTTAGATAGATAGAATTGGTGTGCTGGATTTGGATGTTGAATGCTCGATACAGGATAAATTCCAATTGCATGACATAACACTTTTAATCCCCGAAGGGTTGGGCAGACGTGAACAAATAATAGAGCTAACCAATAATTTTTTCATCATTCAGCCGAAAGACGTCCACTGCTGGACATAGGCCTCCCCCGAGCACCACCACTTTGACCGGTTCTTTTTAATTAAGTTAAATTATTGCGTGTAGAATGCTAGTATCAAGACTCTCAATCCTCACACCAAGTAGGTACAGTCAAACATTAAAGTGACTGCGTAAATAATCAAGTTAAATAGGCAACAGAAAAAACAACATTCGTTCTTATTCGTTTCCTACTTGTGAGAGTCCAAGTTTTTTCACCAATCACCGTGCTTACCCCCCTCGATCTTGCTATCACTGTGGTACTTACGTTAAGTAGTTTGTACTTAATGTAACGGAACAATTGGTACTGTTAAATGTAAGTTATACTTACTGACGACATAAGGTAGTCATGTCCGAACAAAATAGGTTTAAAAAACCCTTGTTGTAGGATTATTTTTTATCGCAAGCCACACTATAGGTGTTCTAAATTAATCAAAGAAAACTTAGACACTGGAAACCTACCTAATTGTGATATTAAAAAAAATAAATTTTGAAACAGAGAACAAAAACAGAATTTCTCGAAAAAGGCTTTCTAAAGGCAAAAATTGTCATTCATATTTATTTTCTCATCACTGTGGAAAACACTGGAGAAATATAAAAAAAGAAAAGTGTATAAGAAAAATATTGTTGAGAAAAACTTTAAAAGTAAACAATTTCTAAAAAAAAAATTGCAAAAATATCAAGACCGCTTTTCAAACGTAACTGTTATACGAATACTAATTTCTAATCTCTGCATGTTGCGCAGCGCGGGCGCAGCGGGCGCTAACGACATCTGTGGGCCGCTAAGTGGAACCATTGTCAAATTCGATTCGGTTAAGATCGGGACTCGTCGGCTTTCTGTCAACTAGAGTGTATTTAGTGACGGTCGCGGCTTTTTCAAAAGCTGTGGAATGTGAAGGTTTTTTTCGTCAAAGCGGAGTCCATTTCGTTAAACTTTGTTGACTATTATGCCTATTTACACAAGCGGTTTCGTAATCGTACGTAACAGTCGTAACTGGAGGTACTTGGGTTCTGACATGCCTACTTAGTTGCTGATGTGTTCATGTCAATATTAAATCGTAGAGGAATATAGATATTCTTAAGTCTCTACGTCAAAATTTAATTCTAGTAAGTCCACTACATCATCACTATACAGGGTTCATTATATGGTACTTGGCTACATTCACTACTAGGCTCACTACCCCAATATCCTGGATCATCGATCGTATGTTTACAACCAAAAAATAATATCTCCTATATCTAGAAATACAACATTATATGTAACTTTCTAATTCAAATTCAAATAATTTAATTCAGGAATACACCCATATAAAATTCATAACAGATAATAGATTCCATTCAATTAATTATAAATTATAATAATAATAATATAAAAAATATGTAGTATATTTAATAATATAAAAATATATAATATATTTAATAATATCAAAATATAATAATAATAATAAATTAATAGCCATATATGAAGAAATAATTAATCTCGTATATGGCCCTCAATATTCTATTGTCAGATTTATGTATTCGGTTCATAAAGGAGGCCTATTTTTGGGGTGGGAAATTATCAAATAACTTCTCCCTCTCTGGGCGGAGCGAGATTGCGTGTCAGACTCTTACTGACTAAAACCCACCCGTGTTCCTTCGGTTGCCCTGTTGCCGGGGGCCACGAACTCCCTTTCAGTTTTCTTTGCATCCCCGGCAGGCATCGGCCCTAACGGACCCCGTTAATTCTGCTGACATCTCTTTGAGGCGCGCGTGGAACACAACGTCATAAAGGAGGCCTGCGGCTTTCTCATGACTGCGTAAAAGTCATCTACCCTGTTTTCGGCAAAAATGTTAAACATTATAAAAATGAATAACACCCCAAACTAATACATTCAGATCCAACCGATAGTTTTTCCATGTCCAGTTGCTTAAACAGCTGTACCATGATAAATAATAATAGCATTTACTTCTAAAGAGACAATAAATTAACAAAAGTTCAAAAAAAGTGATCAAAGTAAAATGTATGCAGTCCCAATGGTTAATTACGTCAATCCTTACCACCTGGCTCCTCACTATGGAGCTTCTACCAGCCTCACAGATCCATATTGGATGTAAGTATATCATCAAGCATTATTATGAAGATTTATCTCTACTGGCTTTTGCGTCATCCAAAGATACAGTTGCAGTTTCGAATTGTCAAGGAATCGGTCAGTCAGAATAATGAAGCTAGCTAGTTGACCAATCCAAACCGTATTAGGTTCTTATGGAGAAGAACGTGAAACTCTATGGGTGACCATAGAGTTTCACGTTCTTAAAAAATCTGATTTTTGAGTAGTATTCCTATAATTTTAATATTAGTAAGCTTGGCAGCTAACGCAGATTACTTTAGTGACCAATAAAGGAGATATTGCCATAATTATCAAGGAAGAAGGCGGATTGATTGGTCGTAATGTTGATGCAGCCGCAAAACAGATGTTTTCATTAATTCTGAAGGCAGTTTGAACCAAGTTGTTTGAGGCAGCTCGGTGTTCGGCTCATTCTGTAATGAAAAGAGCATAAAATATTAAGCATTGACGTTGTATTATATAATTTTACTGATTATATGAAAATACAAAAGATGTGGATATATTTAGTAACCTGTTCCGCTTAGCTATTTCTAAAGAGCCATAAAAAACCCTGAAAGAAACCGACACGTGTTTCACCTGTCAACGAGGCATCCTCAGGATGACGATTGACTTGTCGTGAACTCGAACACGGCGTGTTGCCACACCGACCACTGGAGGCAGACATACGATTATACGTTAATTATCATCACCAGCGTCGTGAATCAGGCTTTAAAGGTGTTTGGTTCATTTACTCAAATACATTATATTTTCTTCGGAATTAAACAAAACCTCTATTTATATTTGCAAGTCCACTAATTTTATTTTCTTATTGTTCCAGAAAGCCATCAGTAGATGGCGTCTCGAATGCGGCATCAGTCAACAGCCGGTGAGTTCACAAAATTATTCAAAACTCAACTAAATAATGCTGATCGGTACATCGCACGACACCGCCCAAACCGTGTTATTCGATACCGAATCGATTCTGCCGATCGAGATTTTAAAATAACCTCAAATCCAGTGTGGATGTCGATAATCCAATATCTAAAAATGGTAATTTCCGATCGAGTGTTCTCACGAACGAAACAAAGGGTTTAGATGTGAAAAAAGTCAGGTAAACATTGGTTGGCAGGATTGAATTGGTCCAAATACGGTTGGTTCCGCAGATTTTCTATTTGAAAGTGTTTCTTTAAAGCCGGATTAAAATTACATTGATAGTTTCACGTGTAAATAGATATAATTATTTAAACGTGAAACTATCAATAATCATGAAGTTTAATGTTAACCCGGCTTTAGTGTTGCAGCAGTAGACATTGTTTATTTTTGGCAGAGAATAAGCCTGTGTCCAAAATTTTGTCAGGAAGGTAGATTAATAAAAAATATTGAACACGTATTTTTTCTTTTTTGACGTAATCAAAAGATTACGGCGATACATTGAGTTAAAATGTAGCATGACGTCATTGCTAGATTTTATACTGAGTTGTGACGTAGCGAGCCCCCACTCTCCAACTTTAATGCGTGTTTTCTAAGTTATTATTGATTAATATGATAAAGCAAAAAATACGTGTCTAATATTTTTTTTATTATCTGAAAGACGGACTAAATAGAATATCTTTTTTTTACCTAGGCAACTTTTATATCATCCTTATTATTATATAATTATCATTATTTGAATTTAAGATTCTGTAAGTTTAAGGCAGTCTTGATCTTAGTCCTTAGGTATTTATCTCTAACCTGATTTAATCACGATTGTAGTCTTTAGGTATATCATTTGCATATAATATTGGCCTTATATATCTGCATATTTATCAAAACGATCTTCCATGTATTCCTCACACCAGCAGAACCCTAAAAAATGGTAAAAAAGAGACAAAATACAATCACAATTACGCGGGGCAACGTGTAATTTTGACATGGCTCGCGCTCACCACTTACAGAATAAGACAACCGACACATTTGATCATTGATACGACCAATCTCGGTATTAACTGCTATTGAGGAATAATCTATTTTAATGGAAGAAAAGGATCAAGTAAAATGTAATTTTTTGTTGACAAAAGAGATGAAGGAGTCGATGGTTTGATTGATTTTGACAACTATGAACATAGGATTGAAGAATCATCTTGGTTGCTATTTTTTCTCACATTAGCATGTAGGTATTATCGCTCCCATGCCTAGTACTTAACTGTATCCAAGTTTTATAAAAAAAATAGTAAAAATATTAACAGATATGCCTCTGTCTAACCCTTAGGGAATTACAGGCGAGATGGTATGTTCTGCTAAGTACTTTTTGCAATGATCATAATTTTAAAATATTAAAGGGAGGATGCAATTTTCAGCGGAATAGATCCAAGTTTAATAAAAACTAGACAATCTCCATCAAACGTTCTATCTATGATATCTAATATCCTATTAAGAAAGAAATAAAGAAAGAAAGAAAGAAAAAGTATTTATTGGGAGATCACACACAGGAGATCAATATTAAACTTATCTTGTTTATAACAACTACCTAAACATAAATTAAATTAAAAACAAAGAAAAATGAAAGCAGAAAGTCATGTACGAGGACAAAAGTCTCCTATCTCAGCATATGCTGAGATATTAAAAAATAAGTGTCACTGCGCTGGTATTCTGATACGGCCCGAAATCAAATTAGAGCACAACCAAAATACTCTAAAAATCAAAGAAAAGAATGAAAACTAAAAATCCTTAGTAAATACAAGTTGTTTAATATTCACACCGCGTACTAAGCCATGGCTTAAGACACTGTGAAATAATGAAAAAGCGGCACTCCGACTAATCCCGGACAAATTAGATCGGTGTGATGTCGCTGCGTGTGTCCGGTCGGTGTCCGGACAGAGGCGGACTTGATACTATGTATGACTGGGAAAGGTTTAGAAGAGGCTCCCTAAATTGTATGTTAATTTGCATTAATATTCTGAAAAAGTCATTCATACGATCAAAATGAAACTTTAGAATATGATTTATTGAATCTTTTTCTTTCCGTAATATAGTACAGTTACGGAATCGGAACATTTTCGCTCGATTAATTTTTTATTCGAAAATCATGTCTTTTTTAAAGATTATTTTAAATAAAAACAAGATTACTTAGCTTTTATGTCTAAAATAATTATTGACAGTAAGGAAATATAGTTTATTATCCAGATATGAGAATTTTTTTCTCTAGATCAATTATTCCTTTAGTTATAAACGAAATAAGAATTGAGACTTACGACATTTAGTTTCGTGCTCGAACACGACCAAAGAGTGCACGCGATATTCAACTTTATTACTGATGTGCCACGCGACGCGACACAAAGACACCGCTCGTCGCGCGACGAGCGGTGTCTTTGTGTCGCGTCGCGTGTCGCACCTGTTTGAAAGAGCCTTTAGCGTTTAGCACATGGTGGAGTGGTGGGATGCATGGGGGCCGATTTTGCGTGGAAATTTTCTTTGGAGTGCCTGATCTTAAAGAAGTTAACATTGCAAATTAAAAATGTCACGTTTCCTGTGAGGTTAACGTCATTTATTTCAGGGTGGTCGAAAATATATAGATTTTTTTTTAAATTTCAGCGCTTCTTAAATTGTTTACTTTCCGGTGTTTCCGAAGTTTCTTGCCCGTTCTTCCCATAGGAATCTTCTATACTTTGGAATGGGCAACTAGCTTCTATGTAACTGTCCGACCAAGTGGTCAGTCAGTCACAAAGTTTTAGTCAGACAATACAAACGTGCCTAGGCTGTAATTCATCATCATCATCTGCCTAGCCTTCCCCAACTATGTTGGGGTCCGCTTCCAGTCTAACCGGATGCAGTTGAATACCAATATTTTACAAGGAGCGACTGCCTATCTGACCTCCACAACCCATTTAGTACTGGGTAACACGGCTTTTGGTACTGGGTAACACGATACCCCTTTGTAAGACTGGTTGTCAGACTTTCGGGCTTCTGACGACCCGTAACAACTGTCAAAGATCAACAAATGACAGCCGGGACCAATGGCTTTACGTGCTTTCCAAGGCACGGAGGAGTCTTAGTATGTAAAGATGGTCACCCATCCATCTCCCATCACTTAGCCACGAGCTCCTCAAAAGTGCCTGTAATTGGTTTCATTGAAATAAATGCTTTAAGTTTCAGTGTATGTTAATACAAAACTGAAGATGATAATTATAATAAATGATAAAACATAGGCTTATTATTAATGATGTGCGCTGGGAACAGTTTGATAGCCATATTTTATCTTTCCATTGCCATATTGGCGTAGTCCCTGTTATCGTCTGTGGAGATTTATTTTGCTTAATTTATGGACTTGTGAACTATATTTGGATCTGTGGATGGTCAGGAGCTGTTTCTGCTATTCATACTTTCTACCTTGCGTTGGATAAGCCGCGGTTCTGTAACTACAATGAGTTAAGTTACTTATATTTTTGGAAATACTTGATTATTTTGCTAATAATTAATGCTTCTTTTACGTGATAATTTTTTTCTACTCTCAACATCTTCATGAGGAGGACCATAAATATTTGATACTGAATAGAATTAGTCCTAAGTTAAATCCGATCATAACCTAATTCAAGTTTGCAACGCCCTGTTACTAAGCCTCCGCTGTACGTCCGTCTGTCTGTCAGCGGGCTATATCTCATAAACTGTAATAAGTAGACAGTTCAAATTTTCAGAGATTGTATATTTCTATTGCCGCTATAACAACAAATAATAAAAAATAAATAAAGTTAATAATTAAAGGAGGTCGGTCCCCATACGCGAAACGTGTTGTTTTCGGCGTTTTTTGCTTGATCTTGATACCGATTCGCACTTGACGTAACATGTGAAGTAAGTAATAGAATGTGAAAAGGTCTTCGAAGTAAAACTATTAATGATCATCTTTAACTAATTATTGCATACTTTCTTTTTTGTTATTTTGCAAAATGACAAGAGCTTTTATGACTATTAAAAGTAGCGATACATTTCAAAGCCTACCATTCTTCATGCTCATAATATCCATAATTAATTCTATCGTCAATTAAAACAACAATTTATAAATTGTTCCGCCGACAATCTATAAATCGCACAAGACAATAGTATGGAGTAATTACGGCTTACCTAGTAAGGAACAATAATCGTTACGGAGATCGAATCGTATCGATTCATCTCGAGAATCGATACCTTATTCGATTTCCCTTGTTTATCGTTATTGTTTTAATCAATTTGTATTTGCATACCGTTGTTATGAGGATTATTAGCCTTGGGTGAAATTATGGTTTATTAAATATTGGTTAGTATTGTTCATCGATTTGGAGGAAGCGTTCATTTAGCATTTCTTTTTCTTGTCGGATCTAATTGTCGAGGGTTTTAGCATCTAATGGATCTTTTAAGTATTTAAAAAGTGCATGTAGGTCATATTTGGAAGCCCACTTTTACTCTTAAAGTAGAGGAAAGAATATCATTACGTATATGAAGACTATACGGACACAAATGGCCCTCTTAAGGTGGAACTAGTTGATATTTTTTCCATACAAATTTCAGGGGGGTTTTACTCCACTGTTTGACATGGTAAATTCAAAGTTAAACATGATATCGTTTTGTTTCATTATTAATTTTGTCTGTGCGGAAACAGAATAGTAAAATAATAAGCCATTAAAAAGTTAGGAGCCCACAAAGATTCCTTTTTCTTGCTAATTTTAACGCAACTTTGGGGGTAAATAAGCAATAAAAGAAGTGTAAAATCTCCAAAACAAAGTCGGCACCGACAAAGCTCAATTGTCGAAGAGTTCAATAAACTTTATTTGTAATTGATTTATGCAGTGGTTTTTTCATAAAACCCTATTTTCAAAAGGACTTTTCGTAATTTTTTACGCACTCGTTTTACTAAAATAGTTCGGAACGGTGTTTGTGTGCGTGCAAACTAGACGTTGTGCACGTAGACCAGTGTCTAACTGCTCATCACTGACACTATCTCTGTCGGACACGATGCCAGGTGAGACAGCGTGCTTTTCGGCCATGCCCACTAGTGAGTTCGAGCCCGCGACTAGTGTCACCTTAAGCTATGTATTATAAGAAGTAGTGCTGTTAGCGAATAATAATTCCTTTACATCGTTTAAATTAGTTGTAATAGTTTCACTTGTAGAACCATGAAATTTAGACGATGTGGAAGGTGTGGAAAGGGAAGATACTCCGACTAGACGGGTGTCGTGTCTGGTGGGGAACTGCCCGATGATTGATGTTGGAAAGTTATGTATATGCACATCGGGTGGTAAACTCTGATTGTGCGATGCAGGGTTTGTGTGACGTCAGGTCTTTGATGTGTAGTTCGCATGTGGTATACTGGAATAGAATATTAATATCTGTTTCAGAAAGAAGAGGCGGTGATAGTCCATCAATCACGGTATGGATTCGTTTTCAAGAAAACACTAATCCTGCATCGCGCAAGCAGAGTTTACCGCCCGATCTGCATATATCTAACTTTCCGACATCAATCGTCGGGCAGTTGCCCACCAAACACGACACGCGTCTGGTCGGAGGAATCCTCCCTTTTCAATACATGAGTGAACTTTACACCCTGTTCCTCATACTAGAAGTATTAAGAATATCAGATGTAGTTCCTCCAATATATTAATACTATTGCTTAAAACTTACAAAAATAATTTCATATCATGACTCGCCTAGGAAACTAATTTGGCACGCCGCTTGTTCTTGGCCAGGTGATTTTTCATGGGAAATTGCCATAAAAGAGGGAAGACTTCATGCAACTAGTAAGCTGGTCACGTGCTTGCAAGAGTAAGGGGGACGGCAGACGTGGGTCTTGCAAGGGGGGTGAAAGAGATGGGTGCATGCGATATTTCTCGCGCCGCGCCGGGCTAAGATGGATAACCTTTCCATTTATTACTAAAGTCTCGTAGCTTCGTCTGATTTCGATAGAAGTTTGCTTTTATTACTTAATTTTTGTTTTTATTGTGCTTATGTTATTTAGATAGATGAAAGATATTGTGATTATGTATGAATATTCAAATACTTTATCCCGATTTTTATAACTGTGCCTATCAACGTCAAAATATTACAGTGTATGTGGTTTTAATAATAACAATAATAACGAATAATATGACGATGTGGAGACGACACGAGTTGTGTAGACCGTATTAAGTCTTGTGCAGATTGGCGCGTCGCGTCTCTAACAACACAATTTCTAAGAAAACTTCACGGTAGAACAATTGCCGGTGTCGCGTTACGCCTGTCTGCACGAGGCTTTAAGGCCTTGGTCTTGAAGTCAGCGGGCAGCGGGGCGGCGGCGGCGGCGGTGTGGCAACGCAAAGTTTTATATGGAACCACTTGCTCCCCACGCCGCTGCCTTCGAGGCCAGTTACATATTAAAATTTATGCCTATGAACGCTCCGCTTTCACGCTGCTGCCGCCGCCGCCCCGCTGCCCACTGACTTCGAGTCCGCGGCCTTAGAGGCGTCGAGGCGCTGAGGAGGTAACCGGATGGGTGAATTAAATATTAACAACCTACGACTTTGACAGCTATCAGTTATAAAAATCGAGTTATATAAGTAAGTACTTATACTTAACTTTGTTTTATTAGATTATTTGTCTACATGTGAAATTGTGGAGGTAATTCGAAAATAATTGGTGATTCAGTTTCTTCTTCCGAAAAAATACACTAGAAGTGGATATATTTAGTAACCTGTTCCACTTAGCTATTTCTAAAGAGTCTTAAAAAAAAAAAACCTGAAAGAAATCGACACGTAATTCACCTCTCAACGAGGCATCCTCAGGATGACGATTGACTTGTCGCGAACTCGAACACGGCGTGTTGCCACACCAAGCGCTTTCCATTGTATTTTATAATGGATTTCCGCAAGGTCACGCCTTAATCAATTAACTATATTCTTCTTACGAGTTAAAACAATAGTTTCTTGTGATCCAAATTATTTGAAAAGCATGTTGTAATTTTTTATTTATTTGATGATAGCACCGCAATCGCTCATCGATACTTACATTTACGTTGTCTACGTCTGATGTTTTTGAAGACGTATCTTCTCCTTTTCGTGTGGTTAGTGACTAACCTGGTGTCAGAGTTTTAAAGCCGCACATGAGCCTCTGACTTGGCTTCACATGCCATCGAGAAATATCTCTCAGGCAGGTTTCATGATTTTTGCCTTCACCGTTTAAAAAAAAAGTTAATCATACAATACGCACATGAATCCGAAAAGTCAGTGAGGCAGTCTTCTACAAATGATTTACACAATCTTTTAACCATTTCAGAAAACATTTGTTGCTAAAACCATTCTAAAAATTCAACCCAACAAAGAAATTTTTCATCAATACAAAATGCTGTGAATTTCTCTCCAAAATGCATTTGTAAGTTCATCCTACAGAATAAAGCGTTAACTGGCCAGCCAGAAATCCCATTTTAAAATCAAAATGTCAGTGAAAAGGCTTTGAAAAATACCACCGTTCCCCGTTCTATGGTCATTTGCATATGAAAAGAGTCTTCTTTTGTCGTGTAGAATGTATTTTTCACTTTCATCTCTTTGGATTTCTTTAAAAGGCTTTGGGCCAAATATTATTTGAATCTTTTCTTTGTAGTGTGACTGATCGGCTCCATTTTGTTTTAGCGTGATGAATGTTGGTACTTGTGTTAGGTTCTCTATGTTTGCATCAGTAATGTCTATTTTACAGGTTCAATCAGATTCGTTATTGGTTAAATCTAAGATAGTTTTGATTCAAATTATGTTGCTCTTTAATTATATTAAGAGCAAAAGCTTCTGTCATTGCAAATAATCTGAGTAGTTCTTTAAAAGTTGCAGAAGTTTAAGTTGGGTGGGAAATTATCAAATAACTTCTGCCGCTCTGGGTGGAGCGGGAGTCGTGACTCTTACTCACTAAAATCCACCCGTGTTTCTTCAGTTGCCATGTTGCCGGAGGCCACAATCTCCCTTTCGGACTTCTTCGCAACCCCGGCAGGCATCAGCCCTAGCGGACCCCGTCAGTTCTGCTGACATCTCTTTGAGGCGCGCGTGGAACACAACGCGTCGTCGACCCGGGACTGGTCCTTATCAGACGGCGAGCTCCCCATTGCTCACCGTCCGCAAGCCCGCACCTACGGTAGCCGGAATTCGGCCTACGATTCCCGACGCCCAGGGCGTCTCTTCCTGCGGCGGTTAGGGGCGACATTATTTCTTTAGTTTTTTTTCTATTGCTTAATAAATCTTGATCTTCATTACTGGTTGTAGTCTCTTTATGTTTCTTTCTTTTTTAGGGTTTCGTACTAAAGTAAAATAACGTTCGTTCGTACGTACGTTCTTTGGGTACGTCAAGTAATACGTAAAGTCATACAGGACCCCATTACCCAAAGGATAATAGGGTTCCGTATTACTAAGACTCCGCTGTCCGTCCGTCTGTCTGTCCGTCTGTCACCAGGCTCTATCTTATGAACCGTGATAGTTAGATGGTTGAAGTTTTCACAGATGATGGTTTTTCTGTTGCCGCTGTAACAAGAAACACTAAAAACAGAATAAATTAAATATTTAACGGGGCTCCCTTTCAACAAACGTAATTTTTTTTGCTCGTTTTTATAGATGCTACGGAACCCTTCGTGCGCGAGTCCAACTCGCACTTGGCAGGTTTTTTAATCTACAATTATTCATGATTCTACTTTCTTTTAATAGTCTTTTATTATGTATTGTTTTCTGTACTCTATTGTCCCTTATCAATTAAGAAGTGTTATCAACATGATGAATACAAGAATTACCATATTATTGATACGTTCAGTAGCAATTAGTAAATGTTTAGATTTATTGCGTCGGTTACAGCGCCGTTTGACCCTCCACTTTTAATTTTAAGACGCCCCCGGCTTTAGGTTAGTGTGGATGCTCCTTTGTTACTCGTTTTATTTAAATCGGAAGCAGGAGAAATAATTCTTTGACACTTTGGTGGTACGGCACTACTAATCTTTATGTTTGCTATTTTGATGTATGTATGATCAATGCCGTCTTTTATGAGATTATTATCTTCTTCATTATTAACTACTTGGGCTATAGTAGTAACTTTATTAATAGGTGTGTTAAAACTATTAAACATTTAAGCTGATTTCTTTTACCTTTTATTTTAGCCTTCTGATTGTTAGAACCGTTTTCCTATTTTCGCTCATTATTTTTTGGCTAAGCTTTTCATTAACGATCAACTTGTCCCGCCTTATGTTATCTTACATTTCAGAAACAGTATTTGCTCCTGTTTGAGAATAAGCACATCCACCAACTCCTTTCCACCAGTGACATAATTAAACAGATGCGTCTGCGTGCATTAATTTATACTTTTTTTTCTCCGGCACTTTTAATTTGTCCACGTTGAGTGTTTTGCATAAATTCTTTGAACAAAAATAAAATGTTTTAAGGATCCAATTAGTTGAGGGCCTTAATTTATTTGGTCTTAATAAGAGAAGTTCGACTGACTTGGTCAATGGAAGTGGGGAGAGGTATCTTGGCTTTGTATTTAAGGTTAAAGGTATTTTTGCAATTTGAATGGCGTGGAAATTAATGTAGTTCGTTTGTTTCGTTCGGTTAATTAGTTGGTTTTTGGTATGTTACGGGAAGTAACTTAGTACCAAATAGATCTATAGGTGCGATATTGAAGATTTCCTCGTTATATTTTTTATGATAATTATCATCATATATAATTCTTTTTCTTATATCATTTTTGTACTTATAATTGAAAAATCAAGTGTCAGATTTATTTACGGTGACCTTTTCTTGTAATATGTTTTCTTCTTTTCACTTCCCTCTATGTCAGGGATATGTAGTTCATAACTCAGCACAATAAGAAAGAACTGCAGCCAACAACTCTATCTCCAAACCAGGGGTGGCAAATTGAGGGTTTTTTTTTTAATAAATCGTCCGAAACTATAAAATATAATGTCTCTAACACCACAACCACTACTTTCACCACATATATATCATAATATATCATAATCTAACACAGGAATGCTTTCACATTTCAACAGAAGGACTATTGCGCCCTAAAAATTGTTTTGCTAAACAACCTCACCATCATTCCGATTCAATCTTTATATCTTGAACAACAAGACTGAATTTTGATTGCTTATAGCTAAATTCTGCTAAACGTGGTGATGCGAATTTTCTGCCGTTGAAATTTTGACGTTTTGTGTCAGTGCTAAGGTTGAAATTTCCATGGGTTGGTCAGGTTTTTCTAAACGAACCAAGGGTAACCCTGGGGCTATTAGTTGAAGGATTAGCAGAGTGATCCCGGATCAGATGACCAACGTCATATTAAACCGGGATTTTGGACATTCGGACAATTCATATTTCTATTTGTTTTGTGGCGTTTTTCAAATGGATTGTTTTGGCTTGTTTAGATTTTTGCATTTGTTTTGTTTAGGATGAAAAGCTTTTCTCTGATTGTTTGCGGACTGTGGGAGTATTAACTTTGTTTGGCTGATTAATTTTTGTTTGAGCATCTTTTCAAATGTATACAGGATTATTGGTTATATGTCGGCAATCCATTAAGGGAATGTAGAAGAGGTCATTTACAACCAAATGACTCTTTTTGACTCTTATGCAAATGTCAGTAATTTTCGAGGCAATTGATTTTAAAAGATAAGCACAAGTCATGCTATTAAAGTTGAGACCTGACCGCGCATCCCGTCGCTCTTTCCGCCCCCAGATGACGCCCCAGCGGAGACCTCATACCGCTAAAGAGACTCGTATATCGTCGTTCGGCATCCAATACCACGAATGTGAAATTTTTAATGAAAATCAGATTTTTGTTTTAGTTCATTTTACACGTTCAAATACGTGATCCTGCATTTCGCGGTATTGGATGTCGAGCGACGATATCGTCCACTGCGCAAGTCAAATCACGTGGTGCATCAAGTCTCAACTTTAATGGCACGATTTGTACCTTCCCACATATCCTATTTTGTCCACTATAATAAAAATTCCCACTCTACGCTTAAAAATAAACCCACCTTGACACTTAAGTCTTCTACAGCTACTCTACTGATTTTCTTCCATTATATTTAATTCTAGTCTTATTTAAAGAAATTTAAAAGACACACTCCAATATCACCCAAATTAATCTTATAAAAATTCCCTTGTCTTGCGAACAATACCTTCCAAAAAAACATAACTAAGGCTCCCGACAACAGTTAAGACAAGTCGCGCCGCCTCCAATCATGCGACTTGTCGTCGCGACCGCGCCTAATTCACTTATAAATATTCATGTCCGTGTTACAGACGGCATATTGTGATACTTTGATTAAGTGTCTTCTACCCTCTCTGATAAATGGAAGTCGTTCGTTTGTTCGATCTTCTTTTTTTATGAGTTTTAACCCTTGACGTGTTAAAAGATGCTACTGTAGGTTTTTTTTGTAAGGGTCAATGTTTTTTATCAAAGGAGTATTGATAAAAAGTAGTTTAGTGTTCGGTTCTTTTGTTGTGAAGGCTAGTGGAGGATTATGAATGTTTTCATTATTTAAGTTGGGCCTCAAATCTGTAGATTCCAAAAGAATTATGTAATAAATATGACCCAAAGGTTGATTGACGCATTGAGCATCAAATGCGGTTAAAATGAAACTTATAGTGGATGCCTGTGGATGTAGATTATTTCTTAATTACATAATTATCTGTAACATTTCTACAGCCTGACATTTTTCGTTTACATAAATCTAAAAAAATATGTTTGTTGTTGCTTACGTTAACAGTCTGATAAATAGCTTTATTCAAATCATATTCACACGATTAAACAAAACATCAAATTCATCAGCGAGCATCGTTTACTAAATGGCATTCATCATACAAATAAAACTTCCCTTCCACAAGGGGGTGCGATGAACGAAATGTTTGATTTTAATTAACTCCATCGTTGATACGGCTTATTAATAGGTCTGTTGTAGCTGTCGTGTCGCGCGTCAACGGTAATCGCAGTCGCTTTGTCTTACCGTGTGACTCCCCCCTTATTCGCACCTTCAGTGTTGCTTGTTATGAAATTAATTTTATTAATTAGGTTGGGTTAAATGTTCGATCTGTCAGAATTTTAGCTATTTTTTTTTGTGTTAAAATTACTTTTTTACCGACTTCAAAAATAAAGGGTTATGTACCTATTTCTCGCGGATTTTTAAGAAAGCATTTTTTTATTGAAATTGTTGAAAAAAAACATATCAAAATCCACCTGTAATATTAAAAAATACTTGCCAAATATACTCAAAATATATCCAAAATTTGTTATTCAAATACACAAATTGGAAAATGCTAATACAAACTAGAAATTGGAGTCAAGACATCAAACTTGGATAATCAAAGCGAGTCCCGGCACACGGCTGCATGCATAGACGAGGAACTGGAAATCTTTAACAGTACCGGTGCATAGAGTAAGGACTGCGCAGATGTGACATATCTCTCATATGTATCACTTTGAAACTATTTTTTTCTGTGACAGAAATTTAGGTATTAGAAATCAATCAAGAATTGATGATATTGTGAACTTTGGTCCAATTTGTGCTTTATGCAGCAGAAAAAACGAAGGCATAGGTTTCAAACTTTTATATTAGCACTAAGAAAGCCAGCGAATTACTGATAAAGACATGAACACTAATGAACAGGTGTTGCTAGATTCATAATGTCACGTCTTATTTACTGTACCTGCAATCTATGCAAATAAATGTTTACTTTACTTTACTTTACTATAATGTATTTATGTGATTCATACAAAGTTTGATTTTTTTTCCATTTAGACAGCCAGGACAAAATTTAAATAGTCAGTAATTTTTAACGTTGAACCAAAACTACTAACCGACTATTGATTTTTATCTTGTTTTTTTTTAAGTGAAAACTTCTTTAGGCGTGCATTTTTGAGATGGGACTAAACCATTGATTTCGCGACACCATGTCGACACCTCATTTTTGTAAACGCGATTGTGTGATCTTTATTTCGATAAGGTTACGGACCAATTTCCTGTACAAGTATTTTTCTTCCACCAAGGCGATCTTGTTCAAGTTTTCACTTCTGTGGGCACTCCCGGAGTGCAACTGTTTTTTTTTTCTCTCTAGAATTCATTTACGGTAAGTACCGAGACCTGTATAAAAGTTAGGTCCATTACAAAAAAAAAAAAAATCACGCATATCTCAGCATTTTGTGGATTTTATAAAAAAACATCACCAAAAGCAGCAGTCCATAGATCAATTGTCCATCTTCGTAATTTATCTAGTCTATGTCAAATCTTACTCCTCGGATTTAGTTAACGTATGTAGTGCGAGGGGTCGGCCCGACCATAAATAATAATTCTAGCCCCGACTCGAGATAAATCGACGTATGCTAATATTGCCAAATTATTTATTGAGGGGCTAACCTTATCGAGTTCGGGGTGGGTATGGGCGATGGTAGAAGTTTCTTTTTCGTACGGATTGTGTTGTTTTAGTAGATGCTTGATTGAGTCGTCATAATTAAGTATAAGACATGATTTTTGAGGCATTTTATTTATAGTGAAAAAAAAGAGGATTTTTGTCACTTTTCTACTTAGTAAATTCTCGTTTTTGTGTGTCTATGGGTTTATTATCATTATCAAGTAAAAGGAACATTTAGCATAGTGAAACGATTAACCCGATTGAAAGCGAGCTAACTGACAACCGTTGGACACACACTGCCCTGTGTTTATTATTCTAGCGTATGGCACTCGTGGGTTGCATCTGAAAATCAGCCTCAGCTGGTACACTTTGCGTTATGCTGAGCTGAGGCCCTTTTGGGATTATAATCATTGTTTTCTGTTTTTTTATAGTTAAAAGGTGTATTTTTCTTCTGTAATGGCAATAAACGCATTATTCTTTCCTTTTTCATTCTTTCTTATCGTTTTTGTGAGCCCCCCTCTAGCCCCCGCCAGCGATAGCAGCGTGCTACAATATGTCACCCGTCGCGTCTGACAAACTGACTCACAGCCAATACCGAGCTGTTTTATTGCGCTTATTTGTCAACAACGTGTGCCGATGTTATACGACACGGGGCTTTGTTTTATGATAGAGTTAAGAATAAGAAAAATTGTACAAGTATAAATTATAAAGGTGTGTCCAAACATTGAGCGGCAATCGTGCGCGCTGTGTTTGGACGACCGCGCGCGATCGCTTCTGTCTGCACAAACATTTTTAGGAAACATTCGCCATTAATTGTGTCTGGACGTATTCATATTGCCAACTGAAGCACGCGGCGTGTCGCGGATGTGCCGCGTAGTACTGCCGCGCAAACATTCGCCTCTTGCCGCTCAATGTTTGGACATACATTTAGAATTGCGACAATTAATTTTGATTTTAACCGCCGCTGTGGTCTAGTGGTTAGATCACCAATCTGTCTTATCTCATTAATACATTTTCTATTTAACAAAACTAAAAGTATAATATCCTTAACCTAACTAAAACTATAATCAAACGAATATATATGGACTGCATTTTTGTTTAAGTGGTCACAAATGCGAGCGAGAACCTTTTTCTCTTAGGACAATCTTAGAAGCTGCAGCCTAGAGTCTGGATCTGTGGTTGGTCATGGCAATAGGACTCACCCTTTATTCCAAGGGACTTATGACTGGTAAATTATGGTTAAATTATGGACTGGTATTAAACGAGTAATATTTGTATATATATATATATATATATATATTTATAAGTTGCAATATAGGGGTTTACGGGGGTGAAAAATCGATCTAGCTAGGTCTCATATCTGGAAAATTCATTTTCTCTAGCTTTAAAGCCTCGGGAGTGTGATACAACATTGACATACTTGGACGAAATGTTAATCTTTTTTCACCCGAGCAAAGCTCGGTCAACCGTCGGTACTTTTAATTTAAGTTAGCAAATGTGAGTAAAAAAGAAGGCTAAGTATTTTAGTTTGTCTTTCTCCTTTCAAGCTTTCAGGTTTCTCGTACTTTCTCTCCATTCGTACTGCTCCACATATTTAAAGAGCCCATAAACCTTTCTTCAAAGAAACATTGCTAGATAAAATACACATAGCTAAACAAATAAATAAAGCGCTCAGTCTAATCTGAATAAGTAACAACTTATTATCAGTTGCTTGTACTTCGTTTTCCTGTTCATTTCCTCTATGTTTCATCTCGTTCAGTTGTTCACCCCTCTACGGCTCTAATGTACCCGGCTTCAAATGCTCCTGTTGTTTATTTTATTTCTACAATCTGTTAAATTTAATAAATGGACGCAAATGTTTACGGAAAACTCGGTGGGCATCGTTTTGACTTTAGATAACTTTATGTTAATTCAACGTTATTCTATAATTAGTACACTAGTAACACTAACAGTACCAAATGCTTTCATTTTGACAGTTCAACAACATTCATAGCGTTATTTACATTGTTGAGCAGACAAATTTTTCGAACATATGAAGCAATAGATTAGCAATATCCTTCAAAATTAGTCATAGTGAACAGATGTCAGTGACGTCCGACAAATATAAAAAAAAAAAAGATTTAAAAAGATATTTTTTATAAAGGAATGTCCTTAAAAACGTCCGGTTGCACCATAACTCAAACGTAAAGCTAACTAAAGTTTAACGGAGCGTCAACTGCTGCCCCATTACAGTTATGACGTGCAGTTTTAATCAGTGCCAAGTTAACTGCCGCATTTGCATAACGATAACTTATTCCGAAACATTAAATATGTAGTTGCCTTAAATTTGTTGCCTATAAAAGTTACATGGGGCTTGGCAGTGTTTAAAAGATTTTTTAGGTAGCTAATGTTAATTTCAAATTGTAATTTTTTAGGCTTTTTGGTTTTGCAACAAATGCATAGCATCTCTTGATTAAGTTTAGTATGGTAACTGCTGAATCATCTTATATTACGTAATGAAGTGACAATATTTAAAAACTGGTTCATTGTAATGCAATTATTCAAGATAAATTTATAAAATACAGTAATGGTTAAAAAAAAGTGAAGATTCATTCTGCCTAGCTTTTTCCCAACTATGTTGGGATCGGTTTATAGTCTAACCGAATGCAGCTGAATACCAGTATTTTATATGGAGCGACTGCCTATCTGACCTCCGCAACCCAGTAACTGGATAATACAATACCCCTTGGTAAGACTGGTTGTCAGACTTTCGGGCTTCTGACGACCCGTAACAACTGTCAATGATCCACGAATGATAGCCAGGACCAACGGCTTAACGTGCTTTCCGAGGCACGGAGGAGTCTCGGTATGTAAAGATGGTCACCCATCCATGGATCAACCGCGGCAAGCGTAGCTTAACGTGATGAATCAACCAGCGTGGCTGTTATTATTTAGGCACGAGCTCCTCAAAAAAGATTGATCTACATATTTCAAAACATGTATGACTGCTAATAAAAGACGAGTTGCAAAAATTAAAAATACATTACTGCTAATTGATACATCTGACAGTTAATTAAACTTTAGCATCAAACGGTTGTGCAACACACCTATAATTTATTATCTTCGTCTATTTTTTTTTAACTTGATAATTACTAATTTATTGTTGTACCAATGTATTCTATTTTACATCCTTTAGTATCTATAATTTCTCGTGACATACTACGTGCCTTAGGTATAAGTATGAACTTGTAATTAATGCTTAAACTTGTAATAAATTACTAGCACATACACGTTAAGGGACATGCTTTAATATTCCCGTTAATGTAATAGAGAAAAATAGGTAATTATTGCATTGGTAACAACTACAGTACGTATAGCTCGATTTTTCTAACTGTGCGCTTGGAGCTGTCAAAGTCGTTAAGATAAAGATAAAATTAAAGATCATTTGTCATTATCCAAAACATGAGTATACACACACATGGCATGGAAGATGTTACAATTAAATTATATCACCGTCATGTTATGCCGTAACGGCGTACAAATATATGTCTAACTATTTTCTTAATGTCCCTCGGGTATCATCGGATTTCCTTTTTTTTTTTTTTTTTTTGAATTTTATGACCTGGTTACTGGACCTTTAGGTCAAATCTTATTTTATTTTCGAACACTGCACTATCACTTCGTTTTTAAATTGTTTTAATTGTATTTTTAATGTATTTATGTATCGGTTTGTAAGTATTTTTGTCTTTTAATAACTCTTCAAGTGGCGGCGGGCGGGATAAAGAATCGCACTTAATGTTCACATCACTAAGTTCACTAGCCAACACTAATCTGTCAAGTAAGAAGTTTTGACAGTCAAAAATAAGATGTTCCATTGTTCCTTCTTGGGATTCACAATGTGGGCATGTATTGCTTGTAATAATGCCAAGCCTAGCAAGGTGTGACGGAGCAGTATTATGGCCAAAGCGCAATCTATTTATCGTAGTGATAAAGTCTCGGCTGGCTTCCTTCAATCTATTGTACCAGGGTCTAACAGGTAATCTTTCTTGAATACTTCCATACCACTTTCCTTTGATGACTTGGTCTTTCTTCCACATTTCTAACCATAGCTTACATATATTTTCATTAATGCATTGCAGGAAGTCAGTCATAGGAATGTCCATTGCATTTCTAACATCAATAGCATTATTACCTTCATATGCGGTTTTATCAACTACTTCATTGCCAGAGATACCTCGGTGAGAAGGTACCCACAGGAATACGATTTTTATGTGCTTAAGATAATATTGATGAATTATTTCTTTGATGAAATACAGAATATAATTTGACTTAAACGAAACTGTAAGGTTAGTTAAGGCTTTTATCAAACTCAGTGAATCAGAAACAATCAAAAAGTATTTAAAATTGCTAATTTGGCGAATATGTATTAATGCCTGATAAACGGCATAGGCCTCCGCAGTGAATATAGTACATGTATTGTACAGAGTAAAGCTTTGATAGAATTTAGCTTGTGGATCATATATAGCAGCCCGTACATAATCACTTCCCTTACTGCCATCAGTGTAAATAACATAATAATTATTATTATCTGCCAAAAACTGTAACATATCTGAATTATTATTAATGGGATTTTGTAATTCTTTAATGGGATGTGAAATACACTGATAAGAGAAGGAGTAACATGGCCATTGGCACTGTTTTCTAATACCAGTAAAACTGTTTTCTGTTTCTAACAATATTTTGGACAATGTTGGGGATTTACCATTCAAGAGATCCTCTCCTGTTGTTAGAGGCCCAAGAGTTCTATTTACAGAAGGTACAATTTTGTTTATTATTTTCATGTTATTTGCAGCAATTAATTTAAGACAAAATCTCTCTGCTAGTAAAATGCGTCTCAAAATTAAGGGCATAGTTTTAGTCTCCACTTCCATGGCCCTTATGGGAGTAGAGCACATTGCACCAGAAATTGTTCTCAAAGCCCTGTTCTGCAATAGATCTAGTTTATTTACATGAGTACTATTTATATACACTAGTGAACTATAATCAAAATGACTTCTAACTATACTTTTATACAAAATTGATAATATTTTCGGGTCTGCTCCCCATGAGACACCTGCAAGACATTTAATTACATTTAAACCTTTTAGAGCATTCTTTGATATATATTTAATATGTTCCTCAAAGGTTAATTTCCTGTCTATTACTATGCCTAAAAATTTCTTTGAATTTACTGGATTTATAGATTCTCCATTATAAACTACTTTTGAATTTGTGTTCTCATTTCCAAATATCATAACACTGCTTTTGGAGGGATTAATTTTTAAATGTAGCACATCATTGTAATAGTGAAATAGTTGGGACAAGGCTCTGTTAATATTGTCAATTGCAATTTCTACATTATAATTACTACTGTACAAAACAATATCATCAGCAAATTGCAGAATATCTACATTATTATTAATAAATTTACAGATTTCACTTGTGTATATATTGTATAACAAAGGAGATAGTGTAGCACCCTGCATTGTACCCCTAGATGCACATTTTGGACCTTGCAATGTATTATTATGTCTTACATAGAGTGTTCTATTATTCAAAAAATTATATATCCATTTACATAGTTGGCCAGGCACACCTAACCTAGACATAACTTGTACAAGTATAGTCGGATCTAGGCTGTCAAAGGCACCTTGAACATCTAGAAATACACAAACAGTGTTCAACTTTCTATCCTTTGCATGTTTCAGGTCTGAAATTAAGGAAGTGAAGCTGTCTGCACAACTTCGCCCTCGACGAAATCCATATTGTACATGTGGAATGATGCCGTTAGATTCCATATACCAATCCAAACGATTTTTAATCATGTTTTCAAATAATTTACCTAGACATGAAGACAGTGATATTGGTCTATAAGAGCTGGCAAGCTCTGAGGGTTTATCTGGTTTGAGTATTGGAATGATACATTGTGTTTTCCACGATTGTGGAATACATTTACAATGCCAGAGTAAATTAAGGATATTAAGAAACATTTTTTGTGCAGATACATCTAAATTTTTAATAACACAATAGGGGAGATCATCTAAACCAGGTGTAGTGTCTTTCCGAGATAACAAACTCATTTTAAATTCAGACCATGTAAAAAAATCTAACAAAAATTTTGAATTTAGATTATCATTGTTTAATTCGAAAATATTGCCTAAATTATTAACATTATTTAGATTGCTGTTGTCGGATAATTTATCTAGAAATTGAGAAATAAACTCATCCTTATATGATTTATTGCCAGCTCTTATACCCTTAAACATTTTTAGAAGATTCCAAATCTTACTTATAGGAGTAGTTCTATTGAATGTGTTACATAAGTTATCCCAACCTATTCTTTTTTGTTCCGATATGGTTCTTTTTTTAAGTGCATCTTTTCTTTTATAATCTAAATAGTTCTCCATAATAGGTTCACTTCTATATAGTTTTAATGCGTTGTAAGAGGCAATTACACTTTTTTCACAAATGTCATTCCACCAAGGAGCTGGAGGTCTGCTTTTAAAATTATTTGGTTTACTAAGTTTAGGAATTGTCATATCTTTTAAAGTATCCAATCGAGAACAAAAATCATTATAGGTTGAAATAGGATCATGCAATTTTAGGACTAAATCATTGAATATTGTTTTAGAAATAGTTTTATATTTTTCCCAATCTGCTTTTTTATATATAAACCTATCAACAGGGGGATTAATATGATATTTATCTATTTGTAGTGAAATCTCTGTTATTGTTGGGTAGTGATAGCTACCCATGGCATCATCATGTACAGACCATTCGCATATTGATGCGAGGTTAGCACTAGTAAAGCTAACATCAATTGCAGACGGATTCCGTCTCGGGTTGTTAACAGTTGTAGAACTACCATCATTTAAAATACATAAATCCAAGTCATCAATTATATTAAATAAATCATGACCTCTGCTCTTAGTCGATAGACAACCAAATGCAATGTGGTGTGCATTAAAGTCACCACTGACAAATATGGGCTTTGGAAGATCATTAATAATATTACGTAATCTATTGATCCGTATATGTCCACTAGAAGGAGGACAGTATACACAAAGAATAGTCAAGCTACCATGTGTAGTAGATAAGGACAGAGCAACTGTTTGAATGTCTTCATAAAATCTAGTGTTTAAAACTTTGTACTTTAAATATGGCTTAATCAGTATTGCTACACCATTATGAGTATTTTTGGAATTTTTATTATAAATATTATATCCAGGTATTCTGAAACTATTGTCTTTAAACCATGTTTCGTTAAGTAAGCAAATGTCAATATTTTGGTTTTGTAAGAATTGAATCAATAAGGGTTTTTTACTATTAGCACTTTGAATGTTATATTGAGCAATACGTAGCTTAGACAATGTGTGACTTGGATCCATTACTTGAGATTTTTAAGTAATATTTCTTTAATACTATTTACGGTGGTAGGTGTATTATCTCCCTTATTACCCAGTTCCACCAATGTCTGTACTAGGGCCATTAGTACATCATTGTTGGCAACAATTTGGGCTTTGATGTCTACTTTAGGAGGGACATCTTTAGATTTATTTACACTATGTACAGTATTGTTTACAAATCCAGACTTATTTACAGATGTATGTACAGATTTATTTACAGACTTATTTACAGATGTATGTACAGCTTTATTTACAGAGTTATTTACAATGTCAGTTGGTTTCATTTTTGGAGGTAGTAGAGGTGGAAATTCAGTATTATCACTCATGTGTTGTTTCGTCAATGTAGTACTTGCATAAGTAATCTTATTTTTCTTTTCTAAAATTTTATTTAACTTAATTGGACATAATCTAGAAATTGCAAGATGAGGCCCGCTGCAATTGCAACAGCAGATCTCTGTTGGTCTATCACATTCTTTATATAAATGCTCACCTCCGCAAATGGAACATCTTTGTTTGCCATTGCATACCCTAGCAGAGTGGTTAAATTTAAAGCAACGGAAACATTGCTGTAATGGGGGAACATATTCAAAAACTCGGTATGAAAACAAATCATATTGTACATTGTCTGGAAGAATATTCGATAGAAAAGTAATGCTAACTGTTTGTAGTGGTACTCGCTCCTGTCCTATCTTCTTAGTGAATCTTCTTATAGCTATTATTTCATAAATTGATGATAGTTTGGTGTATAGTTCTTTGTTCGAAATGTTTGCTGGTACAAATCTAATTATACCTGTTTTTTCTATTTGCGCAGCCGGAATAAATGCTTTCAAGCCATGCTTGTTAAGAAAAGCGCTGTTATTAATAAAATTATTGGCCGTATTATACTGTTTAAATATTACTGCTATTTTATTTGCGTTTATTCGTTGTATAGCCGTCACCCCTTTTATTTCGCTGGAAAATATGTGATTGAGATAGACAGGGCTCTTATTGCCTATTCTATCCTTATTGTTGGAA
Source organism: Omphaloscelis lunosa (assembly GCA_916610215.1). Lineage (NCBI taxonomy): Eukaryota > Metazoa > Arthropoda > Insecta > Lepidoptera > Noctuidae > Omphaloscelis > Omphaloscelis lunosa. Next base: position 5,606,559 of record OU744265.1, on the reverse strand, counting down.
GCTTCAATGAATACTTTAAAGTCCACATAAGTGGCATTTTCTGGATATAGTCTTTTATAGTCTGGTTTCATGTAAGGTGGATAGTCAGAATGCTCACCGCCGCCGCCATCACTGCTGTCCATTCCAGTCCCTCCGCCTCCGGCCTCAGGCCGAGGACGTTTATGTGAGGTGGGCGGGTTATCCCCGCCCCCCTCATTTCCCACCATTTTTCAGTTTTGCGCACCTAGCACTATTGTTTTAATTAACTTTTAAACAAGAAACTAGCGAATATTTAACAAAAATAAAATTTTTAAAAATATCCGAAACGCTCTTTTTTAAAGTTCCCGCCAGAAATCCATCGGATTTCCGAATACAAACGAATGCTAATTTCCATGTCCATCAATTATTAGATTTATCGTGTATAATAATTTGAATTCAGAACTAAGTACTTTATTGTTGTTTTTTTTTTATTTCCGTGTGAACTATATGGAGCTGTAAAACTATTTTCCTATCCGTCGTGCCTGCCACTTTAGCGGCTTTACTCCCATTTTTTAAATAAATTACATTAAGTTAAAAGAGTATTATCAACTCTATACACTTCCAAATTGATTGAGAGCGTCCGGTCTGCTCCAAGTGCAAAGGGCAACTGATAGAACACAGAGTGATAGAAATCCGACGACTGACGAAAGACGGGGTTTGCCGAGGGACATTAAGAACATAATTGTACTGTAAGTAGATAGGTTATTACATTTAATCAAATAATTATTAATTTGTTCATTATTCAAATTATTAACAGTTCAAATTAGAGTTTAAAAATTAAAATGTACTACAGAATAGTATCAACAACTCATAATATATAATAAAATTTGTCAATTAAATGTCAAAGTAATTAGGAATAGACAATTACAAGAATTAGATTAATTTATCATTCAGAAATTCGTCAGTGCTATAGAAGGCTTTCTTTAAAACGTTTTTTAACCTACTTCTTAATGTTTCCGTTGTATACTCCCTCCAATATTTTGGCAACGTATTATAAAGAATTGGCGCCCTACAGGTAGGTTGCTCGTACTGAATTCACCCGCCCGGTTACCTCCTCAGTACCCCGCAGTACACAAGTCATTTCGTCTCCACGGTTCTGTCATATTATTCGTTAAGTTGTTACAGTTATTATTAAAACCACATACACTGTAATATTTTGACGTTGACAGGTGCATAGTTAGAAAAATCGGGATAAAGTAAATGAATTCCGGTTCTGACACATTTCGTGAGCGTTTCAGAAATTAGGGAAAGTCAATCAGGAACGTATACTGAATGTTTCGTCAGCGTAGACTTATTAAATAATTGTCCTCCAGACAGAATTTCTGCCATGGCGACCAATCTTAGCGGAGACCAGCCTTCGGTGCAGCAGATATTATAGTATACGCAGACACAGGTGCACTCTCTCTTCCCTCATTCGCATAGTCCGATGAGACGGCAATCTGACGCGACCGGAGAGATATCAGGCTGAATAGATTTGGATGAAATTTGGCACACAAATAGTTTATAACCTGGATTAACACATAGGGTACTTTTTATCCAGGTAGTACGTTCCCGTGGGATAATTTCCGACTTCCACGCGATCGAAGCCGGCGGCAAAAGCTATTGTTAATAATAATTGTTGATTAACAAATGTGGGTACATTCACTCTCTACAGACTCTTTCACATATGTTCTTCGGACTCTTTCACATATGTACCCTAAACAAAACCTAATATACTAAGTTATGAGAATTTTAATGATAGAATAAACGAAGATGTCTGTGCTAATATTCACTGTGTGACAGACACACGCGTAGACAGGCGCGAGGAGACTGTGCGAGGCGGTTCTGGTAGAACAATAAGCCTGTGTCCAAACAATTTTTTTTGTCCGAAAGGTAGATTAATAAAAAATATTGGACACGTATTTTTTCTTTTTTGATATAATCAAAAGATTACGGCGATACATTGAGTTAAAATGTGGCATGACGTCACGCCTTGCTAGATTTTATACTGAGTTGTGACGTAGCGATCCACCACTCCCCAAATTTAATGCCTGTTTTCTAAGTTATTTTTGATTAATATGATAAAGCAAAAAATACGTGTCTAATATTTTTTCATTATCTGAAAGTCGGACTAAATAGAATTTCATTTTTTTTACTACAATAACCGTATTTCCAAAAAATTATCATAAACATTCTTAATGCGAACTCTCCGTCAATAATTCTACCAACGCGACGCAGCATTCACTGTTCCGGCCGACTCTTGATGAATTATATACGAACATAAGAAATATTCTCAAAAAGATGAATAAATCCAGCACTTTATAATAATATAGTTATCCAGTATTTAGATAATATCAGTCGGGTGAATTGTAGTAATGGCGGCGTGCTTAGGGTTATGACATTTATTCATAGAGGCTCGTACCGACCCATGATTCATGGAGGCTGTTAAGGGAAAGATTGTTTTCTGTTGGTACAGAATAATATTTGAAATAATTATGGTGTTTTCGGATTTTATCAAGATCATGGTAACAGATAAGTGTGTTTATAAAAGTAAGCAAGGATTTTATGTTAATTTATTTTTTATTAATTACGTGCTGGCACTCCGGGAGTGCCGACAGAAGTGAAAACTCGAACAAGATCGCCTTGGTGGGAAAAATACTTGCATAGAACATTGATCCGTAACTTAATATAAATAAAGAGCACAATCGCGTTTACAAAGCCTTTAGAGTAAAAATACTTGCATAGAACATTGATCCGCAACAAAATATAAATAAAGAGCCTAATCGCGTTTACAAAATCTTTAAAGTAAAATACTTGCATAGAACATTGATCCGAAACTTAATATAAATAAAGAGTACAATCGCGTTTACAAAACCTTTAAAGTAAAAATACTTGCATAGAACATTGATCCGTAACGTAATATAAATAAAGAGCACAATCGCGTTTACATAACCTTTAAAGTAAAAATACTTGCATAGAAAATTGATCCGTAACGTCATATAAATAAAGAGCACAATCGCATTTACAAAAATGAGGTGTCGTCATGGTGTCGCGAAATCGATGGTTTAGTCCCATCTCAAAAATGCCCAACGCGCCTAAAGAAGTTTTCACTTCAAAAATAAACGATATAAAAGGAATACGCAAGTGCAGCTTCAAGGTATTTCAGTCCATTTTGGACTTCGTGGTCGAATCCCGGGATCTCAGGATCACGTATCAAAAATCCTGAAATGTATTCTTGTTGTCTATAATGATTGATGATACCAAGTACCACGCCATTAATAATTATTGTTAAATTATTTAAATGATTCCATTCTGATTGCCTTGTCTGTATGAGAAGGGCTTTGCTCTGCAGTAACAGCAACAGGCTGGTATTATCATAATACGCTGGCACTTCATTTGGCGTATTTGTCAGAATATTCGCGTCACTTAGGTAATACCCCTAAGAAATCCCAGGCCATAATTATCGGCGGCAGGTATATGCGGACTAGGCTCGATATTGCGTCGCTGTCTCCACTCTGTCTGAATGGTGTTCAGATTGAATACGCAAATGCGGTTAAAAACCTGGGGGTGATCATGGACTCTCACTTATCGTGGACTGCCCATGTTGCTCAAGTCAGTCGCAAAGTGCACTACACGTTCCATTCGTTGAAGTGCCTCCAGAGCTTCTTGCCTTTGAAGACCAAAATCTCCCTTGCTCAAACTCTCATACAGCCCATCATAGACTACGCTGATGCCTGTTATTTGGATGCCACCGAGGAGCTTTTAAATAAACTTGAGCGTTTGCAAAATATCTGTATTTGTTTTGTTTTTAACCTTAAAAAGTATGATCACGTTTCTAATTTTCGCAAGATACTCAAGTGGCTCCCTATTCGACTTCGCAGGAACTCTCGGATATTGTGTCTGCTATTCAACATCCTTCACAACCCTAAAACCCCTTCCTATCTGCGGGAACACTTTTCCTACGCCCGTCCTTTTGATGCACCTTGCAGGTCGCATCTTAAAAACCTCCTTAAATCCCCCCCCCCATTCAACCGACTTCTTTTCCTACTCCTTCACTGTGCACGCGGTTCGGTTGTGGAATTCACTTCCGCCTGACATTAGGGACTGTCGTACTGTTGAAGTATTTAAACGAAGAGTGAAAGAACACTATCTTTCCACTTCGTCATAGTTGCATAGTTATCTTAAATAACATTTTAATTATATATATTGTAGTGATATTTATTTTAGAAGTATGTATGTAAGTATATTCTTGTATTGTAAGTAGTTTGTATAAATAGTAAATTGTAATTTTTTTTTTCTTCTTTGGTTTATGTTTTTGTTTTATCTTCTACGGTTACACACGTTGTCTACATCTCATTTTTTATAATTTCCTGTCGCAGGTATGCTGGAAGAGATTTCTTTAGAAATAAGCATTGCCTTTGTACGTATTTTTCTGTTCCTTTCTTCTTGTCTGTTTATATGTGTGTGCATAAATGGTTAAATAAATAAAAATAAATAAAAATACAAAATCTACCTTATTCAAACTTATATATATTTGGGCAAATACGTAAAGTGTAGTGCAAGAATTATACGATGTAGAACCATCATCTACGCCTACTTAATTTAATCCTACCATTTAATTCACAAATATTAAGGACCACACTTTCCACATTATAATTTATTCGCCCATAACCTCAGTGGTAATTATTAAATTATTACATACTATTAATAAAATACGCATAATAGTTGTATATTATTAAAAACAGTTTGTGAAACATAATACGCGACATTAATTTCTATTAAAACGATGGCCAATTAAAGGTTAAACTGCCGTAGGTTCGTAAAATGAGGATATTTTCGGTTTATAGGATAATAACAAAAATAATCGTTCGTATTGCTATTATAGCTGCAATTTGGCTACTAAACATCAACGTTATTAAGTAAAACGAGTTAACGAGTTATCTACTTGAAATGACTAAGTATTAAAGAAGCATAAGATTTGTATTATAGTATTATTAAGTAAAGAAAAGAAAAGAAAGAAAGATAATATTTATTATTAGCGGGAAACATGACGCTAAAAAGAACACGATCACAAAGAAGAACAAATTGAGGGTAAATATGCGTCACATCCAAGCAAAACGGCCATCGCTCAGCATCAGTAGGTATACCCATACATATTCTAATTTAAAATTGCCCGGCCCTCGAGTGCTTGTTGCATGTTACACAAATGAAATGCTTGTATAAAAATTTTAATTGAGGGGCGTGCAATGGTATACTTGACGACCGGTGCTCGGTCTGCGCTCGGTGCTTGGTGTGGCAACACGCTGTGTTCGAGTTCGCGACAAGTCAATCGTCATCCTGAGGATGCCTCGTTGAGAGGTGAAACACGTGTCGATTTGTTTCAGGGTCTTTTTAAGACTCTTTAGAAATAGCTAAGCGGAACAGGTTACTAAATATATCCACATCATCATTTTTTAGTTGACGACCTCTAAACGCTTTAGTCCTGAGTGGAAATGATTAACCATCATTCATATTTTGAAAATTTCTTCACACCACTGCAAACTAATGTTCTTTTTACAGCCTGTATTAAGATTTAATAAATAAAATTCTCTCACTAGCTCTTCCCCTTAACCCAGTGGGTGTAAGGTCAGCATGTGAACACGAACGCAATGGGAACTTCAAACTGATACTATTTGTGTCAGAGTTCATTCTATTGAACAGGTGGTACTAACGGTTGTACAGGATAGGTGGGTAGGCAGGGTTACCAGATTTCTGTGAACCTTAAAGGTCTGTCTTGGCGTTACGCCTAAAAAGTAACTAAGTAGGTTAACCTATAGGAGGTTAACCAAAAACTTTCGTCAAAAAAACAAAAAGCATGGTCGATTCTGTTGTAAATTTTTTACCGATTAGGTTTTATTGATTCGATTTGATATCTTTTACTGTTATAAGGAAAGAAAACAGTATTAAGCAATCGTAAATAAATAAAGCTAAATTAGAACTCTTTGAACGAAATTACATTAGCTTAATCTATAATGTTGCCACTGCTGGGATACAGGCGGCACAGGTCTCTGAGGTCTCGTCTCTTTGAGAAGGGAGTGGGCTGTAATCTACCACGTGGGCCCAGTGCGGGTTAGTAGATGTCACATATTTTCGACTCTTTGGTTCTAGGACATGCCGGTTGCCTCACGATTTATTCCTTCACCGTTTTGAGAGCAGTGGTGATGAAAATAATTTACACAAAGTAAAGCGCCTGTCTGGGTTCGAACCCACGACCTACAACTCGTAAGTTGGGGCCGTTACCACTGGGCCATCACTGCTCCACTAATGACTAAATGACATTTTGATTCCATTATGTATTTCATTCGTGGCACAAAAAATTGCAAATGACGAGTTTATCACTAATGTAAGTACTTCTAAGTCTAATTTATGAAAGAAAGAAGTTAAGAACAGTCACCCATAATCTTTTCGAACTTAATTTCAAACAAGTAGATCCACAAAATGGTGGCGCCATCAGCATTAACATACATCCCCTCGACACGCAATAAAACAATAATTAAATCCCACCGGCAGAGGGCGCTGGAAAAAATCCAATTTGCTTTTACTGCTGTCCCTTAGTCAATTGTAATGCGAGCTTTATATTGAGGTCTAATTTCATTGAGCTGATGTGTTTTGTGGTGTCAACGTTCCTTTGATTAGTAGTGGATTTGACGGGGCTGTCATTCATGTATTTTAAGAGGTTTTGCACAAATAAATAAATAATTATTTTTGTCAGGCATCAAGGCCCATAAGGGTGTTATTCACCTTACTTAAAAACTATATTTTTAACATGCAGAAACACTAATAAGAAAGAAAAAGAAAATCATAATCACAAGAAGGTTTAACAAGCTTTGTTGCCAACATGTAGCTTAGTGAACCTCCCCATTGTAGACTAACAAATACTTACGCAGAAATTATACTACATTCAAATAATTTGGCATGATGTGTAGATCGATATCCAAAATCTATTACATCAAACTAATTAATATAATTAAAGGAATTGACATAGCCACTCTAATTTAGGTGCATATATCAAAGTTCAAGGGTAAACGAAAGGGGGTATCGTATTACCCAGTAACTGGGTTGTAGAGGTCAGTCGCTCCATGTAACATACTGGTATTCAGCTGCATCCGGTCAGACTGTAAGCCGAGCTCAACATAGTTGGTAAAAGGCTAGGCAGATGATGGTCAAAGTTAGGGGTGTCGATATTAGACTGGATTTATATCTAGTTTACGTCAAAGTTTTTATTTATTTAATTTACTTATCAAATCAAAAATCAAGTAACACGTTTAGCATTATGTCGCCTGTTGCACTATCTATTGACTTGCGTGAGATGTATCAAAACGAACCTAAAATCCTATTGCAGTCAGAAATCGAAACGTATCGAAAATCCGAAATAGACAAATCGTTTAAGTAAGTTCTCCGGATCTGCTCCTGCACGCGTAGCATGACCACCGTAGAAACGGGTTTTGTCTACGGAAGAATAGACAAAATGACAGATAAACAATCACCATCTGTCAGTTTGTCTATTCTTCCGTCAACAAAAACCGTTTCCACGGTAGTCATGCTACGCGTACTGAAATCGATCTCAAAATGTGAAATCAGATTTTTAACAGTTTCCGTAAAAAACCACAGAAGTCCTTGCCTATCTATATTGAGTGTATTATTTAAAAAAACAATGTTTTTACGCAAGTCACAAACGTCTCAAAACTAAACACCCGACATAATTCTCAAAACATTCCCAAAACTGTGAACAAGAAACTGCACCAAAACTCAAGAAAGTGGGAAGTTGTTAACTCAAGGCTCGTTGACGCTCATTTAACGTCATTAAAACGCCCGAGTACCGTCATTAAGACGCTCGTAAACCGCTCTAGGGGTTACCGGAGTCACTCGCTAGGGATTTTTCGCGTTTGTTCCAAGCCTTAAGTTCGTTGTGAGGATTAGTTAGATATTTTCGTTCTTGAGTGCACTTTGTTATGAGTTATAGTTTAAGAGGTGTGCAGGTACTTATGTCGTGTGGTGCAAGGGGTATTAAATTAAGAAGATATAAAATGTTTATTCATTTAACCATTTATGTACACACATATACAGGGTCATACTAAATTACCTAGTGAAACTCCGCAGATCTAATGAGTATAACATGATAAAACAAAAAAGAAATTAATTTGATTTTTTTTTTTTTGGTTATTGTTACTTAAAAAAATCCTTTCAATGTTTATTTTATCGTGTTTAGATATCGATACCATCAAGTCTGATGAGTTTTGCTAACTTATTTAATTTGACCCTGTATAAACAAACATAAGAAAAATACATACAAAAATGATACTTATTTCTATGGTGTATGTATAGATATTGCACAGCAGTTTGCATGATAAGTTTTTCTTTGAGGTACGGAAGCCTAAAAATTAAAAAATAAATAAAGTAAAATAGGCTGAGATTAACAAGCACCCCAATTGCGTAATAGGTACATTTTTCTATCACAAACCGAAGGATTCTGAAGAAAATTTGTAAACCATTGCTCCATACGTACTTATGTTTGAAAAATTCACCTGCTCAAAAACGTAAAAAACGCAATAACTTATTAAAAATTACAATTTATGTATTTAAAACCAACTTAATGGTTAAAAACCAACTAATATTTACAGTTTGCACTACACAAACAAGTTATAAAAAAAACCGGCCAAGTGCATGTCGGACTAGGCACAATGAAGGGTTCCGTAGTTGGGATGAATTTATCCCAAATACAAACTTAGTAGTTGAAATACATCTTCTCCCATACATTCCAACTGCAAAAATAAGTTTGTACGCACAATATATCAATATTGTGCGTACAAACTTATCAAGATCTATCAAGATATTACTAGTATATTATCTGTGACCATGTTATTTTAAGACCATAGACTTCTCATAGGTTTTCCTGTAATCTATGAGTGAAGAACCATACTCTGTATTTTTTTTTTCAAAATTTTAGGCTCAGTAGTTTCGGAGATAAAGGGTGGGAATGGTCAATCACCTATTTTCTTAAATATTTTTAAATGTATTTATTTTAAAATCATAAAAAAACATATATTTGAGATCCTCGTAACAAGCCCTTTCATTTGATATATCACAGGATACAGTTTGAAAATCTTTTTTAAAATTTTGTTATTTGCCAACCAAAAGTGACCTCTATATTCAAAATTCATTCATTTACGTTACACGTTCGTGTTTGGGTCACAGAAATACATATGTGTACCAAATTTCAATTGGTCTATAAGATTCGGAGCAAAATGGCTGTGGCAGACATACCGACAGACAGACACACGAGTGATCCGATAAGGGTTCCGTTTTTCCTTTTGAGGTACGGAACCCTAAAAAGTAGTAGTCGTGGTAGTTATTTTTAAATGATAAAAATAAAAAATATTTAGTCCGCTAAACTATTGCAGAACTTTTTTTTTCGTAAAACTATTTATCCATCCTGCAAAGTAAGGAAGAAAACTACCGTGAGAGTGTAATTTATCTTTGGCTTTAAATCTGTGTTCACTTTAATCATACATCTTTGCTTACGTGCAGAGTTTTACAAAGTACCTAGTAATATCGTCACAAACGTTGCGATGCCAAGTTTATCTTGACATGCGGCGATTTATAGAACTAAACTGTTTAATGTAGGCAATTTGGCATCCAAATTCATGGGCTGCCATCATCTTCGAAGTTGGCATTCAATTTATTAACATTCTGCGAATCCTAGTAGGTATTGGAGGTTGCTAAAGTTGAATGTTGCTAAAGTTGATTTTAGTCGCTTTAAGGCTCGTGCAAACTGGCGCGATATCGCGGGCGCTAGAGGCAACGCGATCCTTCTAGCGCCCGCGATATCGCGCTGGTCTGCACGAGCCTTAATTCTATGTTAATTTCACTCTGCCATGGCCTTTGCCGTAATGGCAATCATGAAGAAAAACTTAGTGAAAAAAAGTAGGTAGCTGATACTCACTAAAATTTCCTGGTTTGATAACAAAAGTATAAAAAAAAATCTAAAGGCAAATTTCATGATATAAAACGCATGAATGTCAATCGGGAAAAACTCCGGAAAAACTCAATCAAAAAGTACCGATACAATAACTATAAATGTCTCGCTCACTTCGTTTGACGGAGGGGCTTCATGAACGCGTACGAATACAATACAATGCAACGGATGACAAAGACATACAAAATAATAGAAAACCGTCTTTTCCTAAAAGGTATTTTCCTATCAGTTCAATACTCCTCATGACAATGCAATCGGTCCATTATGAAGAATCTGATTCCTTAATATGAGATAGCTCTTCTACTCTGATTACACACTCGATAATCACCTTTAAGTCGTGAGAAATAAAGTCGATAAATTAACAAACATGTATGCGGAAATGAAGTGCAAGTGAATTTGAACTTTTTGGTAGAAGTTTTGGGTTGATTTTCGTGTGTATGGAAAGGAATGCCTTGAGGAGTCAGTGTGAGACACGTTGTTTAGCAAAATGTGCATTGGTATAGAAAACGGATATAGCAAAAAGGTCGTATTATCCGATATTATGCCGGGGCGCGATTGTTCGCGCGATTTCGTGCGAAAAAACTTCGCGTTAGTCCTCTCGATTTATCGTAAGAAGTTCGATTTAATTGATCGATTATAGAATCGAGATGTCGCGATCGGTCTGCTTGGATTTTTGCATCGGAGAGTGCTGGAGTGTAGGGCTGGTGATCGTGGGAACATAATGTTATAAATATGGAGGAGGATTTGATTAGGATGAAGTTAGGGTTAAGCCATCTGTGGATGAGATTTTGGAATGAAGTGCTTTTTTATGTTTTTATTATTTTTCCGCATCCGATTGGCAGTATATGTATAGCATGAGGTTTTGTTTTTAAAGTGAAAACTTCTTAGGCGCGTTGGGCATTTTTGAGATGAAAAAAAAAAAAAAAAAATTGGACGCACGGCACCGTTACCGACACCTCATTTTTGTAAACGCGATTGTGCTCTTTATTTATATTACGTTACGGATCAATGTTCTATGCAAGTATTTTCTTGTTCAAGTTTTCACTTCTGTCGGCACTTCCGGAGTGCCATTGTTTTTTTTTAAACCTCTTCTATATTTTCCGAAAAGTTTCTGTTTTTCTCTATAAAAAGAGTAAAAATGTTTCTTCAATGATGATTTTACCTCAGGTATAGGTAACCGAAATTATATATTCTTTATTGAGATGAGATGGGTAGTTATCTGATCTCATTTAAGAAATATGAAACTTCTTGCAGTTCAGCCGTTGAGAGAATGCGTGCTTGACATCTGTCAGATCAGATCAGATCAGATCGATCAATATATCTAAGCTATGAAACAGCAAAATAAACAATCAATCTGCCTAGCTTTTTCCCAACTATATTGGGGTCGGCTTCCAGTCTAACCGGATGCAGCTGAATACCAGTATTTTACATGGAGCGACTGCTGACCTCCACAACCCAGTAACTGGGTAATACCCATACCCCTTGGTAAGACTGATTTTCAGATTTTTGGGCTTCTGACGACCCGTACCGACTGTCAAAGATCCACGAATGACAGCCGAGACCACCGGCTTAACGTGCTTTCCGAGGTACGGAGGAGTCTCATTATGTAAAGATGGTCACCCATCCACGGACCAACCCCGGCAAGCGTAGCTTATTCTGATAGATCGACCCGTGCGGCAAAATAAACAAATGATAAAAATCATTTATCATTTGCTGGACAACCCTACAAACCGTCCGGTTGAGATCATTAGCAGAAAACTTAACGCCCTGTATAAACCGTCATTGATTTGAACACATTTTGTTTTATATCACATTACGGTCTTATGACCACTTCAGGTATAAATCAGCACTTTAAATATAAAATTATGATGCTCACAGTTGTTTATGAAGCTCTAAGGGGTAAGCAGAGAGCAGAGTTATGGTGCAATAGTGAATAAGATGGTCATAACTTTGATCGGTGATAAAATATTTTTATAATGTCATTTTACGGGTAGGTTTTGTTTGTTGAAGAATGATGGGCGTTGAGATAGTTGATTTGTTGGTGGAAACTGGACATAGACACATAGAGATAACTTATTAGTTAGCCTTTTTCCAGTTTCCAATCTACTATTCAAATTTTAGTTTTACTAACTAATGTGAGAATTTAAGATGGTCATGTGACCTAAATAGAGAGTCGGTTTTCAGGGTTCCGTACCCAAAGGGTACCACCGGGGTCCTATTACTAAGACTTCGCTGTCCGTCTGTCTGTCACAGGGCTGTATCTTTAGCACTGTAATAAGTAGACATTTGAAATTTTCACAATGTGTACTCCTATGGACGCTAGAACAACAAATAATGTTTTTTTTCGGCGTTTCTTTAATTAAAGTAATAATTAATAAAAACAAATATGTTGTGTTAAATATTGCACGGTGGTACGGAATCCTTCGTGTGCGAGTCCAACTCGCATTTGATCGCTTTTTTTTAGCGATTTCGTAGTTGTCTGATTCTATGATTTTTGCTTATTTTAAACGTTCTTAAGTTCTATAGAACCAGACTGTCCCAGAAAAAGCATTACCGGTGGGAAGCTACATAGGTAATTATGCCAAATTCTCATCGTATTTGCTTTTAAATACATAATATCTAAGTCATTTTAAGTGTTTTCTGTTAAAACAAGACTCGATGAAATTGACAACATACGACAAGAGACGGTGTCACACGATCTCTGAAAACCATGTCCAGCCATAAAATTTCAACATACCCACAGAAATATATAAAACAAAACTATGGCATGGCTGCCCCTTCCTATTTATTATTTATCAATTGTATAAATTATTGAATACTTATCCTTTGGCCCCCGCAATGGATGAGGGGTCACTTTTACGAGCGAGGCCATGGTATGGCTATTTATCGTGGCTCACTGTTTTATGGTAGTGGATCATAGTGGCTATCTTTGAGGGTAGTTTAATAAATGATAAGATTTTTTCAGGCGTTCTCAACATGCACTATATTCCGGCCACCGATAGAACAAGGTTCCGACACCTGTCAGTTGGAAAAGATTAGGAACTAATAAAGTTAAATTCGTAAAACAAGTATTCTTTTGTACTCAGCAAGAACGCATTCTCTCATCGGCCGGACTGTAGTTCGCAGTATTCTGTGATAATTTACAGTCAAAATTCATCTTTACCAAGTACCAACTCGCAGTAATAACTCAGTTATTTAGACCAGGACAAATTGACACAATAATAGATAAAATCACAAAATTTGGTTCAAGTCCTTTTACATGGATCTGACCCTGTCGATAACACTTTGAAGGATATTGCTAATCCATTGCTTCATATGTTCGAAAAATTTGTCTGCTCAACAACGTAAATAATGCAATGAATGTTGTTGAACTGTCAAAATGAAAGCCATTGGTACCAGAGCGGGAATCATTATTAAACTTCATAACAGTACAGCTCTTGGTGAAGCAGAGTTGTTTAAATTGTAGATTTTTCACTACATTGTAAGGTTTTCCATTACAAATTGTGTGATTTATGTTAACACGGACTTGTAAAATTTACAAATTGTAACCTGTAAATTTTAATTGTTAAGTTTCGTGGTATAGGGTTCAGGTTGTTATCCAAAATCTCCTGTGGTCAATTCAGTGATCAAGCGTGGTGATCTTGATAAACTATAAAACTTAGAAAATCATTCAGGAAATGTTCGAGATTTCTCGTTCGTTTTCAATATGAACCTGGTAGACAAACAATGGTAAACAGTAAACCGGACCTAAACAAGTATATTTAACCATTTTCGTTCCAGTTTCCATAAGGAATTGAATAAAACCCTCAAACGAGGTCTAGGATGCCCCTTAGGAGTAGGCAGCATGCCTCCTAATCCTTAAAACAGTAAATTCCTAGTCAATTGCTTTCCTATGTTTGGTGCAAGTTTAAAACTGATAGCGATTTGAAACGAGCGATGGACAGGAAGAATGGTGTAGTGATTTGCTCTCATCATCATCAAATTTATTATGGTTTAGCAAAGCTTGTCTTCTAGGAACTCGTGCCTAAATAATAACAGCTGCACGGTTCGATCTATCAGATTAAGCTGGTCCGTGGATGGATGACCATCCGAGACTCCTCCGTTCCTCAGAAAGCATGATAAGACGTTGTTCCCGGCTGTCATTCGTGGATCTTTGACATTTATCACGGGTCGTCAGAAGCCCGAAAGTCTGACAACCAGTCTTACCAACGTCTGAACAACTTACTGGATTGTAATGTGAAATACTGGTATTCAGCTGCAACCAGTTAGACTGGAAACCGACCCCAACATAGTTGGGAAAAGGCTAGGCAGATTGACAGCATGTGTCTTCTCCTTCCATATTTCTCTGTTACTCGTCAGCTCAGTAGCCATCCCCTTTCTAGCCATATCATCTTTCATACAGTCCATCCATAGATTCACCTAGCATGCAGAAATGATTGGTAGGGCTCATTATCTTCGGGCTGTGACCCGTGTGATGTTTTCGACCCGTAAACAATTTTCATCGAAATCGTTAGAACTGTTTTCGAGAACGTGATTACAAATAAACATATATTTATACAAATATTGCTCATTTAATAGTATAGTTTAGGATAGGATGAAAAGGTTTAACGAACTAAGAATTAGGTTCTGGTGTAAAATTGTAACCCTAATTCGGCTTTCTATTACTTCTTTATCGTTTAACTTGTACCAAACAATGCCCTCGATTGTCTTAACCCAAAATCGAGTCATCTAAAAATGCATCAGATAGTCGGAGAGCCCGACTGTTATGTCTCATAAACTGTCCCCGGGTAATTCCAATAGCCGTTTGCGTGGCCACTGGCTATCCGGGCTATTAAATGGTAATATCATGTCAATGGAAATAGGTTTCGATTGTTGCTGCCCACTTACTGGGCTTTTGTAAAGTTGTTGGATTATGTTGATGGTTCGTTGTCTGTCTCTTTGACTATTATGGTGGGGGTCTAGTTTTTACGTGGTGGCGATGGCTTGTAGATAAAGAAGGTTAGTGGAGTCGTTATGGGGTAAGTAGAAATGGTTATTACTTCATAGGGTCTCATTTAAAAGTCATGAATGTTATTTATGTTTTGCTATCATAACAATACAAAATTATAACATAACATTACGCCTGTAATTTCCGAAGGGTTAGGCAGAGGTGTACCTATAGTATGCCCACATTTTGCTGGTTATGTTTCGAGTCCCATGTAATAGGGAGCCTATTGCCATTAACCGGGCACAAAGCCAGACGCCGGCTGCTACTGAGAAATTCCTGATGAAAAAACTCAATAACACTTTGCCCGGCCTGGGAATCGAACCCAGGATCTCATGCTCAGCAGTAACGCTTGTGACCACTAGACCTACGAGGCAGTCCAAGTGCTAAATTATAATAATTAATATTTAACAATTACTAACAAAAAACTACTAAGTAGTTTTTTATGTTAGCCTACACTGCCCACTGTTAAACAAAGGCCTCCCCCAAATCCTTCCATGCATCTTTTTTCATTGCCACCTCTATCCAACCCTTGTGGTACGCATCTAGGTCGTCTCTCCACCTCTTCCTGGGCCGGCCTCGGCGCCGCCGTCCATCCTCAGGCACCCACCGTGTGGAAACTGTTCCCAACGGACACGATGCATGCAGCTGACATGACCCGCCTAATCCCATTTTAGCTTGGCAGCCTTTTTGTCTAAGATCCCCGTTTTGGAGCGTAGCGTGGTGTTGTGTATTCTGTCAGTTCGTTTTACACCCAGAATGCTGCGCTCCATTGCTCTTTAGCAAACCCCGAGGCGGAACTTTTGCGGCTCGGTGAGCGACCAGGTCTGAGCACCGTAGATTAGGACAGGCAGAATACACATATCGATTAGTTTTCGCGTCAGGGAGATCGGTAGATCGCCCTTCATTAGTAAGTACTAAGTACTAATACTTAACAATTATTGAATGTAAAACTAACGAAAACTAAAATAGGGATGTATTAGTATTCTTAATTTAGTTTTGTTGGTTACTTAAATTAAAACAATGGGCATGGCAGCCATCCCGTCATCCCATCACTCATTTATTTTACAATACTACATGGGCGGTAATCAATTTGCCTCACTTTTTCCCAACTATGTTGGGGTGGTCTTCCAGGAGTCCGGATGCAGGTGAATACCAGTATTTTGATATGGAATGACTGCCTATCTAAATTCCACAGCCCAGTAACGGGGTAATATTCTACCCCTTAGTAAGACTGGTTGTCAGACTTTCGGGCTTCTGACGACACGTAACGACTGTCAAAGATTCACGAATGATAGCCGGGACCAACGGCTTAACGTGCTTTCCGAGGCACGGAGGAGTCTCGGTATGTAAAGATCCACGGACCAACCCCGGCAAGTGTAGCTTAACCTGATGGATTGATCCGTGCGGCTGTTATTACTTAGACACGAGCTCCTCTCATGGGCGGTAATATAGGTCATTATTGTATCATTAGTATCACTTGCACTTATTTTACGTCTTTATTAATAATTGCTATAACGAAGTTCAATAAACATAATTGGTTTTTTTCTCGCATAAGCATTTCATTATTGTTTTTGAGATCAATTGAATTTCTTATACCTGCTGAGATCACTTCTTAAAACATTACCAAATGTGACGATTATGATCTCCTTTCTTGTTTTCAGTGTGGTTATCACTAACCTGGTATCCGAGTTTTTATGACGCCCATGGGCCTCTGACTTGGCTTCACATGCCGTCGAGAAATATCTCTCAGGCATGCATTATGATTATTACCGTATAACTATTGTCGGCTATTACTTCACCCTTATTAAGTTTGATGTCTGACTATGACATGATATACATGTCAAGCTATGTTCACACCTCAAAATATACACATACCTGTTAATTCCACGTACCAAAAGGGGAGTTCTGAAATTGACAAGTGTACCAACTGTCAGTTTTGCCGTAAAAAGGCTCATTTGGCGAATTCCTTCTGCAATTATATGTTGGTTTTGTTTTTATGTGCGCAGGAGTCGATGGCCGTTTGATAATACTTTATAATACGTAGGGTGGTGTGGGTTTGGTGACGAGAGGAGCGGGAGCGATTTATGTGAGGAAAGAATGGGTAGAGACGACCAGCGATTTGTATACTTAGTTAAGTAACTAAATACATTCAAAGACTTGTAAAATTTTATAATAAGTACGTACATGTAGATTAATCCTCAGTTTTTTTTTGCCTTTAGGTATGTATCTAATGGGTTTAGGTATGAAAAGCGTAGACATCGGTGTTAGACGGCGTTCGCACGGACGTAATAAAATCGCAGTGGGATTTTATCGCAACGCGCTGGGACGCACTTTCTTCCCAGCACATTGAAAAAACACACTGTTGGATTTTCAACTCTCGGCGCTAAGCAGAGCGTTGAAAAACAAGTGCACGAAAAAAAAATCACCGCGATTTTAATACGTCCGTGCGTACGTGGGCTAAAAGTGGATACTGTTGTCAGAATGCCTAGTCATCTTTGAACGCTCAAAGATAATAAACTAACCGAGATAAGATTTTCAATATTTTTCGTCAAAATTCTTCTCGAACTCTTAAATCGCTATTCCACCATCACTCAGCACCCACAAACAGCGCAAGCGCATAAAAAGTGCAATTTCAATACATCGCGGACGTTGATTGACGGCCCCCGCTGCGCCGGCCCCTCGATCCACACTTTTTACCTACTTAGCAAACGTTTTAGCATTTAATTAATTTTTATATACCTTTCATACTGTGGCGAAAGTATGAGTATGGGTACAGACCCACCTGGAAGAATATGTGATGGGTTTTTGCTGACCCTCGTAAAGGAGGTAAGTTTTTAAGATGGTGTCAAAAATGGGAGGCTTTGACAGATCGTGACCGCCGCGGTATGTTGTGTGTTGAGATGTCGCTGAAAGATAAAAAATGGTTGAGGACTGTGGGTAAATTGTGTTGGTTTTTATGTTGACAAGTTGTACGTAGATACTTGCTTACCTAGGAGAACATTCCATGAATCTTTTTACATTCAGATTATGTAAGGCAGAAATTATTATTTTTTATCGAAAAGAGCTAGTTTATTTTTCGTAAACAGGGACCAAAATAGCTCTTTTATCCCTAGGGATCAAAAGTGATTTGAATTAGGAATGTGGATATTATTAGGTAATGCAGTATTATATTATCTGTGGTAAAAGTAAAAGTTCCAATCACCAAAGAGATAAATCACGAACATTGTGTGAAGAAGTAACAGGCTGAATAAAAAGTTTGTGAAACTATAACAAAACCTGCGAAATGCATTCCGCCTTCGTTCGTAATGTTTACTCAAATTCGGATTTTACGTTTTATAAAAAATGAGTGTCTTCCTTAAGTAGTGAGAGTGAAATAAATAAAGTTACTTTTCTTATTCATAAGTTGCACTTACTAATTTCCTCATAGAGTGTGATAAAAAGTAAAGTATCCAACTCGGGAGCAACACTATTTTATGCTCGAGTGACGTACTTTGAATTTCTCAATGCGCTCGGAATTCTACTTTTGAATCCTTCGTTAAACACTCTCGCCTTTAAAATAGTTGTTTGCTCTCTAGGCAAACAATCTATTATTCAGTATAAAAGTATTTGATATTCGGTTATTTAAAATCGTCGCTGAAGTTATAGTTATTGTTTAGGGAGTCTGAAATCACTTGTTCTGACATTTCTCTCTTCACTCTATTATTATTATCATCTGATTAGACTGGAAGCCAACCCCAACACAGTTGGGTAAAGGCTAGGCAGATTGATTGACTCTGTAGTGGATTTTGATTTAACTTTTTAGGGTTCCGTACCTCAAAAGGAAAAAAACGGAACCGTATAGGATCACTGTGTGTCTCTCTGTCTGTCTGTCCGTCTGTCACAGCCAATTTGCTCCGAATCTTATGGTCCGACTAAGTTTAAATTTGGTACACATATGTATTTTTGTGACCCAAATACGAACGTGTAACGTAAATAAATGAATTTTGAATATAGGGGTCACTTTCGGGGGCAAACAAGAAAAAAAAAAAGTTTTTCTAACAGTACCGTGTGATATACCAAATGAAAGGCTTCTTGCGAGGATCTTAAACATATTTTTTTTATATAATTATAAAATAAATACTTTAAAAGATATTTAAGAAATTCGATGAAATCCTATAAGAAGTATATGGTCTTAAAATAACATGGTAAATCTCTCAATATTGTGTGTTAAAACTTACATTTGCAGTTGGAATGTATGGGAGAACATGTATTTCAATTACAATGTTAAGTTTTTATTTGGGATAAATTTATCCACACTACGGAACCCTTCATTGTGCGTAGTCTGATACGCACTTGGCCCGTTTTTTGACAGTTGTGTATGTAACATAAACTAAGTATGAGACTTTCTTGTGTTGGTTTGACAAAATTGTGCTGAATCTTTTGACTAAAGCCACTGGGTAATCGAAAGTTGAAAATAAAATTAGTTGTTTGTTTTTCATAAATATTTCTGTGATTCCGATCTCCATAAACTACCAACCCAATACGTACAATTCAATATCCCAGCATTACCCATATTGCTTGGTCCCAACAAGTTAGGTAGCCGTGGGTCAAAACAACATTACTTGAGGGTGGGTTGGGGTCAGTCGATCACCAAATTATGTAAAGTGTCCGGTCATTACGCGACCCACTGACGGCTCTATCTTGTGATAGCGCGACTTTAGGTTTTGGTACTTGATAGTTTACCTACTGTGAATAATGTAATTATAGGAAGGAACTAAAGTGCAACGTAATGGTGATGTGGCAGTGCAGCAGTGTCCTATTAGGCAGTTGCAGTGCAATTATTGACAATCAGCTAAATAAAATAATCTCCACCAAACCATAAGCAAAATAATTTTCGGTATAAAATATTTATTGTCCTTTTCGTCAATTTCCGTCTAGAATAAATAGAAAAGTAGAAAGAATAAGTAGAAAAGTAGAGCATGGAGTGACGAAGCTGTTTAAAAATAACATTTTAGACTGCAAAACTTCTTAGTTTTCTTTATGTTTAAATTATCGCATAAACCTAATGATGAATCTGAATCTATGCTCCACCAAGCTTAAATTCGACATGGAAATTGATTTATTAAATAAGCAATACTTAGTTAGATTTTGTTGATTCACATAGAAAAAAAAAAAAAATTATACTTCAATCCCTATCAGATTTAATATATTTACGATAGCTAGCTTTCTTCTTGCATCCACAGTACCAAGTATCAAAACCACTCACACCTCGAAAAACTATTGCTTCTTCCACCACGTGCAATTTACTGCCACCGGACTTTAGGGCAGTTTTATTAAGAATTACAATTATTTATTTACACTACCCACTACCTACACCCCCTAGATATATATGTATGGTAATGTTCTATTCAAGGGTCAGAATGAATAGTTATTGAATGGCTAGCATATGGAATAAAGTGGTGATATTTTTGGGCTTTCTCTGATGGTTTTTGTGGAAGTTGTTGGTTTATAGTTGTCTAGCAGATTTTCTAAATGCATCTGTTGATTGGTTTAGCCTGATGACTAAGATACCTCATTCAAGTGTACGTCAGTGCAACTGTTGGCTTCCACGTTCCTTTAGCTCTACGCCAGCCATATTCAAAGTGTGCTCCGCTGAGTCTTAGGGCCCCGCAAAGTCTTTGTGGGGCTCCGCAAAAATAAAAGCCACCTAACATCCTTGCTTTGTGGTTTTTAGCTGCTTCAGAATCCTCCTAATCGGGTGCGAATAGTTTCAAATTTGTATCATTAAAACTGATTTTATTCTCGCCCTAATATTTTATTAAATTCAACATGCAGTGCTAGCCCAGTGAGAAAAGGTAAATTCAGAGTTTATGCGAATGTTAGTTGCCCTATCAAAATCAATTAGTGGGACACAGTGGACGACAAAACAATCCATTGGTGGCCAGAATGGAATAATCCATAAAACGCAGTTATGATTATTTTAGGGCTCCGTCGCCAAAAAGTTTGAGAGCCCCTGTGTAGTCTACAGGTGTAGTGACTTGATGGACCAATTTTTTAAAGATTGGAAAGTATCTTTAAAAAATTGGTCCATCAAGTCACTATACCACTAAGCTCGTTATTTTATACGAAAGATTTTTAGATTTGTCAGCAATCAGCATTGCACACTTGCACACTACAATCTTCGTCGGGCAACGAGTATCGTTGCGTACAGAGATACATTACCTATTAGAATTGCTGAAAAAGCGTGACTGATGTAGATTCCGGATGTTCACATAGGAGTGTACAACATACCAGTAGCCTCGTAATGAAATCAGGTTGTCCCCTCGGGCTTCCATTAGCGAACAATTGGGATTGCATTTATTAACAATGAATTGCAGTAAAATTGCGAACAATTCGTTTTTGAAGTGAAAACTTCTTTAGCCGCGTTGGGCATTTTTGAGATGGGACTAAACCTATGATTTCGCGACACTGTTACGACACCAGTTTTTGACCATTAAAAAGACATCAACGCGCGCTACATTATTTTCTGCACAATAAAATTGTTCAAGTTTTCACTTCTGTCGGCACTCCCGGAGTGCTACTGTTTTTTTTTTCAGTTAGTTTCTCTTACACAAGTATATGATCACTTCACATAACGAACTTTGAACCGCTTTTTTGAAAGTGGTTCAAAGTTCGTGATTTTTTAAATTTTTTATAATTGATATTTATTTGTAGAAATTGGCTAAAAAAAAAAACAATTTAAGCGTCAAAAATAAGTTATGTTTTAAAAATTACTCTTATATTCTGAGAAGAAAGACCACACACTCGGAGGTCACAGTCTCCTTTAGATTCTAAAGATAATCTTGGTCAGGCCATAATATATTATGAAGACATTAAGCTTTTAATACAAAGCTTGATATAGCATGTAAGTAGCTATTTTAATTTCAGCCCATCGAACTATTGAACTTTAATGATCTATTAATCCTGAACAAGAACGGTTATACAAGGTGTAGGTAATTTAAATAACTGAAAACCTGAAAAGGAGTTCATGTACTTAATCATCATTATGGTAACTTTTATTATGGGATCTACCCTGAAATAGCGGAAAAATACAGCGGCTCCATTTAGCTAGGCCTCGTAACTGGACAACTTTAGGGAACAGCTGTTATTTTTATTTTTTTATTTTAGTAAAAGTATAATGATACCTTTATCAATCATTTGACCAGGTTTACACATTGTAGATACTACTATGTCTACCTCCCTGCCTGTCAGTAATTAGACCTATACTCACCTATGCCTTAATTATCACGCTTTAGCAGACGAATTGGTGATCGTATATTGTTAGGGACCCCCAAAACGATCAATTGCAATTGTCCATTTTTACGTGATTGATACACATTGATGCGCAAATAGATCGTCTACCAAATGCAATAGAGATGATGCTTGGATAAAAAAAAAGTAATTCTATTTAGTCCGTGAGACAGATAATAAAAAAATATTAGAGACGTATTTTTTGCTTTATCATATTAATGAAAAAATACTTAGATCAAACGCATTAAAGTTGGGGAGTGGGGGCTCGCTACGTCACAAGTAAGTGTAAAATCCACATACTCGTGACGTCACGGCACGTTTTAACTCAATGTATCGCGGTAATCTTTTGATTACGTAAAAAAAATATATATATTTTTAGTCACCAACCCTGTTGAAGCCATCGATATTATTATTATAATACAAATTGATAGCAATTGATCAATTGCAATTGATCATTTCGGGGACTCCTTATTAACAGATAAGTTAATATGGAGCTGGTAAATCTGAAGGGCTACACGTTTTTCGTAATTTTTTGGCCCATGTTATTATTTGAAAAACTCGTTCGTTCAAAGCAAGTCAACTTATTATCTCTCAACTTATCAACGTAAACAACCTTGTTAGATGAGCTCCCGATATTATGCTAATCACATTATTATTCATACTGTTTTTGCAGAGGGCCCTGAACCGGATCGAACCCCTAATCTTGACTCTGTATTTACAAAATTACTAACTCAGTTAAACACACTCCTGCTATTTAAAATACAACCTTATGTACATATAGCATAGGTTTAAATGTAAAGTGATTATTCAGTACGAAAGGTAAATGTATCCTGGTTCCTAATAACGCTACTCATTCATAGATGGCGCTACAGGCAATGCAAATTTTCGATAATGTAATTTTCTCATGATGAAAAATTGGGGATTCAAGAGTATCCTATTAGGAAAACATCTGTAAGTTATTCAACCTTATTATAATGCAATAAGATTAAGGTGTTCCGTTTTATTATTTCTTAATGTTTGTTTGATGTGGGGACTCGGATTTTTTGTTTTTTTCGCGTGATTGGAAAATGATGCGCGGAAATTAATTTTGTGAGGCGAGCGGTGTAGTGATTTTCTTGGGGAGGCACTGATATTTTTTGTAAGGGGATTAGATTTGTGAGTTCTCTTATTTGATATTTTTTTTTAGCGAAGAAATAATATATTTTTGAAGTGAAAACTTCTTAGGCGCGTTGGGCATTTTTGAGATGGGACTAAACCATTGGTTTTGCGACAAATTACGACACTAATGACACCAGCTTTTGACCATTAAAAACGCGTTGATTACCGCGCTGCCGATTTTTTTTCAAGTTTTCACTTCTGTTGGCACTCCCGGAATGCCACTGCTTTTTTTTAGGTATCTATGTTCTACTCTCGAGTATAATTAAGTAGGTAGTGCCGAACTATTAGAAACCTTCTTTATCACTGCCCGACCAATCAAACCCAGGAATTATGCTCAAACGAACTATCTAGAAAAGTAGAAACGATCACAGAAGCTACTAGGTACGTCGTATCTACCCATCTTTGTCTCCACATCAATGTATTGACACACTACAGAAAATCATGATTCATCTCGTAAATATTGATTAGATACATACATTATGTACACGTACCTGTGAATTCGCGTATAATTTCCATCATTTCGATTGCTGTGTGACTGAGAGTGCGAAGGTCGCAGTTCATTATGCGAAATCGTGGGAAGGTATTGGACATGGACATGGCAATCAAATTATTGGATATGTTGAGGGGTTTATGGCTTATGATATTGCATAATGATGACTCTACTTTGGGAGCATTTTTCGTCTTATACTCCAGCATAAAGTTTTCTAGAGCATTAAGATTTACGTAATTGGGTGGCGGGGTTAAGTATGGGTAGGTATACTTTAAGCTCACTTCACATAAGGTTTCATGGGGATGTTTTTACAGAATAACGATGAGAAATATGTAGTTCAACATACTCTATATCTTATTAAAAAAAGATCAAATAAATGATATTCTACTCAATTTGGTCCCAGATTAAGTTGAAATTCATTAAACATGTTTGTAAATCCAATAAAGTTCTGTTATGCCAATTCCTAGTGTTTATTAACTAACAAGGCAATATAAACTTAATGTTCCCAATAATTAAGTTGAGATTTAATTAGAATGATATCGAAGGGTCAGTGCTTCGCAATATTGTCGAAAATAAATCAATGCTTAGCGAATACGGCATGAGGCATGAGTCTGGTGCTCTTTGGTGGCCGATCTAATATTATAATTTATTAAATATAATTTAAAAAGCTCTCTGGTAAGCTTTTTGGGTTTCTATTTTATTTTACGAAATATGCAATTAATAGAAGCAAATAGAGTAAGTAGGTACTGAGTAACTTAATTAAGTAATTTAAATGTTGCTTCGAAGCTTTAAGTTATAATTCATGCGGTATTATTTTAGAGTGTTCAGTCATGAACGATCAAACCGAAGTGAATTTAAAATCAATACTGGATATATTTACTTGCATTAACACGTACAATAATGGTCTTAATATATATTAATCAACATTAAATCATTGTCCTTCTACCTACATACTCCTAAACGCAAAGTTGCGATGGTCCAAATAGGTAGGTACTCCAATCGCCCTGCGGGCTAAAGATCTCCAAGGAACCTCATAGTCTATTGTTCATGATGAAACTGTGAATGGGAAACGTCTTATTTTATAATCTATGAACGATACGATGACGATTGTGGTTCATAGATAAATATTTAAAGAAATAAGTAGGTAGGTACAGCAGAGGCAAAATTAAATTACTAATTGTTTGATTTAGGGTTTCAGGTCGTTAAAATAGAATTATTATAGAGAAATACCTACACACCAGGAGGGCAGATACCTACAAACGAATTGGGCTTTCATAATAAAGGTCAAAGACAAAATTTGTTTTTCAATGTCTTTTTATCTACGAACATTACTTATTTGTATCATTTTTTTATTACCTACTAAAAGATGTGTTAATTTGACGCAGTACAAAGTAGCGCCATCTGTTGAAGATTTGAGCAACTACACACTAAGTGTACGTAGTCCCGCTGTTTGCTCACAGATGGCGTTAGCTGTTCATTTGAATCAAGTGTATTATTTTTGTTTTCTTTCATTATTTATTCATCATTTTTTAGTTAGTAATTTGATAATATATTAATGAATTGAATAACTTGTTTCAGATACTATGCACAAGAGAACTGGTTAAGTAACTTTTTAATATTTATTATAATAATAATTAGACATTTGATCCTATTTTTAATTTTTCGTATCGCTTGTGCAATTTAGTTTTAATAACATACGTCATCGTTTGCAGTAGAACATTTTTACATATTAGAATACACAGTAAACAAAAGAGTTATAAACGATACACCGACCACATCTACTAGTTTTCAAAATACCTACTATTGACGTGTAAAAAATATTTGTAGGATAAATCTTACAGCAATAAAATCATTTATTATTCAAAGGTAATAAATATTACAAAGTAGTGATCAAACATAATTAGGAACAGAAAATCAAACAAGTATGTTTTGTAATCTCGTAGACTAATTTGACATTTCAAGTAATTGTTGTTCTTTCAATTTGGAGTTTGACATTTGCACCTGTCAAATTAATGTTCTAGATTAAATAAACAGACTTTTGTTTACCTGTACCTATTTAAATAAATCCTTTTCTAATGTGTGATGACGACTTTTATCTCAATATTACTAAAGTAAATGTAAAATTGAGGTTCCTATTAGAAAACCCATAAAACTCAAGATAAAACAGAACCGTAAACTCATTCGCCATTCTCTGCAACATAATTGCTTTAACCCGTAGACAAAACCTAATTTCTTTTATTGTCTCTCAAGAAGGCCAAGGAATTTTATTTCAGGGGCCGTTAAGCGTTAACCCTTGCGTTGCTAATGAGCGCCACACTTAAGGAATTAAAACTACGAATCGTAGGTATTGGAGGGTTAAACATTTTATGTAATGCTCGGGCACAAATTGACCGTGTAATGCTTTTTATTGTTGGTTTTATGGTGATATTTTGAGGGTTAAAGGTTACAGGTAAATAATATTGCTGGCTTTTCAAATTGGGGGCTTTTTATTCAAAGCTAATTAAACAAGAAAACTGTCACCTTTAAGATGGATTTTCCTCGTTCCAGAGTATTTATTTAATGTCGTGCGGCAAAATAAATAATAATCGGCGGTGATCAAGATATGCCTCGTAAATACTAGATTTGGCATTATTTTATAACCACAAAACACTGAGAATACTGAGATAACAGCTGATGAAGGTTTCAAGGAAAAATTGGTACACACGGCTACACATCAAGCTATACATTTCTAGTATAAGCTCATCTTGCATTGTACGGAAATCCTATATAATGCAATAATGCAAGATCAGCAAGAACTGGAAATGTATAGCTTGATGTGTTGCCGTGTGTACCTACGAGTACATACAGCACAGATCTAAAACGAATCGGACTGAGAACAGCGGGATGATGACTGCGATATTAAAATATATTTCTACTAATATTTTAATACAATGGCAGGGACAACTACGCGAAAACTTTTGCCATAGATTCAGTACATGATTCAGAAGCCCCTGCGTTGAAATTTTTCATCGGTTATAAAAAAAAAAATCTTTTCATTCATAGAAAAGTGCAATATTTACCTACGCGGTCAAAATGTATGGAACAGAAATTTAATATATATATATATATTTGTTTTTTTTTTCAGTGTCATGTAGTGAATCCATGATGACAGGTCACCTGTACCCTAATTGCGTAATACACGATCAATCACAATCTGAATCATTTTGAAAGAGATTGCTAATCCATTGCTCCATAAGTTGGAAAAAAAAATCTACTCAACAACGTAAATAACGCGATGAATGTTGTTGAACTGTCAAAATGAAACATAATAGTCTTAATCGTTTACGAAAATATGTTACCTCCTTTATTAGGATACTGTAGTCACCCATTGTCTATGGAGACAAAATCATATATAATATGTATTGGAACTGAGAATATCGCCACAAATAATAAGCCTAAATTGACTAAAGTTCAATAGTTCAACCCTCAATTCGCGGGCTATTTGTTATTCTAATACAGTGGCGCCCCCAACGTTGCTCATATTAGTCGTGACAGACAGACGGACTGGGGTTGATTTATAGTAAGATAAGACTACATGTCGATTTGTCTGCGTCGAGCGTTATTGATAATGCTTTCTTATTTGTTTTTCGATGGACGATGTGAATTTGTCTGAACGATATCCTCCTTGTGAGAAGATTTGTGTGGGAATTGGTAAATAATATCATCATCATCATCAGCCTATAGGAGTCCCAATTGCACGCCATTCAGCTCTATTTTCGGCAACTCTCATCCAGCCGCTACCAGCCACCCTGCGAAGATCGTCGCTCCACCTAGCCTGAGGGCGTCCTACCTTACGTTTGCTCATTCGAGGTCTCCACTCAAGGTCGTCGGTTCTACGGCAAATTTGGCCGGCCCACTGCCACTTCAGCTTGCTTATTCTGTGAGCTATGTCGATAATATAACCATAACAAATGCTGCTGTCGACCTGATTGAAACTGACGACTATTATGATGGAAGACCGTCATAGACAATTTCAATAGTAAGGGATCTCGCGCATTAGACGGCCACGACCAGGACCACGACCAGGTAAACTATAGAAACCGATACGAATGGCGCACTTAGTCGCAACGGCCAACGGCCACGTCTGCAAAGTGGCAGGGACATCAACGCGAAAACTGTTACCATGCGTTCAGTACATGATTCTGAACACACCTGTGTATTTTTTTGTTGGTTATTTTTTTTTCAAACAACTGTTCTATACATTTTGATTCTGACGTAGGTATTGCACTTTTTTATTATAACCGACGGAAAATTTTAATGCAGGGGGTTTACAGAATCATGTACTGAATCCATGGTAACAGTTTTCGTGTCGATGTCCCTGCCACCCTGTATCGTGTCGATGTCCCTGCCAACCTGTATAGTTTTCCTGGTCGGTGCAATCACTGGTTGTGGTCGTAGCTGTCTAGTACACGAGATCCCTTAAGATATCCCGAATTTAAAGAAAGAAAGAAAACGTATTTATTGGCACTCCCAGAAGAGGAACACAAACTAAATAGAATGACACTATCATAGAAAATTTCAAAGAAATTAAAAACATATTTATTTATAAAAATAAAACCATGATACAGATGCGTTGCCATTTGGCAAACTTAGAGATGAAATATAAAAAGTTTAATGTGCCTGTAATTTTAGTTATAACCACGCCAGTCAAACGGTTAAATAGCAAGTAACTGGTCGATCGAGCTCTGCTCGGGTGAAAATAGAGAAAACGAATTTTCCCAGAAATGAGACCTACCTAGATCGATTTTTCGCCCCCTATACCCCTATATTGCAACTTTCATCGAAATCATTAGAGCTATTCAACGTCAATACAAATATTTATATACTGTTCATTTAATAGTACCTATAGGATAAACAATTTTATTCAAAGATATACCTATCTTTCCCAAACGATTTTTTTTGCAAAAAGCTCTTCTAATAGGTAACTGGGTATATCATTTAGTACATAATAGATATTATGTACCTAAATACTCCATAATGAAATAGTCCTACGAACTAGAAAACAAGCTTCAAAAAGCTAAATCTTCCCCACTTCCACTTCCTCAAGTTTAAAACCTCCGATACAACGCACTCGATAATCTACGGCTTCAAAACAACGTGACTTTACAATATTATGCTAGGTATACCTATAAAGCCAAGTGTGCCAACCCTAATCCACTCGTCGTAGACGGATTACCCAGCGGCGGCGAAACTTCAAAGCAAGCGAGGGCTGTCGCGCGCCGTGTGAATTTTAACACTTCGCTTGTTTGTAAGCTTATGATCTTGATAATACAGCCAGTAAAAATATTGAAGTTGCTTGAACTTTTGAAGGTTTGAACCTATCTTTTGGATCTCGGGAAAACTTAGGTAATAGTTTCGGTTTATTCTTTTTAAGTTTGGAAGAAATAAAGCATTTGTGGGTACTTACTAGTGCGTACAACAGACGCATAAAAAAATTAATTTTAATTTTGTGACCTCTTTAATTTGTATCCATTTATTTTAATCAAACTGACATTTTATTCTGTACCCTAATTGCGTAATACAACACAATCTGTTTCGATTTGAAACAGATTGCTAATCCATTGCTTCATAACTTGGACAAAAAATCTGCTCAACAACGTAAATAACGCAATGAATGTTGTTGAACTGTCAAAATGAAACAAATTAGGCAAAATTGTTTACGAAAATAAGTTACGCAATTAGGATACTGATCAATACTGTGGCTGTATTGTGAAATTTTATTTTGTTTTGTGTACAGGTTTTGCCTGAATTTAATGATTTAATTATTTTTTATTTATTTATAAATAATAAAACCTTTGAAGACAATTTTAGCAGTGTACCTCAGATTAAAAGTTAGTGAGACAGAAAAAAAAAAGATAAATATGATAGCTAGAACAATTATCCTGAGTTAGGTGCTCTTTGAACATTCGATAAGTCTAAGATTTGCTTTAATTTATCGCCTACGTACTTACCTTCGCCAAATCGACAGTATTTGACAGCAACGCTTAGTAGACTTTCGTAAGTAGACAGCTAGCGTAGACCAGTTTTCAGGAGTTTTGACTAAACAAATGGTCAAGCGCGGGTAAACGGTTGTTATTTGTTGAATGACTTATCAGCAGCCAATGGCAACAGTTTACGCGCGTATGAGAATTTTTCACATAAATTTTATGGTAATATTCGTTTGAAAAACGCCCCAAATGTCATATAAACGCGTAAGTATATATACCCATCTATCTTTTAATCAAGTGATCAGAATATTGAAACTGTGAAGTGGTTCATAGTTGCTGACTGCATTCTATCTTTTGATCAAGTGGTCAGAATATTGAAACTGTGAAGTGGTTCATAGTTGCTGACTGCATTTTTACGACAATATTTGTAAAACCTCGACACAATTCTCTGGTCATCTTTGAAAGCAATTTTTCCTTTTTAAAGAAGTATTTTGACTGTGAGTATGTACCTAGCTATAAGTACTAGCAACTCTTCCCTTCACAACGCGACAGTAGTCAATCAAGACGCTGTGAACCACCTCACTTTACCAGACAATTTATATGTAAATTAGAACATCGTGCTTCAGCTAAAATCCTACCTGTTTCCCTACCTATCTTTCTACTCCTCATCGTTTAGTCATTTGATCATTGCTGAGTGTTGTAATGTGCCTAAAATTTTTACGATCTCCTTCCATTTGTAACGATCTTTGGCTTGTTGTAATGCGTTGGAGATCTTGGTACCTAGGTGTTGCTTCACTTGGTCAAATCATCATATAGGGCTACGTCCCCTGGGCCTCTCCTTTCATATTCTGTTCCCCATACGTTTTTCCAGGAGGTCTAATGGCTTTTGGTAGCTGGAACCTATAGAACCTTAATTCTAGGAAGATCTATGACTCTAAATGGCTGGTAGTGAAAGGGTCGAGTGGCCGAGGATTGAGTTCAGTGGAGTGTGTTGGGCAGGTGTTAATCTAGCATTGGATTGGTAAGTACTGGCTGGCTGACTGAAAGCGGTCGGCGTTAATTCTATTCAGACGTGTTTTATTACAGGATAATGAGTATTATGTCACAGGAGAAAAAAAAAATCGATACCTGTTTCTGTTGCCAAAGTGATTGTGCCTATTTTTTTTATTATTTTAATTAAAAAAAATATTTTTTCTTATGTTATAAAATTTAACTTTTCCATTACGCGCAGTCAAATAAAAATACAAAAATTTTAGCACTTAAAATATACTTTAAAACTTCTTAAAGGGGACATAAAGGACCGATCTGAACTGATGGAGACTTAATAAGTCCATTTTTATCAGCTATTTATTCACCAATTTTACAAGAGGGTGAAACACCATTAGTTTAAATTTTCCTATGACAGGTCTTTGGAAATATGTTTTTAACGATTATTATTAGGTGGATAAAAAAGAGATCATTTTGAATGGGTGTATTTATTGACTCAGATTTTGTAGCTAACTTTCTTAGATTTTTAGATACTTAAATAGATTTTCAAGAATATTCTAAGAAATACCACATTTTTTCGGAAATAATGCTTTTATTTTTATTTTTTTACAATAATAAGTAAAAAAAATATTTTTGTGTTTATCTCAAATAACAGAATTTATACTTTTCACTGATTTTATTCCGCGTTGAATTATTATCCTATTTTCTGCATCATTCCCCATTTTAAACAAAATAAAAACAATTTAAAATTGTCAATTTCGCGATCATTGAGGCGTTGTGAACGATCGCAATAAATAAGGCCGAGTGCAGGCAGGTGGGAAGCAGCACTCCGGGGATGGTGTGTTCCCGCCCTTAGCGACATAAAGGAAAAAGGATTACCCGCTTTATTATTTTTATTAGCACGGGAATCTGTTTGGTTGATAGGCTAATAAGACTGGTATTTTTGATTAAAACTAAAGCACGAATCCTTTCAAATACTTAGGGCAACTAGGTTACTTACCTACTTGATAGAGCTGTAATCATTCTTAGTAGAGAAAATAACTCTTAGTTGCTAAATGCTTGTTAGTTATTGTTAATATAGAAAAAGTTCTTAACTCTTCAAAACTCAAAACAGCCTGTTACAAACCCCACGAAAAACGGAAAAATATGTTCATCTAAGCACCTTACTACCTACAATATAAAAACGCTGTAACCCGTGTAATGACAATTTTAAACTCCCAGAGACTCGTTCTGAGCCATTTGCCTTTCTGTATAGTCTTTCAAATGCTCGCCATTTTGTGTTGACCTCTGACATTGAATACGTCAAAGACATTAATGACACCAGAGACATTTAAACTAAAATAATTCTCATCTTTTAGTCTCATGGATTTTTGGCAGTTCTCATTTTAGTCTTTTTTATTAGTGTCTGCGAGACTAAAATGGTTATTTAAACAGAAAAATCCAAATATTGTTAAAATTTGCCGTAAATGCATGGGTCTTCTTATACAAGTCGGTTGGTTTACGATTGTCCCTTATTGTCTAAGACATAGACAAGCGTTTTTATTATCTGTGGGGGCGTATTAAAGTGGGGGCCCTTAAGTGCTGTAACTTTTTCCTCTATCAAGGGGTTGTGATGCTCTTGGAATGTTTGATTTCTTGTTCTTACAGATGTTTTCTTGTATTGATGATATTTTTGGAAATGGCATTTTATGTTGACTTTAAAGGGTTGGTTTCGTGATGCCTGTTAGATTACTGCGAATATTTGTATAGGTATTTTCAATGGTTAAACCTATTTTTAGTTTAGTTTTTACCCGACTCCGATGGAGCCCAAAAGGAGAGTTTTTTTTTTAAATACAGTATAAAATACAATAGGCGTGGATATATTTAGTAAATTTTCCGCTTAGCTATTTATAAACAGCCATAAAAAACCCTGAAAGAAATCGACATGTGTTTCACCTCTCAACGAGGCATCCTCAGGATGACGATTGACTTGTCACGAACTCGAACACGGCGCGTTGCCACAACGCCCGCTGAACGAATACTGCGTATGTATGGTTCATTAGAAATAGCTAAGCGGAAAAGTTACTAAATATATCCACGTCTATTGTATTTTATAATGGATTTCCGCAAGGTCACGCCCGCATCAATTAACTATCTTAAATATAGTATGTTAACTAACAGGGCGTTCCCGTTAACCCGCAATAACCTACATGCTAAAAAAATATTGTCATAAAAATATTAAATTCATAGGTAACTAAAAGAAGCACTCTATACACGCGCACTTGTCTTTCAACATGGAAAGACAAGTGCGACAAGTGCTCGTGTACAGAGTGTTTATTTTACGTATCAATTTATTTATTTATTTATTTTATTTTATTTTTTATTAGCTTATACTGCCCCACTGCTGGGCAAAGGTCAATTTTTTTTTATGGTCATTTTTTTTAAAGGTGTATGTATGTACGCTATGCTATGGCGGGTTAACGGGAACGCCCTTTGTTAGATTAGGTTAATGTTCAAAATTTGACTGTCACATTATTCTCATAAAGGAAACTAGTTATTTTAACCCTTAACAGCTACCACATTGTATGAAGGTAGGTGACTATGACACAGGTACCCATCTCAAAGTCCATGGCCTGGAAAAACCCTTAGCAAAATTTCCATACTGATTTTACGACCGGCGAATCTCAATTGTTTTTCCAGCTAAAACTCCCGAAGATATATTTAGCCTCCTAACTAATACGGGATTTACTATTCCGCGCCATATTTTATAGTAATGTATGACGACAGCCATGACATCAATCAAATAATATATTCAGCTCAGGATCGAATTCACTACCGCTTCCTGCCAATCCGACGGTTGGGCAATCGGTACCTTGGCTGTTGCTATGTACTTACGAATAAAGATATTTTTTATTGAGGTCGAATAGAATGAGTAATGAATAAAGTATGTGTTTGCGAGTAAACATCCTTTTAATAATGGAAGCGGAATGGGAAGGGTTTAAAAGGACCAAGGATATAATAGTAATAATGTTCACCCGAGAGGTGTAGAAAGGGCCAAAACTTATTCGGACTGAAACAAAACCAAATATTGTTGTTTTTTAAACAAAAAAAAAAAACTTAGCAGGGTGTAATTTAGTAAAACCATACCTACATGAGAAATAAATCTGAAAATTTCAAAGGATAATGCACATTATGAATTATTAAAAACATTATTTAATGAAAAAAAAACAACTACCAAAAAAAAAAACATTTTCTTATTAACCCTTAAAAGCAAGGACATACATCGAGTCAATTCTCTTACTAAATCCCTGTCAAAATTAACGGTAACAAATGTTCTTCCGATAGTCTCCCTATCGAAAAAAAAAAATCTTTACGACCACCCCTCAGTAACAAAATCATTAATATTAACCCGTATCAACCCCATTGCAACATAAATAAACATTAAAAAATACAACCGCAAAGAGATGTTCTAAAATATTCATTTCGTTCGGGATTTTTTTAAACCACTTCGCACCTCTCACCTCTTAGTTAAGGCTCCGCGGTTTTTTTTCCTGAATAAAATTTACATTTTTTATTTGCGAATTTATTTCTCTATCTTGAAGATTACGAGTATGGAAATTGGGTTGCATGATTCTTTTGGGAGTTGTGGTTTTATTTTTAATATCATGTTTTCTCATTCATTTTTGCATTTTTTTTGTTCCTGCAATTTTTTATGAGTTCTTTTTTAAACTTATTTTAGTTATAAATGTTTAAATAACTTAACTTTTAATCATTGAATGCAATTAGTTTAAGCCATGTATCTACGGTGTAATAAAGAGATTTTTTTTAAGAACGCTATTCGGAAAAAGAAAACCTTGAATGAAATTCTGAAGTGGTCAGCGTGGTGGCAATTTTACAAAATTACATAGAAATACCTTTTTAAGTATTTTAAAAGCTACTTGCAAAACTTAACTAAAACAGGAAAACTAAGCAGCCTTTTCAAATAAACACCACATAACTAATCCAAGAAAAAATATTCGTAGTCGGTATTACACAAATCTGTGTCCATCAGACAACTGACGTTATATCGCCCTCATCTGACATGACAAATGATTGTTTTATGCCACTACCAGCGATCAAAGACATTCCCTTCCCCTTCTTTCTCTTTTGTAAATGGAAGAACCCAGAGAGGAGAGGAACATTGTCAGGGATCAGGGTATAGATGGTCAGGTGACATTCGTCTTAAAACAAGGGACTTTGATAAAATGCTCGCAAGTTTAGCAGCCGATCCAAATATGAAATGGTTTTTATTAGATTTTAGTTTTATGTACGACGTACTGCAAGTACGTTTGAGATTTTTACTAAGACTGTATTTTTTCTATAATAATAGAATTTTATTTTTAACCCTATGTCATTCACTTGTACCTATTAGGTAGGAAAAGTGAAACTAGCGGTTACATGGGTTACACTGTGTTGGATTTTATGCCTGAAAGAAAAACATGCAAATATATTAAAAAAAAATAACAAAGCCTTTTTGAATTGACCTAAATGGAAAAGTAATTAAAATAAAAATAATATGCGTATATGATCAGGTTTCTAATGCATTTGTCATTCAGTATTGTTGAGAATGCGCGAAGTAGTTCACGCTCCTTGCATTTTTATGACAGCACAATGTTGACCGTGTATTACAATTGCAAACTCATTCATTGGTTGGTTTATTTTCGCTTAAAAAAAATATATTTCGAAAAGCGAACAGTTTTTTTTTTTTAGTAATGTCAATATCAATAAAAAAAAACTTGATCAAAGGTTCAACAACTAGTTATAATAAAAATATGACGTCAATAAGTGGCTAAAAACATGATAATTTATTATTTTTAAATTGCCCAGACAAAAACGAACAAGCCCTAAAAATACCTTTCAATAACTTCCAAAAAAATCCGCTTCGTGACAATGGCGGCACTGTACATTATTAATAGTTTGTTAAAAAAAAATGATATTTTATTTTACGATGGCATTGAAGGGTTCAATATTAAAAAAAAAACTTGTTCATGTCTGAACTTCAAAATCTATGTAATTTGCATTTTGTGTCATTAAGGATAGGCATTTTATTCAAGAAACCATTTAAATATCTACATATACCATTTCCTAAGCTGACTATATTTTTTTCTCGACACAAATAATTTCATTGCATAATTCCTCCAGTATCTAAAATAGAAATTTAACAATTATATTTACGATTACCAAGAACCGCAATAAAGCCACCAAGTGCTGCATTAGTTTTTTATGGTCATTTTATTGAGGAATGTATGCGCCCTGACTGCGCCTTCTGAATATTTTATATGCAATATAAAATAAATAGACTGATTAATAAGCGTATCATGATTCGCTACTGTCAACTGTCCACCTACTCGGTATGGCCGGCGTGTTCTATTTTTGAAATGTGCAGTAACGGTCCTCGTGTGCGTGATCGCGTTACAATTCGAATTTTGACGTTCGGAGAAATTCGGCCGACCTAACTCGACCAATAGGAATCGCAGAATTTTAAATTTGCATCGTTTCTCTTTTCAAATATTTAAATGTAAAAGCTTTTGTTGCAATTTCGCGTGTTGCCGCACCAAACATCTTCATTTGCCCAAAGCTTCCAAATTCATAACTAGATGGCGGTGGCGTCGAGTTAGATCTCGCTATGGTTTCGTTACCACGATTTGGTTGGGCTCGAACTGATTTTTGAACATATAACTTTGCGCAGAGGCAATATCGTAACCGATGAGGTTTATCCGAGGTGCGATTATTGCTAGTTGAAAACTTTACCAATACCCCGCCGTGTGGACGTGAAATACCGTCCGCGTTGGCAATTTTTGAATGGCCGTAATTGGCCTGAATAAACCTAACAACGAATCATATAATTTTATGATGATGCGAAAAATAAATAATAGTTTAATTTTAAAATACGTGCAATATATAAGTATATTTTCCTTAAAATGATTACATAATGTTTAAAGTAATATTGTATTCAATCCACCCGAAAATAATGTTATTGCTTATTGCAATAATTGCGAGGCATCGAACGGGTTAACAGGAATGGCGCGGAGTACTGTTATAACTTCATTTATTTTCAAGTTAATTCATTGATCATATCTAGATGTCCGGTTCTTTGTCTACCCACTAAGGAATCTAGCGGTTTATTTGGCTAATTTGTTATTGATTGATTTTATTGATAGAAGATAGTGACGCCCTAGACTAGTAGCGCCCTCTGCGCTATTGCGTAGCGGTAAAACGAGGAACTAAATTAAAAAAAAAAGATAATTATGAAAACTTATTACACGATTGACGATATTCTCAATGATGATTCACTAACTAATTGACATACTATTACTCTGATTGACATAATTATTGTGAACCTAGTTCGCTTACTTAGTCTTATTTGCTTTATATTTATTAGTGCTGTTTTTACACTGACATTTTTATTTTATTTTTGTAATTCCAATGATCTGCTTATTCTTACTTTTTTATTTGGAATTATAAACCTTTGCATGCCCACGTAACGGTAAAATGTTGAGAACTTTATTATAAAAACATCTACGTACTATACCCATGTTTGCAAAGAAATAAATTATTAGATTTGATAAACTTTTTAACCATGATAAATCATTTGATATTTGGGATAATTTGGAATGCATTGTTTCCTCTAGGAGAGAAGATGATTGGCTCTATCTAAATAAACGTCATCAAAATTAAAAAATAAAGATGATAAAGATGTTAATAATCACATGACACTACTCCACTGCATTCATTATTTTTTCCCCGTGGCAAAAAGCCAGGACAGAGTATTTTCTATGGAAATGAGAGCGATTGTGAACTGAATCGCATGTAATGATCGCTAATCGACTATTTGACGCGAATCGCAATACTTACTGCATTTTTAATAAGATGGTAAAAGGGTGTCATTTTATTTTTATGGGTATTTTTCAGTGTCTTTTACCAGTAATGTAATTATTTATACTGTAAGAGGTATTTACCTTGAAGTTATTCTCAAGTGATTTTACTCATCATGATATTTACCTGATTCAGTTTTTAAGGCTCCGTGCACGAAAAAAACCCTTTTTCGTCAATAACTTATCTAATTATAAAAACGCTTGAAATAATTGAAACATTAAATCTGTGTAAGTATAAAAGTACAGTTTTCGCGGTGATAAACCATTCGTGTCAGTCACAGCACCTGTTAATAGTTGCATCACTTTTGCGCTCTCGAAAATATGGTTAATTTACCTTTGATTTACTTAATGAAGATATAGTGTAATCACAAAATAAAATTTTGATTTTATTTCAAAGATAGCTGAAACCTAATGTGTCATTTTAAAATTTCTTGATATGGTTTGATAAATAATAGGAAAAAATACATTACTAATAATAAAAAAATATGGTTATTTCAACATTTTTTTATGCTGTATTTTGTTTGGAAGTTGAAAAAAGTAGTTCCCCTATGTACAAGTAGACCATATAATGATGTTGAGAATATTTTTTAATTATCAAAATCTGTTAATTGGTAGTTTTATTACATTTTTTTTTTATTTGCGATTACAAACTTACACTTTTGCAATTGGAAAATTGACCAGTACGTATCTATATCGATGTACGGGAGAACATAATATTATGTTTCTCAACTATAAAAGTTAAGTTTGTTTTTGGGATAAATTCATTCCAACTACGAAACCCTTCTTTGTGCGTGGTACGACACGCATTGGGCCGTTTTTTTTTTAATCAATAACTTTTCTTTGAATATCAAAAAACAAAGTCGTAAATCATTTTTATGACTTCATCCATTCAAAACTCTATTCAGAAATCTAAAACAAATAGTTTTAAATTCCACAAAATATCCATAAAATGTCATTATGTGGGTATCTCGCTACCGTTCTTATTGTTCTAAATCCCATAAAATGTCAAAATTATGGGAAGCTGAGAGGGTACCTATCAATATCGTTTGTTTTTTTGTTCAGTTATGAACTGATAGACGAAGCTTGTTGAACTAATGTCATAAGTTTGGGTAGTTGAAAAATTTGCTTGGCATAGTGTGGATATGACGACAAAATAAGTTTTTTTTTTCGCATGACATGACATTTGTAAATTATAGCTTACCAAGGGGTATCGTTTTACATAGTGATTGGGTTGTGAAGGTCAGTTCGGCAGTCGCTCCCAGTAAAATACTGGTATTTAGCTGCATCCTGTTAGATAGGGAGCCAACTCCAACATAGTTGGGGAAAGGCTAGGCAAATGATGCAAGAAAAACGCAGGCAGTAGCTACATTTAGAAGTGGAATCAATAGATAGATCATTATCAAAAAGAAATGTGATTGATGATAGTTTTAGAAACTGAGAGAGAGAGTAAAGTAGATGGATTCACCTCCTTTCTGAAGCCATGGCAAAAACCAACTGGTCTGTTGGCTCGGTAAAGTAACACAGTACGAAAAACATAAAAATAAGACCACTTTTAAATAGACAGTGAAGAAACTAAAAGAAAGCAAAAGTATTTACCGGGACTTGTACAGGACGATAATAACACTAACATAGAAAAATAAATAAAAAAATAAACTGCATTTAAAATTAATAAGTAATTATCATGTCTATCATTTTGTTCACGCATGTCCTTACTATGCTACCTTAGACCATAAAGTTGAGGGTCTACCAAGGGCGCTAGTTCGTTTTGTCAACAACCCATTGTGGTGCGCGGGCGCCTTACTTTATGAGGTCGTAAATCTGCGCCTGCGCATTATGATCGCTCGATAATCAACTGTCAAAACTCTCAGGTGTACGGCGAGGGTTTTTTTGTGGTTTTAGGAGAAATTGTCTTATGAAAAAAAAAAAAAAAAATGTCATAAGATTCTTCTATGAATTTTGTTTTAGTTTTGTTTATTTCGGTAGGTACATTGTGTATTTAATTGAATGAGAAAGCTTATTTAAATACATATTGCGTTATGAATCTAGAATTAGAAAAAATACAGGAAATTTTTTTAACCAGTGCGCAAACTTAAACACGTGACTTTACTCATCATTATGAACAATTTTTACTATTGGATCAAACCTGAAATCGCGAAAAAAAAAATTTGCTGTTCCATACATTTTGACGAGTTATGCGAACATAAATGTACAGAACAGCAGTTTTTTTTTTTGATGAGTGAAGTCACGTGTTTAAGTTTGCGCACTGGTTAAAAGCTTACCCTGTATAGAGCGAAGTAAGAACCTACTTTCCCATTTTTTTTACCACGCATTTTTCTTGTTTTTTTTGGTATAATTAATCATTACTACGTAGAATTTTCGTCATTTATTCCCAAAAATGGCAACGGGCTTGTACATTGGCATTTAAATAATGAAAAATAATATTTTATTAGTCCATTACTAAACCTACGCGGTACTTGACCGTAATAAGATGACACCTACACTGCTCTTGTTTCAACGAAATAATATTATCAGCCCTAGATCTGAAGACATTCTGAAACCTACACAAAAAACCTACAGCTGTACAGTGCGTTCATTATAACTTGACCTGTAATGTGATTGGTACCACTATTCTGTCAGTCGCCATTTTGAACTCTATTGGTATTGAAACTAAGCTTAACAAGCAATGGTGCCAACATGATCGCAAGGGACAAGTTATAGTGAACGGTCTGTTGTAAACATTTTTTTTATCTAAATCGTTTAATAAAAATATTAAATAAGACCAAGATAAGGTTGGTAATTTATTTCAAAAGCATT
Source organism: Omphaloscelis lunosa (assembly GCA_916610215.1). Lineage (NCBI taxonomy): Eukaryota > Metazoa > Arthropoda > Insecta > Lepidoptera > Noctuidae > Omphaloscelis > Omphaloscelis lunosa. The sequence continues at coordinate 5,565,983 of OU744265.1, read as the reverse complement.
ACCTATTTGAAATTCACATCTAAAGCTATTTCAAATAATATTTTGTTATTTTCAAAAAATTATAGATTACGTTTATTTTAAACATGAGCCAATTTAGGTAAAAATTCACAAAACTAAAAAAAAGAATTAAAAAATAACATTTTTTTACGTTTTTTGCAATTTGCAGGTCAGTATCAGGTTATAACTATATTGATCAAAATATGATTCGCGACCGTGTTATATGTACTTATTTACAAAATTATAAGTAGTAATTAAAATGATAAATACAACTGAACACAACTGCTACCTAGAGCGCCTTTAAAGCCTTCATTCCACTAATACCTGTGGTTTTTATTTATTTTCTCCTCGACATGTAAGTCGGTAAATTAGCCAAATGTACAAAAAACAAATAAGCATTTAGGTATATTCCAAACAAAATTCGTTTAAAGTAGAGCAACACGTGCGCTTAAGTGTTAACATTCATGTAATTACGTCACGCACACTAAACAAACTCACGCACACACACAAAATTTTCGACCTAACCCTTCAAATGCGTACCTACTCGGAAATTACGTAAGTAGATACTCCACTTTAGATCGTCATCTTAGATTTTTCTTTGAAGTGGCACCAAAGTTTTGGGGGTAAAATTGAATATTAATAGCAAAATTATACCCTTAGCCGTCCTTTCTCGGATTTTTATTACTTTATTAAAGCTCCTTCTTGTTAATGCGATATAAACAAATCGTTGTAGATGTTATATGTTCCGGGAAAAGGGCTGGTGTCAAAAAACAGTAGCCATTTTTATTGCTTAATCGCGTGTGTTTGTTTACTATAATTTATTTTATTATAGTGCTGAGGTTTCTTTTAATTCAAACAAAAAAAAAAAACTTTTTCTGATTTTAATGAGACGGTTTTGGAATAATCTATAAAATAAACTTTACTTGAGATTTTTGATAACATTTTTGACGGCGAAATATACTATCTAATATAAAGTATTTTTTAAAGATCACGTTAAATTATTACACCTAGAATTTCCATTAAATTTCCGGAATAAAAATCGATTAAAGAAGCAGCAAATATTTTAAAAGAAAATAAAACCGAAACTGCACCTGACAGAAATCGATCAAGGATTCCAACAATTTTTTCTTACTTTCACACTATAAAACACAGCGATAAAATTAATCACAAACAACAAAGGTGAAACAAATTGCTAATAATATTAATAGCCACCGTACTATGATTTATAATGTTTTTTTTTAAGTAATAAAATATTTGTTAGTCCGTTAGTTTTGTTCAGATTAAGTCATATATTACTGCAAATTGCTTTGAGATAACATCGAGGTTTTATATTGTCAACTAAAATTTGCTGGATTTTAATTTTTTTTTCTTTTTGTTGTTAAATGTTTTAAATTGTGAGTGAGTAAATGTGGCTATGAATTATTATAATTATTGTTTGCTTGGATGATATTTTAGATTTGTTTTTTAAACTTTCGGAGTAAAACGAAATCATTTATATTTTTTCTTACGTTTCTGTTGGAGCTCTGCCGGAAAAGTGTTAGATATACATACAATGTATGTACCTGTAAGGAAATTTTAAATAATACTTTCAAAAGTCAACTGATCATTTGAAAAAAAAGAACAGATAAATAAACAAACTATTCGCTGATTTGAATCCTAGGAAACCTTTAAGTAAGGAAACTGATTAGGTAATTATTTCTTAAGTCTTCTGACTGAAGAAGTGTCTTCAACTTTCCCAGTTATTTTTAACATCTAATCGCTTCGTGAACTGTGTTGACTCTCTATAATAGCCAAGGGACCCCATGTTTACTCTATAAAGTCCCTTAAACGTTGTCCACGTTCTGAACCATTTTTCACCAGCGAGACTTAATTTCTACTATGTCGTTTTTCATCCAACCCTAGGCTCCGGCGTATAGGGAGAGCGGGCCAAGTCTGAATATAGAAAAAAGGAGACTCTGTAAAGTGCCTACAGTTTTCCGTTGTTTTTTTTTTTGTTTTAAATGATCAGAGTTGAATTTAATTAGATTTAGTTAGTTTAATTATCGTTCTTTGTATCTGCTAAAGTAAAAGCTAAATTAACCGTTCAGAGGAAGTAAAAATAAAAGTTTATAAATGATTAGTTTATTTATAAAAATCTATTTGTATCACCCAGACTCACAAGAATAATGGTAAGACGATCATTTAAGACTTTAAGTAGTGATAAGTACAATAACGAACAAAGTAAAACTAATTATAAAGTAATACAACTTCTTTAATAAAAAAAATGTGATTTTGAACTTACACCATTTTCCTTCACGCCCGCAGAAAGGTCGCGTCTTGTCCGTGCCCAGAATATCACGACACACAATTTGTTTAGGGACCAAATATCCTTTAAACAGAGTCCCTTCAACCTTCGCAAGGAGCCCACATCATCGTGTTTATTGAAAAAATGTATTGCTGTTTTTAGTCAAGGCCAAATTGGAACTTTCCTTTTACACTCTCGATGGCTTCAAAGGACACTAAAGAACCACACACAAAAATAAAATACCGTTATCTTTAATACTTTTTTGGTGAATATTATCTCAGATTGTATAAATATGCTTCTTCATTCCTTTGCTTCTTCATTTATTTTTACTTTTCTGCAATATACTTAATATTGCAGAAAAGTAAAAATAAACTATTTAGAAATAGATAGGTACATAATCTAACCGAATGAAAAATTAGAAAATATTATTTTAAAACTAAAAATGGGATCAGGTAAATTATACTGAAATATTGAAAAATTCCTTTTTTTTAACATGCCGATGTCGTAAAAATACCTACGTATGAAATAATTATGTTTTATTATTTTACAAAATAAATCAACTTCCAAACACTAATAGGCCTGTCACCCAGTATCACGAAATCTACATTCAACCCTTAGGATGCAGCAGCAAATTAAAAAGTACCCGAGCTCAAAATAAATGGGCACGCGACACTTCACAGTGCTATGATTAATGCCGAATGAAATTAAAATAAGTGCGATAATGTAAATTTTTATCTCACGTTTTTATTTACGACTTTCGCGTCGTGAAGCGAGACTTCCTGCGATTTACTTACTGTTGAGTTTTGTTTGTTAATGATACTTTTTTGCTCACATTTCGTATCTTTCAACGATAAATTCAGTTTCCAAAATGTTACAAATTAAATTCATGAGCTAAATAGGTAGGAATTTATTTTGTTATATCTAATTATTTTCTAATCATGAAATGGTCGCAAAAGCGTCCATCCGTAAAAAATCTGTATCCCCTAACTGTACTTAATTCTTAAACATTAATTTTGTAATGTACAAAAAGTTCTAATTTAAAAACTCGTACTACAAAAAGCATGTCTGTCACCGTATCGCATTACTTCGTCTCACAAAAACATTTCTAACTTCTTAAAAACATCATCACCGCCTTTTTTTATTAGCATTTTCATTAAAATAGCGACAAAAAAGTCACCTCCTTGGTGCAGTTAAAAGAAATGCGAAACGACGCCCGGGGGCCTGCTAGACCCCCATGTTGCGAAAATTCACGAGATTTATTTGAATAAATTATTTTTCACCCACCTGCAGTGAAGGGTTGTTAAGAGAATTTATGGTTTTACATCTTGACTGCAAAATGGTAGATGGTTTTTGAGATCGGAGGTTAATAAAGTATTTTATTTTATAATATTTTCAGGATAATCCGACAAGAACAAAAACAATATTAGCTACTCAGAAGTTTTCCAGTTGGGCGTCATGACTAATGATAAAATGAGAATGTCATTTACAAAACTTGTACATAAGAACCTAAAATATATTTTTATTGCCAATGACTTCCGTATGACTCATTTTATTATACTTACACCACAGATAATATACTAGTACAGATACCCAATCCCATACAAAGAAATGATACCTCCCTAAGTCTGGCTATTGAGCTGGCTATTTTTTTTCCTCCATTTTTTTAACAGATGGCAGCATCAGCGACTCACAAATTGCCAGAGACTGTAGTTTTATAACGCCATCTAGAAGTCGACTTAGATACTTATGGCATTCACACGGTACGTTCAAGGACAAGTATAATAACAATACAACAAACATATCTCGAGTTGGAGGGATAGTTTCATTTTTATGAGTGAGCTAGCAATTTTCACGCGGCAGTGAATGCCTCTTTATGTTTTTTTTTTGTATTTCAATGCTAAATCTAGATTTTCATCTCCTCGTTACCAAATCTACTATTGCTAATACCCTAAAACTGAAATCACGCGTTCTTCGTCCGAACTTATTTTGACAGTAAGCCCACGTTCGCACTGATGTAATAAAATTGCGGCGATTATTTTTCGTGCACTTGATTTTTAACGCTTTGCCGACATGCCGAGAATTGAAAATCCAAGTGTGTTTTTTCAACGCGCTGGGACGAGAGTGCGTCCCAGCGCGTTGGATTCTCAACGCTCGGTTTAACACCGAGAGTTGAAAATCCAGTGCGCGATAAAATCCCGCCGCGATTTAATTACGTCCGTGCGCACGACAACTTAATGTTTTTAAAATATCAAATAGAACCGGCCAAGTACGTGTTGGACCACGCATAATGAAGGGTTCCGTAGTTGGTAAGTTGGTATCCCAAGAACAAACTTAACTTCGTAGTTGAAAAACATGTTCTCCCATACAGAATGTATGGAAGAAAATGTTTTTGCAACCGCAAATTTAAGTTGGTTGATTATTACTCGTTAACTTTAGAGCCTACTTAGCTGTGATAGAGAATTTTCCTTTTAATTTCGTTATAAATACTGCTGTGATCTTTTATCACATAAACCAACCATTTAGCTGGCAGGGTGGGGGGACACTTGACTGTAATAAAAATTAGCTTTTTAAAGCTTTTCTTGTACGCCGAACTAAACTAACTAAACTATCACAAAAAATCCTTGCTATGGCTATGAGAATCTTAAACTATTCTGCAAAAAATCCTAAATTTAAAAATAATTTTCACACAACCAAAATCGAATTTGACAATCGCGATTCCACGTCTAACCTAACCCGTGAATTTTTTTAGAGCCGTATGCGCGCAGGCAGGGCAGCCTCGACGTGTTTTTTTTTTTCACTTTTTGTGTGGAAAATATGAAAAATTATTACCAAAATGTTGAGTTTAAAGCTTTCATAGAGGGGGTCGAAATTTTCATTATTTTTTCGATAGGACACACCATTTTCGAGATATTAGTAAAAGAACAGAAAAAAAATATTTTTGGTATCTGAAGAATTCACACCAACGTTTACAATGTTGCTGACAACTTATTTTATTCTACACCTTTTTAATCGCGATTAAAAATAGTCAAATTTATAGTGAGACAATCAAAATTTTAGGTGAAAAACGTCAAATTCAGAATAGCAAAATTGCCATTTTCACTAAATTAATAACTCGGTGCCATCTTAGTACTGTCAAACTAAAATATAGTTTTGTGTCACTTTAGTTACATACGGAACCCTTCGTCCGCGAGTCCAACTCGCACTTCGCCGGTTTTTTATAGTTTTAGAAAGGTATTGGTAAAATAAAAACATAATATAATTAAGAAGGTAGGTATTTGCCAAAAACAAGTTAATAGATTTCTTTCAATTCCTTTATTTCTTTGTAAAGTAGGTTCTAAATTATATATGTTGTTTGATTTTCCTACTAAACGTTTATACAGTATGTGATGACAAATTGAGTAAAACGCCATCTATTGCAAAGAGCTCATGATTAACTTTATCATTCTATGGGTTCGAATTCAAGTAAAAGGTTTCGCTTATCATTTTTGTTGGAAATACGTGATTTATGAGTTTAAATGGATAAATCAGCATTAAACAAGGAAGTTTTGATTTTTACTAATCTTACTTCAGCCAAATTCAGACGTTTATCAGTTTTTAGTGATTGTTAATTTCATAATTGTTGCCTATGCTGCCATCTATGAATTTTTTTCAAGACTAATTATAATTTGTTCGAGTTGAGACCCCATGCTTACACACTATTTTTACATAAAACATTAAAAACATTTACGATTCCCTTGAAAACTGCACATGACATCACCGTCTGTTCAGAGAGAAACCGAAACAATGGGCGAAAGAGACCTTTAACAGGAAATAGTTTATATTCTTAATACAATTGCAGTAAAATGTTGACGTATAAAACACGTATTAACAAGCAAAAATTCACTCTATAACAAGAAGATTAAGTCTAAATTGTAACAAACAACGAGCATAGCACCACAAAATTAGTCGACACAAATCGGATCTGTAAAACAAAAGTCGTTCGTTCGATTTTTGAATATTGGCGTGTTCGGCTTTAAGTCTATTTGAAATCAGCGTAAGCGATTGGTGATTTCGAATTTCGCATTTCGCATTCTATACGCAAACTTCGTTGATAGATCGGTGATGGCCGTGGCGGCCCGCTGCGTTTCGTTCGGAGTGCATTTGACCAGAAAAATCGGTGTACGTGGTCTCTTAGACCGGAGATATGTAAGGGTTAGAGTGGACGCCATTTTTCTTGGCATTGCGCTTTTGCTTGAGCCATTTATTCGTACAGACTTTGAAGAATAAGTCTGACTTGAAACTAAGTGAAATGATGCCAATAAAAGGTAGAACCAAAAATGTGGAACAAAATCATTTTTTTTTTCTGTTTAACTTTTTCGATATTTTTACCTTAGCACCCATGATATCTTCCAGGACTTCATTGCACCCTTAAGAACATTACCTTCATCTTTGATTCTATTACCTACTAAGTATTAAAATTAGTGCTGCTCATCTTCTATTAAGGGTGTGTCAAAAGCAGTGGTCCAAAGAAAAACGGGGTAAAGTGGAAGAGGTCAACAATAACTTAAAATTTTCAAAGTTATTTTTCAAAGTATTCTCAATTTTTCTTTTCAAGAAATTTTACTCTTTCACATGGATTTTTCGACCCTGTGAACAAAATTCTCGACGTAGCGAGTTTAAATCTGGCTGGGAGATGTCTTGATAGTGTAGATACAAAATTATGTTCCTATTTACGTTCAGTGAGGCTCTGCAACGCTTCAGATTTTATATTTACTTGTTTTTTCTAACTTATTATTTAATTTAGCGAAAGTTACTCGGTAGTAATTTTTTTTATAAATCTGGGCTTAGAATGTTTCGCTAAAGTTTATAAATAATAGGTGGTCACCTCCACTTTACCCCATTTGCCTTTGGACTACTACGTTTGAGACACCCTGCATAATTACCCCTTGCGAGAACCACGAAACGGATGGCATCGACTGCGCTATAGTGCACTTTCCCCAAGTCTCTAACTACTTATTCTTGGCTCATATCACAAAAAAAACTCACTTTTGACGAGTTCACACCATAAGTCTCCTTCTTTATCGTGTTATTCTTCCGTTGAACATAAATATTAGCCTTTTAGTAACGTCTTCAACAGGTGCGTTGTACTACCTGCCACGCATAGCGATGGTGGAAGGCAGTAGTGAATAACAAAACCTTTCGTGTAGGTACCATTTAGGTTTTAAAGGTAAAGTAAACTGAACTATAAAGGTTTTGTTATCGTATGTTTTACTAGACCAATTTAGAAAATTGATATAGTTCGTATAAGCTTTCTAACCACATATTATGTTTTATTCGAGATAGGTACTCAAGTGAATGCTAGAATGGGTATTTTTAGACGCCCCGCGTCTCACCTAGATTAACCGTTGCGTAAAAATGCAGCGGCCATAACAACAATGTTAACAGCATTGTTGTGTTCGGCAGTTAGAGGTAAGATAGCCAGGTCTTCTGTGGTTGAGGATTCCGGGTGAACCTCGCTTGCACCTTCGGTTTGATCATCACTTACCATCAGGTGAGAAAAGCTAGCAGCAGATGTGTTTCTTGATTTTGAAAGTACTGGCTGGGCAAACTATTATATTATACAGGGTGTTTGGTGCATCGTGTGCCAAATTGAAATGGTCGACTGGGGGGGTCACCTGCTATCCTGTCAGACCCCTAAACACTTCTCATGCCCTGTGGATTTTTTTTCATCGACTTTTTATTGTTTTATTAAAAAAAATACCCAAATTTTACATTCAAGTACAAATTAAAAAAAAGTGTAAGTCGTAGACTCTGAATTTTTATTTTATTTAGCTGTGTATTGTATTACAGTTCTTTTAAATTTAAAATTAGTGACATTAGCCATGTAGTTTTTTTTTATTTACTCGCAAAGTTTCGGACTTCAATTAAAGCTGTCCATGTTACAGCTATTTACATGGCTTTAAAAAAAAATACAAAAGCGAGCGGGATCTTCCAACTCCCTCAGAAATTCTCTAGTCTATTCTCTTGCTAGTGATGTGCCACATGCCATAAAAATCGTTTTACAACTTTGTGAATTCGCTAGAATTGTGAATCGAGTCACAAAATACTAAATTTCAAATTATGATTTAAAAAATTATTTTTGCTTAAATGATACCTCAAAAACTCATTAAATCTATTATCTCACTCTTATAAGGTAAAATCTGTCTCGTATCTCTCTTTTGGGGGGGAGAGGGTTTACTAAAATTAAAAAATAATTGCATTTTTAACATTTATTTAATAATTTTTACATATTCTGCCCAAACTGTTGGCCGCTATTGCGAATGCAGGCCCGACATCTATTTCGTATTTCCACAGTTGTTGTATGAAGTCGTATTTCCTCCTTTATTTTATTGAACCCCCTTTCAATGCGTTGAAGTAGTACCTCCCTAGTCGGAACCTCCGTGGCGTATACCAGCTCTTTGGCACGTCCCCAGACATAAAAGTCTAGCGGAGTTAGGTCTGAGGAACGTGCCGGGCCTTGCAATAGGGCCATCGCGACCAATCTACCCATTGGGGAACACATCGTCGAGATATTCCCTCACTCCGCTAGACTTTGAACTTTGACTTTTGATCTGGGGACGTGCCAAAGAGCTGATATACGCCACGAAGGTTCCGACTAGGGAGGTACTACTTCAACGCATTGAAACGGCGTTCAATAAAATAAAGGAGGAAATACGACTTCGTACAACAACTGTGGAAATACGAAATAGATGTCGGGCCTGCATTCGCAATAGCGGCCAACAGTTTGGGCAGAATATGTAAAAATTATTAAATAAATGTTAAAAATGCAATTATTTTTTATTTCTAGTAAACACCCTCCCCCCAAAAGAGAGATACGAGACAGATTTTACCTTATAAGAGTGAGATAATAGATTTAATGAGTTTTTTTTGGTATCATTTAAGCAAAAATATTTTTTTAAATCATAATTTGAAATTTAGTATTTTGTGACTCTATTCACAATTCTAGCGAATTCACAAAGTTGTAAAAAGATTTTTATGGCATGTGGCACATCACTAGCAAGAGAATAGACTAGAGAATTTCTGAGGGAGTTGGAAGATCCCGCTCGCTTTTGTATTTTTTTTAAAGCCATGTGAATAGCTGTAACATGGACAGCTTTAATTGAAGTCCGAAACTTTGCGAGTAAATAAAAAAAAACTACATGGCTAATGTCACTAATTTTGAATTTAAAAGAACTGTAATACAATACACAGCTAAATAAAATTAAAATTCAGAGTCTACGACTTACACTTTTTTTTAAATTTGTACTTGAATGTAAAATTTGGGTATTTTTTTTATAAAACAATAAAAAGTCGATGAAAAAAAATCCACAGGGCATGAGAAGTGTTTAGGGGTCTGAAAGGATAGCAGGTGACCCCCCCAGTCGACCATTTCAATTTGGCACACGATGCACCAAACACCCTGTAGATCTCAAAATTTGGTGTAATAGAGAGTCAAGCAAAACCAAGTTGATCGAAATAAACCTAATTAATTCTTTCTATCTGCCAATAGTTAATAATTCAGAATCCAATCTAGCTGTAGATTACCTCTCATAAACAAACATGCTAATATCGTAAAAACAAATGTTTCCCAATGAAATGTGATTCTCAATATTTATCTGTTAAGTAGTAACTCGTGTTTCTTTGATTAGAAGTCTGCAGATTAGAAATATGGTAACTGTTTCTTACGCCATTTTGCATGATGTGATTTGTGGATTAATTATGCTTTTATATAAACTGAACTGAATACGTCTATGTATGTTACTATTTTTGTAAATGATGAGGGAAAAGAATTAACAATTAAGTTTACTAACAAAAGGGGGAGGTTGACCAAACATTAGAGCAACCGTTTTTTGGAGTTCTTGATGAGTACCGAACTGATAACAAGCGAGAGATTACTTACCAACTCAAGAACGTTGAAGAATTTACAAATAGACCAATGTATCTTGGGATGCATGAAATCGATTCTATCTTCAAAAAAGATGACATAACGAAACGTCAATGTCATTATCAACATAAAAGTCATCAACCTTGTTTGTTACTTAAATTACAACATCACTGTTTACCAGCCAAGATTTTTAATACAAAAAATAATCCAATAAACACTGAAACGACAACGAGACATTCAAAATATTTCAAAAATCGAACTCCTGCTTTCTCATTTACTCCAAACAAAATTGTATATGAATGAAAGAGAGGAGATATCGACGATAGCTCAGAAGCACTCGTGCGTAGTCCTAACGGAATGGGATTGGCTGTATTGTTGAAAGTGACGGCTCGCAATGTAGGCCCTTAAGATGCTTTGGATGTTTATAATGTAACTGATTTTCCTGTAAGGGTGTGAGTAGAATCAGAAGCAGTATCGACTGAGGGAGATCTTAAAATTGGCATAGGAGTGCCTATGCCAATTTAAAATCTATTGATACATATCAAAATGGAAATCATTTGAGATAAGTTAGTACTGCTGCTTAATAGCATAATCAGCCTACATTATTTTCCCACTGCTGGGACACATGTCTCCTCTCTTCGAGAGGGAGTGGGCTATAAACTACCACGGGCCCAGTGCATAAAGGTTAAGGTAAACAATATTTAGGGCAGTATAGGTAGGATTTCTAAAGGTGGGTGTAGCAACATGCAGTCTTCACAAGATGGTTGGTTGATTGAAAGGCAGCAAAAGCCAATAATGATGAGAAAATAAATTATTATTCATAATCAGCCTATATTGTCCCCACTGCTGGGACACAGGCCTCCTCTCAGTTAGATGGAGTATGCCGTAATCCACCACGCGGGCCCAGTGCGAGTTGGTAGATGTCACATGTCTTCGATTTTTTGGTTCCAGGACATGCCGTTTTCCTTCACCATTTTGAGAGCAGAGGTGATGAAATAATTTACACAAAGTAAAGCACCTGTTTGGGTTCGTGCCCTACGACCTACTCGTAAGTTGCGGCCGTTACTACTGGGCCACAATTGCTCACCGATAGTACATTTACACAGAGAACTTTTGAATTTTTATTTTATAAATATGGTGTTAAATTAAGGGCCCTAACACCCATAACACAAGTTTAATCTTAGCTTGGGTGACAGAGGTGTATAATTTTGCATTAACCTACAATGTATATGAAAAAAATATTATATTATAACAAGTGGTATTTGTAAAATTGTAAACTGGAAGTAAAGATATTTATTATATTATTATTCATTGCGTTATTTACGTTGTTGAGCAGACAAATTTTTCGACCGTATGAATTGGCAATATCCTGCAAAATCATTCAGATTGTGATTGGGTTCGGGTTTCCGTATCTATACCAGTTCCAGTTTATAGTACATAGTATGTAGTATATAGTTTACATAATCAATAAATTCTTGGCCTTGTTTCGTCAAAGATAATAACAGTACCTAAGTTGTTAGTATTACTTTTATCTGAATAAATAATGTATTCATAAGAAATTTAATCCTAGACTAGGGTTACCATCTTAGGGGATGCCTCATGCATCTGAACATCATCCAGGAGGGGCTTGTGCCTAAGTAATAACAGCCGCACGGGTCGATCGATCAGGTTAAGTTATGCTTGTCGCTGTTGCTCAGTGGATGGGTAGGTAACCATCTTTACATACCAAGACTCTCGGAAAGCACGTTAATCCGTTGGTCTCGGCTATCATTTGTAGATCTTTGACAGTCGTTACGGCTAGTTAGAAGCCCAAAAGTCTGACAGCCAGTTTTATCAAGGGGTATAGTGTTACCTAGTAACTAAGTTGTGGAGGTCAGATAGGCAGTCGCTCCATGTAAAATACTGGTATTCAGTTGCATCCGGTTAGACTGGAAGCCAACCCCAACATAGTTGGAAAAAGGCTAAAGGCAGATGAGTAGGGTTACCATCTATGTAAGGGAGGATGCCTGTCTAGGATGTCAAAATGCCTGATATTGTAGAAAAACTATAAGTCTTAAAAGAATTATTACGCAACAGAAAGTGTTTTAAAGACTGACATTTATACAAAATGAAAAGCACGTACAATTTACGACCACGAAACTTATTTAGAAAAAACGAACTTACTCTCCGAAGATATATCTCTTTTTGTTTTTTCAAAAGTTTTTTTTTCTCAAAAATATAAAAAGAAAATCTTCACACGAAACGTTTAAAAAAAAATGGTTTACTACTAACGCTTTTACCGACACTATTGTCAGGCAGTTCCTTTCTTTCCTCAACTGTGAATTTATTAGGGATATTTAAAAATGCCTATTTCAGTTTAGCGCCCGCCGCACGCCTGTCGTCCAATGCGGCAAAGGCCTGTCAGATAGCATCCCAGACGCACATTCATATCTACCTGATTGATCAGACTATTAATAGTTTTCTCGCCAGTCTACTGTCTAAGTCAGCAAAACTATCACGAGTCCCATAAACGAAACTTTCCCTCCACTCCCTCAACACCGAAGAAGGTTCAAAGAAAATCTATCAACGCCTTACAAAGTAATGTCAAAGCACCTAATTCTACTCCATACTATTCAGATTTCCCGACGGATTCGTCGCGAGGGACTGAGACGGTAATAGGAGATAGTGTGTGGGTGAAAGAGATGGGTATACGGTCACGGGCTTGGTTTAGATGATTGGTGAACGTGCTGCCTCGACCGCCGTGTTACGTGACTTCTGAGTCTGTCTAAGATAGATATGTAGTGTGAGGCGTTTTGATAGTTGATGTATGTGGTGAAGTTGTTGTGATGTGGATGAGTGTCAAAACTTTTGTGGCTGAAACCCGATAATTATAAGGTTTCCAGGATGCTTTGCGTTTTTCTAAATCCTTTGTGAAAAATGACTAGTGGTATGAAATTTTCTGTATGCTACTTTCCTTTTTTTGAGAAGCACCTTTATTTCAATAGTTTTTAACCTCTATATTAATTTATTCTCGTCAAGTATCAAGACTATTCAAGTCAAATTCTGAATAATTCGTTAATAGCAAGCACTTGCAACTACTGTCTGCTCCCGTCTTTGGTTCAGCATTCATTCATTGTTTCACTAACGGTACCATCAATCAAGTATCAAAATTGTTTGATTCAAGTATAGGCGTCAGTAAAAGAGGTATTTTGCCTACTGTCTGCTTCCGGAGACGCCTTGATATTGATACATTGTTTTACGAGCAGTATTAATATGCAAATATCTAGATTATAGTAGGTAGTAAATAGGCGTCTGTGTGTGAGAATGTATTGAAATGAATATTTAGATGGCTTCCGTATTCGTTTAGGTATTTTAGTTTTCTTGTAGTTTTGAACTTGATCACCACAATTCCCTACACAACATTGACCATCGAAGATCAACAGTCCTAACGGGATTTCTAATTATTGCAAAGTCACCTTTTCTACCAATCAATTTGGTGATTGCCGTTAATTTGACGATTAGTTCACCATACCATAGTTATGGTGTTTTTGTTTCCTTCAAAATAAGTAACCCATTGAGAAGGAATGAGGTGACTGATTAGAGCAGTGGAGGCCCAGTGGTAACGGCCGCAACTTACCTACGAGTTGTAGGTCGTGGATTTGAACCCTGACAGGCGCTTTACTTTGTATACATTATTTTATCACTACTGCTCTCAAAACGGTGAAGGTAAACATCGTGGGGAAACCAGCAAGTCCTAGAAAAAATAATTTAAAAAATCTACCAACCCGCACTGGGCCCGCTCCTTTTTACAGAAAGGAGGCCTGTGTCCCAGCAGTGGGAACATTAGAGACTGATTATGCTATGAGGTGACGGATTTGTATTTCAGATTTACCTTAAGCATGTGAGGTTCAAGTTCTATTATTATTTTTTCTACTTTCGAACACTTTTCTCCATACATTATTATTTTGTTTTCATTAAAGTATCAAAACCGTTCGGCGAACAGGTGCCATTCGTATCAGTGGAAGATATTACTACTGTATACTCCTGGTATTGGCTTTATTGTTTTATTCTAGCGGTATTGGCAAGCTATTTTGAGCTTTGTGTCTTGGAAAATATCTATTTGTTTCAGATATTTGTTTGACCTCTATGATATTGCATCAGTGAAAAACCCACCCAGATTGGTAATGCGTTTGGTTTCGTCGAAAAAAAGGTGCAGTTATGAATGATCAAGGCGTTTTTTGTAACCTAACCACTAAGATGAATCTCAGTAGCAGTAGGTAGCTAATTTATATCAAAACTTCTGTAAATACAAGTTAAGTTGCAAAAACAGTACTCCAAGGTAAACTCCGGTCATATAATCGAAACGGAAAACATATTTGTTGTTCTTTTATAACGTTCAATTTTTATCGGATATTCTCTGAAAAATGTAATAAGCCCGTAGTATTTATCTTCTATAATTAATAATATCTAATATAATATTTAATATCTTAAATTAATTTTGGATATTCTCTGAAAAATGTAATAAGCCCGTAGTATTTATCTTCTATAATTAATAATATCTAATATAATATTTAATATCTTAAATTAATCCCTATTTCCTTGGTCACAGCATCATGCGTGAACGGCTGGACCGATTTCGCTAATATTTTTTTAATTGTTTGTTATTGTCAGGAGAAGGTTCTTATGAAAGAAAAAAAAAATAAGGAAGATTGCGCGGAAAGTAGATTGCACCCGTGCGAAGCATGGGCGGGTCGCTAGTTTATTGATAATAATATGTATTTTATTGTACACCAGAAAATAATTAGCAAAATATAAATTTAACACTTTAAAACATACAATGGGCGGCCTTATCGTTTTCTGCGATCTCTTCCAGCCCTATCTGCTGTTGAAAATGGGGAATATCAATTTAATCAGGCATCTAAATGACTGACAATGAGGCATCCAAATACAAGACAGCAGGACATTGCTGCCTCATGACCTATTCCTTACGTCACCATTACTTGAACAGTGTGTAACAGAAAGGCGGGGTCATATTTAAGGGTGCCAGGTTGGTAACCAGGTTGTGGTACAGACTATCAAACAGATTTTTTTCACTTTTACTATGTTTGTTTCTAGATGGTTGTTGTGATGGTTGTGATTTTTAGATGGGATTTTGAAAACTATTTTTCAATAATGTTTCTTTCAACGGTCAATCTGATGTAATGTGTCAGGAAAATAAACAAAATATTTTTCAAGAAAAATGAAACGAATATAAACTCGAGACTCGTAAAGGAACATTACTTGTCGTTGTGATCTTGTTCTCGTAACTGTAATTATCTATAGTCTTCATTTATTTTTGTTGCTTATATATTTAGTAATTATCTATTATTTAGGATATGTATATATATGTGTATCTATTCTAGTATACTTATTATTTGCACCAACAACAGCCCCATTTTATGTCCAGGCAAATCACTGTCCATTCCAAGGTTGCCTGGAAGAGATCGCGGAAAGCGATGAGGCCGCCCATTGTATATTTTGTAGTGTTTGATTATTTTTTTTGTTATGTATTTTTGTGGTGTACAATAAAGTATATATAAATAAATAAATAAACGAATATAAACTCGCCAGTCGCAGCAAGCTGTCACCAAGCTGGCACGACCGATTTACGTTCGGATATCCAAACAATATTGGTCCTATGATAGTTAAAATTTACGCAGTGCAGCAGCAGCATTTCTTCCTATGGAGAAAATTGTTCAGTTTGACGGTCTGACCACAAATGAAATGAAATGAAATGAAATTGTTTATTCTGTAAATAGGATATTGGAATCACTTTTACACATCATTAAAAAAAATAAGCTAGTTGAGTTCGGCGTTTCCTATCTGACTACTCTGAGAAGCAATGCCAAAACAAACTCAGAGGTCACAGTCTCTTTTAAAGTCCAGACATAATCTTGGTCTGGCCATATAAGGACCATGTAGATTAGTGTCTGAAATGGTATTTGAGGAAAGAACCACACCAATTTGAGTGGACCAGTCCGGTCAGTGCAAGCATTTGTCAGTAATCGTGGAGCTCAACTAAGAACTTAAGGAGCTCAACTCGACGAACAATACCAAAGATACATTTGGGTAGGCCGCATAAACTACTCAAACTGCCAGACCATCATTAAAACTAGCTGAGAAATAAAAATAATAATGATATCCACATAGTCCTCACATTCACAATAATTAAAATAATATAATACTTTACAATGTAATCATGTCATTTTGAATATAATTTTCAACAATGTCAATATGTATATAAAACTGGTACATTTTGATGATTTTACATAATAATTAACACCCTTAATAAGACCAGACATTTCTGATAAATTTTGTTTTACCACCATATCATCATCTGCCTAGCCTTTTCCCAACTATGTTGGGGTCGGCTTCCAGCCTAACGGGTGCAGCTAAATAGGTATTTTACATGGAGCGACTGCTTATCTGCCCAGATCCAGTTACTGGTTATCAGGATACCCCTTGGTAAGACTGGTTGTCAGACTTTCGGGCTTCTGAGGATTCTTAACGACAGATAAAGATCTACAAATGACAGCCGGGACCAACGGCTTGAGGTACGGAGGGGACTTGATATGTAAAGATGGTCACCCATCCACGGACCAACCGCGGCAAGCGTAGCTTAACCTGATCGATCAACCCGTGCAGCTGTTTTTACTTTAGCCACAAGCCCCTACCACTTTTGAAAGTATGTGTGAGTATTTCCTTAGCCATTAGGTAAAAATGTTGTAGGGTTGTAGTCAACTTTTCCCAAGAACCACTCGTGGAACGTTATCGCCGTGTAATCGTGAGAAATCGCATGTTTACACAAACAATTAAGTTAATGATATCATGCATTAACTACTATTACTAGGTCGATGGCACACTTCACTTTAATTGATCATTCAATTAATAATTAATTAACTAACATGTGTCTTGTCACGTAGGTAACGGGATTTGTTTTTTTTTTTTTAATGTTATTAGCTCTCTTTGTTTAAAGATAATGGAAAAAAAACAGGGATAATCGAGATGAACTAAAGTAAGGGAAATCTTTAATTAGGTACCCGTGGGAAAAGAAAAAAAAACAGTTCCTTTGTGTGATCATTCATTTTTTTCTTCTATTTTTAGGTGCGCATATAAATTTTGACTTTCCTATCTCACCTGATATTAAATTCCAGGATTATATTTAAAAAAAAAAACAACTAAAAACAAAAAAAAACAAAAACAATAAAATAAGAAAAACATAAAAATATGAACGTAAATAAACTTTACTTTTACTTTACTTTATATACGTACGTCTAATTAATGTGAACTGTTGAAAATAGTGTTGTAGAGAAATCTTTCCTAGATTTTAAATTTACTTTTCAAAGGTAGGTACATCCAATAAAACAGAAATAAATCTTACTATTTTGGATTAAAACAGTTAACCATAATGCAGCCTGTCCATCTGAAGATGAAGTCATCAAGTCCAAGTCACAGCTTCGGTCGATTTATCAATTATTCGGCCCTAGAAAGTGTACCAGTACCTGTGTTTATTAAATATTTTATGGCATTAAAGGTTGTGGTACACCATAGAATTTGGTCAAACGAATAATAATTGAGAGCAGTGGAGGAGTTGTAGGTCGTAGGTTCGGTTCCAGATCGCTTTCCTTTCCTAAATTGTTTCATCACCACTGCTCTCAAAACGGTAAAGGAAAATATCGTGTGGAAACCGGCATGTCCTAGTGCCAAAAATTCGAAGACATGTGACATCTACCAACCCGCACTGGGCCCGCGTCGTGTATTACGGCCTACTCCCTCTAACTGAGAGGAGGCCTGTGTCCCAGCAGTGGGGACATTATAAGCTGATTATGAATAATAATTTATTTTCTCATCATTATTGGCTTTTGCTGCCTTTCAATCAACCAGCCATCTTGTGAAGACTGCATGTTGCTACATCCACCGTTAGAAATCTTACCTACACTGCTCTAAATATTGTTTACTTTAACTAAACCACATCGGGATCACTACCACCATCATCAGCATTCTACCCAAACTCAAACTCAAAGCATTTATTTCAATTAAACTATTTACAGGTACTTTTGAATTGTCAAGGAATCGGTCAGTCAGAAATATGAAGCTAGTTACCTATGGAGAAGAACGGGCAAGAAACTCTACGGACACTCTTTTAAATTAAAAAAATAAATAAATACATAACATAATAAACTACATAGGTATATTAAGCACCAGGACAGATAAAAATATATACAAAAAATTCTTTGATTCTCTTTGAAAATGCATCACCTGTTTAAATTTTATTCAATTAGTAATTAGCATCGACGGGCTGCCTGACCCGTTTGTGCTTTCTTAGTTATTATCACAAACGACCCTACAATGTTTTATAAACTATTTTTTAACCATAAATTTCGTTAGTATTAAGATTGCTTAAAAGTGTTTCAACATCCGGACAAACCTATTGAGGTTTTGTGATGTTTCTGTTTATGTTTCTTTTGTTAGTTAAAAAAATATGAGCCAGAGTCGCCATGCAGTTGGTTCCAAAACACGGGCGTTGCGTCAGCACGCTGAGGGAGGCCTAGGCTTACTGACATAACTTAGAAAGGTTCGTGGGAGATCGGCCGGTGGAGCAAACGTACCAGGAAAAGTGAAAAGCTATGGGAGATCTTTACTCAGCAGAGATACTCTCATCATCATCTGCCTAGCCTTTTCCCAACTATGTTGTGGTCGGCTTCCAGTCTAACCAGATGCAGCTGAATACCAGTATTTTACATGGAACGACCGGCTATCTGACCTCCACAACCCAGTTATTGGGTAATACGATACTCCTTGGTAAGACTCGTTGTCAGACTTTCGGGCTTCTGACGACCCGTAACGACTGTCAAAGATCCACGAATGACAGCCGGGACTAACGGCTTAACGTGCTTTCCGAGGCACGGAGGGGTCTCGGTATGTAAAGATGGTCACCCATCCACGGATCTACCGCGGCACGCGCATTACTTAGCCACAAGCCCCAGCAGTGGGACAGTACATACTGAATTTAAAAAAAAAAAAACATTCTGCCGTTAATGGCCAGCATCATTGGTACTTCAGCGGACCATGTTTTTTTTATATTTTCGCAACAATAATAACAATTTTGATTTCAATAATTCCATTATTGTGTTTAATAGTCTCCATGTTGGACGGCATAATGCAAAAGTCATGTTTTAAAAGCGGCCATTTTTTCAAACTTTATTTTTTTCTTTTCATTCACAAGTCACCCACAAGATTGCTCTTATTACTCGCTGAGGGGTGGGTTCGAGAGTTATAAATTGGGTAGATGGTTCTATAAAAAAATAAAATAAAATACGGTTCGGTATGTTGATATTTTTTCAATTAAATATAGTCATAAAATAATTAAGTAGGTACGAATTGATAAAATGTTTAGTCAGTCAGTTAGTAATTATTTGGCAATAAGTTCGTATTCTTAGGCAAAATACGATACCTACTTATAAATTAATATTATTATTTACGAAATGTTTGAAGTGTGCTCTTTATTTTAAATTCTCTCCATGAATTTTAATTATCGTTCCCGATTTGATACAGGGAGACCCTTTGAATCTTAATGGTAGTTCTATGAGGGTCGAGGTCTATGTTACAAATCATTGATGCGTGCAATTGTGGGTCTGTTACATTTCTGCGCCTGTCAACACGTCAAAGACATGCAGTTTTTAACTTGCTAACATGTTACAAATTCTTAAAAAGTGTCAATATATTCTTTATTTATTTAGTTTGGAGAACTTGTCTAAAAAGTTTAACATAGCTACTTCAATAAAAATCTCAATAAGAGGCTCTATTTGTCTAATTTTTTTATTGAGTAAATATGTTTTTGTGCTACTGTCAATACCTACAATTGGTCATTAGAATAAAAAAAAATGTGACAGATTTTGAAATTGCATTTTTTCATTGCTATCAATCCTGAAGGACAAAATCGTAACAAAACAACAGTAATTTTTAACAAAGATCGATCGGTAACATTAACTTTCAACAAGATTAAAGAAAATCGGAAAGAAATAAAAGAAACGTTTTATAAAAGTTTCACAAACGTCAGACAAAGGAACAGAATTGCACGGGAGAAAAAATTGTATGCAAATTGCTGAACAAGTGGATGATGTTATGCATGATTGCAAAAGTTTCTTTAATATTTTTATTTAGATAGACTTTATTGTACACCAGAAAATTACATTACAATGAAAATAAATTAAACTACAAAACATAGGTACAATAGGTGGCCTTATCGCTTTATGCGATTTCTTCCAAACAACCTTGGAATTGGTAGTAATTGCCTGGACACAACATGTAATAATATTGTAAGTTTCCCTATTTTTGTCATAGACAGATTTGCTTTGCCAATAAAAAGTTATATATCAATAGAAAATAAATGGCCCAATACTGTAAATTATGGTAAACCTACCCAGATTTATAGGAAAGGGAAAATTCTAATCATCAGTAATTATTTCAGGATTCTTTATTCTCTTTAAGTACTTATATTTTAAAAACGCGCATGTTAGTAGGAAAAGAAAATGAATCAATCCTGGCAAAAGAAATGATTAACGCAGAAAAAGTACACAAGTAAAATTGGTTCTTATAGCATACACCGTCAAAAAACAAGGTGTATGCGTTCAAAAACGTTAACACGACCAATTGAAAAATTACTTCGCGTTATTAAGTTTTGGAGCGAATTCTCCCTGCTCTTATTACTGGCTGGAAAAAATGTGCAGAAGCCCAAAAAAAAAAGAAAAAACGTAAGGGGGAGTGCTAATAGTTCTTATTTTAAAATTGCTTAGAGTAATTCGTTAAAAAAGTGTGCAAAGGGGACTCTTTTAACTGAGTTTAGAAAATAAGGTTCTTATACGAGTGTAGGATCTATATTATTGTTTAAGCGATGAATAATAGTTGTTATTTCAGATTTTAACTGTAGGACCTACTGCAAAACACGAACGCTCTTGATTATAGAAGGTATATTTCTAGTTGATTGTTGTTACTTTTTTCAAAAAAACTTCTTTTTTTATAGTTATTTAAATATTAGTGTTACTGTCGTGTTATTTATTCATGGTAATCCGTGAACAGCGCTGTGGGCTACATTATTATTTAAGTTATTTATGTTTATACGAGTAATATTGCATAATGTAGCTGTTTGTAGTTCCTATTAAATAAAATCAAATAAAATAAAATATCAGTAACAAAACAAAACCGATATACGTACATACAAGCTAACATAACAAACACATTTATTAACATCAGCATACCTATGTATAAAATTAGCAAACGTGAGCATTAAGTATCGTATTTATTAATTCATTTTGATGGTAATCAGAACAATGCATTTTGTAGGTAGTTACATCTTATAAGGAAAATTCCAAACATTCGATTGCGTTGTAATATTTTATTTTGGTGTATTCAATAAGGAGCTTGTGAATATTTGTGATAACCACGAATATCAAATTCCAATTTCAAATTCATTTATTCATTTTGTGAACATAGGGTAAAATAATACAGATGTTATATATTTAAAAAAAAATGGTCCATATTATGTCCCGCCAGAAGGCATACAAAATAACTTAGGTAGGTAATCGAATGTCACATTATTAACAAAAAAAAAAATGTAGGCAATAGGTATGTAAATGTCACAATTTCATGCCAAACACTAATAGGTAATAATATGTCAATAAATTAAGACGCACATAAACAAAATAGGCAGTATTTAGTCACAATTTTGTATACAAATAAACGAAATAAAAATGTTATTAAAGAATATCATTATCATACGGGAGCAACATTTTAATTATTCAGATAAATATAATATTATGTAAATATTATTTTAATTTGTCATTAAAATATTCAGTAACAGAATAATACGCCTTGTCATACAATAATTTGAAAAGCTTACGTTTAAACTCATTAATGTTGTTGCTTGATATAATTTGATCAGGTAATTTTTTATGAGTTTTGGAGCCATTGAGGTACTGTTGTAGAGAAATTTGATTTTAGTGCATAACGGGTGCAACTTTTTCGAGCGCCGTTGACTTTCGACAAATTTATATAAAAACATATTTTTTTTACAAATATACAGGCTTCATAGACATAAAGGGATGGTACAGTCAATATTTTTAAGTTTTGGAAATGTGGCTTGCATTAATCCGTTAATCAATCAGTCGAGATATACTGAACAAGTTGTAGTTAGTGCAGTCCATGTTGTTAAAACCTTCATCATTTCAGCCGAAAGATGTACACTGATGGACATAGGCCTCCCCCAAGCACCGCCACTTCGACCGGTTCTGTGCTTCCCGCATCCAGCGGATTCCTGCGGCCTTCACCAGGGCATCGGTCCATCTTGTGGGAGGCCTTCCAACGCTACGTCTTCCGGTACGCGGTCGCCACTCCAGAACCTTTCGGCGCCATCGGCCATCCGTTCTGCAAGCAATGTGCCCTGCCCATTGATACTTAAAACCTTGTTTGATGGTAAATAATAGGGATGATGCCTTGGTAAAAAAAATAAAAATTCTATTTAGTCTGTCAGACAGATAAATAAAAAAATATTAGACACGTATTTTCTGTTTTTTTTTATATTAATAAAAAATGACTTAAACAAACCGCATAAAGTTTGGTGAGTGGGGGTCACGACGTCACAAGTAAGGTGTAAAATCTACATACTCGTGACGTCATGGCACATTTTAACTCAATGTATCGCCGTAATCTTTTGATTACGTAAAAAAAGAAAAAATACATGTCTAATATTTTTTTAATAATCTACAAACCGACAAAAAAAATATATCATCTCTATTATTTACCTATGCAAAATGATATCAATACAAGTGAAATTGAGGTTGTGTTGCTATTCCAGCTTCGAACAGCAAATTGATCAAATCGATACCCTAATTCATAGAACATAGGACTAAAAAAGTAAAAAAGTAAAAAATGTAATTAATACGAGTCTGAACTAGGGTATCGAAATCATCCCGGATATACATGATAAATGATTTTATTTCTGTAAGTAGGTTTTACATGTCAATCATATTTTAAAAACTAGCTGAGGTTGGCGTTTCCTATCTGACTACTCTGAGAAGAAACACCAAAACAAACTCAGAGCTCACAGTCTCTTTTAAAGTCCAGACATAATGTTAGTCAGAACATATGAGCGCAGATTAGTGTCTGAAATGGTCTTTTGAGGTAATAACCATACAGATTTGAGTGGACCGGTCCTGAACTTAAGGAACTCAATGAGTATCAAGTTGAACTAAATCTCATATGTTTATCAAACTGGAAGAGAACAACACAGCTCGACGACTTAATATAATGGTGGTAATGTTTTCCCCTGTCGCGTTCTTCTACTCCTAAACTCAAAACGACATCAAACAGTTCCATAAAGAGATCTATCTTAAGCAGCATCCACACATCCCTATACCTATACATAAACTGTATACATTTACAAAAGCTATAAGACTTAGGGGGCCGTCAACGCGCTCTGAATGTTGATCAACTCCAACTCTTAACTCATATCCTGCCTTATTCGGTATTATTTTTACTTGACACCGGCTTAATAATGTGGTAATTTCGTTTGTTCCAAGAATGTGGAAAATTGTGGTGTGTGCACATGCTTTTGTACTGTACCTACCTACCTTTTAGTTTTTCATATTGTTTTTGAGTTTGATCATTATGTTATTTACGGTTTAACGGTTTTCTTCGAGTTAAAATTGGACTGTCTCGTTGGTCTAGTGGTCGCAAGCGCTACTGCTAAGCATGAGGTCCTGGGTTCGATTCCCGGGTCGGGCAAAGTGTTATTGGGCTTTTCTATCTGAAATTTCTCAGTAGCAGCTCGGGGTCTGGATTTGTGCCCGGTTGATGGCAATAGGCTCGCCCCCTATTACATGGGACTTAAAACATAACTGGCGAAATGTGGGTGAACCTGCTACAGGGACACCTCTGCCCAACCCTTCGGGGAAACAAGGCGTGATGTTATGTTATGTCAAAATTGGAGGAAAATGTAGACTTAGCTGCTACAGTTTTTAAAGCGATTTCATGTTATTGAATCCTAAAATATTGCCACCGTAAGGCCTATTTCTGCTTGCAGCGCTCGGCCGCTATAGAAAGCGGCCGTTAAACAGATGTGGTCATCGTGTTCACGGGATTTTGTTTTCAAACTGCATAGATATGCGTTTCTTCGATAGTAAATATCTATCTACTTTACTTACCTTAAGTTTTGTCTTATTTTAATACCTACAACGAAAGTAAAAAATCATTAGCATTTAAAATTAAGTTCTACTTCACAAATTATTTAACTGATATTAAGTAAGTAAGTTGAATAGACAAAGAGAGTATCAGAGAGAGAGAGGAGAGAGGTGTTTTCCATGTTTGCATCATAGAGCTCCAAAAGATACAAAAATTTTGTTGACAAAAGAAAACTTTTATTAAAACTGAATTAATAATAACATTTATACATAAACTATTAAGATTGAGTCAAAATTACAACATACCTTCATATTTAATAGCCAAACATACCAAAACTCAAGCCCGAATTCCCTAAGACAACCCACAAAATGTATTAAACACAGATAAAATCAAAATGGCGGCATTAAACTTTGCATATGGGGCCAATTATGGCGGTATTTGTATAATAATGCCTGATACACGTGTAAATAAATTAATAAAACCACCCCTGTAAAGGGTTAAGATTTAAACGGTACTGATATTATCTTTTAACTCTCGTAATGCTTAGTGTTTTGAGATGTCATGCTATTATTTGGTTTTTAGTGGAATTATTTTTTGAGCTTAGTTGGAGTTAAGGTGCGTACATTTTTAAATGTTCAGTAGAATATTACGTAGAATATTTTTTAAATTTTATACTTAAAATTTTAGTTATATTAGTTTTTTTGTAAGTACACATGGTCACTTAGAAGCGTCATTAGACGGGTGAATCTAAACAGACGTAAACGTAATTTTAAGATATGAAACAGATTTTTTAACAGTGTATTAATTATTTGTATGAGTGTATTATTATTAATTATTTTGACGAGATACAACAACTACAAACACTTACCTATCCTTCATAACAACAAACAAAATCCCTAAAACAAAGGAAACTGGCAACACCAAGCATCTAACTCTGCGACCAATTAAAATTAGAATATCTTAATTCATATCAAAGTATCAGGGTTGGATCTTAATGTGTGTTGCTACCCTAATTCCGGGGTAAGTAGAGATAAACCTACCAACTTGGACATGTTTATTCGCCTTAAGTGAATGTGTACCAACATGTTGGTAGATGTATGTTGGTAATGTTGGTATGTTTATGTTGGATGCTATCTTGTTAATAAATATGTAAACGGTTAATTTTCATTGTGACCTGGTGAGACTTATTTGTTGAAGATACCTTTTCAATTTTGTTCAAATGCATAGAGACTATCTACGGAAACGTTTAGGTACGTACCAATTTGTTGGTTGATGGAAATACCTATACGCATATAAGTAGGTGACACTTTTGAATATTGAAAAGTTTCATTTTAAGCCTCGTTTTCTTAGAAATTGTTTTGTTAGAGTCGCGTCGGACTGTCGCATCGCGACTGTTCGCGGGAGCGTTTATTTGCTTCATCTGGGACCAAAGCTCTTTCAAATGTCAGTTCTTTTGCAGCACGCGTAGCAAGACGACCATAGAAACGGGTTTTGTCGACGGAAGAATAAATAAAATTACAGATTGTGATTGTTTATCTGTCAGTTTGTCTATTCTTCCATCGAAAAAATCCGTTTTTGTTGTGGTCATGCTAAGCGTGCCGATGTTTAATTTGAAGTTTTGTAATTTTTCTGTACCACCCTAAGTTTTGATAAAGTATTTGCTCAAAGTCAAAGTCAAAGTCAAATCATTTATTTCAAATAGGCCCATGTATGGCACTTTTGAACGACAAAATTTACAAAATAATATAATTGATTCTAGTCGCCCCTTCCAAAAGGTAATTTTCGTATGGAGAAGAATGGGCAAAAAACTCCACCGTTACTCTTTTAAAATGTTTTACAATAGTTTGTTTAAGAACGTACATTAGTTAAATAATTATATGTGAAGACGATGCACCTAGAATAAAATTATTATACCACAATAGGTAAAAAGAATTAAAAATGAAGCAACGACAGATAATTTAATTATGTGATAGATACATGGTGCTCACATATTTACCAACATTGTAAAAGTAGACGATTTTCCTAATGTTTTTAAAATTAATAAGTCTAGGCTAGCACGCAACTACCCTACATTACATCATAACCCCTGATTAATAAATAAAAATGACTGCTTAAATAAAATCAGTGCCTAACTATGTAGAATCAAATACTTAGCTCACAATCAATCTGCCTAGCCTTTTCTCAACTATGTTAGTCTAACTGGATGCAGCTAAATACCAGTATTTTACATAGAGCGACTGCCTATCTGACTTCCACAACCCAGTAACTGGGTAATACGATACCCAAATACTCACCTAACCCAAAAACTTTGAAACGTCATCAACCGGGGCGTCCACCACACTTCGATCGGTCCACAATCATATGGCCAAAGATTTATACCCGCTACGCTACCAATAAACTCAGTCCGAGGGTCATTGCACGTACGCATCTCGAGGAATGTAGGGCGAGCCAATCGATAATGCTTAAAATTCAGTATAGAACGCTCGCTCGGTACGGGGGCGCTTGAGGCCGTGCGAAGTGGGAAGATCTTAGTGAATTCATTAGGATTCATTATCATCAGCATTTCAATCTTGATGGGAGACGTGTGTCGTGAGGATAGGCGTCTTAGGTCCAAAACGTAGCAAGCAACAATGATACTACTTATTATTTTCACACATCTATTTTTATTTAGTATATAATTCTGTATCTCATCTATCCGTGACATCATACCAGCGGTGCAACATTTATTTTTTAAATGTCGCAGCATTATGCTGAGATAGGAGCCTTTTGGCCTCGTAAAGGACTTTCCGCTTTTATTTTAATTTTACTTTGGTTTTTTAGTTATTTATTTTATTTGTGATTTCCTGTGCGAGTCGCAATAAATACTTTTTCTTTCATTCTATAATTGTGTGAATCTAATGTCTCTGAATATTCATTGCTACTGACTTACTAAAACCGGTGTGGGTGCATCATCATTTCAGCCGAAAAACGTCCACTGCTGGCCCCCTCCCCCATTCCTCTACCCTCCTCCTATACTTCTCACATTTAGCGGATTCCTGCGGCTTTAAAGTTATCGGTCTAACAAACCATGTAGGTCGTGTGGGTGATCATAGTGGTCTGACATCGCCAACCAGCAGTACCTTACGAAGAGTGGTTGTTGAGTCAAAGCTTGTTCCTCCTTCATAAGAAGATTGCAGATATTCTAGGAGGCTCCACCTACTCCTAAGTTCCTCCTAGTCTGTAAACTTCCAGTGCTGAAGTTAGACATCACAATGGTCGTAAGAGAAATTGCAACTATTGTTTAGTACATCTAAGGAGATGCTGCAGCCCTCTATTGAACCCTTTACATTTTACAACATCATGGGTGGCTGTAGGGAAGCAGACTTTTGAACTAGAAGGACCAGGAGTAATAGGGGTGTTCTGTACCTATAAAAACAATTCTACAGATTATTTTTATCATACCTAAGATGTTTTATTTTTAGTTTTGTATTTGTGGTGACATCACCACATGCGAACTACGCATCTCACTAACGACACGCAAAATCCAGAGTCTACCGCGCGATCAGCATATATAAAACATCCCGACATCAATCGTCGGGCAGTTAAGTAGCCCACCAGACACAACAACCGCCTGGTCGAAGGATCCTCTCTTTTCTATGGAGTATGACTGAACTTTACACCCTTTTCCTCATTGGTACCTCTATCTGACTAAGTTTACAGAGCTATTATAAAAAATCTAATTTTCATGAAAGCTTTCAGAGGTTTTTTCCCGCAATTCAGTGACAAATCTATCCAATGTCTCGTTTTTGCCTAATTTCTTGTTGGAATCAATTTGATGGCTTAACAGAGGGTCAACATGTCAACCAGTCATCGGTCTGAGCAAAAAGTTCTTAATACTAAGCTTTCTTAGACTAATTGAATTTACGATCGGCTTCTAAAAATAGAATATCTATTTAACTATCTATGACCGTTTTTCTGCGGTTGTTACATGGTCAGTTTAATCATTATGTGCGGAAAAAATACATTTTTAAATGACATTTTACAATTTTTTTTTCACGCAGCCTTCGTCACGATTAACCACTCTAATAATATATTTTTCTTGGAAAAAAAATAGGGCAACCTCCGCCAGCGCAATCGGTTAAAAATATAAACAAGATAGTGAAAAAAAAGTTAAAGTTTAAAACTCGATCGGCGACATTTTATGGCAAATTCTCGAAATAGAGATACAACAGTCGATTATTCGGAACGATAATCGATTACCCATGTAACTGTACTATCGAGTGTATAAATCGAGTTCGTCGAACTGCCTTCCGATTGGTGCGCTCCTGGTCTCCCAATGTCAAGACCGTGGACAGGTAGGTTCAAACACCTGTCACGGAGAGTGGAAAAAAAATGAAAATCACGAATTAGCTATCCAATAAGAAGTAGCGAGTTTTCTGACAGCCTGTGTACGGAATTTGGGTTTGAGTAAGGGCATAAGCGGCAGCGGATTGATTTGTTATAAATTACGTGAAATATGTTTTCGGACTTGCGTCTGAAATATGGTATACTAAATACCTAGGCCTTATTTTGATTTATACAGTAATTTGGAAGTTATCTATCATCGGGGATGTAACTCAGTGGAAGAGTGTCTGCTTCGCATGCTGAAAGTCCTGGGTTCAAATCCCAGCATCTCCAACTGTATCTTTTGCATTTAAAACATTTTATTTTACAAACTTTTATTCCTTCATTATTGTCCGAAGTAGGATTCATTAAGAGACTACATGGTTTTAAACAATGTTTGGAGTTAAAAAAGAGAACCAGCTTTTCTCCAAAACTTTTTCTCAGACTCGTCTGATAGGAAACACCGACCTCATCTATTTAAAACATATTTTTTTATGCATAGAAATGTTTTTTTAAACAACTTATAATTTTCTGTCTTTTTTGTGCTTCTCCATTTTGTGCACCTCCAGCTCCACCACAACACTGTTATCCTACAGATTTCAACTAATATTGCCTTTTTCAATCTAATAAACTAAAAGCCCCCGCTCTGCTACCCGCTCCGCTACCTGCTATCACTAACACTTTACCCTGCGTAACTCCGCGTCCGCGCTTTAGCTCCGTGACCGTGTCAGAACGATCACTTTATTGATTATGTCCGAACTCCGGGCAATACCGTAATACTCTCAAACAATCGGAGCATCTTTAATACAAAGTCTAGATTCTTTTAAAAGAGTTGAAACTCTTTCATGAATGAAATCACAGTTGAAAAGTAAACGTGAATTTTTAGGAGCAGTTTTGTCACGAGGTTTTTCTTTTAGGTTAGGTTTATTTGTGCTCGTCGGTACAAAATTAGTGTTAGATTTGTCAGGGGCGGCAAAAATAGGTTTTGGGCTGGATAGGACATATAGACCTTGGGACGTACCGGTTATAGGCTTCGAAGATGTGGGTGACAAAAGGAACACGGAACTTGTTGGTGGGAGATGAGATTTTGGTACCGTACACGGTTTAAAATTCTAAGACCGTCATAATAGCTGCAATGTGTAAAATATTCAGATTCTAGAACAGGATAAGCAAAAATGGTGATAGCGGAGCGTTCCAAAATGTTTTGCAGTAAAGACCATTTTTAACATACACCAAATATTGTAACCATATTATTTCATATGGATTTAGTATAATCAGGGTCGTAGGCAGGGGGGGTTAAACCTCCTGAATAGTGGGAAATCAGAATCTCAATCCAGAAATTGACCCCCTCTAGGGTACCTCCGTATTCTAAAACAGATAATAAATTGTAATCTATTTCGCATAGGCGTACTTTATAATCTACAAATGCAGTAACAGTATAGGTACCTACTCCTACTCCAACTTTGTATTAAATTAATTTCTGCAACTTCTACATACTGTGAGAGAGTCTAATCTATTCCTGGTGGGGTGCAAAAATTGTTTTGCACCCCGAATTTTTTTTTTGTTCTAATAAAAGTTGGCAACCCTAACCCCGCCCGAAATTAATTCTTGGCTACGGCCATGTACAAAATGTAGCCTTAAATAAGTAAGTACCTGCTATAAGTACTAACACCATGCTTCGAAGCTTCCGTCTGCATATCAATTCCAAACAACTGGTATTATGTGACAAATACCGTCTAAATCCCATAGACACATCATGGAGGATATTAGCACATAAATAGGCGGACGACCACCGGAAGCCGCAACAATCCACTTCCGGTCACCGGTCATCTAACTGGACACCTACTACGTTCAAATTGAACGTGAATTATCTAAACGTTTTGTGTTTGAACGTGAATTATATAAACTGATCGTTTTGTCTGTTTTGTTACGGTTTGGTTAGATAATGTAAGTTGGATTTAGTTGTTACGCTTTGTAGTCTTTGAAGGTTAAGTTTGAAATCAAGAATATTGCCCGGAAAATGTGGTTTTAAGCTTGTTTAGACCTACCAAGTGCGTCTTCTGCAGTTTTTCGCAAGATCTTTTGTGTTGAGATAATGCGCTGTTGTTTCTGTTGACTCAGGACTTCCATAGCTCATTTATGCATGTATTGTAACAAATGCTGGCAAATTTCTTCAATTCTTTACGAAGAAATCTTCTTTCTTGCCGTCATCTAGTTCCAGGATTATCGCGATTCTTGGGAAACTTTCTGGTCTAGATTTGATCTATTCCCTCTCCGGAGTTGGCTGTTACGATTGTTATTAATTTTTCGTAGATAAACCTACAATCGGAACATCTCTCATAGGAACTTATGAAATCATAATTTATTGTTTTCTAAAAGAACGAAGTAACAATCTAAGATTTGGAAATTTCCCAAACTACTGCTTTCTTCAAATTCCCCAAACTAGTGTTCCAGACCGAATTTCGGTAATGGCGACCAACTTAAGGGAAGATAATACACCTATTGCACAAGTGTGGGCACAGACACAGGTGCACTCTCTCTTCCCTCACTCTCATAGTCCGATGGGAGGACTCCCTCCTCTCTCTCCCGGAACGGAGATTGGTCGCCATGACCGAAATTC
Source organism: Omphaloscelis lunosa (assembly GCA_916610215.1). Lineage (NCBI taxonomy): Eukaryota > Metazoa > Arthropoda > Insecta > Lepidoptera > Noctuidae > Omphaloscelis > Omphaloscelis lunosa. Next base: position 5,534,621 of record OU744265.1, on the reverse strand, counting down.
GGTCTAGAGGACTAGTTTGGGGAATTTGAAGAAAGCAGTAGTTGGGGAAATTTCCTAAAATCTTAGATTGCTACTTCGTTCTACGGCATATCCGAGCCAAGAATCGAACCCAGCAGGACTCCACGCTCAGCAGTCATGACTACGAGACCAACGGGGCGGCCATTTTATAAGTATACGCAGAATCTAACGGGCAATTGCCTACCCTGCTTACCGTAGACAATGGACAATCCTATTACTACTTTTTTACTACGATGATCTCTTAACCCACCACGACCACTACCACGCTTGGCTCGTGGTCGGTCGTGGTTGCTAGTGGTTCAGTTTCTATAGTTTTTTTTGAGTTGTTTGTTTTGTAAGGGATAACGGGCGTGGAGTGAAAATAGATGAGTTGATGATGAGAGTTCGTGCCAAGATGATTGTTGATCACGTTTTAGAAACCCTTTTTGTCAGAATTGAAGTTCCTACAAGTACCTAGTTGGTATTTTTGCCTCTTTGAATTGTGCTTGCGTTGCCTAGTGAATATCTTGTGGTGTTTATCTTCGTGCAAAATTCATATCAGCCCGTAAACGTCCGCGGTTGACAATGTATCGAAAGCTAATGTACAATTAAAGACAAAGTATTTTCCAAAATATGGAATAGGTAAGTATCTAATTCTGTCTGTGTTTTTTTCGGAAGTTTTGACGTTTTGAAACCGACTTAATCCGGTTGTAACCTCCATGAAAGTGAGTTTGTTCATCTTTTGCGGTTTAACGCCACAATCCGTCATCGTGGAAAACGATAATTTGTAACATGGCGTCGAATCTGTACTAATTTTTGATCTAGCAATGTAAGCAGTCTCATTCAAAAAGATAGTACCTATCCTAAATGGTCATCCTTTACTAAATATGAGGACGTGGTTCTGAACAAAAGTCAGCTGTAGAATTCGCGGGCCGCATACAAACTGCGCGCGAACGATCTTGATCCTTAACCGTTATTGATTAATTCTATACGTAGGAACCTACTCTATTTATATGAAGCCTTCTTCGATTGAAGGCTTTGGATTAGAAAGCACTGGTTTTTAGAACAACAGTAGTTTAGGGCTTATCATAATTTTGTTGGAGAGAAATTCACCAAGAATGGCCTTTTCTAAATGGAAATTGGTTTTTGGAGTGCGTAAAACGTTTATTTCAGATTTTGGAAAAAGTAATATTTTTAGTATTTTGTTGCTTCGAATACTTTATGTCTAAACTAGTTGGAGATTCAATGGAGAAGAAGGACCAAAAAGTAATATTTTGAGTATTTTGCTATTTTCTGATTGGAGTCTTATAGAAATTTCTTATCAGCTCGGTTTTGCTGTCATCCCAGAACAGCTGGTAAACCTATAAATTTCAATTATGGTCAACAAGAATTTATAGCTCCACCCTTATTTAATCCCGATTACAGGTTATCATCAGGAGAACTGTGTTTAGAGTTAGGTAGGAGAATTGTGGAGGTAATCAATCGCACGTGTAGCCACGCCCACAATATTCAACACATGTCTCATTCTATTACTAAATACGCAATGTTTCACCTATTAACCGTCCCAGACGTTATAATTAAAAAGCATTACGCGAATCGGGAACGAAACCGCAACAGGGCCCAACAGCGTCAACTGGCCGACATCCAACCGACAACACTCTTATTATATTCTATGAGAATCAGCTATAAACGTATTTCTGAACATATCACGTACACTACTACTAGCAATTCCAACCAATCAGCGCGCGACAATTCAACTTAATAGCTTAGGCCACGCCCAATCACGTAACCGCCTATTACGAGCCGTGTAACGACGCAGGCTTTTAACTCGGCGATGACATCCGATCGATGGTTATACTGGTCCTTCGTGGCGTTCCATCCCGCTCTGAGGACCGATCGGCGCCGGGTCGGCTGGTGTCCCGAGTGCGATAGAGTCGCGTTTACCGCGCGTGTCTCGTCTCAGTTGCACGTCCGAGGTCGTAGGAGGGGGTCGCGTGCAACTGTTTTCGATAATCGGCCGCGCGTTCCGTACGTGAAAATCGGACAGTACTCCGTCAGTCACGTCCACGTAAAAACGGATATATGCCCAGAATATTTATTAAGTGGGTGGCTGTGCGTGACTTTTCCCCTGTGAATAGCTCGCCCCGTAAATGATCACCCGAAAATAGAACGTTTGTTTGATAACTGAAACGTCTTCGCTGAAATAACGGTTTCAACACTTGTGAATATTTGACCTGCAGAGACTCTGTAAACAATGTGAAGACTTTGAAATGAAAGTTACCAAAAATAAAAGACAACATTAATTTGTAAAGTGGACGCGTGTGTGTGTTACAATGATAGTTATTTGAGACCATAATAGACAGCGACCGAACGATTTTGATCATTTGTTAATAATTCAAAATGAAGTGTGTGAAAGCGCGGGAACTTTCTTGTGGAACTGTATCGGACTTGTTTTAGATTATTATCAGTGTTAAGTGACAATGTTGCCATATCAAGCGGTAGCTATGGACTACGCGGTGGCTTCAGCTGGTTTCCATCACCAGAGGCCTGGAGGGTTGCCCGGCGTGATGGGCCTGCCTGGGCCAGGGCCTGGCCTCAATCCTGGCCTAAACCCGGCCTTCACCCATTCCTGGTTCGTACAGACAAGCCCGGATATCTGTCGGCAGCAACAAGCATCCAACCAATCGCATCTCGAACCTGGGCACGTTTCTTTTTTCTTTATATTTTTTATTTTTAGTTAGTTGTTACGTACTGAAATATTTAATGACTCATTGATATTCATAGAATATTCAATTACTTTAATTTCTAATGTTTTTATTAAATTAATTAAATGAATAAATCAGAAAAAAAATCATTAATTGATACTTCAATGAGCTATTGAATTATTATTAATATTTTATTGCCTTAATATTTTTTTGCTATTTCTTTATTTAATGTGCTTCTTTATTTGTGCTTATATAACATATTACCTGTATAAATATATTTTACGAGTGTTTAAATGTACATTATATAAATATTATATATTACACGTATAAATTATTTTAAAATGTGAACAACAGATTTTTTCGTTTTAAAATAATCTCGACGGTTTTATAGCGTGGAATGACTTAAGTAATGAAATAAAACAAGATAATAAAATGTTTTAAATGTCCACGCGACAGCGAAATGTCTGTCGAATATTTCCTGATTACATCTACACGGCATTGTTGTACTGGTTTCTAGCACGATTATATTTTGTGCCCTCTTACGTCATTTTGGGTAGGAAGTAATTTTACTATATTATTATACTGACCATCTAGGCATCTGGTCCTAAAGTACTTCATAGAAAATATCAGGTATGTTTTTGTTGATGGGTACAGAAAACCGGATTATTTGATCTTATCAAATCTATGTACATAAATAATTGTCTTCAAGGTAATCTAAAGGACAACTTTTTTACCTTTGGTCCTTAATCTGTAAGTTCAAAAGACCAAAAGTTTAACCCACTATGCCAAGTTCATCACCAAGTAGGTAGTACTTAATCTTCTAGTGTTGATATTTCTAAGACTCCAAGACGTGACATTAAAAGGTGTTTCATTGTTGTGGTGACTCAACTGGAAAAGATAATGATGGCGAAAATAGAGAAATTAACAACCAAAGCCAATCAGAATTTTCACTTAATTGATATTGATGAGCTTTAAAGAGGCCAATTAAGGCACCCAAGTCTCAAGATTATTGGTTATACAACATCATAATTAATTTAAACATTGCAGAAAACGATTTCCAAAATAATGATGCAGAACTAAAGGCGTTAAGAAACTATAAATTATGGCAATCTGCTAATTATTAATAATTTCATGGTTGGGTTAAAGCGTGACTGTTTGAGATGATGTCTCTTGTAAACCAGCTTTCCTATTTGATAACTTCATCATTAATTAATGATGTTTAGCTAATTTTATAACCAATTTTAGTCACCTTATTCTTATAACTTAATTTAAAACGTTAACTATAAAATGTTTGTACTAGACATGGCTTGAAAAAAATAAAACAAAAAACATTATTTTATTTTACTCAGAAAAGAGAAAAACGCAAGCAAAGAGAGAGAGAAAGACAAAAAAACGTACTCCTCATTCATTTGTTTTCCCAAACTCACATTTTTTGGTCATCTAATTTGTTGATAGCATTTTGTTCGTCTGGATTCAATGTTTTATTAAATCGTGTGCAGCCTCCAAAACGTTTTGCCAAGTAAAACAACAGTATATTAACCGGCGCAGACAGAACAGGCAACACAAATTAAGATTTTATCATGTCATGACGTACGCCATACCCGCTTGTGCCTAAGAACATAAAGAATTAGGTAATTTATTTATTGTTGTAATTTGCTAACATAAAAAATAAATGGATGATGTGTTAAAAATATTATGTGGATTTATTTAAAGCATCACTATAATGTTGGTTCAGAAAAATCCAAGTGAACATCCCATAAACTCATAAAAAAATTGATGACTTGTAATTATTTATTTAAGTATAAGTTTTATTTTGATAGGTAACAAATTTCGTAAATATTAAAAAAAAACTAAATTTGATTAAAAAAAAAAAATCTATCAGAATAATGAAAAAAAAAACCTAAAATTGTGTAATTTTCGGATCGCAATCATAACACATTAAGAAATCTTAGTAGTTACCTACATAGATTTTTAACATGAGAGAGATCTAAATATCTCTTAACTCTACAATTTAAATAATATTACAGCATCCGTATCATAACATCAAGATCACCTTCGTAATTTGTAGTTTTCTCAGAAACAAGAAAATATGGTCGTAATGAGGCACTTGAATTTAACAATAATAATACAAATAAATGCTAAGCTTTTGGCCTTTTGAGTCACAAGTTAATTGGATTTGTTTGAAAAGCTTAGTTATAATTTACGAGGTTCTCACGATGAAATGTAGGTTTTATAATGATTTGTCGTTCTTATTAGAGTTTTTGTGTAATTTTATTAACAAGAAAAGGAAAGTAAGAAGGTTTTATGTGCATTTGTGGTTAATATATAATATATCAATTTTGAAAGTAAGAAGTTTCTAGAAGTATGTAACAATTATATTTATAGGTAGGTATTAAGTAGGATTTTTCCTTTTCTTCGAGAATAGTAAATAAACGTGCGATATTTTCTGTTCATTTCTTTTTATCTTTTTACAAATAGTTAAATAAATAAATTAAAAATATATTTTTAAAATAAAGTATCAAGACTCCCAAAACTAAGTAGGCCGCGACACATCAAAGCAATATAATTGAGTACCCGGTTACATTAAGCTGTGCCGTGTGGTTGCTCTACATCAACCAAGTAACCATAAACTGGAATACGCAACAACCTGACTTGAACCTTGAACAGTGACTGTCGGAAATAATCACACTTTCGTTGATGTAATTGCAGAAAAAACGAGGTAAACAATGATATCTTAAAAGTTAAGAAATTTAAGTGTTATGTAGTATTACAAACCAACCAGAGATATCGAAGTGTTGGTGCATGACTTTTCTTTCTTACTCATAACAAGTGAAATAGAACTTTCTAAAAGATACATTTTCTAAAGGATTGGCAGGAAATAAATGCAGTGGGTGCATGGATTCTTCTAATAATAAAAACCGTGAAAATCATCAGAATAACAGATAAAAGGCTCTTTTATCTTAACAATTTTTACTCTTTTTTACATTTTATCTCACGAAACAAAAACTTCTTTGACTCAATCACAAGACAGGAACCCTTTCACACCTCATCAAAATTTCTAAAGAATACCAAAAAAGCGTTGAAAGGAAAAATGTAAAAAAATCACATCCGTAGACAAAAATATTTTGATTGAAAAATAAAGAGCGTAACTAAATAATGTAACACGCGTTTTTGTTATACGAGTATGTAAAATGTTAACGTGTTGAAAAAGTTAAAAAAAAGAAAAGAAAGGGTCAAGATTAGTTGAGCGCTCTTGTTAATATTTTATTAGGGTTGTTCCTGCACCAAAAAGCAACACGTCGTATAAAAAAAAAAAAAAAGCTAAGAAAAAATAAAGCTACACTACTTCTACACTAAAACTACTAATAAAGCTAACATAACCTACATACAGAAATACGTAGTCTAATCTATTAATTTGTTTTTTTTTTCTTATGGTCTTATATTGTGTAGATGAGCTGGAAAACGAGCAATTATCAATATTTTCATTAAACGTGATCCTTATTACAATAACCCTTTATAGCCGCTTATTGCACGGTGGTCCAAGTGATCCTTATTAGAGGTTGATAATTAAAAGTCAACGTTTTGTTATTTAAACGTTTCTCATTTCAAAAACTGCTTCTATTTATAAATTCATTCGCAATTATGATGGAAGTACACTCAACACTGGCCATTCACATTTACAGTAACAAAATACCCAATATTTATCGTAAAAGTCCATTTCCAAGCAGCTGAGTTTATAAAACGGTTTTCAGACCGCAGCCAGTTCAATAATTGAAAAGGAGAAAAAAGGCCTATAGTTTCGTGTGATGAGACCGCAATTATATTATTGCCGAATACACATCGGTGGAAAAATTTATTCTTTAAAAAATTTAAAGCATTTTGTAGCTTTCATAAATGATAATGTCTATTATTCAATAAAAGATAAAAAAACGTAGGTATTAAAAGAACTTTAAAATATTCCTCAAGTTCTTTTAATATCTAGGTTTTTTTTTCTTTAGTATTAGTCAATGTCTAAATAATAGCTTTTTACTAAATGCTTATGAAATTATATACGATGCAAAAAATAAAAAAAAATTCTATCTGTTTGTTCTAATCTCCGAAACGGCTGCATCTATTTTGACGGGAGTTTCACTGGCAGACAGCTGATGTTAAGGAGTAACATAGGCTACTTTTATTTTAGAAAAATAATTAGAGTCCACGTTCACCCGCGGGTTAAAAATAAAAATCTAACAGCTGATTGGATTTCGTTGCATCATCATAATGACTGGTCTATCGCAGTCTAGCTTTCGATTCTTATAATATGCTGTTTCGTTATCCAAAGTAAATCAAACGATGGAATTGCAGAAACCAATTTATTATCAAAATGAACAGATGATCAAATAAACTGCTGTGATTAAACTAACATTTTTAACAGTCTTACCAAATTAGACTGGTGTAAGCAAAGCAAACAAATGCAGTTAAAAAGTAATAAATATCATATAACAATCGTCACATTTCACTATGAAATTAACAATGTTTCTTAAATTAAAAAAATAATAAGATGGCTAACAAAAAAGCCAATATCAAATATCTGGGTTAATATTAAAAAGTATTATCTCCTACTACCTCATTTTAGATGAGCTAAAGCTTAGGTTTTGCGATTGAAAAACATTTTGACAAGCTATTTTGGTCTTTAGCAATATATCATAAGGTATATTGTCATTTTGTTAACCAGTAAATAAGATTGGTAACTCTGCCGGCCCTTTTTGAATGTATGGATCTATTACAGTTCGTCTCTTTTTTAATTTTACATAGGTTGATGTTTTTTGCTAATGCATTTGTTACTATTCAAAAGTACACCAAACATATTTTTTAATTTAAGAACATGAAAACCGTTCTGAATATTACAGCAGTGATTGAAAAGAGGTAGGTAATTCATTTCTCCATCTCTCTATTTTTTAAGAAAAACCCCTAACTAAAATAATAAGAAAATAAATCATAAGATAAATTACAATTAAAGTAAGTATCAAGTCTTTTTGTGCACGATACTAATGCGAACATTGCACAGTGGTCACAATCATCAGTACTGACGCCAAAAATCTTCCGAAAATATTTTATCTAAAATATTTGTGATTCAAAACAGCCTGTACACCACAGTAGTCAGCCTCAATCGGCTACCAACTGCTGATTCACTGCAATTCGTCTCGCCCTCCATCCATTCGAGTTTTTACTACCGACAGACGAACTTTGATACAAGACAGTAAAATATATATAGCAGCACATTTTTATAAGTGTGTCAAACAATACACAGAGGTTCAATGTGTTGGACAAAAAACTGTGAAATGAAAAAAGAGTTGAACTGTATGGTTGGTTTTAAATAAAATAAAATTCGATATTGCTTAAAATGACGTTTTACTGCTATATTTTTTAAAATTGAAAATGTCTTAATTTAGACTATGTCGTTTTTTTCGTACCAAAAAAAAGATATGCGCAAGAAATGGCATGAAAAGGCACGTCTAAAGACGTATATTTTAAATAAAAGATATCTAAAAAACCAATGCACTGACATAAAATTTAGACAGGAAATAAAAAAGGATGCCAATAAGGAGAGAAATGATACTTTCGGAGCTATTAAGTTGAAGAATAATCACAATGAGTTCGTCCCCAAAAACGTCCAGAATCAATATAACAACCGAACTATTATCCGTCATTAGAGAGTCGAATAAAAGTTAAAAAAAAATCGATTCTTCAAAAACAACGATCGGTTTATGTCTGCGGTTTCATTCGAATCTTCTCTTGCGCAGGTGTTTTTGTAATTTTGTGATGTTACGAACGAAAACGTAAAAAAGTGGCCAGGTGCGAGTCGAACTCGCACACTAAGGGTTTCGTACCACCGAATAATATTTATCAATATTTTTTAAAAACGCTGAAAAAAGGGACCGCCTGTAATTTTTAACTTTAATTTATTTTATTATTTATTGGTCACAGTAGTGAGCTTGTGGTTAAGTAATAACAGCCACAAGTGTCGATCGATCAGGTTAAGCTACGCTTACTGCGGTTGGTCCGTGGATTATCTTTACATACCAAGACCTCTCCGTGCCTCGGAAAGCACGTTAAGCCGTTGTTCCCAGCTGTCATTTTTAGATCTTTGACGGTCATTACGGGTAATGAGAAGCCCAAAAGTCTGTCAACCAGTCTTAACAATCGTGTTACCTAGTAACTAGGTTGTGGAGGTCAGGTAGGCAGTCGTTTCATGTAAAACCAACATAGTTGGGAAAAGGTAAGTCTGTGAAAATTTCAAGTTTCTCCCATTACGGTTCAAAAGATACTGCCCTGTGACAGACGGACGAATGGAAAGTGACAGACGATCCTTAGTAATAGGATCCCATTGGCATCCTTTGGGTACGGAACCCTAGAAAGTAAAAAAACAAGTAATATTCTACAAAATTGCGAATTTTAATACGTATCGAATGGAGTATTGACACTTTTTATAAATAATTTGTCCGAAGAATGGATCTGTCGATATGAAAGATATTTTTCTCAATATGGTATTGAATCAATTTCAATACTTTTGTGAGCGAATGTAAATATTGTGTGCAACTGTAATTATTTGGCAGCAATAGATTTATTTTATTCGATATGATTTTTTACCAATATTTCTTTACGAAAACCTTTTTGATAGCAGTTTTTTTTTCTTTTGCCATATCTAGAACTCACTGTTTTGTCTGTTTTATTACGCACAGCAACGTACAGTATTTGAAAGTAGCCATATGAAATGCCAAGTTTAATGGACATTCCTACAGTAGGGTGACTACAATCGATCACTAGCTGGACCAGTCTGGATTAACTGCGGGACAAGTGTCCCGAAAATGATCTATTATATCCCCCTTTACCTCATCAACGTACTTTTGTGCTGACCCCTGTTGTTTTAATTCCTTCTTTTAGGGTTGATTTGGTACCAGTTGGGAAGGGTTCCTTGGATACGTTTTGGAATGACAGATGAATCTATTTTTTTCTGGAGAAATCATTTATATTATTTCAAACAACGTGCATTTGGGGGAAAAAAAATAATAATGGTGGACGAGCGGACTTATATTTCAAAGTAACAAAAAAATTAAGGCTAAATTTAAGACAAAGAAAATAGTAAAAACTTAAAATGCTAAAACTAAGTTAGCCGATATAGTACATAATTTGAATCTAGCTAATCTACATTAAGCTGAATGATTATTCCAAGCAGTCGTAAAAGCGAATAAACTGAAGAATTTATAGTAAGCACTAACGAACACTCGACAGTAGGTTGGCAGACAAAAATACGGGAAAAATTTGCTCGCCCGTGCCCCGGGCGCAATCAGCCGTCCCTTCAGTCGATTATTGCAAATAACTATTATTTCCTTCTCCTTTCAATTGGCTGCGAATGCGGCCCCAACCTCTCTTTGTATTGCTAATTTAGCTACCTAGTTTTATTTACTCGGAAAATGGTCGAAATAATAAAATTTCCTCACCGAAGAAAAGGACCAAACAAAATCAAATCATATAAACGATTATCACAAGCATTTGTCCATCTGACGTTTTCAAAGCGCCATCACATGGGGCGCGTAATCCTCACTATTTTATTCATCAGAAAGCTATCCACGCAAATCCCAACTATTGCATTTATGAATAAAACAATTTTCCAGTTTCGTTACGATTTTGGCAGGCAATTTGCTAAGCAAGCGACCACTATTAGTCATCCCCGTATCGACGCGTCTAGCAGATTGGTCATTTTTTGTCCTTAAAAAGCGGGATATCGCCCACTGGGGTGTGTGGGCCTGGGCATGCGATATCATCTATTGTAAGATTATTTTCACTGCGTCGACATTGCGTTGTCATAGTGGGATGCAATTTATCTAAATTTTACATTTTTATTTTGCAGTTTTTTCGAGATTTGTGATTGTGAATAAGTGCCTTGATCTTTCTTTTTTACATTCACATTTAAAAATGTCGTCGCCCAAAGAATATTGCGAACTGCATAGAAATATTATGGATTTATGCCAAGACATAGTATTTGAATACATACATGTGAATGTCAACGAATTTTATTTAAACTCTTTAAAAAACGTCATCCGAAGTTTGAAAGTAATTTATTGCATTTTTTTAAAATGTCATCATTAAAAATGTAATTAATAAACTAACAATTTATCTAGACAAACACTAGCACAACATTTCTACACAATCAATAATTAATTACTAGTGTCAATTCACTAATAAACAAGTGACATATTCAATCAACGCGTCGCCCAATTTGTATTCGCACAGCGTGTCAAACGAAAATTGGATATGACGTGATTATTAAAGTCTGCCTAAAGAGCGGCAATTTGGCCAGCGAACAAATCGCCCGTCCCACTGGGCCCTGGCGAGACGGGACGACACGAGTGCCTTTATTTTTGTCCGAAAATGATTGGGTAATGCAACACTGTGCAGAGAATTTATTTAAGGGATGGTTTGACGATTTTGTAAAACAAAAAAAAAAAAATTCCGACAATTTTTGTCTTTATTTAATAATTATTTAATTTTATTAGGACTATGTTAAATGAAAGCAAAATAATATTAAGGAAAATAGATGGGAATTTAAATGTCAAAAATAATGTCATTGCTATTTCAGATCATGACGAGAGACAAACTTGAGAATAGAATATAATATTAGCTATTCAGTGAGAAGATCTTTCAAACAATAATTGCATCAATAAGTCTAATTAAAAATACTGAGATACCTTAAAGATTTTGCATTCTCGTCTCCATTATCAAAGTCAAAGTCAATTTCGGCCCTCAACCCACCGCGTTGCATCCCATCGCCCGCCAATTACAATACATACTTCATTTTCGCTTAGCGTTCTTGCTGACTTTTTATTTTTTTGCACGGCTCCTTAGGGTCGTAGCGTGATGTTAAATAGCCTATAACCTTCCTCAAGAATTGGGCTATCCAAAGCTATAATATTTTTTTTTAATCCGACTGGTAGTTCCGAAGACAAACTGGTATAAAAATTAAAGGACATAATTCAAAACAGCCTTCATCCCGCCTTCCGATTTGTCGGGAACTCGGGATTTAGGCGTAGTGTCGGATTGTCGTACACTGTCGGACGTCGTCGGAAATTCGCCGAGTCATATTAACCTCATCACCAGGGGTGCTATAGTAAACGTTCCCGGGACGTTTGACTGCCTCCTGTCATTATTCCCGAATGGCGGCGTGAACACTCTTGATACTTTCGTTTTTTAATAATATAAATAATAATGGATTTAAACAAAGCTATCGTTTTCTTGGCACTGATGATTAAAAAAAAAAAATTAAATACTATGCGGGAAATATTATATTATATCGTGTTTGAAAATAAAGTAAAAAACGTTAAAAAAAAATAGCTATTCGGCTTAGGAGTGAATTTTCCAGCATTGTTGTATGCGTGTTATAGTCTCAACGAATTATTAGTAGCATATTACTGTTTGATTTCAAGATTACCTATTTATCTTTTGTGTCCCCGAAGTCAATAATTTTTAGGTTCGCCTACCCGTGAAAGCAGCTCTTCAAATTCATCTAGGTATCTACAGTAAAACAGAAGCTTTGCATCTCAAGCAATTTCCATTTTAATCCTTACCGCAGACATTTGCACTGAACTAATTTTCACCCTTATGCCCTTAGTAATAATGTTGAAAAATGGTTCACCGCCAGTGACCGCAATGGTAACATTTATTTTTCCAACGATCAAATCTCATTACTTACAATACTTACCTTATATATTATACTGCCAGTCACCTTTCACCGGTATGCGAGTTTACGGGTCCTCGTGATCTTACCTTTGACACGCCTGTCCCAACAATCGTGGACCACGACTTCTTGACACTTCGTTTTTGCGAAGAAAAAAATGTTTGACCGAAAAAGTTCGGGAGTAATGTATGGGAATTAAGGTACTTGAAAAAATTGATTCTAAAAATTGCATGGCAGTGTAGGTGTAGAATATACAGCAATCGCGAATCCATCAGACGTATGTTTTCGAGATCAAAATTCTAAAGAAGATATTGCTTTGTTTGTGGAAGATGCAAGACCGAATAGTGACAAGTAACTTGGGAAAAGCCTTTGCTCAGCACCTACACTTACGATGAGTATAAATACAATAGATAAACTACACTAGAATATGATGATTTACGTACTAATCTTACTAAGTATTAGAATTAAACTCTGACGCAACGCAGTTCCTTTAGGAGTCTTTGGCGGAAGCCATTATTCAGTAGTGAATATTTTGGCTTTAAAATGTTGGCAAAACATCTCAATAAATTAACAATTAAGAGCTTTACCGACACGCAATCGTTAATTGCCCAACGAGTAGCTAAGCAATCGTGTTTACATACATTTTGATCGTCTAACTAAACGGTTACTTGTTCATTAAAAGATTCCACGATCTTTCTTTGGGCTTTATTTCCTTCCAAAGCCAGATTGTAATCTTTATTAATATCAGCTATCGTAAATCGTGCAATATCAATAATCCTTAGCGTGCCTATTAAGCCGATGACATTTTCATTTCCTATATCAAATATGGTGTCAACTGTCCCCTTCTCTTATTTGCTCGTATAAATAAGATGTATCATTACGGGTGGACTTCTATTAATTCCGACTGTATTGTCTGATTACCCTGCTAGGGGTTCGGTTTGAATATCTATGGAAGTGTCACTTTTAGTGTATTAATGGGTATTTGTTTTTTTCTTTGGATCTTTAAGGTCATCTAATTTGAAATTGTTAGTAGCGATGAGTAACACATACAGATTTTTAGATTATGCACTTATTGTTGAAATACTGGAAACAGCCCAAATATATTTTAACTACTTTTGTCAGCATACATTATTGTTGGTTATACGAGTACGGGGTACATTACCGATCACATTTCGGGTAGCATACAGACGTTTCCAAAATTTTATTGTGCAAATTCAAGATTCCAGTGCAGTATATTAGTGTGAATGATTAGTCTGAAAGAAACCCCGTTAGCGTCATTATCAATGGCAAAGACTGACGCGCAACGACTAGAGAAACCCTAAATCTAATCACTGTTGCTAGAGCGAGAAGACACAACCAATGATGTTATCCTTTCACGAAAGCCAGTTACGGTGAAGTTTCGCATTAGCATCGTTTTAAACCGCGATTACTACAAACTAATTAGAATATTAATGGAGTAGAAAACAAGCGGGCTGGATGCTTCGAATGCCAGGAATAACCCCGGTGACTAACGCCTAACGTCTGATTAGTGTCTGTCTTTTTATGCGCTACAATTTTCTTTTTATTCAGCTCGCGTTTCCTTGCTAAGTATAGATTAGGTTCTAGTGCCTTACGCTATCGTCTTAGTCGATCTTTAGTTGCAATGTCTCTGTCTTTTCTCTCACGATCTTTAGTAGAGGAAATTCTTTGTATTTCATCAAATGCTTCAGCTGCTTTTTCACCAAAAACATAACATGTAAAACTTGTTAATTTATTCAGTACCTACCTATGGGAGTATATATCCAACAACTTTGTCGTACTTTTCTCTCACAATCTTTAGTAGATAGTATTTCATCAAATGCTTCGGCTGCTTTTTTATCAAAAACATAATCAAGCCTAGTTGCATCACAAATCACGACATACGTTTAGAGCTAAATATATGTGTTTAAGCCATGATTCTGTCCTTGTCATCTTTAACAAACAGGGGGCCTAAAACGGCCGCTTTGGCAGAATCATATTATGATAATGATAAATAACTGTCACAAACTGACAATTTATAATATTATCTGCGTTCAATTAATATTACGCAACGTCTGTTTGTCAGTTTTGTATTATAATGAAATAACATTGAAACTGTAGAAATAAAACATAAAAATCTCATTTGATAAAAACTGTTAAGAAAAATTTATCCGGTAAAATTATGGTTTCATTTTTTCATGCGGCAATATATACACCAAATATGATTCTGATATGAATTGAATTGAATGTGATTCAGCTAATATGTGGGAATTCAGAAAATGAATTGCTTTTAGAGGACTTGCTTAATGTGGCCGTTTTAGGCTCCCAGAACTATGTTGTAAATTCGTTTAACGCTAAACGCGTTTAGTAATTTCTAGTGCAAGCGGGCCTAAATTTGAGAAAATAACTAAGTAAATGTATTCTGTGGTATTCAATTAGCAGATGGAGCTGGCAACGTGTCAATACTTAGCGTGATTATATTACTTTGAAATGAACCGTCATTATGCCGGACGTGGTTTGTATTAGCTTTATTTAGCTGGCACTTATTTCGACTTGGCTTTACTCAACCTCGAATATTTCACAACCAAAATCCTTCCAACTTTTAAGAGTCTAACTGCCAAATAGTCAATTGCAAAATTTGAAACCATCGTTAAATCGTATTCTGCTACTTTGAAATGTATTGTAGTGACAGAAATACTTTTTAGACCATCTTCAAGTTGAGTGTCAAAAAATTCCGGGGTTACACTGTCATATTTGTCATTCATCCAAAAGTGTGTGACTACAGTCAATTTATTTGAATTCCTGCGTACTGACCGTGGGGTTTCCAAGGCTCTAGGGACGAAACGCTTGACTAAATTCCAAGGGTTCAAATGTCCATGCTTTTAAAGAAAACTAGCCGACCCTAAGCGGAGGGTGTAAATATCTCTTTGAAAAGTTTCCTAAAGAAAGTCGGGAGGTATTCAGTGGACGATTCTGCAAGATTAGACTCAAGTGACTTGCCTTTTCACTATTGAAATTTTATCACGAACTGTTGAAAATCCAATTTTAATTCCGTAAAAATAAATCCACCTGCAATTTTGAAAGAAAATTCTGAAAATTCTGAATGTTAAGAAAAGCAACATTTTAGTTTTTCTTGGCTCTAACTGGGATTAGGTGTATTGATTAATAATTAATATTCATTAATTATTTTATAAATATTCTTGTGCAACTGCTGACATTTTGTATATAAGTAATTATATTATTTTCTATAAAAGCATTTAAAAAAGAGTCGCAATTTTATAACCCTGCCACTGCATTGACATCTTTGGCGACTTAAACGGTTGCACCACAAAGCCAATCTTTTATCGACCAAAAAAAATAGATTAAGCTTTTAAAATCGAGGGTTGATACAAACCATGCACCCATCTTCCCAAGGTAGCGAGAATTATCGTTCAATACCCACTTATATGCCCCTTAAAGGTACAATGTAAAATTAAAAATCATACATATTGTTATGTATAGAAATATGAAGTGCTCATAAGGTGACAAAACCACTTGATATTGAATATGTATGTGTTATATTTGGTATAGAGTGTTGAGAGAGTTATTGTGTTGGTACTCAAAAATTGAAGATTTTCTTTCGGTTTTTAATTAGGAATGTCCTATGTAGGTATATTGCATAGTCAGTCACAGAGATATAAAAAGGAAAAGATAAATTATGTTTATTTAATAAAGAAAATCGGTATAGGTAGTTATTATTAAATTAAATGTAATATTAAAGTAAAGACATGATACTTAAGAATACAGAAATTATACAAGATTTATCTTTATATTCCATCTTTACTAAATAAAGTAGGTATAAAAGCATTGTTACACAGAATTTGCATGTAATTATGTCAGAATTAGTCATATAAAGAGTAAATTAAGTCTATGGCAACTTAATGCACTGAAAATAAACGGAAGACATCATTACAACCTCATTTTATTCATCTAATAAATAATAAAACTATCTACCATTATCTGTTTATGAACCGTTAAGTTTATCTCCAATAAACTTCTTAAAACCGCAACAAAGAAACAATGTTTAGACTCGGAACCATTCATGGGGAAAATGCACAGAAATTCCCATGGTCCTCACAAAAGCGGGGTATTAAATACCCCGTTTTAGGGTTAATCGGGAAGTGTTAACCTTTCAACGATAACCCTAAAGAGGTGACGGGTGACAATTTAACAAGCACGGATCTATTGACATGTTGGTAGTACATTTCGTAATCTTTTTGTCAAAAGATTTCAGCAGCGGCAGTTTTAGGGTTGAATGTATTGGCGATGTCTGTGATTCGGTCCCAATTAAGTGATAGAGTGTAAATAATGCCTTTTGTAAGTGATTTTTAATAGTGTAATGGGAAAAACATGGGTTTAATATCAAATATTTTATGGGACTTAAACATAACTGGCGAAATGTGGGTGTACTATAGGTACACCTCTGCCTAACCCTTCGGGGATTACAGGTGTGATGTTATGTTATTGGATAGGTATTTCTTATTTTGTCATAGGACTTACCAACAATTTTCCAAGATCCGCCTTGTTATCAAGTATCAATTAGTAGTACTTAGTTGCTGACGCCAATAATACTTTTGGCCTAATTTTTCAATCTAAAGAGAATTTTGCAATTCTACTGGACCTTCTTAAAAATATTATTGTTAATATTTTTACGACTTCAAAAAAGGAGGAGGTTCTCAGTTCGTCGGTTTTTTTTTATGTATCTTCCCTGATTACTTGAAGACGGCTGAACCGATTTGAAAAAGTATTTTTTTGTTTGAAAGGGTATACTTCCAAGTTGGTTCCGTTGTGATTAGGTCACGATCTGATGATGGGATCTTGGAGAAATCGAGGGAACTCTTCAAATATTATAGGCACACCTATAGCGATTTGGATATTTTTTATAGTAACTCATGCATTTGCACTCGGAAAGCACCACTTGGTAAAGTGGAACTGATGAATTACAAATCAACACAATAAAAAGTGAAAAAACAATACAACCGACTTCTAAACTACAAATTGAAAAATAACTTTAATTTCCGAAGTTGCAGTCGGTGGCAAAAAACTTAAATACTGATTGATCCAAAGACACCGACATCCGATATTAAAGTTATTTTTCTCTTTGTACTTTGGAAGTCGGTTGTAAACTTAGTAAAAAAAAAATTGTATTATCTTTTCTCTGTTCCAACACATACTGTTGCAGTTTATTGTCCCTGAATAAATAAAATAAAATATTAATGTTATGTTGTTCGGTACCTACTTAGCATATAAGATGGTTCGGTTTGAAATTTGGTTCGGATCTATTAAATTGATCCACCTTGTGAGATGCAAGGGGGGATCAGTTTCATGTGATTCTGTTACATATTAGGTACAATATCTGCTTACCAAACAAAATAAACAGCAAGGTGATACCTACCCCCAATCGATGACAATAAAATGCAACTCATAAATAGTCATGTCATATCCGTCACTTATCCCGGAGTCCAGGAAATATCCCTGATTCCCGGGGGACAGCTAATTTTCCTACTCGGGCACAACTCAATTTGTCCGGGACACATTAACCGTAACTACTGCGACACGGTTGCGTACTAGGCTTTTTACGACTTTTCCCGGCTTCGAATCCCGGGCACTTTTTCTCTGAGTTTCTCCTATTTCAATTTGCAGGAAGATTCTTTTTGTTTTTATTCTGACTTATCATTTTAGGTTTTATATCAATGAGATAGAGCTTAGATTCGTTTGATGGATTTGTGCGATACGTCCTTTTTGGAATATCGCACTAATCATCACTGACCAATGGAACGATTCAAACGTGTGTCAGATTTTGAACTCTATCTTATAAATCCAAGGTTGATTTTCAGTTGTGGTTTTCAAGGGTGTATTTGTGGAGGGTCAAGGCGTTAGCTACGTATTGTGGGTTCGATTCCCAGGTGTGCAGGGTGTCGAGGCACGTACACGGACACTTAAAGACGGCCACTTCTAAGATGAAGGGAGTTTCGTCATAAAAATTGGGCAGAACAAAAAACATTGGAGTGTCTTGGTTTTATTATATTTATTTTGGTTTTACTTTTGTGTAAAAATATTTTCTTTTTACGATTTTGGATAAAGAAATGAACCACAAAACGAGGAGAATAGCTTAAAGATTTTGCTATAAGTTACATACAGTATTTCTATTTTCTTAATGTCCCTCGGGAATCATCGCATTTCCAAATACAAACGAATGCTGATTTCCATGTCCATCAATTATTCGATTTATCGTGTATAATAATTTGAATACAGAACTAAGTACTTTATTGTTGTTTTGTTTTGATTTCCGTGTGAACTATATAATTATAGCTGTAAAACAATTTCCCTATCTGTCGTGCCTGCGACTTTAGTAGCTTTCCTCTAATTTTTTAAATAAATTACATTAAGTTAAAAGAGTATTAACAACTCTATATACTTTCAAGTCGATTGAGAGCATCCGGTCTGCACCAAGTGCAAAGGGCAACTGATAGAAATCCGACGACTGACGAAACTCGAAGTTTGCCGAGGGACATTAAGAAAATAGAAATACTGTACACGTTTTTAACGTTATGAGGACTTCACAAGAACAAACTCCTTTAAAACAAAAATCCATTTTGAATTTGGAACTCTCAAACCTCTCCCTGTCTCTGGCAAGCTCTAATACTTTTTATGACGTCTTTTACAGCTAAATGGACAAGTAGACCTCCTAGCTGCCTTAATATAAGTACTATGCATTAGTAGATTTGGGTATGAAAACTCAGTAGATATTTTAAATTTAAAGGTAAACAGTCATATTATAAAGGCTAGTAGACCAATTTCAATGAAAACTTCTTGGAAATTGTTCTAACAGAATCGCGTCGCACAACTTGTTTGCGGGTGCCTTTACTCGTAAGCGAAGCATGCCTTTAATTTATTTGTTGCACACATGATTTTTTTTTAATGTGAACATTTAGAATACCCGTGTTTTGGTTTTTATTAAGTTGGTACTGTTATATCATGATAGGAGCCGTCTCGTTTCTTAATATGGTTGCAAAACCATTTTGAAAATGGTAAGTAAGGAAGTACCGTTTTTTAAATGGACTTGACTGTTTTTTCAAAATACATTTTGTAGAATTATTTATGGATACTTATCTAGCTACAAAAATAAAACATAATACGTTTATTAATAAAGAAAATCAAACACTATATCAATCATTATGTTCCCACTGCTGGGACACAGGCCTCCTCTTTCTGTGAGAGGAAGTGGGCCGTAATTCACCACGCGGGCCCAGTGCGGGTTGGTGGATGTCACATGTCTTCAAATGTTTAGTTCTAGGATATGCCGGTTTCCTCATGATGTTTTCATTCACTGTTTTAAAAGCAGTGGTGGTGAAATAATTTACTCAAAGTAAAGTGCCTGCTTGGGTTCGAACCCACGACCTCGTAAATCGCGGCCGTTACCACTGGGCCATCGCTCGTACAGTGGTGGCCCAGTGGTGGCCCATTTAGCATAAAATTATCCAATCAATTATATAAAAAAGGAAATTCTATCAAATCCATAATTCACTCTAATCTTGGGGCGGTCAAGACAAGGGGGTGTTCAACCCTCCTGTAAAGTTATTTTAAACAATGTAATGCCCCTAACTGACCATTGCAACCCTTGGTTTAAATCGGACGTTAGTTAAGGTTGGTGTACATGGCATGCAATAAAATAAATATTTTTTTAATAAAATTAATCATTCTGAAAGTCAGGCTCTGCACTTTTACGGATAAAAAAAATATCTTTTTCTTCTTTTGAATCTGTTTTTTTTCTATTTCAAAGGCATGCAAGATAAATTGAGGTAAGATAGCAGCAGCAGTTTCAATATTAAATCAGAAATCCAGCTTTAAATAGCAAACATAGACATTTTTTTTAGAAAATATACGCAATATGCATAATTTATTTTATTATATGCGATAAATTAAGTAAGTAAGTAGGTATGAATATTAAATTAAACAGAGTTACTGCGACATTATCTAATTACTCACCTTATCACTGACTTTAGACATAGGTACAATCAACAGTTTTTACCATAAGCACAGATTAATACAGATGGGTCACTTTGCAAAATCATTTAAATAAAAAGCGACTCTTGCTGTGACACAATAAAGTGCAATTCAGGTCGCACAGCGCTAATCACTTACAGTTATTGTATACACCTAGAAGTTGCCTCTCTTTGTATCGCGTAACTCTTATATCTTCTGACTACGTTACGCTCACTGAATTTGACAAATCGAGCCCGCCGCGTACCTACTTGTAGCTTCATACCAAAAATGCGGAGTGACCCATCTGTATTCATCTGTGCCATAACCTTACATACCTATTAACCTCCTAATGACTCAAAGGCTAATATTACACCTACGCTAATCATCCTAGCTATGTGTCAGTTATGCGAATCAATTGACCACATGTTTGCGTATCAATTAGCATATCAACTTATTGTTTTGTACATCAGTAGTACTACAATGGGGAATTGTCTAGACAAACTTTTTGAACGTAAAAATGTTGTAATTGTTAAAACAATAGGTAGATTGGCAGATTGACACGCAATCAAAGTAAATGCGTCAGGAATACATCAGGAATTTTATCAATCAAATTAACCTACACCAGTCCATTGATTAAAATAAATAGAGATTAATGTTTAACAACTTCAAAAACATGCATTACAGACTAGGTTGACGAAAATAAAATATCTAGAAAATATTAGGTTAGGTAATTAGTTTTTAAGACTTTTGTAAAGTCGTTTATATTTGAAATTTTACAATATAAAAAATATACAAATAAGAAAAAATAAGGTTATATAATTTTATAATATTACCAACTTTTACAACAGACCAGTCCCATGTAAGCCCGCCGTTTACCCTAACAGTTTACTATCGTTTATCGGAAAATCAGATTTACGAAGGGTTGTTTCGCATTTCTTTATATTTTTAAATGCTATTAGTCCCTTAGGCGTAGTTATTTAAGATAAGGGTTAAGAGTTACGTTTTAAAATACCTATAGTAAACTTCATTGGATAAAGTTCCTTTTGAAAATGGAAAGGAACGGTTTTTTTTTGCAGTAACTATTTCCTGTTTTTATAAAAGTTTTCTTTTAAATAGTGCATGAATGTGACTCTAATCTTACATGATCTCTTAAATACTTAAAACTTAAATAAATAAAATATCACGTAAGATATTATTTTCTTAGGGGGTATTACACTATGAAATTAAAAATAGATATAATACAGTAGTTGCCTAGGTAAAAAAAAAAGAAATTCTATTTAGTCCGTCTTTCAGATAATAAAAAAATATTAGACACGTATTTTTTGCTTTATCATAATACTCAAAAATAACTTAGAAAACACGCATTAAAGTTGGGGAGTGGGGGCTCGCTACCTCACAACTCGGTATAAAATCTAGCAAGGCGTGACGTCATGCCACATTTAAACTCAATAATATCGCCGTAATTTTATGATTACGTCAAAAAAGAAAAATCCAATATTTTTAATTAATCTACCTTCCCGACACATAATTTTTTTTTTTTGGACACAGGTCTTTTATAAGTAATTTGTGAGTTTCGTAGATAGGTATATGATATAATATGATAGTGTAATATCCCCACAAGGGGGATATACCCTTAATATGTCTATTTTGTAATTTAATTATATTATCTTTGATCAAATATCTATGATCATAGATATGATAGTGTAATACCCCCCTAAGAGGTCAAATCTTGAACTCATTCCGAATCTAAATCGAATAAAAAACAAAACGAAACGATTTTTTAAAAGTTGCATTCAAAAATAGAAACATTTGTGAACCCTGTTCCTTTTTTAAAAGCAGGTAATCAACCTCGTTAGAGACGACCATTCTAGGACATCCACCTCAGACCCAGACTATCTCTAACCAAACAAAGAATGGGAAACCTTTAAAAAAATCGTAAAAAAGCGCCAATTTTGAAATGGCCTTACTCAGGTGACAATAAAGCCGAGGTCTCACGGGATGCCCGGTAATCGGGCTCGATCGTAAAACGGACACTTCGCTTAGTTCGCACCTTCGGTTTAGACCCGGTTGTAAAGTTTCCGCTGATGTAGACTAAGTTTAATGTTTCATTATGGGTAGGGTTTTTAAGAAAATGTTGGAAGACAGCTAAGTATTTTACGCTGGGGTTTTTTATATAAAGAAAACTCTAATTGAAATAATTAAGTATATTAATAGTTGTTATCTCAAAACTGCAATGTAAGATTGTAGCTGTTTCATGCTGAGTTTGTTACAAGTTATTCAGAAATCTACCAACATTATGTTATCCCCTTTGAGACAATTAAATGCACTTGGTTATTGCACCACTCTTAAAGCGAAGCATTAGAGAGTGCTCTGCGATCGAAAAAATTGTTTTGCCTTCTTTCTGCAACTGTTTTTATTGTTACACTCCTGCTAGTATAGAGAACCGCCTTAATTTGTACACCATTGTGTAGATAATTTAAAGAAGATTAATACTGTACTTTTCAAAAATTGATTTAATGCAGCAGGAACGAAATAAAACATTAAAATAGTTTTTAAAAATTCCCGTCCATCAATGTATGAAACCTGAAACCATTGTAGCTTGCAAGAAAATCAATTTATTGAGTACATTTTTTTTGTTAAATTACTATCAATAAGGTAGATGTTTAATACCTACCAAACACTTTGATAAGTTCTTATAGAACCTACCTATAAGGTATATGAAATTGAAGTCATTATTGTTCGTGCTTTAGAAGGGCTCAAATTCTGCTTACCTCTTTACGAAAACAAGCTAACAGATGTAGGTATTTAAATACTCTTCAGATCTCAAATTAACTCAACTTCATTACTTAAATTATTACAAAAAAACTCAACTTTTTTACCAACTTTTATATTAAAATTTTATACAAAAACATGTAAATTAAAATTTAATTATACAGAAACATCTTTCGGTTCTAACTCAAATGCAAATATCAGAGTTTTAAATGTATAAGTTTAAAGCGTTCATTAGTAACTCCGCCTTTGGGCGGGCAGTGGGAGTGTTCGGGACCACACCCACAGCTGGGCAAGACATTTGGGCGGATTTTTCTTTATTAAATGTATTAGGATATTTCTTGAGTATGTTTTTGAAGGATATAGGAAAATTGTTTGGTTATGTTACGCCGGAAAAGTTTTTTGCTACAGATAAAAGTTTTAAAGAATCGAATCTGTTATAGGAAACGAAAATTTAATATATATTTTCTTGAAGAAAGTTTTGCGAAGTTACTTTTAAAACAAGGAGGAAATGAATTAGTTATTGTAAACAATGCCGTGTGAGAATGCAATACTTACGCTGATGAGAAATTCTTACAGCTCCTAAAAACATTAGTTGTCTAATTTCTCTCTGAATTCGGTTTTATTCTTTGTCGAATGGTTGTTTAGAGAGACAGAATGAAATTCTACTATGTAATAGTTACTTACAATACAGTTAAGTATTCTATATAACCGCAAAAAAGGCCGTACACGATGCTTTTCTATTTGTATATTTTTGGAGACATTATTTCAAGAAAAGACGATATTTGTATTCTATTTTGTTCTGGAGGAAGACTGTAATAGACATTCAAATTGAAGTCCTCTTATTAACTATCGAAAAAAAAGTCGGAAAAAACAGTAACCTAACCTACGCACACACTGTACAAAACACCAATCTAACATCACGCTTTCTTTACAGCATCCTCGAGCTCCGAAAAGAGAAAAGCAGAGACGCAGCTCGTTCGAGAAGAGGGAAAGAGAACTACGAGTTTTACGAGCTGGCAAAGATGCTGCCCCTCCCTGCGGCGATCACCAGCCAGCTGGACAAGGCTTCCATTATAAGGCTGACTATAAGTTACCTCAAATTACGGGACTTCTCCGGACATGGCGATCCTCCGTGGAGTCGGGATCCGCCGCCGTCGAGTAAGGCGTTAAAAGGTAGGAATATAGAAACTTAAATAAGTTGCAGTAGCTTATTCTTGCTTCAGATTTTTCGTTTTGGTATGCACTGAACCTTTTTTAGGGTTTCGTACCCGAAGGGTGCCACACAGAACCCTATTCAAGCCCCTGCTGTCCATCTGTCTGTCAGCGGGCTGTATCTCATGAACCATAATAGGCAGACAGTTGAAATTTTCACAGATTATTTCTATTGTCGCTACAACAACACTAAAAAAAAGTTAAAAATTTGAGGAAGTGACAATCTGAGGGGGCAAGACAGTTGTCTTCTCGGTAAGTGGGCCGTAATACACCATGCGGGCCCAGTGCGGGTTGGTGGATGACACATGTCTTCGAATTTTCGGCTCTAGGACATGCCGGTTATCTCACTATGTTTTCGAGAGCAGTGGTGATGAAATAAAAAGTAAAGCGCCTGACTGGGTTCGAACCCACGACTAGCTCGTTAGCCGGGGCCGTTATCACTGGACCACTACTGCTATCTCTTGCAAATTCATATATAAACAGTACAACTACCTATAGTAGGATACCAACATCATTGCTGAAGAACTCATTTCAAATATTTTACCTCGGAATTCAGTCACGCTACTGACTCATTTGCTAGGTACTCCGATCCCGGATCTCCTTTCGTCAACCACTGTCTAAAGTTGCAACTTTCTTCCCTTTAATATATGAATGAATCAATAAGTATGCGAATTCAATGTGGCAATCGACGAAAAACATCCGGTTTTACTTAGCTTTAAAATGTTAAATTCCAATTTAGAATTTTACGCATTCACCATGCTCTTGTTGCTTAGAATTATTCATTAGACGGCTTTTGTCTGTGGCGTCATCTACATCACCACACGAACTTCGCATCAACGACCTGACGTCACACAAAATCCTTCATCACGCAAACAAAGTTTACCGCGCGATCAGCATAAATATACCTATAACTTCCCCGACTTACTCTGTCACCAGGTTAGTCACTAACCTCACGAAAAGAAGATGACTTCCCCGATATCCATCGTTGGGCAGTTGCCTACCAGACACGACACCCGTCTAGTCGCAGGATCCTCGCTTTTCTATAGAGGATGAGTGAACTTTACACCCTGTTCCTCATACCTCTATACTTCCTATTTCTTCCTACAGGTCCAGTTGAAAACCAGCGTCAGGCACTAATAGTTTTCTGGCATTTTTGGTGAACTGGGCCTTTTTGGCGCAGCCGTCAGGCACACTCCCCTGCTAATTTCTTACATCGAACTTTAAATATTTTATTTTATTTTTATTTTTATCTGCTGTTAATTATATTGTGTGCTGTTTGGTTTGTGATAAATAAATATATTTTCTTTCTTTCTTTCTATTTCGACGATCAAAATAGAACTTGGTTTTATGGTAGACTGAAAACGTAGGAGACTCATATGAATCAGGGCCAAAGTATATGATCAATCAAATTAGGTATTTTGCGGTACTTCTTTTTTTTATAACCTGTGTATCTACAACGTCACATGTGAACTACGCATCACCATGACGTCACGAAAAGTCCTGCATCAATCAAGCAGAGTTTAACGCGCGACAAGTATATATTCAACGTCTCGACATCAATCGTCGGGCAGTTGCCCACCACACACAACACCCATCTGGTCGGGAGGATGAGTGAAGTTTACTCCCTTTTCCTCATGCCTCTATATACCTAAGTATTTCCAACAATCGAGTCTCCTATTCTGATCATTCCTAATACATCACACACGTATCCGAAGGGCCTGTTTTAATTAAAAATACCTGTTTATAGTGATTCTAATTCATTACAAATATTCAATAGACAAATTACTAACATTTAAATTTGACCAACCAGACTGCCTCGTTGGTCTAAAGGGTCGCAAGCGATACTGCTCAGCATGAGGTCCTGGATTCGATTACCGGGTCGGTGAAAGTGTTATTGGGTTTTTCTATCTGGAATATCTCAGTAGCAACGCGGAATCTGGGTTTGTGCCCGGTTGATGGCAATAGGCTCGCCCCCTATTACATGGGACTTAAACATAACTGGCGAAATAAGGGTGTACCTGCTACAAAAAAAATCAGCTGTTCCATATACTTTGACCGCGTAGGTATTGCACTTTTCTACGAAACAGCAGATTTTTTTTTTAATAACCGACGAAAAATTTCAACGCAAGGGGGTTCAGAATCATGTACTGAATCTATGGTTTCAGTTTTTGCGTCCATGTCCCTGCCACCCTGTATAATAGAGATTTGACTAGTAGGATTGCTGGTTGCAGATGAAATGCAGGGGGCCTACCACCAGGTCATAAGCAGTATTATTTTAATATTACTTCGGTGGGAGAAAGAGATGGAGCTATACGTCCTGTAGAGCTTCATCTCTTTCCTACACTGAAGTAATATTAAAATAATACTGCTTTATGAGCTGGTGGTAGGCTCCATGGTATCTAAAGAATAGCAGTGTTGTACCACGTTTTTAGTGATGTGACTAGCAACTTACTAATTGTGATATTTTATAATCACTCGACTATTTACAGTTGAGACCGCTCACAACGCTACATTTTTATATTATAATAATTGTAATTCATTACAAATCTTCAAAAGACAAATTACCCACATTTAAACTTAACCAATCAGCCTTAAATAAACCATAATCCTTTACAATTCCCATTAAGTTTATACCTCTAAACTTGTACAGTAAATATCCAATTGTTCAACCCTCCACTGCTATGCAAAATGACAGACTAGCTTTAAAATAACGTTGGAGGGTTCGCAAATCAGATTTGCCTTCGTCAAGTCATTGTCTAGCTAACCACGTTACCGCGCCCCTTGTAGTGACAGCAAAACAAGTGGTAGGTAGGTTGGTAGGTACTGTCGGCAGCATAGATTCGGTGATTGGTGGTTATTAGCGAGGTAACTTCGTTTTGGATAATGTTTACCTTATTCTGTTATTCTACTAGATATTTTAGTTCATCGTAGAATTGCATTTTAGAAATTTAACGGTTGATTTCACTTAAAATAATAATATAGATTTAGGTACATTATTGAAGATCAAATAAATATTCTATTACTTGGTCGACCGAGCTCTGCTCGGGTGAAAATAGAGAATGCTCATTTAATAGTATTGTATAAAGAATACTAATTCCATGCTGCCATGTCATTATTCTAAGGTAGCCATCTTGTTCTAAACTTTGGGCGACTGAGCTCTGCTCGGGTGAAAATACAGAGAAAACGAATTTTCGTAGATTCAAGTCCTAGCTAGATCGATTTTTCGCCCCCATATATTGCAACTTTCATCGAAATCTTTAGAGCCGTTTTCGAGAACGTGATTACAAATATATATGTGCATATTTAAATATTTCCTAATAGTATATAATAGGATATAGTAAAAAATATTAAATTAACTGAACGAATCTGTGCTTGTTTTCTATAATCAAATCAAATCTAAAATTATTTATGTTCCAGATCATAAAATCAAGATAGCGGTAGTATATACATGTGGCAAATTTTGATAATAATTAAGTAATAATAATGTAAATTTTATTAAAAACTCTAAAACTATAAACATACGTAATTATATTAAGAATTAAGTTTCCTAAAACTAAGAATAAAACCGTTTATATTTGGAAAGTCGCACAGTGTGTCATAATCAAATCTATTCGGGCAAAAAACGCCAGTGCGCGTAAATCAAAATAATGTTTAGCGAGGCGTATTCACAAATAAATGCACCTAGGGACACTGATTCACCGCGATCTGTCAAATAAATGCTTCGTGTGCGCAAACATTTGTTTTAGTGATCTATCCTGTACATGTGGCTCATTGAAAATGTTGAAATGGGGTGAGTTTTTATTTTATTTAGAGAGTATAGGAGTTTTTTTATGTTTAACACCTTTCCTCTCGCTTTCCTGCAATCTGTTCTATCTATTATTAACTCTATGAATCTGTGGGACTGATTTCGTGAAAAGGGACGGAAGTATGTAACAGGAAGCCGGGGAAGCGCGCTATTTGATTTGACCAATGAGCGCGCGCGGTGCTAGAGTTGGCCGTCAGATGGTACTTAGGTACCCATTTTCCGAGAGGTTGGTACTGTCAGCCAAGATGGCAGATGTTACACATCATATTATATGCGACTACAGTAAGGCTCACTCTTTTTTTTTTAATTTTGCGTGCGTTTAGTGAGAGGAACCGCGACTTACGAGTGGTTGTAGGTTCAAGCTACTTCAAGCACTTTACTTTGTGTAAATTATTTCATCACCATTGCTCTCAAAAGTATGAAGGTAAAGCTCAGAAAATGTCCTAGAAGCAAATATTAAAGACAAGTGACATCCACTAACGCGCACTGGGCCCGCGTGTTGGATTACAGCCCACTTCTTCTCACAGAGAGGTCTGTGTCCCAGCAGTGGGAACATTATCGGCTGTTAATGCTTATGCTATGCTATCCTATAAAAAAGCATGATTTTGATTTTTAGCAAAATTCGAAATATTTTTCTTTTTTTATCTGCATTGATTTGAGTCTTTGAGATGAGCAGTCTAATTTTCAAAGATTTAATTAGGATTTTTTTTTTTTAATCCAAATTGGCATTAAATGTACCTCGAGAATGTTCCACGATTAAGGCCAATGAAACTGAACGCGATCAGCACATCAAAACCGCGTTCAAAAGCTGTCAGTGTCATCATTGTTGTGGAATATCGTGCTGACAGCTCTTGAATGCCGCCATTTTGGATGATTCATTGACGCATTCAGTTTCATCGAAAGAAAGAAAAGAAGTAAAGAACATACATTTATTCAGCACAGATTAAAAGGCAAACAAAGGAGGTGGAAATCTGTAGAGGAGACCTTTGTCGAAGGACAAGCTGTTTAGGAAAAAAACGTGCACCGAGCGGCCATATTTAAGAAAATTTTAGTAGGTTTAATATAGAAAAATATTTTTAGAAAACTATGTAGAACCAGCAATAAAGGCTTATTTTATTATTTTTTATTATAAAAGGCACACAACTTAACATATTAAACTATAAGTAAAAAAGGAAGCAAATAAAAAAGGATTCATTGGTGGAATTCGTCCTACGAGTCTATAAATAATAATGTATATTTAAATGCTTGTACAAGTATGGCTCAAATCCTTACATCAGTTACTGATATATCAGTAACTAATTAACAAGTTAATAGTAAGACATAATTAAAATATGCAAGGGTCACATTACAATATCTTCTTGGAAATAGAAGTGAGCTAGTAATCACTGAGTGCGTTGAATTTTTATTTATTACACGGTATTGTACTAATTGAACTTGAGAACATAGTTCATCTTTGATAAATTACAACAAAACGAAAACCAGTAATGATTTTTAGAAGATAGTTTAGAGCAGAGATAACTTAGTGGTGTGACCGTCGGATTGCCAAGTCATAGGTGTCGAGCTCAAACCCAAGGCACGCACCTCTGACTTTTCGGATTCATGTGCGTATTGTATAATTATCACTTGCTTCAAAAACGGTGAAGGAAAACATCGTGAGGAAACCGGCATGCCTGAGAGATTTTCTCGAGGGCGTGTAGGGCCAAGTCAGAGGCCCATGGGTAGCTTTAAAACTCTGACACCAGGTTAATCACTAACCACACGAAAAGAAGATGAAGAGGATAGTTTCACAATTTTTCAATGTTCGGAGCCTAAGAATAATTTTAGGAACATATTTGAAATATAAGGTATATTTAGACCGCCTATTTACGACTATTGTACATGAAGTTTGGTTTAGTTGTAGTTATTGTGAGGAGCTCATGGCTAAGTAATAACAACCGCACGGGTCGATCCATCATGTTAAGCTACGCTTGCCAGGGTAGTTCCGTGGATGGGTTGCCATCTTTACATACCGAGACTCCTCCGTGCCTCGGAAAGCACGTTAAGACGTTGGTCCCGGCTGTCATTTGTGGATCTTTGATATCTCCTTACGGGTCGTCAGAAGCCCGAAAGTCTGACAAACAGTCTTACCAAGGGGTATAGTATTACCCAGTTACTGGGTTGTGGAGGTCAGATAGGCAGTCGCTCCATGTTAAATACTAGTATTCAGCGGCATCCGGTTAGACTGAGAGCCGACCTCAACAAAGTTGGGAAAAGGCTAGATTGATTGATTGATCGTACATGAAGTTTATATCATAACATAACATCAAGCTTGTATTTTCCCGAAGAGTTAGGCAGAGGTATACCTAAACTACTCCCACATTTCGCTAGTTATATTTAAGTCCCATGTAATAGGGGGCGAGCCTATTGCTATCAACCGGGCACAAATCCAGACTCCGGGCTGCGAAATGCTGAGAAATTTCAGACAGAAAAACCCAATAACACTTTGCACGACCCGGGAATCGAACCCAGAACCTCATGCTCAGCAGTTAGCGCTTGCGTCCTCTAGACCAACGAGGCTTTCGAAATATGTGAAATATTTGGAAATAAAATATGAAAATAAGCTTAGCATTAAGGGAGCTCGCGCTAGGTGGCCACGACCGACCAGGAAAACCGCAACGGCCAAATAGCCGACCAAGTGCGCGATTTGTATCGGTCTCTATAATTTACCTGGTCGGTGTGAACACTAGTCTAGTGGTCGTCTAATGTGCGAGATCCCTAAGTGCGCCTATGTACGACTGTAATTGTCCACGATGTTTAAATAAATAAATATGGCGGTATTAGATATGATGCAATGACAAAAATCGAAAACATTGCAAACAAACCAAGACAGAAGAACATAAATTTAAACTTATTGGAAACCAAATTTTTTCTAATATAAACACAACACACATACCGTCACATTGACAAAGAGCTTTTTTAACGCACAGTGTTCCTAAATTCGTAACAAGTGTACCAATAAAACGCCCTCGACAAATCCAATTTTGGCCCCTAATACGCTTAATGCGACCACGGGGCGAATCACTACGTATGCCACTGTCATTTTAACTCAATTTTGAAGGTGGGTACTACGTATTCAAATAAAAATATTCAAGACAATAAAACGCGAGTGTTTAGGGGTGTCAAAATTGTCTTACAAAATGTTATTGTAAGATGAAATTTTGTAGTTTGAATACACTTGTGTATGCAATAAAGATTTGGAAGGGAATTTAGGAAAATATACTTCGTGTCGTAAAAATTTGTGCGTTTTTCCTTACGCCTCATGTGTTGCATCTGAATTGTTGCAATTTATTGGGCACATTCATCACTTACGTGTTTTGTCTTTTGGGGGCAAAAAGAGCTTCGAGTGTAATAAAATGAGGTGTATTAGTAACAGTCAAAATAACTGCGGTAGATGGGATAATTTATGGAGTTTGAAATTGTCCCTCTTAGTAATGCTGGACAGAATTTGCATTTAATTATTACAAAATATAGGTACACATGATATTTTTGTTAAGTGATGATAGACGAAGTGGAAACGACGATACGACAATAATTTAAACTTTGTATATCTAATGACGTTCCTAGTCTGCATACATACATTTTAGTCACTTATGCCAGTTGATTGATAGGCAAAACCCATGTCAGTCGATATATTTTTTTCAAACAAATTAAGTAAATAATTCTGCCTAATTTTTACTCAACATGTTGTGGTCGACTTCCAGTATAACCGGATGCAGCTGAATACCAGTATTACACGGAGTGACTGCCTATCTGACCTCCACAACCCAGTTACTGGGTAACATGATATGCCTTGGGTTGTCAGACTTTAGCGCTTCTAACTACCCGTAACGACTGTCAAAGATCTACGGTTTACAGACGGGACCAACGGCTTAATATGCTTTCTGAGTCACGAAGAAATCTCGATATGTAATAGATGGTCATCCACGAACCAACCGTGACAATCATAGTTTAACCTTCAATCGACCTGTACGGCTGTTTTATTTAAATGAAATAACATAAAATTCATTTCATTCAGACTATTTTTGACCATGTTTTGTTAGTACCTATTACATTCTCTTAAAACTATGTTAGTAATTAATTAGCCACGAGTTCCTACAGTGTAAGTAGGTACTTACATTGACATTTTTATTATAAATTGTAATATTGTCATCATTTTATCAAAATTATGATACTTACATGACAACGTTAACACAACTTAACTAAAACCTTATCGTACACAACTTTCTTTCCAACAAAGGGTTTTAATTACACTTTCCGTTTAATCAGATTTTACACCTCACGCTATCTGTGGCATCAAACATTTTACCCCTCAATCACGTAACAAGATCAAGTTTTACTCCACAAAGAAACCAACAAGCTTATCTAATAATCCATCTGTCAACATCCAAATTGTAAAATACACCTTTACCATTAAAAATAACTAATTAATTCGTTAGGGCCGTCCCCCAATGTAACAATACGCGCCGAATTGGGACAAATTTTTTAATCTAATCAATTAACAATCAGTGCAAGCGATATACCGCTTGTTACTGCTGCTTATTTGGCGAACGTGACTTGTGTATTCAAATTTTGTACTGCTGGGGTTCGTTTGACGATTTTGTGTGAGCCGTTTAATTGGTGTTACCACTGTGCGTCTTGCGGTTTGAATTAGGAAATTCGATGGGTTGGTTTCTTTGATTCGGAGTTGAGGATGACGTATCTGTAGGTAGTTATTTTAGTGCCCATTGTGTTTTTATGATATTACTTTTGAAAGGTTTTGTGTGACACATAATGTATTACCTACTGCAACCTATTGATTTGTATTGTATTATATAACATACCTGCACGCCTGTAATCCCCGAAGGGTTAGGCAGAGGTGTACCTATAGTACACCCACAATTCGCCATTTATGTTTGAGTCCCATGTAATAGGAGGCGAGCCTATTGCCATCAACCGGGCACAAATCCAGACTCCGGGCTGCTACTGAGAAATTCCAGATGGAAAAAACCCAATAACACTTTGCCCAACCCGGGAATCGAACCCAGGACCTCATACTCAGCGGTAGCGCTTTGCGACCATTAGACCAACGAGGCAGTCAAATAATACAGCAGATAAGATGAGCATTGATTATTCTTTGGCAGAACGATAGTTCTGTTTAGAAAATAAATGTCAAATGATTTCTGAAAAAATAAATATTAAAAAGTAATATGTCCGGCTTAATGTCAGGACTTTTATCATTTTGAAATGGTCACTCTCATCAGTACTGCAGTGTCTATATTTTAATATAAATATTTTTTTAAAATTATTATTTAAAGCTTTTAATAAATTACCGAGGTAATAAACAAAAAACCTACAAATATAACCCACCAATTTCTGCAATTATCCACTTTGACATTCTAATTTATTCGGTTGACACAAAATGTCAACGATGTCAATTTGATGCCAATTAGCTAGATTTGATGCCGATGTAATCGAGTGATAGGCATTTACTGACGACCGGATAGGCTTGACAAATTGAGCAGTAAGTGTATTTATTACCCTAGTAGTGTTTGATATATGACATAAAAAGTTTTGACAAGGACGTGACGATTTGGATGGATGACTGTGACTAAACATATGGGACATAAGTAGGTAGGTACACACGGTTACACATCAAGCTATACATTTCCAGTATAAGCTGACCTCGCATTCTACGGAAATTTAATGCAATGTAAGGTCAGCATAAACTGGAAATGTATAGCTTTATGTGTAGCCGTGTGTACCTCCCTGATTTTGGGTGCAAAATCAATGTATTTTTTCTGTGATACTACATATGTGATGATTAGTCCGTTTCGGTGAGATGTGACAGATTTAGGACACTGGCAGTAAGGTTGTATGAACTTTATATTCTTGGTATTTCACCCCAGGAAACACTCAACTTAACTATTCATTGGTTACCTTTTCTTATTAAAAGAAGTACGTACCTTAACGAAACAGAAGAGATATTAATAAATGAATAGCATTTAATAATACGATTTAACCCTTCATCTCCACACGTCTAATCTGTCACACATCAACCACCCAGATCAATAATATTTTTAATCTAAATTCACATATATCTACATCATACATCTAATCGAAAGCGTAAGAAACAAAACACAACTCGAAGCAATATTTCTCAATACGAACACAAGACAAGGCAGATAAATTCGACAAATTAACTTCGGTGTAAACACATGTTTCGTTCCCCATATTGCCGTTTGGTGGCAGCACGGTTGATTTATGACCATAAGGGCGTTGGATCTCGCGGTGAATAGACGTGTGATTTTAACTGGTTTTCGTTCGATGTTAATGTTTTATGAGGTAATATTTGGTTTTGTGTGGGCGTTAAATAAAGTAGATATGAATATTGATTGATACTAATGTGGAAGGTACTTATTAACTTGACCATAACTGCCGATCAATTTTTATTAGCTATGAATAGTCATGAAGGGCAATTAAGAACAGAGGTAACTATCACAGCTTATTTCCAATATCTTATTGATAATATAATAAAAAAGATCTCATCTTTAGCACGACACTAATCTCAGAATTCATTGACGGTTTCGAATATTTGATTGTTACTGAATAAATTATGATCTGGTTATACATTACCTATTGGGGCGTTACACTAAAATCACTTTCCATTTATAAATTAGAACCCTTTTCAGAACAAAAATAAAGTTACTACCTAACAATAAATGCAACGAAAAATACACTTTTCACACTGTAAAATATAAAAAACAAGTTTTTCCTGACCAGTAGCGAGTTGGCGTTATAATTCACGTCCATTCCTTAATACAAGACGACCGTAAATCATAGCGCGGCACATCTGCCGGGGAAATAGAAAAATAACAATAAATAAAGGAAATAACACCGTGCGCGACGCACGGGTTACTACGGACTGATATTTTGTTGTAGACATTATTGTTTGTGTTTTTGGAAATATTTTTTCGTGGATCTGCAAAAAGAAAAATGATTTGTATGCACGTAGATGACGTGTTTTCTCGAACAAGTCAATTAAGAGATATATCGTAAGTAAGAGATATATCTTATCAACCTACGTTAAGCTTGTGTTACCGCGCATGTAGACCCTAGATTCTCCTGTCAAGCATAACATGGGATCAAATAGCTGTCAAAAAAATAAAATATAGATATGAAAAAAAAAATGATCAAGTTTACCGACATAATTGTTA
The DNA here is from genome assembly GCA_916610215.1 of Omphaloscelis lunosa. Lineage (NCBI taxonomy): Eukaryota > Metazoa > Arthropoda > Insecta > Lepidoptera > Noctuidae > Omphaloscelis > Omphaloscelis lunosa. Next base: position 5,499,161 of record OU744265.1, on the reverse strand, counting down.
AGAAATATTGTTACTAACATATGTTATGTAAAAATAAATAAACAATTTTTTGTTCGATAAACCCTTCAGTTAAGACTCGTACATCAAAGTATGCAAGCACAGTTATGAACGAAACCAAACACAATAACAAACTTTACTGCAGTCACCGTTAATACCCCATATCACCAAAAGTAAATAACAAAACTTTCACCTTAAGAAAAACGTATCCTTGCCCGAATCTTGCCCGCTCAATAACTTAACCCTTCCGCTAATCCGGGCAATAATGAACTGCGTGCTTGCCCGACAGTGCCCAACATCGACAGTACCGGATATAATTAAATGGATGCCGGCTTATTAATATGTTAAAGACTTTTGTATTGAATTTGTGATGTGTTTGATGATATGATTGGGTTGTGAATGGAGTTGTTATGTTTTATTATTGAAAGGAAATGAATTAATAGAAGGTCATTACTTTCTTGCTATTATATTAGTTTATTCGTATATTCATTTGTTCAATTAAGGATTTAGCTGACACTTTAATTTTGAGCAACAATATTAGTTTAAGTCCTTAGTAATAATTAAATTTCGACGTGGCAATGAGAAGTTAGTTAAATTGACCCTTAATTTTTCTATATCTGGAAATAATATTCAGTTATGCAGAAATAACCTAAATAGAATTTGCATGAAGCGTATACGTAATGCGTATTTCATTTCAAATCGCCCAATACTCTATTGAAACAAAGAACCTCACAGAAACAGAGAAATTAAATAAAAACTTATCATAATCATAACTTTTACCAACACAACAGAACCTCCACTAAACGAACACACCATTACTTTCAATCTATAATAGTCACCAGCGCCATTTTTGTTCGTCCCTCAGCCGGTGCATCGCAATCATCACCCTGTGCTATTCTATATTGACAGTACGTGTTCCGAATGTCAGATGGTTTTCCGGGATTTTGTAGCTATTTTTATTTGGTATCGACCGTTTTCGGACTGTCGGGTCTTTTGGACCCCGCGTCGCGAATGAAGGGTTGGCCGCCCGTGTAATTGGCTAGTTACAATTCATTATTGTTTCGGAATTGTGATTTTTTTTATATTTTTGGGTAGTTGTGGGCGATTTGGTGGACAGATTTTCGCTTCGATTTTTGTAAAGGGATCTGTTGTGTTGGGTAAAAAAAATTGGGGTTTGTTATGTTATATTTTTATGAGTCTTAGCTTTAAGATAAATATAATGGCAGAAGTTGTGATTAATACAATGAGTTTGCGAGTTAAAACAATGAGTTTCTTTCTTACTAATTAAAATACTGCAGAAGTAATTCAATTGCCTAAAATACTTGTAACCAATTGAATAAACTTCGACTGCAAAGTAAACTTTTTCTCAAAACCGACGCTGTCAAATAAAGAGGTTCGAGCACAAAGGGCGGTAATTCTTCATTAGAGGTCCCAAGTTCCGGTCAAGTGGCGCCCCCAGGGGTTGGTAATCAACGCTTCTAACTTGTGTTGTTTTTGAGGGCGGCTGCAAGGCATTTGGATAAAAGTTATAGTTTATCAATCTATGGTGTAGACTGTAGAAGCTACCATGCTATCATTATTTTCTTCGGCATGCCAAATTAATGGTTTCTATTATGAGATTCTCATTGGGTGAGTACTTCTGAAAACATAAAATATACAGGACCTATGTATATGTATGTTAACCTACATAAAAACAGAATATAAGTTTTAAATGAAAATAAATATTAATCTAGAACGTCCTCTTTAACTTCAGTGAACTTCATAAAATATAAAATTCGTTGCTAAAATTTCACCAATTTATTTTGTTATGGTTTGGCATAAAAATCTAGATTTTATCCCTAAAATCACTAAACTTAATTACATTATTATACGAACTTCCAAAGAAAAACTGAGAAAAAAAGCCCATTTTTCAAGTCCTTACGACCCCTGCTATATTAGGCGTGAGTTTTATTTAATTTTGGCTCTATGCTAACACTCCAGTGTCAATGTTAGTGGTCGACCGCACATGTCCAAACGGGCAAATACGACCAAATAAGACCAAATTATTGCTCTGCCCATCGATAAATAAAGCCAAGAGCATTTGCGGGTTAGGATTTGCACCGTAACGAATTTGTGGACTGCATATAAGTAGTGGCCTTTTATTATATTTTATGGTGTTGTTGGGGTTGAATTTGATTATATTTTTTATCATTTTTGTTGCAAAATAACCGTTTTTGATAGTTTATGAACCTTTTTTTTTGTAACATTATAATTATGTTAAAGAAAAAACAAAATATTTTAATGTAACATAAACAGGATTTGAAAATGATTTTTTTTTTTTTTAATAATTTGCTAAGACTTTATTTCAATTATTTCTTGTGTAAATATTTTGCCGATCTAAGTACTTAATTTCTTATCACTTAGTTGTTTATAAATTTTTCAAGCTCAGTATCTAATCTAATCGCAGCAAAATGCTCGCTTCATCCCCAAATAATAATACTGGCTCCTTGTGTTACGCTTCGGTGTGAAAACGCCCACGTCTTTATTTCTTAACAAATCGATCGTTTGTAAGTGTTGACCATCTAAGGGTGCTTATTAAATTTACCCGACTGGACGGTGCGTTTTACTGAATTAGGAAGGAGGATGCTGTCTTTATTTTGGTAACAAATCTTTTAGTATTGTTGTTGTGACGATCGGTGCTGGTTTTACTTCTATTATGTTTTACTAGCTTTCGCTTGTAAATTCGCGCGCCACAAATTTTATAATCTTCAATTGGCTCACGGCTGATGAGCCGTGAGCCATTTAAAAATTATTTTCAAAATATTAATATTATTCAAAATTATCATTTTTGAGGCTTTGAGGCTGATAGCAAATAAACTCGCCTTATAGCCTACTCGCTATTATTTTTTCTTGAAGCGATTCGCACGATGTTAATTTATTTGTGGGTGTATCGACAACTCCAGAACTATGTATTAGGCAATTGTTACATTTTGATTTAAAAGAAAAAATAATAATATTATTTAAGTATCGATTCGCCCGCTTCGAACGAGCAAATTCGTGCGAATCAACCAACCTGCTTTCTATTCAAGAAAACTTCTACAAAGCGTTAATACATTAGCGTTGGTACCTCAATATTCAAAACACGTTTTTATAAAAAGAGGCATCGGTATTGCAAAATATGTAAACTATGTTCCTAGTACATGCCATACCTAAGAATCAGATATTTTTTTGCAGATATTATTAAGTCCTCAAGCTACATTATCGAAAAAAAGCCAGCATTAAAAGCATATAACCTAACTTTATTAACTGCTAATGCCCTTACAAATTACGGTCGTGATGGCGACAATATCTGACTTAAGGGCAAGGCGGTATAATGAGAAAATTATACGGAGTCTTAGAGGCGTTAATAAAAATTTGTTCGCGTGGGGTTGATCAAGCTAAATAAATGGTGGCGACGCTGCGGTACATACAGGGTTAAAGTGTCACAGTAAATTTCTTTTTGTAGATTTTTCTAAGGGAAATACTTATTATTATTGATTGGTGGGATTATGTCATGAATGCTCTATGCGTTTGTAACATCACTAGCTTTTGCCTTCATCTTCATCCGCGTGGTGGTCGGAAATTATCCCACGGGATTGTACTATCGGTATAAAAAGTATCTTATTGGCGTTTATTGAGAAATGTTAGGATTATTGTAAAAATTTATGAAAAAAAAAAAAACAGATTTTTGCTAAAAAAACATGACTATTTTCAATTGAGGGTAGTTTTATTTTTTTCACAAATGTTGTCTCATCGCGATAGATCATTGAGTTTAAAAGTTACACCGTTCTGTTACATTTTTTTTTATTCCATAAAAAATATTTAGATTTAAAAAAAAAAACCATCTATAAAATTAAGCATAAATTCCCTCATTTCGATATGTGCATATGATAAAGACTCACACTGTATTTACTTCCTCGTTGGTCTAGTGTTCGCAAACGCTACTGCTGAGTATGAGGTCCTGGGGTCGATTCCCGGCTCGAGCAAAGTGTTATTGGGTTTTCCCATCTGGAATTTCTCAGTAGCAGCCCGGGTTCTGGATCTGTGCTCGGTTGATGGCAATAGGTTCGCCCCTATTACATGGGACTTAAACATAACTGGCGAAGTGTAGGTGTACTATAGGTTCACCTCTGCCTAACCCTTAGGGGCATTACAGGCGTGATGTTATGTGTAATTATTTTCTTTTGAGTCCTTCAAGAATCAGGCAGTCCTTCAAGAACGCTTTTACTTTACTTTAAGGTTGCACTAGTCGACGGATCGAACTCGTTGGTAAGCGTAGCTAATATACATACAATTTATTACAGTTATTTATTTAGTGAAGTAGACGCTGATTTATAATGAAAACGAGCGCGTAATATTTCATGAACAGATCTTTGGGCATATAGATATTGTGGAAAAACTACTGAACGTATTTACTCAAAATAAAATTATTTGAACTTTTGAATAAATTATCTATCCCTGTACGGTTTTTATTTTGCAATTTTCATACTACATATGTTATTTATTTACGCCCAATGATGAGTTAAAATTAGTGTTGAAATATGAAAGTTTCGACGCTCATAACTTCCAAACCAACACTTTTTCTCCAATTCTGCTTCCGTACGGGCTAAATAATGATAAGATAAATTGATATAATTTTTAGTTTTGAGCGTACACCGTCAAACAAATGAGTTATTGCCATATTACGTTCGTGTGGAAGAATGACTGACTAGTGTACCCTTTAGCAGACTTCACAATTATACTAAGTTTTTTACTGAACAGCAGAGCTATTTTCACAAACTAGTCTTTTCACATGGTCAGATTTAGCCGGTGGGACATATTTAACCCTGCGATGCCGAGATAGCCTCCGCGTGTTCTTTATTACGATTTAATTCAACAAAACTGACTCGAGGCCGCTTTGATATGCCGACTAGCATGATTGTAGGGTGACTATAGATAACTAGGTACTTATAGCGAAAAATAAGCGGTTTTTTTTTTGCAAACGCTTAATTTGAATATACTATATTTTTTGTTTGTTAGTTTATAATGCTTCTTTTTTATATTTGTTAATATTTGTTTTTTATTTTTATATTTTTCATTACTGTTTTGTATTTCTTGTGCGTGTCCCAAATAAAATATTTTCTTTTTTTCTTTCTTTCTTTTAATAATGTATTGAAAGTTTTTTGCAAAAAAAAACGGAAAAAATTAAAATGTAGATATTGTCTGTTTACGGCACGGAAGACAATTGAACTTACTTAGAGAAAATAATGTACCTAAAAGTTAATTTAATTTTTTTTTTCAATTGCCTATGGAAATTTTGCTGTAGCTACTATTAATTAAAAAAAAAAAAAAACTTGCCTGTTTATAAAGATCGTTTTGCCTTATTTTAATGGTAAAAGAAAAATGAACACAAATATAATAACCCTGACATTTTAATCCAAAACAGATCAACGAAACCGATACACCGTATCTCTTTTTTTTTCATAAAACCACAGATCACAACTCATTTCACTTCATAAACATAGCACTTTCTGTCCCATACCATAGTACATTATACCAAAGCCCTCTTACGGTAGGGCCCGGTAGCTTTGTAACATTACCCGGGACAGTCCGCTGAAAGCGTTGAGTTATGGTAACCCTACAGCTGTTTATAAAGTTGTAGCGGAATAGTTTTTTGTTTTTGTTTTCAAAAGTTAAGTTATGATCGTAGGATATGACAACGATATTATTTTATTGTATTTTGTGTTTTATATGGAATATGAGTAGGTTCTTCTAGAAAGGAAATGGTTATAAGTAATTTTAAGTTTTATGAAACTGAAATACTTAGATCCCACAATTTTACAATCCTTGACTCTGAAAATGTCGCATTCCGACCATCCAAGATACAGGCAAATGCCGAGTTTGGGGGTCACCGTCCAATTTGTTCTTGTACAAAATTATTTTAAAAATAAAAAAATAAAAAATGATAATGGTTAATGAAAAGTGGAGCATGGTTAAATAAACCACCAGTAGGTAACCCATTGGTTGGAGAAAGACAATTTTGAAGTCCAAAATCAATATCAAGGCGTAGAATTAATAACAAAAGGTTTTAGCCATTTTTAGTTCAAGAACAAACAAATTTTACTTTTTCTCTAATTAGTAGGTAAGTGTACTTATTAACTTTTTGCATGGCCATAAGTATTTATACCTATAGGTAGAGTAGTATTGACAAATTCTGGGTATTTCTTTACGTGCCTGATCAATTACTGTAAACCAGGGGAAGAAGTAAGACAAACCTCTCGGAAGATGATACATAGCTGCTTGCTGCAAAAGTTAACATGCGGATTGCAGGCAGATATCGACATTTTTTGAGTTGTCAATGAGAATGATCTTAGCTTATCCACAGTGTACGTTTTAGCGCCTTTATTCACAACCAATAATCCTAAGAATATGCATTAATTTGCACTAACGCTTTGTGCGTGTGCAATAAACTGCGCTAACGCCGACAGATAACTTGTTGAGTCACGATCGCCATGTTTCCGTTACAAGTATATTACAATGAGGACTCATCACTCGTCAATCAGTGCGACAAATTACATTATGTATTATGTCATTTTTACATTTGTCTTGGGAAGAGATACCTACTAATGATTCAATTATGGAAGAGGTAACCCCGGTAGTATGTTAGCTTGGGCTACTTGAAAATCTAACTACATTTCTTGTAAAACTGGAATGTAGCAGTCTCTTGTTCAACCCCATTTATAGGATCATTAGAAAACTGAGGTCCCACGTCCCATGCACAATGTTGAATTTATATTCAACTAGAAAGAAAGAAATAAAGAAAGAAAAAAGAAAGAAAGAAAGAAAGAAATAAAGAAAGAAAAAAGAAAGAAAGAAAGAAAGAAAGAAAGAAAGAAAGAAAGAAAAATATTTTATTTGGGACACGCACAGGAAATACAAACAGTAATAACACCTAAAATGGAGCATCTAAAACTAATAACATTTTTCGAATTAACGAAAGGAAAAAAAAGAAGACCCGTGCGAGGCCAAAAAGGCACCTATCTCAGCATAGGCTGCGATATTTAAAATATAAATACCGCAGCGCTGGTATTCCGATAGGGCCCGCTGTGATGTCACGGACAACTAAATGTTATTATTACACATTTATTTTTGATCAAACATTTTAATACATTTTTACAACCCGACCAAACTGCGTAATAGTCTGTCGGCGTGATATGCGCTCGTCTTATATTTTGGTTCAAACAGAATCAAGTAAATCATCCAAGTAGGTACTGACTATATGGACAGTAAGTATGTTATCATGATCTAAGTAGACAGACATATACCCACGCCAAAAGCAATCAACAAATCTAATTAAAGCACCAGACATTTTTACGAGGCACGAACAAAACACATTTCTAAAAAAACACCGCTTCATATTACTTCATTAGCGACTCACGAATCTCCTTCAATTACCAAAAATTTTACACACTGGCAACCTTACCTTACGCAACGCAAACATGCGACAATTTCCTCAGCGCCTCTGAACTGAGCGGTCGTGTCTGTCCGTCTGTCTGTTTGTCCGCCGACGTCACGAACTTCGGTCACGATCGGGTACGCGTGTCCTTGCACGGACGGGTTGAACACATTATGAAGATGATCACCACTTTCATTTAGTAGTTTAGAAGTTTTTATTTTTATTTTTCTTTATTCGAGAAAATAAACAGTTATACACTAAAGTCTTATACTAAGGTACATATATGCAAGAGTTATAAATGTATAACCTACGACATTTTCCACATCATATTAAAAGTTATATCTAAAAGTGCGCTATATTAAGCTGTTAAAACAGAAAAGTAGTTAACAGTGAACTTTAACAGAGAAAGGCATGCAAACATTAGGGAAAAGAGAGAGGGAGAGAGAATGAGTAAGTATTAAACTAACTAGGTATTATAATCTAAAATTATCTTGTAGATTTGACTTTTAAATTTATGAGCGGTGACAGAAAAGAAGTCATTGTCTTCAAAGATCTCGTTATATTGATTAGTTAGGCGGCGTAGGGGTGCTCGCAAGCCTGCATTTGTACGACAAGAACTCACTTGCGCGCACCCCACGGCATATCGTTGATCTGGGTACTACATAACTAATTTTGTTGCGAATATCAATACAATCATAAGTTGGAGGATTTTTGTTGATATCTTGTTTAGATATTTTGAAAGCCCACTAAGAGCACTAAGCAACCTAGGTAGGTCGGTACGTAAGGTTTCAGACATAGACAATCATCGATGTATAAACCACGTACTTTGCATGATACAACACTGAATAGAAACTTCTAACTCTACTGCTGCCAAGTTCATAATAAGATAACTGTTTTACTAAGTACAGCTACTTTTAAGAATTGAAACACACCTCTTCATATCAGTATTAGATACAGAACCATCCCTAGATTTTTTTTTCCGTTTTTTTGAGGAGGCATGCAAATTGATGCTCAAAATGAAAGGCCTCAGACACTTTACTTAACTTTAAATCAGTGACTATATGTGTATACTTTGCTCATGATTTTTTCTGGTATCTAGCTGTAACCTATCCATTTTCAATCTACAGCTCTGATTAATTTGCTACTCTTGCTGCAATATTAGCTCACGCAGCACTCGTTTAACTGAAACCACACAACGCATTGTCAATATCTTTATTTTGCAATTCGTCACACTTTTGACTGAGTCATTTCGTCTAGACCAAACATTGTTCTTTTTGTCCTAGATACCAATTAACACTAGTTACATATTAGAATATTAGGATACTTTTAAATTAGCTTAGTGCCTTGATTATTTTGTTAAGTAAAGACGGCTTCAAATCATTACCGTTGATTCAAATGCTGCAACTCTAATTTACTGACCTATAGCAATCAATTGTTGATCAAAAGCTTTAATTTAGAAACTTAGATACACTTATTATTGACCCTGGCTGCAGCTTAAGATCATAATCGTCAAGTTGTTGCATTGACGTTGAAATGAAATGAAATTAAATTGTTTATTCTGTAAAAAGGATATCGGAATCACTTTTACATGTCATATTAAAAAGATAAAATAAGCTAGATGAGTTCGGCGTTTCCTATCTGACTACTCTGAGAAGAAAGGCCGAAACAAACTCAGATGCCACAGTCTCTTTTAAACTCCAGACATAATCTTGGTCAGGCCATATGAAGACGATGTAGATTAGTGTCTAAAATGGTCTTTTGAGGGAAGAACCACATAGATTTGAGTAGACCTGTCCAGTCAGTGCAAGCATTTCTCAGTAATCGTGGAGCTCAACTCAGAACTTAAGGACCTCAACTTACCAAAGAAAGGACATTTGGGTAGGCCGCATAAAATACTCAAACTGCCAGACCATCATTCAAACAAGCTGAGAAATAAAGATAATAATGATTTCCACATAGTCCTCACATTCACAATAATTAAAATAATATAATACTTTACACAGTATCATGTCATTTTGAATATAATTTTCAACAATGTCAATGTGTATATAAAACTGGTATATTTTGATGATTTTATATAATAATTTAAATGTCAAGTTTTATGGTTTTATCACAAAACTTAGCAGAGCGAGCAGCTCAATCCCAAGCTTTTTTATCTTCTAAATAATCTGAAATTTTATAGTACCCTTTTTTACAAAGTTTGGTTTTAATACAGTTTTTAAATAGATTAATGGGTAAGTTTCGAATGTCTATGGGAAGTTTGTCGTAAAAGCCTACCCATGAACGAGTTGCCTACTTTGTGGAGACGTGTGCGATGTACAGCAAGGTTGTGTTTATTCATGGTATTTAAACTATGAATATCGGACATTTTCTTAAAATTTGATATATTTTTGTGTACATACAATAGGTTTTCAAAAATATATTGTGAGGCTACAGGCGTTAGTTCTTGAAACGTATGTACAACAACATCTCTGGAAGTAGGTGTTATTCTGGTAACCAGATTTTCTTATATAGCCAGCACAGGTTAAACTAATGAAGGCGTGTTGATAACAGACGTAGCAAATAAAGTTACTGACAGCATTTCAGATAATCATGACAATATTTCCCACAAGCACAAGCAAAAGGCTTACCGAAATAACCCACAATCTCGATTTATCATTCCCTCATGATTCACCAGCACAAAAACCTCAAGACAATACCACAAATGACTCAAAACTTAACTTAACAATAATTTTACATCTTCATTTCATCCAGTTTAAGTTTAAAGCGGATAAACGTAATAAAACACATGTCTACGTCATCGTAAAGCAGTCGCAGGCGCAACCTGACACCGTTGATACGATCGCAGGGTCCCAGACAACAGTAGCTACGGAATTATTGTGGGTTGTAGGCTTGTCTGAAGACGGTGTAGTAACTACTGGGCTAGATGTAGTTCAGGTTTTGAGTATGAGGATGAATGGCTATGGTAGTTTGTCTGATATAGAAATATGAGTAACCAGCAAAAACTAAGACATGATTTATTTCTTCAAAGAATCAACAGTAGCTACGGAATTATTGTGACATGTATGCATCTACTGGGCTACATTTAGTTCATGTTTTGGGTAGAAAGATAGTTAAGGTGGATTGGTATATGTATATACATAACAAGAGTAACATAATTAAATTTAAAAAAAAAACAATATATTAATTATAAATAAAATAATTAATTTAATATTAATTAAATTATTTTTTTTATTTTATTCGACATTATTTTATTTTATTTGAATTTTTTTTTTTTTTTTTTATTTGACATTATTTTATTTTATTTTATTTGTAAAATTTCTATCAATTTATGTTTGGCAATGGGTGTAATTTACCTGAAATAAATGAATTTATTATTATTATTATTATAATGGACTAACAGCGAAAATTAAAACATGATTTGTTTATTCAAAGGACCCCTGCCTTTGTGGCTATCTAACTCCTTGTTAAAAACTAGTTGTTTAGTCATAGTCGATGCTTCGACATTAGTAGGATAGTTAATATAAACATCGGAAAAGATTTTTAGCACCATTTTGCATTGTCACCATTTCGAGTCATTGCGACTTTTTACGGTAGCGATGTCATTGGACGCTGATATTTTCAGAAACACATGACTTTGCGAAATGCTCTGTTAAAGCTATATATTCTACAAAATTTTATGAGGCAGTTGTTGTATTAGAAGGATCGGTTAATCAATTTTTTTTTATCCAGTTTTAAGTCGGAGCACTGATAAAAACAGCTACTCTATTTTAAGTATTAATTGGTTCGTAAAAAGAGCTAAAACATGCGTTGTCATGACAGACAGCAGTAGCAGCTCATGACAGGTAAACAATGGGCGGTTTGACTATTATTTTTTATTCACATACACTGGCTATATCTTTTTATGGTTGCAATGGATATCAAAACCACTTCAGAAATTGCTTAGGCAGTGGTTCAAAAAGTTGACTGAACTGTGACCCACCTAGCAAAAACTTCTAAATTTAAATTTAAAAATTCAAAATGGAATGTTTAGCTAATAATATAGGTATATAAAAATATTTACCTAAAAAAAAGGCATATCCTACAGCCTAAATACATATGTAGGCTGTAGGATATTTTTGTATACCAAAATTAAGGTATCTTTTATATGTTAAGGAAAATTAAATAAAGAATAAAATTATTAATAAAATATTTGTTTATTTAGAACATTTACATCTTTGTCTATTTTCTTCGTATTGAAACAAATATTTTTGGCTAGTGTCCTCAATTAGTAAGATAGAAAAATGAAAATGATATCAAAAGATACGTTAGTAAAAGGGCTACCAATACAGATAAAAAAAATAAATATTTTTGTTATTTAAAATAAAAAACGCCAATGTTTTACCGTTTCTTTTGGGACTTTTATCAAAAAATCTTAAACTTCTCAAAAACGAAAAGTATTCTCAATTCTAAAGATAGAATGATAGAGAAAAGACAATGGTATCAAAAGATGCGTTACTAAAAAGGCTTCAATACGACAAAAAAAAAAGAATTATTTTTTGATATTTTTATTTAAAAATAACGCCATTTTTTACCGTTTCTTTTGGGAAATTTTTCAAAGAATTTTAAACTTCTCAAAACGAAAAGAGATGTAGAAAAAAAAAATTAAATTCCTGGAAAATTTAAAGGGCTTTAAAATTATACCATTCTGGTTTCGATAGGATTATAATTAAGGTTAGATGGTTACCCCTTTCGGAGACAGGGTCTTTGGTTTTTCTTAAATAAAAAATAAAAAAACACTTTACAATTATTGTTTTTTGCAGAGCCCTTTCTGTAACGCATATTTTGATATAATTTTCATTTCTCTATCTTAATGATTGAGGTCGCTAGCTGGGGTTCACACTTTTCTTCAAAACGGGTACCCTACTGAAACGAACGAAAAACCATTTTACTAAAATTCAAAAGATCAAAAAAAAGGTAAACATTGCAATTTATAGTATAAAAACAAAATTCCACCTCGATCTTAAAAAATCATTCACTGTAACAAAATCCGAGGTCAAAACCCCCAGGCGCTCCACTAATATATGAATGAAGGACTGTGTAAAAAAGAAAAAACATTCAGTTGCAATCGAAAATTTTAGTACTTAATTAAATACAAAAGGAGTGCTATTTCAATGAGAAGGATATATTTGTTTCATATTTTTTGTCATTATAGTGTCAGTAGCTTTAGCATCAACTTAAATTTTAGTTACTTTTGATCGCTATGAGTTTGATACGACCTATTTTTTTCGGAATTTACTTCTAATATTGATAATAGTTGAAAAATATTTTTTTCAAGGCCTATCCAATATTTGCCCGCAAATTATGGGTACAGCGCATAGTTTGGGAACCACTGGTTTAGAGATTCATTTTTGTGTTACCAACGCATTTTCTGAATTTTTCCTAATTCCATGATTAGAACATCAAAACCACTTCTGAAATTGTTTAGGCAGTGGTTCTCAAAGTTGACTGGACTTGACCCACCTAACAAAAACTTCCAAATTCGGGACCTATGTTCTAAGTTGTCTTCGTCGTCTTGAGCAAACGTGGTCATCAATGCTCGTGCCTTCTCTATATGAGAACATGCCTTTGCCCTACTGTGGGATAGTAATAGGCTGGTATAATAATACGAACTAATAAGTTCTAACTTGAACAGACAGCTGTGCTGTTGGGGAGTTTGTTGCACCACTTCATCTTCCCAGCTAAAGGCACTAGGAAGTGGTGAAGGGTGCGCGTTTTGGGGGACTATTTTATGTAATTTGGCGGTCGAAAAGTGCTGATTCTCAGCCTAGTTTGAATAAATGACTTTTGAATTTTAATTTTAAATTTTAATTTATAGGTCGTAATGGCCTCAACAAAATGGAAACCATTTTAATTTTTAGTCCTTCATTTGAAAAAAAAAAAAACTCATATCAAGGATAATTTGAAAACACTTAATATTGCTTCTTCTACCTCACATGATTCTTTTGCAATGGACTCAACAATCGCCCACGTAGCGAATGACAGAAATTAGGACCATGAAATTATTAGACTAGTGAAAGTAATGACAGGAACTCTGAGGCTGAAATTAATGTAAACCACAAATGATAATGATGTTTTTTTTAAATTGTTGCAGGTGCACAAAACAGACGGACGGCGATAGGGCTGGCCATGGAATTGTTCGAACAGCACCAAGGAACACATATATTACAGGTAAGCACGAGTATATGCATGTACAGTTATCTAAGGTAGCGGAACTGCCTATCAACGGCTTATCATTAGAGGTTAACGTAGTAACTACTTTAGGCTATATAACAAGGGCATAACGTATATACCATGGACAGTTTTGTACCTTCAACATTTCTGTGGTCTTGGATTCAAATTGAATTTCTATAATAACAATGTTTCAAAGGCCGTTTTAAACTGGCATTGCTGAGATTCTAAACGAATTTATACAATATCTGTTATTCAAAAAAATTTCGTTTTAATCCTATCTAAGTCTTCAAACAAGCTAATAATATTATTGATATAATTATCATAATGACTATCAAAGCTGGATTAATTATCAATGTTTGTGGAAATGAAAATGTTACAGTTGCCTGATCGTTGTCTATGTTATCACAACTTTCTTAATTACAGATTAAAAAAGGTGTGACAAAGAAAACGATAATTATTTAGAATTTTAGATAGTATTGTGAAACCTAAAGACGATTTAGTAGTAGAACTTTTACTGAAGTTAAAACAACAAACAATACAAACACATCGACTGCCAATTGTCAACGATAATGATGTTGATAACAATGACGAACGAAGCTCATTATAAGACTCAATATTCGACAACTGTTAACAATACCTACATCAAAATTTGTCATCGTGACCTTGCTTTAGAATCGACTTCCATAAAACCATCTACTTATTATAAAAGAGTTCACGAATCTATAATAATAATCCTTTCGTCATTTTGTAACAAAACTTGAATAGCGTGCCTAAACATATTCAAACTTGGCTTTCCATTGAGCAATATCTTGGCCGACTTAACGCTTTTTTACTAACAAAACATACAATGGAAAGTATACAATAGACACTGCAACACACGAGACAAGCGAATTTGAAAAAAAAAAACCAATTTAATATTTCACAGATTTCACGAAATTTCATAACACAATTAATTGAACATATACTTTGTCGCAAGCGAGAGGGTGAAGCAAAAAAACTTGGTCAAGATCGAATAGATGACAATATAGCACGTTCCGTATACAATACGGTGTAATCGCTATTGATGATCGTTTCAGCGTTATATTTGTGGCACAGAAACGTTTTAACAAAGTTGATGATGTTGTTGATATTTATACAGAGTGGCAGCGACATCGACGCGAAAATGTTATCATGGATTCAGTACATGATTCTGAACCACGCTGCATTGAAATTATTCGCGGTTATTAAAAAAAAAAAATCTGCTGTTCCATACAATTTGACCGCGTAGGTATTGCACTTTTTATTATGAAACAGCAGATTTTTTCTGTCTGTAACAGTTTTTGCGTCGATGTCCCTGTCACCCTGTTAGCTTACCTTTGACTCTTCCATTAGTGCGTTGTGTGGTTTATATCCTTTTCTAATGTAGGTTTCATTGTTTCACAGGGAAGTATTATTTTTAAGTTTTGCCAATTTATCATTCTTTATCATTTCGGTTCGTTCCTTTCGCACTGAACTCTAAAAAATCAATTCTACCTATTCTATCACGTAAATTATCATTTTGCAATCGATTCTGCGTCATTATAATATTGTGGGCATTGCGGTTTCTACTCCCAGCTGTAAAATAGCATTGTACGTGATGCCTTGTCTGTTTTTTTCCACATTATGTAGAAAATCAACTGTTTTGCGGGACTATTTGTACGTTTTTATGAAAAAAATTAAGGACGGACATGAAGGAACGTAGTAGGTTTCTAACATGCTTTGTTGCAAAACTTTGAATTTATTTCACGGTTCTTATTGAATTGGTTTCGTGATTATCTGCTGTTTCCAGTGTAATGTTTGTTGAGAGCTTGAGGTCAATAGGGTAACGATTTGGAGTATTGTATTGGGCTTCTTGAAATCTGATTGATGGTTTGATGTCTCAATTTATCTATCTTTGACCACTTCTGTGCTCGATTCGGAGGCTTTGCAAACTTCTTATATGCCATGAAACGGTTCTACTTTGAAGCATTGATTTTGAATGGGATCTATACTTTTTCATCCTTGACCACAATAAGCTGTTGGTAATCTCGTTGTATATTATTTGTTTGAAGCTGTTTTGATATATTATTGATTTGAATATGTATTAGTTATTTATTGGCATAATTTACTTACTTCGAAATTTAAACTTCCATCAACAAAAAGTATCTTATCATTACCTAACTTTTTAATTTCTCTTGGTTGAAACTCCCTATCAAAAACTGATTCCAACAAAAAAAAAATTTGAGAAGCAACTTTTAAAATAACAAGGACCACGTCCGAACACTTTTTAAATAAAGCTTGGAACATACAATGGTCTATTAAGTTTATAATCCACTCTTTTTACTGGCCAGTACCGTTTAGGCGCGGATTTATTATAAAAAGTTATCCATCACGATGTATTTTGTCAACCGTGCATCTCATTATAATCTTGGATTGAGTTGAGATCTAGAAATGCTGGAAGGGACATTTTTTGTGGAGTTTTTATTAGAATTAGTATCGGTAATTTTAAAGTTAAGATGGTACTTTCAATTTAATAAATTGGCACAAGAAAGTAGAGGCTTATCTCCTGTAGTGGGTGAAGTGAGGCTGTAGATGATGGTGATAATGAAGTTGAGACATTGATATTACTGTTATTAGCTCGGTTCTGCTCTCTTATTTTTTCGAATTTAAACATATTTTGAATATACACCCACACAATTAATTGATTTTTGTCAGTTGCTACTACTCATCATCAACTTATTTCTCCTGCTGTGATTCTTTGTTACAACGATCATCAAGACACCAATGATCAGCAGCCGAGACTTAATTTATGTCACGTCTAGTATAACTATAATCAAGTTCATTCATTTTGGCTCGTGGAGTTTTTCATCAACAAACTTCTGTTTGTTTACTTTTTTTGCTGACCGTCACAAAATTGATGTTGAACTATTACTTTTGAAGGTATGGTGTGCAAAAAATCAGATCAATTTATTCTTTAATCTGGCATGTCGAAGGTGTAAATGGAACACTTATGGGCTCAATCCGATAGTGTCTGATTGTCCGTGATAGTTTTTCTTTTTTAATGTTCCTTACTGTATCAGGTACTTTTTAGGCTCTTTTTTACGGCATGTGCTTAGCGTGAATAATCCAAGTGATTGGCAATATACATCTTCGGTTCAATATGCTTCTCTCGTCGGATACATTGTAGATATGTTGGATGAATGAGTGTTTTTCTAATCCAATCTTAGTTGTTATTCCTGGTTGTAAAATAAAAGAGTTCACTATAAGTCATTTAACAGTTAACACACTTTTTAAAAACAAATTTTATTTAGGAGAAAAATCGAATGTTCCAAAATTTTCAATAGGTACGTCAATATTTCAATAGGCTACAAAGTTTCGCCACATATCTAATCGATAAAATTATTATATTGTGGTTTATTGTATTTCTCTGTTGACCGTACTTGTCAAGTTGTTTCACGCCTGCGCTTGCGCACAAACCGTGACCATTTTTAATACAAAACTATTGTTTAGCTATAATGAAGCGTGGTTTTTCATAACATTACACACTATTTGTTGAAATTAACGAATATTTCGATACTACAGTCAATTCAAATATTGCCTAAATTACAGTTATTGTATATTGACATGTTTGACAGCTTATCTGCCAATGTCAATTTATTTATGACACCGATTTTAGGACTTGCGCAAATAATCGATTAAACTATTATATAAAGGTGTCATTTGCGCAATTTTCAATTTAGTGTTCAATTATCTTCAAAAAACCAGTTCATATCTTGACACAAATACTTTATTTAATAACAATTATCTTTACATTTTTAACATCCTGTTATATTTCCGCAATATGATCGAGTGGGTTTAAAATTGTCTTTTGTGGTAGAACCTTATCATTATAGGTTTATACACCATTATAGTTACATGTATATGTGGAACTTAGGTTATTTCAACATATACATGTATATGTTGAACTAACTATAATGGTTTTGAAACTGAAAAGGGGTTATCGTATTCATCATTATGAACAGCTGAACCTGAAATCGCGAAAAAACATCAACTGCTCCATACATTTATGTTCGCTGATAATTACCCCTTTTCAGGTCCAACGCCATTTTAATTAGATACATCTTGTAACCCAACCCTTTGGTTAGCTCATTCTTTGTCACAAAGAGCTATGGATTTTGATCAATTATTAATTTCTGTTTTCTTTTCTTTGCAGTCCTTGGATGGGTTTGCGTTATCAGTGGCGGCAGACGGGAGGTTCCTGTACATATCAGAAACTGTTTCTATATATTTAGGATTATCACAAGTAAGTTTATCAACCATTCTCCATTTGCTTTTTCTTCCACTTTAGCCGTTACTTCTTCTATTACTTGATCGCTACTTTTAAAATTAAGTAAGTAGGTACATGAGTACCTATATCTATTAACTGGTTATGAATGATGTGGATATCAACAAATACAGTCCATGCAATTCAAGGATTCTAACTCACTAAAGATAGATACAAGAACGATGAGATGTAAGGAAAACCCCCGAATAGTAAGTAATTTAGGAAAAACTAAAGAAACTATGACTCAGACAAGATTTCGAGAACTTTACTTTGAATGACAATTGAAAGAAAACGAGCAAAATTTTTGTGGAAATGATCTAGACTTTTTCAAGCATATTCCATGAATAACAGAATCATTCTGCAAAAACGAATAAAAAATTAGTAACAAAAATTTCTCAATTACCTCGCCGCTTCAACATACCTAAAGCCTTCTTGATATTCTACCCACCTCTTAGGCAAAGCATACAACACACCTTGTGTGTACAAACACATAAACAAACTCATTCACACGTGCACACATACACACAGTGCGATTTAATCAGTTGATATTCGGCGCCGCTAGAAAGACGTTACTGCACTAGATGGTAGATAAATAACACGTGTCACGTTATGTCTAATACGTGGCCAGGTTTTTATACCTGACTATCTATTTTCGGACCATCTTTAAAGGGTTGAGTTTCTTCAAAACTTTTTTCGATGAAAGGGATATTATATGGTTTCGAGTTTAGTCGGTCAAAGTTTTTTGTCTGACTGTACTATTTTGCAACTTCTTTGGTTCTGTGTAAAAAGATGATCTTTGTTGTAATGTATTTTTGCAGTGAAGCTATCGATTTAGTAAAAATATTGGAAGTAAAAATCTTTTATAAAAATCCATTCAACATCCATTTCAGACTTGTATTATAAAAAGTAGTAATAATAATAGACACGATTATTCTCGGAAGAGTAGATAAAAGTCGATCTCGGAGTCGCGTTATGAGAAAATATTAATTTTCCCTCAAAATAATGAGATCTTTAAAATGCACGCTCGTGTTGAACTAAAGTAGAAAATAACAAATTTTGCACTCGAAACAAAAACTGACTCCGAAACAAAAACATAAGCAAAATTAAATAACATTACAAAATTAAAAGGCGCTACGAAAAGAGCCGAAAACTGGGAAATTCGTTTCCAAAATGGCTGCAGGGGGTGGTGCGAGCGAGAGGGCAGATGGGGGGAAAGGGACGATACGATATGCCGGTCACGTCGCGGGCAAGGCGCGCGCGTGCTCTTCATTCTAATGCCTGAACACACACACCCCCAAACACACGCACACATAACCGAAAAAACGTCGAAACACTTCACATACACGTGTACGACTATGCGTGTGTGTGTGATATAAAATACATAAACTTCCTGGTAAATAAGAGTAGATACAACTTTCTTATAAGTAAAGCCCGTGTTAGACGTTTCGGCTATATTAAATTCTGTCTTTTTCTCTTTTGCCTTCACAGGCTGATAGCAAGGGGAAATCATATTTTCCTTTTATAAGCAGTTTTTTTGTTCATTTACTTTTTTATTAGGAAATCATATACATGTTACGGTTTCGGTAAATTGATTTCGTGGACCTGAAAGTGGATGTAACTTATGAGCTCTGTAAATCAATATCCTGCATCTTATCTATATTAGCAATTTCTACATCGACAAACTCCAAATTCACTTGTTTTGACTAAAATTTAATATCTGACATACATTTTTATGATGTCTAGATATATGTATATATCAACAACTACGTTGTACTATACCTACTTCTTCTTCTTCATCATTTCTATAAAATCACCTACAACACTGATAAAGTCAGTACCCATCGCCATCAAAAATTCACACTTCACCTCCGTACACTTAACACAATCGTGATTCCCATCTCTCCCCAGAAAATTTTCCACCATAAAATTCAAACGACGAAAATGTGTGTCCCATCAATCGGCGAATCGGTAAATACCATAAAATCCTTACCATCATTCCAAGAACCGACCACCATAACGTCACCATTGTCTTAGACCATTTACATGCAAGCCCTGACTGCGGATACACGCCTCTTGAATGTGTAATATGGTCTCACAATTATATTTGATAAATTTATTTAAAGATGCATTTGAATAACCGTGAAAGGGTCATCGTGAAAGTTCTGTTGGCACCGTTTGGATTTTGGATGGATTTTTATTGTTTTTTAGGGTTTTGTTTATGGAGTTGGGAGTTTGATTTGTTGATGTTGGCTATATTTCACAAACTGTTTGTCTTGCCTTCTCTTCTTCGTCTTAATTCACTACTTAGTTCAAGGAATATGCCAGAAAGAAAATATTTTAGGTTGATAATGCTTTTTGTTTACAATTTCATTATACCCAATAGATTTTAATTATTTCTGAATTTTCGTTTTGTTTATAGTCCTTGCATAATTTTCCTTATCTAGTCTTCATCAAAACAATCTTACCCACTCCGCTTCCTTCTACACTATCTCTTTAACACCCACCAACAGAAGCCCAGAAATCTACTCTCAAGACAATAAACTCAAACTATAAGACAGACCTTATCCCAAACTTTACAACCTTTTGTCATCACACACGTCAGCAACATCTTCCTCTAAGATAACCACATCTACGTCCCGTTCACCATCATTGTCATCAATCGTCATGTAAACACCGTCTCGTTAGCCATTTCTATGAAAGTCACCTGCTATGCGATGCGAGATAACTCTTTCATTCATAACGATACTATGTACGTGACAGGCCACCATTCAGCCTTCTTCCTTGGGTTTGGAAGACTGGTTTTTTATTGGCTAATAATTTTGTAAACATGTGTAGGCTGTGTTTGAATGAAAATCTGCTTCATAAAAATTTTAATAACTTTTTGTATATTTTGTCTTATTGTCTTATATGATGTGCTTTGGCATAAACATATTTTGCGTGTTTTGTATTTTCAATGCTTTTGTAATCAAATCACTTGTATTTACAATTTATTTTTATTACCATGTCCTCATTTACCTTTAGCATTTTCCAAACTATTTTGGGCATTAGCTTCCAGTCTAACCGGATGCAATTCAATTTTTGTTTTCATGTCTCTAGTTTTTTATGGAATCAGACCTAACGCCATAATTTTCGCCCACAGGTAGAGATGACGGGTAGCAGTATATTTGACTACGTGCACCAGGCTGATCATGCAGAAATTGCGGAACAACTAGGGTTGTCTCTCACTGGAAGACCAGGTCAAGCCGGATTAAACAGTCCTGCTTCTGGAAGTGAAGAGGGAAGTCAGCATGGAACGAATAACCCTGATGGTGAGTTTATTTGTTTATATTATAATTCTTAAAAACTTTAATCATCATCTCCTGCCCTTATCCTAATTTATTTGGGTTCGGCGCAACATATCCTTTTTCTTCTAGTTTCTAGTTCTACTTCTCTTTTAGTTGTCATCGTCGGTAGTGTCTTAAAATCTTAAATAATATTTGAATACTGAAAATCATCGCTGAAGATGTGATTGAGGTTCGTTCTCAATTTCAGGATTTTTATCTTTTAACCGCGAGCGTTTTTATATTAGTAAGGTAAATTAAGTAAATTTGGTTTTAGATTTATGCTACAGCAAAAGTAGTCCGTTTTTATTTCAGCTTTTTTTTAAGATGAGACCTAAATAATTTTTTTCGGAGAAAGCGAATGTCAAGGTCATTTAAATGAATGGAAAAGTTATCATCAAAGATAATAAGATTCTCATGCCCTTTATCAAAGAATAAAGAAGCCTATCAATTTCGTTAGGTATAAAGTTAATTTTCTATGTCTCAATCTAAAGTTTTTTTGCTTTTTCCCTTAATTATCTATCAGTCGGCTGTTCCACTTTAGATTACTTGTACTACCGTTTAATTTCATTTAATTCCAGCCAATGTGGAAAAAACTCTTAAAAAAAGCCACTGAAAACAGTAAAGCGAAGACTTTTTACCGTTATTCATTCTAAACAGGTGTCACATTGAAAACGAGAAGCAACAAGAATTATCGAATCTTCGTTTCTAACAAAAAAATCGGTTCGGAATTCAATTAAACTTGACTTATTTCGGAGGCCGTTGCTCCATCGACAATCGGCGACAATACCGATCTAAAAATTTCACTCAGTATATCGAATCGCCCAATGCTGGCACTAATAAGTTGTGGATCAAATTGAAATTAGATTATGGCGCGTTCACGCTGTGTTGGGAGCTTATGAAACGGTCAATGGGGTGTCAGCACAAACCTTTACAGAACAAATTATAATTTCATTTCCAATGCTATGGGAATGTGGTAGGCTGATGAAGATGACAACTACGCATCAAATCAAGGCGCCGATGAATGCTGTGCCATTAAATCAGTCACCTGTTTAATTTTCTAAAGAGATGTGGGTGCCGACTTCAATTAAACGAGAAGATGGGCAAAAAATTCATTCCTATAATAATTTTCACCGTCAATGTTATCCGGTCGAATGAATTCAGAGTTTTTATTATTGTTGTGGCTTCGGTCACTCTGATGAAAAACTTACTTTAAATGCACGCAATTCCAGTTCAATATTTTCTTTTGATTGTTTTGTGTAAATTTTTGGATTCCACGAATGAAATGAAATGGAACGAAATAAATTATTGCTAGAACCTTTGCCAGAGTGCATGGAGGAAGTACATTAATTTATAATATTGTTGTTTAAATTGCTACAAGAACATGACATTTTGTATGGTAGGTGGTAGGTATACTGCCTTCAACGCGTCTGGGTATGATAGTACTTTATAAAACGCTTGTATATATACTATTTATTGAAGCTGAACAACTGGAACCAGATGTTTTCATCAAAAACCCATTTTTCATATTTAATCGTTAATGGTTTAAAAGGTCCCTAATTTTCGCCACCACATAGTTACACCACTAAACAAAAAAAAAAAAACTGTTAACATATCTGAATTTTTTTAACGCCACCATCGATTTCACACCGAAGGGCTAGAATCGATTTCAATTTACACTGCGATGCTAAAAAACTCGATAAAAAAATCAATCAGGATCGAGAATCGAGATGGTTTGACAGTGGACCATTGTGTGGTGACGGGCGTGGTGAAATGAGTCACAGAACAGTGGCCCATGTTGAAATCGCCACATTGTCACCGTGATGACCATGGATTAATGTTCTCTGAAGTGACGGACCTGTGGTTCTTAAAGTTGGGTTTGGTTAGGGGTTGTCAGTAGATATAATGAAGGCAAAGCAGCTAAGGCTTTTAAACCAAATTCATGAGTAGTTCCTCAACCTTGAAAAATATAGGAATATCATTAAAAGACCTTGTGGATATCATAAAAGACGATTGCGGTATTTAAGCAACTGCACACGAGTAATGAGATACAATAGTTATGATATTTGGTAGCAAAACCACAATCAATGGCGGTAGAATGAGACACTTATTTCTTATGACAGACATAATCAGGTTGTTGAAAATACAATGTTAGACCCATAATGGGTTGCGCCCTTCGTATTCCAAGACGTAAACCGTCGAATCATTGACTATACAATAGTAAAACCGAACTATAATCGGTCCAGCAGTTTTGAATAACGAAATCGAGAAACCATGTAGGTACGTACTCTCAAGATAATAAAAAATTTACGTTGCAGAAAACGGCTAGAATCAGAAACTCGAAACGTTTGCATAAAGCATGAATATTAAAGAAGTAATAGAAATGTTGGAGCCATTTAGATAATATCAGGCAGTAAACGTTATGCTGAGTATGCGACTCTCCCACATACCACTACAGTAATACATATTTTGGGATTTTGCCATAATCTGCTTCTAGCTGTTGCGGTATCTTACGTGATAGTGACGTCAAAAGTATTCCTGATATTGTCCTAAACAAATTGCATGTAGTTTACGTAGAATTTGGTGTTAAAAAAAATCTTGTTAACAGCTAATATCCCATCATTAGTAATTTTCTCAGAGGCTATAATGAAAATTAAAGTAAATGATTTAATTACAAAAATAGATAGAACCAAGCATGTACTCACCATGGAAATGAAGGTATCAACCAAAATAACTGCAAATAAGGAAATTATTATAAAAAATAACCAGTATAGAACGTATTGATGCGCAAGATCATGATGAAAGCCACCTTTTTGCTACACTTAAAAAGCAGCCTGATATATCAAGGTCACATAAATATTTGTTGGCTGAGTCAATCTGGTTAAGTATTACAGCAACGTGATACAAATCGACATACCTTTTGTCCAATATAATGGTCATTGTGCCTATTGCTAAAGATTAAACTTGCAACAGAACCACATGCGGGTTGAATTTAAAGTTGGTTGACAGCTGGTTATTTTTGTTGTGGTCAGATTTTGAAATGTTCATTTGGATCAAAGAGGAAATTGATTGGGGCTGATACTTCTTTATCGTCCCTTTCAAGATGGGTTTATACAATTTCATCATCTGTTGGGTGTTCTATTGTTTCTATAACAAGATCATTTCTATAGAAACAATAGAACACCCAACAGATGATATTTCATGATCAAGTTCATTCAAATTCAAATTAGAACATAGGTAAAAGTACAGTGTTAATATTAATAAAATGAACGCTATTTTCTTGTCTGGTCTGAATCATCAAGTTCGTACCATTTGTTATAGAAATGTTAAATTACAAATTGTGGGTTTTTACAGCCCTCGTTACTCGTCCTCTGCACATCATTCTAGAATTTCTTTGTCTTTCTTTGCTTTCATCATACAGATTCTCATTTTTATGATGATCATTTTCGATTTGTTGATATCCTTACTTTTTTTTTGTTTACACTATGTACACACTCAAGTACTAGAATAGATCAAGTGAAGCTTTGTTCAACCCGAAAATGAAGATGATGACAGAACTTTTTGTGCTAGATTGGCCCAAGGAAATAAAGGAACCGGTGTATCGATCTATGACTAATGGTAGCAAAAAGCTACCGAAATAGGAACACAAAAAAATTTATATAAAAACCGCAGTGTGATCTGTTTGGAAAGAATGACGTAATATTGTATGAAATAAAATAAAAATTCAGTAAGTAGATATAATGTTTATTTTTTTTTAACCTAGTCACTTTGAACTTTATACGATTTGAACTTATTTACCTTGTATTATGTGGTCGTATTTTTCTTTCCAATATTTTTGTGCCTTTCTGAAAGAAATGTAGATATTTTATGTATGTTATAGCTAAATTCAGATACACAGGTTTTGGGTGGTTATCCTGATTATAATGAATGATCTTCAATCAAAACTTACAATTTTTTATCTACACTATAACAGTCAAAACCTTCCACAAGTCAAGTCTTATTTCTTTCCACTAGGCTCTCTAAAACTTTTGGAACCATCGTCAAATAACTTAGTGGCTGGTCCAGTGAAATCAATTACAGCGTAGTGTCGATCGTCCCGGTCTCATCGCAGCACAAATCTTATAATTAGCTACACGTTCACCCAATCAATCACCTCTCTCACTGATTGATTCACTTTTTAACTAAAAATCGACTCTATTTGTGTTAAAATTTGGTCTATTTCGTGGATCTTTTCATTGCTTTTTTTGACGAGAAACGTATGTGTTTATTAGGAAAGAAATCATTTTAAAGTTTCAAGAATCACAGAGTGAAGAATTGGAAACTATTTCAATTTTTCGTTTTAAATAAAACATCTGATGATAAACGAGATAAAAAAAGGAATTGTGCAATGTCAAAAGGACGCAATAATCATTAGGAATTTATCTATCTTTAAACAGTTTTTATTAACATACATTACAATAGATGTTACGATTGAGACGTAGGTATCATGTTGACAACGCATTATTCATAG
Source organism: Omphaloscelis lunosa (assembly GCA_916610215.1). Taxonomy (NCBI): domain Eukaryota; kingdom Metazoa; phylum Arthropoda; class Insecta; order Lepidoptera; family Noctuidae; genus Omphaloscelis; species Omphaloscelis lunosa. Next base: position 5,473,347 of record OU744265.1, on the reverse strand, counting down.
ACATAATATATATAGTATAATATAGGAAAACTACCAATTAACTGAAATCGTAGCCCTACTTACGTGGGAACAGATGACAAATGTTATCAAAATGAGAAAGTAATTGTAGGACATAATAGATATTATTTTAGTCGCTGTAGTAATAGCATTCAAGCTTATAAACAATACTACAGAACTGTGTTTTCAATTGTTAACAGTATCGGCACAAATGACCCTGGCGGCGAGTGGGTCGCTATACCGGGGGATGGACCGGGCATTCTGTATAAGAATGAAGAGTACACTGACTAAGAGAGGATGCCACTTCAAGTCTTCAGGATACAGGGTAAGGAATCCAGCTATGTTGATGTGTGAAGTGAAGATGTAGTAGAATGTTAAAAATAATTCATTCAATATTATTATGAAAGTTTGAAGATTAGGAAGGAATTGCTTATCGAGAATATGACTTTACAGAAACATTCTACTATACATTTTCACTATATACGTATAATTAATTACTCAATACCTAAGTATTGTGTAATTAATGCTCTAAAGCATCGTTATTTTAACTTGCATTAACAAAATAAATAATATGAAAATTCTAAAACAATGATTTTCAAAAATAATTTATTAACCAAGAGGACTATGAAAGTTTGTGAACATTTTTCTTACCTAGTAATTTATAGAGGAATATATGGACGCTGAATTTTCATTTTCGATCTAGGTTGGAAGAGGCAAGGAGGGTGAACCAACGAGGTCCGAGAGTGGTAACTGGCGGGTGGGTATCCTGTGAAAAGAGATAATTGGCAAAACGAAGAGTGATTTTTGTGAATAAATTCAGCATTTTCTTTCCGTATTACGTAGTGTTCTTAAACAAAAAGTCGATACTAAATAAAAAAAACCGTTCCAAAGTCACCCTTTGCTACTGTAAATCATCTTTTTCTCCACGTATATTCCTGAAACCGTAATCTCATAGCTTCATATCTACACAGCGAGTAACAAATGGATTCGAACGACCTCTTTATCCGTCTTAGATCACAAATATTATTGGTTAGAATTATTGTTAGCTTGGGGTGCCTCAAGGCAGCATTATACGGCCCCATAATTTTTGCCTTAACTCGGTGCTAGGTCATAAAACGTGATTATATCACAAGCGACTTGCGAATACCGCAATAGCTGAGCGAAATTGCCGGTAGATTGTTTTCGGGGTGTAAATTCTCATTTTATTTTATAAGCAGTTTCTTGGTCACTTCCTTTTATATTTAGGAAGTCATTCATTTCTTTATTGCTTGTCGATTGCTCTTTTATGTCTATTTTAAAGGGTTGTTAGGTACTAAAGTAAAAGTAACAACCATAATTTGTTTTATCTTCATCTTAATGGGTAATATAGCTCCATTTTAGAATCAGTAGAGCAATTAATACTGGAACGTTTTCGAGTGTATGTTACGCCGAAGGCTACGGTTTTATTGGGAAAATTGCAAATTAGTTGATCCTTCTTACATTTGATCTTCGAATTCGATTACCTGGTAATATGTATTATACGTGCCTCAGAAACATTACGGTGTGTAACAAATAGCTTTTCAGTTTCTCGTTATGTTTGAAAGTTTAATGTTCTTACATGAGACACGTTCCGCGTTTTCTATTTTACGAAAACGAAGTAAATGTGAAAGTTTTAATGATGTTTTTTATTTTGTTTTTGTTGAGTTCATTTCTTGTTAACATTTTTGTCAAAGATGGACTAATGTTATTAGGGTTTGGCAGACATAAAAAGTAGGTACTGTCAGTTTTTTAAGTTTCTTTTTAAATCGTTTCAGAAATCAACATTGATGAAGAATATTTGTTAAATATTTTTTTATAATATTTATTTTTAAGTAGAAATCTTTCAAAATACTCCTTATAAAACCTTTGTATAAGAATCTCTTCAACGCCCATCTCCTTTTTTCCAGGTGGTTCTGATGCTATGCCGCCTCCGACCGCAGTACTCCTTTTCTCATAGCCGCAAGTCTCCAACGGTACTCCTGGGCATGGTCGCTTTAGCCATAGCATTACCGCCACCATCAGTCCATGAGATCAGACTGGAGTCGGATATGTTCGTTACACGAATCAATTTCGACTTCCGAATAGCGCATTGTGAGCCCAGGTAAGACATGAATTTATTTACTAAACCAATGAAAGCCATTAGCAAGTTGGTTATAAATATTCTACTCGGAGAAAATGTGAATATTTCTGCAGTCTTTTCTTAAGTTAATACAAAGTTTTTATAATGATGGTAGCTAGACCAACTGACGTAAAATGAAGAAAATGAAGTTTTTATTTAGCTTCATTGAATTTTTGATGTTTTCGTTGATACATTGTGTATTTCATTTCCAGCCGGGTATCAGAACTCCTGGGCTACACTGCTGAAGAATTAACAGGGAAGAATCTCTATGCTCTCTGCCATGGAGAAGATGCCAACAAACTTAGAAAATGTCACGTAGATTGTAAGTATCTCTTGATATATTTATGTTTATCTCATTTCCTCCTTGTGTCATTATATTCAATTGCTGTGTCAGATGCGAGATCCTGATTATAGTCATAAAAATGCGCAGTGTTATTGCAGTCTTATTTTTACTATTATCGCCATTAAAAGTTTGATTATTTTAAATTACTTTATTATATTTTACGGTAGTCGAAAATTTCAGGATACGGTTTTCACGAACTCATTAACAATCTCCTAAAGAGATCCTGTTTATGACTTCCTATTATCAATTACACCTTTCAACATTTCTTTCAACAATAAATCAATCTAGTTAGGCAACATTAATTGTCCCTCTATTTCTAATTAGCCTTGCGAGTATCATCAATTGTCTATAAACGATGCGACGTCCACCCATGACCCAATATATGTGGTGAAATCCTTCGTAGGTTAATGTCGTAACTACCGATTTGTATTCAGTTTGTGGCCTATAGAAATCCATGTCAAGAAGACAGGCAGCTCAAGGCGCAAAGCGTTACGAGGAAAATTTATGAGTCCAACGTTTTGTGGGAACATTTCTTTTTCTAATGATTTTCGATGTTACAGTTTAATAGGCTTTGTTTTTGCAATATATTTTGTTTTGGTTAAAGGAAGCTTCTCCTAAAAGAATCAGGATTACTAATTCATTTAGTTAGAAGGTATGCTAGGTCTGAGATGTCAGACCTAGCTACAGAATAAAAGAAAGTCAACGCTTTGTCACGAATTGCGTACAACATTCGAATTCAGAAACTAATATTTCATTGAATTCAGAATTCCTTCGGAAATATATTGACATGTTGCTTTTGCTGCCTTCACATCCTTTCCTGACATTTCGCACAGGATCATAAGCACACAGAGAAATTCCTATTCAAGTAATGTAATCTTCTCGTATATGATATTATTACTTTCCTGCGCATCCGTCAGTGGAATACAATTTAGGCCTAGCGCCACGCCGGCCCGTCTCTACTCAAGTTGTGATTTGAATAATAATTTTTATACCACCATTTCGGTTTCCTCTCCCTTTACGTAGACGTGGGAAATGTCATGTCTTAATGTCCTACGATATGGTTTTTTTCTGTTTTATGGCTACCTGAATTATTGTGTGATTCATAGTTTTTGTTGTTTTTAACTTCCTCGGTTTTTTTTACATCTTTTAAAGTATCAATTTCCTTATTGAATTTTATTGCTTCATAAGTTTCATTAGTATTGTACGCATGTACTGTTTTATTTAATTTCTGCGAAGCTGCTTCTATGACATCCTTAGTATCGACTTCTATGTTAAAATGCTTTAACGTCGCATCAAGCGCCTATGTTAATTCCCCGATGAGGAAAATTCGTGACGACCTCAATGTATCTTCGTCATCTGAACTCAATCCGATCTAATGCGATTGCTCCACCACAAAAATACACGACTTCAAGAACAAAGATGACATGAATGGAAGGACTCATAATCCTGACGTAATCATCCAACCAATCATCGTACATAACAAGATGGCTGACATTTTGAATGCCAATCACGGTGTAGCGTTAACGTCATGCGGTTCTAGCACCTTACCATTTGATAGCTTTACGAGACCATCAATTTGAATTTAAAATGTACATCTATGTAGATGCCGGTCAAATGTGGACATTCCTGGTTTGGAATAACAATTGTAGATATTAGCATAAAAGTCCGGGTGTTTGTTAGAAAGCGGGTAATTTGGTTACAACTGTATACGCGGTTTGGTTACGAGATGACTTTATTGACGATCGCGAAGCGTATGATATTCAAATTTTGTGCATACGTCCAATAAAATTAAATGATTATGTTAGGGACTTCCGACAACTGTGACGCTTTGGCATTTGCTTGGTGTTCACTGCCTGAAAAACAAGTTGATTTATTATTTATTTTGTACGATTAAGCATAATGGCTTTCAGTCTGTTAAAGATGTTGTCAGCAGCAGTTCTGAATCTGTTTTATTTTAGGTAGGCATTTGTTATTTTATCGTGTTTACCATTTGTTGTGACCGCGATAGTGTCTAGTTCTCTTGTTTTTTCATTTTTTTATAAATTAGTTTGTGTTTCGGTCATATTATCACAATGTTCGTGAATATCTTTTTCTCCATTTTCCATTACATTAACACTTTCATAAGTAAGATTTGGATGCAATTAGGTATTACCCCTGAACGATAGACTATCATTGACCGTTCCAATCATTAGAAGTACCATCAATTTTCTTCAACCACCTCAAACGAAATAGACAACAAACACTTCATCAGTATCACTTATTGGCTCTTCTCCAACATCAAATGCATCATAATTAAAAAATCCGTTGCCAATACAATACATCAACAATGCCAAAAACCGTGTTCGTATTAATGATTCACGTACCACAAACACGTGTTCACTATGTCCTTTGTGTAACAAATCTATTGAATATAATGACGCTAATACTTATATGTTTACATTTTTGTTTGTTTAAAACCATTGTTCTAATGATTATCCTGAAGGTCAATAGATTTAGGTGATGCTAGTCCTGTCGACGTCGAAATCATAGAAAAATAATTAATAGATATTTCTTATAAGTAGAAGCAAAAGTCCGTAACGTGTCCGAAATTGCGTGAATTTCTGGAGTTTTGGGGCATACAATACTGTAATCCAGTCAAGACTGGAAAATACTTATCCTGTACACTATTTTTGGGCGATTGCCAATAGCCCAAATAGCCTAAAACTTCGGTTTTGTTGAGACGCTCAGTTTCGCTTTTATACCTGTGAAGTATAAAATATTTTCCTATTCTGAAACCAATAATTCTCGTCAGTTGTTGGTGATTCTCCTAGAAAGAAAAACGAATATCATCAAATATCAGTACAATAAACTCCTTAAATTCAAATTCGAATCCTGATTTGTTTCAGTAATGAACAAGGGTCAAGTCCTGACGCACTACTATAGGATAATGAACAAACTTGGTGGCTACACCTGGATGCAGACCTGTGCCACCGTCGTCTGTTCGTCCAAGAATGCTGAGGAACAGAACATTATTTGCGTCAACTATGTTATCAGGTAAGTTTAGTATTGAAAACATGAAATCCTAAAACAAACATGTATTGTTCCATCCATGATTTAAAAAAAAATCTGTCTATTCTTAAAAATCGACCAAAAGACATCCTCTATAAACTATCTACATCCACAATTTTTTACTAAATACTCAATACTTATCATAAAACTTATTTTACTTACAGTGGACGCGAATATCCAAACACAGTAATGGACTGCTGCCAACTAGAAGAAAGCGTACAAGGAGTGAAGAGAGAAGAAGCAACGGGAGACCCAGAAAACGGTCCACCGGATACTGACAACTCCGGAGCCCCGCCCCCTCCGCCACGTCATCAAGCCGAACGGACCGAACCTCCAACGAACGCCGACTCGGCTTCTTCCGCCCCTCCAACCTCTGATGTCACTCACCTAACAAGACTCAGCGACGCACAACCTCTACCTGTACACACGAACACAGAAAGAACATCACCAATGCCAGCCAGAAGACTGAAGAAACGAAAGCACACGACTGAGTGTGATGAAGAAACGGACAGAGACGAAGAAAGACGAAAGGCTGCTTCCAATCCTGGAGCTGCAATTTCGCCGGCTGATCGAGATATTTCCAAAACCAATCTAGCAATACCTGAAGGTGGGTCTGATGCGACGTCAGTGAGGGACTTAGAAAATGCAATGTCGAAACACCTACCGTCAGTAGCGTTGGATGGAAAAGAAATCTCCCATAGACCTACAGACTTTTCTACCGATGCCCTCTTGAAACAACAGCAGCAGAAATCAACGATACAATGGATAGGAACACAGAATCATCACCTGAATCCTCTAAACAGACAGATACCCACGAACCATACCTCTACACCTGCATCAGCCTTGTTGAGACAGCTATACGCAAATAGAGAAAGTGTTATTCGAAGCAACTTCTTAGGAGACGGTAGAACTGGCGGTTATTATTCCGGGGATGGCCAATCCGGGCCTTTACCGACTCCACCAGGTAGTGAAGGCTCGGGCTATGGCGAGCAATTAGGACATAAGGGTACAGATATAGGATCTTTAGCTTACGGTGGATACGCGGACTACCATTCGGCTATGACGCCACCAGGTTCAGTATCCCCAAGAGACAAGCAACAATATGCGTTGCCTTACGATAATAGTGCTTATTCCGAAGCGTTAAGGCACTCTTACTTAGGCGAAGCTCCTCTGCCTTTAAAGCCTCAAGCCTATTCAGCGGTTCCTGGAGCGTTAGATTATGCATCTTCGTTAGACCAGTCACAGTTCTTCCATCCACCTTCATCTTTCCATCTGTATCACCCTCAGGCGCATTCCGCTCATGCGTCACATTCGCACCAGCCTGTAGATAAATCCGCGCCACCGAACACGAACTGGTATTCATCAGGCTCATAGCCGAATCTTCTGTAATTTTCGTCTTTCGTTCGCAAGCTTGTTTTACACCGATCGTTGTTAAGTTTTTACATTTCGTTGTTTTGGGGCTCAATTAGAATTAATGGGAATATCCCCGATGCATTATTATCATCGGAAAATGTATACGGTTAACAAGACTTCCAAAACTAAAATACTCAAAACGACAGTTTAAATGGAGTTCTCTATTTTTTTGGAGTTGATATTTTTGAATACTCTTAGGGGATGTGCCAAAAAATGTGCTTCAGGCACTGACCTTGCATTTATATCAATCACATACTCTCACATATTTTAAAACCATAAATAATTTTCTTTAATATATTGATATGTACAAATAAGCGATATTTCCCATCATATGGATTTCGATTGTAATATTTAATCGATAGTCACAAATTATCCAAAATTGCAGATCAATCTTTATCGATAGAATATCGAAAATGTTGCGTACTTAATTTTAACAAAATTAAATAGATTTTTATTTAATAATTCTGTGAAATCATGAGCTATATCAATAGCTTCTTGCATATCATTTATAGTTAAGCTTTTTGTAAATTATTGTACAATAGTTTATCAACATGACTGTATTTAGGCGATAATATAATCATTTAACATTGTAAATTGTAGAATTTAAGTATTGTATATTATTTTTATTAATAAATATAAGATTTCATTGTACATAACTACTTGTCATCTACACTTCTAGAATTAAATCGAATTTCAAACAAAATATCGATAAAATCTTTATCGATACTTAATTCTCTTATTTTGACAGTTGAAATTTACGTCGCCATTTTATATTGAAATAACGTCACACATTTTTTTTTGGATATCAGTAAAGAATATCATCTCATTATTGTCATTTTATTGATCATGACAAAATAATTTATTGTAGCCAAAATACTCAAAACATTCCATTTTTTTATTATATTCAAGCCAAATACATTTTTTTTTTATATAGAAAATTGTAATTTTATATTAATTCGATTAGGTGTTATTACAATAATAATAATTGGTAAATATTTATGCTATTTTTAACTGTGCAATACGAGTGGAAAAGTTGTTAATTTCAATTTTTATAAGGCTTCGTTAATGTATCGTAATTATAAGGTAATAATTATTAAAATTGTAATAAAGTTGTAATTATTATAATAAAATTGGGATAGGCTTGTCACGCAATTATCTGTTATGTTTTTTTTTTTAATATTTTCTTCTGAAAATTCAACATCATGTATTTTTTCTCTGAATCATGAATGAAAAAAGAAGTTTATTTGTCTGAATAAATAATTAAGAATTTTCAATGGTTTTGTTTTAATTCTTCCTTGTTACAAAAGAAATGAGCCATGGACGAATGAAGGCCCCGACAAGACACATCTAGCCAGAACACCCATCTTTTAATTTTTTTTTTGTTGGGTAGTGATCAAATAACTTCTCCCATTCTGGGCGGAGCGGGAGGGCATGTCAGACTCTTACTGACTAAAACCCACCCGTGGTAGGCTCCCTGGTAAACCCACCCGTGTTCCTTCAGTTACCCTGTTGCTGGGGGCCACGATCTCCCTTTCAGTTTTCTTCACACCCCCGGCAGGCATCGGCCCTAACGGACCCCGTTCCGACCAAATTCTGCTGACATCACTTTGAGGCGCGCGTGGAACACAACGCGCCGTCGACCCGGGCCTGGTCCTTATCGGACGGCGAGCTGCCCATTGCTAACCATCCGCAAGCTCGCGCCTACAGTGGCCGGAAATCGGCCTGCTATTCCCGACGCCCAAGGCGTCTCCTCCTGCGGCGGTAAGGGGCGTGAGGGCGCGAAATTTGCCTCTCCCTCACGCGTTCCGCCTCCTCCTTCGCGAGCATTAATGCTTCGCAGGAGGTGACGGGCTCCCATTTCCTCTCGCTCCGTATCATGGCCTGAACCAGGGCCGGACGTGAGAGATCACCGCCGCTGATTGCCTCCACGAGAGCCACAACACCCTGTCCTCCGCCTTCCGGATCCAGTTTGTGCCAGCCTCCTTCTAAAAGTTGCCGATCCATCAAGCTGGGGGGCGTCCGACACTACGCAGAACGGGTGTTATGGCGCAGCCTGGGAGACACCTATTTCCAGCAGTGGACTGTGATAGGTGGAGTTGATTGATACCGAGCATATTAATCTGACTTGCATTTCATTAACTAATATGGCGATCACTCGTAATATGCAAAAAAAAGTGAGGTTGCCGTATATTTTATAGGCTAACCAAAAGTACTTTTTGTTCAACTTTTTAACCGCCTCCGTGGTCTAGTGGTAAGACCACGTGTCTCAGACCCAGAGGTCCTGAGTTCGATTCCTAGCGGGGGCAACATTTTCTGCTCGGTTTGGTTGTTGGTAGAGCTTGTTCCAAGTCTGCCTGACTAGCTACCACCATCTTATCTAAGTCTGTCGCCATAACAACAGTGTTAACAGCATTGTCGTGTTTCAGCATCTAAAGGTATAACCAGTTCCTCTGTGGTTGGAGTTTTCCGGGTAAAGCTCGCTTCCACTTTCGGCCTTATTATCATTTACCTTCAGGTGAGATGAAGGCCAAACCCTTAAAAAAAACTACCAGACTGGTAACTAAAGGGCTTGCTACACGGCTGCCAACCGCGTCCCCGACAGAGGTCATCTTGGTTGGCGACAGACAGAGCTGTTTGAAATTTGATCGTAAACCACCAACTCCATGGTTGTAAACCACCAAGGTCAACTCTGTTGGGACGCGGTTGGCAGCCGTGTAGCAAGCCCTTAACTTTTTCTTGTTCCTCAAGTTTCGTAGGTACTCTTTATGTACAGTCGACAAAAAAAAAAACAAGCTCAGTCAAGAAAATATTTCTGTGGCAGCGCAGCTAGTGGCAAACCATACCCCTTCCTGGTTTCACCCAATTAGAGACAATATGCATTTGTTTGTGTGAGTGTCACACTTCTAGACATCATTATATTAATACGAACACGATTAAAATACGCTTCGTGCATCCTATTAGTCAAAACGCAAGCATCGGGCGATCGAGTTGTAAGCCGAGATTATCGCCTTGAAGCTTGCGGAAGATTAGCCGACTGTACATACCTAATCATGGTACTTTTTGTTTCATGGGTATGTCACAATGGTATGGCTGGCTGGTTGTTTCATGGCTATTTGATACTTTGATGCAAGTTATGACATCATTATTCACAGCCTGACTTCACCCACTACTGAGCATAGGCCTCTCTTTTATTGTCAAGGCCAAGGTTCTTGTGTCAGCCTCATCCAGGTTCCACCCCCGATGGCAAAAATGTCTACCTATCTCGCCGCCGGATGACCGACACTTCATCTTCCAGTCATTGGACACCTATCGATCACTGCCTTACTCCACCTGTCATCACTATGCTTGCTAGATGTCCTGCCCTACTCTATTTGAGCTCCCTAACTCGTTTTCCGATATCGAAAACCTTCTTACGTCTGCGGATCTCGACGTTTGAGAATCGGCCTATAAGCTTTATGCCAAGCATGGAACGCTCCATGGCTCTTTGTCCAACTGTCACCCAAGTGCAAGTTGTGTACTCTTGCCTTAAATTATATTTATTTCTGTAAATTGGTTTAAAAATCGACCAATCGCGTGTCGGACCTCGCACAATTAAGGGTTCTGTAATTGGGTTGAATATATCCCAAGAACAAACTTAACATTGTAGTTGAAAAAAAAAAGTTCTCCAATACATTCCAACTGCCATACGGGATGTATGGGAGAACATGTTTTTGCAATTGCAAATGTAAGTTGGTCGATTATTACTCGTTAACTCGTAGAGCCTACTTAGCTGTGATATGAGTTTTCATTTTAATTTCGTTATATATACTACTGCCGTGAATTTTATCACATACCAAAAACCAACCTTAACTGGCTGGGGGGGACGGGGGTACGGACGGACGGACACACACACCTGACTCAAGAAAAATTAGCACTTTAAAGCTTTACATTTCGCAAACGCATCCCAGAATCCAAAAATGGTTTTCACACTCACAATATTTTTGGACGACCTTTCCAACAACACCACACACAATCATCCCCGTTTTACGTGTAGCGGAAGCACCCTAAAAAAAAAATTTTTCATGATTTTATTTTACCACTTTGTCGGTGTGATTAATATGTATCCTATGCCAAATTACAGCTTTCTAGTACTAAAGGTCTCTGAGCTAAGCCGCGGACATACAGACAGGCGGACATGGTGAAACTATAAGGGTTCCTTGTTGACTACGGAACCCTAAAAAGACACTTTTGCCCGTAAAAAAACGTGGTTTAAAAAAAGTGTTCGGTGCTTTCTGACTTCTCTAAGAAGAAAGACCGAAACAAACTCAGAGGTCACAGTCTCTTTTCAGGATCTCAACATCTCGACGAACAATACCAGAGAAAGGATAGGGATTTGGGTAGGTCGCATTAAGTATTCAAAATTTTCTAAAGGAGAAATCAAATGATCTTTGGTTTAAATGAAAAAATATATAAAAGGTATGTATAACTTCATTTATTTATTTAGTCATAAAAAAACATCAGTACAGTCATCGGTCGGAAAGATAATTCTAATAATTTTTATATAACATCAGCGCTGAGAATTGGTAACATTAAATATCGCTACCTCGGAATTAAATGCGAAAACAGCAAATCTTTGTAAAACTAGTTTGTTTTTTTTTTTTTTTTAGGAGCATGCATTGTTTTTTTAACCTTATTTCAATGTGCGTAAAATTCTCAATGCAATGCACAATAGTTAATAAAAATTAGCAGCATTAGTTTAGTCATTTCACATTGCTAACAAACTGTTCACTGGTGGCATTTTTCACGAAGAAACGATGTTGAAAAACACAATACATGTTGATTCAATCGATTTAAAAATAGTAGTAAGAATGTATAATAAGGCGTTATCGTAATAATACATAGCAAATGCAAAAAACATTTGAAAACGAGATTCATTAATGTATAAAATAATAAAAGGTTTAAGATTATTTTGTATATAAAGACATTGGACGGAAACAATTAAGTCAGATCTTAGAACTAATGACAAAAACAAAACAGTAGGGTTCGGCATCCCAACATAAAATAGCATAATCAGCCCATAACGTTCCCACTGCTGGGACACATACCTCCTATCTGTGAGAGGGAGTGGATCCACCACGCGGGCTCAGTGCGGGTTGGTATTTTTTTTTAAGTATCACTAGGCTTCGACCTGAGTATCACCCAAAGCGTAATTTCACAACATGGTAAAGTCTTCGAATTTTTGGTTCTAGGACATGTCAGTTTCCTCACGATGTTTTCTTACACCGTTTTGGGAGCAGTGGTAATGAAATAATGTAAACACGAAGTAAAGTGCCTGCTTGGGCTCGGAACCACGACCTACAACTCGTAAGCTGTTAACACTAGGCCACCACTGCACTACAGTACTCTACGGCACCCGCAACGATTCTATAGTTTGATGGAAACTGCTATACTGCGCCTTAGGTATGTGCGCGGCGAGCAGCGGAGCAGTCCAGGCTGCTCATTTGTCAACGCTCACGGTGTCCCATTGCTCATTCGTCAACGCTCACGGCGTCCCACTGCTCATTCGTCATCGCTCACGGCATCCCGCTCCCCGCCTTCCTAAGGCGCGGTACAGCTGCGAGGTCAAACTATACCATAATAGATTCGCTATTTTAGGCACCTGTCCCACCGCCGACGAGAAAGCGACTAGTTATCACCGATGTTCTCGCTCAAGAAACGTTCAAAAGATTGCAGGTCCCGTGTAAGTAAAAGAGATAAATATATTAATATTTGATCGCTGACTGTTCACATCGCCGGCGAGTACTTGTTTGTCGCAGCGACAAGACGACGCTCAGCGACGGTCTCTTGGCGGGCAGAGCACCCGCAGAGACTCACGCTTGGTACATAAGCATACCAGCGAGTAATCACCCGTCGCCGTCGTGGTCTCACTGCTCGCTTACAGGGCGACATAAAAGAGTCTGTCTTGGGGACATTTGGAACTAAATATTTTACTTAATGCAGACCAGACCTATGATGATGGCACTTTGCCGACAAGTACCCACAAGCAGCGTTTTTTATTGAACATTTATTTTAACAATGTATTTCCTATTCGGGTCGACCTAAGTGCGGTAGTGGCGCCCTCATTTTTTCCATCATTTTTTTGCCAAGCTGTACTTGTTTTTAGTTGCTAGCTCGACTCGCTTCTCGCTAATCGCCGTTGGTGGGATAGGTGCCTGAATAGCGTTGTGGATTGCATCGTTACCATAAATTACGTTGCGTTTGCACAATACATTTTCTGTTAGATCGTCACAATTTCATGCGTTGCGTTGCGCCGCACCAAACTATTTTTTTTTTGTCCAAAATAAAGCTAAATAGCTAATAACTTAGGCACACGTCATATAATTAATAAATGCGTGTAAATATAACAGCTGCAGGTCCAGTTTTATAGTATTCATAATATTGTGAACACGTAAAAATAATTATATTTTCAATTCACACCGTCGTGCGACGCGATTCTGGTAGAACAATGATCATGAAGTTTTCTTAGAGTCACGTCGCGCTGTCGTGTCGCGCCTGTGTGCGGGAAGGAGCCTTAAAGTTAATCATTTAGAACACAAAGAAAAATACACATAATAGTCTAAAATGTGAACCTTTTACAAAGCATTTAAAATACTGCAACTTTTCAACTACTTTAGGCACATTGGGCGTTTACTAACTACTTACATGAATATAACAAATATATAAATCTATGTAATATAGTCTACTTGTATATTAATAAAAGTTGTGCAAATCTAATGTACAGGCAACAGTCATTCTTATTTTTTTTAATACCTACTTTCATTGAGTTTTGATTTACATAAATAATTATAAATACCTATTCAGATTTATGCGATATCGCTGACGCGCTGGATAGCGGTACTGGGGGTCTACTCTGTAACGGACGAACGTGTGGCAACACGCCGTGTTCGAGTTTGTGACAAGTCAATCGTCATCCCGAGGATGCCTCGTTGAGAGGTGATTACTTTCAGGGTATTTTTGGCTCTTTAGAAATAACTAAGCGGAACAGGTTACTAAATATATCCACGTCTATTGTATTTTACCTGAATCAGGGTTAATCCATAGAGAATTATTGGATTAGCCCTGACTGCCCTGAGTTAGCTGTTAAAGTGCAAGTGGATCTAAGTGATACAGCACTCTGTATCACTTAAGTTATACGGCTCTTTCAAGTAAGAAAGCCGTAACTTCGGACGAAACGACGGATGTCGTGTTTAGAGAGTAGACCCCCTGGTCCGCCTTCTGGTTAGTCACTTTAGACAAGTATCGCTGCCGAGCGCGACAGCGATGTCACTTATATCTGAATAGGCCTTAATACTTGATTCTAAGCGCCTAATATTTCTATGGAAAATTCATTTGTTTCTTTCTTTCAAAGAGTGATTTAAAAATTACCTTACAACGAACATTTGTGCAAACATTGGTTTTAATATTCCACTAATATTTCTATGTTCGGCGACTGCATCTCCAATATTATTTGGTATTGCGAGAACACGCAGAGCCAGCAGTAAATCTGAAAATAAATTAAATAATTATTAACACATATCATCATTCTCTTGCTCTGCTGGGGAGTATGTTGCGCCCCTTCTTCCCAGCTAAAGCACTACGAAGAGGTGAAGGGTGGGCGTTTTGGACTGCCTTATGTAATTTTGATGTTCGAAAAGTGCTGATTTTCAGCTTAGTTTGAATAAATGACTATTGAATTTTATCCCAATTTATAACAACAATGATTTTCAGCTTAGTTTGAATAAATGACTGAATTTTATCCCAATTTATAACAACAACAACAAACAACAACAGCGCAATATGTCTGTTTCTTCAATACTTATCTGTTAGTAGTCATCTCGGCAGTCACTCCCTTTCTAGCCATATCATCTTTCACACAGTCCATTTATCGTTTCTTTGGTCGCCTCTACCCTTATAGCGATCCACAATCTTACCTATTTAAACACATTTCTCACACCCATAATAATTACAATGGCGATGTCACCCAAAGGGGATTGGAGAGGGCTATGCTTGGAGTTTCCCTACGTGATCGAATCATAAATGAAGAGATTCGCAGAACCAAGGTAACCGATATAACAGGCAGGGCACATTGTTCGCAGAACAGATGGCCGATGGGTCGAAAGGTTCTGGAATGGCAACCGCGTACCGGAACACCTCCCATAAAGCGGACCGATGACCTGGTGAAGGCCGCAGAAATCCGCTAGATGCGGGAAACAAAACCGGTCGAAGTGGCGGTGCTTGGGGGCGGCCTATGTCCAGCAGTGGACGTCTTTCGGCTGAAATGGTGATGAAAAATGGCGATATGGTGATGCTAGAGGGACGCGTATCCGCGTATGTTCAGCAGTGGACGTCTTACGGCTGAGATGATAATG
This sequence comes from Omphaloscelis lunosa, assembly GCA_916610215.1. Lineage (NCBI taxonomy): Eukaryota > Metazoa > Arthropoda > Insecta > Lepidoptera > Noctuidae > Omphaloscelis > Omphaloscelis lunosa. Next base: position 5,458,022 of record OU744265.1, on the reverse strand, counting down.
ATAATAAACCCATAATGATTTCTGCCAGTTCATTTGCGTAATAGCCTTTTTCCAACTATGTCAGCTTCCAGTCTAACGGGATGCAACTGATTACTCGTCGTGAGAACAACTTTGAGAGAGAGGCTAACAGAAGACTTCAGCTCGGCTGGGCAGCGTTTGGGAAGCTTCGTCGAGTCTTCTCGTCGCGTATTCCACAGAGCCTAAAGACGAAGGTCTTGGCCAATTGACCGTTGGGGTAGACATGTCCTTGAATGGAGACCGCGAATCGGCAAACACAAGGTAGCACGCTCTAAGGCCAGGTGGAGCGACGATCTTCGCAGGGTGGCTGGTAGCAGCTGGATGAGAGTTGCCGAGTTGCTGAGCTGAATGGCGTGCAATTGGAGAGGCCTATATCCAGCAGTGGACTGCTGTAGGCTGATGATGCAGATAATGATGACTTATATAACAGATCCTCTAAAAACTTATTGACAGTCTAACTATGTACGCTTTTTTAACTTTCTAGCCTTATCTCAAACCTGGTCGTAGTTACTTGGCTAGGGTACCCCAATCAAACTGTTTAGGTTAGAATTGTGACCAAGCACGCAAGAGCCGAATTGGTCGCAGTAACTAAACTAAGACATCCCAACCAAATGGGTCAGGTTTGGTTGTAAAGAAAAGACAAGACGTTGTGACGCAGCCTAGGAGAGGCCTATATCCAGCAGTGGACTGCGATAGGCTGAGTTGATAGAGGACAGCACTAAAGTAACATACTTTCTTATTTCATCAATAAAATTGTTAAATATTAAAAATATATTATTTCAACACTTACATTGTATGCCATCCACAAAAAGTCCACAAGGGCAGCAAAGGTTGCATCCAACTGAAATAATAAAGAAAATATTATAACCATTGAAATAATAAAATATGCAGTATGGCAAATTTAAAAACCTATAATAAATTCGTGAATGGTGTACACATTATAATTTTGTTCATTTAAAAATAATGTTCCTTTAGAACCAGCATTTTTTAAATTTATAAGTATACATATACATGGCTTAAACATATATAACATTTATTAATTATTGGAAAAAGCACTGATAGCCTGGTAGTGTGAACGTCGGACTGCCAAGTCATATGTCTTGAGTTCGAATCCAACACACGCACCTCTGACTTTTTGGATTCATGTGCATATTGTATAATTATCACTTGCTTCAAAAACTGTGAAGGAAACATTGTGAGGAAACCAGCATGTCTGAAAGATATTTATCGATGGTATGTGAAGTCAAGTCACAAGCCCATGGGTGGCATAAAAATTCTGACACCAGGTTAATCTCTAACCACACGGAACAGAAAGATTATTGGAAAAATAATGAGCTACTTTATCCTGCATAAAAACCTAGTAAGTTACTGCAATTACCAATCCACAACCTAAGTATGAACGCATTAGAATGAATGTTCCCATGATCATAGTGGTGTTAGTGCCAACTTTAAAAAATAACCTACTGACCCTGATAACTAAGCCTACTCACATAAATATAATATCCTCCAAGAAGCCAGAGTCCGAATAGCAGCTGGAACAAGATGATCAGTCCCATAGTGATGAGCCATGGCAGAATGAAGCCTCGCATCCAGATGTTGATGCCCACCACCTGGAAATGGTTGACATAACTTATTAATATTAATTGTCCTATTAAGTATTCTAGGGAGGGGAAGAGAAAGTAAGTGGAAAGCTTTGAAAAGATGGCAGGGGGACTTCGTGAGTACAGCGGGAAAGACATGGACTAGACAAGCAAGGAACAGGGAGAATTGGAAGTGGATGGAGGAGGCGTTTGCCAAAGGGCACACAGTCTCAAAACTAAGAAAAAAAAGGTTTTCGTAAAAATTGTAACTCTGAAATAAATTAGTTTTAATAGAACAACATAAGCAAACATTAAACAGTGCTTGCTTTTATATAAAAGACACTTTTTTTTCAGTAATACTGCCATTCTAGAGCGTTGTGTTTCTCCATTTTATTTATTTTGTTGCTTCTACAAATACTAACATCCAGAACCGGAGTAGTCCCGGTTTCTCACAAGACAAATCAGAAATTCTTTGCGATGTCTATCGCAAATCTAATTGTGACATTCTTGGTGTCCAAGAAACCCATCAAAATGAAACCAATAAGTATATTATTTTAACTTACCATCAATATAGAGAAGACGATGAGTAGTATTAATATTGCAATGAATATACTCCCAAATACTAGCAGAGCTGAAACATTAAATAAAATTGTTAAACTAATTATTTCTTCGAATTGGCAAAGTTAAGGAAACACTTAACAAGAACTTATAATTAAGTCTTTCAGAATTTGTTTGCAGTTAGAAACAAGCATTCTTACAACTAAAACTGTCATGGTTTTTGGTTGATAGCACAAGTATCAGTGCAACCTAGTATTCACTTCATTTTTTTTTAACAAAGAAACCATTGGAAAGTTAAAGAACTTTTGACTGAGATAGAATGCTACCCTTTTCATTGGCTTTGTGTTCCAAATTAAAAATACTCATGGAAGCCCTCATATGGCAGTCTCCTATAATTTCCTGACCATTATTGGTTATAAATAAGTCTTGTATCTTTACCAATAATGAAGCAAACACTTCATAGCTTTGCATAGTAGACCGTCCCTTATGGAAGTAGCTATCAAAGGTAAACTTAGCTTACGAATCTATTTATATGCCCTGTTTTTTAAAAGCTACCATTGGTGAGCAAAACGATTCGTTTTTGTTTATAGGAACCGAGCATTAATTAGTAAGATGATCGAGACAATGGTCCAATGAACATAACAAAAAATATGAACAACTCAAGAATGTTGCATGAAAGTATACTTACATCCTCTAACATCAGCTTCGAACAGCGGGTTCCAGAGCTGCGTGGAGTCTCCACCATTCATTTGATATCCAATAAACGTAATTAAGATCAGGCTCATGGCAATTGTATACACTGCAACCGCTCGGCTCCCACTTTTCACGCTCGAAGACCAAATACATGGTGACCAGCATGATTCCAGTAAAGGAGCCATATCTTGTACTCTTAGAACACTCTTTGGCACTTCTTTATTACGATTTTGTACCGATTTCACGCGTATTTAGCGAGAAATTCGCGCGAACAACAGCCACACCCAGAAATACAGTTATTTGGATGAGGGTTTTCTAAATGAAAACTTGAAGGACTTTAAATATGCCGATGGATTTAGTGTATGAAGGTGTGAATTTATAAGTTTTTGCCTTTAAAACGACGGAAAATTAATATTTTATTCAATAAAGTACGCCCAAACAAACAACTTCGTTGTCGACAAATTTTCAAATTAGAAAGTGTCAAAGTTTTTGGTTTTGTATGAATTTCTAGCATTTATATTAACCTTTCTCGTTTTATCTAACAATTTGAAACGAGAAAGAGCAACATGAAAGATGGAACCGCTCAATATATGGCGTTGACTGGAACGCGCTAAAGGTAAAGCCACAGGTAATCTATTACTACGTTTTGTTTAAAGAATGAAATTATTTGCTAAATTATTATTGTAACCTCTTCTATAAGTCCGGATGAAATCAAATTGATTAATTTAAATACCCCAAAAAAATTACACATAAAAATAAGTCGATGGAAAAAACGCTATACATAATTTATTAGCGTTTCAGTGTTCTTCCAAGAGCGCAGCGGCAGTGCCATCTATTGAAAAAAGAAATAAACTATTATCTCCAAGCTTTGGATGAAGTTCCTGAGGGGTGCACAGAGATGACGGTAAAAATCCAAGTAGGTAACGATACACTACACTTTCAGTCTTCATTTTATCTAATTATTTAAGTAATTTACTAATTTCATAATTTGCTCTTTATAAGAGCTGACTTCGTATCTGAGTTTGTTTAGTTTTTTATTTCATGATATTTAGTAGGTACCTAATATTATTACATTATTAAAAACTTATTACATGTTTGTAAAAAGTTTTCGAAAATAAGTTGTTAAGTATTATTAATTTGCTTCACTATTGCATTCGGTTGTACCGTGGTTGTACCTGTCATAATAGTTTTAAATGGTTATATAAATAATAATTTAAAAAAAAAAAACAACGTCACACGTTTCCCCGCAGGTTTGGGCAGAGGTGTAGGTACTTATAGTACATGTAATGGTGTAGGTACTTATAGTACACCCATGTAACATGGGTGTACTATAAGTACCTACACCATTACATTTTGCCAGTTATTATTTAACGTTTTCATTAAGTGAAGACAGTGAAGAAACAGTTCTAGTTATTTACTATGATCGAAATGATACAGCACATTCTTCAGGGATTACCAGCACAGTTACCAGTGCACTTACTAGCTTATTATATTGATTAATTTGCATTCAATGGACATGGTCGTGACTTGCTATCAATAATATAGAAAGTTTATAAAGGATATCGGTCCTATGATACCTAGGTGCCTGCCTACTTAATTAGATAGAGTTCAATGACCGTCAACACGCTCGTAAAAGTAGATAAATGCCTAAACTTTCTTATACCTAGCCACGTAAGGCCTAACGACCTAATTTTGTTCTTAAAAAAATAAAATAAGGCCGTAGTCATGTGATTTTTAAGATGTGGGGTAGCAAGCAAGCATTTTTGGGCCTTACGAGGCTTGGTACACTCAAAGATGTATTATTTGATACATGGGTACACTTTATATAGGTAGTGCTTCGACGTAGGTAAATATGACACTTCGAGTTTAAGGCTGTGGGCACGAAAACAGCGGCGAGAAGCGGTGGCCGAGCGGTGCGACGGGAATGGTACCTACAAAATTGTTAAGAAGTTTGTTGTTCGAAGTTTAAAGAAGGCTTTGCCTAAGTAGATGCAAAGTCGAACTTCCAAAGTCCGAATTAGACGCAGGTGACGCTATCGTCACCTGCGTCATCTTCGTCAGTCTTCAGTAGTACCTACCCGTGAGCTTACATTTATTATCTGTGCTCATGGCACTCTTTTTTAACTTCTGCGCAGGTCGCACCTAAATCACAGTATCTGGATGACCGAGCTTTGTTCGGTTTTTTTCTTTTCTGGTAGTTTTCGCAAAATGAAACCTAGATAGATCGATTTATCGCCCCCGAAATCCCCTGCATACTAAATTTCATGAAATGGTTGGAGCCGTTTCCGAGAATCAGATTATATATACATACGTACGTATACTTAAATACAAGAATTACTCGTTTAAAGGTATTAGATAATAGGTACTTATATTGTTATTAATTAGGTTTAACCCAAAGCTTTTGCAGATAACGAGAGGAAGTAAAAATAAATTGTTTAATTTATCTTCTAGGTAGGTAGGTACCGTTTCTGACAGCTCAGAAAATTAATGTCATCTCTAATTGTCACGGTCTACTCCATCACCCATGCGTGAAGCGTGAACTGAAACAAAAGAAGACCCACATTTTTCTCACACCGACCGTCACAGCAATCCGTCTATCAAGTAGAGCCATACAGCATTCATCGAATTAGCCTGTGTACTGTAATCTGTAAAAATAAAACCAACATGACGATACAAAAACAATGACCACGCAACAACTTGAAGTTTCCGAGAATCGAAGAGCCGTTACGATGTTCTGGTAAAGTTGGGGTGTGATTGCCAGCGATTTTGAAGGTGAGATAAAGAAAAATGCATTTATTGCCATCACAGCAAAAAGATACACCTTTAAACTAAGGAGTATTGCTTCTTTGTTTCATTGACTGCCTCTATTTATTTTAGGTTTTATTTTGGTAACGAGGAGCTCGTGGCTAAGTACTAAGCCGCACGGGTCGATCCATCAGGTTAAGTTACGCTTGCCGGGGTGACCATTTCTACACTCCTCCGTGCCTCGAAAAGCACGTTAAGCCGTTGGTCCCGGCTGTCATTCGTGGATCTTTGACAGTCGTTACGGGTCGTCAGAAGCCCGAAAGTCTGACAACCAGTCTTATTAAGGGGTATCGCATTACCTAGTTACTGGGTTGTGGAGGTCAGATAGGCAGTCGCTCTGTAAAATACTGGTATTCAGCTGTATCCGGTTAGACTCGAAGCCAACCCCAACAATAGTTGGGAAAAGGATAGGCAGATTTATTTATCTTGGTAAACCAACAGCAGGACATACAAAGAATTAAAACAGAAAAATTGGATTATAAAAGTACCTACTTGTATGTATGTTTGATAAAGGTATACACAGCTTTAACCATACATATATTTACAAAATTAAAAAAAAAAAAACTTATGAAAATATAAAATACTGTTACAAAACATGTGGAATATCTACAAAACATGTGGAATATCCACATGTTTTGTATTTGCATTATAGCTTCTAAATAAAATTGAATAAAATGGATATCACGAAAGGTGAATTATGAGTGTGAATGTTATTTATCTGTCTCGTAAATCTATTTCGATAATTGCGCAAAAATAATAATAATGTAAATTTCGAATATGAGGAACGGATCAGAATAAAACATAAAATAAATTAAACTAATCGCATACTTTGGTGAATGTGACAAAATAGTGACGTCAGTATTCAGATATGGATTGATAATTTCGGGTTAGCTGTCGCCAACGTCCATACTACGTTGAATACACCGGTTCTCGTCCGATCACCGAAGTTAAGCAACATCGGGCGTGGTCAGTACTTGGATGGGTGACCGCCTGGGAACACCACGTGACGTTGGCTTTTTGCTTTTTATATTTTTTTTGCTTTTTGCTTTTTTATAGTTTTTTTTTTTAATATTTTTGTTTATAAAATTTACTAGTTTTATGTGGTAAGTAACCAACCAACCAAATCAGGTAATTTCGTAATTATTACGATTTTTTGTTTTTTGACTGCCTCGCCATTCTAGTGGTCGTAAACGCTACTGCTGCATGAGGTACAGGTCGTGCCATTAAAGATGAGACTTGACGTACCACGTGGTTTGACTTGCGCAGTAGACGATTTATGGGTCTCTATAGCGGTATGAGGTCCCCGCTGGGGCGTCATCGGGGCGGGGGAAAGAGCGGCGGGAGGCGAGGTCAAGTCTCATCTTTAATGGCACGACCTGTACTGGGTTTAATTCCCAGATCGGACAAAGTGATATTGGGTTTTTCCGTCAGGAATTTCTCAGTAGTAGCCTTGTACACGGTTGATGACAATAGGCTCGCTTTCTAGACATGGGCGAAATGTGGGTGTGTATAGGTAAGGAAAGGTAGTATTGCTTCTTTCTATGTTGTTCTATTTTCTTAATGTCCGTCTTTTCAAACTTCGTGTTTCGTCTGTTGTTGGATTTCTATCAATTGCCCTTTGCACTTGGTGCAGATCGGACGCTCTCCATCGACTTGGAAGTATACAGAGTTGTTGTATTCAAGGCAATGGCACGTAAAGTTTTGTCGGAGAGGCAACCGGATGGCGATTGGTAATCTGGGTCTTGAAGTGGTACCGAGCGCCCTAGTACCGTCCGAATGGACCCCAAATGGACGGGGGCAGAGATATGGGGGATGGGGATAAAACATTTTTTTTTGTTTTTACTTGGCATTCAAAATTTAAGCTCTATTATGTGCAAGGAGTTTGTGTGTTTCAATGCCTAAAGTCAGCCGAGCGCAGAGCAGAATAGCGTGAGCATAAAATCGTGAGTTCATTATTAACAAATCCTGAGAATTTTTAGTAGGTGAAAAAGATGTATCTACCGATATACTTAGGAGACCTTCGGTAGGTAATAATGGATAGAAGGCTCCCATGTGGTGGAACTTGTAGTCCTTTGGGACGTCCAAATGACCAGGTACTTTCAATTTAGAAAGTACTTTAATTATAAGTCTATTAAATCGATTCATTCGTTTCTAATATCTGCTTAACTTCATACATACGGAATAGGAGGGCATCGTGCTAGTTGGTCCCAAGAATGTTGGCTGGTTACATCCCACTCGCAGTGGCCACACGTCAAAATATTAACCGAATGAGATTTTTACTTCATATTTCATTTTTAATGCGCATGAGTACCGCATAATCAATTGATGCAACTATCAATACCAATTGTCAATATTTTTGCTATAGATACATAGGTATTTTTTAGTTTAAGCTCATAGCATATTGAGGGACAATATTATAAACCATTAAAATCCTTGTGGTAGCCAGTACTTTACCTGTTGTTATTGACGCATGCTTTTGGTCTTTAGTTCCAGAATTATGTCCTCTGATGCGGGTTATACAGAGGGTTTGGTGCTGATGGGCAAACCAAACAAATTATTGTAGGAAGAATAGGGTGTGTGGCTCGTAAAGCCTTACCTGAACGTCACTTCCCAAATGCAGTATCATTTGAGAAGTAAACTTCAGGTAAGTCTTCAGTTCAGACCAGGAGGTCTAAAGGCTAATTTGAGCCTTGGACGTCCTGATAATGACTCCAGCTTATATTCTTCTACACGAATGTTCTACAGGCACTGACAGCATCAGCATTTATTGCCAAAACTCATGCAATCAGCATTGTGCTTTCTTCATTAGCTTCCATCTTTCTACAGCTGGACATGGGCTTCCTCTATTAATATCTGTCAGTTCTTCTTAATTAAGCACCTTCATATTAAGCGTCTTCAAATATAATTATATAATTCATGTATACAAAATATTGTAAAACATTTTAAAAAGAGTAACAACGGTGGAGTTTCTTGCCCATTCTTCCCCATTAGAAAACTATCTTTTGGAAGGGGCGACTAGAATCAATTCTATTTTTTGTAAATTTTGACGCTCAAAAATTTCCTTTTATGTGCCTAATTGAAATAAATTATTTGACTATGACTTTACTGCCTCACAATAATAAAATTGAAGTTGGTCTGTACCGCCTATTATGAAATTAGTTAATTTTAAAACAATAGCCATTTCTCAACGCAGTACATACCACGCATGGTTTAATTTGAAAGTAAGTTATCGCTATTGGGATATCAATCCGGTTTGAGTTCAATTAAAAGTTGCAATTTTTCCTCTTTGTTATTGCGTTGTAAGTTGAGAGGCTTTACTGCGTAAGTTTAAATGAAGTTTGGAGATAAACGTAATGTATGTTGCAGCGATATATCTATTTTGATAGTTTATTCTAAAATTGGTTTGATTTTTGTCAACTCTACACAGCGTGTGAGTTGTAATCGTAAAAGTTCAAGCCAGCTGCATTGCCACTTAAGGCGATACTTGGTGGATGATTAAGTCCAGATTCAGTCCAGTCTTGAGAACATACACGGTGGCATGGACATCGACGCGCAACCATGGATTCAGCACCACCACATGATTCTGGACCACCTGCGTTGAAATTTTTCGCGAAAAAAAAAAAACTGTTCATTTTCACTGCCTAGGTATTGCACGTTTGTAGGAAACAGCAGATTTATTTTTAAATAACCGACAGAAAATGTCAACGCAGGGGGTTTCAGAATCATGTACTGAATACATGGTCACAGGTTGTACTTCGATGTCCCTACCACCCTGTATAATCTATAACAGTGGACGTATTTCAGCAGCTATTGATGATAATTAACCACAGAAAATATACTTTTTCATAATTCAAATGGCCGTGTTCAGGAAACTAAGCCAAATGTGGTGATGATAGATAAAGTAGATCCGTCATTGAATAGCGGACTAGCCCACGATGTCATGAAGGATAGGAAGACCAATATACCAAATTGAATCGAAGTCAAAAAACCAGGAACCGATGACAAGGCTTCAACTGGTTTAAAGTTGACAAAGACCATCATGAATGTGGTGTATTCGACTCCCTAAAAAGAACGACTATCTAGAAAGTAATGGAACGACTTATTTTAAATATGTGTAACAATATGATAGCCCAGTCAATAACAACAACAAACATCGCAAACGCGCAAGTAGCTACGATTTTTTTCTAAGTTGTTAGGTCCCCTGAGAGTAGTTTGGACCCAAGTTTGCAACCCTGAAAACCTTGTGCTACTCCCACGGTGCTCGAAAAACTGCGAAATTCTGGCACATGTTTCAGTTTTTTGAAAAATATACCTTAAGGACGCGTTTTTAGGTATCTTTGTTCGACTAACTAGCTGTGTCTTTGACTAGCTGTATCTTCGCAAGCAATAGGCCTTTTTTGGGTTGGGAAATTATCAAATAACTTCTCCCGCTCTGGGCGGAGTGGGAGGGCGCGTCAGACTCTTACTGATTAAAACCCACCCTTGTTCCTTCGGTTGCCCTGTTCCCGGGGGCCACCTGGGTGAGTGTTTGGGTTGGGCTCAGATAGTAGCAAATTTAGCTGGCTTCACAAAAATATTGAACAAAGGTACCTAAAACGCATCCTTAAGGTATATTTAAAAGAAACCTGAAACAAGTGCCAGAATTACGCAGTTTTACTACCACCAGCACAAAGTTTTCAGGGTTGCAAAGTTGGGTATACTCTCAGGGGACCTAACAACATATAAAAAGTCGTAGTTACTTGCGTGTTTGCGTCGTTTGCCTTTCTTGTGTCGATTTTGACTGGGCTGTGAACAAAATTCAACAGAGAGCACATTGTGTCACAAATCTTCAAACTCTCACACAAAATTCGACATGATCAGTGACAGTAACATAGCATGTCTGATAGCTATGCTTAGAAGCAGCATTTTTCTCTAATTCCGCAACATATAAACAAGCAATAGTAATTAACAAGAGGGAGTTTAGATCGAGATGTGGAAACGCGAGCTATTCTCAGATGTTTCCGCTATCAAACACTACATTAACCTATTTGGTGCTCAACCTCATTTTTTTTTCTTTAATCGGAATCAATCTCTAAAGACTGCAAGACGAGTAACACACATCTAACAATGAATATGTAGGCTAGTCTATAATGCCTGGTAATACCGATGTAATTTTTTATGTAATATTAGATCGATGCAAGTGTCAAATAAATATTTTTCTTGACGTACCTGGCTAAACAAAATAAACGTAGATTGGAATTTTAATTTTAGTCAGTGCATGATGTTAACTTGATTTGTTCTACAAAATATCGCGGATCATTATATTATGGTTGTGGTAAGTTCCTGAGAAAACTTTCTTTACCTATTCGGTTGAATTGGAAATTCTAGTCTATTGTTTTCGCTATTATTCGTGAAATCCTCTTGGTTTATTGCACTTGCAAGTGTTTGTTTTGTCTGTAAGTCTGCTATATGGGAATACCTACCTTACTGTCTTCTTTACCTCTTTTAGTGGTTCTGTCTGATTTTGCCTCGACTGATTTCCATCCTGTTGCTGAGGATTGAGCTCAGTAATCATATAATAAATGTTGTGTGTGTATCGGTCTACTGCTATTCGCTGATGATTTGTATTTCAGTTTGATTTCACTAATTATGTTTTCTATCTGAAATCATCAAGTCTCTGTTGCTATCATAAACTATATATCTTTCACCTGTTTATTTGCAAACCTCTATTTACTTTCTATATCGCCTAAATCCTTAGATAGCATTTCACCAAAAACTCCACCGCAAAAAAATATAAGTCTCCATATCATCATAATGACTGCAAAACGAGACCATAATATCAAAAACAGATTAGATATACCAACGGCACAGTTTAATTGTATATTATCACTTATCACACATGTTGACATTGCATCGGGCATTGTCGGCAGTTGTCGTGTTCTTATCCGTACGATATGCGCGCGATTGCAAATGATATGAAGAGATAGCGATGTTTATCGGTCAAATGTGTTTATAGCGACGTCGATAGGCCTCAGTTTTCTTGGCGAAGGTTTTGTGCCAATTTCCGAAGAAATTTATTTGGGTTTCCATTACAATTTGTAGAAGAAATAAAATGTTTTTGACTTTAAGCAATATTTCAGTCCATAAACATATATACGACGACGAAGTGAAGTTAAAAACCCGTTAAGTAAAGGCAGGGTTTTAAAAATTGACATTGTGAAGGAACGTTGTGCAAGAACACAACTATTTGACTCTGAAAGAGTTGTTCTTCAACCCATATCGATCCACCATATTGTTACAGCGTTCGACTCCTCAATGCAATGACATGCAATTATTTTCGGTATTGGCCCTTCTACATTCAATTTATTATTCCTCCTCCTCCACTTTTTATGTTTAATTTTTATCCCTTGTTGTCAATTTGGTCTCTACAGAAAAGAGGTCATAGGACGAAATGGCGCAGTTTGAAGATTGTGGTGATTTTTATTATTGTCTTCAAATATAGCTGCCCCCCCAAGATTAAATCTTATAGGGGAGATTAGTTTTATTAATAGATTAATAAGATGATCTCTTATTTGTTTTATTTGCAACAACATACCAATCACTTATCGTTACCTATCAAATTGTTTTGTAATAGATGATGATTGCGCATTTGCTCTGGTAAACCTCAATAACATTGCAAAGTCTGCTGTCGTTAATTACTGCAATAAAAGTTTTATACAAAACAGTTCTGGTGATCTTGAGTAATGTTTTTACAAACAAACAAACCAAAATGTTTTGTTTTTTGTTCATAGTATCTTGTAAGTTAATATCTTCATAATTAACAATTAACATAGAGCTAATTTTATACCAGAAATGCAAGCTACCAACAATTTATCTAATTAAAATAATGTTCTGAACCCTACAAAGATTGTACTATCTTATATTTTGAAAGCGTCATATCGTAAAATAAGACATTATCTACCTACAGGAGCTATTTCAACTAATTAGGATCTGAACGTAAATGACAAGAAACAAAATCACGGGGAGAGACATATCTAAGAAAATAATGATAATGACGTAAGCAGCAGTAAGGACAGTTGACTTATTAGATGAAATGTTTAAGAAATAATACATAACAATGATTAAAGTAAGAGTAACGTTAACAAAAACTCACGTACACAGTGAAGTGAGCGTGTATCGGCTCCAATGGCGGCCGGTCACGATCCTTCTTTCGGAGACTTCACGACGACGACCGGTTCGGTCAGTTTTAGATCGGCCTGCGCCGGCGCACCGCACGGCGACGGTTCGCCTTCCACGCATCATCGAATCATCGTTTTTTAATCACAAAAACATTCTGTATTATAAATAAAACAGTGTATCAGTGAGTTTGTTACGTTTTAAAACAATCGTGTCCACGATTTTCAGTTGATGTTTTTTCAACTAGTGACTTTTTGCATTGCAACTTTGCATCCTGTGTTGTGCTAAGTTTCGGTACGGTGAAATTGGTATCGGTACTGGTCCCAGCATCTCGTGTCGATTAGTACAACGATTTATCTTGATTCAACAAAAACTGGTAAGTCGATTTATACGTGCGCTTTCTTTATTGTTTTCGTTTTAGTCCTGCTGTGTTCGTCTCGGGTCGCATTATGCATACGTACAAAAATATAGGCGTTGGTGAAGCAAAGACCTTTTATATTGGAGTCATTGTGACTTAATTTCCATATCTGATATGAACGCGGTTGAATAAGACTTTCTTGAGGGTTCTTGTTTTGCTATTTTGTAACAATATAGGCTTGAGGGAAATAGTAACTTGAATTGTAAAGCCATGCTTAAAGTTATAGACGTGTTAGATCTCGCAAAGCATTGTTAAAGTTACGAGCGCTTTAAGACCAAAGGAAAAAAAACAATGCGCGTTCAGAGATCAAATCGTTAAAGTAAGTATGAGTTTTGAACTTTTAACGTGGTTGAGTTTTTTGACACATAGAAAAACCTTAGAATTCCTATATGAAACTGCTTCTAATTCGGAGTCTGACATCAAAAGTTATTTCTATGTTCACTAAGCTATTATTCTTATTTGAATCTTAATAGTTACAATAGGGCTGAGAATGTGCCCACATGAAACTTTTGGGTTTTTAGATTTGATCTTGAAGTTATATGAAATAGGTGATCCCATAAAATAGGTAGGTAATGTTCTTGAACTTTTTAACAATAATTTTAATGGGATTACCTATTAGACTTCCGAAGACGACCTCAAATAAAAAAATCAAGCTTTAAGAGAATAATTACCTATATAGGTACTTAAACGGAACAGAACACAAAAGCGCAAAACATTCATTCTCAATTTAAATGAACTAAATAGGTACGTACCTCCAATATAAAAATAAATTGAAGCTAAGATCAAATTCACGATTTTACTTTAGCTCCATAGACTTTGAAACGGATTGATTAAACTCAATCAATAAAGAATAGATTAATGAAAGCCTTGTAGCTTGATTGACTCCTAAATACGACGTTAGTTGTAGCGTTATGCACATAGGTATAAGTACATACAGACATGATCTACAGAGTATCTCCTTCGGATTTGAGTTCATTGAACCATAAAGTACGCGGATTCATTCATACTAATCTGACGCCAAACATAAGCCCGTGATTAGGTGCTTGATTAAATAAACAGTGTTGGATTTTTTTCGTTGGTATAACTATTAATTCTAAGGAAGGTCTATTATGCCCATGGGGCTATCAAGATCAAGCGAAGATGGTGTACACTGTAGAGCATACACAAGTTTCGCTAAGACAATTTGAAAAAGAACTCTAAAGTGAGTATACTCTAATAAATTGTTTAAAAATAATACCAGCCTATTAATGTCCCACAGCAGGGCAAAGGTCTCTTCTCGTAAAAAGAAGACACGAGCATTGCTTACCACGCTCGCTCAAGACGGGTTGAGATTTCAGACTTTCATTAAGTATAAGTCCAGGTTTCCTCACGATATTTTCCTTAACCGATGTCAGTAATGTCTAAAGATAAACTCAGAATAAGAAAAATAAGTACATTATTAAGAATCGAAAAAGTCCCATTGCACGGATTTGAATCCACAATCACTTCCATGAGAGGCCACTGAGCCATCATCTACATCGTTTAATTTCTAGAATATTATTGATATCATCTTACGCATTTACTTAGTAGGTGTAGGATTTTAAAGCAGATGTTCTATTTTCAAATCATCATCTTTATCATCAGCCCTGTATCGTGTAATTCCGGGTATAGTCTTCTCTTCTTCGACCAAATCTTCTCTGTCAAATTCAAATAACTTATTTCAATTAGGCACATAAAAGGCAATTTTGAACTTTACAAAAAAATAATAATTGATTCTAGTCACCCATTCCAAAAGGTAGGTTTCGTATTGAGAAGAATGGACAAGAAACTCTACAGTTACTCTTTTAAAATGTTTTAGAATATTTCGTATTCATTAAATATATATAATTATATGTGAAGACGATGCACCTGGAATAAGATTACTATACCACAATAGGTGAAAAGAATTAAAAATAAATAAATTATGTGATGGATACATATAAAAATAATAAATTACACAACTAATTAGCAACCAGTTTGATTTTGTCTAGACTCTAAATTGTCCTATGGAGCGGGACCAGCATGTTTTCAAGCATTCTTATCTTGGATAAAATCCTTTAATTTGTAAAGTTCTTGATTCAACAGTATACTTTTAATATGAGTTTTAAATTTTCTTTCCTTTAATTGCAATATGTCACAGGGTATTTTGTTGTAACATTTAACACAATACCCCATAAAAGATGTATTTACTTTAGGTAATCTGAAAAATGGTTGATCTATTTTATCTTTATGTCTAGTATTAAAATTATGTCCATCACTTATTTTATTAAAAAGATGTAGGTTTTTTCTTACATACACAATATTTTCATAGATGAATTGGCAAGGTACCGTCATATTATTAATCTTTTTAAATAGTTCCCTGAGAGATTCGCGACGACGTAAATCATAAATGGCTCCGACACCTCTCTTTTGTAAAATTTGATTTGCGCTAAACAAAACTATAGTTTTATGTCTTTTCTTTGATAGATTCAGTGTCATAAAACCGTATAAGTGCAGCCGGGTAATTGCGTAACACAATAAGAATTGCAATGCCTTTCATCATGACAATTCAGCAACATTCATAGCGGCAGTAGTGATAGCCTAGAGGTGTGACCGTCAGATTGCCAAGTTTCGAGTTCAAACCCAAGGTGTTGTATCACTTGCTTCAAAAACGGTGAAGGAAAACATCGTGAGGAAACCAGCATGCCTGAGAGGTATTTCTCGACGGCATGCGAAGCCGAGTCAGACGCCTATGGTCGGCTTTAAAACTCTGACACCAGTTTAGTCAGTAACCCCACGAAAAGAAGAAGAACAACATACGTTTTCAAGCAGATGAATTTTTCAAATATATATGAATCAATCGATTAGGAATTTCTTTCAAAATGCTTCGGACTGTGAAATAAAGTTTGTTACGTAACTGGAGTGCAGGCTGATCTGCAAGCAAAAATATGCATATTTAAGTAATTGGAAAACTATGGATAGATGAAGATAATTTGAGAGTTATGTTGCATAGTTCAATTGCGGACGCTATGTGGCGGCCACCGCAGTCTTAGGAATCCTTAGCTTTACCATGTCTAGACAAAAACCTTCGCTATACACATCGTTCAATAACATTAGATTACACAATTAAAGTTTTATTTCGTAAATCACTACCATATATATTGTTATGAACAAAACGATTGCATGTCAACATGCACTTAATTCTAAGAACGTGACTATTCTATACGGGATATGTATCTACTGATGACTACGTATTTTTGTGTATCTGTCATCTAGCTTCTTCCCGTGAATTCTTTCGCGTGGAAATCGTAAGATACACAATATACTTAAAACATTTATAAAGAAAATAACCGAATTAAAAAAAAAAAAAAAAACAATGCATAGTGAAAAAAAACTTTAATTTCGGAAGTCAATGTCTTTGTTTTGAATTTTCGTTTTTTGCCACCGACTTCCGATATTAAAGTTATTTTTAACTTTGTAGTGTTTTTTTGGAAGTCGGTGGTTTTTTTTTTTTTTTTTGTAAAAAGTTTATATTTTTCACTTTTTAGTTATGGTACCTACTCCACACAAATTCAAAAACCACTACCTGCTATGTAAATAACAGTGACAGAAACTTATCATGTCATCCACATACTAAGTGGGAAAAAGTACGTATTATTGAAGCTAACTCAAAAACTATCCAAGCAAAGTTAATAAAATTTATATGAGACCACGTCGAGAGCATACCCTTACAAACAAAAAAAAAAAAATATTTTCAAAATCGGTCCACAACTGACCGAGAAATCGGTGGACATACATAAAATAAGAATCTCCTTTTTGGAAGTCGGTTAAAAATACAAAGTTATCGAGGTATTTATAATGAGAAAACTCAAATCGTGCTTATTAAATTGTCGCAAGATTAGGTAATGTAGGTAATTTTGGTGATCCCACCAACCAATTAAAATTACAATACTGTATGGCAAAAATCAATCTGCCTAGCCTCTTCACAACTATGTTGGGGTCGGCTTCCAGTCTGACTAGATGCAGTTGAATACCAGCATTTTACATCGACCGACTGCCTATCTGACCTCCACAACCCAGTTTCTGGGTAACACGATATCCCTTGGTATACTGGTTGTATCTACAGTCAAAGATCAACGAATGACAGTCGGAACCAACGGCGGACAATGACAACTCTGTATGGCGTTAGCAAATTGCCGTCCTTCAAGTGACCAATTTTAACTTTTTAATTGAAAGTGATAGAGGTCAAAATTCTAAGAAACATTTTTACAAAATAAATAGTTCCAGAGATATGAAAATTTTGTAGGCCATTAAATAACATAATTTATGATGTATTAAGTGATGGAATCATTCTACCCACACTTCTTTAAGAGTTTCTGGACAGAAAGGATTCTTTAGGATTAACAGAAAAGAAATTTCAATTGATGTGTCCAACAATCATGGTTTTTCAGAAACAACGATTCCCGCGTTTTATGTTTTTTTCCATTTTCTCGGAAATAACTTTTTGAGCTTAACGGCCTTCTAGTTAAAGGACGGCAGAAATGGTATATAATACAAGCCTTGATTGATACAGTACACTAATCTTCCAAGAAAGGTAGGATCCTAAGAATCAATTATGAAAGAGGATTGAATTCAGCAATGAAGATGCAATAAAAATGCTAAGAGACGCAAGACAAAACACAGACAAACAAACATTCGAATAAAAACATGACGCATTCAAAATAATGAACCAAAGGGGTCACAAACCTTCGGAGAGGCCTAGATATTATCAGTCGAGTGAGTTATACACATGACAGGAGATTAAAGGCTTATTCTTGAGATCATCCATGATTCATTTTTATTTGTCAGTAAAAATATACAATGTCGCTTTGAGTAGTACACCAACGTAGAAATACAAGTACTTTGCAATTTGTTTACTCCGTAGATTCAATGGAAGTAAAGAGGAAATTGGTAATAGGTTCGAAGTGTTAACGAAGGATAATGTAAACGAGGTATTTGGAATTTTTTGTTTTCCTACAACTAAAAATTTCATGACCTTCAACCCACACTGGGCCCGCGTAGTGGGTAGTTTATTCCTTCTCATAGAGAGGAGGTCTGTATCCCAGTAGTGGCAACGTTTTAGGAAGATTATACTTATGCCATTTAAAAAAAAAAAGAAAACAAGAAAGCGCATTTTTCGGCATAGGCTATAAAATTAAAAATTAAAAAACTGAAAAGTCATTTATTCAAACTAGGCTGAAAATCAGCACTTTTCGAACGTCAAAATTACACAAGACAGTTCCTCAAAACACCCACCCTTCACCACTTCTTAGTGCCATATGCTGGGAAGAAGAAGTGGCGCAACAAACTCCCCTGCACCACAGCTTTCTGTTCAAGTTAGAAATGATTCTATACAATAGTATGCAAAATAATTTACATATGCAGCACAAAAATAATTTAAATGTAAATTATTTGCCATATGTCAGCTAGCACACGCCAATATACCAACCAAAAACATCGAGAACTATACTCAAGCAGAAAAGCCGTGAGGCACACAATACTGTTTTAAGCTTTCTGTGTTTTTTGTTTTTTATTTGTGTGCCTTAACCTGGGTCAAATAAATTTATTTTCTTTCTTTCTTTTCTTTCAAATAAAATAAAAAACTAAACGTAAACAGAACTAAATATCGAAATAAAGCCTTCAGGCATAAAGGGCGTGCTCGCTTACATAGAGCTATATATAGCTGTAATTAGAAGTTATAAATGATAAACTAGGACATAAGGCACTCGGTTTTGTTGTTTTTAGGGTTACAAACCCAATTACTAAGCCAACGCTGTCCGTCCGTCTGTCACAGGGCTGTAATAAACTCGAACCCAAAGCATTTATTTCAATTAAACCAATTAAACGGCGCAAATATAGCAACCTTACTGGTAGCTATGTTTTTGAGCCGTTTGGGGTTGAAACACTAGGGCCGTGGGTCTGAGTGCTCACCGAGTATTTCGGGACATCGCCAAACGGTGGGTCGACTCTTCACGAGACCAGAGGGCTGGCTAATTCTTAGATCAAAGAATCAGCATTGCCATCCAACGTCGCAACGTTGCCAGCCTTTTGGGCACTTTCCCCGTCTGACAGCGCTGCGGACGAAATTTTTGACACCCAGCTCTTTTCTTTTTTTAAATTTTTCTTTTACGTAATAATTACACAATATACATAATACAATATACATAATAATTATACAATTATAATAGTTAGTTGTATATACGTATACATAGTTTAAATAAGTTATAAAATATGTCTTCTGCATCAGTAAAAAAAAAAAAAACCAATACATGCAATTTTGTCGCTCAGTCAGAAATATGAAGCTAGTTGCCCATTCCAAAGCGTAACATGTACATAAGGAGAAGAACGGGCAAGAAACTCCATGGACACCCTTTTTAATCAAAATATTGTTATAAAGTGTTGGTTACATCATATCTTTTTATCTAAACCTAATATAGGTTAGCCGGTTGTCTGTTTTCTTAGTCTTTGTCTATTGATTGAGTCGATGTTGACTTAAGGTCCTTCTAAATAATAAGGCGACGATAATCGACTTTGAATGCTTTCAAACTGAAGATCACGTCTAAACGAGTAGTGTTAATGATTTGGAAAAAAAAAATGTTAAATGAGAGCATTTTCTTAATAATTGAATTTATGATTATATATTACTTGGTATAGATGATGGGCGAGTCCTATTTAGGCTTGTTACATGGCAACCGCGTCTCCAGCAGAGGTGACCTTGGTTGGCGACAGGCTGAGCTGTTTGAAATTTGGTCGTAAAATTCCAACTCCACGGTTGTAAACCACCAAGGTCACCTCTGTTGGGACGCGGTTGACTGCCGTGTACCAAGCCCTTTACTGGCTGGACGTACGACGCGTTGCGTGAGCTTAGTACAGAACACGCAAGCTAACCAGTCAAGGTCACTGTCATTTATCTGCGTCTTAAGTACATATTGTGCCTTGTAAGGTCTTGAAGTTTTGCAATGGGACGTTTATTTGTCACTATGTTCAGTATTAATACATTACTTGATTACTTGCAGTTAATTATTATTGTGTTTGTTGTTACCACTGTACTGTCCTCCTAATATTTTCTTTGGACCGTCTCTTTTGATGATTTTGATTAAAGAAATTATGTAGTGATTTTACATTCCCAAGAATTAATCAAACTCAGCCTATCGCAGTCCATCGTCGGACATAGGCCTCTCCCGGGCTGCTCCTAACACCATGTCCTCCGCCTTCCGCATCCAATCTGTCCCAGCCTTTTTAAAGACGTCGGTCCATCAAGCTACAGGGCGTCCCTCACTACGCTTGCCGATACGCGGTCTCCACTCCTGCACCCGTAATAGCATGACCACAATGGAAACGGGTTTTGTCGACGGAAGAATAGACAAAACGACAGATACAGACATGACAAAATGACAGATTGCTTCTGTTTATCTGTCATTTTCTGTAATTTTTGGTCAAGATAAAGCCGTGGTCGCATGCCATTATAATTTGACCTTGACCATTTTTGTACCTATGTCTTGATTTCGGTCTGAAATATTTTCTTGTTTAATACTTTTTGGAGCATTTTCAGTAGTCGGGTTTTAGTTTTTGAACTTACTTTTTATTTAAATTATTTAGGGGTTATAATTTCGTGATAATGTATTTGCAGAGCAGCTTTAAAAATGTTTGTTTGTGTTTTATTGTATTAACTTTACTGCAGTCTTACTTTTGCTTAATTTTAACAATTTAAACATATTTATTTACTTAGAAAAATATACATATTTGTAATATGCTCGTCAAGGCCTTTCATTTGATATCAAACATGACACAATTAAAAAACTTTTTTAAATTGATGACTTTTAGTCCTCTAGAGGGCGCCATTTTGCATTTAATGTAACGTCACATGGCTTATAACCAGCGGACAATCAAGACACTTCCCTAATGATACCTCATTTGTCAAATTAAGATCGGTAGTTTCAAAGTTATGAGGTAATAGATGAACATACATACATACATACCAGTCAAGAAAATAATAACCCTCCTTTTTGCTTCGCCGTAGTCGGGTAAATAGTAATGTGAATCTTATTAGCAATCGTTTCTCCAGAATTTCTTGTACTCCTGGGAGTGGCACGTCAGTATGTATAGCTTACTTTACGCTGCGTACTAAATGGTAATAATCTTTTTATTCTATAAAATTAAAAATATCAGTTCCGACTATCAAATTCGCTCTACCTCCTTAATTATGCTGCGTGAGAAACAGAAAACTCGCTTACGAAGTTACGACCACCAATGAACTTAATCAAAATATAAACCGTAACGGCCAATTAGTTTTACACACAAAAAAATCTTTAAAACAGATACAAATTAAGACAAATCTAAATCAAACATTTGGAATGATATACGATATGTGAGACGTCATTTAGAGGCTACTAAAGAGGCACATGTCTATAAGGTGTGATTTCGAGATTATTATAATAAATTGGAGCTTGTGCTCGAATATTACGAAAAAAAAAACTGTTTTTTTTTCATTGCTAGTGGGAAAAACGTTACTAGGTTGGGATTTAAAAAATAAAATCAATTATAAATACGTAAATAACAACTTACCTATATGTCATTAAATAATAAATATGTATAACATCCTAACTTAACAAAAACAAACTATAATATGGCATCGAAAAATGCATCCGCATCGCTGTGTGCCAGTAGTATGGCAATGCTTAGCCTCTGGCTAAGGTAAAAGTCAGCCCTTGGGTAACGGGAAGTGTCAACCAGCCATTTGGAGCTTTCATTAAACAGGCCATAATTTCGATGGTTCTCTAAATTTCAACCAAGTGACGTGGTGTTAGCATCACAGAAACAAATGGCAAAGACCCACACTTTTGTCTTTCCATTTATGTCCACCAAGGACTTAGCCACCCCAAGAAAAAAAGAGTACACGCGACAAGTAATCATAACAAGAAATCATATTTCCAATATAAGTTGACCTTTTTTTTGGGTGGGAAATTATAAGTTGACCTACCATTGTTAAAGGGTTTCCGGACAATGAAAGGTCACGTTATACTGGACATGTGTAGCGTGACATGTCGTACACAACAACATTGTAACGTGAGAGATGTCCTGTGTTTCTTTTTACTAATGTTTATGGTGGTCATTTAATTAATAAAAGGTACTTAATTAACATAATGTGCCATGTTTTTATTACATCATAAAAAAAAAATCTGGCTCCGATTCTCCACACAAACTCATTTTTTTGATATTTTGAGTTATGCCAGTATCGTATTTGGCAGGAGATTTATATGAAAATAAAATCTTACCCGTTCTGCCTCTCAGATAGACAGCATTCTCCGGATACATTTAGTAATGAAATGATTTGGGTATAAAATCAACAGCAACTACGGATATATTCCGGTCAACTTATGTTGACCGGAATATATCCGTAGTTGCTGGAACAGGTTATAAATGAGTTTTTGTATGAATAACAGTAAAATTACAGTAAAATGGGTTAGAGTAATGTCCGTTTTCACTAACAGTATGTGACCCCTAAATGAATGCCTGAACAAAAATGCACTGTTTAATTTTCAACGTTCAGCTCAGCGCCGAGAGCTGAAAATTCAAAAGGACACACTTTTGATGTTTCCTAGTGTAAGACAGCATTAATATCGCTATGTCTGTTAGTATGGCATGTGATATTCACGTAAAATGCTAGCTTAATAGTATTTGGTGTTTGATTACAAAGAAATGAATAGGAAACTCTAAGTCATTATATTTTTATTGCCGCCATAGGAGACTCTTCTAGTGGTTCATAAGGAAACCCAAGACATGAGATAACGTTACTAGATATTTGTGGTTTTTAAAGTGTTTTTTAAACACTGAACCCTGGATTGGGTGCGATAACTTTAAAGCCATTATCTGTCGATGTGTCTGTGATATCATAGCTCATGAGCTATGGTATCACAGACACATCGATATCACAGACATATCAAAACTTTTATGTGACTCACCATAAAAGTATTGAAACAATATAACTTCATGAAGTTATGTTGTTTCAATACTTTTATAGTGAGTTTTCATTAAAGTTTTCCAGAATACTGCTGGATATTATAATAATATCAGCCTATTATTGTCTCATACAGAGAAGAGTACTGTTTCCCCAAAAAGGGAACTTATCGCTGCAATTGTGGCGTGCCTAGCACTTGGTTGCGACAATCGCACTCTCCATGACGCCATGAGATCCCGCCGGAGCTCTGTTCGCTGTGTCGTGATTTTTCGTGGCAGCGAAGTTACGCCCCGGCGTTTCACCTTCTCGCATCCATGACATCACAGCGGGCTCTATTAGAATACTAGCGCTGTGACACTTATTTTGAAATGTCACAGAATCATGCTGAGATAGGAGGCCTTACCACTGGGCCATCACGACAGCTGGAAACTTACTTCTCCTAATTTGCGCCCCAACAGCTTTTTGAGGTCTTCGGTCTGTTTGGCTAGGGAGACTGGTATCATAAATTGCTGATGCGTGGTGTCTATTCAAAGACTCATCTGCTTCCATCAGTCCTTCGATAGTTGTAGCCAGCTCCTTGCCTCTTCAGCTTGCTAAGCTCTACAAACTATAACTCCAATTTCTGAAAAATGTCACACCTGGAAAGGTGTAAAATATATCTGATCATTGCTCGTTCTGTAGCGCCTTGAATTTACGAATCAACACATCATCATTTTCATCATTCACTTTATACTTGTTAATTTTGTGAAGACATTCATTTCAAATGAAAGCAGTGTTAGCTCAGTGGTAACGACAGCAACTTACAAGTTTTAGGTCATAGGTTCCAACCCAGACAGGCACTTTGCTTTGCGTAAATTATTGCATCACCACTGCTCTCAAAACGGTAAAGGAAAACATCGTGAGGAAACTGGCATGTCCTTTAACCAAAAATTCGAAGACAAGTGACATCAACCAACCCTCAGGGCCCGCTCCCTTCCAGAGAGGAAGCCTGTGTCCCAGCAGTGGGAACATTATAGGTCGATTATGCTATACATATCAAATTATGTGGTAAGTTCCCAAAACAAATCACTATAGTTTCTTTGAAGCCTTGTTTCCAATTGATGTTATTTCACGATGTCCGAATAGCCATTAGTTATTGAATAAATTCAAAAATGGAACAGAATTTGTAGGATATTATCTGCCAAGTAAGTAAATGAGAACCTAATGAGGTGTAAAACAGGCCCTTAGACGAATATCAATTGTATGTCAGGGTACATTAAGTTGATTTCAGAATGACTAAAACTGTTGAAAAAGTTGTGTTTGGAATTGTAGCGAAACCAGTACTCATTGCGCATTACACGATCAATCACAATGTTTCGATTTGAAACAGATTACTAATCCATTGCTTCATAAGTTGGAAAAAAAATCTGCTCAATAACGTAAATAACGCAATGAATGTTGTTGAGCTGTCAAAATGAAACAAATTTGTTATAATTGTTTACGAAAATAAGTTACGCAATCAGGGTACTGAACTGTATAGGTATTGTTTTTCCAAAAACACATACTTGTCTACAAATTTGGAAATTAAATCGCGAACGCAGTTTAGACAGTTGAGGAAGGAAATAATGATATAAAAAACAAATCGAACGATGAAACAAAGTCGTTAGTTTATTTCTTAGTATTGTTACGTTGCAATCTGAAGAATTCTAAGAAAGATTTAAGATACTTTTAATACAATAGCGCTATACACACCTACTTTATATTAAGATCAGCCAGACCACTGTAAATAATCTTTTAAATAAGGTACTTCTTATTATGTAGGTATTTAAGTGAAACCTTTAAAACTATCTGTTTTATTTTTGTGCAATGTTACTTAGTTTGTCGTACGTAGTTGACGGCTGTGTGTTTTTACACCCTGTATGCAAAAAGTCTAAACATGTTTTTTTTAATGACAAATCGTAAACAGAATTGATGTTTTACGCAATATTGACTTTGGTCCGTGCCCTTGACATCAATCAATGAACCAGTGATAAAAAAAGCTTTGAACTAAATTGTCAAACTTTTTTTTGTGCGAATTATACGAAGCTTTTGGCTACTTTTGTGTTGTGTGTATTTTGTCTAGTTTTTTAAAATGTGCGTTTTTTATGTGCAATATATACAAGTTTTCTTTCATTCTCTTTCTATGTGCTATAATCACAAATTATAGCACATAATCATAAACATCGAAAACTCGGGAGAAAAGTGAGACATTTCATTAGCCTTGCAATGGTATTAACGTAACATAACATCACGCCTGTAATCCCCGAAGGGTTAGGCAGAGGTGTACCTATAGTACTCCCACATTTCGCCAGTTACGTTTAAGTCACTTGTAATAGGGGGCGAGCCTATTGCCATCAACCGGGCACAAATCCAGTCTCCGGGCTGTTACTGAGATATTCCAGATGGAAAACCCAATAACGCTTTGCCCGACCCGGGAATCGAACCCAGGACCTCATGGTCAGCAGTAGCGCTTGCGACCACTAGACTGGTAATAGTAGACACAAATATACCTTGCTCCGAAATCACTCAATAAAGAGTACTTATTGCGTGCATTATTTATTAATTGCTGCTATTTTTAAATATGCGCGACTGTGGACATTGCACTTTTGTATGGGAAACAAATTACGACAGGAATAAAATTTAGTTTTTTAAAGAAATAAAACCAATTTTAGCTTAAAAAAAACTATATTTGCTATTTTACTACTAATTACTCTGAGGGCCTAATTCACGATGTCCGAATAGCCACTACAATAAATTAAAAAATGGAACAGAATTAGTAGGATATTATCTACCAAGTAAGTTAAGGAGAACTTAATCGAAGGTGTTGAATGGCCCTGAATGTTGATTTATATGTTTACATTACGAACTGTATTTTATTTTATCAATAATTTTCATGGAAACAAAATGTAGATCAATTTTGAAAACGACCCTTATAGCTCTACTGCAGATGAGATGGTTCACATTTAGCACGTGTATTTCCTCCCCCTTTCGGACAAGACCTGCAAATAACGGTACTCTGTGATAGCCTGGCTTGACTGATAAAATTGAGGAAGCTCATTATTCTTGAATTCCTATCGTCAAAAATACGACAATTTTTATTCATTTCCAGAGAAGCTCAACATTTTCCTTGTACATTATTCAATTCTTTAATAACCAGTCAACTCTGAAGATTGATGACTGACGTTCAAAATATTACATTTAAGTGAAAGTTAAATGAAAATGGGACATGTTAATCGCAATTAAATGCCAGTAGTCAGTTAAGTACGACGGTGACATTACTTAAAATGTGACTTGACGGAGGGTACGGTGGGCGTAAAAAGTTGGCAGCAATTTTGTATATCTTTCAGATTTTTACTCAACTGCAATTATAATTAAATACCACTACATTGATTTTTTTAAAGATATACACTAAAAAGGCTCATGCATACTAGCGCGACTTATCGAGCGAGGTGTCGCGTGGTTATTCTGCGATATTTTATTTCTGTGTCGCGGCGTGACAGGTCGCTCTTTTGTGTAGTGTCGCGCGCGTTTTCATAGAATTTGTTCTACGGATATATATTGCAGAATCGCGTCGAGCGTCAAGTCGCGCCATTCTGCAAGAGCCTAAAAACGTATGGCCATAATCTGGAAAACTGCTTTTTATGTTTTTGTAGTTGTGGTATGTTACAATCTATTAAATGAAACAGCATCATATTTTGTAATATAAATTACGACTTAGAATTAAATAATAGTACTCTCTTTATCTTTCTCGTGGGTGTTTTAGAGAGAACTTATCAAGAGGATGGACTGCAACATCTGTTTTACAATATAATTTGTAATTAATTTGAATGCACGACATAATTTACATTGATTAACTGTTGAAAAGTACTATTGATAAACTGTCTAGAAGTCATAATGCGGGAGTCCTTTTGATTTGCCCATAAGTGGGATGATATTTTTTACTCTTACACGAAAACCACTGCATCTATTTGTTCCAGCAAAAGCAAAAGCTTGAATCCTTGAAAAAACTTAGGCTTTATTGGCTATTAGCTATAAAATATAATTTTAGGTAAGAAAGTGTGGTTGCATAGACCACAAGAGTGTTAATAAAAAAAAACTTTTCGTGACGTCACGGCGGCCATGACAGTGGGAGCGGTTGAAGCTGTCACAATAATTACCACAAATAATGTAGTGACAGCGATATGGACAAATAGACACGGTGGAATGTATAGAGTTGTGAAGGGTATAGAGTTGATTACTGGGTGGAGTGGTAAGTACTCAAATTATTATTTTTATCGAAGAAATTAATCAACCGGTTTATAAACTGGGAGTATCTGAGAACGAGGGATATCGAGAAGTAGATTTTTGGGTTTATTTTCTTATTTGTGACTAGCATTTGCCAGCGGGTGAATGGATATCAGAAACCCGGTAGTAACTGGGATTGAAAGTACCATAAGTGTTAATCCAGGTTATAAATTATCTACATACCAAATTTCATCTAAATTCGTTAAGCCGTTTTTGCGCCAGTCCGGAACATACAAACAGAAAAACGGATGAAAATTCTTCGTTACTATTTTATTATCCTACTAGCTTCTACCCGCGACTTCGTTCGTGAGGAAGGTTATACTTCCTCAAGAATTGAGCTATCCAATACAAAAACAGTTTTTCAAATCCGACTGGTAGTTCCAGAGATTACCCCCTACATACAAACAAACAAATTTTATCTAATACAATATTAGTATAGATATGGATTTGTGATTTATCAATGCTAAGTTTAAATCATAATATTCATTCTTCAAAATATCCAGTGGCCAATCAAATTATATTCCGTGATGAGGGCGATTTAAATTTTCGCAAGAAAAAAAAAATAGGAAGGCCCAATTATTTTCCTGAAATATAACAAGCAAGATTCAAAAAGTGGCAGATATTTGATTCTAATTTCAAGATTTTATTATTTCTTTTCTCTATTCTCTTTTCCTAACGACATATTCACAACACATTCACACGTGTTTAGTATTACTGATTTAGGTCATTGTCATCTAATATTAAACTAAATCATGTTTGTTTACACAATTAGAATGCTTATCCATGTTTATGAAACAAGCACGAATGTCATGTAATTAAAATAATTATGTTGACAACGACATTACCTACTTAGCGACGTCATAGATTTATTAGTTGTGATATCAAATTATTTTATAACCTAATATTTAAGTATTCTACTATATTATATATGTATTATGAACTTTCTATTTATGATATTATATATATATTATAATATTATTTATAAATATAATATTATATTATAATATTATAGGATATTTTTCAATCCGATATTCCCACGGAATCGAGACTTATGCAGTTAAAACCGCGGGGCGCTGCTAGTAATAATATTATAAACGCGAAAGTTTGTGGGGATGGATGGATGGATGTTTGTCACTCTTTCACGCAAAAACTACTAAACAGATTTGGATGAAATTCGGCACACAGATAGTTTATAACCTGGATTAACACATAGAAGACTTTTCATCTCGATATTCATACGGGATCGACACTTATGCGGGTGAAACCGCGGGGCGCAGCTAGTTTGATATAGAACAATAAACATGTACCAAAGTAGATACGCTATCTTATATCTATAGCCTATTTAATGACACACTGCTGGGCAAAGGCCTCTTCCCATAAGGAGAAGTCACAAGTTTTGATCACCATTCTTGCTCAAGACGGGTTGGCGATTTCCGATTTATATTGTCTACTAGCTGTTGCCTACGTCTTCGTCTGCGATCCACGATGAAAAGTAGCCTATGTTCTTCTCTAGATCATAGGCTATATTTGCCAAAAAAAAAACTCAAACCTTCCGCATGAATCACTCCGTCCATTGATGAAAACCGTTTGAAAATCCGTTCGGTTGTTTTCGAGTTTATTGCGTTCAGACAGACGCGGCGAGGGACTTTGTTTTATAATATGTATTAGCTTTTGCCCGCGGCTTCGCCCACGTGGATATCGAAGAATATCTCACGGAAATGTACTCCCGGGATTAAAAGTACCCTATGTGTTAATACAGGTTATAAACTATCTGTGTGCCAAATTTCATTCAAATCAATTCATCCGTGTTTGCGTCAATTCGGAACATAACATACATGCAGAAAAACAGACAAAAATTCTAAAAAGTATTATCTTCGTCATCATACTCGTTCCCCACACCTTGTAGCAATTCGTTTTCAAAAATATTTTTTACAAATTTGACTTCATTATTATTAACATCATAATGTATAGATAATTATAATACGTCATATCTATGAAATTCCTAACACTACATCACACACAACAAATATGTAGATTAGCGTATAGATCACGATGTATGTAGAGTACCGTCAACAAAAAACTCTCATTACCAACACTCGCTCGACGTAACGCTGGCACTTTTTTGCTAGCTATACACGGAATAAATTATAAACTATTACTATCATTTAAGATAAACATCTTGCATATTGATAATGAGTTAAAAAAATAGACGAATGCTGTGTCAAATATTGTTTGTAGATGTAACGTAATGGACACACAGTAAATGTACACGAAGGAGAATGAATGAAAGAAATACCTATTTATATTCATTTTGGCATGTTAGAATGAAGAATCTATTAAATTAAATATTTGGTTTACGGTTTTAAATTGTAAAAAAAGTTATTTATAGTTTTTTTTTAAGCAGAGTATTTAATTACTTTTCAAAGTGGCATTCATAACCCATTTTGACAACCGTGGACAATGAGAAATGTTTCAGTACTTTGGAGAATTTCCCAGATTTTATGCCAGAAACCTACTTTAGTGTTATTTAAGAAAAGTTTGTTCTCATGCTCATAAAAGAAGGAATGCAATGAAGGTGATATTATCAAACAATCTCACTACAACTGATAACACGTTCAAATCCAAATAAACTGCATTTCTACAGAATTGTGTTATCTAAATCCTCGACAATTATCTTTTATATAACACAATTATGTACTTGTACCTATTTTCTTCAGTCTCTGAATATGAATCTATATCTTTTAAGGTCCCGTACCTGAAAAGGAAGAAACGGATCACTCGTGTGTCTGGCTGGCTGTCCGTCTGTCACAGCCAATTTTCTCCGAATCTACTGGACCAATTTAGTTAAAATTTGGTACACATATGAATTTCTGTGACCCAAATACGGACGTGTACCGTAAATAAATTTAAATATCGGGGTCACAATTCGGAAGCATATTGGGAAATTTAAAAAAAAAGGTTTTGCAAACTGTACCGTGTGATATATCAAATTAAAAGGCTTGTTATGAGGATCTCAAACTTTCTTTTTATAATTTTAAAATAAATACTTATAAAGATATTTAAGAAAAAAATAATTTAAAAACTAAAAAACCCGACTGCAAAAACACATAACAAAAAGGGGACAAACAAAAGTTACACCATATTTCAGGTCATTGGTTTGTCCCGCCTGCGATACCAAAACCCTATAAATTAAAAAAAAATATTATAAATTAATTAATGCTTGTTTTTTTTTAAATTCTCTTTTCAGTTATGTGCAGTCGGGTTTTTTAATTTTTAAATTACGTTTTTTTTATTTTCAGCTTTTTAGTTTTTTAAACAAATAATTTGTATATATTTTTGTAATAACATAATATAACATCACGCCTGTAATCCCCGAAGGGTAAGGCAGAGGTGTATAGTACACCACATTTCGCCAGTTATGTTTAAGTCCCATGTAATAGGGGGCGTAATCACCTTTCAAAACCCTTCATTTTGATACCCCACTCGCTAGAGAAGGAAGATTTTTTTTAACCATTTTGGCATCAAAAATCCGCCATTTGATTTTTAGTATATCCAGTGACACTCGCGCAATAAAGACGAATCTAACGATATTCATTAAAATCGGTTCAGCCGTTTAGTAGTTACGAGGGAACATAGAGACGCACAAACATACATACTGCGTGGCGCTAGCGTTCTCTGTACTGAGCTCACGCAACGTGTCGTACGACCAGTCAGTAATAGGAATCGCCCATCAAGGTGCGCTGTCCCAAATTAGATGCATTATTAATTGATTATACATCAAAAAAAAATATATATATTTTAATAAAACGCGTATACTAAGAGATCAATAATTAAATTATCTTTAAAATTAAAATTTAAGGTTTCAGAAAAATACGCTTAATAGATTTTGCGTGATTCTCAGTTTTTAATCCGCGTTAGACATACATTTTAAAATTAATTTCACTATGCTATAAAAACATAATCCAAAATAAACATAATCCTAGATTAAAATATTAAGAAAATGCTCTTATTTAACATATATTTTTTCCCAATCATTAACACTACTCGTTTAGATGTCATCTTCAGTATAAAATCATTAAAAGTCGGTTATCTTCACCTTAATAGTATAGGAAAGTTCATACTAATCCATGAATAGTACCTACTTAGTCCATGCTGCCATGATAGTAAGGGACTTACTAATTCCATGCTGTTATGTCATTATTCTAATGTCATTATTCTCATGTCATCATTCTCATGTCATTATTCTCGTGTCATTATTTATTATGTTGTTCTAAACTTTGAGCGACCGAGCTCTGCTCGGGTGAAAATACGGAGAAAACGAATTTTCTCAGATATGAGACCTACATAGCTAGCTAGATCGATTTTTCGCCCCCATAAACCCCTATATTGCAACTTTCATCGAAATGGTTAGAGCCGTTTTCGAGAATGTGACCACAAATATATATATATATATATATATATATATATTTGTGTGTATCTCTTGTGTGTCCACATATTATTATATATTTGTATATATAAATAAAAATACTGCTTGCTTTATAGGATATTAAGTATAGATCTCCCGTATAGATGCCTCGTTGGTCTAGTGGTCGCAAGCTCTACTGCTGAGCATGAAGTCTTGGGTTCGATTCCCAGGTCAGGCAAAGTATTATTGAGTTTGTCTATCTGAAATTTCTCAGTAGCAACCTAGAGTCTGGATTTGTGCCCGGTTGATGGCAATAGGCTCGCCCCCTATTACATGGGACTTAAAACATAACTGGCGAAATGTGGGTGAACCTGCTACAGGGACACCTCTGCCCAACCCTTCGGGGAAACAAGGCGTGATGTTATGTGTAAGTATAGATAGATAGTACCAAATAATAATAGTGAGTCTATATTTTTGTCTGTATTTTAAACGTAATAATAATTCCATATTGGTCAGCCTACCTTCAGTAAAACACCCACGGTGTTGAGAAAATAACCAATTTGTAGTATATTCAAACATTTGTTTTGGTTTGTCGCCGTTTGCCATGTCAAGAATTCGCAGTATTTTACTCAGAACTGTGAGGTGAGAGGAACAGTCGGTCATCAGTGTAAACCTTTTAGTATTTAATGGAATTTGATCGAAGACATTAAGCAGACAATATGATACTGAAAAACCTGGCCAAGTGCGAGTCGGACTCGCACACGAGGTGTTCCGTACCACCGTACAATATTTAGCACAAAAACCGCTGAAACTTTTGAACGTATCTTTTTAATACTTTAGTTAAAAAAAAAAAAAAACGCGTTTCTTGTATGTGGATCTCCTTTAATATTTAACTTTATTTTATTTTTATTATTTGTTGTTATAGCAGCAATAGAAATACACAATCTTTGAAAATTCCAACTGTCTGCCTATTATGGTTCATGAGAAAAAGCCCGCTGACAGACAGACGGACGGACGGACAGCGGAGGCTTAGTGGTTTCCATTTGGCACCCTTCGGGTACGGAACCCGACAAAATTCGATTCTCTACAATTTATCATCTCAATCAAAATAAAATAAAAAATCGTCTGCATCCAAATTACTAAAATCGACAAGACTGGCCTGATAATATCAAAATAGCCAGATAATGTTAAAACCACGAGGAATTATGAAATAAATAAGGATATTATTTTAAAGTAAATTAATAAACGATTCTGTTCTTAATTGAGATTTACGATTATTTTCAACTCATTAATTAAAACATTCTTAAATCAAGTTTCCATATTAAAAATATTAAAATGAAACAAACCTTCAATAACGCCAATCGATTAATTTCATTATCATAAATTAAGTTCGGAAAACACTTAATTTTCGATTTTAATTAACCAATAAATTGTCTTCGTTTAATAATGAGTCGATAACTGGGTACTTTACCCGACTTGTTTGACCAATAATCGTTTAGTCAGACATAAGGTAAATAGATCATAATGTCTCAGTTATTTTTAGTAACTTTTAAGGTAAACACTTACGTGTTTAAGTTTTAATGATAGTTGTGTTTTAAAAGGGGAATGCCATTTACTATGTAAATAGCTATCATGTTCTTTGAATTATTGGTTTTTAGGATTCCGTACCCGAATAGTGGCAAATGGAACCCTTATTACTAAGTCTCCGCTGTCCGTCCGTCTGTCTGACACCTGTCTGTTCAAGTTAGAAAAAAATGATTCTATACAATTTTAAGCAAAATAATTTAAATGATAAATTATTTGCCATATGTCAGCTAGCACACGCCAATATACCGACCAGAAACGTCGAGAACTATACTCAAGCAGAAAAAAAAAACTAACCGTAAACAGAACTAAATATCTAAATAAAGCCTCCAGGCATAAAGGGCGTGCCCGCTTACATAAAGCTATATATAGCCGTAACTGGAAGTTATAGATGATAAACTAGGACCATCGAGGTAAAATAAATAAACAGATAATTACTAGTAACAATACCAAAACCATGATCAGCAATTAATAATTGACACCACGTAAAGTGCCTTATGGGTTCAACGACTAAGTATAATATCTCGTAGTCGCTGCCGTTACCATAAGAGTCAAGCTGCGGATGAAGCAGTACTGTCAGTAGGTACTAATGTTTTGTTTTCAGACCATTAAACGCATTTACAATTTATTGCCAAAAGCGTTAGTTTCCTTACTGTTTTTGTACATCGTTTAAAATAGCTTTTATAGCGTAGTAAGCCGTCCTTATTCGAGTTTGAACCAAACGGCTATTAGTTTAACTTATCCAAGTAGGTACTTCTAGTTAGTTAAATATCATAAAATCGTGCGGTAATACAAAAGTTAAATTAAATTTTAATAGTAATTTAATTATTCAAATAATAATAATAAAAATAAAAACATTAGGTAAAATTTTAATTATATAAAATTTTATATGTTTAGTTGTGATTTAATAAATTTTCCAAATACGATTGGATACCCTAATAATAAAATTTAAAATTAAAAAACTAAAATAGTAAATAATTATTAAATATCATAAAATCTTAATAGTGTCGGTGCAATTAATACGTAGTTAACGTCTTATTGCCCAACTTCTTATTAAAAAGCATTTGTTTTTAAATGTTCACATTTTGTTATATGGAGATGCCATCAAAATAAACTTGACTTATTTTTTCTTTAGATAATTAATAAATTAACTTCGTGCGAATAGCCTCAAGAAAAAAAAATATAAAAGTGTCGATTCGCCCGTTGCGGGCGAATCACCAATAAGCCAGCAAAAGGCTTTTCTTAAGGCGTAGGTACTAACTAAATGTAGACCAATACCCTAATTGAGTAATACAACACAATCACAATTTGTTTCGATTTGAAACAGATTGCTTCATAAGTTGGATAAAAATCTCAGCGACGTAAATAACGCAATGAATGTTGTTGAACTGTCAAAATGAAACAAATGAGGCAAAATTATTTACGAAAATAAGTTATGTAATTAGGGTACAGGTACTAAATGTGTCAGGTACTACTAAATGTCCTTTAGAAACACTTCTTATTTACTCGACTACAGTCACAAAAAGGAGAGTAACGTTATTAACAGTTCACCGTTTGACCGTCCTACATACAAGAATGCGGCTGTACAAAGAAAAGGTATGATTTAACACTGAAAGTATTCGCAATGGAGTTCCTTTGTCAGATACTGTTTGTCCTGATAAAAGACTGTCAATATTTGTTGAACATAATATAATAATATAGAAAAGTGTCATGGTTTACGCATTTGTTGTTGTTTTTTTAATGTGTCATGTTTTTTGTGGAGACGATAATGTGTGGTCTTAGCCTGTAATTTGACGTTAGCCACGAAATATGTGATATATTTCAACTACCTATGTCTATAAAATATTTTCTTCTATTTGATGTGCAACAAACTTATTATCACTAAAATAAATAATAGATACTTAGCCATACTTAGCCCAAACCACTTAAGATAAAAAAAAATGCAATTTAAAACGCACGAGAAGTAGAGTGCGCGCCACACGAAAGAAGGCAGGTGGATAATTGTGGAACTAGATATTTTTTTAAAGCAATGTGATGCCATGACTTAGACTCTAGCGCCGCGTCAAACGTACTTCAGTGATGGCGCGGACTATACCTACGTATCATCGGATTTCCGAATACAAACGAATGCTAATTTCCATGTCCATCAATTATTAGATTTATCTTGTATAATGATTTGAGTTCAGAACTAAGTACTTTTGTTATTATGTTGTTTTGTTTTGATTTCCGTGTGAACTATATAGAGCTGTAAAACTATTTTCCTATCGGTCGTGCCTGCGACTTTAGCAGCTTTCCTCCCATTTTTAAAAATAAATTACATTAAGTTAAAAGAGTATTAACAACTCTATACTTCCAAGTCGATTGAGAGCGTCCGATGTGCACCAAGTGCAAAGGGTAACTGATAGAAATCTGACAACTGACGAAACACGAAGTTTGCCGAGGGACATTTAGAAAATAGAACGAAAATACATACGATGTGAAGTCCTGCTATTATTCTTTGAAAGTTGTATGAAATGGCTAATACGACAAATTGACACCCTACGTTACGTAGGTTCCA
This sequence comes from Omphaloscelis lunosa, assembly GCA_916610215.1. Taxonomy (NCBI): domain Eukaryota; kingdom Metazoa; phylum Arthropoda; class Insecta; order Lepidoptera; family Noctuidae; genus Omphaloscelis; species Omphaloscelis lunosa. The sequence continues at coordinate 5,421,953 of OU744265.1, read as the reverse complement.
TCGGGGTAACGCATATCTAAGCATTTTGAAAACAAAATTCCATGCACATGACATTTTTTTTCGTAGGTAAGCGATACTGTACTGATACTGCGGACTATGCCTACGTATCATCGGATTTCCGAACACAAACGAATGCTAATAGCGGGCGAGCGCTGCAAGCAAGAATATTCCTTACAGGGTATAGATATGCGTTTCTTCGATAGTACGTATGACGAAAATAAAGAAAAACCTGTTTCTGGAAAGCATACCTATAGGTCCAGCTGACGTATAGGTCATATTGAAAACTCTATCAATCGGCCTGGTCTTTTTCCAACTACGTATGTTGGGGTTGGCTTCCAGTCTAACCGGATGTAGTTGAATACCAGTATTTTACATGGAGCGACTGCTTATCTGACCTTCACAGCCCAGTTACCTATTGGGTAACACGATACCCCTTGGTAAGACTGGTTGTCAGATTTTTAGGCTTTTGCCAACCCGTAATACACTGGACTAAGAATGTGTATAGAATCTTTTTTTACAGTACCTTATGGATTTGACGCCTGTCAAAGATCTCCGAATGACGACCGGGACCAACGGTTTCCCGAGATACGGAGGGTTCTCGATATGTAATGAATGGTCATCCATCCCCGAACTTATTCCTTCAATAGACCCGTGCGGCTGATATCATTTACAGCCGTGAGCCATTCCGTCATATTGAAAACTACGCATTTTAAATAGAGATCACCGATCAATAAAGTCAAAGTATCAGTTATTACAAAAAACTAGATAAAATCAATATCCAATTTAATTGATCATAATATGATATGACACTTATTGACAACATAGGCATAAAGATACATACATTCTACGACAACAAAAGATATTTATCTTTATCAAAAGAAATTAAAAGATACAATAGAACGCGAATGAATGCTTGTGGTTTAATTACTCGTATATTTGCAGTGTCAGCGCTGCGTATGCGCATTGAATAGCGCTTAATTATAACCTTTTGATGTTTTATATAAATATGACAGTTGTGTTCATCGATGTTAACATGGGAGAAAGTATTGAGGTACTTTGGTAATGGTATATAAGTGGGAAGAATCTAGGCCGCGTGCACTTAGGATGCGTTTTCGTACGAATTTCACTCGTGCGTTCTCGTACGAATACGCACGAACAATCTCGACCTTCCAAGTACAAAGGGAGCGCGCAGACTAGGTGCGACTTAGTCGTACGTATACGTACGTATAGTTTCAAAGTCCGAAAACAATCCGAACTTGTTGGGATTTGTTCTATTTGACGGAGAAAAACGTATCCAGCGTGCACACTTAATTCGTACGAGCATGGTCGTATTTGTACGCACGAGTGAAATTCGTACGAAAACGCATCCAAAGTGCGCGCGGCCTTGTAGTAAGTGGGAGGTGTAATGGTAATTTTCTATAACTTTATTGTTTTGTAAATTATTAAAGAGAAATATTAAATAGACTACCTCGGTGATCTAGTGGTTGTAAACGTTACTGCTGAGCATCCGGTTCTGGGTACGATTTCCAGGTCGGAAAAAGTGTTATTGGGTTTTTCTATCCGTAATTTCCCAGTAGCAGCCCGGAGTCTGGATTTATGGCGGCCCGGTTGATGGCAATATGCTTGCCCCCTATTAAATGGGACTTAAAAACATAACTGGCGAAATGTGGTGTGCCCATGGACGTCATTCTTGGCCTCCACCAATATCAACAGAATCTTGGCAAACACACAATGTGTCAATATCAGTTACATATAAAGTGCATTACAATATGTCACGCAAAATAGAAAACAAGACGTTACACCGAGTTGGCAGCTTCTTTAGCCGCATTCTCTCTTGAACAGGACAAGTTATTAATGAATAAAAATAGGCGGAAAATGTGACTATGGAAAATGAAACTGAAACTGTAGGAGAACAAGTACAAACCTCCGACACAAACATTCCCTCATTTCTCTTTCCTACTTCATCACCAGACCCTGTTCATCTGTCTATAACCTATTCATTGATACCATTCCAATGATCCAAAACACGATACATGTCCTGTAAGTTGGTGAGGGAGTCGGGTATCCTGCAAGTTCCAGGTGATGCTGCAGCATCAGTTCAAGATTACTATGTTCGTCTAATATCATTAAAGTAACAGAATACCAAATTTCAAATCGATCAGACCTGTGGAAGATACTCACATCCATTCATCAACCAGAAAAGAGCTGATAATCTTCAAACGGCTGAACCGATTTTGATAAATCACATCTAAGAACCATCGCTAGAAAACCTGCTTTCAAATTAAAAAACCGCATTAAAATCGCTTTTCCCGTTTAAGAGCTACGGTGGCACAGACAGACACACACATATTGGTCAAACTTATAACCCCCTATTTTTGCGTCAGTGGTTAATAGTTTGGTAGTGAGGAAAATTTTATTACCTCGTATGTTACTTATCTGGCAAAGGCCAAGGATATTTTACAGTCAAAGGGATGGACAGTGAGCTGAGCATTCTTATTTTCGAAAACAACTGTCTTACTTTTGAGTTTATGTAGTAGCTACTTACTTAGGAAATAACCTGAAACGTCAAGAAATAAAGAGGTATTTTATATTTTATCTTTAATGATAAAAAAGATTCTCAGTTATTTTTAGGGTTCCGTATCTCAAAAGGAAAAACGGAACCTTTATGGGATCACTTCTTTGTCCGTCCGTCAGTCTGTCAAGACCCTTTTTCTCAGGAACGCGTGGAGGTATCAAGTTTAAATTAATATCAATTACGTAGGTCTAAGCTGTAGTTCCTTAGAGCTCTAAAAAAATAATATGAAATATGTTGATCAACGGTGCATTGAAGCTCTAAAAAAACATGCTTCTAAGTCAGCGCAATAAAAAAAATACGGTCATTTAAGCGACATATTTTGATACACGCAAATATATTAAAACCTACTTACTTAAAGGTCCTTCCCATAGACCTAGAATCATGAAATTTCGCACGAATTAAGGTGTCACAGCAGAAGTAAAGGAAAAATTCCGAAAATTGTTAATTTGTAGTTTTATCTTTTTTTTTTGCGATTACAAACTTACATTTGCAGTTGGACAATCGACCGTGACGTATATCGATGTATGGGAGAACAACTTTTTCAAATACAAAGTTAAGTTTGTTTTCGGTATAAAGTCATCCCACCTACGGAACCCTTCATTGTGCGTGGTCCGACACGCATTCGGCCGGTTTTTTTTTTTACTAATTTGTCAAATAAAAATACCTACAATTTTAATGTAAATCTCACAAAAAGCACTCATAAAAAACGTTGACAAATAACTCCCATTAGTACACCACTACCAGAAAATTTAAACGCATCAATTATTTTTTTCAAACTGTTCACCTGTTGTTGATTTTTAGGCATTTTGACCATCATTTGACCCCAACTTTCGCACTTTAGTGGTGAATTGATGATATATGCTAATTTATACGGTAATTTGGTGGTTCCCTTCACATTTATAATGATAATAGGTTTTCCGTATTCTACTAGAATAGAGAGAGTGATTACCATGCAATGTTTGGATTTTATAACAATGTTTTGTCAGATAGAATGAGATGGCATTCCACTTTGCCCCACCAGTGGCTTGGTGGGGCAAAGTGGAATAATTGATATGAACATGGATTTTTTTTTCTTTCCCATCTTGGCACAATGATTTACGTAAACAATTCCGTATTTATTTAAGAAATATGGATTTTGTTTTGGTCAGTAAAGCTGTCTAAGAAAGTTTCGGTTACGAATCACACTTGCAAAATAGTTACAAATTGCTAATGGTGAAATTGTAATATGGAGCTGTAATGTGTATTTATGGTAAAGGGTGGGCGTTTTGGGGGACTGTCTTATGTAATTTTGAAGTTCGAAAAGTGTTTAAATTATACTATTTTTGTTGTTTTAAACAAAAGTAGAGACTGAAAAAGAGCGGCAAATTTTTAAAAAAATATCAGCATAGCAACCCCAAAATTAGTATGACATACCTGGAATAACCTAATTTGATACTTTAGAATTATTTGTTTAAAATCATGCTACCTAATATGATCCAAATCAACGAGATATATTTTAAAATGTCGAAAAATCAGTTTACTTCGACTGAATAAAAATACGTCTCTAAGGAATAAGCAGCAATTCGAATAAAAAAAACAACAATATTTTAGAATAATTTTGGTTAATATTCACTACTATAATCAAAATCTGAATTTAAAACTCCATGTGAAAAGATTAATTAGAGTCACTGTTTTGTCATTTTTGATTTAATAAATGCTGTATCAAGATCACAACAAATCACCAACACCACTCCATCTTGTTTCGGCAAATTGAGGTTGGCATTAGTATAGCATTGCCATAATTATAAAAAGTTTGCAAATAATTCAAGTGTCTAGTTTCGTTTGCCAGACTCTACATATATTGATTACTTGTTGTCACCCCCTTTAACCCTTGTCTAGAAAGGGGGTGACTACCGAGGTACCTACTAGAGAAGTATGGAAGAAAAAAAGACATGTTGAGTCGCCTACAAATAAATTGGAATAAAAGCAGAAGAATGATCATGGCTTAGTAGATAACAATTATTTATTTTCAGATTTTCATTACACAAACGTCACGTTGATATTAATGTTGACATTCCCGTCACAGACATTTTTTTTTTGTCGATATTTGTTACAGAATTTTATTGCTTGGGTGTAGGTTCCGTTTTTTATTTACATCTAGCTAAGTTCTTTACAATATAATGTTTTTGTTTTATTGATAGATACAAATAAAGATACCCGAAAATATTTTTCTGTGGCTATTTAAGACGCAGATATATGCCAGTGACCTTGAGTGGTTAGCTTGCGTGTTCTGTACAGAGCTCACGCAACGCGTCGTACGTCCAGCTAGTAATAGGACTCACCCATCAAGGAGCGCTGTCCCAAATTAGACGCATTATTAATTTATTATACATACAACAAAAGGTATTGTAATAAAACACGTATACTAAAAGATCAATAGTTAAATTATCTTTAAAACGGTGAAGATTAAAAAAAATACGCTTGATAGATTTTGCATAATTCTCAGGTTTTTATCCGCGTTAGACATAAGTTTACAAATTAATTTTACTATGTAATGTAAACATAACCTAAAATATTCCTATGTTCAGTTATAATAAAAATGCTCTTATTTTTTTTTTTTTATAAAACCATTAACACTACTCGTTTAGACGTGATCTTCAATATGAAATCATTAAAAGTCGGTAACCGTGGTCTTAATAGTTTTGAATCTACAATTTTATTTCTTGTTTTTTTTATCGTTTTTTTTAAAAAACAATAAAAAATGTCGCACATCAAAAACAGTTTTATTCTTAGCCCATAAAACACAAAAGTCTTAATTAATTAAAACGCTGAATACATACATAACTTATAGTGATCGTTAACAGATACATGAATAATTTATGTATGTGCTGCTAATTGTGTAACTTTTTTTCTAATTTTATTGTGTATTTAATTTTATTTTTAGTGTCAAAAGTATAAGATTAATTTATTTTGCCTAATTTTTGTGTTGACAACGCTGTGGGATGCCCTTTAAGGCCATCCATTCCATGAATTAAAATTGATTGGACGGAAATATGCGATTAAAAGTGACTGATGAAAATTATGTGACAAGAAAAAAAAGTGTTATTTACTCTAGATGCCATTAGCATAAATTACGGTCTGTCTGAATTACTTAATCTTTTTATCTACATTACATCTCACTTATTTTTTACTTTTACACGCCACTTCGGCTGTGAGATCAGAAAGAAATGAAAAATGCAGAAGCTAGTTTTAATATAAATTGATAGTAGGCGTTAACCCATGTTATTTACCGGAATAAAAAGTATCATCTGTGTACCAAATTTCATCCAAATCTGTTCAGCCGTTTTTGCATGATTTAGTAACAAACATATAAGCTTTCATATTTGTAATATTAAGGATTTACTCAGCCACCTGTTTCTGTAAAAAAAATATCTAATTCGTTATCTAGTCCGTATGTAGCACTTGGAAATAATATATGTAGATAGTAAATAACATAAAAAAGAGCGAGCCTTACAGTAGTTGCATAATTATGATATATAACAATGTAATCTTGGTTGACGTTTATATGATATATGTATACAATATTCATCACCATCACCATCACCGGCACCGTCACCGTCACCGTCACCGCCACCGCCACCGCTACCGTCACCACCACCGTCATCATCCTGTTTACAACCTCTCGGAAAATGGTTTGGTACCATCTGACAGCCAACTCAAGCACCGCGCGCGCTCATTGGTCAAATCAAATAGCGCGCGCTTCCCCGGCTTCCTACTTACACACTTCCGTCGTTTTTCACGAAATTACTCTCACAGATTTGATTATTTAGATTTTGATTTTGATTGCAGGAAAGCAAAAGGAAAGATCAAATTCAAATTCAAATATTTTCATTTGTAGAACATAGGTAAACAAAAAAGTACAGATGTCAAAGTCAAATCATTTATTTCAAATAGATCCATGTATGGCACTTTTGAACGTCAAAATTTACAAAATAATATAATTGATTCTAGTCAATAATAATGAAAATGAACGCCGTCTTGCCATCAACGGCGCACAAATATTCTGATTATAATTTCAAACATACATACATACATAACATCACGCCTTATTTCCTCGGAGGGTTGGGCAGAGGTGTCCCTGTAGCAGGTTCACTCACATTTCGCCAGTTATGTTTTTAGTCCCATGTATAATTTCAAATTAATTAGTAATTAGTAAAATTTTAACAATTCAAAATTAATAGAAACTTAATAACATTATTCATTGTTATTTCATTCAATTATCATAACAATATATTTAACCACATAAAAAAACATTAATTTTAAATTAAATTTAATATAAAAAGTATCTAATAAAAAATCAAAATGTCAAAATTATAATTTGTCGTCTAGATACTCATTGATTGTGTAATAAGCTTTTATATTAAATAAATTAATAACAGCCTTTCTAAAGAGCTCGAGTCGAGAACTTTTTATTGGATTGGGTATCTTGGTATGTATTTTGGGTGCCATTCATCCATCCATTATAAGATGTTACACATAAAAAAAAATATAACCATTAGTAGAAACATTTTCGCTAACTGAAATAGCATGAGGATAAATTTAATATTTACATCTCTATTTATAGGCAAGATAATCTTCGTAGTAAACTAAAGCGTGAAATTGTGTAACGTCACGCTGTCGTGAAGGCCTCGTCTCTCATACACGAGATTGTGGGTTCAAATTCGGGCAAGTAACAATGTGACTTTTTCAATTCATATGTACTTTCTGGGTTTATCTTGGACATTAGTGACATCAATGAAAGAATCATCGAGTAATCGAGGAAAGAGAGTGAGTAATCGTGGGCTTATAGTAAGTATAAGTTTGAAATCGCCAACCCGTCTTGAGCAAGCGTGGTGATTAATGCTCGTGCCTTCTCTGTATGAGAAGGAGCTTTTGCCAAAGCCTCTGTATACATATAAGAACCAGTTTTTATACATTCAGTCCTTCTCTTCCTACTATCCCTGGTAGATCAATAAATAGAATAAGTACTACATCTCCAACCGACATACTTTACGAATATGGAACTAAGAAGGTCCATAACAAACTTTCGTCAAAAACCGTCAAAATTGTCGGCACACTTAAAAATTAAATACGATGCGAAAAAAGTCTCGTAAATAACATTATAGCTGACCATAATTAATATCGTTCATAAATTATGTCAAATGTAAATCAATATGCTTTTCCTATAAATCTTCAACTTTTAATGTAGCATGCTCTCAAAATTAGTTTGCTTAATGTAATTTATTGGCGTTTTTATTGAAAAGAACTCTATTAGTCTTGGTATATTTTTTATGCTATTGAAGAAACATTTGTTATAATTATTTATTTGTCTATTTCAACATAAATGTTTTATTTAATTCATTGCTCATTAGGAATTTGATGCTGATAGTTCCAGTTTTGGTAATAATTTTTTTTCTTTTGAACATAACCTTATGAAAATACCTTTCACAAATATTAAAAAAAAAACGTTAAATTCAACACGAACAAAGCCACTGATTAGGTAGAAATGAATCGTAACAAATCGTATGGGTTCTTAAAAAAAAAAAAAATGTGGTTAGAAACTTTCATATTCCGAAGTATAATATTTTTATCTAAAGGTGCTGATACTTGAGAATTCACTTGTAATTCTAGCGAATGTTACATTACAGAAAAATAAACGGGAGCGTTATAGCTTTTCTAGCGAGCATTTTAGCGAGCGTTCTATCGAGTATTCTAGCAAAAGGACAGTGCTTCGAGTTTTTTGCCGAGCTGAGCCATTCGTGAAAATGTTCGTAGCGATGTTTGGCTGTATGCTTAGCTCCGCTCGTTGTTCAGTTCAACAAATTTAAAAACGGCGATTGCTCGATGTTCTGTTACAGCATCTTAAGACATTACTTACTCAGACAGAACCAAAGTCATCATTGGCCCTGCTCTCATCCCAAACTATTTGTGATCGGCGCAATAATATTTCATTTTCAGCCGTAAGTTCTTCTCTATTAGTGGTCATCTCGGTAGTCACCCCCTTTCTAGCCATATCACCTTTTACACAGTCCATTCATAGTTTCCTTGGTCTTCCCCTACTCTTATAGCCATCCACATCATAACGGCATTTTTCTCATTCCTCCATGCCCGTGCCATGACAACCGATTTCCGCACAATTTTCAGTCACCGGTGCAACTTTCAAAGTCAAAGTCAAATCATTTATTTCAAATAGGCCCATGTATGGCACTTTTGAACGTCAAAATTTACAAAATAATAGAATTGATTCTAGTCGCCCCTTCCAAAAGGTAGTTTTCGTATGGAGAAGAATTGGTAAGAAACTCCACCGTTACTCTTTTAAAATGTCAAACTTCCTTGTATTATAGGTACTCATTTCTTATTCTATCCATTCGCGTAACACTACACACCCTTACTTCAGTATGATCTTAATACCTACCTATTTCCAATTCGAAAAGGTGAAACACTCACAAGATGTAGGTAAGTAATTCGAAATTTCTCCTAAACTCACAGGTAAAACCAATCGCTAGTTGTAATTAGATTAAGTCCTAAATCATTGGTATCGGAGAACATTTATCAATATGTCCAAACAGTGCCATTGGAACCGGCTTAGCTCTCAAACGGCCATGTTTTACATAAAGCTTAATGTACTGCGTTTTATTTAATTTGTTGTAATCTATCTCTTAATGTAAAGTAGCCTGTTTTTGGCTAACACCGTCATTTGTTTAGAGTTCATACATTTCTTATGGGTTATTAATTATTTGGAATTTTTAAAATACCAACGAAGATTTTGCCACTTCTCGGTGACATAAAAGCCGAGTAAGTAGTAAGACTTGACTCCTGCTTTTTTCCACAACAATTAAGGCCTGATCCCATCAATCAAGTCCAATTAATTGTGCTAAACACACGTGCAGTTTCAAGAATAATTATAAATGCATAAACAAGTTTTCACACCACCAGCTCGCTAATTTCAAATAATATGTCATGCAAACCTAACCTAAAGCAAGGCATTATATTCCTAGGCTCTAGCCGGGCAATAATATTGTATTGAATTACATTTTAACCCGCTGGTCAATAATTTGATTTGAATTTAGAACCTCAACGAAAAAGATAGTAAACCGTAACAAAAGACACTGCTTTATCCCCTTAGTGAATAATCTACTATTCAAAGAAAAATAGGTCATGTCCACATTATTGATATCGCTCAAACATCACACGTTTTGACGACTTGGCAAAAACAATGTCATTTGATTCCATTCCTACTTATTAAATTATGCTTGCAAAGCACCCTGACCTCTCATAAGCAGTATTTAACTGTTACAAGATAAGAATTTGACACCTTCCTCTACAAACAATCTCTCACGCGAAGAACTTTAAAAAATATTCACTTAAAAGCTTTAAATTAATCATTCAAGAACATGACTTCATAAAATCACAGTGAGAAATAAACTACAGAATCATGAACAAGATTCGATCGTAGAAATCGATTCATCATTCGATGCTAATGTATTCGAATGAATCGATTGGAAAACCTGTTCAATCCGTGACCGCGCGAAACGTTTCTAATAAAGAAATTAAGAATATTTTTTCTTCAAAGATTATTATTTTATTGTACTATTAAAGGTTATAATAATGTCATTAGCATATAATCGTTATCATTAAAGTAGTCGTGAATCGATTAGGTGTAAGCAATTTTTATTGTTCTTTTTAGGATGTTCTAATTTATTTTTAAATTGTGTTTGTTTCATTTCGGTAGGGCTTTTTGTTTTGTTAACATGATCAACGTTACTTTCTCAAACATTCATTGGTGTTTAGATGCTTTTTATATAAATATTAAAAGAAGGATTTATAATTGTTACATTTTGTTGTAAGTAAAATTGGCAACTAATTATTTGATAAAATTTCCATAAAAATCTATAGAAGTGATTAGTCAAAATAGTTTTTTCTCATCTTTTTTTTGCTATCTTAATTAGTCTAGTCACATAAAAAACGAAGAAATTGATAATTATGTTAGACAGTTAGATCCTATTTGTATATTTTTATGGTCCTGCGAGTCGTAAACTAATTCTGTTGCCAATTTGTAGTCAGTAAACGAAGTTAAGAGACCATAAACGTATTAGAAAATAAACAAGCTTTTCCGGTAGCTATTAGTTATGGGTGTTACCTACTAATAAAACTATTTTGCCGACTGGATTTCGAAAAAAATATTTACAAAAGTTAAATGAAAAGTACCGCTTGCTATATCGATATCGGATCAATGCCACTTTTTCTTGAATTATTAATATAGAGGGCTATTATAATGCACTTAAGGCGGTGGGACAATACCATAAGACCGGGGAAGAAAAAAGTAACTATGGATATGATGGATAAGTGTGTGGAATATGTATGGTTGGTAGGAGTGATTATAGAAAAAAATATGTTTTTTTTAATAATCATAGTGCACAAAACCCAGCAAGTCAGAAAAAAAAATCACCTCTTGTGGAAATCTAAGTAGAAGAATTTTAAAATATATCTTTGTAATTTTTCCCAAAGGGTATTCTTGAAGTGCCTTGAAACCTAGAGAACATCCTATTGCCTCTGTAATATTTTTAGAAGAGTTCTTCCTCTTTATAAAATCTTCATCAACTATTTGTACTAAAGTTATAGCTTTTACGGTTCTACCACAGAAGCTGTCAGAATAATCACAATAAAAAAAAAAAACTCGATGATTTCCTTACGAAGTTACGACCTCTTCCGTCCTTATTGGCACACCATCAATAAATAAGTAAAAAAAATTGTAGGTACTTCATACATTAAACAAATGTAAAGGTCACACCGCAAGTTCATTTAACTCTTGGGGCCATACACTGCGGTTTTGCTCTTAAGTGATCACAAACTTGTTTTTGACAACCCTAGAAATTAGGCGCCAATCGGTTTTCAATCTAATACTCAACAGTTAAGATTCAATTTGAATTAACCAAAGCTTGTTTTAACCGCAAATGCGCTGCTGTTTCTTATTTTAGAAGATGTCAATGATAATCGAATTTGAACTTAATAGTGTGTGAAATAAAGGTGTTAAAATGGTGAAGCTAACTTTGGGATTACGCGAACATTAATTATGTTACAGGCAGTTGAAAAAAACCTATAATAAATCATTTTGTTTTGATGGCAGTCGATAATGTTATGGATGACAGTTCGGCTACCGGATTTTCTTTATGTTTATTTTATTCTTGACGGAAAAGTAAATAATTAAATATTTTCATTGTTTATTTCCCTTGGGTGCTAAAAATAAAATCTGAAAGTAATTTAAAGACTCCTATTAATATTATCAACATATCTATTTTTTATTTGTCTCGTGGTTAAATAATAACAGCCGCATGGGACGATCGAAGCTTGCCGCGGTCGGTTCGTGGATGGGTGACCACCCATTACATATCGGGATCCCTCCGTGCCTCGGAAAGCATATTAAGCCGTCGGTCCTGGCAGTTATTCGTAGATTCTTTGACAGTCGTTACGGGTAGTCAGAAGCCCAAAAGTCTGACAATCAGTCTTACCAAGAGATATCGTGTTACCCAGTAACTGGGTTGTGGAGGTCACATAGACAGTCACTCCATGTAAAATACTGGTAAGTATCCATCTGCATCCGGTTAGACTGGAAGCCAACCCCAACATAGTTGGAAAAAGGCTAGGTAGATCGATTGAGCTATTTTTTATTTGTCACCTGCAACGGTACTTTTTTTTTAAATCTGCGGTTAGGCTGACTGTCTACTAGAACGGACGGGAGAGGAGCGGAGCGGAGCTGTGGCAATATTAACCATTAAAATGCAGCTCACTTCAGTGGACAGGGATTTGAAAGAAAGAAAGAAAGAAAATACGTTTATTTAGAACAGACCATAAAGTACACATTATAATTAAACAGCAGATAAAAACATAATAATAAATTACAGAAAAAAAAATTGCGACCTAGTTTAAAAATTCACACAAAACCGGGATGCGGAGCGGGGAAACGGAGCGGGAAAGCGGAAAAAAACTAGCCACGGGGTAGTGCAGCCCGTCAACTCGTCGCGTGAACTCGGCCTAGCTCCGCACAGTCCGCAACTCCGCTCCGCACTACCTCGCTCCTCATCAATGGACAGACTCTGCCCGCAAATCCGCCCTGCATTACTCCCTCGCTCCGCTCCGCTTCACAGGACAGGCATCCTTACACTATGCTGCATATAAAACAACAAATAAATTGAACATCTCGGTGTTGCGTAATTAGTGTAATTACTCTGTGACTCAGCTCTGCAAATTATTATGTCTTATTCGTTGAATGACAGATTGTTTATGAATACTGACATTTATAATTTCCAATAGAACGCGCTGATAATTATATTTTGGCTGCAATATGGTGTTGTAGGTTTCTTATATTATAATCATAACGGCTGGTGAATAATCTAGGTACTTAATAAAAATTTTAATAAATTAATACATTCACTGACAGACAACAGTCGAATAATTATACATATATTTTTTTTTTTGTAATAATGTTGGCTAGTGAATAATCCACTTATTAAAAATCTTAAATTCATTCATTCGCTGACAGACAGCACACAGCCTAAACCTCCAGAGGCTTAGAAGCATGAAATTTAGCATTTTGGATTTCTGAAAATTCAGCCCCTAAAGGTGTTAAATAGAGGATGAAAGTTTGTATGGAAGTTGGTGGTTAGTTGGTGGTTGGTTTGGTTGGTAGTTTGTTTGTGGGTTGGTTGTTTGGTGGAGTTTGTAGTTTGTTGTTGTTGTTTGTATATGTGGTGATTTTTGCCAATAGGAAATCTCATCTGGCACACGCACATGGCTTGTAGAATCACTTTATATCCTTGAGTCTTAAGGTTGAGTATTTAAATAAAGCATAAAATAATTATAAGCGTTAAAAGAGCTACCACAGGATTGATAACTGTTGAAAATAGCAGGCCCAATACCAAACTTACTAATGACATAATATCACGCCTGTTTCCCATGAAAGGTTAGGCAGAGGTGTACCTACATATAGTAAGTACACATTTCGCCAGTTATGTCGAAGTCCCATGTAATAGGGGGCAAGCATATTGCCATCTACCGGGCCCAAATCCAGACTCCGGGCTACTACTGAGAAATTCCTGATAGAAAAACCCAATAACACTTTGCCCGACCAGTGATTCTAACCCAAGACCACTAGACCAACGAGGCAGTCAAACTTAATAATGATACCTACCTTATCTTCTCACCCAAGTCGAGATTAAAAAGTTCTCGTATAGCTTGTGTTTTGTTAACACAACAGTAGGTATAGACAAAAGAAAAATAACTCTGAGCAACTGTAAATCAACGCCGGGTGCAAAATGTTAGACTAATTGAACAATCAAGTCTTTTTTAATTAACAGATAATTTTAGAATAGATTCTCGCGCATTTTCTTACTGCGTTATTTTAGACTGTGGTATTTCTCGGGAAGCGCGGCGAATATAAGACAACATTTTGTAGAAATATTTAAAAAGTGTTTTGTAAGTACAATACGGCCGATGAATCATGGCCGATCTGAACATAGTTACTACGAACTTTCGCGCATGTTCTCTTGCTAACACTCGCTTCATGACACCATTTGGTTCGTAAAAACTGTTACTGCGCTGCCTTCTGCGCGAAGTTCGGACCGGCCATGATTCGTCGGCCATACTGAACACATGCTTATTGATTAGTGATTACCAATTGAAGCAAAGAAACCGTAGTAAGAAATATCGATATAATTTACCGAAACAATATGAAGTGAATTAATGATGCCTCAAGACGAAAGTTCGTCTTGCCAGACCAGTGCGTCTTGCCAGTTATGACCAATGGCACTGAACGTGGTCGCTCACAATGAGCGTCACTAGAAGGCTGAAAGTCACCCAAAGGGCTATGCTTAGAGTTTCCCTACATGATCAAATCAGAAATGAAGAGATCCGTATGAGAACCAAGGTAACCGACATAGCCCGAAGAATTACTAAACTTAAGTGGAAGTGGGCAGGGCATATTGCTCGCAGAACAGATGGCCGATGGGGCTGAAAGGTTCTGGAATGGCGACCGCATACCGGCAGACGTAGCGTTGGAAGGCCTCCTACAAGGAGGACCGATGACCTTGTGAAGACTGCAGGAATCCGCTGTGTGCGGGAGCACAGAACCGGTCGAAGTGGCGGTGCTTGGGGAGACCTATGTCCAGCAGTGGACGTCTTTGGGCTGTAATGATGATCATGATGAATTAAATGAAGGATTCTTCACGATAAGAAGATCTATAACTTTCCAGTTTCTAGAGTCAGAAGAATAAAAAAATCAAGAAAATATCTACTAAGAAAATAATATCGACTGGTTTTGTATTTTTTTCTATCTATTAGGTTTATTTTCAATATTATTATAAAATTATTAAATAATTATTATAACACCACTAAATATTTAAACTAGTTACTAAATTAAATGACTAACTAACTAAACAAATAAATACAAAAATAAAAGGAAACTTAGGCGTCGATGTACTAATCGACGACCATAATCAGTACTCGTAAGTTTTTTTTTTTGTTTCATACAATAGAGATGATGCCTGGGTAAAAAAAAAAATATGGTTAGTCCGTCAGTCGGATAATAAAAAAAATATTAGACACGTATTTATTGCTTTATCATATTAATAAAAAATGACTTGGATAAAACGCATAACAGCTGAGGAGTGGGGGCTCGCTACGTCACAAGTATCAAATCTACATACGTCATGACGTCATGGCATATTTTACCTCAATGTATCGCCGTAATCTTTTGATTACGTAAAAAAAGATAAAATACGTGTTCAAAATTTTTTAATAATCTACCTGACCAACACAAAAAAAAATAGTCATCGTCCTTAGTCCTCACGCGATTGTACCGAATATTATATTTTTATTGCGATCATCAAATGGTGTATAGAATCGAGAATACACAGCGGTCATTGACACTTGTAATAGGTAATAGTGTTAATTAACTCTCTACAGAACTATAAACATCTGACTGCTCATCTATAATTACCAGATCACCGTATAAAGTATCATATTAACTAACAATTATATCAATTCGATACGTTTCCGCTCTATAATCAATATCGAAACTTTAAACTAATCACTATCACCACAAAAAATATAGGAAACACAAAAATTATAATCAATTAAGAAGACCTCCCATAATTTAAAACCGATTTGCATGTAATCAAGACATTATTTAACATAATATCGATATTTATATGTAAAATCGATGATAATCGAGTTTTAAATTGAATAATCTGTTGATTTCGAATAATCGATTTTTGTTAATTTTTCACACCGATAAATCAAGATATTATAAATCTAACTTTTTTGTGTCAACGAATTTGCATAGTAGTTTAACACACACTTTTTATTTATTTAATCTTTTTCTAACACTTTTTTCTTTTGACACTTCCATTCAAAATTCTTAAGGTATTTACATAGAGAAGCTTGCGTTTATGATTGAATAGAACTGTAACATCACGTTTAGCTGGGTTGGCTAATCGTAAATCACATGATTTAAAAAGATATTAGAAAAAACAAAAAGGATAAAAAATTCAAGGGATACATAGAAAAGAGATAAGAGCGTCAGGTTGGAGACTGCATCTACTATTTTATTTTAATTTTTTAAACGTGGGCAACGTTTAAAAAAATCAAATAAATCATCTCATTAGGAATTTTTCCTGTATTGTGGGTGCGTTTACAAACATTTAAACTCACATACACAAACAGCCAGACCCGGAACAATTACTTGTAGGTAATACAAATATTTGTTCCGTGCGGGAATCGAACCCGCGACACGCAGCGCAGCAGTCAATCGCTTAACCACTGCACCAACTGTGCCGTCAAATGATTAATAATTAATTATATTAAGTATTATAAATAACTTTTATTTTCAAGTGTACTAATTAAATTAGCAGTTAGTCTGATTCACTGATTACGGTTCTTAGTCCTAATGCAGTAAGTAATATCAGGAAAATTAATTGCTAATAAAATCGACTACTTGTACTATGTAATCAAATCACAATTGTCATTAATTGCCAGTTGTATGAAATGGCTTCATAGAGAAGTGTGTCAATTCAATAAACAATTAATTTCACCTTAAATTCTTACAACAATACTTAGTTAAAAATTAAAAGAAAACTTACCTACGTAGTTGTAAAACCAAGACCCGATTACATTGAAGTTTGAACTTTAATTTACCGAAAATAGGGTTCTTTTTCATCATACCTACTCTAGAGTTTTGTTATCTGTGGTTTTGCTGTCTAATTTTAAACACTTCAACACTGCACTTCATGTCCAGTGCCTCACTCACTAAGTACCGTGCGTGTTTAAATACACAGATTTAGATGTCAATAATCTTGAAACTTTATGAGCGTGTCAAATGATAATCTTCAACGCTCAATGAGTGTTTTGTAAGTAATTCTTTCATCCTAATTTTATTTTACATGCACGTGTATTTAAATCATGATCAGGCTGTAATGTTCCCACTGCTGGGACACAGGTCTCCTCTATTCGAAAAGGAGTAGGGCCCGTAATCCTCCACACGGTCCCAGTGCGGGTTGGTAGATGTCACATTGTCTTCGATTTTTTGGTTTTAGGACATCGATTCGGTTTCCTCACGATGTTTTCCTTCACCATTTCGAGAGTAATGATGATTAAATTAGACAAAGTAAAGCGCATGCCTTTTTTTTTTTTTTTTTTCGGTAGGAAATCATCAAATAACTTCTCCCGCTCTGGGCGGAGCGGGAGGGCGTGTCAGACTCTTACTGACTAAAACCCACCCGTGTTCCTTCGGTTGCCCTGTTGCCGGGGGCCACGATCTCCCTTTCGGTTTTCTTCGCAACCCATCGGCAGGCATCGGTCCTAGCGGACACCGTCAATTCTGCTGACATCTCTATGGGGCGCGCGTGGAACACAACGCGCCGTCGACCCGGGCCTGGGTCCTTATCGGACGGTGAGCCACCCATTGCTCACCGCCCGCGCAAAAACGCATGCCTGGGTTCGAAGTTCGAACCCACGACCTTAAAACTCGTAAAGGCTCGTGCAGACCAGCGCGATCGGGGCTGAGGTCGGGGCTGTTACCACTGGGCCACCACTGCTCTGCTGTAATTAAATAGATTGCGACAAACGAATTAGTAAAAGATCTAGGATTTGGAAAAATTTAAGTAATGAACTCTGTGATTTTTCGGTACCTGTATCGCATAAAAATACATGTGAGTGCGCCCTTAAATTACCTTCAAACTCAAATCATTTATTTCAAGTAGGTTATGAGAAGGTAGTTTCGTACGGAGAAGAATGGGCAAGAAACTTCACAGTTACTTTTAATTTTTTTTATTTTATTTATTTATTTATAGTTAATTAAAACGGCACAGGTCCAATTACATTAATTAACATAGAATTATAAAGATTAAAATAAGATAAGCTTTCAAGTAACATACAGTAAAAAAATTAAATTCAAATTCAAAGATATACAATTCGTGGATAAAATTATTAATAATTATTTGCGTAAATGGTTGAATGGTTAAATAAATAAAAAAAAATGTTTACAATATTTTGTTTAGTCTTCATCTAGTCCATCTAGAGCCGTGTTTCTTAACCTGTTGTCCGGTGCGAACCCCCGGGGGTCCGCAAGTATATGTATGGGGTCCGCACTCTCATCTTTAGACTATTTAACAATAATAAATAAATGCCACCCAAAGTCTCGTTATCGCTACGCTTACTTAAAAAGCAACACCAACCTTCACATTAAGAATCGTATGTTAACGCATTTATCATAACGATAAAAAATATGTTTATTTTTTTGTATTTAAATAAATGGTCCGAAATTTATTGCTGTTTTTTTTTTATTAGCGCACGAACCCCCACCTTGATAATTGCGCTTGATTTTGAAAAAGGTTAGGAAACGCTGGTTTAGAGCATGCTAGGAGAATATTTTCCATATTATTTTTTCATTATGACGGTTCATAATGACATGACAACGAAATCCCTTGGCAACACTTCCCCATTAGGTGGTTAACCGGACTGATAGTCAAACTATTGCAGAAATAAATGCATGCAAATGAATTCTTTATTACATAGTAGTAATGTATCTATTTGTGTGACATATCAAACAACAATAGAGTTCAAAATAAAGGTGAAGGCCGAATACCAACATTTTTTTGCCTCGATGACTAATGTTTCATCTCAGTTCGTTTACATACATTATCCTCCAAAAATATACATTTTAGAATTATTGTTGACACGGAATTTCACTTCATTTCATTTAACGGCCCACTTTTTTATTTTAATAAACACCCACTTAATTTTATATGAATAAATCACGAAATGTTTACGTAAATCTTAAGTGATGATCATTTATCAAGTTATTCGTAAATCATTTGTTTATTTATTTTAATTTTTCAAGTTTAAACGTTAACATTTTGTCAACTGAAGTGTTAACAAGAAATGTTTTTTAAATTATGTCGAAGTCATTTTCATAATATCTATTTGTATCTTATGTCGATCGGTATTATTGTTTTGGCTTTTGCCCAAGTGTCAAAAATGAAATTAGCTTCGGGCAAATAATTTTCTGGCTAATCCTAATAATATTATAAATGTGAAAGTGACTTTGTTTTTTATTCGTTACGCTTTCATGCTAAAACGGTTAATCGGATTTGGATGAAATTTGGCACAAGTGTACACCATGACCTTGGTTAGGTTATAGGATACTTTTTATCCCGTTAATCTCTCGGGATCGAGAGTAAAGGCTCCTACAAACAGGCGCGACACTAAGGTACGTCGCGTCGCGCGACGAGCTGTGTCTTTGTGTCACGTCGCGTCCCGCCTGTTTGCAAGAGCCTTTATGCGGGTGGATCCGCAGGGCTCAGTTAGTGTTAGAATAAATAAATATCTAGCTAACTAGATTCTAATAAATAATAACTTATCGAAAAATGTATACCCTTGATATTTTGTACTTGCTTCCGCCCGCGGCTTCGTCCGCGTAGTACGTCTATCAAAAGTAACTTATGTCCTTCCCCAAGGTTTAAAGTATACCCATACCAAATTTCATCCAAATCGGTTCAGCCGTTTAACCGTTACATGCGAATTGATACTATTAAATATTATTATTTTTGTATCTAATCTTTATGTAAATGATTCCATAGTTAACTTTCTTTTCACCTAACTAACTTTAACAGCTACCTACTCTTTTTATCTCCAAATGATCATGACAACAATACTAACTCGATTCAAGACAACTTATCCATTCACCGGCCTCATTCAAAGCTGCTTAACCGTCGTTAAGAGTAATAAAAATGCCAATAATTTAATATTTGGAGCACATAAATGTTCAAGTTATTTATTTATTTAAATGTAAATTGCAAAGAAAATTTTTACGTTATGAGTTAAACTGGTTTTGTATTTATTTTATTGTTTCCGTTCGTGTTTGGTAAATTTTTAAGGCAGACAAGAGCAGAAATTACTTACTAGTAGGTAACCGATTATTAAGAGGTAACGAGAATCCGCTGCAATATGCTGAGCAGACTATGGACAATTTGTCCGCGGACAATTTGGAATCTTATGGAAATCCCGTCATTTTGTCCTACGTGCGCACTCAGACCAAATAAAAAATCAAGCATGCCAAAATTAAACCTTCGCTTTGTGCATACACGCTCACACGTACACATTTACAATCAAACTACACCTCACTAAGTGCACACATGTTTACGAAACCGGCTTCACGTCACTGTTGACAGCGCCATGTCTTGATTTTTTTTTGTCTGAGCGTGCGCGTTAGATTTCCATACGATTCCAAATTGTCCGCGGACAAATTGTCCATCGTCTGCTCAGCGCCTAAGAGGCAAAGAACTGGTCGTTGAAGCGATGTTTAAAGAAGACCTTATATGACCGACATTGTATGTCTTAAGGTGGATAATGACCCCGATTCTATTGATTTTCATTATCCAACAAATATAAGAACTTACTTGTATAAACACACCGTCTTCCCAAGGAGTAGTCAGAAACTATGGAATTCTACCTGCTACGATCCTTACATACTCCTTTTGCTTCGTTTTCGTTCAGACATCTGTACCCTAATTGCGTAATACAACTCAATCAGAACCTATTTCGCTTTGAAACAGATTGCTTATCCATTGCTTAATAAGTTGAAAAAAAAAAAAAAATGCTCAGCAACGTAATTAACGTAGTGAATGTTGTTGAACTGTCAAAATGAAACAAATTAGGCAAACTTGTTTACGAAAATAAGTTACGCAATTAGGGTACTGGTCAAACACGCACGCTGGTTGCGAGTACTGCGAACCTGAACTTTCTGCAGAACTTCACCAATTAGGTTACGCCCTAGGAGGATCCAAAGCGTCCCCTCCCGATACACCGGATAACTTCTGTTAAAATAATAATTAGTTACAATGCTACCTACGTACAACAGTGCCAGAAGACGATTTACCTAACCATCAATCAATTGTAACATTTGTGACGTAGCTTCATCTTTCAGTCTACATCATAATATTTCCAATATAAATTGAAAATCATTTAAAACCCATCATATACCTGTTTTACTGTAGTTCAAGTAAATATTTCACAATTTTACATCGCCCGTGAGCGACACCCGGTGGGCGGGGAACGTAGGACGTCTGGCCAAAATATCATTAATCTTCTTAACTATCGTAAAACAATAAAACGGGAGGTGGATTATTGTGGGTAGGATAACTGTTGTTAGATTATAATTGGAAGTGATTTTGTTTGATTGGATTTTCATGCCTATTACAAATTATTTAGTCATAAATCTATGGGCCTTAGTTGCCTGACAATAAAGGAATTATTATTATTATTTTCGGTTCTTTACGTTTCTTCTCATTTAAGAGAGGTCAAGAAACCTTACACACGAGTCAGAACCAAGTATGTAAGACGAAAATTAGATAGAAAGGGTGGATGACAATATTGAAGAAGTCAGGAACTTTTGGGTGATGCGACAAGTGTTAAGAAGGGTGGTGACTTTTTGGAGCATGTCAAGTGTGTGAGTAGGCATCTGTAGGGTGTTAAGGCTTTGTGTGAGAGATGTTGATATACACCTGTAGATGAAAGGGCAATGGGGACATTATGAATGGATTGTTATTATAAAGTTATATGAGAACGGAAAGGTGACTTTACTCATTCTAATTAATTTAACCGTGTAACAATCTCGACTTCGGGAATTGTAATTAGTAACTACTATAGATAAAATAGTCAACTGCACGTTAGTGGTACAACCCGATACAAACTTTATGGCGATTCTGAACAAGAGGCGAGTAGCTACGCAGTAACTAATTCATGTGACCGGGTGTGAGGGGTGCGGTACTGCGCAGCGAGTAGCCCACTTCAGAACCGCCTTGAAGTTTGACGCTTATTATAACATTAGCACTACGAAATTGACCTAACTACTACGACATAAAGGCTTTCTCAATTTCAAATTGTTACTACTAATGAGTGATTAACCGTACGATAGATACACTTCTGAAAATTGTCATAGTAACAATTCGCTCCAAAGCTGAAAATTGTTAATTTTGTTATCTGTAGTTTTGGCAAAGCTTCTACATAATTATTCATAATTCTTTTTTAAAGGTTACTAATTAATCATTACTAATAGATCTGCTAATATGAGCAATAATTAAAAAAATAAAACAATTACTAGCCCCAGAACTACACATCTGACATTTATGACATAAAATTTGAATTTTTCTATTTGTAATTTAAGAAATGCTGGGTTTACCATATAACATATATAATAAACTTTCTTCTCATATATTTAGGATTATTGAGACAAAAATACCCTATGTCCATCCCCAAGATGCCATCTATCTCCTTGATATTTTTGATCGAAATCCGTTCAGTGGTCTACGCGTGACATACAGACATTAGAATTTATAATATTAGTATGGATAAAAAACAAAACCAAGTAGAAACTGAAACTGATTTACATCCGTAAGACGTGCTCGTAACATAAGGAACAGTTGAAAGCCAGGGTCCGGCACTGGTTGGCTGGCATTTATGCTGAACTGGGCCTATGCAGCCGGGACGCACACAATACTATTTTAATTTTTTTTTCTGTTCTTCATTATCAGCCTATAATGTTCCCACTGCTGGAACACAGGCCTCCACTCTGTGGGAGGGAGTGCCTTTTTGTTAACCTGAGTCAAATAAATTTATTTATTTCTTTGTTTTTCTTCTTTCTTAACTGCCAGCCCTCGAGAAAACCCAAGTGCTACCAGCCCTATAACAAACCGACCATTCAGCCACGTGTAGCCACTAGCCACTAAAACAAGACATCAATAGGTTGCCACTATGTCTACAAGCGCAGCCATAATTCATTTACCTCGGCTCGTTACAGCGTGCGTGTGCGACGAAAATAGACGACAATTACATGTTAGCTTTATTGATGAGTTCTGAAGTAATAAATGTAATGTGTTGTGCTAGAATTCGACTGGATTCCTATTATGGCTAGATTTATAAATAAAATAATTATTCAGGTTGATTTATTTTAGGTAAGTTATGTGTTGGTATTCTTTTGGACGCATTTATGATATTACTAGCAGCGCCCCGCGGTTTTACCCGCATAAGTCCCGATTCCTTATGAATATTGGGATAAAAAGTATTCTATGTGCTAATCCAGATTATAAACTATCAGTGTGCCAAATTTCATCCAAATCCGTTTAGTAGTTTTTGCGTGAAAGAGTAACAAACATCCATCCATCCATGTTCACAAACTTTCACAATTATAATATTAAAATATAGTAGGAAAGGATTACAAATTATAATATAATATCTATACAAATAGGATTATCTAGTTTTCGATTCAGTCATGGTGTGAGAATCTCTAATTTATTTGTGTTAATTCTTCTTTCGTGTCTGTTGAGCGACTGGACTCAAGAGCTAGCTACAATCAAAAGCTTTCAGTTTACTGATAGAGCTTTTAACAAATATGTTGTTTACCTATCAAATCGAGCCATAGATATTTAGAGCTAGCGAGAGGACAGGTTTTTCCGACAGTTGGAGATGCAGCACTTATAAACTGCTGGTGACTGACTGACAAGCTTCATAATTATTGCACTCGGCAACAGATTGTATTAATACTAGGAGGAAAACCCAAAAAGAAAATATAAAAATAAGTTTTTTTCGAATTGAAAACTACAAACATAAAAATTACTCATAAAACCCCGATTCTTTTATAAATTTAAGTACCTACCTATGAAACGTATCCAGCTATTTTAATACATTAAATGCTTATAAATATATCCCAAAAATTTTGTAGGTCGTCAACGGATTTTCAATTGACCACCAACTCAATTTCTTCCTTAACACGCAGAGCGCAAGGTCGACATTTGTTTGGAGGAGAGTGTGGGCTAAAATTTATTTTTGTAATCGTGTTTTAAAAGAAAAGCAATGCATCCTCGCCCACGGCTTATGCGGCCAATATAGACCGTGAACATACTTTACTATGTACAAAAATAAAATGGAACAAAATGTAAATGAAAATGATCCATTTTTGTCTACCTTGGTGACGAAACAGCACACGGTGCATTAATTTATGTGTTGAGGATAATATTTGTTTTGAAGTGACAACTTCTTTACGCACTTTTTGGACAGTGACCGAAATTGAACCGTCACACTCGGTCGGTTACGCTAAATCGGGTACATACTCGGCTCCAGAGCTCGGTAACGTTATTTAAAATAACGTTTTTAAAACGTTTCGAACAGTTCTTTGTACAACCAGGGGGCCTACCACCAGATCAAAAGCAGTATAATTTTAATATTATTTCAGTGGGAGAAAGAGATGGCTATAAGAAAGAGATGAAGCTCTACAGGACTTATAGCCATCTCTTTCTCCCACTGAAGTAATATTAAAATTATACTGCTTTTGATCTGGTGGTAGGCCCCCTGTACATTTTGTTCGGAACGAAAACGAAATGAGAACATTTTCAAAAACCGGTTTATTCCGCAGGACGCAGCCGCGCACGGGGCGTGCGCCGACAAGCATGAACTTGTTTAGTTAAATTGTATCTTATCTTCATTTCATTATATCATTGATTTCAATGCGTTTGCCGCTTACGTATTGATTTGGGTTGTGTTGAGAGTTTCTTATCGATCAACCCAAAAATGATTAAAAACGTTTTATTAACCGAGAATGATTTAAATTTTGTTCTTCTTCAAAAAAGTTATTCTTCGCTAAAAAGTTATGCTTCTTCATAACGTTCGGTGCGAACGTAACCGAAACAAAACGTTTCTTAGGTTTTTAAGACGAAACCGTTTCTATACCTACTGTTATTCCCAATCAGCTCCAGTCGATCGGTGAAGCTGGAACGCGTATACTCAGCGCTAAATCACGTATACTCGGCTTCAGTCGTCATCAGCGGTCATTTGTCTGGTGTGGTCATAAACTCGTATGAGCTTATGACCACAAAAAAATCATCTTGTCAAAAAGGAATCATGTTAAACTTGTACTTAATAATGAAATATCGGTATGTACGATTATCTTCCTACGCAATGTAGATTTAACAGTAAACGCAGAGATTCAAGTTATGAGCTTGTAGGCGACTTATGGACTATTTATATAGACATTTTAACTTCTGTAACCTCATAAAACTAATATTTAAAATACCTACCTACGTATCTATACAGTATGGATTAGGGAAATAATAAAGCTTCCGAAAAACAAATTAACTTCCAACTATATGTGGTTGACTGTAATATTAACTAAGCTGTGTTAAAATGTATTACCGAAAATTTATACAAAATTAATCGACAAAAAATGTTGTATTTACCAAACAAACATGAGCTTCTTCAATTTACAATTCTACGAAAAATAATCTGTGTTTTCATATATGAAAACACAGATTATTTTAAACTAAATTTCCAAAAATACCGAACTTTTGAGAAAAAAAACTAAGTTTCCGAAAACATTTTTTCTGCTAAAATAATCGTTTTCTTAAGCTCTATAGGAATCAGCTTAGTTTCTACTATTGGTTATACATGAAACAAAATTAACCAGTGCGCAAACTCGAAAAAAAAATCTGCTGTTCCCTACATTTATGTTCGCATAGCTCGTCAAAATGTATGGAACAGCAGATTTTTTTTCCTGATTTCAGGTTTGTTGCCATAGTAAAAGTTCTTCATAATGATGAGTAAAGTCACGTGTTGAAGTCTGCGCATTGGTTTTAAATTTTCCCTGTAGAATAACTTTTTTAACTCTCAATTTTAATGAAAATAAATACCTACCGGATGGCCAGCGGGCTATATGGATTATAGTACCTACTGCTCCTTATCCGACAAAGTACCAACACTCCCATTTCTGCTGCCAAACAGTAGGTACTGCTGAGTTGTATAAATTGTAATGTAATGCTGCTTATTTTATTGGAAGAATTGTGAAATAGGCACAGTTTTACTGTGATAATGGTCCAACATACGGCTCCAAGGACCGACCAGCTGAACGACATGATTTGAAGCGGGACTTTTATTATTTTTGGTCTTTAGATCAATAATAATAAAAATATCTACAAAAGAATGGCCCTGGTTCATTAATGGTGATAAATTCTAATTTACGATACATAAAATTATCATAATCCTTTAAATGTATCACGGTTCGGAAAGTTTTTACACTAATCCTTTGAGAATGTGGAAATAACGTTATTTTTCTAAGCTAGTTTTAAAATGAAACATTTCTATTGTTATTTTATTCTTTGTTTTTCTGTGTGCATAGCTATAAGTAAATTGTCAAAAATACAAAATCCTTTCTGTTTTTAATCTGATATTAAGAGTCTACCACTATGTCTCAAACGGAGAATATAATGGACGTGTTTTCTCCCCATTCTCACATATGGTGCCCAAACCTGTACCCTAATTGCGTAACTTATTTTCGTAAACGATTATGACAAATTTGTTTCATTTTGACAGTTCAACAACATTCATTGCGTTATTTACGTTGTTGAGCGGATTTTTTTTCCAACTTATTTATGAAGCAATGGAATAGCAATCTGTTTTAAATCGAAACAAATTGTGTATGATTGTGCATTACGCAATTAGGGCACTGGTCTTTGGTAAGTCTGCAGAGGTCCAAGGTCGAAGTTTGCCAGCGAGCCATGGAGCGCAGTATTCTAGAGGGTCGAATTTTGGACCGTACAAGGAACACAACACTGCGCAACAAAACCAATAACGCGGACGTTCGTTACCCAGCCTCTTAGTTTAAGGTTACGCTAGTCGGTCATTCTTCCATACAAACGTAATATGGTGATTATTCGTCTGTTTGACGGTGTACATACGTTGAAAATTAAAAATTATATTAATTTGTCTTGTCAATATCTAGCCCTGTAAGGAAGCAGAATTTAAAAAAAAAATGATTTGGAAGTTATGAGCGTCAAAACTTCCATATTTCAACGCTAATTTTAACTCATCTTTGGGCATAAATAAATAACTTATGTAGTATATAAATGGCAAAATAGAAACCGTACAGAGATAGAAAATTTATTTAAAAAGATCAAATACTCGTACGTAATTATATTTTGAGTAGATTTATCCATTAGTTTTTTCATAATATATATACGCTCAAAGGTCTATTCATGCAATTTTACGCGCTCGTTTTCGTTTTAAATCATCGTCTATTTAACTAAATAAATATATAAATAAATATAAACTAGATAAATAAATACTCAATAAAAAAATAACTGTACTAAATAGCATGTATATTAGCCACGCCACCAACGAGTTCGAGCCGTCGGTCGACTAGTGGAACCTTAAGTGGGGACTGGGCCGGTTATGTCTGCCACAGGTCAGATGACAAATAGGACGACGATATCGCGGCAGGCCGAGACGAAGATGGCGGGACGAGCTTGACTCTTACAACTGACTGGCCGGGCTAGCAAAAGACAGTATCGTGTAGAAAAGGGAGATGGAGGGCTTTTCCTTGCAGTGGGATAATACAGGCTAGTTAGAAAGATTAGATTAGTTTTAGAGTTTGGAGGCTAACTGGCTCCGACGCAAAATAGTACGTGGGTGCATGGGCGTATCGATAATATTATGATGACCACAAATTAAATTCATGATACAATAATTTGTATCATGAATTTAATTTGTGGTGTAATATGTAATATGCGAAAAGTGGTCCTTCCGTCAGTCCCTTAGGACCAAAAATTTCTTCATGGACGATTTCTCATTAAGTTCATCAATCTTAAAAGTTATGCCCACGAAGGTTTTGGAGAAAGCATAACATTTTATTTGACACTAGCTGCGCCCCGCGGTTTCACCTTATGCGGGTCCCGATCCCGTGGGAATATTGGAATAAAAAGTATTTTATATCCTAACCCAAGTCATGGTCTATCCATGTGCCAAATTTCGTCCAAATCTATTTAGCCATTTAGCGTGAAAGCGTAACAAAAAATATACAAAATATCAAATCTTTTCTCTTTATAATAATACTAGCGGACGTCACGTGGTTTCAACCGCGTAGTTCCCGTTCCCGTGGGAGTACGGGGATAAAAATATAGCCTATGTTGCTCGCTGATAAAGGAGGTATCCATTGCTGAAAGAATTTTTCAAATCGGTCCATCAGTTTTTAAGTTTATTCGTTACATACAAAAATAAAAATCTTTCCTATTTATAATATTATATAGTATATAGTAAGTATAGATTATAATATTAGTTTAGATAATGAAATCATGGATGTATTTGAAGCACCTATCTAACATCAGACCGCGATCATCTCCAATCAATCCACCGACAGCAGATTTACTGACGCTATAATAAACTCTGTTTCTTCGAATCATTTTATTCTAATTCCGTCAGACGAATAGCTCAGCAAGTCGGAACATTTACCTGTTACCGACATAAATTCAGTCTAGGTCTCACCAAGTCACGATATTAAGCAAACTCTAATAAATAAGAAATGATATCAAGAAGGTTGTTGGTTCTTCGGTATCTAAGGACCAAACATCTATTCACGGAATATTCCACATTTCTCCTTTCATTAAACTCATAAAAAAATACTGGTGAATATTTTAGATTGTTGGGTGCACAAAAAGATCAGTCAATATGTTCGAAACACCAATTCAAGATTTAACCGCCGAAATTTCTAGTCAATCTTCCGCCAGTAGCTATTTACCCACACTATAATAAACTATGTTTCTTCGAATCAGTTTATTCTTAGGCCGTCAGACGGATAGCTCAGCAAGTCGGAAGTTTTACCTGTTAACGACATAAATTCGGTCTCAGTCTCACCAAGTCACGATATCATGGACTCTTGCCAAGTCTTGAGATTCCGCGAAAGAGTAGTTTATTGGTCCTTTGCATCTTTTCCTAGTAGTTGTTGAAATATTATATTTTTTCTACGTAATTATCTGTTTAATTTTCATTGTTTAGTAGTTTTGAGGTAGAGGATGCTGCATAATTAGTTTTATGTCTTAGTTGTTTTAAAGTGTGGATGAAGTGCAATTGATGTGGATACATTTAGTAACCTGTTCCGCTTAGCTATTTCTAAAGAGTCTTAAAAAGACCTTGAAAGAAGCGCAGATCAGCAGTGAGTCTGCGACCGTGTTCGAGTTCGCGACAAGTCAATCATCATCCTGAGGATGCCACGTTGAGAGGTGAAACACGTGTCGATTTCTTTCAGGGTCTTTTTAGGACTCTTTAGAAATAGCTAAGCGGAACAGGTTACTAAATATAGCCACATCAATTGCATTTTATAATGGATTTCCGCAAGGTCACGCCTGAATCAATTAACTGTGGATGAAGTGCTTGGGTAGTCAATTGTTTAAGATGCAGTTTGGTATCTAAGTAACGTCCTTTAAATAATTTAAGGGCTACAGTAACTTTTATTACATCGGTAACTCCATCAGTTAATTTAATACTTGTGATATCCAGAGTGTTTAATAGTTTTTCGTCACTAGGTAAAATAACTAGTGGTCTACTTACGGCCAAACCTAATAACCTTTTTTCAGTAAAAGGCAGATCGCTATCGCTATCTGTCATTGAATGTCGTCCCACAATTCCGTAAAGTTCGTATCCTCTGACAGATAATTAGGACGTCAAAACCATAGATAGATAGGTTTTTCGATCTCTAGAATGCCAAAACTGGTGATAGATAGGTTATTGGGTTCGGCCATTAAACGCATTAAATTGAAGTTGCTCTTTCCTATGAACAACTTCGGAAATGAAACATTGAATAACACTCAATCATCTGTGTTCACAACATTCATTGGTTAATATTGATTGCCAGTCTCCTACCTACTACCTTACTATTTTTAAGATCTTCATTAGGAGAACTCATACAAATACATTGTCATACAAAAAAAAAAAAAAATCTACCACACGTGCAAAGTGACGCTCTCAAACTTCAAAAATAAAATGCAATAAACTCTTACGCAAGTGACGATCTGTGTTAACTACACATGAACCGTTTGCCTAAATATTTTTATATAAATAAAATGTTAGAGGATGAAACGATTAGACTTTTTACGCGTTTTTAGCGAATCGACCTCGAAGTCTAAAAATGTTTAAGTAGATATCATTTGAGAGGTACGAAGGTCTTCAAACGAAAGCTAGTTTTGGAAATAGGTCTTGTTTTTTTATTAGGTCAGGGGATCTTATAAAGTCGTCACCCTCTTTCTCAGTTTATTTGGCCCACTCAGTGTGTCTTCGTCTTCCACAAACCACAGACCGTCATCAAGTAAAAAGTCATCTAAGTATTCACCCCCCCTTACTAGCCACTCCACAAGTGGCGATACATGCCCAGCACACCTACTACTTTGATGACTGTCTCGTATTTTAACCATTGCATGAACTTTCCATTGTCCTGGTTTGGTAATGTTGAGAGGATGAATGAAAGGCGACTAACAAAAGGTTTTTATTTACCAGGCAGATATGAGTGGAATTTCCGGGAGGGGACGTCTTAGGAGGACATCATTTCAGCTGAAAGACGTCCACTGTTGGACATAGGCCTCCCCCAAGCACCGCCACTTCGGCCGATTCTGTGCTCCGCACATCCCAGCGGATTCCTGCGGCCTTCACAAGGTCATCGGTCCACCTTATGGGAGGCCTTCCAACGCTACGTCTTCCGGTACACGGTCTCCAATCCAGAACCTCTTGGCCCATTGGTTATGTTCTTCAGAAAGGTCAGGTGCGTAGTAATCGCAACCGGCGTGCGTGTTTGACCAGATGTATGATGAACATAAACGAAGCAAAAGGAGTATGTAAGGATTCGCGTGGCGTTCTAGTCTCTACCTGGGGTAGGTATATACACCATGGGAAAAAGGTGCGAGTTTATGTGTATGTATGTATATGTCGGCAGATCACATATGCGCATGATTCAATGCGGGGAAAGCGCGGGGTCTCGGGGTACCGAACCCGCTACCAACGCCCGCTGCGCGCCCGCCACACCACTCAGCTCACAGACGCGTTCCACTACGGGCATTTCTTTGCACTTTCTTCCATAAACGTTGTACATGTAAATAATTTCTTACACCTATTTTATTACAGTCCAGTAATATTTTATTATAAAGTCCTCACCATTGAATGGGCTCACCCATTCAATGGTCCTTCGAGCCGGATTAACTAACCGGCTCCGGCATCCGGCAAGTCCGGCATTAACTTTTAACAATTGTTGATCGAAGGGAAGAACATAGTCTATATAAATAATTAAACGAAGCAGTAAACTGTTACTAACTAGAACTCACGATACTCTGTAACCAACTGTATGGCTTGTATTACAATGTTATTATTGTCTTATTATGCAAACAAAGGCGGTTTCTTAGAACATTCACATAAATATACTAGGAATACCTATCGTTTGTAAACAATACGTCCGCTGTGTAAAACTTATGAACATGTAAAAAGCGTGGGTTTTCGGAAATGAGTTGAATAAGCTGCTGCATTGGTTTAGCGGTCGCAAGCGCTAATACTGAGCAGCAGTCCTGGGTTCGATTCCCAGGTCGAGCACAGTGTTATTGGGTTTTTCTATCAGGAATTTCTCAGTTGGCTGGATTTTACCCGATTGATGGCAATAGGCTAGTCCCCTATTACTTGGGACTTAAACATAACTGGTGAAATGTGGCGGTTTTAAAAGTACACCTCTGCCCAACCCTTCGGGGATTACAGGCGCGATGTTATGTTATGAGTTGAATTAATGATAATTTAATTTCCTAAAGCCACAATTACATAACCCTGTAACTGGCACAAAACTATGCAAGTAGCTTGCATGCTATTGTGACGTAACAACTTCTGATTGGAGAAAGTCAGTCCTTAGTTCTGAGTTGAGCTGCACGATTACTGACAAATGCGTGCACTGACTGGACAAGTCAACTCAAATCTGTGTGGTTCCTCAAAATCAAGGCTCGTTATTTAAAAAAAAAAACGTTTTTAAAACGTTTCTAATAGTTCTCGTTCTTCTTTAAACAACATTTTTTTCGAAACGAAAACGAAATGAGAACGTTTTCAAAAACCGGTTTATTCCGCAGGACGCAGTTGCGCACGGAGCGTGCGCCGACAAGTATGAACTTGTTTAATTGAATTGTACCTTATATTCATTTCATTACATCATTGATTCCATTGCTGTTGCCGCTTTCGTATTGATTAGGGTTGTGTTGCGAGTTTTCTATCGATCAAACCAAAAATGAAAAAAAAAAGAACGATTAAAATGTTCTTCTTCAAAAACGTTTTTACAACGTTCCGTTCGAACGAAACCGAAACAAATCGTTTCTTAGGTTTTTAAGACGAAATCGTTTCGAAAAATATACCGTTATCCGAGCCCTGCTCAAAAAATCGTTTCAGACCCCAATCTACATGGTCCTCACATGATCTGACCAAGATTAATATCTGGACTTTAAAAGAGACTGTGACCTCTGAGTTTGTTTTGGTCTTTCTTCTCAGAGTAGTCGAATTGAAAACGCCGAACTCATCTATTATAGTTTTAAAATATGTGGTTAATGTGTAAAAGTGTTTGTACAAACATACTTATAGAAATAAAATCATTTATCATCAAATTATCACTAATGTCACAATGGCATGCAAGCTATTCGCAAATTTTACGAGTAACAGGCATTAAACGAATATTTTGAGTTTGATTAGCCCTGGCCCAAATTACCTACTACACACTGTGAATTACAATTCACATTGAGTGCTCCATCAAACAAACTCAAAAGAAAAATGCTTGTTCAACAATAACTAATATCAATCAATCTTATTTTTGAACGGTTTTCTAATGAAATTCGATCGCTACAAGCCATTATCTTTATCCCCTTTGTAATTTGATACTGAAAAGTGATCATAGCTTGAGTGTCCAGTTTAAAATGGCATTGAGCAAGATATACATCTAAAAAGGACAGATAATAAAAATCATTTGTTGACAGAAAATAAAGGTATTGCCAGTTGTAAAAGTCCAAACTTCGCGCAGAAGACTGCGCACGCAATAATATTTTTTGGAACTAAATGGTGACATCAGGCGAGTGTTGATAATTTCCCACCCAAAAAAAAACAACAAAAAAAAAAGGGTAGTGTGAGTGAGAGACATGCGTGAAAGTGTACAGAACCTATGTTCAGACCTACCAAGTTATATCGGCGGTATTGCACACGCCTTATTTTGCCTGTTTAGGGCATGCAAAAATAAAATGAAGTTTGCTCAAATATTTTTGTACACCTGAAAATCAATTGAGATCATAGACGTGATAAAAGATGAAAACTTCAAAACACGATATCTCCGCGAAAAAAAAATATTTGAGCAAACTCAACGGCATTTGGAAAGGAAAGACTTGTTCTTTAATATGGTAACATTTTTTTTTTAGAAAAAATAATTCTTGAGTCTACATAACCTCAAAATCGGTACTTTTTGCACTTTTGGGTTAGGATATCTCAGAAACCTGACGTGTTAGAACAATTCTGATGCCAGATTCGGATTCAGCGCATCGAAAACCTTCGGAAATGTATAGTCTTCTAAAAATTGTGTCGGCCTGTGTTATTTTCAACTATCTTTTGAATGGTTTTAAATATTATTTTTTTAATTTAACGACACCATGAAAGGTCAAAATAAACTGGACATTTAAAATTCAGATTCAGTTTCAGTTTCTAAGCGCTACACGTCAAGCGGAATTCTTTTAGTAGTTCCGTATAGATATGTACTATAGGAGAACGATGTTTTAAATTAGAATCATGATTTTGGAGTCGTTTTCAAGGTGATTGATGTTTTGTGAGAGAAGAGTAACGATCATAGATTCAAGAAAGAAGGTAGCGATAATATTATAAGATGTTATGTTTTTGGAGAAATGTTTGTTTATAGCGATAAAATATAGTTTATAGCATTAACAGTTTAACACTTAGGCGAAACTTTTGATTGATTATGCAACACAACATGTATTTCGCAGTACCTTCATACAGATTAGTAAGTTACTACAAATGATTAAAAAGATGCTATCCAGGTTTTCGTGAGAAAACGCAAAATAAATTAAAAAATTGTTTGTGTTCAGAAATACTATGTAGGTACATATTTATTATTTTATCGATTTCGAAAAACTTAGAATTTAAGAAAGTTAATTGATTCAGGCGTGACCTTGCGGAAATCCATTATAAAATACAATAGAAGTGGATATATTTAGTAACCAGTTCCGCTTAGTTATTTCTAAAGAGACTTAAAAAAACCCTGAAAGAAATCGACACGTGTTTCACCTCTCAACGGCGTGTTGCCACACCAAGCGCAGACTGAAACCAGCACAGCAGCGCACTGATGAAAAAGGGCTCCGTTTTTAACGGAGCCCTTTTTCATCAGTTGATCACCTCTGATGTCCGTGCCACTTCGGCTCGTAATCCGAAGCGTGCATTCAGTAAGTTTAAAAACAATAAATTGTAGACGGTACCCAACCAATTCAATACATCGTGATACAACCCAAGTAAATCATTCATCAGAGTAATATCGAATATTTTAAACATGGTACAGTTAAAACTGTTGCAAGCTTTTGATGTTTTGTTATTAATAGTGTATGGAAGGAACCCTATTTATAAAGGTGTTGTTTTATTATTAGATTTGAACTGTATTAACTCTACGTTAGGATTACGTAAAATAAGTCAAGTTATAAACATAAACTATGAGGTTAAGTTAGATTAAGTTAAGTTAGTTAGTTAAGTAAGTTTAAGTTAGTTAGTGGAATAGGGTTAGGTTTAGTGCGGTAAATAAATAGGTTCTTATAAAAATATTACATTAAGTAATTTATTGTCTTCAAGACGGTTAAACATTGGTTTATTGACAAGGAATATGCCACGTCTTCTCTTCTTGTGGATTAAAAAAAAACATAACTAGGTAATTAATAATAAATAAACATATAAAATAAACTTAAAGAAGAAGGCGTAAGTTTATGTATGTGATCATTACACATTAGTTTTTGAAAACCACTTTTCAGGATCGTTCGATTTGTGGACTATATTCGCACTCCCACCAAAAATAGTGATAATCAAAAACATCAACACTGTTAAGTCGATATCACAGTATACATAATGTGCGGTCTGCAGCCGCAGCGCAAGGCCGCTGGTTCAATGGACAGTGTTGGCTTACAAGTGATATGATGCAGGTGTATGTTCACGTTACATTGATGATGTGGCGAAGGAAGAAACGTAGATTCAATTTTGTAATCTCTGCTAGATAAGAGGGTAGGTAACTACTTAACAAGTCGTTTATAGAATAACCTGTTTGCAGGTACTTGTCTTAAACAGCCTATTGTCACACTCACTGCCTGTCCACCAAAAACCTTATTCTTATAATTTATCGATTGCTTTGAGACTTAATTTCGATAGTTGGTTTAATTTAAATAGAATCTATTTATTGAAATTATCATTCTTTATCATCAAGGATCATCAATGAATTTTTCTTTAGTTTTTTATCAGTTTGTTACGTACATCCAAAATTAATGTTCGGTTTTGTTCAATAATAAAAAAACACAAACATGCCTACTAATGATTTAATTATGACATTATGACCACAGAAAATCATACATGATTTAATAAAAAAATATAGGCATATCTTAAAAAGCAAAAAGCCAACGTCACGTGGTGTTCCCAGGCGGTCACCCATCCAAGTACTGACCACGCCCGATGCTGCTTAACTTCGGTGATCGGACGAGAACCGGTGTATTCAACGTAGTATGGACGTTGGCGATAGTCTAATCAAAATTATCAATCCGTATCCGATTATGACGTCACAGTTTCGTCACATTCGCCAAAGTAGGTACCTACTTATACGATAAGTTTTTTAAAATGTTTCATTTTGATTCGCTCCTGCAAATCTGATCGGTTGGTTGAAAAACTCATTAAGTCAACCTTAAATCAGTGGTAATAATTTAACATTGACCGATTTCGCAAGGTTTTAGCATTTAGGTATATAT
The DNA here is from genome assembly GCA_916610215.1 of Omphaloscelis lunosa. Classification (NCBI taxonomy): domain Eukaryota; kingdom Metazoa; phylum Arthropoda; class Insecta; order Lepidoptera; family Noctuidae; genus Omphaloscelis; species Omphaloscelis lunosa. The sequence goes on along the minus strand of OU744265.1, from coordinate 5,385,995 downwards.
TCTTTTTTTCTAACCGATATGGTAAATGTATACTTAAGTTCATTACTGTTGCGGCCTGCAACTGGGGCATTGTCGAGGCACACATAAGTGAGTCCATCAATGTCTGGTTGCGGCCAAGACTTGTTCAGTACTTTTCTTAAATAATGCGCGGAAATTCAAACTGAGTAATATAACTATATCGAAATTCCAGAATCGAACACCGATATTTTTTCATGCGCGTTCATTTGTTTCTTCTTTTCTTTGCTCTATTTGTAAGCCAAATCGAAATTTAAATAAAATCTTTGATATGCTATCTCCTTGGTTGTCATGTGTTGAAGTAAAAAGTTCGTTCCATTTTTAAATAACACGACAGTTAGTTTTCATACAAACATTGCCGGCCGGGCGCTCGCATGTACCTATTCGACCAGTAAGTACCGCAATTTCGGTTTATCTCGAAGAAGGCTGTCAAAATAATGTTCGAATTTCCAAGTACTTTCGAGAAAAATATTTATTAATATTATGATAAATGAGTTGAATAGTTTAAGTAGGTAATTACCAACCTAATAGGTCACCTAGCTTTACGATTTCGCTCAATACCAGAGAATTCCTTACCACTTGAAGTCTCTTGAAAGAATAATATTTTGTGCACATGATTTTTCACCTTTTAAGCCCATGTTCGCACAGACGTAATAAAATCGTGGCGATTATTTTTCGTGCACTTGATTCTCAACGCTCGGCTTAACACCGGGAGTTGAAAATCCAGTGCGCGATAAAAGCCCGCCGCGATTTAATTACGTCCGTGCGAATGTCGGCTTAGTAGTGAATAGCTTGTGATATTGCCAGATCAATTACTCCTTTCCAAAATATTTATTGAGGTGACCTGAAAAAAAAAAAAAAAACTAACTCTTAATTTCAGGGTATAAAATCGATCGGCAAATTGATAAAGAAAGCCTAGATTGATTACTACAGCACATGGGAAATTAACCAGATGGCATGATTAAGAATGTATGTAGGTGGCTGCCTAGCTATCACCAAATTGATCTGGTGAATGTAGTCTAACATTAGATATTTATATCGATCAGTTTGTTTTTGGTGGGATTGGATTTTGTTATAAAAGTTGAAAACGTTAGTATCCTTACATATTATAAAACAAAGTCCCCTGCCGCGTCTGTCTGTCTGTCTGAACGCGATAAACTCAAAAACTACCAAACGGTTTTCACCAATGGACGGAGTGATTCATGCAAAAGGTTTTAGTGTATAATTAATTAGGTTTTCGTGTAAATTGGCTGAAATTTGACGATTATTGTTGGAAGATGTCGGAAAAATCATGCCGACTGGGAACTTTATTGGCGTGCGCCGCGGAAATTGTAAAAGTTACATACAATTTATGCTCTACAGTATTATTAAGCTTAAAAAGTTCAACAAAAAAGTCCGCGATGGCATATGTCTATCTTTTAAGAATTACCCTATACACATTAATAATAACCATTTTTATCTTTAAAATTTTGATAAAAATTTCAACGTTATTTCCGAACCCATTTCACCGGTACTATATAAATCTTTATCCAATAAACTATGTTACTTAAATTGAGTATTTAATTTATAATAAAATATGCCATGACATCATTTCATTTAAATGAATAGTTTAAAAGATATCACAGATTCGAAATTACGCGTAACTAATCATTTTAGTTGACGGCAACGCGGGCGCAGCGGTAGGAGTCAATGACCTTTTCCTCGGCTATTAGGTATGAAATCCCGGTAGTATGTTCCCGTGGGATATTTTCCGACATCCACGCCGACGAAGCCGCGGACAAAAGCTAGTACTTAATCATTTGTATTATGTATTGTTAAATAATTTTTATAATACTCTTATTATTTTTTTATAACCAACTAGCAGTGCCTCCCGGTTTCACCTGCATAAGTCTCGATCCCGTGGGAATAAATGAGGAACAAACTATTAAAAACTATTCTATATGTCAATGTGCCAAACAAAGAAATCCGATCATTAGTTTTTGCGTGAAAGAGTAACAAACATCCATCCATCCATCCAACCTCAAAAACTTTCACGTTTATAATATTATTATATAATATTATATTATTAATAGGTAGGATAGGATAGTAGAATAGGATATGTATGTACTTACACTATTATTTCCATACTGAGTTATATTGACAAATTAATCAAAACAAGCTATTCTATAAGGTTTTTGCTTGTAGCATACCATTAAATTGAAGTTTCAATTGTCTGGCACCATCTATCTATACAACACGTAAAATTGTTGCACGACACGGGCAAATGGCACGTCAGTACGTGCAATAAAATCGCATTCAATTCTGTCATGAAAATTTTCTATCATTCAAACATGGTGAGTGAGAAAGATACACTCTGTGTTAATTAAACTAAAAAAAAAATCGTTGAACGAAATATTTGGCAGCGCAAATAAAGGAAATTTTGAATCAATTGTATAAGGACGTGCAACTCTGTGCTTAGTTGTGGCCAAACTTGCATGCAATGATTGACTGGTTGTAAACAGAAGTCGCATGTAGTTATTGAATGGCAAAACTTGGATTCAATTATTGTATGCCTTTTTATGAAAATCACACGCGTGTAAACACTTCTTGCAATACTTGGATGGCAATTTGAACGCGCTTTATGGTATGCGAATATTGCTCTTGAACATTTTAGATACTTGCACGTGTAAATGGGGCTTAAGGGTAGGAAAGGTATATATATAAGGAAACCAGGGTCCTAATATACCTCTCCTACCTTTAAGCCCCATTTGCCTGTAGGCGACTCCCGGGGTTCTGCATGGGCAAATGCAACAAAATTATGGATAATGGCATCCATAATTTTGCTGCATTTGCTACCCACAAAAAGTGCGAATGGCGATAATCAATTATTTACAAATAAACATTGAAAGCGTTATTTCCTTATTACCCATAAATAATAAATTCATTTATTTCAGACATATGTAGTCCATAGTTCCAGAATATAAAAACACATAAAAGTACATTAAAATAATCAATAACCAAATAAAATTACACATACAATTGAATTAAATTAAATATAAATTAGAATATTATAAAAATTTAAAAACACATTAAAAGAACATTAAAATAATCAATAAACAAATAAAATTACACATACAATTGAATTAAATTAAATATAAATTAATATTAAGTACACATTATAACAATCAATAAATAACAAAATATAAAGTCACACACGCATGTCAACTAAAACGAGGAGAGGCGCTGACATGAAGCTGCATCCACCTCTGTATCAAGGACAGGTCCCACCGCTCGGACAAAACCCTCAGGAGACTGTTCGAGCTGCTTCGTAGGCGATTTAATAGTGAAGCGCTCCGCTTCCTTATGATCGCGTAAAAATCATCGGTCCGCGCCTCAGCAAACATATTCGAAGCACTACAAAACCGCGGAAGCCCTAACAGTATCCTGAAAGCATTGTTGTACTGCACGCATTAAATTGTACATGCACTGCATAAAATTGTCACAAATTTCCGTACTTATTATTAAGTATTATTATATACCCTTCACGTTAATTAATTGGTCAATAAATACCAAGTCTTGTGATCTTACTAAATTGTAATGTATGAATATCGTTTTAACATCAAGAATGAATCGGTGAGAATTGTAACGAAGGTCGGTTGTAGCAAAGTGCAACACTGCTAATAATAATAATTATTAATAAAGTGTGGTTGTTTATTGAATACTTTGTCAGCGGTGTTTTATTGACAATGTTTATGTTTGTTATTGCTTCCTCGTTGAGAGGAATGAATTGGTGAATGAAACAAAGACCGGTTCAAATCATTTTAAGTTGAGACTGTGGTAGTTTGGGGGAGCTCGTGGCTGAGTAATAACAGCCGCGGGGTCGATCCATCAGGTTAAGCTACGCTTGCCGGGGTTGGACCGTGGATGAGTGACCATTTATACATAGGTACCGAGATTCCTCCGTGCGTCGGAAAGCATGTTAAGCTGGTCCCGGCTGTCATTCGTGCATCTTTGATATTCGTTACGGGTCGTCAGAAGGCCTAAAGTCTGACAGCCAGTCTTATCAAGGGGTATAGTATTACCCAGTTACTGGGTTGTGGAGATCAGATAGGCAGTCGCTCTATGTACAATACTGGTATTCAGCTGCATCCGGTTAAACTGGAAGCTGACACCCACATACTTGAGAAAAAGCTAGGCAGATTGACCACAGACATTTAGGAACAATTAGTTGTTGTTTAATTTATTGATTAACCATACAAATAATGTAATTAATCAAACCACTAAAGTTTAGGTAGGTATTACTTATTTACTACTGTATTAATAACCTGACAATATTTTTAGATTTTCAACTATATAAGTTGCTTTATAACGATGTTAACTGAGAAAGAATTGTTAAGCTAGTGTGTATGTATATATTATTTTTTGTACTTAGTTCATGGCGTAATTTTAAAATTGTATTTAATTATTTAGTTATAAGTTGAATGTTTTAAATCTTTTGCATGTCTACGTGGTAAAATATTAGCCATATTTTATCACGTAGACATGCAAAAGATTTAATTTTTTTCAAAATTCTTTTTTTTTTTTTTTTGTCATCATTTGCAGAATAAAATTATCTTTATTTTTATCTTTCAACTCTAACCTAACTAAATTATTTAAAACTAGCGTTATCATCAGCGACCTCTATCGAATCAATAACGTAGTTCGTTCCCGCCCGCCCAGTTAACACCATAAGATAAACGGTAACCGATCGCTTGCCGCCCGCCCTGTGAAATAGTTCCGATAAAATCCGTCAGATGTCAGGTGTAGTTCAATGTGAAAATGTTACAGATGAAGAAATATTAAATAATTTCGATACTTAAATTTATCACAACGACATGATTCAAGAAATTTATTATCGTATCGTTACCTATGCTCGAAAGTCGAAGAAATTTTTTAATAAAACTCATTGATGTATTGTGGGAAACGCCCACAGGCTTAATTGTCTTGAAATTTTTTCATATCAATGACACATTATTATGATATTTTAGTTCTCCACAGTTATTTTATTAGTGTGGTCTCGTTTTCTCCATGCCAAAGCACTTTTATACAATGTCAATGCCGCCATTTCATGAGCCATGTTATCAGCTTCTTTTTCGTCGCGTCGATGGCATGACAATTTATACTACCTGCATTATCTATTGATTACGTATTATGCTTAAAAACAAAACAGGCTGTATATAGTTCGTTATGTTTAGCTGTATTGTTAGCGATGCAATATTTGTCGCGAAAGCTTTATTTACGCCAGTAACAAAGATTAAAGTTGTTCGATCATTGGCTCTGTTACTAAGTGGTTCTTGCAAATCGTTTGGTTTAAATAGGTCCTTTTTCGGCATATGCTGAGATAGGAGTATTTTGGCCTCGTACAGGACTTTGTTATTTTTTTAAATTTGTTTTTTAATTTTTTATCAATGTTTTAATGAGTGTGTTATAGTTTAATTTGTGATTTCCTGTGCGAGTCTCAATAAATACTTTTTCTTTCTTCTTTCTTTCTTTATTATTTTGTTAATCTTTTATATACATTCTTTTCTTTTAGATATTGTGAATGTGAGACCGTTGTAGGCTGTAGACTGACTTGTGGACCATTTTCTATTTTACTAAGTACCTGGTACTTGTTGATAGGCCTACACTGTCCTCTCATACCTATTAACACTGTAATTTGAAAACATTGTAGAAACCATTTATATTTAAAAGAGTAACCGTGGAGTTTGTTGCCGGCTCTTCTCCATAGGAAGCGACCAATTGGAACTGGGCCTAGCTTCTGACGTTTATATATATAAGTGCCTTTGTAGGTTTATGTAAAATAAAATATTTTGAATTTGAATTTGTATATAGTCCCTTGCTTATATGCACGCATTGTTAGCACAATATAAACACAATTTTATCACCAACCAAAGTCCAGTACAACCAACATACTTCCATACTAAGCTACATGTTATTATTGTTGCAGAGTGAGTGACGCGGGCGCAGTATGCGCGGGGTCACGTGACCGCCCATGGCGTCAGACGCGCGCGCTAGTGAGCCCACAGATGGCGCCAGGAGACGAAGAGAATACTCCAGGTATTAACATGATTGAGAGATAATATTTTTCTATTTTATAATATAGGAATAATGTAATGTAGAGAAAGTGAGGTTTGATCCTGTACGAGGGTGTTGGGGAACAAAAAGTAATGGAATTAGCTGGAATATTTTCAAAAATCACCCATAGCAACCAACTAAGAAAATTGTAAACATTGCTACGAGGTCGCTGTGTCGCCAAATCGCCAACGTTCGACTATTTATAGTGCACGCGTCTTCCGTCTGTCTGTCCGACACCTGCTTACCGAGACGCTTACTAATGTTTGCACTACATCGTTAGTATGTGGATCTTTTAACGCGCAACTGTCAATTACACCAAGCGTTGTTCGCTTCAAAGCAACACGTCTTCAGACACGAGTCATCTGCTCCGATATAACTGTTGAACCGTGGCGGAGTGGGTCGCGGGGAATCCTCCCGGAATTCAGCGGCGAGTCGCGGGGAAGCTCGCGCACTCTAAATCGGTCGCACTTGCCGCCAAGCTTTTCGGCGAGTCGCGCGCGCGTTCATTCTCGCATCTAAAATTATATCGGCGTCGTGTGCGCAGGTCCCCGTACGTGACGCTGGGCGCGGTGCGGTACGCTGTCCGTCGCGCACCGCCGCCGCGGGCCTGCCCCTGCCGCTGCTGCTCAGAGGAGGCGGTGGCGGCGTGCCTCGGCCGCGCCAAGCCCGATCGACGCACGCTGGATCGTATCCAACGACGGCTGGGCCGCGGCGCCCGCGACGAGCGGCCCTCGCGCCAGCAGCGCCTGCAGGCCCTCACCGAACGACTCCTCCCGCGCTCGCACCCGACGCCCCCCCCGCCTCCGCCGCCACCGCCGCCGCACTCGGCTCCGGTTCTGCCGCCGGTGCCACCACCCCGCTCCCGGCATCGACACAGCCCACCGCGCGGCGTCTCCGTGGACCGCTGTGATGACTTTGACACCGACAACATCACTCTCGTCCGCGTAGAGCCTCGCTCTATCGTTGGATCCTACGCCCAAAAAACTATACCGTACCGTAGCGCATCGTTCTCACAAGGTGATTTCGCGCAGGATAAATACTATCGCGGTCCAAGGAATCCATCGATTTTTGATTTCGGAAAGCGTCCCGCAAAATCTGTGTCTGAGTGCGCGAGTGCAAAGCGTCGCGATGCCGAGACCGTAAGTCTTGCAACCGATGAGAACACGACGGAGGGCGGGTCAGTTGCGTCGGTTGATTCCGCGGTTGGTTCTGACGAGGGATTGCTTGCGCACGCGTCGCCAGCGCCAAGGTCCCCGCCGCCAGACACTTCTCACAAGCAGCTGGGTACTCGCTCGTTGACGCACCCTCTGCCGCGACGCATCCCTCCTGTGCGGGAGGAGGGCCCGGCCGAGGCTGGCGGGAGTCTGCCAGCTTTGATGGCACCGCGTGTCTTACACGAACTCCGCGAAGAAAGTGACGGCTCACAAGCCGACAGTGCACAAGCACACAGTGAAGGTACTTCGCCACTAGAACCCCAGCCTTTCGCTTTCCCACCCCTCCCTGAGCCCCCCACGAACGCGTGTGCTAATGTGGACTGTGATTGTACAAATTTTCCCAGTACGATAGAGGAGTGTCCTGAAGAGAATCTAATCCCTGTGCCTGTGTATGAGTGTATAGTGAAACAGTGGTCGAAGGAGTTACCGCTCGAGGAGCCGCATCGGTCAGACGCCACGTCCGACGGGTCGTTGGATCGCGATAAGGAAGATGAAACCATAACAAGTGAACAAGTTGCCCACTTACTGGCTGCGGTACAGAATCCTTGCACACCTGCCCCTATTGGTGCTAGAGAAAGACGTAGGCCACTTGACAAAACTAGAAGAAGAAAAGGAATATACATCACAACGCCGAGCGACGATGGTGGTGAAGAAGAAGGCCCACCCTCAGTAAACGGCTGTAAACGTGAGAGCAGTGAGGCATCACTACAAGATATGCGTTTGTCAGCTGAAACACGGACTTCATCGTTACTCGGTGACAAATCAGACGACTCTTGCAATAACGGCCCGCCAAGTCCGTGTGAAGGAGTAGCACCAATGTGGCCGAGGTCTGAAGAGTTAAAAGCGAGACGAGCAAGGTTTTATCAACAAAGCTCGGACGAGAGAGATGATGATTCGTTCCGAGCGAGACGGAAATATGGTGACTCGCCTTCTGAAGCCGACAGTGACACGTGCTCCAGAGACAGAACAGCTTCACCTTCTCCATTTAGTCCATCAGATAATTCAGATGTAGAAGCACGACGACATCACTTTACTAGAGCGCCGTACGGTAAAAATTTGGAGGCACCGTGCAGTCGGTCAGTAGAAGTGGGTAGAAGGAGTTTGTCAGACGCTACAGTGCCTTGTCGGAAAACCAGTGTTGGGGCGATGACGTCACCACGGGCCACTGGTCGTGGTCCGACCCACGTCAGGGCAACATCATCGCCTTCAAAGCTGGTTGGGGTGAAGCCCGGAGCTGACTTGCTGGCCGAGTTGCTCCGAGGCAGCTCCGAGGCTCTCTCGAACTCGTCCACCTTCGACAACGTAGTCCTGACGCTACATCAGCACAATGTGAGTACTTTTAAAACATTTTTTGTAGTTGCTATTGACCCCGATTACATCCGCAAAAAGAGCAACAAAGTGAAACATTGCAAATTCTGTTATGATGTTTATCTCAGCAGAAAATAGCGTAAGAACAAACGATCTTGTATTATTGCCAAAGTTTATTTGAGATTATACACTGAGATTTTTGTCAGTTGTGCAAACGAATGCTAGTTGAATATACAATTTCGGTCGCAGTTTTTGTTAATCCGCGATCATATTCATGGTCGTGTTGTATTTAAAATTAAATATATTCGTGTTCCCCGGCGTTCCTCGGGCCAATGTCGCGTGAATCATACAACAGCTGTTCCAGGGGCATTAAAAATCGTAAGGGCAATCGTGTTAATTTTAAATCACTGTCACTAAACCCGAGATTAATCGTAAAGGACGGATGCACAAATGCGCCCGGAATATTGGCCAGTTCCAATTCGGGACGACAAGATATCTTACGTGTTATCTTTAATTGTTGTGATGGTCTTAGGCTATAAGCAGACTTGAGCCAAGACTGTGTTTAGACCGACTATTCATAGCCATGTTATCAAGATGCACTGAAAACCTATTTTGACACAACACAAAACCGTTCTGTGTATAGGTATCTACTTATAGACGAAACTGTTTTGTGTGAGCACTGTCTTAGGGACAAATTAATTATGAAGAAAGAAAATACGTCTATTTGCAGTAAAAATGACGTAAAGAAAGAATAAATACACGAAAATAACAATTTGGGGGAAAATATGCGTCACATCCAAGGAAAACGGCCATCGCTCAGCATAACTCTGCGACCTATGCGAGACGGAGCCGCTGGTTTTCAGTGACAGCCGGCGTTGATGTAGTTCTAAAATGTTTATATAAATATAATATTTAAAACAACAACATTTCGTTCCGTCGGCGACTCACGCGCCGTAACCTTACATAATGCAATCCATAAAACTATTTGTTTGACGTTTTGACATAATGGTTAATAAGTAATTATCATGGCCCAATGAATGTTATGATCATTATACTTTAGATATATGTAGGTACCTATTTTTACACTTTTCTATAGTGAAATGCTGCTATAGGTAACAAAACCTTCCATAACGTCCCACCTTTATCTCCTAGCCTAAGTAGACGAGAAATTGGAAATATGTTTGAAATTACACCCTCACAACACCTTACCATCAAATCTAAGCACGTAGATATTAAAGATCAAAATACCACATAAGAACATCTCTCATATTCCTCGTGATTCTGAAATGTTTATAGCAACGTCAAATAGCATGTTCAAAAACATGGGTAATTTGGAAAGGAATTTTGACGGCAAATGCATCTAATGTATTTACAATGGATGAATCAGTAGAATACTTATACATGCTCATATGATCGGTTTAGGTTTGAAGACGATTTGGCGTATATTGGGAGACGTCGAGCAATCGCTTGGTCATTACCGTAGATCCTGGATTAGCTGTGTAACTGCTGTGGAAATGTTTGAGCTGGCAGCGTAGCTTATTCCATTTATCATCTAAACTACACAATGGATTTTGTTGAAATTTGCATCATCATTTAGAGTGTTTATTTTGAAAGGTATTTTTAGGTATATGATTCATTAAGATTAAAGTTACAATAAAGAAATGTAGACGTTTTGTAAATTAAAAAAAAAGAGGGTGAAGCAGGGGCGGGTCGCTAGTACGTTCTTATTTTTTTTTTTTTTTTGTATTCTTTTCTGAAATTGCTAATGTTTTATAATTTTCTTAGTTTTAATGTTGTATTTCCTGTGCGTGTCCCAAATAAAAACAATCTTTATTTTCTTTCTTTCTTTTCTTTTTTTTCATGTGGTTGTGACTAGGGATGTTTCGGAGGTTGTTTTACCGGAACCGGAACCGAAGTCAGAGGTTTTAAATTTGATTGATCGTAGTCGGAACCGGAGCTTGAGTCGGAGGTGGAGGTAGAAGTAAGATGTGTTTAGGGTTCTCTTCTCCTTGAATAACTTATGTCACAAATGTTACACTTTTTTTGGCCTCATATTGAAATAAACTTATCACAACAATTATACTACTTAATACACCGCTCTAAACTTAATTGAACAAATTAACATGACGCGTCTGGTCTGACAAACACAAAGCAATAACCTAAGACTTAATCTGTGCCAGAGACTTCGAGCGTGAGCGTGTATGAAAATTACCCGGGCGACAAGTTAAAACTTGGTGTACGCACTCTAGTCACGTGCATCGCTGAATTACGATCTTCGGTATGACTGCGATTCAAAACTATCGGAGCCGAAGTCGGAGTAAGAGGCGTATAATTAATCGGAAGTTCCGACCTTTCGCAGTCGGAATCGAAGCTCCGTAACAATTCTGGTTGTGACTAACCAGTACCCTAATTGCGTAACTTATTTTCGTAAAAAAATATGCCTAATTTGTTTCATTTTGACAGTTCAACAACATTCATTGCGTTATTTACGTTGTTGAGTAGATTTTTTTTTCCAACTTATGAAATTTTAAATCGAAACAGATTGTGATTGTGTTGTATTACGCAATTAGGGTGCCGGTATCAGAGTTTCTATATCGCTCATGGGCCTGACTTAGCTTCACATGTCGTCGATTTTAGTAATTTTAGTTTAGTAATTCAATGATTTTAGTAATATTTCTCAGGCATGCGGAGCAAGTGATAATTATACAAATACTCACATGAATCCGAAGGGCCTTACGTTCGAACTATAAGTGAGAGAACTATTTATTATAGTGCGAGACTTATGGCTTGGCAGTCCGACGGTCACACCACTAGGCTATCACTGGTATCAGTACGTTTCATGTCTGGTTGCTGTTTTTTGGGCTCAAACTGCATAAATGGAAACTTTGCGGTTTTACTGATACTGTGTTTGCCCATCTCAATACCGTTATTGTGGGCTATATAAAAACATACTTCTTTGATAGTTAATTGATTCAGGCGTGACCTTGCGGAAATCCATTATACCGCTGCGCTCGGTGCTTGGTGTGGCAAAACGCCGTGTTCGAGTTCGCGACAAGTTAATCGTCATCCTGAGGATGCCTCGTTGAGAGGTGAAACACGTGTCGATTTCTTCCAGGGTCTTTTTAAGACTCTTTAGAAATAGCTAAGCGGAACAGGTTACTAAATATATCTACATCATCATTTTATACTTCTTTGAATCGTTCTTGAGATACGGATTTGTGTAAAGAGGTTTTGAGTAAGAATGAAACTGAAAAGCTTTTAATTTAATAGGTCCTCTAGAGATTTTTGCTTCAGAGTTAGAGTATTATTATATCTCCTCAAAAACATGACATGTAAAAAAATGCAAGTCTCGCAACGCAGTTTCTCTACCGCAAAAAGATGTGAGATCTAATGTAAAACCAAGTCTGTTAATTTATTCAGTACCTATCTATTTGTCATCTTTATTTTTTAAATAAATATAATGACTTGGTCATCGCACGGTAACATAATCACATAAGAATAATCTACTATTTAAATAGTCCTAATTAAATAAAGCGCAGTGCTAATTATTAGGTAGATTTTTTTGTGTGTAGAATGTAAATTCTATTGCCGTGTGCGCTTCTAGCTTTATCCACAACGAAGTTACAGGGGGTTGAAATTGTCTTGAATGATTTTGAGAAAAGATGGTAAGTACGGCTGTGACTTTGTATTTGTTTTGCTCGACTTGGCGGGGGCACTAACGTGCCCCCCGATTAATGTTTCTTGCCCATTCTTCTTCATACGAAAACTACCCTTTGGAAGGGGCGACTAGAATCAATTCTATTTCCTGTAAATTTTGACGTTCAAAAGTGCCTTTTATGTGCCTAATTGAAATAAATTATTTCACTTGACTTAGCTTGTATTAGAAAGAAAGAAAGAAAAAACGCCGCAAATAAACATTTGCGAAAAATATGACGCAAAAAAGAAATAAGATTGGAGGAAGCATGCGTCACATCCACGCAAATCGGCTATCGCTCAGCATAATGCTGCGACCCTGTGCAAGACAGAGCCCCAGCGCTGGTTTTCAGCGACAGCCAGCGTTAACGTAATGACGTAGACCGGTGCAGCAAACAAATATTAAGACTATTATATTAAGTACAGCGTAAAAATAATTTGTTATAATTAAATAGTAATACAATATACAAAACAGATATATTAGGTACATGCCTTTATTTCTACAAGGGGAAGACCAAAAAAACGATGGATGGACGGTGTGAAAGATGATATGGGTAGAAAGGGGGTGGCTACCGAGATTACGACTAATAGAGACTTGTATGTAAGAAAAATACATGTTACGCCGACCCTAAATAAATTGTGATAATTAGAATGATGACATGCTTTTATTTCTACAAATTTTGTTTTACATTTTATTTTACATCAAAGAGCCATGTTGTCGTTGATATTGCAATACGTTCTGTCATTTTTTTTTTTTCAAAATGTCTTTTAATATGAACGCATCCGTAAAACGTTCTATGCTAACAGCCAATCAGATCACTTGATTCGAAACTTAAGCAATAGGTCACGTGATAAACACACTCCCATTTTGATACAATTTGTTGCAATATGTTCTACGTCGAATCTTGAACCGCAAAGGTTTTTCTTATTGTGATTGTTTTGTTTCCTTGACAAATAATTAGTAAGTTCTAGTAGAAATGTTTAAATTTTTACTGAAAACTTTTGGATAACCAGTATTTATTTATTACAAAAATGTCCTATGTTGTTACTGAAATATGATTACTAGACTAAAACTGAAATGCAATAGTGCATTCTATGTGACTGAATCTCTGAACTGAAGTATTAATATTACTAATTAGTTGTCAAATATGATGAAAAACATCTTTAACGAAAATTTAGTTAAAAAATAAAATCACTAAAAGTCATCGCTACGACACTAACATGTTTTATGTCTCTCCCGAAAAATCTGCTTAATCAAACAGAAAATATTGTAATATCAACGACGATGTGGAAATTCATCTCACTCAGTGCGTGGTACCACCCACAATGAAGGGTTCCGCATTTGGGATGAATTTATCCCAAAAACAAACTTAACTTTGTTGTTGAAAAACATGTTCGCCCATACGGAATGTATGGGAAAACATGTTTTTGCAACTGCAAATATAAGTAGGTCGATTATTACTCGTTAACTTGTAGAGCCAACTTAGCTGTGATAGTTTTCCTTTTAATTTTATTATATAAACTACTGCCGTGATTTTTCACATATCCAAAACCAACCGTTTAGCTTGCAGGGGGAGGACACTTGACTCTAACAAAAATGTGCACTTTAAAGCTTAATATTTCACAAACGGAATCCTGAATCCAAAAACGGTTTTCACACACTCACAATGTTTTTAAAGGACCTTTCCAACGATACCCCACATCATGGGAAAGAAAAAAAAAAAAACACCAGTTAACGTGTAGGGGAGGTACCCTAAAAAAAATATTTTTCGTAATTTTATTTTACCACTTTGATTGATTTACCGCGTGATTAATATATACATATTAATCACGCCGATAAAGTGGTAAAATCTTATGTATCTTATAATCTCATGGGTATACACCCATGCCAAATTACAGCTTTCTAGCACTAAGAATCTCGGAGCTAGACCGCGGACAGACAGACAAACAGACGGACATGGCGAAACTATAAGGGTTCCTTGTTTACTACGAAACCCAAAAAATCGAAGCCTTATGTTGTCCTTTTGTCATTCGGAACATAAAAGTGAATAAAAAAAATAGTGAAAAATTGCAGCTCCAGCTCTCTATTTCACAGAACATTTTTTACTTCCCTTTTTCATTCGCGCAATGTACGGTTGTTCTTTATCTTTTGCTTTGCGACTTCGTACTGAACATATTTGGTCTATTTACTCAACATACATCACACTAGCTTTTCCGTATGAAATTTCTTGTTCCCCCGACTCACCGCGTCGCATTGCATCGTGCGACCGCCCATAACGTTTCGTTTTACATTCTTTCTGATTATTTTATAAATTTTCGATGTTATTTAATTTAAATTGTAAGTGACTGTGCTGTTAGTGTGCTTATGATAAATAAATAAATAAATATCGTGATCTTAAATAGCCTATAACCTTCCTTAAGAATTGGGCTAATAAAAAAAAAATTAAAATCCGTACCTATGATAGACCTACTAGAGATTAGCGCGTTTACATTAAAAAAAAAAAAACTATATTATGTAACGTCGAAATGTAATGGAAATTCTTGTTTGGAAACTAGGAACAGTATACTTAAGTTAACTGAAGCTAAGTTTGGACTACGCTTTGTAATGTAGAAGATAAAATAAATAATATAATTTAAATTACGCTATCAAAGACTACGCTGTTGAGACTAACACGAAAGATTATGTAAACGATAATACGATGAGTCTGTAGTGTGTGTGTCTGTAAGTATGTGTCTATTGTGTCTGTGTCTGTTGTGTCTGTGTGGCTGTGTAGTCTGGCTGTGTGTCTGTCTATAGCCTGTACGGAATTCTGAAAAAAAAAAAAAAAAAACTAAATACTACTCGGTAAAACACTGTCAACAAGTGTTCAGTTATTTATTAAGCTAAAGGAGCAAGCAATAACACAGTCATTTCGCTTCGATCGAATATTATTTTAGCCTATTCGTAAAAGTAACCAACCCGCACTGGGCCCGCGTGGTAGATGACAGCCCACTCCCTCTCGAAGAGAGAAGGCCTATATAGAATAAGTATGTACCTATTTTAGGAAAAGAGAAACGCTGGATTAAGTTTAGGTATAATTATCTACTAGAGAACCTCTTAAAACGTCTTCCAAATTAAACTTGAAACGTCTTTTAAAATGTTAAATCCCCGCTATACTAAATGTTAGTGACACTTGAAATTCTACCTGTCCCCAAAAAGGAGAAGATCGTAAATATTACTAAAAAGGCGGTTTACAGTCGAAAGTTTCATTTATTTTAGAAATTTTAACACTCTTTACCGTTCTTTTGGTTACTATCACCCAATCAAAAGAATTTACGATTTCGATAAACACTCGAAATTCTCGTTAAATGAGATTGCTCTTTAAAACGTAATACGGCAGTTGCTTCTTAGCACGAGTACCTACCAGCTTCTATCAAAATAGTATAGTTATAACAGTTATCGTGTCGCCATTAAAAGTCTGTAGGAACAGTAGAAATGAAACATAAAAATAAGTAATTTGACAAAGGTTTTCGTATCAAACATCAATTTATGAACATAATGTTTAATTTTTCGCATGTGTCCCCAAAAGCATCACAATCAAGCAGTGGATGTATTTTGGCTGATATGATGATCACGATTTTCCTGCCCTTAACCAATAATATGATGATGAAAGTCTTCATACTAAAGTTACGAAAGCTTTGCTCGAAACCAGCCCGTCCCATCCTTGATGTTCTCCCTCCGGTTGATGCCCTAAGCCAAGGTTCGTACCCCACAAGGGGTGCCCTTAGCGAACGTTCACCTAGTTTTAATTAGCATAGTTGAATATCCCCTGGGTGGAGGTTTTAAGTGTAGTAGCTTAAGGCACCCACAGGAAAGCCCGGTTAAGTAGTCATGATCTCAGAGGTCAACTACGAGATGCCCTAACAAAAAAAAAAACCTTTGCTCGAAATCCATGTTGATGCTCCAGCCAAAGACAGCGATGTTGACTTCAAAACAGAATTTCCATAGAGACCCACTAACTATCAAACTTCCTATCAAGCAGGACCACTTAACAATGTTAGTGTCGAAGAGTAAATTAAATTTTCGTAGAAACTCTGCCATCGACAAACGGCGTCAGCGAAATGAAATTAAAATCGCTCGTTATTGACTTTTTAAGGTTCAATTCACACAATATCGCGGCACTATCCGAAATTGGAAGGTTTCTTTTATTTTCCTTCTAATTGGATAGGCTTGCGTTTCTTCATACTTGATTTTATTATGGTAAACAGGGTGAAAAAACGACTAACAAAAAGCAAGGCAGATGTGAGTAGAAACGTTTGGAGGGGACGCCCTAGGACATACGAGTATAATGAGTGAGTATGATATATAAAAAAAACAAAATTTGAAAAAAAAAATCAGCACCACGGTAATCAACGCGTTGATGTTTTTTTAATGGCCAAAAGCTGGTGTCGTTACGGTGTCACTAAAACAATGATTTAGTCCCATCTCAAAAATGCGCAACGCGCCTAAAGAAGTTTTCTCTTCAAAAATACGTTTATTTGCGGTAAACATGACGCAAAGAAAGAACAAAACACGAAAATAACAATTTGGGGGAAAATATGCGTCACATCCACGCAAAACGGCCATCGCTCAGCATAATGTTGCAACCCTATGGGAGACAGAGCCCCAGCGCTGGTTTTCAGCAACAGCCGGCGTTGACGTGATGACGTCAACCATTGCAGTATATTATAGTGAAATAAAAAAATAAAAAATAAAGTCTTAAATGTTAAATAAATATAAAAAAATTGGACATTTTTGGTTGATATGAGTATGGAGTACCTACGAGTACCTGATTAGTTATATTCTTCAGAAAGGTCAGGTGCGTAGTACTTGCAGCCATCGTGCGTGTATGACCAGGAGTATGAACGTAAACGAAGCAAAAGGAGTATGTAAGGATCGGAGCAGGTGGCGTTCTGTAGTTTCTGCCTACCCGCATTGGAAGAAGGCGTGAGTGTTAATTAATTTGAGCTGATCCTCATATCCATGAATTCGGTGCTGGGAACTTGTCAGGTGTAACAATCATCTTCTTTTTGTTCTCAAAAACCATGTTCCTCACCTCTGTCTTCAGATTACCATTCAGTTTATAGATACCTACTCCTTCATTGGTTCTTACCCTTGTGGCGGTATCTACATCGTCACATGCGAACTAACATCAAAGACGTCACACAAAAATCCTTACGTCACACAAATCCTGCATCACGCAATTAGAGTTTACCGCGTGAACGACATATACGTATAATTTCCACCGGCAGTTGTCCGCCGGAGAGGATGAGTGAACTCTATAGCTTGTTCCTCATACCTCTAAACCCTTGTTCTTTAATTGGGATACATACCAGTAGTTGCTTCCGATTTTCTTTTGTTTGGGTAACTTGGAGGCAGCTGCCTCAAGTCTTTCTGAGTCATCCACGGTAGTTGCATCTTTTTATGCCTTCATAACTACTTCATCTGCTGGCATTGCAACCACCTATCCATTAGTATGAAATATGACTCGTAAGTCCATCGCAATCCAGCGATTTTAATTATTAATTTACCTACGGTTTGATATCGTAATGTGAAAAGTTATTTGAGTAGGCACCAAATTTAATTATTCTTCACGATTTATTAATTTCGTGCGGTACCACAAAGGCTCTAAAATGAACTTCCGTTGTTAACAATGTCGCATGATGTCACGCTCGAATATAATAATGCCGATAGTAAAATACTTACAGTGACTACATATTCAAACATAAGTAAGCTATGTAAGTAAATAGGATAAACCCATAAAATTAATTAGGAATCTTTCTCATTACGCCCTAGACGGACATAATACAATAGTGACCTTATTGGTGATATTTTTCAGAAAGGACAGGTGCGTAGTACCACAGATTAATACAGATGGGACACTCCGCAAAATCATTTGAATAAAAAGCGACTCTTGCTACTACACAATAAAGTGCAATTCAGATCGCATAGCGCTAATAACCTACATTTATATTCATCTAGAAATTGCCTCTCTTTCTATCGCGTGACTCTTAGATCTTCTGACTACGTTACACTCATTGAATTGGCCCGACAAGACGAGCCCGCCGCGTACTTGTAGCTGTATTAATCTGTGGTAGTACTCGCAATCGGTGTGCGTGTATGACTGTATGAACATAAACGAAGCAAAAGGAGTATGTAAGGATCGTAGCAGGTGGCGTTCTGTAGTTTCTGCTTACCCCCAGGAAGAAGGCACGAGTTAAGGTTACGCTAGACGGTTATTCTTCCATACAAACGTAGTATGCAGATTACTCGTCTGTTTGACGATGTACGTTCAAAGCTAAAAATTATATCAATTTGTATCATCATTATCTAGCTTTGTATGGAAGCAGAATTGGAAAAAAAAATTGGTTTGGAAGTTATGAGCGTCGCAGCTTCCACATTTCAACATAAATTTTAGCTCACCTTTGACTGTAAATAAATAACTTATGTAATATGAAAATGGCAAAATAGAAACCGTACAGGGATATATAATTTGTTCATTCATTCAAATAATTTTATTTTGAGTAGATACTTCCATTAGTTTTTCGATAATATCTATACGCTCAAAGGTCTGTTCATGAAATTTTACGCGCTCGTTTTCGTTATAAATCATCGTCTATTTCACTAAATAAATAAAAATTAGATAAATAAATAAATAACTCTACTAAATAGGATGCATATTAGCCACGCCACCAACGAGTTCTAGCCGTCGACTAGTGCAACCTTAAGTGTTATATACATTTCTCAGGTATTGTAACCTACATAGTCAAAAGATGGTTGCACGCGCGCCTCAAAGATATGTCAGCAGAATTAACTGGGTCCATTAGGGCCGATGCCTGCCGGGGGTGCGAAGAAAACTGAAAGGGAGATCGTGGCCCCTGGCAACAGGGCAACCGATGGAACACGGGTAGGGTTTAGTCAATACGAGTCTGACACGCCCTCCCGCTCCGCCAAGAGCGGGAGAAGTTATTTGATAATTTCCCACCCAAAAAAAAAAAAAACAAAAGTCTTCTAGCATCTTGTTTCACTTGTCCCAAAAATATCGGGACATTTGGATAAGAGGTAGAGGTATTGTAGAGGTCATGTTCTATATTTTGTAGGAAAGCTATGCTGAGCATGAGGTCCTAGGTTCGAACACCAGGTCAGGCCAAGTTTTATAGAGTTTCTCCATCGAGACGTTCTCAGTAGCAACCCCAGAGTCTGGATTTGTGTCCGGTTGATGACAACAAGTTATGTCATGGGACTTTTAAACATAATTGGCGAAATGTGGCTGTGCCTACTAAATGTACACCTCTACTTAGCCTTTCGAGGATTTTAGGCGTGATTATGTAGGAAGTCAACTGCTGGCACTAATTTTCATTTATTTTCATTGAACATGTGCTTATTCACATTGAAATTGAAAACGGTTGAAAGAAATTGTAAGTCATAATCCTGGCGCCAATGTAACGACTATGTTTGCGGGAGAAAGCGGACACTTTCATTTGTCTTTAATTAATTTGGGTTCATCAATTAAAACAAGTGTAGGTTAGTGTTTCAAGACCAATTATTATGGTGTTCCTTAAAGTAAAAGCTTATTGCAGAACTCCGTCTTCACAGAGGGAATCAAAGGGAAATTGCGATGATCATTCTGCCATTTATTTTGTTAGACGAATTGTTGAGTTTGTAGTTATTCATATCTTTATTGGCATTTTATAATGTTTAAAGATCTTACAGTGGCTTAAAGTTGAGATGCAATTACCGTGGGACCCTGTGGGGTACCTAACACCCCACAAAGTCTGTTAATAAAAAACTAAAAATAAAATAAGGAAACAATTTTTTTTTTTCAAGTTTGTTGTTAATGTTCATTAAGATTTTTTTTTTGCCAAAGTCAAATCATTTATTTCAAATAGGCCTTTTTATGGTACTTTTAAACGTCAAAATTTACAAAATAATAGAAGTGATTCTAGTCGCTCCTTCCAATAGGTACTTTTCGTATGGAGAAGAATGGGCAAGAAACTCCACCGTTACTATTTTAAAATGTTTTACAATATTTTGTATAGGACGATGCACCTACAATAAAATTAATATAACACAAAAATAATTTAAATGAAGCAACGACAGACAATTTAATTATGTGATAGATACATGGTGCTCACATATTTACAAACATTGTAAAAATATACGAATTCTCTCAAATTTTATAATTAATAAATCAGTGTATGACGAAGTAATCACAGAATGTAAAATCAATGTCACATAAAAAAAAAAATACGGACCAGCATGTTTCCAAGCACTCTTATCTTGGATATAATCCTCTAATTTGTAATATGCTTGTTTACAAAAATTATTATTTTTCATTTAATTGCAATATATAACATGGTATTTTGCTGTCACATTTAACACAGTACCCCATAAAAGATGTAAGTACTTTAGGTAATCTGAAAAAACTGTGACATCTCTCAAGTCAACCTAGGAGGTTAGGCTGCTTAACCGGACTTTCCTCTGAGTGCCTCAATAAATTAAGGCCTCCAGCGACGGCTTAAACTTATAAACTAAGCGAGTTCATGCTAAGGGCACACCCTATGTGGTATGGACCTCGGCTTAGGGCGTCGCTGGGGGAGGACAGCAAGGGACAGGCTGAATCGGATTAATTCATGAAATGGTGCTGATCCATGCGTCATGTTCGTGAACGGGCGCCGTCAGTAGGGACTGGTCATTTTTTAGCTGCCGTGGTTTATTTTAATTATTGAATTGTTTTCGTTTTTATATTTTTTATTACGGACGCTTTTAACGCACACGTCTTTCTACATTGTTCTCACATGTATAATTTGATGATGTAACTAATATTTTGTTATATTTTGATTAAAAGAGTGTTCGTGGAGTTTCTTGCCCGTTCTTCTGTATAGGTACCTACTACGCTTTGGAATGGGCAATTAGCTTCATCTTTCTGACTGACCGACCCCTTGATAATTCAAAAGTACCTGTAATTGGTTTATTTGAAATAAATGCTTTGCGTTTGAGTTTTGAAGTAAATTATAAAATTGATTTATATTGAGATCAGTGTTATAGGTGGGTTGGGCACACCACAATTACGGCGATAAGACCCCTCTTTGAGGAGTGGCTAGAGAGGCGCTACGGCGTCCTCACCTTCCACCTGACACAGGTCCTCACCGGACACGGCTGTCCGAAAGGGAGATCGCGGCCCCCGGCAACAGGGCAACCGAAGGAACACGGGTGGGTTTTAGTCAGTAAGAGACGCCCTCCCGCTCCGCCTAGAACGGGAAAAGTTATTAGATAACTTCCCAGCCAAAAAAAAGTGTTATAGGTGGGTACATAATATTTATCTGGTTATACTGGTAGCTTATTGTTTCTTAAAATGAAGGCAAAACCCTCCCCTGTTTTAACAACGAATGATACACAAGTAGAATATGTAAATTCCATACATTATACGGCATTCTCATAAAAAATATAAAATATTCCCGCAAACTTCCGTAATTTTTCACCATTTTCTATTTACTAGTTGCACAAAGTACTTGACGATTACGTCATGACTGACTTAATGTACCGTGAATGTACGTACCTACACTAAAAACAAGAATTTGTGATAGTGACGTAATTTGAAAAAAATATAAAATATTCCCGCAAACTACCGTAGTTTTTCACCATTTTCTATTTACTACTTGCACAAAGTATGTGACGATTACTTCATGACTGCTTAATGTACCATGAATGTACGTACATACACTAAAAATAAGAATATATGATAGTGACGTCATTTGAAAAAAATATTAAATATTCCCGCGAACTACCGTAGTTTTTCACCATTTTCTATTTACTAGTTGCACAAAGTATGTGACGATTACTTCATGACTGCTTAATGTACCATGAATGTACGTACATACACTAAAAATAAGAATATATGATAGTGACGTCATTTGAAAAAATATATAAAATATTCCCGCAAACTTCCGTAGTTTTTCACCATTTTCTATTTACTAGTTGCGCAAAGTATATGAAGATTACGTCATGACTGCTTAATGTACCGTGAATGTACGTACATACACTAAAAACAAGAATGTATGATAGTGACGTCATTTGAAAAAAGTATAAAATATTCCCGCAAACTTCCGTAGTTTTTCACCATTTTCTATTTACTGGTTGCACAAAGTACGTGACGATTACGTCATCACATGCCTTAATGTACCGTGAATGTACGCTACGCTAAAAACAAGAATTTATGATAGTGACCTCATTTGTTAGGTATTCCGTGAAAATAGCGAAAATAGGTTTTATTAGTTGTGTGTTACTATGTTTTGATTAATTAGGTTGTTAAAGTATATTTGAAGAACAATAGTTTTAAAATATAGAAACTAAGTAGCTCTCAAACTCTCAATCAATGTAGTGGAAATTCTCAACTGAAAAAAAACACGTTTTTGAAATGAATAGGAGGAAATTATTTATATGTATTAAAGAATAACGAGTTTTTTCACAATTCAATGCAAGTAATCAATAAGTATCTAATCCTGAATTTTGGTTAAAAAAATAAAGTGTTATTACAACCATAGACAAGCTAAGAAAAAAGTATGTATCCTACTAAAAATTAATGTGCCGATTCTCTTATCACAAACGCCTCTAAACTAGACAAAAATCACCAAAATTTGGTTTATTCCTGTCAAACAACGATTTCCCATTCTGAAATAGACTAAAGTGATACAACTTAACTATATTTTAGTTTGTCAGCACTAAGATGGCACTGAGTTATTAATTTAGTGAAAATAGCAATTTTGCTGTTCTGAATTTGACATTTTTCACCTAAAATTTTGATTGTCTAACTAAATCTGACTATTTTTAATCGCGATTAAAAGGTGTCGAATAAAATTAGTTGTCATGAACTAAAATTTACACCATCACCTCGACTTCAGGTGCAAAAAACTATACTGTATATTTTTTTCTTTTCTTTTGCTGTATCTCGAAAATGGTATGTCCTATAGCAAATATTATATAATGAAAATTTCGACCCCATTTTTAAAACATACAGCCCCCGAAAACTCAACATGTAGGTAATTATTTTTCATATTTTCCATACAAAAAGTGACAAATTCTATATCGAGGCTACCCCTTACGCGCCTCCGGGTCTAAAAAAAATCACGTGCAGGGCAAACAAGTACCACGTGGAGTCGCGATTGTCAAATTCGATTTTAATTGTGTTTTTACTAGTAAAAATATTTATAAAAGGTGTTTTTTTTTTCAGAATAGGTTTAAAATTCTCATAGCGAAAAAAGTAAGGAATTTTAGTGGTAGTTTAGTCTACTCAAAACTTTCAACTATATACAAAGACTAGCTTATGCCCGCGACTTTGTCGGCGTCAAATTTATCAATTTTCGGAATCGGATCAGTAGTTCCGTAGATTACCTTCTACATACAAACTCACAAATTACTTTCCTTTTTACCCGACTACGGCGAAGCAAAAAGGAGGGCTTATGATTTTGACCGGTATGTATGTATGTTCATCTGTTACCTCATAACTTCTAAACTACCGATCATAATTTGACAAATAAGGTATCATTCTAAGCGTCTTAATCGTCCGCTGGTTATAGGCTATGTGATGTTACACTAAATACAATATGGCACCCTCTAGAGGACATAAAGTCATGAACTAAAAATATTTTTTTATTGCGCCATGTTGGGTATCAAATGAAAAGGCTGGACGAGCACATTACAAATATGCACATATATCATATTGTCTAAGTAAATAAATATGTATAAATTGTTAAAAACAAGCAAAAGTGAGACTGTGCTACGTACGGCGCGGCTGTAAAATTAATACCTATTACACAATAAAACCCCAACAAAAAAATTTAATGCCGCTCTGCAAATACTTTATCACGAAATTATGACCCCAAAATAATTTACTTAAACAAAAAGTAAGTTCAAAAACTAAAACCCGACTACTGAAAAATCACGCTCTAAAAAGTATGAAACAAGAAAATATTTCAGACATAAATCAAGACATAGGTACAAAAATGGTCAAGGTAAAGCCGTGGTCGCATGCCTGTACACCTACAAAATTATAATGGCATGCGACCACGGCTTTACCTTGACCATTTTTATACATGTCTTGTTATAATAGGTACTGGTATATATGGATAACGGAAAGCAAGGTTAGCCAGCTGTATACTATAGCAACCATGAATCTGGGAAGCATCATATCAAGGTAAGCCTTTGGACCTTAATTTCTTTGTCTCTCTCCTATTATAAAATACAATAGAAGTGGATATATTTAGTAACCTGTTCCGCTTAGCTATTTCTAAAGAGTCTTAAAAAAAAAACCCTGAAAGAAATCGACACGTGTTTCACCTCTCAACGAGGCATTCTCAGGATGACGATTGACTTGTCGCGAACTCGAACACGCCGTGTTGCCACACCGAGCGCTGAGCGCAGACTGAGCCTTATCGCCCGTCAAATCAATCAATCGTCGTATAGTGGATTTCCGCAAGGTCACGCCTGAATTCATTAACTATCTCTCCTATTAATTATTTGCAAGATTAAACAAAACACAATCAACTAATTCAATTATAAACTTTTTAAAACAATCTTGTTCTGAAATAAACATCAGTGCCGTACCGATACATCGGATGAATCACTGGGTCAAGAAACTATGTACTGTTTCTTTATATAGATCCTAACGGACTGTGTATGTACGTACGTAGTTATATTAAGTATCGATCGACTTTTAATTATGACGCGGTGTAGCTGTAGATATTTTGCAAGAGCTGTTTTGTTAAAATTTTGCATCAAGCTCACTTCTTTTGCCGTGAAAACAGAGTTTTGTAGTGAATTGGAAGATACAGAAATTCAAACTTTATAGCATTTATTTATACTTTTGGATTGTCTACAAAGCTTGTTAAACCTTCCTGTGATTATGATTTTCTTTTTCTTTCTTTTTGTGTTCCTGCATGTTACTAATACAGTTTTTAAGTACGATGTAATACTAACACCCTATGGGCCTTGATGCCTGAGAAAATTTATATATACATATATTTTTTTTTTTATTGTCAAGGAGTCGGTCTGTTTTAGTCAGAAGTTGAAGCTCATCCTAAAACGTAGATCTTTATTTATTTATCTTTATTTATAGAGAACAACGGATAAGAAACTCTAAGGAGACTCTTTTATAACAAGATATTATTTATAAATCCTGGATATGTTACTCTTGTTGGTTCTAAACAGGGTGGCAGGAACATCGACGCGAAAACTGTTACCATGGATTCAGTACATGATTCTGATCCCCCTTGCGTTTAAATTTTTCGTCGGTTATTTAAAAAACAATAATCCTATGTTCCATACATTTTGAGCGCGTAGGCATTGGCACTTATCTATGAAAGAACGGATTTAAAAAAAAATAAAAAAATAGATTTAATATGAAAGAATAGATTTTAAAAATTTTAATGCAGTGGAGTTCAGAATCATGTACCGAATCCGTGGTAACAGTTTTCGCGTCGATGTCGCTGCCACCCTGTATGTGAATTATAATATAATAATTTCTATATTCATTTTTATAGAATAGTACTTACAGTAGGTTTTAGAAAAAAATGGTGCTATCTTTGTCTAACGGGTTAAAAAATATAGAATGATCTAAGTAGAAGAAATCTGTGTAGAACCAAGTCTTCTTCTGTCAGATTCCCGATTTTTAAATAAGCCAGCCCAAAAATCACTAGACAGAAGATATCAGAACAAAACCATGGCTAGTCTTCTTGCGGGATTTTTCCACTATTTAAATAGGCCACCCTCAAAATGTTTATTAACCTAGGCTAGCCTCAGGGCGACTACACTGTATATATTTGCCATAGTTACAGCAAAAAATAAGCACATAAAACAAACAATGAATCTTTCATAAACAGTTGGAATTTAATGTGTCTATATATTTTCAAATATTTTCGCGGTGAGTCTTTCATTGCCCATACCTTCGGGGATTCCCAGTTCTAATCGTTAACAGTTCATAAAAATAAACCAATATAATTTTGAAGATTCGGACTTCGTACTGTCCTTCTTATTTATTGCAAAGGTCATTGCTGAAGAATATGGAGTAGAGTGGGTTTCTCCATTTTTATTTAAAACGGCTGTGTCGAAACGTAACGGAAAATACAGAGTTTTGCAGGAGAATTTCAATACATCTAACTGTCTATATAAATAAATAAAAATTTGGAGGGTAACTACCAGACATAATAATTACAGAAGAAAAGCTAAATATATTTATAAAAAATCTTAAAAAATTACTCATAAGCAAATACTATTACTCCTTAGATGAATATTTAAATGATAAACATAAATAATAGTAGTAGTAGAATGAATAATATAATGATGACAATCACGCAATGTATAGGTATGTTTTAAATATATTAATGATACGTTAATCATTAATACCGTAAAACATGGCAACTTTGCCCATAAATTTAAAAAATAAATGCTTAATTAATGATATTTTGCAAAATTTTAATAAATTGATTGTTTCGGTGCCACATAATACTATATGCTCATATCTCAATACACAAAACTAAAAATAGTAAAAAAAAAACATATTTATTAGTAAAATAACAATTATAGGTGTTGGGCAAAACATTTTATACATTTGGTAACTTTGCCCACATTACAGATCTCCGTTACTATGAACTTTATCACTATTCGAAAAGGACTGAATGAAAATACTGAGCAATGCAATAAAGTATTAAATTATACGCCAAATATTCACATTCCTTGACCCTTAAAAATGAGTGGGCAAAGTTAAAAAGCCTTCTAAAACATTTTTCGTACAAAATGGCGATTGTTCAAGGGTTGTCACCATTGACAATACTTAATTATTTAATAATTTTTAGTGTGGAATATTATAATGATAAATTAAAAAGTGAAATAATATAACATCATTTTTTACATAATATGCTTTATTTGTAAAGTGTTCAAAAACTAAACAAAAAAACTAAACAGTATGTACCTATCTCGGTCTTTTTTATATGAAAATAACAAATAACACTAAAATTTGTAATGAGTTTTATAGAAAAATTATATTGCATACCTAGTTAAAATTGCGATGACTCATCGCAATATTAACTATGCAATATAATTTTTAGTAATTTTAAGTACCTATAAATATTAGGTACTTACTTATCTTTTATGTTATTGTTATATAATATAATCAACATTTAGCGTAAATGAATTTGGATACATATCTACACTGACGGACAAATAAACTGCAACAAAGTTCAGGATTAGGTACTAGTATGCAAAGTTTTTAGATTAAACTAAATGAAAATATCGAGACTACCCATTATTAAAAAAAATGTAAATTTATAAACAGAACTGAGCCTCTCCTAAAAATGCATTTAGCACTACCCGGGTTGTCGGAGAGATTGGTCTCATCTTAATTAAGTATATGACTAGGTGGGATGTCTTTAATTGTTTCTTGCAAATTAGAAAAGACATTTTGCAATTTTTGGAGACCTTTCTCGGCCCGGACCTGTTTTATGTTTTGTGTTGTACGAACGGACAATTTTGATGCATGTCTATTTAAAAATTGGTTTACCCATGTATTGCCAGGCATTTTGCCATTAAAAATGTCAAGGCGCGAATTTTTTTTCTAAATAATTATAAACCAGAATTTTTAAGTCCAACTTGGTCATTGGACAACCATACTCCCCGGCAACCACCAGCACATTCACCAATTTTTGTTCTTTATCAAGCGAAAGTTTTACTTGCCCTCCTATCGTTTTCATGTGACGATTTTTCACTTTATTTCTTCCCTACTTGAAATAGATTTATTTTGCACAAGCTCTACTGCTAAAACATTTCTGTAGAATAATCTCTGTATTTTCTTGACCCAAGTTTTCTTCTATATCTCTTTTTTTGGTGTTACTAGACTTATTGTTATCCATCCTGAATTTTTTTTTTTTTAAATAGAAATCTATGATAGCAGTTTATGAAATCGAGTCGTTAATGCTAGATTTTTAATAGTATCATAGGAGTGTTTTAATACCTAATTTTGTGCAGTTTCATACACAATCTCTTCTCGCATTCATTTAGACAGTTCAGAAATTAACAAGTTTATAATTCGAACTTTACGACATGAGAGAAGATAAATACTTTAACAATTATATTAGAAATTATTTTATGAATTTTATCACGGTAGCGGTAAAACAAGAGTACCTAGGTAGTTTGATTTCGATGTAAATACATATAGTTTTTAAGAACCTAAAACCCATCAACAAAAAACTTTAAAAACTTAGTCAAAATTTGGAAGATACGAGCCCTCGTATCTTCTAAACCCCGACTGTGTTTTTAAACTTTATATGTTTACCAACATTATTAACTGTTCATCAAATCCGAACCCTCCTTTTTTACTCGGTTAAAAAATGTACCTCGGGTGACAACCCTAGTGAAAAAGAAACGTTGGGCAATGTTGTCAACGATATTCAAAAAATATACTTGTGACTTTGCCCACCGTTATATATTATGATTATATGACGCATTTAGCGAAGAAAACTAGTCTATATTATAAATTTCCAATGTAATAACGGATGTATAAAAATTACTTACCTGCGATAACTCCAAGTAGCACTTCTCGAAAAAGTTTTTTTAAAAGTTTTTGCCCGCAAAAAAATACTCTAACTTCAACGACGTCTGACAGACCACTGAAATAACATCTGTGACAGCGCGTCACACAGTGTTGCCAGAAAAATTATGTTTTTTTTTATCATAGACAAAATGTTCTTACTAACTATAGACAAATTTGGTATGTATTAAGTTTTT
Source organism: Omphaloscelis lunosa (assembly GCA_916610215.1). Taxonomy (NCBI): domain Eukaryota; kingdom Metazoa; phylum Arthropoda; class Insecta; order Lepidoptera; family Noctuidae; genus Omphaloscelis; species Omphaloscelis lunosa. The sequence continues at coordinate 5,356,877 of OU744265.1, read as the reverse complement.
TTTTAAATACACAACTGGGCAAAGTCAAATGTCGAGGGCAAAGTTGCCATGTTTTACGGTAAATAATATAATCATAATAATCAATAAATAATATATCAATAATCATTAAATTAAATGGCAATAATAATAAATTAAATAATATAGCAATACTAATTATTTAAAGGAAAACAATTTTTTTATATGAATAAACATAATTATAATACACATGTACAGGTATATAAAATAATATAAAATATTTAAGTACTTTTTGCAGATAAAATATAAATAATAGGTTAGTAACGTATTCGCGATCTCCTGACTTTGATTTTATGTAAGTTAAACTTGTTCCCACAATAACAACTTAATGATCTCCTAAAACAGGGCTTCGTCTCTTCTATCCTTTTCATGGGAGCCCCCTTTTATGTCAGAAACGAAATCCTCCATCTCGACTGTAAAATCCCAACGATTCACCAGTTCCTTAAACGCATGTCCAAGCGTTACTTTGACTCCGCTCCTAGACATCGCAACCCCCTGGTTGTCGAAGCAGCTATGTCCCCTCTAGAATAAGTCAGATCCGCCGTCCGAGGCATGTTCTTTCCGACCCAGATGACCCCATCACACTCCTCCAGGAGAAGAATAGGGCCACCAGTACAGTACACAAACACAGACGCCTCCCGTCATTCCGACCTCGCCGCCGAGGTCCTTTGCGATCGCGACCGTGTCCCCGAGTAAATGATACTCCTCCCCGACCCTTGCTCGAAAACGAGGTGCCAGCAGTTCTTGCGCTGAGCTTTAAATACCCCGCCTAATAATCATTATATGAACCAAATTTTGATCCAGCCTCTCCCTTCTTGCTGTCCTCCCTCCAGCGACGCCCTAAGCCGAGGTTCGTACCCCACAAGGGGTGCCCTTAGCGAGCGTTCGCCTAGCTTTAATTTAGAATAGTTTACTTGCTCCTGGCTGGAGGCTCTAAGTGTAGCAGCTTAAGGAACCCACAGGAAAGTCCGGTTAAGCAGCCAAGACCTTAGTGATCAAAACTGCGAGTTGCCATGTTAAAAAAAAAATCTTCTACCCTTTTTGCTGTACAGGGTCCATAATGATCTAAATTATATAGTTACCACCTAAGTACATATTAAGATAAAGCAATAAAGATATTGAGTACTGAGGGTCGAAGTTGGAAATATATAGATATAATATTAGTTCGTTTTTTTTATTAATTATAATTAAACTACTTTGAATAAAATAGCTATTTTCAAAAGGGTTCTTCCTATGGCTAAAACGAAATTATTAAAAAAAAAAAAAAAAAAATTGACCCAATTTATTTTCTCGCAAGCTATAATGTTTTCAGGTTTCATACATTGATTAACGGGATTAAAAAAAAACTATTTTCATGTTTTTTTTTCGTTTCTGCTGCATTAAATCAATTTTCGAAGTACAGTATTAATCTCTATTAAATTATCTAAGCAATGGTATAAAAATTAAGTAGGTTCTGTGTACTAGCAGGAGTGTTACAATAAAAACAGTTGCAGAAAAGAGGAAAACAAAATTTTCGATCGCAGAGCACTCTCTAATGCTTCGCTTAATGAGTCGTACAAAATCAATTGCCGTGCATTAGTCTCGCAAAAACTCGAAAATGGCTCGACCGATTTGATTTTTTTTTTGTTCTGTATGCCTCAATCCTAGGATGGTTTAGGAAGGAAGAAAATTAGGAAAAACCCAAAGGAACAACCATAAAATCGAAATTTGATACGAGACATTTGAAACGTGGGACGAAGTTCACAGGGTCATCTAATAAGCATTAAGTACGTAACTTCGATGTTATTCAGATTAATAGCATTGCAATAGCATTTATTTATTTCTGTACTGAGGAGAGGCATCTAATTTATTACCGTCAAAGTGTTTGAAATGAATGGGGTTTAATAAACGTTAAATGAAAGGTATTGGTGACAGCGCAGTATATTTTTATCAGCTGTTAGGAAGACGTTGCTGTACCTTTTGGCTTTACTACACCCACAGGCACACAGTTAGGCCACCTGCATGCTTAGTATGTCTATATTAGAAACGGCTTTTGTCGACGGAAGAATAGAAAAAATGACAGATAAAGAATCACAATCTGTCATTTTGTCTATTCTTCTGTCGACAAAACCTGTAGAAAACCCTTTTCTGTGGTTGTCATGCTCCGCGTGCAGTAGGGGTTTAAAGTCTTGAGTAGACCATGTTTTGAAACTGATATTATTGTCAGTTTCTTCAAGCTGTAGTGAGTCTATGAACACTTCAACCAGATTTAGCATAGTTAATTTTTTTTTTATTTGCTCTCATGCACTTCACACATTTTACAATAGATTACTGTCGGTTTTTTTACATGAATCCTGTCAGGGCACTGCAAAGCCTAGTGTTGGTTTACTGTTGAGTTTATCCTATACTCTGAAATAAGCAATATTTGTATATATATATTTGTAATCACGTACTCGATAACGGCTCTAACGATTTCGATGAAAGTTGCCATATAGGGGTTTACGGGGTGATAAAACGACCTAGCTAGGTTTCATATCTGGGAAAATTCGTTATCTCCGTATTTTCAACCGAGCAAAGCTCCGTCGCCCAAAGTTTAGAACAAGATGGCTGAGAATAATGACATGTCAGCATGAAATTAGTAAGTACCTACTATCATGGCAGCATTCTCTATTTTCACCAGAGCTCGGTCGCCCAGGTACTTAACAGTTATACAACAGTCTTACAATATAAAATAACACATAAAGATATTTAAGAATGGAGAAAGATGAAAATATGGCTAGAAAGGCAGGTAATTCTAAGAGGCTGGTAGAAAAGTCAAAAATTAATCTACCTAGCCTTTTGACAACTATGCTGGAGTCGGCTTCCAGTCTAACTGGATGCAGCTGAATACCAGTACCTATGTTACATGGATGACTTCCACAACCCAGTTACTGGGTAGCACGAAAACCATCAGCCTTTTCGGGTTAACCTGTAACGACTGTCAACGATTTAGGAATGACAAACGGCTTAACGTCATTTTGTCTATTCTTCCGTCGACAAAACCCGTTTCTATTGTGGTCATAGGTTTCGAGTTCGAACCCAAGGCACGCACCTCTGAGTTTTCGGATTCATGTACGTATTGTATAATTATCACTTATAATTACAATTGCTTCAAAAATGGTGAAGGAAAACATCGTGACGAAGCCTGAGAGATATTTCTCGACGGCATGTGAAGCCAAGTCAGAGCCCCATGGGGGGCTTTAAAACTCTGATACCAGGTTAGTCACTAGCCACACGAAAACAAGAATATTGTGGTCATGCTAAGCGAAGCTAAGAAAAGTATGGAAGAAAAATTATAACGTTACTGCGCCGACGTCAAATAAAATGGGATAAGGGCAAAAAGATGCGCACAGTTCAAAGTTTATCTTCTTGGTAAAGTTTAGACTCCTACACAGAATCGCAAACAATTCACTAGGTATTCAACATTTATACATCTCCAGCATTGTTTACACCATTCTAACAATAATAAGTGCTTACATGATTCATTTCCAACGTTTAGTCCGAATAGGTAAACATTAATGGTTTGTTGAAACTTGAAATCTTCCATTGAATGACATTGAGAGATTGATTTTGTATTACCTGCTATAAATACAGTATTTGTGTGGGTTTTCTTTTTACATAAGTGAGAATTTAGTTATCTATAGTTTTCGGTTTGTTTTGGTGATAAATTTAAGGAACAAAACTGCACCAAACTTGCTTCTCAATTTAACTCTTATAGATCTACACTGTCAGAGTCGCTATCCATTTTTTTTTTATTATTCTCACGTATTGAATCAATATCGAAACGATTTCATTTCATTTCAATATCGAGTCATGCTTTAGAAAAATATTAGTCAGTCATCAAGGTAGAAGCAGGAATGACTGTCTAGCATGCTTTTTTTTGGTGGGAAATTATCAAATAACTTCTCCCGCTCTAGGTGGAACGGGAGGGCGTGTCAGACTCATACTGACTAAAACCCACCCGTGTTCTTTCAGTTGCCTATTTTGCCAGGGGGCCACGTTAACCCTTTCGGACATCCCCGCAACCCCGGCAGGCTGCCTAGCATGCTTAGCATGACCACAAAAGAAACAGGTTTTGTCGACGGAAGAACAAACAAAATTATTGATATACAATCACAGTCTGTCATTAGGGTTCTGTACCAAAATAGTAAAAAGGAACCCTTATGGTGCGACTCAGTCTGTTTGTTCGTCTGTCTGTCACAGCTGGATATCTCAAGAACAACTAATGCTATCAACTTGAAATTTAGAATAGTTTTAGATGACGTTTGCCTAACTATTTTGCAAATAAGAAAGATTTTTTTTTGCAACAGCGACTGAACGGAGTTCTTAAAAATTCAAAGTGGGTATACTGGGGCATGTGGGGTATCATATGAAAGAGCGCTATTTGCATATTCTCAAACATTTTTTAGGCCCCACAGTTTTCGACTTTTGATGAAAAATGTTTAAAAAGAATACCGTTCCCCCCTTATCTCCGAAGTTTGCATAGAGAAAAATCTGAAATGATTCTATAAGATAGAAGTTTATGTAAAGATTACAGGAAAAATTAAATTATATTTCTACATAGCACACTTTTTTCAGAAATGGTTAACTTATATTACATTCGTTCCACTATCGGTCAAGAGATGGCGCTGACCTAAAATTGCAATATTCTTCACGACAATGTGTTAAAATTCCCCGACGAATAAAGGCCTCTCCGATGTAAATGTAAAATGGTACGGAACCCTCAGTGCGTGAGTCCGACTCGCTTTTGACCAGTTTTTTTGTCTATTCTTCCGTCGACAAAACCCATAGAAAACCCGTTTCTATGGTTATCATGGTACGCGTGCAGAGTGTACCGGAGGTACATTAATTTCTATACTAATAATAAAGCTGAAGAGTTTGCTTTTTTGTTTGAACACGCTAAAATAAATCTCTAGAACTACCAGTCGATTAAAAAGTTAGGACCTTTAGGAGCCGAGCAAAAAGAATATTGAGCGAAAACGAAGTAATAGCGCGGGCACCCGATGCGATGCGACTGAGTAGAGTGGGTGGGTCGGGGTGACAAGAAATGTATAACGGAAGAAGTCGCAGGCAGACGGTAGTTTTTGCATAGTCACATCATCCAGTTGATGTTACTTAAATTCGTTTAGGAGCTTAGTTACACTAAAAGGTAATTTTTTATTTTTCACTATTCGTCGGTTTAATTTATTGTAAAAAAGTTTTTTATTTTTTGCTTTTGAGGTACCATTTATTGTTTTTCTCAAGTAAGGAATTACCTCAATAGCCTTCTGTCTCCATCGTCAGACTCTCGATGACATACCTAGCTAGGTCTAAAGTACTCATTAAGGTGTATGAAATAAGCCCAAACACGATGTAGCTGCTGTAAACTGCTGGAGAGCTCTCGCGACTGTCTTCCGTCTCCATCATCAGATCAACTCCAGTATGAGGTTGTGTCATCAGAACTACTTATGTCTGTGAAATTACAACAGAATCGGTTCATATTTGAAAATTCGGTAGATGAAAAATCAATCGACCCCATGTTTTTTACCTTTTGGGGTGGATTTGAGTTTTAAATTTTACATGGGACCAACTTTGAGGTATACCCTCCCCAATAAAACAAGAATTGTTTAAATCGGACTACTCAGTAAAATGTTATGCGTGGTCATACATAAAAAAAAAAATATATATTCGTGTCGATCTTTTTTTTTTGTCGGTTAAGAACTGCATTTTAGTTTTCAATTCTTCAGTGAACAGTCTAAAAAATTTCACGAATATCCTCAAATCTAATATGCTTTTCATAATATATGCTGTCAGTACCACTAGTTTTCAAGTAACTTCTTAAGTGCACTTCGATATCTGACTTCGAGTGCTCTCTAAACGTCGGAAAAATGTCAGAAAATCTCATGAGACTAGACGCGACAGGTTGTTAGTTCGATCAAGCGTTAACGTGTTTACAACTTACCCATAAGAATAATGTTTTTATGAGATCTAAGTGCACGTTCACATAAAACCAGTGGGACTTCCCGCGTTTGGTTTTATGGTCGTGCTAGTGCCCGTGACTTTGTTGAGGTGGCAGGTCTGAAAATAATATTGAGTCACTAGTTATTTATTTAGTTGGGAAAAGTATAGACAGATGATGAGTTATTCACAAGTAAAAGTACAGTATTTGAGGTTTGCTTAGCTTCGCAAGGCGCCTTGGTATAAAACCGGAAAGCATCAATGAAGGTTGCATTTTTTAATTATGATTATTGATAATTTTTTCATCTTGGGCCACATGCCCTGTTACCTGTTAACGTGAGGACCTAATGTCTGCGTTAGCGAATGGTGTCAGCAATGACGAGCACAGGCAAGATTATTTGTTTGGCCAAACAAATAACTTTGCCAGGCCTTGAACGATATTTGTCTTCGACGCGCTAAGTGTAAGAAACAGACTTAGTCAAATCCACTTCTGCTCACTAGTAATATTTTCTAGTTTAAGTTTACATATCTAATGCTATAACATAAACTAGTTTAGTTTCCCTTAGCTGCTTCACTCTTGTCAGTTGTGAACTAAAATCGCAAACCCAACAAAATATACCGTGAATTTTGAATACGGTTAATACTTTCATTGGATGAGACGAGTACACAGTTCCTACGCTTCCATGCCATTATTAGATCGACACAGTTGTTATGTCGTACCTATGTAGCTGTAGTTAACGATAAACATAATAAAACACATTGTATGAGACGCTTGTCATCTTGGGAATGTTATTAAGCTAGGTAGTAGGAAATTCTGAATTTGGGTCAAGGGCTGTTAGAGGCGTTCGGGCTCAAAATAGTAATCTTTCATCAGCATTTTAGTTGTTTTAGAAAACAATCATGATAATGATGGAAGATTAATAACTAAGTATTACAATTATAAAACAAAATGCAGTAGTCTTCTTCCAATTTTCTTTTTTATTCCTTTGTTGAGGGTTTCGAGATAATTAAATGATTTCTACAGGAGTTGGCCTGTTAATTTAGATTTTGCCTTACAGGAGTTCCAGCGGATGGCAACAGTTTGGCGGGCTTGCCAATATATCCATTGCTGCAAATGACGTCCCAATCACCGCTAATTTTAGTTGCTAATTATAACATCCACATAATCTCCTATTAAGGCCTGAATCCATTTTTCGATCGGTCATTCCAGATACAATCAATCTACCTAGCCTTTTCCCAACTATGTTGGGGTCGGCTTTCAGTCTAACTGGATGCAGCTGAATACCAGTATTTTACAAGGATCGATTACCAGCTGACCTCAACGACCCAGTAACTGGTTAATACGATAACCCTTGGTAAGACTGCTTGTCAGATTTTCGCGGTTTTGAAGACCCATTATGGTTGTCAAAGTTCACGAATGACAGCAGGGACCAACGGCTTAACGTGCTTTCCGAGGTACGGAGCAGTCTCGGTATGTAAAGATGGTCACCCATCCACGGACCAACCCCGGCAGCGTCGATTAACCTGATGGATCGACCCGTGTGGCTATTACTACTTAGCTACGAGCTCCTCTCCGGTCATAGGCAATATTTGATAACGTCGAAATTGGCAATGATCTTACCTTGGCAGCCACTTTCCAACAAATTAAAACAGTTACTAAGGAAATTACCTCGCCCCCTCACTAGTTGGAGCACATTTCCAATACTCAACACTCCGTACACCATTTATTAGTACGTAGCCCACACGAAGACACGTGTAAAGTGGTAGGTCAAAGCTCAACATAATATATGTGTTAATTTGAGAATTGTTTTATGTGCATTGTTCATACTGATTAGAGCATGACTTCTGAGCATGGAATCCTTATTTCGATCTTCAGGTTGCATGCATAATCAGCCTATAATGTTGCTATTGCCGGGACACAGGTCTCTTCTCTTCGAGAGGGGGTGGGCCGTGATTCACCACACGGGCCCAGCGCGTATTGGTAGATGTCACATGTCTTCGAATTTTTAGTTCTAGGATATGCCGGTTTCCTTCCATCAAAGTGTTATTGGAGTTTTTCATCAGGAATTTTTGTGATGTAAATATTTTTCCGTCAGTAACCTTGCTGATTGGCAACCATCGTTGCGAGGCTAATCGCCCAGTGTGGTGGTAGACTTAAAAAAATGCTACTCGTATAATAACTCAACTTTATATACGTAAGTATATATCTTTTTTATTATTAGGGTTCCGTATCTTAAAAGGAAAAAGCGGAACCCTTATAGGATCATTCGTGTGTCTGTCTGACCGTCTGTCACAGCCAATTTGCTCCGAATCGAATGGATAGATTAAGTTGAAATTTGGTACACATATGTATTTCTGTGACCTAAATACGGACGTGTAACGTAAATACTTAAATGAATTTTGAATATGAGGATCAGTTTTGGGGGGCAAAAAATAAAATAAAAAGAAAATAGTCTTGCAAACTATACCGTGTGACATATCAAATAAAAGGACTTGTTGCGAAGATCTCAAACAAATATATTTTTAAATAATTTAAAAATAAATAATTTTAAAGATATTTAAGAAAATAGATGAAAATTGACCATTTCCCCCTCATCTCCGAAACTACTGAGCCTAAAATTTTGAAAAAATACAGAGAATGGTTCTTTACTCCTAGATTACAGGAAAACCTTTGAGAAGTGTATGGTCTTAAAATAACATGGTAAATCTTTCAATATTGTACGTATAAACTTACATTTGCAGTTGGAATGTATGGCAGAACGTGTTTTTCAACTACAAAGTTAAGTTTTTTCTTGGGATAAATTCATCCCAACTACGGTACCCTTCATTATGCGTAGTCCGACACGCACTTGGCCATTGGCATTGACTACGCACAATGAGGGGTAAAAAACCGGTTTTTTCATCAAGATTTCCTGTGGTGCAAATATGTAGTGGGGCTAATCGCCCAGTGTAGGATAGAATTAAAGAAACGCTACTCGTAGAATAACTCATCTTTTTAAACATAGGTATATGCATATCTTTTTTTTCTATAAGTAGTTTTATACAAACGCTTATAGACATCAGTCATATTAAATAACTAGTTTTAGTATTCAAACAGCTTGTTTAGTAATCATCATTTATAGCTTTCTTTAGTTGAACGGACTTCAAAATATAATAAAATTTAGTGTTGTCATACTATGGTTTCGCGGTGCTAGTTTGGCTATTTAAAGTCTATTTAGGCCTGGATTATACGAGCTGTTTTTGTTGTGCTTTAAAAAAGCAAGACTGAACAAGGCTTCTTTTTATTTTTTCATTGACTTTCAGGCTATCATTTTGTTTTTTTTTTATAAACTTGGTTCTCGCGGAGAAAAAGAAAAGAAAGAAAAGAAAGAAAAGAAGGAAAAGAAAGAAAGAAAAGAAAGAAAATACATTTATTTGTGTCAGAACAAGTTGGAGGAAAATATGACAAGGTGATGATCGCTCCGAACTGATAAATTTTCTAACAGAAATCACAAATAGTAATGATAAACCTGACCATCACACTGAAAACCTCACGCTTGACAACACCAAAGAAACAGCGCCTAATAACTTCATTCTCAATAACAAATGGACTCTCGTTTACACCCAGCCTAGAGGTGTGATTCATCATTGAATCAGGTCAGTGGCACACTACGATCGCTCCGGCTGTCTCTTGTTTCTCGTTTATGTAGGTAAATTTCGATGCATTCCTAGAAATTGGTGATAAATGATGAATGACTTTATCTACACCTATAAAATCTCTATAAACATTTCTGAAACAATTAGCTTATTACCAACATTAAAACAGCCAGTGTCATAGTAACCATAATATCATCCAAATGAGTGTTAGAATATTGTACTAAATATTATTATGCAACTGGAATTTCAAAAAGAGAACATTGTCATGTATGCAATTCCTTGTTTCCATCAACTTTTGTAATGGAACGTTGAAGCGGGGGAAAGCGGAACCCGCTGCAGCGCATGCGCGGTGATGTGCTGGTGCAGGCAACATTCATACGTCCAGTTGTACTGAATTTCGTGGGATTTTATTTATTCTTGATCTTGAATTACAAACATCCAACGGTTTCAGAACCTTTTATGGAGGATTCATATCATGGGTGTAGAAAAAGTCTTGTACGCAACTATACATAACGTATTAAAACACTCATGTGATAAACCCACATTCGTGTTTTAATACCACTTATTATACAAAAGTTGCATAAATAACTATTATTTCTGTAAGTAGGTTTGTACAAACACTTATACACGTCAATCATATTTTTTTAAACTAAATGAGGTCGGAGTTTCCTATCTGACTACTCTAAGAAGCAAGGCAAACTCAGAGGTCACAGTCTCTTTTAAAGTCCAGACATAATCTTGGTCAGATCATGTGAAGGTCATGTAGATTGGTGTCTGAAGTGCTCTTTTGAGGAAAGCACCACACAGATTGAGAGAGCATGTCCAGTCAGTGCACGCATTTGTCAGTTATCGTGCAGCTCAACTCAGAATTTAAGGAGCTCGGTGTGATTTGATTGTATGGTGCTTTGTTACCAGTAATGGTATAGGTATCATTAAAGCGTAGGTAAACAACGAATAAATTGTTGTATTTTAAAACGTATTAGTTGCATATTTTTAGATTTTGATCAAATCTCAAACTCTACTCAAACTCAAAATATTTATTTCAAATAAACCAATTACTTTTGAATTGTCAAGGAGTCGGTCAGTCAGAAAGATGAAGCTAGTTGCCCATTACAAAGCGTAGTAGGTACTTATGGAGAAGAATGGGCAAGAAACTATTTAAAAGAGTGTCCGTGGGACATTCTTTTAAATCACAATATGGTTACAAAATATTGGTTACATCATTCATGTTGAAGTTATAAATGTGAGAACGATGCAGAACGTTAAAAGCGTCCGTAATAAAAAATAAAACAAGTAAAACAATTCAAAAATTAAATTAAAATAAGCCATGGCAGCTAAGAGAATCAGTCCCTACTGACAGCGCCCGTTCACGAACATAACGCATGGATTAGCATCATTCAGCTCAACCATTTTGAAGGGAGCTAAATGATCCAACACACACGCCACCGTTAGCGAGACATTAGAGTGAGCATGACATACTCTCATCTTCATCATCTTAACTAATATTATTAAGTGAAAAGATTAGATTTTTTGTATGTTTGTTTGTAATGGATAAATTCAAAAAATGATTAACCGATTTTTAAAATTATTTTAGCCATTGAAAGCTACATTATTAACAATTAATATGGGCTGTATATTATCGATTTCCATGCGAACGAAATCGCTGGCAGAAGAAATATTTTACAGACAACATGGAACGATGAAGACAGAAATTGTATTTGTAAAATTTGTATTTGTGATAAAATCTAGTTTGTGGTCATACTTTTGAGTCTTTACCTTAAATTTTAAAAAAGTAAGTAGGTATAACAACGTATTCAAAACCACTAAGCTTAATCGCCTAAATCTTTCATTCTGGAATTCTAAAATAAGTGCTGACCCCTTTGGAAAAACAAGCTTGGTGCTATGTACATTCATCTTCATTCTTCCATTCAATTGATTAATTGACATTATCCTATTTATTTTTTTCTTACATTTCTGATTTATCTTAGCTTTTAATTGTTGACATTTTTGAAATATTTTATTCATTTGGTAGTTGTTTTGACATAGTAGTTTTTGATTAATTGAATTAATTATCAGGGGAATATTTTATATTGATTTAGCCAAAACTTTAGTTCTTTCTATAATTTTTATTTGATATTGTGAAGTGAATAATTAAATAATTAAAATTGATACTAACATTTTTGTGAGTTCTCTATGCCATCAGGTGAACGATGGCATAGAGAACTCACAAAAATGTAGCTCAAACTCAAAGCATTTATTTCAATTAAACCATTTACAGGCACTTTTGAATTGTCAAGGAATCGGTCAGTCAGAAATATGAAGCTAGTTGTCCATTCCAAAGTGTAGTAAGTAGGTACCTATGGAGAAGAACGAGCAAGAAACTCCACGGACACTCTTTTAAATAAAAAATTGTTACAAAATATTGGTTACATCATTCATGTTGAAATTATACATGTGAGAACAATGTAGAAAGACAACATCTTACACACCTGTGTGAATGTAATGAATCCGGGTAGACAGTTTTCATGACGATAAAAAACTACGGTTAGGGAAAAACAACCGTCCGTTGTAATAAATAGGAACCGGGTGCTGCCACCCAACCTACATAAATTATTTGAACCAAACAGTTTGGTGGACTGTCGGCTTATTCTATTGAAACTTGGATGTCCATTCACTAAAGAAGTTTGCGCGTTGTGACCACGCTTTTCTCCCTTCTCAACTTTCCCACTCCTCCTTCTTATCTTGTGTCTCACTTCCAATATCTATGTTCTTCACATACTAAGCTATACATACTGCGTTCTACTAGCAATCTTCTCCTACTTTGTTCTTCTCATACTTCTGACTTTGTTCATTTTTCCTTTCATATTCAGTCAATTCTTCTATGGTATGCGCTTCCTCTTGATATCAGGACGACCACCAGTCAGTATGCATTTGAGCGGAATAAAATTCAAAATAAATAGAGTAGAGTCATCTTAACACCTCTATATATAATTTGTATATATATATGTAATATAGGTATATATTTTATTTATTAAATATGTATGTATGTGTATTATAAGTTATAAACAATTTGTGTACTGTTGTTCCTACCTATTTTATGTCTAATGATATATTTTTAATATTTTTTTTCTTTGTTCCTCTTAAACTGAGCACCTGCCATCTAATCTCTTCACCACCCTTGGTTGCCTGGTAGAGAATGCCTAAGGCATTAAGTCCACGCTTTGTACCTTTTTGAGTGTGAAAAGTTAACCTTTTTAAATAAATAAATACTTCAACGAACCGTGTGTTGCACCGAACATCCTAGAAACCGTATCGATCAGATTTTCCTGCTAATGAAATAAACATTGCTATAGGTATCACGGTTATTGGAAGAAATTAAATATAAGTACTCTTGTTAAAAATAGAGCTCTGAAGGACTTCGCAGTATTGGCGTTTCTAGAAAAATCTTCCTCGTTTTACTGATTACCTGGTAGCTGTAGCTACAACGGGTGTGAGTGTTATTATTATTTGCTCATCAAAAAAAACAGGTTTTTAGGGTTCCATACCCAAAGGGTAAAACGGAACCCTATTACTAAGACTCCGTTGTACGGACAACGGAACCCTATTACTAAGACTCCGTTGTACGGACAACGGAGTCTTAGTAATAGAGTTCCGTAGACGGACGGCCGTCTGTCACTAGGCTGTATCTCATGAACTGATACACATAGTGATAGTTAGACAGTTGAAATTTTCACAGATGATGTATTTCTGTTGCCCCTATAACAAAAATACAAAAAAAAATAGAATAAAATAAATATTTATGGGGGCTTCCATACAACAAACGTGATTTTTTTGCCGTTTTTATAGATGGTACGGAAACCTTCGTGCGCGAGTCCGACTCGCACTTGGCCGGTTTTTTTAACTAACATTCTACTATAAGCCTTAACTTTTTCCAATTTTGACAGGATAAGTGAACGTAAACAGTGAATGATAACCAAGAATTTAGGTATGAAGGTTTCACATGCTATTCGAGGCATAAGGGTCTCAAAAACAACGGTCAGTGGGTCACCCATCCAAGCCTTAATCTTTGCTACAGCTACGCTCTCTACGCCACAAAATTATGTGCAACACAGTACCTCGAGTAACCTAACCCATCCTTTTAGGATAGCATGATCACAATTACATACAAATAATTGCATCACAGCCAAACCAAGCCAAAACGAACCCTACTCAAAATGCAATAAAATACAAAATCCTCTGCAACCCAGTTCTCTGAATAATTGAGCCGCATTACATTCATCAAACTGTGTGCATATTCACACACATATGCACGTTCAGGATACCTAGCAACCGTATTGATTCGCTCTCGGCTGCCGCTTTTATTCGGAATTTCAGGGATTCTTTAGGTATGTAGGGCGTTCTAGGTACTGTAGTGTAAATTGGAATATTTGTTGGGGAGATATTGTCTTGTGTTGGATAAATGTGGAAATTTTCATTTAGGTAAAGCTACATCTTATACTATTAAACGAGCAATATTTGTATGTATATATATTTCTTTCTATATATATATTTGTAGCTACTCACGTTCTCGAAATCGGCTCTAACGATTTCGATGATAGTTGCAATAAAGGGGTTTACGGGGCCGAAGAAATCGATTTAGTTAGGTCTCATATCTGGGAAAACTAGTTTTCTCCGTATTCGGAAAGCTCGGTCGCCCAAAGTTAAGAACAAGATAATGAATAATGCCATGACATTATTGACATTAGAAAAATGATCATAGCAGCATGGAATTAGTAAGTACCTACTATCATGGCAGTATGGAATTAGTAGGCCATTAAATGAGCATACTCCATTTTCACCAGAGCAGAGCTCGGCCGCCCAGGTACTAATTAACTATTATACATTACATTATCTAATTCTCGCGTGGTTCAAATAACCACCACGTTAATTTAAGCAATTAAATACGTCCCCAATCTGATACAGACAAGATTGTCGGTCGTATTTATTTATATATAGGCGTCATTTAAAAATAATTAGGCGTGTAATTTAAGGACAGAAAAACGTATCTTAGACAGGGAGCTAGTAAACAAAAAAAAAAGTGTTACTCAGATAAAGAGTTCGTAACTTTTTCGCTCTTGTAAAATAATAACAGCCGCACGGGCCGATCGAAGGTTAAGCTACGCTTGCCGCGGTCGGTTCGTGGATGGGTGACGCGCGCTAAGCCGTTGGTCCCGGCTGTCATTCGCAGATCTTTGACAGTCGTTACCGGTAGTCAGAAGCCTAAAAGTCTGACAACCAGTTTTACCAAGGAGTATTATTTACCCAGTAACTGGGTTGTGAAAATCAGGTAAGCAGTCGCTACATGTATAATACTGATATTCAGCTGCATTTGGTAGAAAAGTTACATCCTCAATATAGTTGGGAAAAGGCAGGTTGATTATTCAAATAAAAAGTTCGAAACCTTTTTAAATTTTTTTAGGAGTAAAGGTGGTAAAAAAAAAAAATTCGTATCAACTTGATAAATAGGAATTGGAGGGAGTAACAAACCTAAGCATTCCTTAATGTTTCTTTCCTTTGATCTTCAGAATGTACGAGCGACGGATCATTGAAGCAATTGATGATATTTCACGATTACGTAAGATTTTCTCTTTCTCTCGTTTTGTCTGACCTTGGATCGTTAGGAAGTCAGATCAAAGTCAAATTACATTAGTTTGAAATTGTGGGTGTTTTTAATTTCCACTTTATGTCTGACCATTCTGTCTGACCCATTCAACGCCGTGTGCGAGTGCGGTGCTTCTGATCAGACCATGTCTCACTTAATGGAGTGGAATGGAGGGATGGAGTGTCCTAAATGCCCATTTACTTGCACTACAGAATACCAAAAGAATGCTATTGATGAAGAGAAAAGTGACACTGGCTTACATCCTTGTCTTATGTAACTTATGGCATCATAAACACGGTAAATACACACACGCATACACACTTCACCACACCTCCACTCTACAAAAATGGTTTTCACACACTTCAAAAACATTGTGAGTGTGTGAAAACCATTTTTGGATTCAGGGATCCGTTTGCAAAATATTAAGCTTTAAAGTACAAATTTTTGTTAGAGTCAAGTGTCCCCCTCCCCCAAGCTAAATGGTTGGTTTTGATATGTGAGAAAAATCACGGCGTAGTTTATATAACGAAATTAAAAGGAAAACTATCATAGCTAAGTTGGCTCTACAAGTTACCGAGTAATAATCGACCAACTTATATTTGCAGTTGCAAAAACATATCGTAAGACAACAGAACCCTTCAATTAACCAATTATTATTAGAGAATAATAAAATGGTATCTTCTGGCAATATAACTCATAATGTTAAACCAAAGGGAGTGCAACATACTTTAAAATTATTTAATCAAAATATCCAAGGTTGCTCTTCCAAATTACTGGAAATAGAATTGTTTTTAGAAAATACCAAGTTTGATGTAATTTGTTTAACAGAGCATTGGTTAAAAGATCATCAAGTGATTTCAATTAATTATGAAAATTATTGTGTAGTTAGCCATTTCAGTCGAAAATGTATGATACATGGCGGATCATTAATATTGATTAAAAATTCTATAAAATCGAAAGAAAGAAATTACATTATCGGATGTTGCAATATATTCAAAAACTTTTAAAAGTGTGTGCAAAATAGCCAAAGCTCTTTATATTAGCAATAAAATAAAATCAGCTGATGATAAAATAAAAACTACCTGGCAAATAATAAATAATGAAACAGGTAGGAAAAAACAGCGAAATACAGAATTTAATTTAGAGACTGCACATGGCCCCATTAACTCAAATATAGAAATAGCTCAAGAATTTGAAAACTTTTTTGCTAATATTCCCCTTAAAACTACTCAAGCTTTAAATTCCTCACCCGCGCTTTCTGCTGCCTTACTTAGACAGAATATGAAGGCTTGCCCTTTGGAGTTTAGGTTTCAGCATACAAACCCCCAGGCTGTTATAAAAGCTTTTAAAGATCTTAAAATTAAATCAACAGAAGATCTCTGGGGAATGTCTGTAAAAGTCTGTAGATCTATAATCGAAACCATTGCGCCCTATTTAGCTTACATATTTAACACCAGTATAGACCAAGGAGTCTTTCCGGATCTCATGAAACACAGTAAAGTAGTTCCATTGTTCAAATCTGGTGATAGTAAAGAACCCAACAATTATAGGCCTGTATCAATTCTACCAGTGCTCAGTAAGGTGTTTGAAAAGTTGATGCTCAATCAAATGTTACCTCACTTTAATAAAAATTCCATCTTTCATGAACAACAGTACGGTTTCACCAAAGGGCGTTGTACCACTGACGCCGGTGTCACCCTAATAAAGAACATTTTTAATGCCTTGGAAGAAGCACAAGATGCCATTGGAATCTTTTGCGACCTCTCGAAGGCGTTCGATTGTGTAGACCATGAGACACTTCTGCTGAAACTAGAGCACTATGGGATTAGGAATGCAGTTCTTGATTTACTTAGATCATACCTGAAAGATAGAAAGGTTAAAGTTCAGGTAAACGGCGTAAACTTATTAGGGTCTGAAATGGCAATGGGCGTTCCTCAAGGTTTGATATTGGGTCCATTCCTCTTTTCAGTATACATTAATGATTTACCCCAATTATTTCAAAATCAACCGAAGATGGTGTTATTTGCAGATGACACATCATTAATCTTTAAAATAAACCGACGGTCACAAAATCTTGAAGACGTGAATAGTTCTATTCTGCAAGTCCAAGATTGGTTTACGGTAAACAATTTGGTACTAAATAAAACAAAAACCAAATGCATTCGATTTAAATTACCTAATGTTAGAAGTAACGAATGTGACATCATATTGAATGGGGAAAAACTGGAATTTATTAATCAAACGGTTTTCCTAGGAATCACGCTAGACGAGAAATTACAATGGGGACCTCATATAACATCTCTTGCGGGGCGGCTAAGCTCGGTCGCTTATGCTGTTAGAAAAATAAGACAGTTAACAGATGTAGAGACCGCGCGATTGGTCTATTTTAGCTACTTCCACAGCATTATGTCGTATGGCATTTTACTGTGGGGTCGGGCTGCTAACATTGAATCCATCTTTATTTTACAAAAGAGAGCTGTCAGAGCCATTTATAATCTACGTCGCCGCGAATCGCTCAGGAAACTATTTAAAAGGATTAATATTATGACGGTACCTTGCCAATTCATTTATGAAAATATTATGTACGTAAGGAAAAATCCACATCTGTTTAATAAAATAAGTGATAGACACAATTTTAATACTAGAAATAAAGATAAACTAGATCAACCATTTTTCAGATTATCTAAAGTACATACATCTTTTATGGGGTACTGTGTTAAATGTTACAACAAAATACCTTATGACATATTGCAATTAAATGAAAGAAAATTTAAAACTCATATTAAAAGTACACTTTGTAAACAAGCATATTACAAATTAGAGGATTATATCCAAGATAAGAGTGCTTGGAAACATGCTGGTCCTGCTCCATAGGACAATTTAGAATCAAGACAAAATCAAACAGGTTGCTAATTTAATTGTAAAATTTATAATTTTGTGTTATATGACATTGATTTTAAATTCTGTGATTACTTCCTCACACACTGACTTATTAATTTTAAAAACATTAGGAAAATCGTCTACTTTTACAATGTTTGTAAATATGTGAGCACCATGTATCTATCACATAATTAAATTATCTGTCGTTGCTTCATTTTTAATTCCTTTTACCTATTGTGGTATAGTAATTTTATTCTAGGTGCATCGTCTTCACATATAATTATTTAACTAATGTACGTACTAATACAAACTATTGTAAAACATTTTAAAAGAGTAACGGTGGAGTTTCTTGCCCATTCTTCTCCATACGAAAACTACCTTTTGGAAGGGGCGACTAGAATCAATTATATTAGTCTGTAAATTTTGACGTTCAAAAGTGCCATACATGGGCCTATTTGAAATAAATGATTTGACTTTGACTTTGACATGTTTTCCCATACAGTCCGTATGGGAGAACATGTTTTTTAAATACAAAGTTAAGTTTGTTTTTGGGATAAATTCACCCCAACTACGGAACCCTTCATTGTGCGTGGTCCGACACGAACTTGGCCGGTTTTGTTAAATATTATTAATTTTGTAATTTATTAGTTATCTTCCTTTAGGAAGTCTGAAACAATGTCTTTGAATATATATATATTTTTTTGGATTGTGCGTTGATAGCACCATAGTATTTTACTTTTGTGACTATCTTCGTTTTCCTTCGTAAATTATAAACATAAGTTGTTCCAAATAAATATTTTATTCTTTATTCTTTACGACTCAAATAATATAAAAAAGTACCATCGATACGGAATGAAGCAGAAGTCTTACCATTTACTAAGTGTTCACTTTCTTTCTCATCCAATTGGGGAACACTTTTTGCACACGCCAGATGTGCGTAAAAAAAAAAACAAAAATAATATCGTAAACATCTAATAAAATTATAATGGGGTTGACATTTTTCTAACTGGCGCGTAATTTGTACAAGTTCGTACCAATTCGTGCCGTCCCGGTTAGATATTACGCTTTCGTAATACTCAAATGGGGACGTCAGAAATAATTTTACGTTTTTTGAAGTTATTATTTATGAGGTTTAATAATATTATGATGTGGGGATTCTTTATTATTTTATTGCGTTATTTTTACCTTGTGGTGTATGCTTCAGTACTGTAGTGAGATATTGATGGAAACCCAATTTTTTTTTCTAGAACTCTTTGCAACAGAATTAAATTCTTTTTCTTAAAGTACTGGCAGCAAATTTTCTGAAATTCTAATATGCATTAGCATTCGCATTTGAAGCATAATATGAAAATTTTGAAGTGAAAGCATAAGATAACAATGAGTTCAAAAACATAGGCAAATGGAATTTGAAAAGTCATTGAAGAGGATATCCTAATTTAAAGATGATCAAGAAATGTCTTGTCGAACACTCATCTATTGCTCCATCAGCAAAAAAGTGTCTTGTAATTTTCCCCATAAAAGATAAACTGGCAAAGCGATCGATGTTCCCGAAGATTTATGGAGCAATTTGTCTTTTCTATATTGGCAACTTTCAAGCCATTAATTGGAAACCTGCCATGTAACATGCAAAGATTAGCACAATGACTGGAGATAAGTGGATGATTGCGATAACTAAGAAATTACTAAGAATTAGGCCTTGATAGCGATTTTTATGGTAATCAAGTACTGATTGAGAATTTGGTCGTGATTCATGGCAACCTGGGTGTAAAAAAACCGGCCTAGTACGTGTCCGACTACGCATAATGAAGGGTTCCGTAATTGGAATGAATTTATCCCAAACTTAACATTGTAGTTGAAAAACATATTCTCCCAAAAATCGATATACGTCATGGTAAATTCTCCAACTGCAAATGTAAGACTGTAATCGCAAAAAAAAAAAATTTGATAAAACTACTTACTTTTTCCTTTACATGTGTTGTAAAATCTTGCTTCCTGTTCAATTTCATGATTCTAGGTCAACGGGACGTACTCTGTAGGTTTTGATTTATTTGCGAGTGTCAAAATATGTCGCATAAATGGCCATATTTTTTTATTGCGTTGACTTATAAGCTTGATTTTAGAGCTTCAAGGGAACATAGATCTACGTATTTGGTATTAATTTCAACTTGATACCTCCACGCGTTCCTGAGAAAAAGGGTCTTGACTGACTGACGGACGGACAACGAAGTGATCCTATAAGGGTTCCGTTTTTTGCCTTCGAGGACGGAACCCTAAAAACATAAAAATGGGTGTGTTAGCTAGCCTAACCTTTCAAATATTAAGGCAAAATAAACTTTTAGTCCTCTGGCCGAATTTCAACCGTGGCAGCCAATCTCAACGAAGTAAGCCCATGGCTAGTCTCGATAGCGCGTCAATACGCGAGAGAATTATTGTGATATTAGAGTGCACAAGTGTGTGCGCAAGCACAGCAGCACTCTCTGCTCTTTGACTCTCATAGTCCGATGGGACGGCTATCCGGTATGACCGGGGAGCGATCGGGCGCAGGAACAACGTCTTTACGTGCTTTCCGGGGCACGCGGTATCAGACCTGCAACTTCCAAACTCCAGGCTGCTACTGAGAAATACCTAATGGAAAAAACCAATAATAATTTGCACGAACTGAAATGAAATAAAGTAGTTTATTCTGTAAATAGGATATCGGATTCACTTTTACACGTAAATAAAAAAAATAAAAACTAGATTTAGTCGACGTTTCTTATCTAACTAGCCCTGGAGAAGAAACGGCGAAACAAACTCAGGGGTCAAAGTCTCTTATAAAGACCAGACAAAATCTTGGTGAGGTCTTCTCAGAAACATGTAGATTAGTGTCTGAAATGTTTTTTTGAACACAGAATGTCATGATCAGCAGTAGCGCTGACAAATTTAGAGGCAATGAGGAACAGGGTGCAAAGTTCACTCATCCACCATGGAAAAGGAAGACGGATGTTATGTCTGGCGGGAAATTGCCCAACGGTTTTTTTTCGAAAGAGTTCGCTACGCCCTCGCTCGTGGCGAGCGGTGTCAGGGCGTAGCTTCTCGCCCGCAGAGGCTTTACAGTGATCCTTCTGTTGGCGATGGTAGTGAGTGCGGGGTTTAGGTCGCACTCGTGTGTTTGGTTGTATTGAATATATTCCGTAGGAGCGCCGCGACGGTTATAGTAGCATCGGTTTCTTCTCGACACTCCGGCGGTCCATCCCTGCCGAGTGAGACCCCCAGTTTCCTGGGGGAGGCCCAGCAGAAGACGACCAGCGGCGAGGGGCCCAACGGTTGATATCGGATAGTCTTACATATGTCGTTCACGCGGTAAACTCTAATTGCGCGATGCACGATTTGTGTGACGTCATGTCTTTGCATAGTTTGTATGTTCGTATTTCGGTGTAACCGCTACACAACTACTAAATATTGATAGATACATTGAGCTGCAATTGCTCGCCATTCAGCTCGATTTTCGGCAACTCTCATTCAGTTGCTACCAGTCACCTGCGAAGGTCATCGCTCCACCTAGCCTGAGGACGTTCCTACATTACATTTGCCGATTCACGGTCTCCTCTCAAGAACGTCAACCCCAACAGTGTCATCAGTTCTGCAGCGGTTTTCAATATTTAGTTTTGGCTAAACCGTAGGATGCTATTTAAAAGCCAACCGCAATACAATTGGGTTAAACTTTACCGTTCATTAATATTACCATTATTCTTCCTATTATAATCATGGTTGGACGCTTCCAATTTAATGTTATTAACTTTTTATTCAATAGTCACCTCTTTTGTCAAGAAGACCGTCTTAAAATAATATTTTCTTTCCATTCGCTTTTCACGGTTCAAGTTTTTCAAAAAGATTGGCTACTTTCTTTACCAAATGATACTTTGCAATAGATCGTTTTTTTTAAATTATTTTTAACATTCCGTGCCCAAAGGGTGCCAACGGGACCCTATAACTAAGGCTCCAGCGTTCATCCATCCGTCCGTCTGTCCGTCCCAGGGCTGTATCTTTTGAACCATAATAGGTGGACACTTGAAATTTCCACAGAATATGTACTACTATGGTCGCTATAACAATAAATAATAAAAATAAATGGACATACAAGAAACGTGTTATAGAAATATAAAGTGTTGTTAAACGGTGGCACGGAATCCTTCGTGTGCGAGTCCGACTCGCACTTGGCCGCTTTTTTGTTCTGCAACAAAAACATGACGTATTATAAAAAAGGCACATTTATCAAGCAAATTTTAAAAACGAATTCTAGTCTTATATCATGATCGTGTCCCTTGTACTCGGTCGTTATCGGTTTTTATTCGTCAATCTGAACGGAAGAGACGTTGGCACGCATCCAAGTGCGGAATCGCCCGCACTACATTTTACTTCATCTTTAAACTAGTGATGCCCGCGGTTTTTGTCGGCAAATGCCGGTTTTTATGTCCTTGCATAGTTTATTTTGAAAATTCCGATGTTTAGATGGTTTTCTATTTTAGAGTGGTATGATTATATTTGTTTTTTTTTCGGCGTTTTTTTGAAGTTCAGGAATTTCATTTAACACTCTTTTTTATTAGACATTCCGCCTAACATTCAATGCATCAAACTAGAATCTGTAAAGTAGAAACAAAAAATATTATTCTTTGCAATGGTACGGCCTATTATGTTGATTGATAATTTTTTTAACCACCTAGCTCCGACACTACGTTTGAAAGTTCATTTTATTTATTTTCTTCAAGGGACATAAGTACTTTATTATTATATAATTACCTACTTAAAACATTTTTCAAAGCAGAATAATACTAACAACAATATGTCTTCACTGCTTAGAAAATTATATTTAGAAAACAATTAATCTTAGCCGACGCGGCGTCTAAAAACATAAATGTATGAGTACGTACGTAAATATTCTCAAGAAATAATGTTTTGATCTTGGCCAGTCCTACACTCACAAAATAATTCTAACAATGCCAAGTTTCTTGTTAGTCTAACCTTTGTTAGCAATTACAGAATTTCTAAGAAGGTTCGAAGGTCCTTTACTGATGGTCTGTAGATACGGACAAGATCTCTTTTGCCAATAACTTAAAAGTAAACAGTATCTGTTCTTGTGTTTTCTGCCACGGCACTGCTGTTTCCGCAGATGCATGGAGGGAGCAATCTTGACCAACTAAAAGAGTAATTTCAATGGTCTGTCTATTTTGTTCTCCGAAAATTCCTTGGCTTCTACTTCTACACTGTGGCGACATCTACATCACCACATGCGAACTACGCATCAAAGATCTGACGTCACACAAATCCTGCATCGCGCAATTAGAGTTTACCGCGCGAACAGCATATAAATATAACTTCCATGACATCAATCATTGGGCAGTTGCCCGCCAGACACGACATCCGTCTGGTCGGAGGATTCTCCCTTTTATAGATAGAGGATGACTGAACTTTACACCCTGTTCGTCATACCTCTAAAACACCTACCTGATGTCTATTCCATCATCATTGTGACTGGCAGCCTTGTTCCAACCACTGATGAGTATAGGCCTACTCCCTTTTGTGCCATGTTTCCATGGTCCTTGCGAGTCTCAACCAGCTCTTACCCGCGATCTTCTGAATGTCATCCACCCATCTACCGTCTACCTATGCTGTCTAAAACTATCTATTTGTTGTTCTGTTCTATATAGCTTCTATTCTTGTATCATCTATGCATTTGCTTTTCTCCTATCTTGTCATCAATTATTATTAACAAATCTAGTGTCAGATGTTCATTATTTAATTTTATGAAATCTACATCGGCTCTATCTTATTCATTCATAATCTGTCGCTTCTCTACATAAAGATATTTTGGTTTATATATATTTATATGTAATCTTAAATTTCGGCTACGGCAGTGGTCGGCAAACCGCGGCTCGCGAGCCGCATGCGGCTCTTTGGCATATAGAGTGCGGCTCCGTACAAATGTCGATGAGTGCGACCATATATACACGCGGAGGATGGGGTTTTGGTTAGTAAGCAAGATATGTAGTACCTAGTAAGTTTTATTCAAATTCAAACTAAAGATTTATTTCCGAAGTATTTTAACCAAAAATAAACATTAGGACATCGAAAATTAATCAATTACTGTACCGAAAAGGTTAACTTGTTTATAAGTAAGATGCCTTCATCATATTATTACTATCAGCCGATATGATGATTATGATTATGAAGGCATCCTACTTCTTAGCAATTTAATTTTAGGAAGTGTTGTGGAGTGAAAAAGAATGGGTGTTTTAAGGATTAAGAAAAGTGTATTGAGACAGTTTGGACACACAGAATGGATTGGCTCAAGAAATCTTAGTCACTATAGTATTCGTATTTGGCTCTTTTGACTAATGAGTTTGCCGACCACTGGGCTACGGTGACAATTTCTGTTTTGTCGGCCATGGGTTACGGCCGTGGCTTCATAAATGGCTAATTTAGCCTAACTTGGCTGTTAAGTTACGTGCACAGTGCGGACATGTTAGAATACCATTTTTGATATAGATGGATTTATTACTCAAAGAAATAGTTAATAAAAGTTTTACAAAAATTCAACGAAACGTATTTACAAACAGTGGGAGTTTTTCCTACAACAAATTTTTCTTAAAATCACTTGTTGATTCATTTGTGGCAGCGACATTTGGTATTAAATCAATTAATGCGTGATATTAATAGAATATTTTGTGGGGTTTCATGTGGTATGCAAGGACACTGGTTATTGAGTTTCGAACTGTTTGTGGTGTATATAGGAGTTTGGAAATTCTTGTCTAATTTGTAGGTGGTTAGGGTCATTATTAGTTTGGGATGGAAATTTTGTCGTTTCTGATACAGTAATTATTTGATTTATTATATTCTAGATTACCAAATGTGGCGTTATTGTCTGCATTCTTTAAGGAACGACCCTTTCGAACCTAAACTCGACTCCAGTTTTTGAGTCGGTTTTTTGATCTTAACGTTTTTTTCATGGGTTCGTTCTGAAGAAGTATTTTTACCAAATCAGGGTTTGAGTACGTTGTCCTCTCTCTTTATTGACATTAAGTTGATGAAACCATAATGGGTTTGTCAATATCAGATTTGAATAAATAAATGGGATATGCCAATATTTTGACATTATTAAGTATGACATTGCGATGTGCAGCATGCACTTTCAAATAAAATGAATATCCAAATAAACACGTGGTCCTTTCCTATCGAAACAGTAGGTTATAAACCTACCCATGGACATCTGAATGTCAGACATAACTTGACTGACATACACAGTTCTGTCATATTGTAAATACATTAGGGTTATGACTACTTGCGACTGACGTCAATATCGACGTCACTGGACTGATGGCAATTGTTCTGTGTTTTGTTTTATTTCTATAGGCGCTTAAAATAGTCTAATTGCCATTGAGATAAGTTTACATTGTATGTTTTTTTTTTTTAATTCTATATATAATATTTTTCAAAATAAAATATTATTAAAAATTGAGCCCCTCCTCTACTTATTCGGTTTTGAGGGGCTAAAGAGAGTAAATGCTTAACGGTCAGATTTTCGAATTGCAATTTTATTGTATGCCAGAAACATTTTTTTTTTTATATTTATCTTAGCACTTACCTATTTAATTGGTAAAATTGCAAAGAAAAACTTTTTTTTTTGGTTTAGTTTAATCGAATTTATCGATTTGATTTATGATTTTAGCCGTATTTCTATGAGTAAAAAAAATTAATCGTGGGCTCTCGTACTAGTGCTTCCCATAAAATAAAAAATGCAGTAAAACTAGGTAATTGATAGTTTTCCTTGATGTAATCCTACAATAGCATTGGCTACAAGAGTAAAACAATACTACCCACTAACAATGTAGGAGCATTACGTTAAACTAACCTTGCGATAAATATTACTTACCTAGGTACTCTGTTAGTAATTCTTATTGCAGTTTGAGAATTTATAGACTAGCTCAGCTAAAGCTGTGAATTTTCTGTTTTTATCGAGGAAGAATAGTACGGTGTGAGTCGAACGAAAATGGAAATATACAAGCGGCCAAGTGCAAGTCGAGGGTTCCGTACCACCGTAAAAAATTACCAAAAAACTCGAAAAAAACAAGTTACATGTACAGTATGCGTCCAAATACAATTTATTTTTAACTTTATTTTATTTTTATTGTTATGGTAGCAATAGAAATACACAATCTGTGAAAATGTCAACTGCCTATTATGGATCACAAGATACAGCCCGCTGACAGACAGACGGACGGACGAACAGCAGAGGCTTAGTAATAGGGTTCCGTTAGGTTAGGTTTCGTTCCGAATCCTTTTGAGTAATGAACCATAAAATTATAAAGTGTAGATTGGGCCAATTTCAAAATATCTATTTAGATAGGCACTAGGTATCAGCTAGTTTTGACAAACCTTAATTAATCACCAATCCAAACGTGATTATTTTCGCTTTTCATCTTTATTATTGCGGAAATTTAAGGCCAAAATCCAGCAAGAGAATTCTACGTTTTAATATTTGTAGCCTAGTTTAGTAATGCAACAGACAGCAACTGCGAGAAAAATTAACAATTTGTGGCTCTAAATTCCCACCTAGTTTTAGTACCCCGTCCACCCGTCCATCGAAGGCTGCGTTTCCACCAGACATTTGCGCGGTAGCTGAGCGGTGCGAGGATGCGTAACGAAGCTGTGAAACAATGTGAGTGTTTCCACCAGAGATGTGCTAGGCCGCTGAGCGGTGCGAGGATGCGTAGCGACGCTGTGAAATGGTGTGCAGATTAGTGCTGCGAGGATGTGTAGCGGGCTTTTTTTAGATACGATTTCTCACTCGCGTCCATCCCTAACACTCACACAATCCCTCGCACACATTCCTCGCACACATCTCTCGTACATATCCCTCGCACCCATACCTCACTTGTTCTGTACGTACAAAAACCTCGCATCGGTAAGCCATTTCCACGCACCGGAGCTACGCTTAGTGAAGCTAGGTAAATGAAGCGATTCTATTGGTTCTTAACAAACACATCCCTCGCTACGCATCCTCGCACATCTCTGGTGGAAACGCAGCCTAAAACTAAATTAATATTATAAACTAGCTTCTGCCTGCGACTTCGTCCGCGAGCCTATAATAACTTTCCTTAAGAAAAGCTATTCAATACCAAAAGATTTTTTCAAATTCGACTGGTAGTTCCGGAGATTACATTCAAATAATCAAATAAACATACAAATTACAAAAACTTTACCCCTTTATAATATTAGTATAGATAAAGAGAAAAGACTTTATTTTTTGTATGTTTGTTTCGCTTTCACGCTAAAACGATTGAACGGATTTGGATGATCGGTAGACCATGACCTGGATTAGGACATAAAATACTTTTATCACGATATTCCCACGGGATCAAGACTTATGCAGGTGAAACCGCGGGGTGCAACTAGTTAGTTTATAAAACCCTAGTTTAGTTAAGCAACAAAGAACAACTGCGAGAAAAGTAACGATTAAATTCCAAATCAGATTTAGTACCCCCATCCACCACTCATTTACAATATATTTTCATGACAGCAGTAACTGAAAACAATAAGATTTCATAAAAAAGCCTGTCAGGACCGTTTGTAAGTAAAGGCATTGTAATGTCCGGAACAGAAAATGTAAAGTTCAGCGCGAGGCTGTGTCAGAAACACCCTGTATAACGTCAGATATGCTTTTGTTTCTTAGTTTTTTTTTTTCTATAGTTTGTTCGTAGAGTAGAACGTGATTGTGTTTTTTTTTATGTATGTACGAAATTATTATTATTTAAATAAGATTTTAGTTGAACGAAGGATTCAATCTGGATCAATATTTCCGAGATTCCCTCCGCAAGCTCAGTCATTGAAGTTCTTATCAAAATGTCTACATATTTCTCGATAAAGCTTTGTTAGTGAAAAGTAGCCTAAATGACTCCTTATAACATCAGCTATTTGTCAGTGAAAGGCCCGTCAAAAGCGATCCACCCGTTTCGGAGATTAGCCGGAACAGACAGAGAGCACAAAAATTTAAGATAATTTTTTTTTAATATATATTTCCCGTACTTATATACTTTCATTTGCATTTAGTAAAAAGCTGTTATTTTGACATTACAAACAGACAATTCCATTTTATTTATTTTTATGGTTATGTATAGAAAGGTTTGATGAGAATTTTAAAATCTGGGCTGCTACTAAAATCCAGTTTAGGAAGATCTACAAACAGTTTACCCGATATGGGATTCTATTGAAAGATGTACCTAATCACACCATCAATGCTTTTATGAAGTGTTACTAAGCGTCCGCTGTCTGTTCGCCCGTATGTCTGTCAGCGGGCTGTATCTCATGAACCGTAATAGGTAGACAGTTGAAATTTTCACAGATTATGTATTTCTATTGCCGCTATAACAACAAATAATGAAAATTAATTTTAATAATTAAAGGGACCATGTTAAACGTGTTTTTTTTTCGGAGTTTTACACTCGATCTTAAAACGGTACGGAACCCTGCGTGTCTCACTTGCACTTGGCCGGTTATTAATAACAACGTACAATAAATTCAACCTTTTGCCGAAATTATTCTAAACAAAGACATTCAAAGTGTTTTTGTCAATATGATTGGCCAAACAATGGATATCCTAAACATAATTAGTAATAGTTAATTTTGAATGTAATAATAGCATAATTATTTAATACACCGGTTTGGTTCAGTTATCTATTGTCTCGTTTAGTGGGGCCGCTAAAATGTGTTATAGATCAGAATGTATTTTTATTATGAAGTAATTAATAGAGTGTGCGTATTTCATGATCGCATATTTTAGTTGGTTTTGGATGCAGAAACTGACCAGTTAGTGACGTGGTTTTTAGTATCTTTGTTTATATGAACGTATTGCTATCAACCGAGCTTAAATACAGACTCTGGTCTACTCCGCTGATGGAGAATTCAATAACCCTTGCCCGACCGAACCTTCCTGGGTTAAAGAAAGAAAGAAAGAAAAAAAGAAAGAAAAAAGAAAGAAAGAAATAAATAAATAAAGAAAGAAACATTTATTTGGACACAGTCCGTGAAACACAAAATATAATTAACAAAATGAAAATTGAAAATAATGTTTTAATTGTTCTTCCCCATAGCATGGGGTTTTTTCCATGGTCAGCGTAACACGCTTTCAATCACAATCCAAGTTTTTGAAGGATTTTGCTAATCCATTGCTTTACAGGTTTAAAATTTTCGAGAACGTAAATAAAGCAATGTACGTCGGTGAATAGTCAAAATAAAACTCATTGCGATCAATTGTCATTGTATGTGTGTTTCGCAATTACCCCACAGTAGTCATGTTGACAACCAAAGAGACAGTTTTCTTATACAAATTAATATAATATTTAATATAATCCTTTGTAAAAGGTGGTACAAGTATATTCCTTGAAAATTCTAACGCTATTATATTGAATACAGTTATGGAATAAAAGTTTTGTTGTAGTCCAAAATGGAACTTGACTTTCTTAAAGCCAGTTTCCGTAGTTAAAAACGTTCAAAATCTAGTCGCAACCTCATCTCAGCGACAATCAATTATGATTATTATTAGGTATTTTTGACAGATTGAGACTAACATTCAAAAGAGGACGTTCTTAAAAATACGGGAACGGCCCCTGGCATATCAAGGCCAAGTTCATTCTAAAATCGAACTTGACCGTTCATAAATTTCGTCGTAAAAACTTCTAGCCAGCCTGTTATTTCTATGCGCCATCTTACTCGCCGAGTCAGCGGGTGGTACGGGCTGGGTCCGCGTGACTCGGCTATGTAGTCTGTTGTTCTATAAGTATTATCAATGTGTCATTACCATCGATATTCTGTGTCTTGGGTACATTCTTAGATAGGTAGGTAGGTACAGGTTTTGTAGTCACGTGGTGTGGCGAGGAAGAGGTGGAAATGACGGGAGAAATGTGCTTTTATCCCACTTTTACATAAAAATATAAAATGACTCGAAAATTGTTGACACTTGCATGGGGGTCATGAGGAGTCATTTGGTTGCAAATGACCTCTCCCTTATCTCCTTAACGGATTACCGACATATAACCGATAACCCTGTGTATACCTACTGTCCTAACTATTATCTTAGAACATATGGCATTAAACCACTAAACTGAACTGGGTGTCAGTAAAACTGTCTATATTGGCAGACTTTCCAGCTTCGATTTGATTAGTAAAAAATGGAGGCTTCGTGTTTTCCTGCTTTCTTGCGAGGTACACTGTGTATATACGTAGTGTAGTAATTTGTCCATAAATTTGTTACTTACGAGGTTTTTTTTTAGATAGGGCATCTCGTAGTTGTTCTGAAAATCGTAACTATTTAACTGGACTGTCCTGTGGTTGTCTTAAGCTACTAACTTAAAGCCTCCAGCCAGGGCGTAAAATAACTTATAAACTAGGCGCTCGCTACAGGCGCCCCCTGTGGGGTACGAACCTCGGCTTAGGCTATCGCTGGGGAAGGACAATGAGTAAGGCTGGATCAAAACTGGATAATTATTATTATCAGGGGAATTTAAAGCTACAGGCTCACCTTCGGCGTGGGCTGGCACTTCATTGAGGAAGGGTCGGATCTTAACGTAGCGTTCCTATACTAGTCGATTTAGATAAGAACCTAGAAGATAACCATACGTTTCGCCTAATGCCCCTGTTAATTGGTAGCCATATTGTGGGCTGAATGTGACTAAAGACACTGACAAACACATCACAAAGAAATCATCACGCCAGTAATTGGTAGCCATATTGTGGGCTGAATGTGACTAAACACATTGACAAAAACATCACAAACAATCATCACGCCAGTAATTGGTAGCCATATTGTGGGCTGAATGTGACTAACGACACTGACAAACACATCACATAAGAAAATCATCACGCCTTTAATTGGTAGCCATATTGTGGGCTGAATTTGACTAAACACACTGACAAACACATCACATAACAAATCATCACGCCTGTAGGTAATTGGTAGCCATATTGTGGGCTGAATGTGACTAAAGACACTAACAAACACATCACAAACAAATCATCACGCCAGTAATTGGTAGCCATATTATGGGTTGAATGTGACTAAAGACACTGACAAACACATCACATAACATATCATCACGCCTGTAGGTAATTGGTAGCCATATTGTGGGCTGAATGTGACTAAAGACGCTGACAAATACACCACAAACAAATCATCACGCCAGTAATTGGTAGCCATATTATGGGTTGAATGTGACTAAAGACACTGACAAACACATCACATAACATATCATCACGCCTGTAATTGGTAGCCATATTGTGGGCTGACTTTGACTAAACACACTGACAAACGCATCACAAACAAATCATCACGCCAGTAGTTGGTAGCCATATTGTGGGCTGAATGTGACTAAAGACACTGACAAACACATCACATAACAAATCATCACGCCTGTAATCCACGAAGGGCTCGGCATAGGTGTACCTAAATTTTGTACACCCACATTTTACCAGTTATATTTTACGTCCCATGTAATAGGGGACGAGCCTATTGCCGTCAACTAACAAATCCAGACTCCTGGCTCCTACTGAGAAATTCCTGATGGTAAAACCCAATATATGGTCGCTCACAATGGGCCTCATTAGAAGGCTGAAAATCACCCAAAGGGCAATGGAGAGGGCTATGCTTGGAGTTTCGATCGAATCAGAAATGAAGAGATCCGTAGGAGAACCAAGGTAACCGACATAGCTCGAAGAATTGTAAAACTTAAGTTGCAGAGGGCAGGGCACATTGCTCGCAGAACAGATGGCCGATGGGGCCGAAAGGTTCAGGAGTGGTAACCGCATACCGGAAGACGTCGCGTTGGAAAGCTCCTCACAAGGTGGACCGATGGCCTTGTGAAGGCAGCAGGAATCCGCTGGATGCAGGAAGCACAGAACCGGTCGAAGTGGCGGTGCTTGGTGGAGGCCTATGTCCAGCAGTGGACGTCTTTCGGCTAAAATGATGAGAGAGATGAAAACACTCTGCCCGACCTGCGAATCGAACCCGGGACCTCATGCTCTTGCGACCACTAGTCCAACAAGTCTGACATTACAAAATAATTTATTAAACACTTTTCCCTTTTAATCAAAACCAGTTCTTTCCTTATCGTATCGTAATAAAGCAATTATAAATAATTATACACACCAATTATGTCGCTTTAATTGTGAGTTATGGCGTTAATTAATTTAATTTATTTAATACTAGTTCATTATTTGGACTTGCTTACTTTTTATTATTTATGTTAAATACTGTTTACTGTACGGTTCTTTAAATTAAATAATTATAGACTAAACATGAGGTTGTGGGTGTAATATACGAAAGAGATGAGAGAATGGGCAGCAACAAAGTTATCCTATATTATTATATGAGCAATATTTATATTTGTTATATATACGTATATTTTTATATATTTTTAATCATGATCTCGAAAACGGCTCTAACGATTTCAATGAAAGTTGCAATATAAAGGTTTACGGGGGTGAAAAATCGATCTAGCTAAGTCTCATAAAAGAAGGAGGAAAAAATCGTTTTCTCCGTATTTTCACCCGAGCAGAGCTCGGTCGCCCAAACTTTAGAACAAGATGGCTACCTTAGAATAATGTAATGGCAGCATGGAATTAGTAGGTACCTACTATCATGGCAGCATGGAATTAGTAAGTACCTACTATCATGGCAGCTTGGAATTAGTATGAACTATCCTATAATGAGCATTCTCTATTTTCACCAGAGCAGAGCTCGGTTGTCCAGGTACTGTGTCATAATCACAACATACTTTAGTTTGTTTGAAAACTGTTTTTGATGACGATTTTCTAATAAATACATACATTCTATGAAATGAATCACAGTTACAGCAACGTTTTACAGAAAATTGCATTAGGTAGTGTACTGCATTGAGAGTGTCCGTGGAGTTTCTTGCCCGTTCTTCTCCATTGGAACTTGCTTTGGAATGGGCAACTAGCTTCATCTTTCCGACTGACCGACCTCTTGACAGTTCAAAAGTGCCTGTATTTGGTTTATTTGAAATAAATGCTTGAGTTTGAGTTTGGTATTCCAGATATTTAAATTTAATCATTTTTCTGCAAGATTTCCTCCATGTAAAATTCAGTAATTGAGAAGGTTTTTATTTTTAATGAACAGACCGAAAAACAAACTCTACATTTTATTAAAGTTAATTAATTCTCGTTTTACGTGTAGACTGCATGCTTATTAACGAAAATGTCGAATCTTTTCAACTTTAAATCGATTATAAAATCGCAGAACCGTGTTTTTTAGGTGTCGTAAAATGTCATAACTTATTAAAATGTCAAACAAAACCCTTTTTTGTGTAAAATGGGATAGTGGGTCATGGTTTTTATTGCATTGTTTTCGCAAGGTTTGTTCGTTCGTTTGTCAGGTGTCTGTGTGTCCTTAAAAGGCTAGGAATTTACGTTTTGTCTCTCGTATTTTGTAATTTCTTTATACTTTTAGGGGAATTCTTATTACGTAAGTCTTCCACAAGTGTCATCTTTAGCATTTACCTACCTATTATTCTACGTAGGTGTATCGCATTGAGGTTGCCTGAGCACGTCTTTTTTTTTTGGTTGGGAAATTATCAAATAACTTCTCCCGCTCTGGGCGGAGTGGGAGGGCGTGTCAGACTCTTACTGACTAAAATCCACCCGGGTTCACACCGGCAGACTAATTTTATGCATTTTATAAATTTCTGACAAAATAATAATAATAAAATAATTACGTTTTAACACCCTCAGCGCCAGACAAGTGGCCGTTCTTGAAATTAATGTCAATATTTTTTTGTTCCGATGTTTTTAAAACGACAAAATAATCGTATTTTTCTTTGACACCCTCCTTTTTTCATTATTTTTACTGGTTTTTCATCTGTGTGATCCATTTAGATACAAGTGGTCTGGGAAATAGTTCACGTACGATTGTCACTAATATTTTTTGTTGATTTTTTAGTTCAATTTTTTTTGTCAATTGATTCAGGCATGACCTTGCGGAAATCCACTATAAAATACAATAGACGTTGATAATATTTAGTAACCAGCACGCGTAGCATCGACGGAAGAATAGACAAAATGACAAATTGTGATTGTTTATCTGTCATTTTGTCTATTCTTCCGTCGACAAAACCCGTTTCTATGGTGTTCATGCTACGCGTGCAGTTCTGCTTAACTATTCCGAAAGAGCCATAAAAAACAATAACAACAACAACAACATTACAACAATAACAATATTATTGATTTCTTACAGGGTTTTATGGCTCTTTAGGAATAGTTAAGCGGAACTGGTTACTAAATATATCAACGTCTATTGTATTTTTTTTTGTCATTTCACTTGCCATATAATAAAGAGAGATTTAATAAAAACACAAAAATTTATAATTGGGTTTATTGATTACTGCGTAAGAAAAATATCACCCAAAAATTCGAAAGTCTATATTTGTACTTTTTTGAAAAAATAACCGATTCCCAGAACAGTTATTCCGAAAAAATGCGACAGGCCAGGGCTTTCATTTTTGCACAATAAATTTATAGAGAACGTGTGTCTAACATGTACACAGCGCTTTTACCAAGTAGAAAGATATGTGTACTTTTGGCTACACAATGTTCCAGACACTTGTGTGGCAAAAAGATACACATGGCGCCCCGCGCCGAAGGTGTAGGCAATGAAAAGCTATGATGTCTTTTTATATCTATGATTAATTGGCTGTTCTTTATATAAACTCACTAAACAGCTGTTTAAATTCCAAATCGTTTCATTCCAAAGGGACAAAAATTTAAAAAAGTTTTTATATGATCAAAGCGTCTTGACGAGGAATTTCAACTCCCGTTTTTTTTTTCTCCAAACCTTTGCCACCAATTTGTCACAATACACATGTCCTTTCCTCCCATAGCCATCAATAATATCTTCAAAAAATACCCTCGCATATTCAAATTCCAACCTCTAGATTTGTCTATGTGTCAGCGAATTGTCAAAATCAGCTGACGGCACTATGTTGTCTTAAGAATTGCGTCAAAAATATACCAGGGCTACAGAAATAGATGGCGTGTCTACGTATTTATTTCTCGGTTCTATTTTTATCGAAGTCTGAGTGAAATACGTTTCGTTTTGAGAAAAGTTCACGTGTTTCGTCGAGGATAGGTTTGGAGTGGCATTTAAAAGGTTGGGATTAAGATATGGATAGTGTTTTGAGACTTGTGTTGTCTTTATGGGCTTAAGTAACTAGTATTTTGTTGTATAACGGAGTAGTATAAAAATTATTTAAATAAATTCTGGATTCTGTGGAAGTTTTCTTTTACGATCTAGCTGCTTAGGTACATAATTAAATAACTATGATAAAAATAACACACCACGCAGATGGTTAATTTGCCTAAGGGCGAATTTGACCAAACTTTTCTTGACATCATTATTTCATTTAGTATCTTCATTTGTATGGAATCAAAATTAAAACAAGTAAATTGTACGTAATTAAGATATTAGAAGAGCGGAGTTTCCTAACACATTCTTATTTACTTAATTACTCGTAAAAATAATAAACTATTTTCATTTATTTTTAATTTATGCTTATCCACTTTAAGTCTTATCTTGCGAACAAATTTTGAATTTTGGACTGTTTTTCCATACAAAAACTGTCAGATTTAAATAAAATTAGCCCTTGGCATAATCAGCCTATAATTTTTCCACTGCTGGGACACTGGCCTCCACTCTGTGAGAAGGAGTGGGCCATAAATCAGTCCTTAATCTGTGCGAATCCTGCAGTACTGTATTTTTACGAGCTTTTATCGCGGGTAGAGTTGCGGGCACAGCTTGTTAAAATAATTAAAAAACTATTAGAAAACGCTGCTAGCTGCCCCGAGAGTAGAACAAAGTGAAATTACTTTGAGAAGTGGTTAAAAACTATTTTAATTTAAAAACAATTTAATAGTTTAGTTCGAAAAGAGAATTTGCATTAATAGAACTTTTTTATACCGCCAGTGTTTTCGAAATTCAAACTTATGACGTCACGTTTCATAATATAACAGACAGTTTGAATTCAGAACATTTACACATTTCAACGTTCGATTCGTATAAATTATGACTATTCGAATTTTGAATAATTTCCGCCAAAATTATTCAAGATGGCATCTAAGTATGCACTATCTATTTCGGTCCAATGCCAATGCCAAGGTATTCGGCTAAAGTATTGCGCAAGACTACTCAATGGTTTAAAATGCGTTAAAAATGTTTTTCAATATATAAACAGTTGTACGACTCATGATTTGTGTTTTACTTCTTCAGTTTATGTAATGTGACATTGAATGGTAGTGACGGTTCTTTGTTTTTTCGTGACGATTCCTTTTTTTGAGTTAATAAAGGCACATAATACATCTGTGGAATGGCTTGTTTCTGGGATGAGAACAACGTTACTACGGTGCCTCTTTTTTCTTCTTTCGCCTTTGACAGAGCGGTCGTGGTCACGATGAATTTTGTCCAATCTCAGGTGTATTTAGAGTTGCCATCCGTCCGGATAAACCCGGACAGTATTAGGCTATTTGACCTCTTGTCCGGGTCAATTTGACTTGACACTTTACTCTACCCAAGTTCTCCCTTTAAAGGCTCTTACAAACAGGCGCGACACGCGACGCGACACAAAGACACCGCTCGTCGCGAGTCGAGCGGTGTCTTTGTGTCGCGTCGCGTGTCGCCCCTGTTTGTAGGAGCCTTCAAGCAGATTTCTACCAAATACAAATATGCAAATGAAAATGACAATACCGATTAAAACTGTCTAATAAAAAATATGTTGGTATTTTATTTGAACTTTTAGTAAAAAATCCTTTTCTTTTTGGCGCCCGTGCAGCCGTGGGACCCAAAAGTCCGGCTTTTTCAGCGGTTAAGTCCGGCTCGCCTCACGATCTCTCTCCACCTGGTTCTGTTAGTTGACAGTATGGTGCACGCATTACCAGACCCTCCAACCGCGGATTAAGTTTGATCGGGCCACCTCATCGGTCACCTTCCGCGTGGTATATTACTGTCTTCTTTGCCTCTTTTGCAGCGGGCGAAATCAGTAGTGGTGACCATTTTTCATCAGGTGGGCGGCAGCTTGTTTGCCACCAAAAATAAAATACAATCGATGCGACGGACGGCAAAAAATAGATGACTAAATAATATCATAGCGACGATGATCAAATGATTTTCAATTTACCGTGGTGATCTCATTGTGGGGACCACGTCGTCAAGCCAGCTATACACCGCCCTAAAATATTTATAGCCACCTAATAATGTACCCACTGCAATATTATTTTACGTCGCTGTTGCGTACACAGCTTTATTAGCAAATTAAATGATAGGTTATGAAAATGATTACAATAGGGATCGATCAAGGCGAGTCTTAGGGCATGAAGTATTTTGAGATTCACAGCTGTAATGCATTCATTAAATAGCGGTCATACGAGAAATCCAGCGATAGGAAAAATTTAAATAATATAAACGAGTTAGATACTTAAATATATAACATCACCCCTGTATTCCTCGAAGGGTAAGGAAGAGGTGTACTTATAGTACACCCACAATTTACCAGTTATGTTTAAGGCTCCGTGCAAATGGGCCACCGACCACAGCCACCGGTGACTGTCGCGCGCCACATCCTTGGGTACCGCGCAAACGAAGGTGGATGGTGGTTGCCACGACTGCTCGGTGGCCGTCACTAGTAGTATTCTATTAAGCCCGCCACCGGTGACATGTCGCGGAAACTGAGTTGCGAGTGGACGCCACTCGCTACACGTGTGCGGCGATTCCATACAAAAACCATTAGAAATCATGTAAACAGCTTGTCGCCAGCCAGCGGTGGCTGTGGTTGGTGGTCCATTTAGGCGGAGCCTAAGTTCCATGCTTTGCTCAGCAGTAGCGCTTGGGACCACTAGACCAATGAGGCAGTCAATCATGTTGACCCCTTACTTGATATACGTTACCTCTGTACAATATATATTGTACCTTTCCTACCTGTAGTTAAACTACGGAATTCGACATGAGTTCGCATACATTCAGTAGGATGCCCGACATTCCGATTCGAATTGAACGGATACCGAAGCGGAATCGATTTTGTACAATAGTCCGTGGAAATCAAGAAATAATTGTCTGGAAAACTAGTACATATTTGCTAGATTACCAGAATCAGAGTACTAGAGCTGCGATTTTTATTTTTAAATGTCGCAGCATCATGCTGAGATAGGAGCCTTTTGGCCTCGTACAAGACTATCTGCTTTTTTTTAATTTATGTTTTTAAGAGTGTGTTTTAGTTTAATTTGTGAAATCCTGTGCGAGTTTAAATAAATACTTTTTCTTTCTTTCTTTTCTTTAGATTAATTTTCAATATTAAATAGCATTAACTGCAGCACTTTAATACCTAACTGAAAGACCATACGCAATGTAAATTACTAAGAGAAATATCCTTTATTTAAGATCTTGTAGAGGGGGGGACCTATCATTATCATCATTTCAACGGAAAGAATTCCAGTGCTGGACGTAGGCCCCCGCCAAGCGTCGTCACATCTACCGGTCCTGTGCTTCTTGCGTCTAGTGGAGTCCTGGGACCTGCACCAGGTCACCAAATTTATTACAAAAAGATTTTTTCGAAAACCAACGCCATGAGAGCGTGACAAACTGTGAATAAAAATGTTTACACAAAACTATGTTAAAAAACAAAACAAAACAAAAACAAACAATTACAAAACAATCTTTAAACATTTACATTATATATGTTTTTTTTTCAAGGTTTCTCTTGAAAACGCTGTTTCCAGCTGTTGCAACAAAAAAACAAACAAAACAATAATAAAACAATGTTTAAACATTTAATTAATTGATTTTTTTTTCTATTGAAAACGCTGTTTTTAGCTGTTTCATCATGACCACGTAAATGCTATGTGGGTAACTTTCCATCAATAGTTTAGTGGCGTAAAAAGTAGGTGAAACTGTCTTTATTTTTCTTAAACTCCCAGAAAAGCTGTTAACCTACTGGCGCATGTTGTAAAGTCCTCTGAGGCAAGTGATAATTCGAGCAGTTATTTACACGTTACAGTGGAAAATATCTGTATTTACGAAATACATATGTATAGTTCTTCATCTCTTGTAAGGCCAAGGAGCGGAAATATTAAGGCGACTAAGAGACTTTTAATGATTTTATACTGAAGATCACGTCTAAACGAGTAGTGTTAATGATTTGGAAAAAAAAATATGTTAATTTAGAGCATTCTCTTAATAATTTAATCAGTGAATATTTTAGATTATGTTTAAATAACATAGTGTAATTAATTTGTACATTTATTTCTAACGCGGATAAAAAACTAAGAGTCGCGGAAAAACCATCAAGCGTATTTTTCTGAAACCTTCACTATTTTAAAGATAATTTAATTATTGATATTTTAGTATACGTGTTTTAGAAGAATACCTTTTGTTTTACATGTAATAAATTACTAAGGTGTCTGATTTGGGACAGCGCTCCTTGATGGGCGAGTCCTATTACTGGCTGTACGTACGATGCGTTGCGTGAGCTCAGCACAGAACACGCAAGCTTACCTCAAGGTCACTGGCATACATCGGCGTCTTAAGCAGTTTTTAAACGGCACATTACTTTCCCGAAAAGCGGGCACATTTCACTTTTTCAAACAGTAGTTATTATCATTCAAAATGTTGGTAATACGTAATCGGAAGAATAATGAGGAGTAAGTAATTCTTCTCTTGACTGCATCTGCATCATTCTTCTCTTACCTGTAAGCGCTTTGCTATAAAAACTCATGATATGTTGAAAAGTCTAACCTGGTAGCAAGACCGACTGCCAAAGATATGTCGAGGATCCTAATGAAGAACTTTTATTCGTAAAAGATCTTCAATATTCCCCTAAGTAACTCGTAACCCATTGACAGAAAGAAGTAAAGTATTGATTATGTGGCGGCATCTACATCGACACATGCGAACTACGCATCAAAGACCTGACGTCACACAAAATCCTGACGTCGAACGACATAATATATGACTATCCGATATCAACCGTCCGGCAGTTTCCCGCCAGACACAACAGCCGTCTGGTCGGAGGATGCTCCCTTTTTTAATGAGGATGACTGAACTTTACACCCTGTTTCTCATACCTCTGAAATTATATAAAAATTATACTAATACTATAAATGAGAACGCCTACAAACAGAACTGATCGTTACGTTTGACAGGGACCTGGAGAAAGGAAAAATACACGTAGACAGACGAAGCTGCGGGCAACGACTAGAAGTTTATTTATTATTTCCAAGTTTTCTTGAATAATTTAGAAATCCCACTATACATTTAAGTAAGTCCCTCTATTTAGCGACCTCCTGTTTACTAAATGTGGAAATAATCAACCTATTTTTGGTCAAAACCAAAACAACCGCCCAAAATAATCAGAATTACTCTCCCTATCCCTAATTACCTCCACATCCATTACTCCAACGAGCTCCTGAATCAAGAACTTCAATATCAACACAATGTTTATACGGTGGAACGTTTGACTGACTGCCAACATTTTTGGGTCATGAACGCATACAGTTAAGTATAACTAAAGGTTTAACGATATCCCGACTGTCCGCGGATTTGTTTTGAAGGTCTTCTTCTTTTCGTGTGGTTAGTGACTAACCTGGTGTCAGAGTTATAAAGCCACCCATGGGCCTCTGACTTGGCTTCACATACCGTTGAGAAGTATCTCTCAGGCATGCCGGTTTCCTCACGATGTATTCGTTCACCGTTTTTGAAGCAAGTGATAATTATACAATACGCACTTGAATCCGTAAAGTCAGAAGTGCGTGCCTAGGGTTCGAACTCGAGACCTATGACTTGAGTGTGATAAAAAGATAACTGTAGGTAGACATGGCTCGCGGCTAAATAATAACAGCCGCAAGGGACGATGGAAGATTAAGCTACGCTTGCCGAAGATGGTCCGTGGATGGGTGATCATCCATTACGTATCGAGACCTCTCGGTGCTTCGGGAAGCTTTGACAATCGTTACGGGTCCGAAAATCTGACAACCAGTCTTACCACGGGGTATCGTATTACTCGGTAACTGGGTTGTAGAGGTCAGATAGGCAGGCAATCGCTCCATATAAAAGCTGCATCCGGATAGACTGGAAGCCGACCCCAACATAGTTGGGAAAAGGTTAGGCAGATGATTAGGTAGAACTTGTCATAACACAGCTGTATGCGGATAGTCTGGCAGTGGATGTCTTTGGGCCAAAATTGTGCTTTTGAATAAAATATGATGATCTGTCATTGAGTCTAAACAGTTTTGACTGATTCTGGTGACGTTTGTTCTATAAATGTCAGATCCAGTACATTTAAACCATTGTGTAACGTCTTCAAAGATAAACTAGACGGTCTTTTGTTGATTGGTTGGATGTGGAAACGTTTGTATGTATTGTTTTGTCTCAGACTTTGTAAGTCAAGGGAAATGGTTCATTTGTTGACTGGTGTTGCAATATGTAGCTACTCTTATTTTAAAGTCTACTATTAAGTTTATAATTTCTTGACTGGGTTTGATATCCTACAAGAAAAGAGGGAAATTAACAAATTCTCTCTTTGGCTTTAAGGCTTCTGCAGACAGGTGGACCAATATCTTCACGGAAATGGTTCTACCGTTGTCGCGCCGCGCCGTCTCGCGTAGTGCCTGTCTGCGAAAGTTTTTAACATGTACACAGCCGAGTTCAAGATCGGACAATGTATCTCCAAGATACAATGCCAATAAATATTATACTATTAATACAATTAGGAATGCCAGTCAATATTAGTGTTACCCTAAAGCTTCATTTGATAAGGGTTCCGCACCCAAAAGGCCAAAACAGAAATATTATAACTCAGTGTCAGTCCGTCTGTAGGTATATCACGGCTATTTCCCGAACTAATAGCTTTCGACTTGTTGATGTACATACTGGTATAACGCAATCGTAACAGCAAAATCAGACAGGCGTGTTCGGGCGTGTTCGCGTCGGCACACTCGATTCTTACAGGCTTTGTTGAACAAAAAAGGCGAGCCGAAGCAATCACTACATAACATTCTACTTTCAATCAGCTCGTGCAATTCGGGATATATTTTCGTTAAATTGGTATGTTGCAGTTGTTTTTTAGCGCCAGTTTCGGCTTAGCGGCCTTTATCCTGATCATTATAATTATCACCTTACAACATGTAAAAAAACCCTGACCGATCCGTGAGGGTGTTGTTAGGTACTGAAAGTCTTTTTATGTGGTAATTATCAGGAAAAAAGGGAAAAAATAAAAAAATAATATCGTCTCTTTTTTTTCAATGGCGAATTTTACCAGGGTTTTGACCCGGTAAAATTGACACCCGTTAAACGGCGCGGGCAGCCCTCCGCCCGCGCCGTTTAGCGGGTGTCTACAAGTCATAAATTGTGACCCCTGTTGAAAAACTGATTTGGGGTAATTTTGGTACATTGGTAATAGCAATAACTTTTTTTTTCAATAATTATGAGATTTTTATTACTTTTAGGTAATGTTATTTCAGCACCTATGTGCCCCTTTCGGATCGGATTGGGTTTTCTTACATATGTCTATTTGATTTTCCCGCACAGGCGTGCGGATCGATACCCTACCTGCCGATTACCTACCAACCGATAAGTGTGAAGCACACGATACTAAAACACGTGATTCTATTCACAAATATTGCCGAACACCCACACAAAGGGGTGTATACACCCACCCACTCACTTGCATGATCTTGTTTACTCGTTACGTAGGAGTCTGCATCAATATCCCGTCATATGTCCGTTGTTTGATTGCTCTTAATTCTAAAGCTATGCTTACACGGGCAATATTTGTCTAGAGTACCTAACTAATTTGAACGTCATTAGATCAACTATAATCACCATTATCATATAGCAGTCTACTGCAAGGCATAGGCTTCTCCAATCGCACGTCATCCAAATCGATCCTCAGCTTCTCTTATTTAGTTGCGAGCCTGTCTGCGAAGATTGTCGCTCCACCTAGTCTGAATATTAGAATTGAACAATTTAGTTACGCGTGTAAGCGTATCTGAAGAGTATTCCCATTCGATCTATTTTCAATATTCATTCTTGTAAATTGTATTGTCTTTTGACACCTTCGCAGGATAAGCGAGTTCTGCTTAATTTAGAAATATATTTTCTTTGTTAGATTGTAATTTCGGCTGCCCCATTTCAAAACATAGTAAGGGCTTAAATCGAAATTTTACAGGAGAGCGCAAAACGTACATAGGGTCCGCCTTCGAAAAGTCCAGGTTTTAAAATGATTAAAGTGACTTACTAGGTTTTAAGGTGGTCACGGGGCAGTGAATGGGGCATTTACTAGGTTCCGATGTTTAAATATATCTGCTTATAAGTGAGTTTTCAACGCTGGTGTTTTTATATTTGGTGGGCACTTAATATATTAGCAAGATTATGCAATAAAACGTTTTTTTTTGTAAAAAGTGTCCCTTATTAGATTTTGAAATATGGGCAGCCGATTTGATTTATACCTATATGAAGAGAAAATGCATGAATATTCAAGGAAGAAATTATAACGATTGCGTTAGATGGTAAGGTAAACCTTGATATTTATCATATTTATTTGGTTGATATTTAGAGGTTTGAGTAGGTGTAAAGTTCACCCATCCTCTATAGAAAAGGGAGGATTCTCTGACCAGACGGGTGTCGGGTCTGGCGGGCAACTGCCCAACGATTGCGCGATCGTTCGCGCGGTAAACTCTAATAGCGCGATACAGGATCTGTGTGACGTCAGACCTTTGATGCGTAGTTCGCATGTGGCGATGTAGATGTCGCCACAGATACAATCTTTTGTCTGTTAAAATAATTTGTGGCCGTAGTTAGGGATACTAGTATTCGGTGTTTAAGGAGTTGCAGCATAATGCTTATCCTTAAGGTTTGTGTAGCAAAGTAAGTGTAAAAGTATCTTGTATCTGTTATTTCAAATACGATACTTAAAGGTATCTATATTCCAGATACTTCTTTTGAAGTATCTAGTACATCTTTGGATATGTAGCACAGATGCATCATACAGTGTACCCGTCGCATGAAATCTCGTGCAATAAGTAATCCCTAATCCGTATCCGCACGGTAAATACTCCTTATTTCTTTATTCAAATGTATTATGCTAATAGGAACCAGTACGGCTCTCACCACGGCTTCTCGTTGTCCTTTGGGGATAGCCACCACACTTGTACCATAACGGTAGAGTCTATCGCATTCAAAAGCAACATATAGGTTCTTCGGAGTGACTTTCTTACGGCTGATTGTCATGAAGCAATAATTGTTGAGTCTCCATTTCGTTTTTTGTCAAGCATGCGTCAGGCTCATCGGACTGTTGACAAACATAATTCACTTAACTAAAGAGCGGCGTTTGCTGAAATTGCCTTTAGCAGACCTTATGATTAGTCAGTTCACCTTATATTAAGTACATGTTTTTATTAATGTTGTTTTTTTTTTGTGTTTTTATGCCGCCCATACGCGGTTCATGTTTTAATATTATGTTATTGACTCCAGTTTTACTCCTCTAAGTAAAAATGGAATGTTTTTTTTTTAAGTCATAAAAAATGTCATGAATCCGTAACGATATGGCGTACTTGTTTTTGCGTTAGTGTTGTTATTTTTATGCGTTGGTTTTTGCGTACCTAAATGTATTTATTTTTATACGTTGTGGCGCCTAAATTATTTATTCAAAGAGATTAATTGGTATTTCTCTTTGAAATCACAACGTTTAATAGTCCGTAAATATTATACTTCTGTG
Source organism: Omphaloscelis lunosa (assembly GCA_916610215.1). NCBI lineage: Eukaryota > Metazoa > Arthropoda > Insecta > Lepidoptera > Noctuidae > Omphaloscelis > Omphaloscelis lunosa. The sequence continues at coordinate 5,311,949 of OU744265.1, read as the reverse complement.
GTACAGTTGTGATTTTGAGTTATGGATTTTGTGGTTTTAGAAGTTTTACCTCTGAGAAAAATCGTAAGGAATTTTTGTTTAAGGAATTTTTCTTTATCTCAGAAATTTCAGGAAACTTGATGAATGGTATTTATTCAAAGAAAAACTTACAAGGAGACCTGATTTATATTTTAAAAGTATAATAACGAAATAATGATAAATAGCCATTCGCTTAGAGTTAGATTTACCACGAAAATATATAAGTCTAAACATGTAGTTTATTACATCAATGGATAATGCCTTCTGGTATCATCCGTATGCTTTCCAAATAGACCCAGTACCTATTGAAAATTTAATTTATATTTGAAATATCATGGTAACATTGCTATTCCGTAGAATAAAAAGATGGTGCAAATTTGGTTATCAAACTGAAACTCAAACAAACTCAAAGCATTTATTTAAATTAAACCAGTTACCTACAGGCTATTTTGAATTGTCAAGGGGTCGGTCAGTCAGAAAGATGAAGCTAGTTGCCCATTCTAAAGCGTAGTAGGTTCCTATGGAGAAGAACGGGCAAGAAACTCCACGGACACTCTTTTAAATCAAAATATTGTCACAAAATATTGATATCATTCATGTTGAAATATCAAAACTGTTAATAGTTGTTCATTAGTAGCAGTTTTTGCACTTTGCTCCGTGATGAACCAACCATACCTACTGTATGAAAATGAGGCAAAAAATCGCTATAAGTTCAACCTTTTCTCCTACTTCCGCTCAATAATTGGATCTCACTTAACCCTGCCACTGCTGCGAAATTCCCGACTTATGATGAAGCGACCCGAGTTTATTTTCAGTTATGATTAATAACGTTGATGATTTGTATCTGTCAAAACTTTTTGACGTTAACGTCTTAGTAGGGGGACAAAGGAGGGAGTTAGTTTGTGGATGTTATAATTTATTGTGTGAGAGAAGAGGTGAGTTTATTATGTGTGGATGTGTCGTAATTATGAGAGGAGTTGACTTTTCTTAAAAGAATATTTATTTGGAAATTAAGTAAAATATTAAAATCAAAAGGATGTTAAATGTAAATGATTTTTGTAAAAAAAAAATAATGCTGACCCGACAGACGTTGTCCTGTCAAATCCCATAGAAAAAGGGACGTTCAGTTTTCCAAAAAAAATCAATTTTCCTGGTAACTAAGAAATCAGGAGTTCCTCATAATCCAAAGAAGCAATATTGTCATGCTAATATAGATTTTTTAAATCGCCCAATGTAGGTAATATTCAATACAAAGTTTTTACTTCATAATTAAATTAAATTTTTTATTTAAAAAAAAAAACAAATTGGCTAATTAATGTTACAAAGGTTAGAGAGTCCGAGTATCTAAAGGATTTAATTAATTGAAGAATGTTTAAGTAATGAGAAGTCCTTACTTTTAATTAATTCATTTAAAATTCAACACGGAACCTAACACGAAGGGAAATAGCGTGCTTGGAATATAAATTACTTTATAAGGTCAATACCTAATTATTCTTGAGGATAAGTATTAAGTATATTATTTTCTTTGCGAAGTTATTTCAAACAGGAGATTTTAGATATCAAAAGCTGTGGGTTTTAATCAAATAAGCTTGAAAGAGAAACCTTTGTGTAGAATCTACTATAGTAAAGCATTTCTAAACTCCTTTATGTTTGCTTTTCAAACGGAATTACACCCACTCACATTTGCATTTTGCATGAAACTTGCTGTAAATATTTCTAAGCTTTGCTTAGATCTTACAAATCCTAAAAGATTCATAAATCCACCTTTGTACAGTTTTCTACTAGTGCATAAAGTATTTCATAGAACCTTTGAAAGGAGGAGAAAGAAAGCATATTATAGAATACGTTTTTTTGCTTACCACCTGTTTGTTAAGACATTTGTGTAAATGTTTGTTGGCCTGATTAAAATAAATAAATAAACACTGATCAAGACTCGCGTCATGTTGGACAGATAAAATTAAAAAAAGCGACCAAGTGCAAGTTCGACTCGCATACCAAGGGTTCCAGACCACCGTACAATGTATAAGATTTTTTTTTTTAACGCAGAAAAACTTACATTTTCTGTATGACCCCCTTTAATTTTTTTTTTCTTATTTTTATTATAGCGGCCATAGTAGTAGGTATACACTGTGAAAATTTCAAGTGTCTACCTATTGCAGTTCAAAAGATATAGCCCTATAACAGACGGACGGACAGCGGAGCGTAAGTAATAGGTTTCCCGGTAACACTTTTTGGGTACGGAACATTAAAAAACGATGTTGGTATAAAAACAAAAGTTTATTTTTCCGAAAACGTCTACTAACCAAGCATAGTGATCAACGCATATTACTTTTTTAAAACCACATAAAATGCAAAGTTAATCATTAATAACGCCTATAGCTACATTATAATTATGCTAAAACGACACTTTAAGATATTCAAAGCACATTACTATCAAATAGACTGTAAATAGATTGAACATTTGATAATGAATAATTTGCTGTAGACATCGATAGTTTAATAATACGATTTGACAGGTGGGTTTATGAAGTAGGTCGTAGTTAATATTAAACGGAATTACGAGGGACTTTTGTACCGCGGTCGGCTGTGGCAGGGTTTGTGATCATCAAATAAATATTCTTGGAAACAAAGATGTGTCCAAAATTCATTTTTTTATTATGTGGCTGTAGTTATGCGTTGTGCGACAGATGGCGTTACGTGTGACGGTTTTAAGGATTTTTGTGCGGTTTTTAGGGTTCCGTACCTCAAAAGGAAAAAAACGGAACCCTTATAGGATGACTTCGTTGGCCCTCTGTCTGTATGTCAGTTTGTCAAGACCCATTTTCTCAGGAACGCGTGGAGGTATCAAGTTGAAATTAATATAAATTAATATTATAAAGACAGATTTGATTTTTTGTGTTTGTTTGTTACGCTTTCGCGCTAAAACGGCTAAACGGATTTGGATGAAATCGTTAATTTGTAGTTTAATAACATATAAAAAAAGCAATACAAATTTATATTTGCTGTTGGACAATTATTGACCGTGACACATATCGATGTATGGGAGAAAATGTTTTTCAACTACAAAGTTAAGTTTGTTTTCGGGATAAATACATCCTAAATACGGAATCCTTGCACGCACTTGGTTGGTTTTTTTTTACAAAAATGAAGATTTGTGGGTGGGAGTAAGTCCTAAGGTTTTTAGTAAACAACTTAGAAAATAATTGAGTAATTAGGTAGGTAAGTAGGTACCTACGTTTTCCTAAATGCATGTTGCCTTTTATTATTTTTATTATCATAAATTCTGGCAAGGCCAGAAAAGTATCATATAATAACCTAGATGTATATGGAAACTCAGAAACCCAAAAGTCTGAAAACCAGTCTCACCAAGAGGTATCGTATTACTCAGTAACTGCGGGTCGTGGACATGAGATCGGCAGTCGCTCCATGTAAAATTCAGCTGCATCCGGTTAGACTGGAAGCTGACCCCAACATAGTTGGGAAAAGGCGAGGTAAATGATGATGACCGATTCTTTGACAATTCAAAAGTGCCTGTAAATGGTTTAATTGAAAAAAATGCTTTGAGTTTGAGATTGATGAATGTGGAAAGTTATCTACATTCTTCACTTAGATTTAAATTATTCTAATTACCATAACCCTGAAAATGTGATAAAAACAAACAATTAATAAATCACCTTTATAAATATTAAAATGTGGGACGCAAAACTAAATATTAGCTTAACTAATATTATGATCGTCATTTTCTTGTTAACACCTACCACTTGAGCATTAACACCTGGTATATTATGTAAGTAGTTTATGTGCCTTTCGGGGTTCGAGCAGTGTTAGGGCTCCCGCAAACAGGCGCGACGCGATACCCGTAATTGTACTACCGGTAAGTTTTCTTAGAAATTGTTTTATTAGAGTCGTGTCGTGCGTGTTTGCGACAGCCTTAACAGTTCATCAGGAATTTATCGGTTAATGGCAATAGGCTCGCCCCCTATTACATGGGACTTAAACACTAGGGTATGTACTATTAGGTACCCATTTTCTAAGCACTTTAAAACAGTTTTTTCTCTATAAGAGAAGAAAAGTCTATTGATCCAAGATTCTTTAAGATGTTTTCCTTCACTGTTAGTCAGTGGGTATCCGCTTGCACGCATTTATCTTTCAATTATCATGTCTTCAAAAGCTCTTCATAATAGCTACTTAATTTGAGCATTTAAAATTCCGTGCCAGGTTGTTGGCAATAGGCTCGCCCCCTATTACATGGAACTTAAAACATAACTGGCGAAATGTGGGTGAACCTGCTACAGGGACACCTCTGCCCAACCCTTCGGGAAAACAAGGCGTGATGTTATGTTAAAATTCCGTTCACCTATTTACGGAAAAATAGTCTGCAAAATATATAACAAAGCCATTCTATTCAAAATATAAACATATCATTCAAATATAAATTTGTTCTTATACACGTAAATGTTTACTGTTTATGTTGTTCATATTCTATTGAATTAATAAACCTGAATTACATAATTACAAACACCAAACAAATAAGTCGACACAATGCTAGACAGAAATTAATGTAACGATTATAATATACTGCCCAAATGAAACGGAATCTACTCAAACGAGCGGAACAAGAACACTTTGAACAAAAGGGACATCCTGATGCCTATATAGATACACGTAATATTACAAATAATCAACAAAATTAACTAGTTTAAACTCTATAACAATGACAATAAGGTTGAACGACACTGAAAATGTAAATTTGTTGGTGAAATGGAACGTTCCTGTTGCCCGAAGCCAGTTGATTTCCAGCCAGTGCCGCGCGCGGCGCCACTGTTGACGGTGGGCGTCGTTACGCGCTCCCAAACACAACCCCGCGCTTTTTTCTCTCGCCATCCGAAAAATATATATTAAAATAAAATAACGCTGTGTTAAAATATCTATATCTAAATAAAAATTCTTCAGTGATCCCAACGATCGGTGATTATTATCAGTGTTACGTTCATAAACGATTACGTTTACAAAATAACGATACAAAAATAGTGTTTATAAGCGTTTTACGGTCCAGATCGGCATGGCGGTCGCGTACTAAATATTGCGTGTATTTTCACTGAATAGCTACATCGCTACATTGGACAAGTGCGTAACGCGTTCCTTTATATTTTCCGAGGAATTTTCCCATAATTGGTTGTCAGAATGAATATATAAACCTAATTTGATTCGGAATACGTTTCCATCTAACGCATTCGATGTAAACATTATTGAATTTACGTACGTATGAGATATGATGGTTGTATTTTTAAATATTGTTTGCTTACTGTGAATAGAAGGAAAATTAAAATGTAAAATTGTTAGCGATAATATTGTTGTAAATCATGTTATCGTTTCAATGCTACTGATAATTTTATAAGATTTGGAATTTCAATAACATTTTTGTTTTTGTTCTGCCGCGTATTTAGCCGTGAATTCTAAATATACATTTTATTGACCCAGATTAAAATAATATTTTCACTGCAATGTGTGAAAACTAATTGATAAGAGAGATGTTACATCTGATCAAACGCCTTTCTTGAATCCATTCACTGTATTTTCTCCAAATTCTATCACTCCTTTTTCTGAAGCAATTTCTTAACGTAGTTCTGTAGTTAACGTCTTAAATCCATGTCAATCGATATATATTATACTTTCACTGTTAAATAAAGGTGAATAACTGCCACCCACACCAATTTCCCAACAGACCTAGTATAACCCTTTTTCCAGCAACCCGGAGAGCATAAAATCATAAACCTTCATATACCCTAACAAAATAACGCGTCCATCGGTACATTGCCGTCGGAATTTTGCCCCCAGTCTGCCATATTGTGCCCATCTTAATACAAAAACTTATTTGCTACAAGTTACAGAAAAAAAAAAACACGGAGGACGATAACAACTAGATACTATCCTCTTCTAATATTAAAATGTCAAAGGTCACAGCTGTTTCTGAAAGTTTTTCGTGTCATTCGGTTCCCTACAAAATGGTTGAGCTGGATGGTGCTGATCCTCACGTCATTTTCGTGAACGAGCGCCGTCAGTTGGGACTGGTCATCTCTTATCAGCCAGGGCTTATTATTTATCTTATATTTTGAATTGTTATTGATATTTTTTTAAATATTGTTCTCACGTAATATAGAAGCAAAGAATAATGTGCACAAGATTTTGTAATATCTATATTTAAAGGAGTGTCTTTGGAGTTTCTTGCCCGTTATTCTCCATAAAGATCTACGTTTTAGAATGGGCAACTAGCTTCAACTTTCTGACTAACTGACCAACTCTTTGACAAAAGTGCCTGTAAATGGTGTAATTGAAATAAATGCTTTGAGTTCAGTTTGAAATTTAACAATAAAAACTAATCATTCCTTTGGTATGGGTTTGTGGGGAGAATGATAATATTACAACCTCAAAGTAACATATTTCCTTTGTTGTTTTGGATTAAAGAATCCGACAAAGAAGAACCAGAGTTTCAAAGTCTTGAAAAGTAATAAAGTTTGACAGAAGAATTTGCTTCGGTTTAAGACTTCTTTTTTAACCCACGGGGAAGCTCTTGGCCTTCATTTCACCTGATGGTAAGTAATGATCAGGCCCAAGCTGGAAGCGAGCTTCACCCGGAATCGTCAACGACAGAGGAACTGGGCTATCTTACCTCTAACTGCCGAAACACGACAATGCTGTTAACGTTGTGGCCATGGCGATAGACTTAGATAAGATGGTGGTAGCTAGCCAGGCGGACTTAGAACAAGCCCTACCACCAACTAAACCGAGCAGAAATTTTTGCCCCCGCTGGGAATCGAACCCGGGACCTCTGGGCCTGAAACAGGCGACACCACAGAGGCAGTTAAAGTGTCGGTAAAGACTGAAATAATATTCATGCCTTAGAAAAACAGAATCAATCTCATCCTGTCCCAGTCAACAAATGCTTGGGTTTTCTCTAACCCTTCCCAGTCACCAGGCATTTATTGGACTTATTATTTTCTAATCTCGTCTAACTCTACTTGATTTCTTTTTACAAAAAATATTATAAAACAGCTGTTGTTATCATTACTCTTAGTTATTCTGTAAAGTTGTAAACAATACGTCTCCTTTCAAACTCAGAACGTTTAAATAATATTTTCGCTAAAAAATACTTACAAATATTTTAAATTGTTGAATTCACTTGGTGATCTAAATCTTTTCTACGTCTCTGTCTCTGTGAAACAATCAATCAAAACAGAATACAATCACAACAATAATATCAAAACAATACATTTACAATACCAGGCCTTAAATATAGCACATAGAATTTAAAAATAGCCCGCATTTAGTAGAGCATGTTCTCAGTCCTAGCTATGCGTCTCTTTCTTACATTCCATGTGTCGTAATTACATTCAGATAATGTACTTAATAACCAAAAAAAATCCTTGATCGAAATTAGATCCTTCTTAATCTAATATCACTTCTATTATCTAATGTTTTCTTAGAGCATAATCAGCCTACTACAACGTTCACTGCTGGGACACAGGCCTCTATTCTATGAAAGGGATTGGTCCGTAATTCACCACGCAGCCCAATGTGTTTTGGTAGCGTCACATGTCTTCGAATTTTTGGGTTCAAGGACATGCTGGTTTCCTCACGAAGTATTCCTTCACCGTTTTGAGAGCAGTGGTGATGAAATAAATTACACAAAGTCTGAGTTCGAACCCAAAATAACAATTCGTAAGTCAGGGCCATTCCCACTGGACCACTACTGCTCTCTAGTATCTTAGAGCAATTTCTTTAATATTAACTTTATCAACTGTGTCCTTTTGATTTTCAACTCCTCTTCCCCAGGGATTACCTAAGCTTGAGAATTTGGTAGTAAAATCCTTACAGATGATTAAACTAAGTTTACATTTGTATGTTTGGTCACGTTTTCTTCAGAAAAGGAATTAACATCGTTTTAAATATGACTAGGTTGATTCCTGTGATATTTCACTCCCCAATTGTAAAATTTCTTAATATTTATCAGAATTATGTCAAAGCAACAAGACTTTGGACCCAGTTCTTGAAAACATCTTCGTTTTCATCAGCCTTATATAGTTTACGCCATTTGAAGTATTTTCCACAAAACCGTATCTATTCCAAAGGTTCATCCTTGGATAATTTGGATGTTTTCATCCCAATACCGAAGACAAGAAGCCATATAAATTATTCAACACCTTTTCTATCGAGGGTTCATTTAAAATATTGAGGAATCCTTTAGGAAAATGCAAAACATTTTCCTAAAGCCCTGATGATAGGAAGCCCCGGGTATGTGCTCGTTGGGCTTATCTGATAATCCTCTGATCGTGTTTATATGATAGAACTGTCTACAGCTATGTTTTGAAAGGTTTTTGGGCCATTAGCCTTAATTCCTTCAACACAGGAATTTATTCCGATAAGGAAGCCCAATAGTCTAGCCATATACATTACATACGTTTAGCCACGTCAGATCATGGCACATTTGTGTGCTTATAGTAATATATAAATAAATATAACTTTATAATTATAAAAAGGTTCTAAACTTTAAAATTTCCATTTCCGACTTCAAATCTACATAATATCCTAGAAATCAGCTTCGTTTCAGCTTGACAGCCGATATGGATATCGGAGCAGACAATCGCAAAGGAAATTATGTGAGGTGACAAGCTGCCAATGTATCGCATTGAATTTGAAATTGTCTTTTGAAATCTCTTCTGTTGCTAGCGTGTTGCTTATGTCGTATGGATCCTAACTTTTCCCAATTCTGAGGGTTTTCATATTTAGACGGAAATTTTTCCGAACAATTTCAACATTACCATTTCATTTTGCGTTATTTTCCAATCTCATATTTCGCTTATTCTGCATCTCAATTTATCACCAATCTGATTTCTCTCAAGGTAAATTATAATGCAGCCATCACTTTCGCATTGGCGTCCCCATCCACCTGGTGCCAATCTAATCTAGTCCGTGATATATTGTTGAGTAATTCACCAAGACCACTTGATGACTGTGTTTCGACTCAATAACACGCTACACCGTATAATTTTACGATATACTATTATATTTAGAAAGTCCTTGTAGCATTGTTATACCACGCTGAAGTATCTTTTCTAGTAAATTTTATAGTTTCAGCTTCCTCAATCATGAAATTAGTATCATTTTGCGTTCCGCAATTTTAATTATCTGTGTCATGATGTCTTTCTCATAATTTATTTTAGAACAATGGGAGTTTTATTGAGAATAAAGGTGACAATTATTGTGTGTTCTTCATTTTGTGACAATTATTGTGTGTTCATTATTATGATTCATGTTTTGTAAAGTCTGTTTTGTTGTTTTCATCCTCGTTATATTTTTGGTATACAAGAAAGCGTATACTATTTCTTCCAATATTATAAGACTAATATATATATAATGCAATTGAAGTGGATATATTTAGTAACCTGTTCCGCTTAGCTATTTCCAAAGAGTCTTAAAAAAACCCTGAAAGAAATCGACACGTGTTTCACCTCTCAACGAGGCATCCTCAGGATGACGATTGACTTGTCGTAAACTCGATCACGGCGCGTTGCCACACCAAGCACCGAGCGCTTGCTTGCGCAAGGTCACGTCTGAATCAATTAACTAATATATATATATGTTTACGATTAATACTTCCAATTTTTAAAGTTTATAAATGTTTATTGTTATCCATCTTTCAAGCAGTTTTCAGTGCGCTTATTCCACGTCGGTTGTCAGTACTAAAATGCAATTCAATATTATCAGCATATAACACTTTTGCCAGCTCTAAGCAACAGATGCAAAACACTGCCAAACACTGCCAAATGGATTTAGCCAGCAGATGGCAAAGCTTATACAATTTAGTTGGGTGGTTGGCAGAGAACATTAGGAGTAATCTTCAAGCATAGGAACGAGACAGAAATAATTATTCAGAGCGGAATTAAATAATGAATATATGAGCTTTTACTTTGCTACTCTGAATAAGTACTTACCTCGCGTCGAAGGCTAGTCTCCGTTGAGATTGGTTGCCATGGCCGAAATTTAGTCTAGAGGACTATTTTTTTCTCTATTATTGTTACTGTAAATTAATCAATCTTTAACTTTAATTGACAAGTGACAGACTTAGAGTACCTATTTAAATTTTTGCTAGGTCGGTTAGTGGATGGGTGACCATCCGTTACATTTCGAGACCCCTCCGTGCCTCAGAAAGAACGTTAAGTCGTTGGTCCCGGCTGTCATTCGTAGATCTTTGAATGTCAAAGCGACCCGTAAAGAACGGGTCGCTTTGACATTCAGAAGCCCAATCTGATACCGTCTTACCAAGGGGTATCGTGTTACCTAGTAACTGGGTTGTGGTGGTCAGATAAGCAGTCTAGTCTTAGTATTCAGCTCCATTCGGTTAGACTGGAAGCCGACTCCAACGTAGTTGGGAAAAGGCTAGGCAGATTGACTTTTTTGTGCCAAGATGCAGGTCGTTTAAAGCAATTTAAGAATTGTTTATTTATAAATGACGTCGATGTGTGCGGCATGGCGCCAGTTAGTAAATTTTTACATGAAGAAAATCATAATATCTACTGAAAATTAAAGAGTCTAGTTAAAGTATTCCCTCATATAATCCGTTAGTAGCTGTTTTTCAACTCGGACTTTTTAATCCAACGTTTCATAATAGACTTCCAGCTTCGAACGGATTTTCTTGATTAGAAGCAATAGATGTAGAGCCGATTGTGATGCTTGAGAATGACAAACGATATTACGTACTATTGTGATCGCTTCATCCAATTATCTTTCTATATTTTTTTAAAGGCACGTGTTTTTGTAACGTAGTACCTACTACTACACTAACACTAAGAAGGGATAAAATAATTTAAATTTTAGAAGCTTGTTTTTATAAAGTTTTGTTGTGCATCAAGTAGGAAGCAGCAGGAGCAGTGGTAGCTCAACACGCTTAATTAGCATGACCATAATAAAAACGGGTTTTATCGACGGAAGAATAGAGAAAGTGACAGATAAACAATGGCAATCTGTCATTTTCTCTATTCTTTCGTCGACAAAACCCGTTTCTATGGATGTTATGCTACGCGTGCGATTATTCCCGATGTCTACCACCATTGTTTGGCCACCACTGGGGGACAGCGAAACAACTTTTAAAAATTATTCTCGTGGTCCACCACTAGGGGACAGCTGCTGGGGGACAATTAGTGGAGGACCTGGAGCGTTAATAGCATGAAAACCTCGCATTTCAGTTACAGTGAATCATCGTCATCATCATTTCAGCCGAAAGACGTCCACTGCTGGACATAGGCCTCCCCCAAGCACCTGACTCCTCAATTATAGTTATAGTGAATGAAATTAAAAAAATCGAAATGGAATGAGTAGCTAATAATATATAAACCGTTTAAAGTTTACCTATTGAAAAAATATGACCTTGATTTGAAAAAAGGAAATATTATTATAAGATGTTTTCTTCGACTTCATTTATTTAAATGATAGGTAGGAGTATTGAAACAAATATTTCTAGCTCAATTATTAAAATAATGAAAATGGTATCAAAAGATGCTTTACTGAAAAGGCTAAAACAGTGCAATTTATTTTTTTGGAAAACATTTTTTTATTTATAAAAACGCCAATTTTTTACTGTTTCTTTTGGGACTTTTTCTTTGCCATGATATAGTAGGCACTTACTAATTCCATGCTGCCATGTCATTATTCTAATGACTTTATTCTCATGTCATTATTCATTACCTTGTTCTAAACTGTTTTTCCAATGCACTTTAGACATTGGCAGAATAGTCGACGTCGGCTTTGCTTGCCATTTAATAAAAATAGAATAGAACTTTGGGCGACCGAGCTCTGCTCGAATGAAAATACGAAAAAAACAAATTTTCCCAGATAAATGAGACCTAGCTAGATCGATTTTTCGCCTCCGTAAACCCCTATATTGCAATTTTCATCGAAATCGTTAGAGCCGTTTTCGAGAACGTGAGTACAAATAGGTATACAAACAAATATATGTGCAAATATTACTCTTTTAATAGTATAGGATGTGTTATGTATACTTTTCAAAAAGCTGTTTTCCCATGAATTAACAAATCTAAAATGGTTTAAAAAACATATTTTTCTAATACGCTACGCCATTTTACATAATTTGTTTCGCTCTGAACCTATTTTATATCTAGTCTTGAAGCTTCTAAGTTCTAAACTAATTTTATGTTCATTACAGCGGAAAGTGCTGGGAAATTGCACTTCCAACTTGGATTAACTTGTAGCAGCGTAATATAAAAAGTGGTCCATTTTGCAAATGACAAGAAAAAAAACAGAAGCTTGTTTGATAGCGCGTCTAGTCTCTAGAAAATTGCAAATAAGAAATGAAGTAAAACTAGGAATTTCTTTCTATAAAATTATGGTGCTTTTTCGAAATAGTTAAACTTTTTTTTTTACCCACTACGGGGAAGCTCTTGGCCTTTATCTCACCTGGTAGTAAGTGATGATCAGGTCGAAGGTGGAAGTGAGCTTCATCCGGAATCCTCAACCACACTGGAATTGGCTTCCTTTCCTCTAACTGCCGAAGTACAACAATGCTATTAACATTGTTGTTATTGCGACAGACTAAGATAAGATGGTGGTAGCTAGCCAGGCAGACTTAGAACAAGCCCAACCATCAACCAACCCAAGTAGAAAATTTTGCCCCCACTGTGAATTGAACCCAGGACCTCTTTCATGGAGAGGCAAATTTTTGGCCCCTAACCGCCGCAGGAGACGCCCTGGGTGTCGGGAGTCGCAGTCCAATTCCCAGCCACCGTAGGCGCGGGCTTGCGGACGGTGAGCAATGGGTAGCTCGCCGTCCGAAAAGGACAAGGCCCGGGTAACGGCGCGTTGTGTTCCACGCGCACCTCAAAGAGATGTCAGCAGAACTGACAGGGTCTGATAGGGCCGATCTCTGCCGGGGTTGCGGTTTTGTCCGAAAGGGTTACCGTGGCCCCTGGCAACATACATGCAACTGAAGGAACACGGGTGGGTTTTAGTCAGTAAGTAAGGAGTCTGACACGCTCCACCTAGAGCGGGAGAATTTATTTGATAATTGCCCACCAAAAAAAAATACCTCTCTCATTTATTTTTAGACGATCATTGGGTGTTTGGTTTCACATGTAAACGACTCCATTTACTTCAAAATAAACATTGAAGATCGAAACTTCTTAAAATTCCAAAGCTTTATGATTCTTTACACCTGTTCCTGAAAGATACCGCTGAAAGCTATCAATCAGTCAAAGATTTTGCATTTATACCTGACGGTATGACAAGCACATTCTCTAAAGTAGGGTATTCACGATCGACGTAATACTATTAGTAAGTAACCCTTATTTCAATATGGTAAGGTATGAATTAGAATGATTGCCGAGAGTTTTATAAAAACTCACGACAATCATGCCAATTTACACTTTATGACGATGACATAAAAGTTACTTTGCAATGCCTTATGGTTTTAAGGGCCGATTTCACCAATAAAACGGAACGCGATCAGATCAATATATCTAAACCGAGTACAAGAGTTGTCAGTGTCAATATTCCAAAGAAAATAACGGCATTGACAGCTAGACATGTTTTATGTGCTGATGTAAAATTCGCCCTAAGTTAATTAAGTGTGATCGTAAATGCGCTGCTTAAGGCTGCTTGTCCACTAGACCGGAGCGAGGCAGCGGAGCGGAGAAATGTGCCAGTATTAACCATTAGGAGCGGATCTCTGAAGCGGAGTTTAGATTCTATTGGTTAATATTGGCACATTTCTCCGCTCCGCTGCCTCGCTCCGCTCCAGTGGACAGGCAGTCTTAGACCGAAGATCCACAGGGAGAAGATGCACTTGGTGCCACGCATAGGAAATTACTGAACAAGTGACAAATTAGTCACGCAGCGTGGCATCAATTTGGTTCTCTTCGAGTATGTCACCTAGATCTAGTATGAACGTAACCTATGGTTTCCAAATTTTTCTGACAAAAATGTTAAAAAATAGATCAGAAAACGTACTGGATGCTAATTTGTAGTGCCTTGATTTGATTATTTGAACCCAAAATTCTAATTTCAAATCACTTCAAAGAAGTTTTTCATTTGACAATGGAGGTTGATTTTATAACCTTTTTCAATTACAATTTGATGATGTTATTCGAATAATAATAAAATCGTTGGTAAGAGTTATAACATTAAAACCTGGTAAATGTGTTACTTCCATTGCGTTAGAATTTAACCTGAACAGGCCGGACTTGTTTACACTTTTATAAGATACTTTTGTAGAAGACTATAGTTGTGTTTCATGGTTGGTTGGTTTGCATGAATCAAATAGCTCCCAGGTTCCCACAGTTACCTGAATCAAAACACTCTTATTTCTAGACATTTTTCAATCCTGGTTTATTTCATTCCAACATTGTATACAAAAGGAGTATACAGACACATTTGCAAATCAATCGGGACTAGTTTACATTTCAATTTCTGTGTTTACGAGTCCTAATTGATCTTGGAGTATTTCATTGAAATGAACTAGATGTGAACTGTGGAATTCAGGGGTATGAACTATATTGAATTATTATATATACATATTATGAAGTATTCGAATTTGGGATAAATTCCTTGGCGTGGATGGAATATTAAATTCACCTTGACCCTTTTATAGTAAAGGTAGGTAATGATAATGCAGCAGTGAATCTGATTGTATTAAGGAATATTACATTAGGATGTCCATTGGAATAGACAATATAGAAAAAAAAAATTAAATGCTAATCTTATGGGAAGTGGAGAGAAATATTCAGTTCTAGTGATAAATCTAGAAGCGGTAGTAAAGAGGAATAGGGAAACAAAAAGAATACAGGCACTCACGATGATAGCTGTAGTGTTAGAACATAGTTTAAAGCTAAGTATACTAAAGCATCCAGAATTTAATTTACAATTGTTGAAATCAGCCTAGTACTTAGCGAATCGGTGTTTACGATTTTAGACCAAACCGTTTCTATACGCTCCAAATACTCCAAATTTCAAGAATACTTTACAAAGTAAACATGACAAAATTATATGTTTCCGAATACCAAATGCTCTAAATTATAAACATAAAAACAACGATATGAAAGAAATAAAAGTTGAAACAATTTCTCTTCATCTTTCTGTTCTTAAAAAACAAATGTTTTCTGAAGTACAACATGTTAGTTTGTTTTTTAAAAGAAAAATCGTGCGAAGAAAACATGTGCTAACGAGCGCGAGGCGCAATAAAGCCGGTTATACAAGTGCGACAATGGAAGGACGCAACAGACTCCTTACGTGGCGAGGTGTCGCGTTACGTGGGCGTAAAGCTGGGACACATCAGCGAATATCGACGTGTTCACTGTGATTTATGAATGAAGGAAATAATGGATATTTTGGGGCTGTTATTAAATGAGACATAAAATGTGTTCGGTGTATTTGGCTTAGTTGTTCTCATTTCTAAAATGTTTGATGATAACATTATTTGAATTATTGAAACGTATAATAAACTTTTCTCACATAAAGCTTACTGAAAGTTCTTTTCTCAACGACCGCCTTGCCGATCCCGATTTACACCATAAACTGTGACTTTTCTAATGTAACATCCTTTGTCACTTCACAGCACCAAAAATGATCAGAAAACAATTAAAAACCAAATAAAAAACCTTTACCAATCAAAACGAAACATTCCCAAAGATCAATCCAAAGATATGTCACAAAAACAGTGCTAAATTAAAAAGTTACTGAACCACCTCAAGATGCGTAGAGACTGCCTCAAGTTGAGACTCAGTGACCCCAATCCTGGGTCTCTGTCGTTCCATGCTTCAGACTCGGAGGAAGAGAGTTCGGACCGAGGCAGTCGAAGTTCCAGGAGTGGGGTAGAAGAACCACATGTGTTGCCTATTACTGTGACGGCTGCTCAGGTAAATGCTATTGAAGATTTTTTCGTTAAGGATTTTGTTCTCGCTGGCGATGTAGATAATTTGTATTGGCTGGCTCTGAAACAAATGACGGTCTTGTGAATAGAAATTGTTAGGGCTGATAATGGTCCTTCGAACCGGATGATTATCAAAATATTTAAAAAAAAATTGTAAATTGAATAATTATTGTAGTAGTCGATAAACTTCCGTATTCATCAACTATTAAAGTGTCATATAAATAACGTCTGTTTGTAATAGAACTGCGAATGTTTCTGTGTGTCTCATTGGTTACCCAATCCAACAATGTTGGTTTTTATAATTTTCATTTTATTATAACCACCATAATTTAAGTGTTTATCTAACATAAAATCTCGATCGTCAGGGCAACACTTTCTAGCCGTTGAGCTATTAACTCGCTCAGTAACTGTTACAATATTAACCTTTTCACTAACTAAGTAAACGGTATTTTCTTTCGCCCCTATTCAGTTAGGAAGCAATTAAGCTACCACGAGGCAAATTACTAAACAAAATGTACTTTTACCTTTACAGGGTTCCGTTGCAAAGCTTTGGAACCAAATAAATTTTATATTTTCCCATAGTTCATCTGTAACATGAATTAGTAATTTTTATGAAAAGTTTTAGGGTGAAATCCCCGAAAAAGAGATTTGCCCTACAAAAAGTGTAGTGCATGCAGCTATGAAAAAACATGGACAATGAAAGATATTTTCCAGCTTCACATCAATGAAATAAGGATCAACAATGATATTTACTTTAGGATTCCTTTAGAAGGCATGGAGCTAAAGTAATTTTGTATTGTCCTTTAGTTTATCTGTGTGTCCAAGAAAATAATGTAATATGAGCTTTAATTAGGTTGTATGAATTATAAAATAAAACGTTCATATCTTTCGAAGATGCAATTTAGAATTTTCTGATTTCAACAAATTTCCTTTCTGATCCGTGAAATTAGTTTAAGGTGAATTGTACTTTTCAATGACATAGAAGTATTCGATAAAGCTTTGGCGACTAGCGACTGCATTAATCGTTTTGAAGAACATTTATCCAAATCCGATTATTATACACAAAGAATAATAACTACGGAATCCTTTCTTGCGTGGTCGGATACACACTACACTATTTTTCATTAACAAAAAAAAAAAAATACAAATATTTAACGTTATCAAGGCCGAGTAATTAAAGGATAAAAAAAGCTGGGTTCGCTTTCCCGGCACAAAAATTTGGAGGAAAGGTTAGCAAAGTGGTAATAACCGAGTGGGTGGAAAGGTATTGCGTGATTTATCCATAGGTACTGTAGATTGCTGTTGTCGTTACGACGACAGGAACAGACAGAAAAACTTAGGGGTGAAATTTTTTGGTTTAGATGGATTAGAAAATGATTGTAGTGGTTATGATGGCAGTGAATAAATTTTCTTAGGAAAAGTGTGTAGCATGTTACGGTTTCGCGGGGATTGGCACAAGAGGTGGGTGAGGTCGGGCTGTGGATGATGAAGTGTGTAACCTGCTTTGCAAAAAAATATCGATAGGTAGCAAGTTTTTGCTTTACCTCTATTTTAATATTTTTTTTATTAACAATAATGTTGCTGCAACTCATCTATCTTAAACAAATACACAATGTACAGAGTTATGAGTATTGTTTTTAAAGATCATCGAATAAAATCTCAAGGCAAGATTTTAACAAAAAAAAAAACACATAGCAGATGTTAGATAGATAATAATATGATTTACAAAATATTGTTTTTATTGCCAACTTTTTTTGCCAAGACCAAAGGTACGCAAAATAATAATAATGCCAAATCATTATTTTATTTTACACCTCATTTTCTTCAAAATAAATTCTTCCATATGGAAAGCATCATTCATCAAAAATTTTAACCCTACACGCGAACAGTCAAAAAGAAAAGAAATGAAGCCCACCTACCTCAAAATATTTCCTTGTAAAATACGCTCTTCAATCATATTCCGTCGTTTTTATGAGCGCCATAAATTCCTTCCGTGTATACCGTCTTTAGTCTTTAGTGATCGATCACACGCGGCTGTTAGTATTTGTATCCAATGCTTATTGATCTCGACTTTGGCAGTTTAGGACTTGTTGGAGGGAGTTATACTCTGACAGTACAGTTTCATTGAAAAACGTGTCGCGCCATCCCCGTGGAACATGGAACAAGGGCAGGAAGATGATGAGTACCTACAGTTTTTTTTAAAGGAAGAATAAAAGTTCTCGTTACGTCATTTTCTAATGCTGTGGCCGCACCTGCGTCTATCGTGACAAAGCAATGCGTGCCGAAGCTTCATAGGTTTTGCTCGCTAAAAAGTTATCGCGCTAATTCGGTGATCACATTAGCGGCTTTATAATTTTAATGAATTATAGTGCAATAATCTAAGAAGGCTCTCCAATATTTAGACAGCGTCTACGCAGTCCGAAAATAGCAGTCGAAATTATCAACGCTAGTCCGACCTCGCGCCACGCTTATTATGTACCGCCAGCCGGGCGATAAGTGCTACACAATCCGAACTATTGCGATGATAACCGATAATGTTTGGTTACATCTGCGTGTATGGTATCATTGTTCGAAGTTTTGTCACCATAGACGCAGATACGGCCCCAGCATTACAGTTCCAAAAACGTTGCTAGGAGGGACATGATTAGTTGAGCGGGTGAATTTGCCTAGCGTTCACGGCGATGGCGAAAACGTTTCATTTTCTTTGCCCCTTCTAAGATTGATCTTAAACGTACCTATCATGACATTTTGGCGATGGGTGTTATTTTCTATCTTAAAACAAAACAACACGTCTATGTTCCCAAAACGGTTAGGCAGAGGTGTACCTATTATACACACACATTTTTTATTTCTTCATAATCATCTTACTTACACCCGTCTAGACAAAACTCACTCATTTTAGCCGTTGCAACTGGTTTCCCAAAAATAATATAAACAACTAATTAAATTCTAAATTCAACAGCGCTGTGACTCTGTCTCGCATAGGGTCGCAGCATTATGCTGAGCGATGGCCGTTTTGCGTGGATGTGACGCATATTTTCCCCTAAATTGTTATTTTCGTGTTTTTGGTTATAAAAGTATTTTCTTTTTATTTTCTTTTTTTCTAAATTGTCAGGACAGTACCTACACTGAAAGAAGATTTCGTACAAATCTAATTGAAAAGGTCTTCAATATACGTGGGTATCCTTCATTCGACTTTCATACCACCCACGGGGTTATAGAAATTCTACCTACGCTTTGCTGGAAAGTTACTAGATATAAATTTTAAAACAAAACCTTTGAGTAATTAGAAATGTCAGATTTTTCTAATAAAATTGGCCCCTGTAAGTAGTTTTATTAGAGAAAAGTTATCATAGATGAAATTACTCTTAATTAGATGTAAAGAGTACAGACTCTTTTCTTTGTACTCTATTTTGTAAAAATACATAAATTCAAAAGCAAAGAGAAATTTTAATTCTATGAAATCAATTTGCAATTGGAGACTTGGTGAAGAAATCTTAGAAATATTATTACTTCAACGGAATGAAAAAACTCTGCGTATTTTAAAGTTTGATGGAAAATGTCGTCAACTTTTTTCACCCTCGTTGAAGGGGGACGAGGATTTTTATTTAATCTTCTTGTGTAGATATGTAGGTACCTATGTCTCTTTGGTAAGTCCTTCGAGGGGCAGGAGAATTAAACCTTATAGTAAACCGCCCCTGCATCGCACGGTTTACACGACTTAAGAAAAAATCTAGATTTCATTATAATATATATTTAAGTTTATGAAAAACTATACATCCATAGTACAAATAAATAAAATTCAAGTGTCTGTTTGTAATGTCAAAAAACAGCTTTTTACTAAATGTATATATCCCTGCAAATGTCGGGTAAAAAACATTGCTACGGCGAAGCCAAAAGGAGGGTTATAATTTTGACCGGGGTGTACGTATGTATTCATGTGGGTATGTATGTTCATGTGTTACGTCATAACTTCTAAACTGCTTATCATAATTTGACAAATGAGTATTGTTGGAAGCGTTTTAATCGTCCGCTGGTTATAGGCTAATATGGCATTAAGTTAAGAAAATAGAAGTTTGCCCAAAAAAAAGATGTACAGTCATGAACAACAAACATTGAAAATGAAACAGATTTTTCGGCTTTAGATATATCACCATCATCTGTCTATTCTCCAGCTGTGATCAGCTTCCAGTCTAATCAGAATACCAGTATTTTACATCTAGAGCGACTGCCTATCTGACTTCCACAACTCAGTCTTCTTCATATCGTGTGGTTAGTGACTAACCTGATGTCAGAGTTTTCAAGCCGCACATAGGCCTGTGACTTGGCTTCACATGCCGTTGAGAAATATCTCTCAGGCATGGGCATTTCTTCACGATGATTTCCTTTACCGTCTTTGAAGCGAGTGATAATTAGGTATACGATACACATTAATCCGAAGAGTCAGAGGTGCGTGCCTTGGGTTTGAACTCGAGACCTATGTGTGACTTGGCACTCTGATGGTCACAACACTAGGCCATCAATGCCACAACCCAGTTACTGGGTAATACGATACCCCTCAGTAAGACTTGTTGTGAGACTTTCGATCCCTTCTTAAAATTACTTGATAATACCAATTTCGATCCTAATTCAATGTCTTAAAATTATGTTAGGCAGACCTTGCCAGCTTAGACATGCTCACGCAATGTGAACTGTTCAGTTTATTATATTATCAGTTGTCAACTGTCAAGCTGTCTTGCTG
The DNA here is from genome assembly GCA_916610215.1 of Omphaloscelis lunosa. Classification (NCBI taxonomy): domain Eukaryota; kingdom Metazoa; phylum Arthropoda; class Insecta; order Lepidoptera; family Noctuidae; genus Omphaloscelis; species Omphaloscelis lunosa. Next base: position 5,291,253 of record OU744265.1, on the reverse strand, counting down.
TCATACTGTCCCACTGTTGAGATCTCATTACTTTTAATGACAATCAATTAAGCTTACCTACTGACTCTGCAAATGGCAAAATAATGATTTATAAGAGTTTTATTTGAATTATTCTTTATTAAATTAATTATAAAAATTAATTGACTGCCTCGTTGGTCTAGTGGTCGCAAGCGCTACTGCTAAGCATGAGGTCCTGGGTTCGATTCCCAGGTCGGGCAAAGTGTTATTGGGTTTTTCTATCTGAAATTTCTCAGTAGCAGCCTGGAGTCTGGATTTGTGCCCGGTTGATGGCAATAGGCTCGCTCCCTATTACATGGGACTTAAAACATAACTGGCGAAATGCGGGTGAACCTGCTACAGGGACACCTCTGCCCAACCCTTCGGGGAACAAGTCGTGATGTTATGTTATGTTATGTAAATTAATTTAACTGCTTCTGATCCAGTGGTCGCAAGCGCTAGTACTGAGCGTCAGGTCCTGGGTTCAATTCCCATGTCGGGCAAAATGTTATTAGGTTTTCCATCAGGAATTTCTCAGCAGGAGCCCGGAGTCCGGATTTGTGCTCGGTTGGTGGCAATAAGCTCGCCCCCTATTTTATGGGACTTAAACATAACTGGCGAATGTGGGTTTAGATACGAGTACAACATGTAAAATGTATCCGATCCGTGAGGGTGTTGTTAAGTAAGGTACTGAGAGTCTATTTATGTAGTAATTTTCAGAAAAAAATTACAAAAATTTTTTTGTCAATGTCAATGGGGAATCTTACCGGGTACTTACAAGTCATCTGTTGAAAATTTGATAGTGGATTTGAGGTATATTTGGTAGTAAAAATGCGAATTTTAAATTGCAGTAACTTTTTTATTTTAAATAATAAATGGGTTTTTTGTTACTTTTTGGAAATGTTATTGCAGTACCTATATGCGCCTATGGGATCAGACAGGATTTTTTTTTACATATTGTAGGTGCTTCTCTGCCTAACCCTTTGATAATTCAGGCGTGATGTTAGGCTAATCTTTATTTAGTTTATTGTTGTGTCGGGTATTATCAGTTATTTTTTATTCGTACTAACGGAGGAGCTCGTGGCTAAGTATTAACAGCCATACGGGTCAATCCATAAGGTTAAGCTACATTTACCGGGTTGGACCGTGGATGACCATCTTTACACACCGAGACTCCTCCGTGCCTCGGAAAGCACGTTAAGCCGTTGGTCGCGGCTGTCATTCGTGGATCTTTGGCAGTCGTTACGGGTCGTCAGAAACCCGAAAGTCTGACAACCAGTCTTAACAAGAGGTATCGTATTACCCGGTTACTGGGTTGTGGAGGTCAGATAGGCAGTCGCTCCATGTAAATGCTGGTATTCAGCTGCATCCGGATAGACTAGAAGCTGAACGCAATATAGTTGGGAAAAGGCTAGGCAGATTGATTGTTTTTTTCGTAAAAACATTCGGTAGGTGTGACAATTTATAGTTTTTTAAGAAAGCATTATCATTCACCTGCACTTATCCCAATTTATTTGTGGTTGCAACATGTCCCTTCCTTCCATACTTTTCTATTAGCCGTCATCTCGATATTCACACCTTTTCTGGCCTTATCATTTTACGTTCTAGCTATCATCTTCTAGTTGAGCCGCTCTGCAGGTTGGTACGGAACAATCTTATTAATACGTCCACCAATACTGCTGAGCGTGCCCTCCTGCTGGCTGTGGGTGAGTGGGAGTCGGACCTCTGGCTTTAGGCGCTACCGTCACCCAACATAGGCACTATGCTCCTTATGTGGCTCATACAACGTGGCAATGCTGCCAGCCTTTTGGGCACTTTTCCTATTGATAGCGATATTTTTTGATGTCCTATGATTATTCCCCCCCCCCCTTTTTATATACTTGTACATATTATTATTATTAAGTCTTAGTTTTAAAAATCATGTAAATACGTATGTGTAAATAAAATAATTGTTAATGACTTCTAGTTGTTGAGTAGACTTTCCATAAAAAATGGATTTTCCGCAGCAAATGTTTCAGGTAGTGAAAAGAACACAGCATGAAATCCATTGAAGTCGTATCTCAAAAAGTTCTGTAAATATTTTATGCATATTAAACTGGATATATTTATCACGTACTTCTTTTTTTCGTGTGGTTTTTGACTAATCTGGTATCAGAGTTTTTATGCTGTCCATGGGCCTCACATGCTGTCGAGAATTATCTCTCGGACATGCCGGTTTCCTCACGATGTTTTCCTTCACCGTTTTCATGGACTGAAAACTCAGCATTTTTGTTTGTAGTAAAACTTTGTTTTCCTAAGAAAGGTGGTGAACGGTCACACAATAACGGCTTTCTAAATATAGAGCGTTATTGAACACTTTAACGTCAAATACTGGTGAAAATTACAGATTTTCATGACGGCCGTTATACTATGATGGCCACCGCTTTTCCAGGAAACCGTAGCTTTAGCATATTAAGAAAGTGTGAATTAATTGTTTCCGTCAGAGGCTTTGCCCGCGTGACATTTTTATAAATTATAGCCTACTAACTGGGCCCCACGTTTTCACCCACATAAGTCTCCATCCTGTATTAATATCGGGATAAAAAGTATTCTATGTCCAGGTTATTGTCTACCCATTTGCCAAATTTCATTCAAATTCGTTTAGCCGTTTTAGCGTGAAAGCGTAATAAACAAACAAACTCACTTTCGCTTTTATAATACTGTAGATAAGTAAGGATAGCCTATGTTACTCAGTGATAATATAGCATACTACTGGTGCAAGAATTTTTTAAATTGGTCCAGTATTTTTTGAATTTATTCATTACAAACAAAAATACAAATCTTTTCTCTTCATAATATTAGTGTAGATGAAATTGTATTCAAGAAATAGCGTGCTTATTTTGTTTGTAGTTTTAAAATACGAAACATCTGTAGAAATAAGCTTTACATTAAAATAAAACTAGTAGTCGACACAGTATAATCAAGTAACAGTATTACTTCTTCATAGAAAACGGCTGAAACGACGCGCTTCGAAATCTCAGTGTATACCAGTACGTAACAGTCTCGAGTGTACGGCAGCTACGCATGGATGCAGAAGGTTTATCTACCGAGCGGTCGTAGGTAACTATTTCAAGGTCACTGCCGAGACGTAATACTGTTACTTTATTATACTGTGCAGTTGGAATGTCTGCAGAGGCACTTACTGTACCTTTTAGTACTATCCCACTGAAAGCTGAAGTTTTAATGGGTTTTTATGTCGACGGTACTAAGAAGAACGTGATGTTAGAGGCAGGAACTAAAATATAAGAGCTAAGTAGTTTTTTATATACTAAAAGAAAATCGGATTATTTATGTAAAAAGCACTTTTATTGATGCAGAATACATATTTTATAACTTATTTATACTATGTATTTACAACTAACTTTTATATATATTATGTATCTACAAGTATGTAAATTAAAAAATTAAAAATAAAGGGAAGAGCTCATTGAGCGTCAAAAAATTAGTCCGCATCGTTGTCAGCGGGAAAAGTGCCAAAAAGTCTGGCAGTGTTGCCTCGTTGGATGGCAATGCTGATTCTTTGGTCTAAGAATTGGCCAGCCCTCTGGTCACGTGAAGAGTCGACCAACCACTTGGCGATGTCCCGAAATACTCAATGAGCACTCGGAACCCACGGCTCTAGTGTTTCAACCCCAAACGGCTCATAAATATAGCTACCAGTAAGGTTGCTATATTTGCGCTGTTTGATGTTTTCTGCATCTGCAGTAGCCGCCCCAGCACAGCCCGCGGTGCTAGGAAAATGGAATGGCGCAAGAGTGTCAACACAGGTTGCATCCCACACCAAAGGCCTACCTAACTTCCAAGGCATTATGGTCATTCCGTCTGGTCTCTTCCCATCGTTGCGTGCCAAGCCATTGGGCTCTAAAATAACTGGCACTCCGGCGGTGACAAAAGCTCGACGGAGGATGTCATTAATGCTTGCGTGCCGTGCCATCCGACCAGCGTTCTTGCTGCAGGAAAGGCCATGGTGTGCGAGGCGGTCGACTGCTCCACCGCACTGACAGCGATGTGGAGCCCCGCCAGGAGCGCCCAGACGCAGACTTATAACGAGCCGGAAAGTGATGTCAACCAGCATAGTGCCTATGTTGGGTGACGGTAGCGCCTCAAGCCAGAGACCCGACTCCCATTCTCCCACAGCCAGCAGGCGGGCAAGCTCATTATTTATGTAGGGTAGCAAAATCGTTACAGTGGAGGAGAAGAAGTAGGTACATATCCCAGAAATTATTTTTATACAATGTTACTTAGTTTGATCTACAGAATGCATAGATGATGGCTTTGTCATGGGTCTTATTACATTCGGTATAATATTAAAATTCGGTTCGATACGTCCATAAATGAAACATCAACCAAACATCACTGTTTTCCAAGACGGTAGCACCCAAACACTCAATCTGTTTTAACCCCCAAACCTTTTAAACCGATATCTCAAAATCTCTTAACCTTGATCCTGATAATTTATAACCTCACGACGGTTCTGACTTGGCATATTTCACGCTTAATTTACTCTGTTAGCTGACTCAGCGCTATTTTAGGGTTCTATACCACAAAAGGAAAAAAACGGAACCCTTATAGGATCACTTCGTTGTCCGTCCGTCAGTCTGTCAAGACCTATTTTCTCAGGAAAGCGTGGAGGTATCAAGTTGAAATTAATTACTAATCTATGATCCATTGAAGCTCTAAAAATCAAATTTCTAAGTCAAGGCAACAAAAAAATACGGCCATTTATGTGACATATTATAATACTCACATATAAATGAAAACCTACAGGCTACTTCCCGTTGACCTAGAATCATGAAATTCGGCAGGAAGCAAGGTCTCACAGCACAAGTAAAAGAAAAGGTCCGAAAATTGTTAATTTAAAGTTTTAGCAGATAAAAAAAAAAACGAAACTTACATTTGTAGTTGAAGGATTGACTGTAACATATATCGATGTATGAAAGAACACGTTTTTCAACTACAAAGTTAAGTTTGTTTTTGGGATAAATTCATCCCAACTACGGAACCCTTCTTTGTGCGTGATTCGACACGCACATGGCCGGTTTTTTTTTGTTTAGTCACCGCTTCAGTATAATTTTCTTGAAAAAGTAAGATGATCATAAGTAAAGATTTAATTTGCCTCCCTTACTGGAAGTATTTTGACAGATTGAGACATATTAGAATGCGACCGTTCTTAAAAATACGGAAACTGCCCGTCTGGTATTCAGCTGCATCAAGTTAGACTGGAAGCCAACCAAAGCGCTAAGTAGTTGATGAGTGTCCTACTGCTGGATACTGGATCAGTGGTGCATTGGCAACGGCCGCGACTTACGTTGTAAGTCGTAGATTCGAACCCAGACGGGCGCTTTACTTTGTGTAAAATAAATCATGACCACTGCTCTGAAAACAGTGAAGGAAAACATTGTGTCCTAGAATAAAAAATTCGAACACATGTGACATCTACCAACTCACACTGGGCCCGCGTGGTGGATTACGGCCCACTTCCTCTGACAGAGAGAAGGCCTGTCCCAGCAATGGGAACATTATAGGCTGATTATGCTATGTCCATTTATATCCTACCATCATCATATAGCATGATTTTCTTGATTTATTTGAGGTCGGTGCAAATTTTTTTCTTCCACATACTATTAAACGAGCAATAATTGTATCCTTACATATTATAAAACAAAGTCGCCCGCCGCGTCTGTCTGTCTGTCTGTCTGTCTAGCAACCTGTTAGAACGCGACAAGCTTAAAAACTACTGAACAAATTTTCAAGCAGTTTTTTTTGTGTAAATAGGCTGAAATTCGACGGTTATCGTTGAAGATGTCGGAAAAATCATGCCGACTGGGAACTTTATTGGCGTGCGCCGCGGAAATGGTAAAAGTTACATAAAATTTATGTTCTACAGTATTGTTCATCTTAAAAAGTTCAACAAGAAGTCCGCAATGGCATATGTCTATCTTCTAAGGATGACCCACAATAACCATTTTTATCTTTCAGAATTTGATAAAAATTTCGTTGTTATATCCGAAGCTATTTTGACCGGTACTATATTAATTTTTATCCAATAAACTATGTTACATTTAATTTAAATTATAACATGTATCATTTTATTTAAATGAAAACTTTAAAAGATATCACAGATTCAAAATTATGCGTGATAAAATAATAATGGTTGAACGTAACGCGGGCGCAGCGGTAGGAGTCAATAACCTTTTCCTCGGCTTTTAGGTATGTAATCCCGGAATTGGTAGTACGTTCCCGTGGGATATTTTCCGACATCCACGCGGGTGAAGCCGCGGTCAAAAGCTAGTAGGTCTACAATATGTGAAAAAAACCTTGTCCGATCCAAAAGGGGCACAAAAGTACTGCAATAACATTACCAAAAAATAATAAAAAATCGAATTATTTAAAGTAGAAAAATTATTGCTACGTGTTTAAAAATCACATTTTTGGTACCAAAATTACCCCAAATTCATTCAAAATTAGCAAATATTCAACAGGGGTCATAACTTCATAAGTTATGACTTGTGATACCCGCTAAATGACGGCTGCTCGCGCCCCATGCAATAACCCGGTAAAATTTTCCACTGAAAAAAAATGGATGTTTTTTTTTTGTTTTTCCTGAAAGTTACCACATAAATAAACTCTCAGTACGATACCTAACAACACCCTCACGGATCGGACAGGGTTTTTTTACATGTTGTATATTTGTACTCACGTTCTCTAAAGATTTCGATGAAAGTTGCAATATAGGGGTTTACGGGGGCGAAAAATCGATCTAGCAAGGTTTCATATCTGGAAAAATTCGTTTTCTCTGTATTCGCCCAAAGTTTAGAACAAAATATTGAATAATGACATGAGAATAATGACATTAGAATAATGACATTAGAATAATGACATTAGAATAATGACATTAGAATAATGACATTAGAATAATGACCTTAGAATAATGACATTAGAATAATGACATTAGAATAATGACATTAGAATAATGACATTAGAATAATGACATTAGAATAATGACATTAGAATAATGACATTAGAGTAATGACATGACAGCATGGAATTAGTAAGTACCTACTATCATGGCAGCATGGAATAAATAGGTACTACACATGGATTAGTATTAACTTTCTCATACTATTAAATGAGCATTCTCTATTTTCACCAGAGCCGAGGTCGGTCGCCCAGATTCTATAATCTAAGTTGTTGTAATTTTGTTTGACCAATTACATGAGAGTTGACAAATAAGTTTACTAATGTACAGAGACTTGTTCAGGCTTACAGTGTACCTACTAAGGTAATGTCCATCATGTGACAGAAAATACACAAACGTGACCATTACATGGCGATCGAATTAGTCGTCGAAGCGTGAAAGCAAGATTAATTCACTTTCACACATTAAGTACGGATCACTCCGTAGCCTAATGCGATTAACCATGGGTGGTAATCTGAAATATACGGTGATATTTAATGTTAGAGATACTATCCTACTGTTTCTTTAGTTTCATTTCGCCTTTGTGGTCTAGTGGTTAGACCACCTGTCACCCAGAGGTCCCAGGTTGGTTGGTGGTAGGGCTTGTTTTATGTATTTCTATTGCTGCTAAAACAACAAATAATAAAAATGAAATAAAGTCTCCATACCATAAACTTTGCATTTTGAAATAAAAAATATCTAGGCCTAATGTGGAATGGGGTGTCATTGTCTAGAGCTCATGGAGAGATACCAAATATAATCTTCAAAAATAGGGGGCCGTAAAAGTAGTCGGTTTTAGACCATTTTTGTACAAGTTAAGAATGAAACTTCTAAATATCATGTACCATATACTGTATACAATCAACAAATACTAAAAACCATAAGGTATTTTATTTAAATATGGGTGATTTTCTGCAACTGCAGAAATAATTTTGTAATTCATGGTATCATTATGAAATACAAATTTATATTTGTGATTTTTTAAATTTAAGATGAAGAATAATAATATTCTTCGTTTAGTACTTGCATTTATTTGCTAAATAATGTACGGTGGTACGGAACCCTTCATGTGCGAGTCCGAGTCACAAATGGTCGGTTTTTTTTCATATATTAATATCTACTCCAACATCCATGTGTTTTTGAAGTGAAAACTTCTTTAGGCGCGTTGGGCATTTTTGAGATGGATTAAACCATTGATTTCTCGACACTGTGACGACACCTCATTTTTGTAAACGCGATTGTGCTCTTTATTTAGATAAGGTTACGGACCTATCTTCTATACAAGTATTTTTCTGCTACCAAAGCGATCTTGTTCAAGTTTTCACTGGCGGCACTCCCGGAGTGCCACTGTTTTTTTAAAATTAGTTCTCTCTTGTGTATAACTAGAAAGTTAGTTATTTGACGACATATTTAGCAGCACAGTAGCCCCTGAGGGTTTGAATGTTTGGGTAGTAACCATATTTGTTTAGTCTAGTTATTTGTGCGTAATGAAGGTCATGTAAAGGTAATATAAAGCACGTAAAGGTCATGTAAAGGCCATACACTAGGGAGATCAGACCCAATTTTGTATTTTTTTTTATTTTATGTACCTGGCACGATAATGGTGAACTTTTAGCAATGGAAATATGGCCTTATATTCAGGAGTAAGGTGCTGCTGTCGAGTCCATTTATATGTAGTCTTTCTGAACGAATTTCACGCGAGAAAAATTCCAAAAAATCAAAAGTCATTTATTCAAACTAGGCTGAGAATCAGCACTTTTCGAACGTCAAAATTACATAAGACATTCCCCCAAAACGCCGCTCTGCACTACTTCCTAGTGCTTTAGCTGGGGAGAAGAAGTAGCGCAACAAACTCCCCAGCAGCACAGCTGTCTATTCAGTTAGAAAAACTTGATTCCATACAATTTAATACACAATACAAAACATTAAATTAAATTATTTGCTTTGTCAGCTAGTACACGCCAATATACTAACAAAATAGATATTATAGTGCACAAGTTTGTGCACAGACACAAATGCACTCTCTCTTCCCTCACTCACATAGTTCGATGGTACGGCAATCCGACATGACCGGGCAAGATCGGGCGCAGGACCAACGGCTTAACGTGCTTTGTATCTCATTTACCAAGAGTGTGATTATAAATTCATTTGACTAGCTGCGCCCCGCGGTCTCACCCGCATAAGTCTCGATTTCCCTCTGAAATTGAGATTTATTTATTTATATATATATATATATATAGATATATTTCGAAATCAGAGTAGTGCCTCTAGTAAGGGCAGTCACTACCGCTAGCAGGTGATTGGCTGATCTTTTCATCACAGCATGTTTTAGCTAGTCTTGTTCATATCGACTCGAGGAAAATAAGTGAAATATTCTCTTTATTATCGTCATTCTCTTGTGAATGCAACATGTATTTTTCAGCCGTACGTTTCTATTAGTTCATTCGGCGTCTCAGTATCCACCCCTATTGCAGCCTTTCTTTGATACCGCTTTAACTAGAGTTCCATTTGCAAGGTTCTCATAGGTTCTCAAATATCTTAGCATCATGCTGAGATAGGAGCCTTTTTGGCCTCGCAGAGTTCTCATTTTTCTCTTTTTTTGTTTTCACAATTTTGTAAGTTTTAATGTTCTTTTTTATTATTATTGTTTTCATGATTTTGTTAGTTTTAATGTCATTTTTTTATTGTTATATTGCCTGTGCGTGTCCCAAATAAAAAAATAATCTTTCTTTTTTTTGTAATAATCAGAATAAATGACCTCTTCTATTAAACCTTTTTAGCGTACTACACTGAAAATTGTTACAAAACTTTTCACGTACTGGGCGAAGTCTCATAATTGTTTCAGGCATGTGTTGAATGTTCTGTACGAAAGGCGTTTCATAATTAAATATTATGTACCTACTCCAGTTTATGATACCGCTTTGGTCGCTCTTTATGAGCATTGACCAAATTGTGATCGTGTTTCCAAAATTGTGGGGCTTTAAAAATAAAGGGTTGTGTGACTGTGAGGTTTTGTTCATTTTTGTGAACGGCTGGCAATTATGATGGAACATATCAACGGAGTGCATTGAATGACGCTCCATAATTTTGTAACAATGATTAAATACTTTTGGCATAACTTATAATTATTTATACCATAAATAATTCTAGCGTAAATTATTGAGTAATAAATCCCAATAACGAATAACATTGCTGAAACTACCCTTTTTTCCATTGAATTGATTGCCAAAGACAAAAAACTAAAGGTAGAACATATTAATCCAAAAATCAATAGGGTAACCTCCATCAATAGGGTAGACCCATGATCCATGACCCATGTCTGTTTACCTGGCTCAGAGGCTAATAAGATGAGGAAACAAGTATTAACTTAGTTTTTCATGTCAATTAATCAAGTTAATTTATAGATATTTATGGTAAGCCTGATGGTAGTCCTTAGACGTTTATAGAGGCCTGGTACATGATAAAACGTTGTAACCTTTTTAGTCCTCTTCCATAAAATGGTATTGCTTCAAAAACGGTGAAGGGTAACATCGTGAGGAAACCGGCATGTCTGAGAGATATTTCTCCACAGTATGTGAACCCATGGGCGGCTCTAAAACTCTGATACCAGGTAAGTCAATAACAACACGAAAAAAAAAAGTCCGTGAAAAATATTCAATGAAATAAAATTCATTAATTTACGTTACACTTTCGTGTTTGGGTTACAGAAATCCATATGTGTACCAAATTTCAACGTAATCGGACCATTAGATTCGGAGAAAATTGGCTTTGACAGACGGACAGACAGACACACGAGTGATCCTATAAGGGTTCCTTCCTATTGAGGTACGGAACCCTAAAAACAAGGGTAGGTCAAGGTTACTCAATATTAATTTAATAGACCAAAACATCTATTTTTAACAATCAATATTACCACTATCTTGGCAGTTGTGCTAATGTTCAAAATGTAATTTTTACATTGGCAGTTTAGACCGTGAGTAATGACTGGATGACGTCAATATTGAATAGCGTCCTTGGCATTTGCATATGTTTTATTTACTATCGAAATGTAGACTTGACCGCAGATCTATACATCATAATACTCGACTGTAAGACCAGTAACACACGTACAAAAATTACGCGCCGAAAATTGCTGGTGCTTATATTATTTATGTCTTTTGGGCCGAAAGATTCTGGAGTGGCGACCGCGTACTGGAAGACGTAGCGTTGGAAGGCCTCCCACAAGATGGACCGATGACCTGGTGCAGGCCGCAGGAATCCGCTGGATGCGAGAAGCACAATATCGGTCAAAGTGGCTTGCGGATCCGGATGCTTGGGGAAGGCTAATGTCCAGCAGTCGACGTCTTTCGGCTGAAATGACGTTGATGTTTTCTATAAAAACGTTAACGTAATTTCGGCTTGATGTGTCAAAGATAATTTAAAAACGTTGCGGCTGAGAACTAGTCTTGGCGTAATTTAGGCAGATGTTTGGTTATACTAAAAATCTGCTACTGAAAGAAGACTCAAACACACAATCGACTATTTTAAAGGGATTATTATTGAAATAGTCAACAAACCTGACAAAGAAAAGTAATTGCAGCTTGCTATAGTCCGCGCGCGACTGCTAGTCACCGCCTGAGGTATGTGAGCGGTGAGACGGAGGAGGGCGCCATTGACAAAATTGGCAGACTGAGTTAGCCTTTGCCTTGACCTTTGTCTACCTCCCCCGTCTATCTGCATATCTGCGTCCTCGTATATCTGCACCAGTATTGTTTTTAGGGTTCCGTATCTGTAATAATTTAATAAAGTTAATAATTAAAGAGATAGCTGTTTTTTTTCTTCGTTTTTTGCTCGATCACGATCGGTTTTAATTTATAAGTTTCCATACTTTTTTTATATTGTGCTGTTCAACTTCCTAAATGTCAATATATATATTGTTATATATATAGTTCATGTTAATTCCCCCGAACCACTGAATTCTTATTATCAACTAGAGGGAGGCTGCTGTCTCTCCTCTTGACGTAAGCCTTTAACCACACTCAAGTTTGAAAGGGTTGCCATATACCTAGCTTTGACATTGAAAAGGAACAAAAGAAGCATCAACACAAGGGGAACAAAGAGGGGTTGTTTTTTTTTGTCGGGAGTTAAGTGCCACTGACAATGGTCATTATTAGTAATGAGTTCGATAATGGGGAAGGCTCGGCTGGCTAAAACCTCATGGGTATCTGTCCCTAGACGTTTGAGGGACCGTTATGACGGAAATTTATGTACATTATGGGACAGTTTTTGTGGCAAAGTAAAATGAAATATAGGTACACATTTTAGGTAAAGCACAGTATAAATATGAACAGTACAGAATCTACAGAAACTATTCCATATAAGATAAATGTTTGAAATGGCACACACACAGATGCGCACATCAACGAGACACTAAGCGATTGTCGCGGTGCTGTCAGTTGCGGGTGCCGCGTCGACACGAGTAGTAGCCGCGATCTTTTTAAAAATGGAGCATCGGTAATTATTTCAACTAATAGGCCTAGTTTCCATACTGTCCATATTTATAGTGTGGGTTAAGAAACAAGCATCGATCATCAAATTTTTGGTAGAAAGCGTTTTATCAAATAAAGAAGATTTTGTACTTTTCCTTATCAGTAGGTAGAGGACATTAAATAAGTTACACTAAAAAACTGACCTGTAACATTTTGCTCCACACTAGCTTGCTGTTGCTGTAATTTTTGGCTAGATGATCATTGTTCTTTATGGTTTCCTTCCTAAAAACCTAATAATTAAAAATTACATAACCATAGAGCATCACACGACACAACCATAACGGAAACAACAAAGCTTTAACACAAAGTACGTTCACGAAGTATGTCATAACAACATAATTTACGGCTCGAAGGCTTTCGGTTCAACCTCCTTACCTAAATCTAACCTCGTAAATGGAGTCAACAATACGAGTTCTCAAAACGCTTTGTGGATTTTAAATCTGGGAACATACTGTACATGGGTACTCTACTTGTATGATTAAAGGAAATTTTTGAAGTGTACTTTGCAGTTGAAGTTACCTTTTTTACAGGTAACTTTCTGAACTTATGTTAATTGTGAAAAATTGGTGGCTTGTGGCTAAGTGATACCAGCCGCACGGATCAATCCATCAGGTTAAGCTACACTTGCTGGGGTTGGTCCGTGAATAGGTGACCATCTTTACATACCGAGGCTCCTGCGTGCCTCGAAAAGCACGTTAAGCCGTTGGTCCTGGCTGTCATTCGTCAATCTTTGTCACTAGTTAGGGGTCGTCAGAAACCCGAAAGTCTGGCAACCACTCTCACTTCAACAAAATACTGGTATTCAGCTGCATCCGACTGATCTGGTTAGACTGGAAGCCGACCCCAACATAGTTGGGAATAGGCTAGGCAGATTGATTGTTGGCTTATTGGTGATTCGCACGAATTTACTCGCCCGAAACGGGAGAATCGACACTTAAAAAAATGTATTATTGTGGTTAATAAAAGTTAAATTGAATATTTTTAATACTTTACATTGAAATGGCGTTTTATTAAAAAAACATTGTTCAGTGCAAGGATATACTGCTGGCTAATAAAGTCCAAAGTTTGAAAAAAGTAGGCTTTTAATCACCAATAAAAAAACACCCACAAAACAACAATTTACTTCAGCATGTCGTGTGAAAATGGATGTGGATACCGTTAAATAAACAGGGCTTGAGAAAACATTCGAAAATATCGATACGACTTGGGTATGTTTTTGATTTTCTACTTTTTATTTGCAAAAACCGTGATCAATAAAGCAATGTTTTAGAAAGTATAAAGTTGTTCAAAGTTCAGCTGGTTAAGGGGTTTCCTACATGAATTATTAAAGAAGTTGCTTTACGGTTTTTGTTGAAATTACTTTTTATGGGTTCGTAACTTTTCACTTTTCCTTGAGAATTATAAGGAAAGAGAAAACATTTTCGTTAAAATATTTCATGCTCCATTCGTTTGTAAGAAAACAAATCGTTTTAGTAAAAGGTTACAGGAATTTTATGAATTTCGTAACCAGTAAGTATTTGGCTTTGGCACCTTGGGCCATGTTGAGCAATGACTGGTACATACGTCTCATCATAACCAACTATAGTATGCAGGTGCCGTCGGAGGATGAAAATAATATTATTAATAAACTGTTCCACCGATCCGCACTTATCAAAATTTTGTTTTAATGCGGTTAGTGGAAGTGCTCAGGTGCGGTTCGGACAAGTGCTGTTGAAATCAGTGCTCTTAGTGGAATACCTCATAATATTAATAAACTGTTCCACCAAACCACGCTTATCAAAATTTTGTTTCAATGCGGTTAGTGGAAGTGCTCAGGTGCCGTTCGGACAAGTGCTGTTGAAATCAGTGCTCTGAGTGGAATACCTCATAATATTAATAAACTGTTCCACCAAACCACGCTTATCAAAATTTTGTTTCAATGCGGTTAGTGGAAGTGCTCAGGTGCGGTTCGGACAAGTGCTGTTGAAATCAGTGCTCTTAGTGGAATACCTCATTTTAATTAGTGTGTTTTTTTATTTTTATTTATGTATTTTGTTTTCTCTTCTACTCCTACACACGTTGTCTACATCTCTTTTATCTACTTTCCTATAGCAGGTATGCTGAAAAAGATTTCTTTAGAAATAAGCATCACCTTTGTCCGTATTTATCTGTTCCTTTTTTCTTGTCTGTTTATATGTGTGGGCTTAAATGGTTAATTAAATAAAGTCAAAAGTCAAAGTCAAAACATTTATTTCAAATAGGCCCATGTATGGCACTTTTGAACGTCAAAATTTACAGAATAATATAATTGATTCTAGTCGCCCCTTCCAAAAGGTAGTTTTCGTATGGAGAAGAATGGGCAAGAAACTCCACCGTTACTCTTTTAAAATGTTTTACAATAGTTTGTATTAGTACGTACATTAGTTAAATAATTATATGTGAAGACGATGCACCTAGAATAAATGTATAAGATATAATAAATAAATAAGATGTAATTTGGGCGTAGGACATGTACAATTGTGAATGGCATAGCAAAGAGGAGACTTGAGCCTAAAAGCTTAATGTAAAAAAGACAAAAACAACTTCTAAGATGATTCTATAATTTCCAAGATATAGAACGGGCAAAATGATGTTCTTGAAGTATAACCATAATAATCTTCCATCGAAAACTTCCTTCATGAACCATTTAAGCTTCCAATACCATTCTAAGTCCTCCCCTCGTTATCATTTCGTTCAGAACTTTATGATTTACTAAGCGAGAGGGTATCGAGTCGGTCCCGAACTCCCGATAATCGATCGAATACCGAATTGGATGACCAAATCGGGAATGACCAACACGTCCCGTGAGATTTCGGGTTTCCCACCGTTTCTAAGATTGCCGGTTATTCTGCGGAATTGGATATTGGGATTTTCTCACATCAGAAAGATGTTAGGGGCAGAAATTCTTTCGATATTTATTGGGTATCGATTTTAAGGTTTTGGGAATGGGGTCAACGTACTTAGAGCTCGACACTAATGTCTGGAAAAGGAACTTGGAATCTACCTTTTTTTTTCTTACTTTGGGACTCTGGCTAAGTGAAGGTTTTTTCAGTGATAACAAGAATGGGAACGGCAAAAATATATGGGACTGACATAAGCTACCGAAAATATTATATCAATCCTATTGAAGGTTGTTGTAGAAATACGTAACGCTTTGAAAGCGATTGCCACTTATGTGGGCCCTCGAGTAAATGATAATGATAAATGATATTTATTTCTGTAAAATTGTTAATTGATTCAGGCGTGACCTTGCAGAAATCCATTATAAAATATAATAGACGTGGATATATTAAGTAACCTGTTCCGCATAGCTATTTCTAAAGAGCCATAAAAAAACTCTGAAAGAATTCGACACGTGTTTCACCTCTTAACGAGAAATCCTCAGGATGACGATTGACTTGTCGCTAACCCGAACACGGCATGTTGCCTGACCGCAGATGTTCTCTGCATCTGAGATTGTCTTTGGAGGAAAGAACCACACAGATTTGGACATGACCTGTCCAGTCCGTGCACGCATTTGTAAGTAGATAATCGTGTAGCTCAACTCAGAACTTAAGGAGCTAACCGATATAGAAAATGTTAATAATAATGATGATACATTTTGCAATTATGGACGAAGTTATGATGACGAACAATTACCGGAGATTTATTGTGAAGGACGGCACGGTTGACATCTGTCGGGCATGCCACCGTCCGGGAGAATCAATCCGACATATTATCTCCGGGTGTTCTCGTCTAGCTAATGAAGAGTACTTGCATAGACACAACCTTGTAGCCAGGATTATCCACCAGCAACTTGCTCTGAAGTACAGCCTTGTGGAATCGGAAGTGCCGTACTACAGGTATGTGCCCGACCCAGTTCTCGAAAATGGAAATATCACATTGTACTGGGATCGATCCATCATCACTGACAGAACTATTGCTGCCAATAAGCCTGATATAGTGGTGGTGGATCGAGGAGAGCGGCGCACAATGATTATTGACATAACGGTCCCGCATGACGAGAACCTCGTGAAAGCTGAGAAAGATAAACAAATCAAGTATCTTGACTTGGCTCGCGAGATTGTCGACATGTGGGATGTAGATTCAGCAATCATTGTGACGATAGTCGTGACAGCCAATGGCTTAATCGCCAAGAGCTTCGACCAACACCTAAGGAGGCTCTCGTTGGGCAGCTGGATCAAGGGCTTGATCCAGAGAGCGGTACTCCTGGACACGGCTCGCATTGTCAGAAGGTTCCTCTCCCTGGAGCCCTGACCGCCGGTAGCTTGGAGCCTGTTCCCGATACCGGTGGGCTACTATTTTTTATATTTTTAAATATTTTTATAATTTATATGTTTTAATATTTAAAAATATAAATTATATGTATTTAAATGAAATAATGGAATGATACATTTTATTCAATTTCAGGATCATCTGAAATTCTACCAACATTTACTTACACTTTTATGATTTCTAAATTATCAATAGTTTTTTTTATTTAAAACCCTTTTAGCCAAGCGGTAACATTGTACGTATATTAAAACTTGGAAACAACAACAGTGTTGAATAAGAGCCATTCAGCCCTTACTGAGCCTTAAACAACAAAATGTAGGTACGTTACGTACGTAAGTTTCACCTTGACCAACTTTGGTGTTTATCGGTCGGGGCTAAGGGTGTGAATAACACTGCCGAAGCTATACCTACTATGAAATATTTAGGTAGAAGATTTTGTAGAATACTTGTTACCTACTAAAGTAGCTTCTCTGAATATTGGTCTTGAGTATAAAGAATATAAATAAAGAAATTATCCTTCTAAAAAAAACATATCTTGACTTGACGCGAAGTTGTCGACATGTGGGACGTGGACTCTGCAATCATTGTACCGATAATCGTTACGGTTAATGGCCTAATAGCGGAGGGCTTCGACCAACATCTCAGGAGGCTCTCATTGCGCGGCTGGATCAAGGTCTTGATTCAGAAAGCAGTACTCCTAGACACGGCACGCATAGTGAGAAGGTTTCTCTCTCTAGTGCCCCGACCACTAGCAGCTTGGACCCTGTCCCTGATGCCGATGGGCCTTGTTACATTGTACATTGTTCTCACATATAGAAGATATGTGAGAACAATGTACACAAAATAATCAAACGCAATTGAAAATATAAGATTAAAAATAAGCCCTGGCAGATAAGAGATGACCAGTTTCAACTGACGGCGCCCGTGCACGAACATGACGCGTGGATCAGCACCATCCAGCTCAATCATTTTGTAGGGAACCGAATGATCCAATACACTCGCCACCATCAGCGAGACATTTGAGTGAGAATGACATATTTTCTACTGCCATGCTCTTACAAGTCAACATATATCTTAATAACTTAATAATAATCGGCTTCATGGTCTCACCTTTACAAAAATAAAAATGCTTCTAAATTATACAAAACTGTAGTTTGCAATGTATTTAAGAAATTAATTCAATTTTACCACCAAAAAGAAAGAAAATCATTACTAATTAGAGCATTCAACAATTTACTTGGTTACTCAATCGCGCAAAACGTCTCAATGGATGAAATTTGGCACATATATAATATGTAAGTAGATTATAACCTGGATTAGCACATAGGCACTTTTTATCCCAGTGGTTCGTTCCCGTGGGATAATCTGACCTTCATGCAGGCAAAGCCCCTGGAAAAAGCTATTTTCCATAAAATTGTTACAATTTTTAAATGTCAGATGTCAATATTTGAATATCCACATGAACAGAACATTGCTATAAAGCATCCCTGTTTCTTAATTTAATAAGATGTTTTGTAACCTATTAGTCCTGAACTTTAGTTATCTCGGGATTTATTCAAAATCCCTTACTTAATAATTCAGAATTTACAAGGTATAATTGAAAAAATTGAAAATCTTGGGTCATTGTGCGTCTGCTCCATACATTTATGTTCACATAACTCGAGAAGATGTACCGAACAGCTGATTTTTTTTTCGCGATTTTACGCTTTGTCTCATATTAAAAGTTTTTCATAATGATGAGTACAAGGAAAAGAGATTTTCAATTACACCTTGAAACTACTCCAGTTTTATCTTCTCACTAGCTTCCGCTACTACCACCAGCGGCTTCGTCCGCATGATATCTATCTATATAAATTGTAGCCTATGTTACTCAGTGATAATATGACATTCTATTGGAGATTTTTTTTTTAGTTGGTCCATTAGTTTTGAGTTTATTAATTACAAAGAAAACAAAAATCTTTTCTCCTTATAATGAGTGTTGATGGGTTTTGTTTTACATAATTTCTCAGACCTTTGGTGGTTCACATAACGAGAGTGGATCAATATCTGCATTCATTTCAAAGTAATTAACTCCAGCTCACCGCCACTCATTACGCGCTATACAATTAACTTTTCTACCAGCCACATCATTAAAAGCAGCCTCAACTCTCATTTCATTCCAGGGTTGGGCAAAATTTGCGTTTTTTAAATTGAAATCAGCACAACAATCTCGCAACACATTCACAATTTGAAGGAACCTATTTTTTTAAAAAGAATTGTCTGCTCGACAATGTATGTAAATAACGCAATGAATATTATGTTGAATTCTTAAAATTAAAGGCATTCCCATTGAGTGTTACGCTACAAGGCTGCAGATTTTGTTTTTGATTTTCATAAAGCATAATGTTTTTTCAAATCATGCAACACATGTTTTAGTTGTTACATAATTTAACGCCCGTAATTCCCTAAGGGTTATGCAGAGGTGTAACTGTAATGCATTCATATTTCGCCAAGTATTTAGTAGTTAAATTAGCAAATATACAAATAACATTGCATTTTGAATGTTAACCATTTATAACTCGACAACTACCTATGAAAAATAACCATGTTCAACAACTGCTTATCATCGTAATTTTTCGTATTTTCAAATAATGTTAATGTTTTTTTTGTATGGTATTGGTAATTTTTTTTTTTTTAACTTAAAAACACTTGATTTAAATCAAAGTCAAATTAAATCAAGTTAATTTAAACCAACCAACCCTGAGTCGCAGTGTCGCAGTAGCCTGTAACACAATATTGCGCCGAAGTTTCCAGTAGCTACAGTGGGACATAATTAATGGCATATCGATCGACCACGAGTGGACCGAGGTCGGCGAATGCCCTGATAACGTGTCAATAGATGAGTTGAATGATAACAGGGAACAGATGACGTTTTCGGGAATATTTTTAGGGACACGCGATTCTATATGGGATTGGTAGGGACGATAGTCGTGATAACGGTGTCAACTGATTTGACCTACTTAAGGGTTTTAGGATTTAAATATCTGTAGCAATAATAACTGAAGACAAAAGCTAATGGTTGATTAAGATTTTACTCAGCATCTGAACAGACAGTAATATGTTACTTTAGAATTTAGTTGAACTATATAACGAAAATACTAAACAAAGACACCGACTTTCGAAATTTAAGTTAGTTTTCAGTTTGTAGTTTTTTTTTGGAAGTCGTTTGTTTTTTTTTTTTTTGTGAAAACTCTTTTTTTCTTCCTCCACTTAAACTCTTGAGAGCGGTAAAGGTGGATTTCTTTTGTTTTTTTTTTTCAAGAAGTTCATAATATAGGCAGACAATTATTAAGAAAAAAAAATTTGAGATAGAAAATAAACTGTCTAATTGCTGCAAGAGCATATAAAGCAAAAAAAGGAATATACCAAATTGTCCAGAGTCATTAAGAGCGGCCAACCCGTCATACTTCTCATACAAACGCTCGTAAGCGATTATGGCGTTGTAACACAACTTTTTTTATTTTTGTAAACTGATAGGTATCTTGTGCACTATATCTAGGTTTTTTATGAAAGCAAAAAACTAAAATTTAAAGAAACAAACTTAGTACAAGTTTTTTTGCACAAATTTTACCTGAACTTTGACCTTTCATAATGTACTCATAAATTGTAAAAGAAAAGAAAAAATAATTATAGAAACCTCATACATCTAATGGAGATTCTGAGTAATAAATATTTATTTCACTTTGTAAGGTTTACTCAAAAACACGTATTTCAAAAACATTTCAGAAACAAGTTATTTTTCGTAAAATATTATCGCGTTCTCACTTGCTTGTTAGCAGTTCTCACTTGCCCTGGATGAAACAACTAGCTTTTCGACCATGCTCGCATTGACAATAGACGGACCGGGAACGGCCCTTTTAAAACCTGATCCTGAAACAAAATCCTGACTTCCAACACATCTAACAAAAAGAATACGAACTCACAAAGCACTCGATAAAAGTAAATTAATATTGAACGTCTGTAATGCCGTGAGAGCTACGGTTGCCGGTTCACCTGTTAGTTACCACGATAACGCATAAACTATTCACTGATACCAAGATAATAGTGGCGGCGACCGGAGTACGTTGTAACGCAAAAGCTTGCTATAGTGACCTAATTGATTTACTAATGCCCAATTCCTAGAAGCTACCGATCGATGAAATAAAGTTTCAGTCTAATATGTTCTCACTGCTGAGACAAAGGCCTCCTTTCGGTAAGAGGGAATAGGCCATAATCCACAACACGGGCCCAGTGCGGGTTGGTAGATGTCATATGCCTTTGAATTTTTGGTTCTAGGACATTCTGGTTTCCTCACGATGTTTTCCTTCATCGTTTTGTTTTGGTGATGAAATAATTTGGGTTCAACTTATGACCTACAAATCGTAAGTAGAGGTCACTGGGCCACCACTGCACTGCTCTTTATTATAGTCTGATTCATAGATAAAATTGGGCATCGACAATCATAATTAGTGGTGTGCAGAGTTGCGTCTTATTTCAAATACTTGTATTTAAAATGCAAATACAAAATGCAAAAAACATATTTTATATTTTGTATATAAATGCCTTTAAAAAATGCATTTAGTGTTTTATTAGAAATACTTTTCGAGATGTATTTTATATATGTAAAATGCAAAATACTTTACTGTTAAGTTTCGCCAATATAACCAGTCAAATTTTCATGTAAATGGGTCAGTGATTCGACAAATAGCCACTAGAGGCGCTGCAGTGTTGCAACCTTGCGAATCTGTGCTAAAAGTGACAAAAAAAAAATGAACGTTATCTGTGGAACATGACGCTGCGCGCTACGCCTTATAACGAGATTGGTTTTATTTCGATTACTGGTCTTTCTGTTTAGACGCCGTTATTAGTTTTTACTATCAAAAAAAAAAGTATTTGATTTTTAACACTAATTTCATCTAAAAGTGTTTTATTTGAATAAAGTATTTTGAAAATACTTATTTTGGATTACGTATTTAAAATACAAAAAGCAAAAGTTGTATTTTGTATTTGAAATAGTAAATTAGAAAACTTTTGCATTTTGTATTTAAATACGTTTTTTAAACTATTTTGTACACCTCTGGTGGTGTGAATATCGAGACAGCCTTGGTTGAATTGGTTATAAGAGTAGAAGAAGATCTAAGAAACGATGAATGGATATATGAAAGATGATAGAGTTAGAAAGGATCTGAATACTGTGATTACGGCTAATAGATCTATATATTTATTTATTTATAAATATAGGCTATACAACTTCATGCAAGTTAACAAGAACAAGGAGAAATGCCTACTTGTGTGCGCTTCGAATTATAGGAATTTTACAAAGCGAAAATAATTTATAAATCAAAACATACAACACGAAAATCATAACCCCATACTAATTTAAATAAAAATAAGAGTTATACATATATACTAAAACCCAGTTACGACAAAAAGCCAAATAAAAAGGTATAAACAAGACATCACAGACAGAAAAATTAAAAGTCCGTAGTCACACGTAATCTGATCTATTTTTAATTTGTCTTTCTGTGATGTCTATACCTTTTTAGTTGACTTTTTGTCGTAGCTGGGTTTTAGAATATATAACTTTTATTTTTATTTAAATTACTTTGAGGTTATAATATTTTATATATTTTCGAGATGTGCTTATATTATTATTATTATTTCATTTGATACCCAACATGGGAACATTAAAAGTAAATGTTTTTTTAGTTTATGAATTTATGTCCTCTAGAGAGCGCTATATTCATGTGATTTAATGTGACGTCACATAGCCTATAACCAATGGACAATCAAGACGCTTTCAACGACACCTCATTTGTCAAATTATGATGAGCAGTTTAGAAGTTATGAGGGAACAGATGAACAAACATACATACCGGTCAAAAATCATAGCCCTCCGCCGTAGTAAAATAATATACTCGTATTATATGGAAAAAGACGAAACGCTGCGTGGACACCAAATAAATTGTAATAAAGAAGATGATGATGATCAAGACAAATATATATACTTTGTATCATTTTGCTGCAAGTCGCCCTTAGTATGATCCCCTTAAATTTAGATTCAACTTCACTTGAAACTACAATTTCATTTTATGATATCCTATTTGTTAGATTACGATCTGTATGTTTGGTTTTATGATCTTCACCTTCCTCATACTCGTATACCAATAAATTCTACACATAAGCGTAGGCGTTATCATTGCAATTTGGCAAAATCACCACATTTTGATATCACTACTAACTTCATAAAATCGTTTTGGATACTCAACCAAATTCTATTTCGAAATCTCCAAAGATATTTTCCTCATCCACATTTCGACACTAGAGCTCGTTTTTGCATCACCTAATTTCAGTATAGGGATCAACAGGAAAACTATTAATATCACTTCAAATTTTGCAACGTTGAAAAATAAATATTTTAACACCATTGACATCAAATGCTATACACATATCAATCTATACCGTTCTTATTTCGGCAGCTATATCCTTATATCTGATTCATTTCCGAACGTGAATTCGATACGCTACTACATTCATATTTAAAACAATTTTTATTTCAGGATCACCCACTAGTCGTTAGTCTAGATTTAAAATGCAAAATTGAATCACAGAAAACTTTTAAGACTCTGAGTTTAGCGTAAAGAGTTTAATTTTAGACATTGCAAGAATTCGTATCATAATATCGTAATGATATAGTTTAATCACTCTGAGAACGAATGAGTCACTATGCTCAATTTAGTCAAACGTATGCGTTTTAGTATTCATTTATAGTAATCATACTGTTGATGTTTTGATCCGGAACACGTTTCGGGTTATCGTTTCAAACACGTGGTTAGGTTTGAGTTGCTCGTAGTTTCATGACTCTTACCTACTACAAAATTTATCGTAAAAGCAGCAATCACATTCATGCTTTGAATGAGTCATAGACTTGTCAGCGACAATTATGATCATGATGTTGGCATCCGACGAGTTTTCAGAAACCTCAATGATCCAACTGCTGAGATTACTCTCATGTTGACTTTTACATCCAACCTGAAACCGCGTCAAAACAACAAATTGTATGTCGTACCAATTTAAACTTCCAGAAGCCGACTTAGTGTCAGAGTTTCCACGGTGCAAGGTTAGTTATAGATTGCAGAAATATACTTGCATTTAAAGTTAACGAAATCAGCGGTTTAGGACACGGTATTTTTATTCCATGAAGCGACGTGCGCTTTACTTGTGGTAGCCAAGTGTACAAATACGCTGTGAATGTGTGTGTATGCACAGGAGCTCTTAGTACCGTCCTAATATTATGTAAAAATTATCTTAAAACTATAAAAATAACAATATTTTTTCATCTAATTTCAATAAACCCTACGAGGCCAGGCGTGACAAAATCTCCGCTTCGATGCAAAAACTGCCATCGCTTATTAAAATTTCAATTTATTTAGTCGTCTTCCTAGTTTGTTATCTCATTATTTTTTATTGAAAATAATGTTTTCAGGGAATCTTGCGTTAGTTATAAATTGGTACAAGAATAACAACATTACGCAGGGTGAACTTTCATTGCCAGTTATTATATTATGTAATCGGTCGCTCAGCGCGCTATGGAGTGGGCTATGCTCGGAGTTTCTATGAAGGATAAAATCAGGAATGAAATTATCCGGAAAAGAACCGGAGTACCGACATAGCTTGCACAGTAAGCAAGCTGAAGTGTGAAGTGACAGTGGGCTAGGCATGTTTGGCGAAGCATCGATGGCCGGTGGAGCAGACGAGTCCAGGAGTGGAGACCGCATATCGGCAAGCGTATTATGGGACGCCCCAGCTAGATGGACCGACGACCTTAAAAAGGTAGCTGGGACAGACTGGATGCGGAAGGCGGCCGACAGAGTGTTGTGATGCAGCCTAGGCGAGGCCTAGATTTGATATGTAATAGAAGCGAGCCTATAGGCATCAACCAGACAGAAACATAAACTTCGGATTCCTAATGGAGTAACCCCATAACATTGACTGACCCAGGGATCAAACCCTCCATTAGTCGATATATTCCCCAAAGGATGTTAAGTTAACCCAGCACATTTCACCAGGTAATACCAATGACAGAGAAGTAACTTGATCTACAAAGTAACATAGGTTAGACGATTATTGATTCTGGAATATGTTTGAGGAAGAAAAAACTTGAGGGAAATTACACAGACAGCATAAAGTGTAGAACGCTTCAGTTCGCATGTCGCTACTAATGAAAGTACATCGAGTACAGGCTATTGCGATGTAGCTACCGCTGAAAGCTTTAACACCTCACGTGCGCGAACGCTTGTGTTTTGTTTCAGTGTTGGCAAAGTTGCATCATTCGAGATTGGGTTCTGGATTTGAATTTGTTTTTGGAAATAGAATGTTTTGTTTGTCAATTGTTTATGTTATCATGGTTAGATGACGAATCTATTTCTACTGCAATTTATCTCATATGTCATATACTCATAAGCTCCATTTACACAATTCAAGTTTCTTGACAGTGGCATACAATCGAATTGAAGCAACAAATTACTTGCAATTTCTGAACATTGTTTAGATGGTGCAATTTTTATTGCTTATTAAAGCCGCAACTTCACGATTATTTTTTTTGTTTTCAGTTAATTTAAAAACATGATAATAATTATGTAAATCATATCTTCATGTTATGTAATCAAAGGTATATTGGGTTGGCATAATAGTACAGAGTTCAAGGAAGATATAATATTGGGTAATTCAGAGAATTGAACAAAAGAGAAACAGTATTTTCTAAACTGACCAACTATTACTTCATACTGCACTTTAACCTACTTTAAAGACTAATAGTACTAGCATCAATCAAAAATTAATTCAAAGAAAACTGTTACCTCATGAGGAAGTTACTGATTCATACTGAGTTCTTAAACCCACAATATTGCTGTCAAAAACTTATTTCAAGAAGTGTCTTTTAAACTGCCATAATCTTAAACACGGTATTCAAAATGAAGGCTTTTGAGGAAGTACTTTCTACAGCTTTATCTTTTGCCAAACATATTTTATTATAATGACATCGCGACATTACCTGAAAGGTGTAAGCAGAGGCATAGTACACCCACAACTCGACATTCATGTTAAAATAAGGTCCAAGAAATAGGTGGCGAAACTTTTCGTAGTTTATATTTAAAAAAAAAACAGCTGTTTTATAGAAAACTGCAATACCTACACGGTCGAAGTGTATAGAATAGCAGATTTTTTTTTTAAATAATCGAATAAAAATGTCAACGTAGCGGCACTGAAAAAAAAACTTGATAACATTGATCAAAAAAATGGTTGCCGCTATCAAGGAACTTGTTTGTTCACGAGCACATAAAGTAATATGATTAGGGCAATAAAGTTATGTTGATTAAGCAACAAGCAAGTTCTCTTGATAAAATCGTGAAAGTTTTCGTGATAAAATCAATCAAGTTCTCTTGATAAAATCATGAAAGTTCTCTTGATAAAATCATGAGAGTTCTCTTGATAAAATCATGAGAGTTCTCTTGATAAAATCATGAGAGTTCTCTTGATAAAATCAATCAAGTTCTCTTGATAAAAACGTGAAAGTTCTCTTGATAAAATCGTGAAAGTTCTCTTGATAAAATCAATCAAGTTCTCTTGATAAAATCGTGAAAGTTCTCTTGATAAAATCAATCAAGTTCTCTTGATAAAATCGTGAAAGTTCTCTTGATAAAATCAATCAAGTTATCTTGTTTAAAGCTATACGGGTTGGAAGGGACATCGACGCGAAAACGGTTACCACGTATTCAGTACATAATTCTGAGCTAGGGCTAGGGCTCAGAATGATGTACTGAATACGTGGCAACCGTTTTCGCGTCGATGTCCCTTCCAACCCGTATAGCTTTAAACAAGATAACTTGATTAGTTCTAGTACTTTTTTTGAGACTATCAGGAAAGATATTTACTCCTAAATCGTGCACTTATTTATATAGGTTCAAAAGTTACTGTACTGTAGGTTATGGAAGTTCTGATAAAATAATAATGACAGAAGTAATTGTAAAAGTATTTATTTATTTGTGTTTAGACATCAACAGTTTTCCCTAGACTAATTAATACAATAGCAGTCTTATTAACCTTAATTAGAAATCAACATCCTTATGCTAATAGGAACCTAAATTGAACAGTAGTATTATGTTGGGTGTCCCACGGCCATGACACAAGCAGGAAAAGTACTTACTTTTATATTGAAGATAGGACATTTCGGTGAAAGAAGACTTAATTTTGCCCACCCACTCTGTAAAAATAACACTGTATTTGTAAGACACCAATCGACAGGGTGCTCACCCACCCAAAATCTTTGAAAGCAGTTTTTTTTTTTAAATTTAATTACAATGAAGACTTCTTTCAGCAAAATTTCCTACATTCAATCTTTAAAGTACTATTCCTCCATGTGGCATAGCCTTGGGGCACTCTGTATAATAGTGTTTATAGATCAAAATTTTTAAGCTAATAAATTGAACAATAGTCTTCTAATTATTTTAGTTTAGAGATCAACATTTTTCCATAAACTAATTAATACAATAGCAGTCTTATTAACATTGAGTAGAAATCAACATCCTTATGCTAATAGGAACCTAAATTGAACAGTAGTAGTTATTATATTGGGTGTTCCACGGTCATGACACACGCAGGAAAAGTACCTACTTTTATGAAGATATTAATTACATTTTGGTGAAAGAGGACTTCATTTTGTCCACCCACAAACTCCCCTCAACCCACTCAAAAATATTTGAAAGCAGTTTTTTTAATTATAATGAAGATTTCTTTCAGCAAAATTTCCTACTTTCAATATTTAAAGTAGATTTCTTCTATGTTGGCATAGCCGTGTCACACCCTGCATTATCTTTGTGCGTAAAGATATTTATGCTAATATGTTGAACAGTACTTAGTCTTATAATTATAACATTTTTGTTTAGAGATCAACAGCCTTAAACGCCTTAAACGCAAAAGTAGGTAATATGTATTAATTACTTAAATTACAATCTGTCAATAGTGATTCGACAGATGTTGAGCCTTTATCATAGGGACTGAATAGTTTATACAAGCCTTTTTGTATAAAGTACCATGGGCCGTAACTTGAAGGGGAGTATTCCAGATTTAACGACCAAGTGAGTTTGAAACATGCATCTACAGATGCCAAGATGTTGGGGCAGTTATAAAAAGTGTTGGGGTTTACCACAACAAAATAGGACTTGACGCTTGATAAATTAGGACCAACAATGATAATATATGGTTGTGGGGCAAAGCCTTTTTCAATTAACTTTTGATGCCTTTTGGCAATTACTAATTCCAAGTAACTATCGTCTTGTACATTTGTGACAAAAGCTTCGCGACTTTCGGCTTTTGAAGGTTTCCATTTTTTATCATTTACCTTCTTCTTTTTGGCTGGAGGAGAGGTTTTGCGTTTGGAGCTCGAAGAGGTAGCAGCAACCGGTAAAGCAATGATGCTTGGATTAATCAGCTCTGGCAAACTCAATATCACCGCAAGGTTACTTTTCTCTTCACTCGAATCTGAAATATGAATTTTGCTTAATCAAAACTGGCTGTAAAAATTTGACTAGTCGTTTGACCGCAATCTTAGATACCAAATAGACACAATATTGATAGTATTAATTATCCTTCCTTTCCCGCGCCGAGGCGACAAAAAATAACACTTACCATCTGCCAAATGGATTACGTCATTGCTGTAAGCGTCTTTAGGTTTTCTTCATTTAAGAAGTTCAATTAAAGTTTTCTTCACTGATGGGAAATTCAAATAAAAGTTGTTTTTTTCTTCAGGGTAACAAGCGTTGAAGTCTTCTTCAAGCTAAAACAAAAGGTTAAATATTAGAATTTGCGCACAGAACAGTTGACTCCTACATTCCTACCAGCACACCCACTAATCAGTTTATCAATACTAATTGTATACATGTGAAGTCTTTCTGTCCAACCAGCAATTTATTTGTGAAAACCAACAGTTTTCACAAATAAATTGCTGAATCAAGCAATGAATTCTACATTAAGTATCTTAAGTACTAGATACCTACCAATGAACAACCATGGGGTTTTTATAAGGCAGGAAAATCTTTGAAATATTGTTCGACTGAGTAGTCATCAGACTCTCTTAATGCTTTGAGACGTTTTTGTAAAGTTCCTTTCCATTTTGCTAAGAACTAATGTCCAAGGATCTGAGCTGCTCTTGAGCCACGCTATATCATCATCTTCGTTGCTGGAATTTGTAGTATTCACCGATAGTAGTAGTGGTTGTGGTGATAATCTGACAGCTTCATCAGTAGTTTGTAGTTTCTTCGGTTTAATGTCTAGTACACCCTGTTTTTGATATTTCTTTCTCAAGTTTAGTAATTGACTGATCAATTTGCCTCTGGCTTGGAATGTTACACCTTGTGCAGTAACGCATGGTGGAATATAGTACGTCGTAATCCTCTCATTTGGAAAAATTTCCTTTATTTGTTTACTCCACTTGTGATATATTTCTTTAGTGATATTAGAATTTTTGTGTTCTTTTAATATTTGTTTGCAAATAGCAGAAGCTAGATTTCTAGAATGTTCATTATCTAACGATGTCCCAACAAACTTTAAGGGACCAGATGTCTCAAAATCTTCTTTAAGTAATTGCAGAAGAGTCTGTAAAAAAAAACAAAACAGAACCATTAATTAATTACAATAATTATACAGTACATAGGCGACCAAGCTCAAAACCCACTATAAATTACTCAGTTCAGTGATAATGACACATGGTTTCTATGTAACACTAGGTATGATGCCCCGGAACCTTTGTCTGCGATTATTATAAAAATATTACTTCCCTTTGGATTGGATTGTATTAACGATTTTAAGGATTTCATTTTTTTTGCACAAAATGATGATCCTATTTGTCAAAATAAAAGTAGCCTAAGTTACTCCTTATAAAATCAGCTATCTGCCAGTAAAAGTCCCATCTAAAACGGTTCAGCCATTTTGGAGATTAGCTGGAACAAACAGGCAGAAAGACATACATAAAAAAAAATAAGTACCGCATATACTTTCATCTGCATTCAGAAAAACCTGTTATTTTGAAATTACAAACAGACACTTAATTTTTTTATAGATCAAGGAGGCCATGTGCCATGTCCACTCAACTGAACATTTTTTTTTTCTCATTAACTTATATATTTATTTTGATTATTATTTGATGTTATAGCGACCATAGACAATTTTAAGTATCTACCTTTGTGGTTCAAAAGATACAGCTCTATGACAGACAGAAAGACAGCATAACACCACAAAACTAAAAAAAATTTAAAGATAATTGGAAAACAAAAAATAATAAGTCTATGTACTATATGCTTACATTATTTTCAATGACATAGAAACAATGTGTAGTTGAAGTGTTGTGTTGTTGTGTGGTGGAAGTTGTATCAAGGCTGGGGGCTCTTGTTTCTAATTGCTCTGCCACCGACACATTACTTGTTTCTATTTTTTCTTCAGCATTAAGATCTTGAACTACAATGTCCTGAAACAGATTAAATATAAGTAACCAACACAAAAATTGTAACTAACTTTTATTGCATGCAATGATTGGCCAGGATCTTCCCTACAGAATAATGCAAAAGTTGTAGTGAACCTTAGCATCCCGTAAAATGTAAAAAACGAACCATCAATATTTGGATAAGCTACATTGATTAAAATAATTTGAAGTTTGGATTTAGTAATAAAATTAAATTGTTCAATTTAAGTCAGTAACTTGTCCTGTGCCAGAGGCAGTGGTTAGTTAGGAAACAATAGAAAATCTAGCCTGGTCCAGATATGTGCGCTAACAAATGAGAGGTTTATTAAAAAACTAAATGCCTATCATAATTATGTAGATATGGTAGACAACCACATTGATGTACTGCATGCATATTACTTCATATTCAATTTCAAATTGTTCAAGACACCTCACTATGATGAGATAGTTTGTAAGCACTAGCCTGAAATACCTAGTTAGATTTTTATGTTAGTTAGATACCTAGGTAGTACTTTATTTAAATACATTTTTCTATAGATTTACTAAACTGCACTACACACTAGGCTGATATGAAACGGTGCCTAGTTAACTGGATCCAGTTGTACCTATCTACCTGATTCCTCAAAGCGTAAGTAAGTATATACCCAGATACTTACACTTATAGATATATTATCGATACTGCTCAAGTCTCCTGGAAGACTTAGAATACTCGTATTCTATAAAGAGGCTTTGAAATCCGAATTCCACATTTTCCAGCTCCGTAGAAATAGGGATCTAGGCCCTAAGAGAGGAATCAGCTCTTTGATATCATCATGGGTAAGTGCAGAAAGCGCCTGCATATTAATTTCATTTTCTGCAAAATAATCGTTGATGAATATTTGATGTGAAAACAAATTATCATCATTGCCAAAAAGGCTAAGTAGGTACTTACTGATAAAAATGGCACGTAGTTCGGGCAGCCCCCAAGCCTGGAGAAGGTCGGACACTTCTTCCATCACAAACAGCTACTACAGGGCACTTCACAGAAGGATCACTGAGTTCCAGGTTAGGTGGAACTTGGCGCAGGGGAATAAGTAGTTAAGTTACGCGCAGCACGGTCACAACTCACAGCACAATTCACTTATTTCCAGGTTAGATTCAAAAGTTACGCGCAGCACGGACACGGCTCACAGCACAGGGTTTATCGAGTTCCAGGTTAGATTCGACTTGGCGCGAACTTGGGAAGTCACCGAGCGGACGAAGCACGGATGAATGAAACTTAATTTGAAGTTATTGCGCGGTTACAAACAATAAAACAAAAATCATTGATGAATTTTGTTTTATTGGATGTAACCGCGCAATAACTTAAAATTAAATTTAATTAATTTACTCCGCGCCAAAAGCGTGCTTTTCTAGACTCCCAAAAGTCCCAAACGAACTACTAAATGAATGAGTCAGTGTTGCCACACGCCAGATCGAGAAATCTGGATAGAACGGTCAAAAAATCTGTACAAAATTGCAAGGTCTGATAAACAAAGTTTACAGTATGCGTAATCTTCTCCCTTTTTACTTTTTGTTAACCACGATTTAAAACTGCTTTCTTCCAGCCAAGTCTGATTAAAACGCTGCGTATTCCGTGACTTTTTCGCGAGCATATTAACAAGTTATTTACTTCACACTGAGAGTGATCAATTTTAATTTTCTTAGAATGCAGCACTGCACACACAAGTCACAACACAAAATCGACAAGAAAGTCAAGAAATCTTGGCGACTCGCGATACTCGACTAGAACAAGAAGTTGAAACTCCAACCAAACAAATCGTTTCATACTGCTCATTCCGTTCATTCATTTGTACTGAAGGGATTCCCCGAAACTTATGTTTGAAATGAAACATAAGTTTCGGGGAATCCCTTCAGTACGCTATAAATGTTGCCAGGGACAACGATTTACACAGAACACAGGGAAAAAAATGTTGAAGGCAATAAATAAACACTAAATTATTATACACTAAAAAGAGATACATTTTCAATCATTTCATCATAGATTATGTGAGGAAGCGAAAATGACGAAAATCTGTATAAAAGTTATGCTAAATCTGTAATCTGTATTGGTGATGAAAAATCTGTATAGATACAGATAAATCTGTATATATGGCAACACTGGAACGAGTCTCGACTTGAAACACTGAGAACAGATCATAAACAATCATACAAGAATTTGTATTTATAAAGTGCCATTATTCAAATAAATAAAAGGTTGCTTGTTTTATATATTTTAGGTTGTAGTATTAGATATTCTGTGGTTATACAAACCATAATTTCTTCATTTTTAAAACAATAAATAAATTATTATAGAACCTATCATGCACTTGATTGAATCTGTGATGTGCCATGTTTAAAATATCGAGAAGAGTTGATCATTTCAACTTTATTGTAAGAACAAATATTGAATAATAACTTTTAATATGTTTTTGATTGCTTCATTCATTTTTTTTTCTATCAAGCAAAATGTCATGCTTGATTGGCTCGATTTCTTTCAGTGGGGGTTCAGAATCATGTACTGAATCCATGGTAACAGTTTTCGCGTCGATGTCCCTACCAGCCTGTATACTAATACTAAACTTAATATAACTTAATACTAACTAATAATATTATACAGAGGTAACAATTTGTTTGTTTGTTTGTTTGTAAGTTTGTATGTAATCTCCGGAACTACCAGTGGGATTTGAAAAAAATATTTTTGTTGTGGATAGCCTAATTCTTAAGGAAGGTTATAGGCTAGCGAACGAAATCGCGAGGAGAAGCTAGTATATAATAAGCTTACATAAATATAACAAAGAAATCTTGGTGTTTTGACAATTCGTAAAAAATGTGTAAAGCTGGGGCGAGTCGCTAGTTAATCATAAATGATTGTAAATGTAACAAATATATTTGTGGTCTTAATAACATTTATATTTCCTACTGCATATTATTACGTCTTCAATCCATCGTCGATGCGATGCAATATAAAAGCGATGCGTTGTTGATAGCTTTAAACGCTCGTGAACGATGTGCTAATTTGGTATTTCCTTGTTTACGTTATATTTTGGAAACAGGTAATGTCGTTTTCATTATAGCGAGCTATTTTATGACTACCTTATTTTTGGCTCAATAATGGAGCGTTTTGAGGACATTGGTGTACCTACATATTAATATTTATTTTATTAATGTTTTCCTGCGGTCATGTCTTCGCGAAAAAGAATTACTTTGTTTGATGGATAAGCATAGCGTAATCAGCCTATAATGTATCCTCTGCTGGGACACAGGCCTCCTCTTGATGAGAGGGAACAGGCCGTAATCCACCACGCGGGCCCAGTCCGGGTTGGTAGATGTCACATATCTTCGAATTTTTGGTTCTAGGACATGCCGGTTTCCTCACGATGTTTTCCTTCACCGTTTTGAGAGCAGTGGTGATGAAATAATTTACACAAAGTAAAGCGCCTGTCACAGTGTGTCAGGGTTTGAACGTGGACACTGGGTCACCACTGCTTGTCTAATGATTATTACATTACTATACCAAGTCACAGAAAAAAGAATACTACCTAATCACAATTAAAATAGCAATGCAATGTGCAACAAATTAATAACTAATTATATTTAATCTACAGCGCTAATAATTAAAACCATCAATCACCAATATCTTAGAATGAATTAGTGCAATTTCCTCTGTTTATTTTACAATTCTTGCTCAAAAATTAACAAACCAAACCTCTGACAGAACAAAACACTACCCAAGATCTTAATCCCACATCTTATGACGTCACGAAACAGCATTCAACCTGTGCTTACGTTACTCCTGCACTTAATTACGTGATACAAAGCAAGTGTCACAATTGTCTGCTAAACGTGTTGTGAATAGTTGTACATTAGTGTACATGTCACACTCGCATTTTGCTACTCTCTGTATACAGCGTGTATCTGTAATGTGCGGCCATATTTTTTAAGGTACGATTCCGTAACCGACTGCAGGCAGCAGCAGCAGGCGACGTATCGCCTAAATTATTTCCATGAAATACCGTGTCGGTAGCTGCGAAAGGTATTTCATAGAAATACCAGTAGTGTCGCAACGACACGTCTCCTGCAGCTGCTGCCTGCAGTCGGCTACGGACTTGTAACTTAATGGTGTGGTACAGGACTTTCTCCATGGGGCCAATATCATATTTGCGAAAAAAAAATCAGGTGTCCCATACATTTGGGTCGAGTAGGTATTGAAGTTTTGTTAAGACAGCTGATTATTTTTTCGCGATCACACTGTTCGTCCCATCAAGAAAGTTGTGCAGTTTGATGGTCACACCCTTAAACATGAGCACAAATTTCTGCTACACTCTGTATGTAGTAATTGTAGACTATAGTGCGTGTTCTTTAGGGCTGTCTGTCACATTAAATATTTAAAGGGTATACTTGTAGTGTTCGTTTTGTTGGCTGGCTTTGTAAGTAACCCTGTCATTTGATATACTTACCAGAATTTACCACAATGAGAGAGAATAAATAATAACCACACGGATCGATCGAAGGTTAAGCTACGCTTGCCGAGGTCGGTCCGTGGATGGGTGACCATTACGAAGAAGAAAAATCCAAAGTTACTAGAAGTAACTTTAGAACTGAACAATAAACCGCTGGTATTAAAAAAAATAATTCAAATTAGGTCATGAAAATTAGTATAATTACTGAACTAACTATAAAAAAGATACTATGTTTTTTTAATTATCATTGTTTTCCCCGTAAAAAGAAATTACCTAAACTATTGGCGCCTTGGAGCCTTCTCCCCGCCGCTCACTCTCGTTCTGACTCAGTCCGTGAGCAGTATCGTGCTAACGTGATAGGGAGTGAAT
This sequence comes from Omphaloscelis lunosa, assembly GCA_916610215.1. Classification (NCBI taxonomy): domain Eukaryota; kingdom Metazoa; phylum Arthropoda; class Insecta; order Lepidoptera; family Noctuidae; genus Omphaloscelis; species Omphaloscelis lunosa. The sequence goes on along the minus strand of OU744265.1, from coordinate 5,256,057 downwards.
TTGAGCTGAGGTATTATGGACTCTTTAAGTTGTAAGTTCATCGTAAAAGCTATGGGACAACAAAAGTTCATATTGTGTTAAAAATTCTAGTCTTCAAGCAAGGTTGATAGCACAGCTGACTTGCGTATGGAGCCCTTCGATCGTGCAGGCTTTTTTATTGAATTGTATTCTTTATCTTTTCTAAAAACTGGTCCAACTTAGACAAAGAGCTCAATCGTCGAATCCGGCTCGGCTGGACGGCGTTTGAGAAGCTACGAGCTATCTTCTCGTCATAAACCACAGTGTCTCAAGACGACAGTTTTTTACCAGTGCGTGCACTTGCCAGTGATGACCTATAGTACTGAAACGTTGTCCCTAACAATGGGTCTCACTAGAAGGCTAAAGGTCATCCATCCAAGGCAATGGAGAGGGCTATACTTGAATTTTTACAACCTGATCGAATCAGAAATGAAGAGATTCGATAGCCAAACTAAGTGGCAGTGGGCATTGCTCGCAGAACAGATGGGCGATGAGACCGAAAGATTCTGGAGTTACGACCGCGTACCGGTAGACGTAGCGTTGGAAGGCCTGCCACAAAGTGGACCGATGACCTTGTGAAGGCAGCAGGAATCCAATGGATGCAGGAAGGACAGAACCAGTTGAAGTCCAGCAGTGGACGTTTTTCGGCTGAAATGATGATGATACCCATTATCAGGTTACCAACCTATACCACAACTTAACTCTCACCAATTAACAGGAAAAGCAACCCAATATTTTCCTTTCTTCCCTCCATTATATTTTCGCTCCCAAAATAACAAATGAATGGGCTCGCCAACCCTAATCAAAGAAGCTCTGAATGACACTTACTTAGTTGTCAATAACACTTTTACTACGCTTTGTATGGTTAGAAGGGAAGTCAAAAGGTAGTGGAGTGATGGGTTGGGGGGTTAAGTAGGGGAGTTAAGAAGGGGTAGGCAGAATGGTAGGGTAAAGGTGTAGGTGTTTATGTAACCATGGTTTAAGGGGTTGAAGATTGCCAGTGTATGTATAGAAAAAGCTCATTTAACTAACTGTAGGATTGATAGTATCACGACTCATTCCACCAGACATTCCATCACAAATCGATACGAAGTAGAAAAGTGGTCACTTTTCTACTTCGTATCGATTTCCGATGTAACGACTCATAGAACACTAATTACGAGAAATGAAAAAGCCTTGCAAAAGAATATATATTATTGTTGCGATCTGATTTTCATTCCGTTTTCTTCTGATCAATGCGACTTTTCAGTTTATTCAAGACTATCTGTTGCCCGCAACTTCGTCTGTGATCCAGAATGAAAAGTAGCCTGTCTCCTTTTCCAGGTCAAGGTCTACTCCTCTGCCAAATTTCATCCAAATCCGTTCAGCCGTTTTAGCGTGAAAGCGTAACAAACAAACAAACTCACTTTCGCATTTATGATATTAGTTAGAGTAATATACATAGTTAAGATTCACAATGCAGGTGTCCCTTAATTTCCACTGTCTAGGGTGTTTCACTGTCTGTCAGGGTGTAAAGTTCTCTCATCCTCTATAAAAAAGGGGGCATCCTCCGGGTGTCGTGTCTGGTGGGTAACTGCCCGATGATTGATGTCGGGAAGTTGTATATATAATTGTCGCGCGGTTAATTCTGCTTACGCTATTTAGAATTTTGCTTGACGTCGGTGTGTGCGAACTACGCATGCAGACGCTGACGTCAAGCCAAATAGTTCGCATGTGACGTTGTAGATGCTCCCACAAAGATATTAGTTAATTTATAGCAAAACAACTCATATTTTATAACTTAAATATTCCTCCTCTTTAAAAATAAGTGTGAAATGAAAAAGAATACCTCCCAAAAATATGATATTCATTGTACGTGGAGGTAGCGGCCAATCTTTGCGAAACGCACACTAAATTAATATTTACTTAGGATTGTTTGAGATGCGTAGCGCCCACGTTTTTACGCTCAGAAGGCGTAATAAAGGCCTGAACTATTAATAGAATACGCCGTTACTAAAGAAGATAATGTACATGTCGAAAGTAGCTGTAAAGACTTTTCTGAAGAGGCTTATAGAAGCGTGTAATGCAACAATTTATCGCGTGTTTGTGATCTTTACATTACCTATTTAGGCAGTCTATTACAAATTGGCATTCTGCCTCGCTGGTCTAGGGGTCGCAAGCGCTACTGCTAACCATGAGTTCCTGGGTTAGATTTCCGGGCCTGGAAAAGTGGTATTAGCTTTTTTCATCTGGAGTTTCTCAGCAGCAGCCCGGAGTCTGGATTTGTGCCCGCTCAATTGCAATACGCTCGCTCTCTATTACATTGGACTTAAACATAACTGGCGAAATGTGGGTGTACTATAGGTACACCAGATGATATGTTATGTTACATAATTGTGACACAGTGCTAGCCTGTAAATTTGCCTGTCATGGCAATAATAAAAACTTTGATGACGTAATGGGTGGATTGCTGAGCTTATTCCTTTGTACTGGCGAAGACAAGAGACTGATATAGGTACTTACTCTCTCTTTTAAAGCAAAAAAGGGTCAAAAATGGGTCAAATAGAGTGTATTTATTTGTTTTTGATCTCAGCTCGTAATGAATAGAAAATATTATCTGGGCCACTTCTAAATAACAAAGATCTACCTATGTATTCCATACCCATAAATTAATAAACAAAATTGCTATTCCAGGAACTATTTAGAACCAATCATATCAAAGATGTTATCGTGTCCTAAATGGACATATTTTTAGAAAGACACGCGTGGGTAATTCTGCTTTCCTATTCTTTCTAGGAATTATGTGCCCATTGACCGCAATTATAAGGTCATTGTGATAAAATCTGGACTAAATGGCCTAGTCCAGTAATAAATATAGGTTCGAATGTCTGATCTGACGGGGTTACCATTCGTTATTTAGATTACGGTTCGTTTTCTATATCAGAATTTCCCAGGTAAATGGGTTGCGGAGGTCAGGTGGTCGAGTAAAATTTTGATATTCAGTAGTTGAATCCCCCCCACCCCCTCGGTGGGGGGGTTTCGGCGTACAATAGGTACACTTCTGCCAAACTTTTCGGGGAAAAAAAGAAGTGATGTCATTGTTTGTGTGTGTGTCTCAGTAGCATACAGTTATATTGGAAGTTAACCCTTATTATTAAATTGTTTGTTTTTCTAGCTGTAATTTGGAAATTATTATACAGGGTGGCAGGTACATCGACCATTTAATATCATATTAACATGCTCTGGCGACTGTCAGAAGAACGATTTCTTCTTTTAAAAACATTTGCAGGAGTGGTTTTTAAGTCCTGGGTGGATGACATGTTAAATAGGATGCCCATGTTCAGCAGTGGAATGGTACCTTTAAGCTAAATTATGATGATCATAATTAGAGGTCTATGTGATACACAAGAGCGGCACGAGTCAAAAACGTGACCCTCATGTGTATGCGCACATAGTTGCAGTACGTAGTTTGCGTACTGAGAAGCCCTGGCTCAAACCCTGGGTAGTGTCAAACCATTCATAATAAAGAAAAATAATTACTTACTTTCAGTTTCAGTAAATAGCTATGTTGCTTTCACGAATAGCAAAACCTCCTTTTAACCAAGTGTTGTAGAAACAAACTTTTATTATGTCACACAAAGTACTTAAGAATTTCTGAAAGCAAAGATTTCCTCGGAAAAGTTACTTTCAAAAGCATTGAATTTTACCGTAAAATTAAGGAAAAAGAGATCGCAGAAAGGTCTTTTAGAAACAAACTTTCGGAAATCCCCGAGAACCCGAACTCATTGCTTAAGTATGTTAGTATAAGAAGGCTTTTATTTAATTATAAAAGTGTGTTTTCGTCTAGTTCTAAGTCGCTCTAAAAACTTGGTGTTTCACAGACTCTAAGGCGTTGTCCTAATATAAATGACTAGGTACATGATTACGCTACCATCGCAAGTTCGCGCGAATATTGTTCGTACGAACCTGCGATTAAACATACAAATCTCGCATAAGTTACCTAATTCATTATTGATATTCGCGATGGTCACTAGAGATGGGTTGTTACAGGTTACAGGTTATCGCCGTTACTGTTACACAAAAATAACAGATCCAAATATCTGTTATTAAATAACAGCCTGTTATTTTTGTACGGACGATAAATACTATTTATGTAGCAAATGAATATCTTCTTTATTATTCGTTTTAATTTTTTTTTACAATGGTAACTGGTCAGTAAGAGGTAACAGGACCTAATTTAGGAGTCACTTTTTCGTAAATGTTTGTTCTTGTAAGACCACCAACTTTAGGGATAATAAATACTAAGTGCTTCTCTTTTTAGCGTAGTTTAACCGCTTTAGTAAGAGTGAGAAGTAAACGTATTTCGAAGTAAATAATAGGTGTTTATCTATTTAGCAAGGGTCATTCCTTAATGAGGAAGCTCGAGAAATTGATAAGCTTGCAATAGTTCTTCTTTTGTGTGAGTGTATATGTAAGTAACAGCCGTAGTAACAGTCTGTAAGGGATTTTTATAATGAATTAACAGGAACAGCCGCGGTAACAGTCTTTGATGGTCTGTTATTTTAAGTAACAGATATGTTATATTGTTAAGAACAATTGTTTTTTATTATTTTTAAATATCTGTTATTTTTACCTGTTACGATAAATACGCCTCACTCCTAATGGTTATGTAACAGCTTTCTATTATGACAACGGCTAAATAAAAATGATCGTTTCACAGGAAAACTTATTACATTTTTTTTTTTTAATTTTATCTTAGCCGGTATTATACTTGATATTGCAAAAACTTCAAAAGTATGGAACTGAGATCTATACATAATTGGAACTAAAGTTAAACCTGCAAGAAATTCTCGTATTTCTTATATCTAAAACTACATAAACAAAGATTTATTGAGAACAAACAAGTTGTTCTATTGTTTTTCTTTTGTAATTAGACTCGCTTCCCGATTTATTTTTCTCGATATTATTCTGAACTTCACATTATTTTGAAATAGGTAACTAGACCAAAGAGACAGCTTTTTTTATAAATGTGGCTGTTATTTTAGTAAATTGTGGTGTCTTACGACTTGGCAGTAGCTAGTTTTGAAATAAATATTAACGGATGTAATACTTTAATAGAAAATGCATGACATGGATAGGTACGCATTTTTTCATGTATTTATTATTTATGACATCATACGTTAAGGTCGTCATCGCAAGAACTACATCTAATAATAACATTTATAGGTTGTTATGATTGATAATTATAACTATTTTATATTCGTAGAGCCTGTGTATGTTCAATTTTCTTACAGCTTTCAAACACGTATATGCTTAGTTTGGCAATAAAGAAAGCTACCATTGGTCAGCAAAACTATATATAACACATAACATCACGCCTTGTTTCCCCGAAGGGTAAGGCAGAGGTGTCCCTGTAGCAGGCACACCCACATTTCGCTAGTTATGTTTAAGTCCCATGTAATAGGGGGCGAGCCTATTGCCATCAACCGGGCACAAATCCAGACTCCGAGCTGCTACTGAGAAATTTCAGATAGAAGAACCCAACAACATTTTGCTCGACCCGGGAATCGAACCCAGGACCTCATACTTAGCAGTAGCGCTTGCGACCACTAGACCAACGAGGCAGTCAAAACTATATATATATATTGTATATGGTATATTTTGACACTCTACTTATCCTTTACTAATATTATTATATAAATGCGAAAGTGAGTTTGTTTCTTACGCTTTCACACTAAAATGTCTGAGCGGATTTAGATGAAATTTGGCACATGGGTAGACGATGACCTGGAGAAGGACGTAGGCTATTTTTTTGTCCTGAATTACAGACGTAGTCGCGGCCAACAACTGCTAAAAATATAAAGTCAACAAGATCCAACCAGTTCTTTTCTGAAACCGAGTAATCATTTAACTGGAGTATACGATACACAAAAACCCTTGTACTTAACCTAAAAATATTTCTACAAAGAGCGCCCACCACATTTTTACCTTTTCCTCCCTTACCTGCTCTAACACCGCATTTAACCCGTATGAATATTTATGCTGTCGACTGTACTCACTTAGGCGTACATCGAGATACCACTGAATACATAGTTACCGAAGGTTGACTACATACAGCGAGTGAAAACGCACGCTCACATAGACATACTCCACACAAAGGCAGGTATAAACGAGAGTGGGAACGGGGGTGGGAAATCATCAAATAGCTCCACCCAGAGCGGGAGAAGTTATTTGATGATTTCCCACCCAAAAAAAAAGATATAAACGAGCCTAGTACAGTACAAATATGTTCATAATGTCCCTCGGCAAACCTCGTGTTTCGTCAGTCGTCGGATTTCTATCAGTTGCCAGTTGCACTTGGTGCAGACCGGACGCTTTCAATCGACTTGGAAGTGTATATAGAGTTGTTAATACTCTTTTAATTAAATTAAATTAATTTAAAAAATGGGAGGAAAGCCGCTAATGTCGCAAGCACGATAGATAGGAAAATAGTTTTAAAGTTCTATATAGTTCATACGGAAATCAAAACAAAACAACAATACAGTACTTAGTTCTGAATTCAAATTATTATAAACGATAAATCTAATAATTGATGGACATGAAAATTAGCCTTCGTTTATATTCGGAAATCCGATGATACCCGACGGACATACTGTGACATACAGTAAGTCAGTTCAGCGCTGACTTGCAACTGGGCTCGTGTAGACACAATGCCGACTTCGCGCCCTAAAGTCAGCCCAGTTCGCTAACCTACCCGTCTATTTTCGGGCCCAGTAGCTGCCCCGCCTGACTTACTGAGTTATTGCCGATCTCGTCTACATAACCTACAGATTGTGTCCGAAATTCCAAGTCACTGGGTCCAGTCACTGTCATCGTATAAACCAGGCATAAAGCAAGCGCACTCGCCACTGGCATATGTTTAAGAACTCTATACGTGCGCGTGTATGTGTGGGTGCGTCTGATTTCAATCATTGTATGGAGCTGGCTTTCTGTACTCATTTATTTTGTGGAGATACCCACAGTATATACTTATGCAAACCTCATGGCTTCATTTAAATAAATTTCTTTTAGCTCGATAATCCTTCGGAACTCTGTCTTTTCCGTAATATTCATAAATATGTAACTTTTGGGTCTTAATTTCGGCTGGAAGTGATTTTGTGGGTTGTATTTCCATTATTGTTGAGTGGGTTTACGTTTTTAATGAGGTCAATAGAAATTAGCTACTGTTTTTTTTTACTTCAATCTGAATTAAACTTATTAATATACTCCTCATCTTTGTCAATAATAAACGGTCGTGCTTCAAGTTTAGCCAGATTTTTCACATTTTGGGAACGTATGCAGATAAAAATAGCTTACATAATGAATCTTTTACAAGGCCTATGACTTTGGTTTAGACATTTCCTTTTTGAATTTTTACGCAAACGGTTAAATATCCGATTTCAGATTTCTAAATCGTTTCAGAATCGGTTTTTAGAAATAGATTTTAAGAGAGGCTCCAGCTCGCAGTTTCGATCGTCACTAATATCGTAATATTATTCGGTTGTAAGTGCATCTATCAAAACTATCTATAAATAAATACTTGATTACGAAAATCTACACTTGCCGTGGTTTTGGGAAATCAGTTTGTCTAGTTCGGATTATCGATACGATTCGATTTGTGACTAAATTCGTTTTGATGTATCTGACGCATATCGACTTTGGTTAGCATACAGATCACTGCTAAGATCGTGCAAACCGGATAGTAGGTATTTTTTGCCAAAGAGATAAACATGCCTGATAACCAAATGCCAAATATCAATATACTGATAAAGGTTTTTTTGTTTTTGTTACAGGACACAAGAACACATGTGGTTGTAGAGTTGTACGAGACTGAAAAGTCCTATGTGGAAGCACTGGAGATATTAGTTAAGGTAAGACAAAACAATTATTCGAAGTGTGTATAAATGAATGTGATAAAGAAAGAAGGAAAGAAAATACATTAATTTGAGGTAAACATGGCGCAAAGGAAAAACACAAACAAAAAACAGGCCAAGTGCGTGTCGGACCACGCACAATGAAGGGTTGCGTAATCGGGATGAATTTAATGATGAAATACAAACTTAAGATTGTAGTTGAAAAACAAGTTATACCATACATTAAAACTGCAAAGGTAAGTTTGTACGTACAATGTTGAGAGATTTACCATCTTATTTTAAGACCATAGAGTTATAGGTTTTCCTGTAATCAATGGATAAAAAACCATTCTTTGCATTTTTTTCAAAATTTTAGGCTTAGTAGTTTCGGAGATGAGGGGGGAATGGTAAATTTTCATCTATTTGCTTACATATCTTTAAATGTATTTATTTTAAAATTAAAAAAATATATATATTTGAGATCCTCGTAACAAGCCCTTTCATTTAATACTGTCACACGGTATAGTTTGCAAAACTTTTTTTTGCCTTAGGCATTCTCTACGAGTCTACCAAGGGTGGTGAAGACATTAGATGGCAGGTGCTCTGTTTGAGAGGAACAAAGAAAAACATTATTAAAATATATCATTAGAAATAAAATACGTAGGAACAACAACAACATTTTGAATATAAAAGTGACCCCCATGTTCAAAATTCATTTATTAACGTTACATATCCGTGTTTGGGTAACAGAAATACATATGTGTACCAAATTTCAACTTAATCGGTCCATTAGATTCGGAGCAAATTGGCTGTGACAGACGGACAGACAGACAGACAGACACACGAGTGATCCTATATTCCATTTTTCCTTTTGAGTTACGGAACCCTAAAAAGAACAAGTTGGGGGGCAAATATGCGTCACATCCATGCATAACAATAATAACGGGTATCGCTCAGCATAATGCTGTGGCACTATGCGAGACAGAGCCACAGCGCTATTTTTTTGCGGCAGCCGGCGTTGAAATGTGTTGTAAACAAATGACTGCCGACTAGTTGTGTCTGAAATGCACAGCAGCTAATCAAATTAGTTTGACACGGTAGTTATTTGACAAGGCACGTAAGCCTTTAGAAACTTGATGGTCATCAACAATCTGTTTTCTTGTCTGTCAAAATTATTGATCTGCCAAGCGTGTCGGTAAAATCTTTTATGAATGACATTCCTGTGGTGATTGGCTGTTCAGAAGTGGACATCAACATCCTCCTGTCCTTATGCCAATTTATTTGGGGTGGCCGCTTTTATCTTCTCCTTCCATAAATCTCAAACTGAAATATCAGAATTCACCTCAATGGTATTAAGTGGACTGCATTAAAGATAAAGTTATCTAGAACGAGTTTTAATCACGAAAAATTGGTGATGCAAAAATATTCTGGTGTTAAATCAAGATATCGTTGTTTTACTGATGGATTGCTGTCTTCCATGATGGAGCTCTTGTTTTATAGTGATCGGTTAATATAATTCTTGTATCGCAGGCACATGACTCATCCTACCGAGGTTGCGGTTATTGTCCGAAAGGGTTACTGTGGTCCCTGGTAATATAGGCAACTGAAGGAACACGGGTGGATTTTAGTCAGTAAGAGTCTGACATGCCCTCCTGCTCCACCCAGAGCGAGAGAAGTTATTTGATAATTTCCAATCAAAAAAAGGCCCTTGACTCATAATAGCTTTGTTTGGGATGACAACGGACCTGCTGTGCCTATGGTATTGTAGAAGTTTTTATTGGGTAGTGAACTAATTGAAACTATTAAATAATTAAAATCTTATTTTCCACCCAAAAGTTATTGTCCAGATTCTGACTATAGTTTTCTGAAACCGCTGTACCATGCCTAAGATAGGTTTATGTGCGCGGAAAGACGGGGGGGCAGAGCAGGCCACTTTTTCGTCAGCGCTCACGGCGGTCCTACTCCCCGCCTCGCCGCATATGCAGCGATCTCGGTCAAACTATAGGATAAGCACAGCTGCATTTTTAAGACTTACTTAATATAATTATTATACTAAAAACGAAAATCGCTAAAAATATGTAGTATTTTCAAGGAATAAGTAAAACCTTTTGAAAGTATCGCTCAATACTTAACAAGTTCTCAACTGCAATAAAAAAGTATTGTGCCATATTTTCTTGGAAATCTCCTTTCAACGATGTTTCAAACTTTTTACTCGAGTTTCAAGCATCCAGCTCTAAAATTCTTAGCTCTTACTAGCGATGTTTATCTAGGTCAGCTGTGGGAATTGAATGGGTAAAATATCTTAAGATATTTTATTAAAGTAATATAATGTCGGGGTAATATGACATATTTTTCGGGTACTCCCGCTTAGGGGATTACTGGGATGACAGCTGCTTTCACTATTCTCTCTACACGTGTAAGCATAGCAGAGCCCCGCCGTTTGAAGGTAAAATTGGGTTAAAAGGTCGGTATTTTTTTGAAAATTATGTGTAGTGATACTCATATAAAACTATTTGCCTTTCCTTTTTACCCGACTACGGTGAAGCAAAAGGAAGTTACGATTTTGACCGGTATGAATCTATTTATGTATGTATGTTCATCTGTTCCCTCATAACTTCTAAACTACTTATTATAATTTGGCAAATGAAGTATCGTTGGAAGCGTCTTCATTGTTAAAGGTTATGTGATGTCACTTTAATTGAATATGGCAACCCTCTAGAAAAAGAAAAAGTCATGAAATAAAAATAAAAAAACATGATGCCATGAACATGCTGTGTATTTCCTACCCTTTTTGCTGTGCCCTACAGGGTCCATAATGATCTAAATATATAGTTACCACCTAAGTAGGTACACATTATGGTAAAGCAATAAAGATATTGGGTATTGAAAGGGCCTAATTAGGACAAACATTTAAAAAAAATGTATATTGTTTAACCCCAAAATAATTGAAAATAAAAAGTGATGTTATAAAACTAAATTCCAATTATAAATAATTTGGGAATATATAGGCATATCTAGGAATATATTGGATTTTTTGTGGCTGATGTTATAAGGACTAAATTCACTTTTATTTTAGATTTTTTTCAACAAAAAAAAAAAAATAACCGACTGCCAAAAAACACTACAAAGTGAAAAATAACATTAATTTCGGAAATCGGTGTCTTTGGTTTTGAATTATCGTTTTTTTCCACAGTTATTTTTCACTTTGTAGTGTTATTTTGGAAGTCGGTTGTTTTTTTTTTTGGAAAAAGTTTTTATATTCCACTTTTTAGTTTTAGTACCTACCCCACACAAATTCGAATACCACTACTGCTATGTAAATAACAGTCACAGGAACTTACTTAGCATATCATCCACATACTAAGTGGGAAAAAATACGTGTTATTGAACTCAAAAACTATCCAAGCAAAATTAATAAAATTTATATGGGACCATCTGGAAAACATACTCTTTCAAACAAAAAATAATTTTCAAAATCGGTCCACAATTGACGGTATGTCTCTTTTATGCCAATTTTAGGCAAAATTTTCTCATTTAATGAATGCAAGATTACTTTCCAATAACCCTTATTTGATTCCTATCGCTTCTAGGACATTAACTTCACAATAAATCGATTTTCGTGCCTCGGAAAGCAAGCTGTTGGTGCCGGCTGTCATTTGTAGATTTTTGTATTACTATTACGATTCAGCTGAATACAGCTGAACCTGGTTAGACTTGAAGCTGACCCCACCTTAATTGGGAAAAGGCTAGGCAGATGACGAAATCAACTTTCATAGGTTTATGGAATCATTGATTACTAATGCTATTTCTTTTCAAACCGAAACGTGAATAACATCAACGAATCTCGGTAAAACTTCACCAACGGAACTGTCTGTTTTTCGTCAACACTAAGATCAGTATGGAAATTAATTGTAAGTCGTAAAATTATTATAATAACTCAGTAACTCAAGCGGCCCGTTAATCTGGTCGGAATTAGCCGCGGACTGACAAATTCGGTATATTTATGGGGACGACGATAATCCAGGGCTGTCACAGTAGACTTTCTGATCAATCTTTCCGTCTTTCTTTGGTTTTCTTTGTTCGTGAATTAATGAGCTGTCGAAAGCTCGTTAATTTGTGAATTTTGCTTTTGTGATGTTTTCAGGGGTGGTAATTGTGCTGTCAGTTAGTTTCGTCTTCATTTTGAGTGTAAAGAAATACAGGATTTATTGTCTTCTTTAGAAATTATTGAACACATATATTTACCTATACGTACAGTCTAACTATTTTCGTAATGTCCCTCGGGTATCATCGGATTTCTGAATACAAACGAATGCTGATTTCCATGTCCATCAATTGTTATATTTATCGTGTATAATCATTTGAATTCAGAACTAAGTACTTTATTGTTGTTTTGTTTTGATTTCCGTGTGAACTATATAGAGCTGTAAAACTATTTTCCTATCTGTCGTGTCTGCGACTTTAGCGGCTTTCCTCCCATGTTTTAAATAAATTACATTAAGTTAAAAGAGTATTAGCAACTTTATATATTTCCAAGTCGATTGAGAGCGTCCGGTCTGCACCAAGCGCAGACCGGAGACTTGAGTTTTAAAACTGCGTTAATAGAAGATTGATACCGAAACTATAAGATCATGTTTTTACAATAAAAAAAAAATCTTAATTCTGGTGTTGTGTAGTTACCCCGGATAATTTATATTACTCCACCAGATACCATCACAGCCAATTCTAAAGAATAAAGAAGAAAACTACCTGTTATAAAAACGCCCTTTGAATCGAAAAAAAAAAGGACGGAGACATTATGCAAAACACAAAAGCAGCCATTTTTTATTCCTTTTCCCAGATCAGAACGGTTACATTAAATAGACCAGCCCTAACTCCGCAGTGGTTTTCCCACTCAAATTTTCCGCTTTACCTTTCCATCATGTGGGTCGGGCTATTTATTGTCACCGGTGTTCCCCCTTACGTCACCCCCTCCCCCCTTAAAACACTAAATACCGAAGAAACAGAAGGCCCGGCGATTCAAAAACATTAGATACACGAAACATGTCTACTACCAATAGCATAAAAAGTAATCGAAACTACATTTTGCTTACACTATTTGTGTGAGCGTCGTGAACTGATGCGGTACTATGATAATATAATTGCATATACAGGGTATTTGGAAGCTTAGTGCAAAGTTTTAAGGGGGTGAAAGTACTAGACACTTTTAAGGTCATAGACGGTGACATAGCGGGCGCGGTGGCGGGTGCGATTAGGTGGTTACAATGCATCGCGAGTTGTTGTGAGACGTGTTTGCACAGGGTAAAACAATAGGCGATTTCATGCTAGCACGGTCGGTATGTGTCTTGTCATTCTATATGGATAAAAACATTTAAAAACTACGCGTGCAAAGCCGCTCGCCCCCGGTTTCAAACTTATAAAAAAAATGCGTAGTAGTAGTTATGAATTAAAAAAAAATATAACCTCAATCATTCAAACCTTTTTAAATGCTATAAATGGTTTAAGAAACGTTTATTAATAAAAAAAACATATCTCTAATTATTTTGTTACTGTTGAGAGATATTCTGCCAAAACACCCACCATAATCAGGTGAAACCTATTTGCCCCTTTTATTATCTCTGTCACTTAGAGCCAGGTTAAAAAGATTTATTTGCAATTTCAACGCGATCCCAATATTGAAAAGAATGTCATAACATCAAGCATAGGTTCCCAAGACAATTCCAAGGAGTGGATCTTTTGTTTCTATCCATTTTGTGCCTCAACCTTCTCAAATGAAGGACAGATTTAACAGAGGGCCATAGAAATGTGTCGGCTGGGTACTTTTAATTATTTTCTAGGCCAGATTCGTGCCTGCTCGTGACATTTGCTTCAAGGCTTCTGCTAATGGTCGGAATGGCAAAAAATATAGCTTTTCAACGCTAATATGATAAAAAGTTTTGTATTTTTGTTTGTAATGAATAAACTCAAAAACGACTGGACCGATTTTAAAAATTCTTTCACCACTAGAATGGTATATTAGCACTGAGTAACATAGACTATAATTTATAAAGATATCACGCGGGCGAAGCCGCTAGTCGAAGCTTTTCTTAAGATAAAATTTACAGTTGAACAAATCAAATTCAGGTCAAAGTATAAAACGAATTAACTGATACCTATTAGAAAAAATGTATCATTAATTGTACATCATGCAACGATATAGAATTGTAAAATAATAGAAGTTGATAATTATTACATATTTGGTTACTTGTAAGATATAATTTCAATCGAATTACATTTAAATTAGAGAACCGTACCATTACATCGGAAAACGATATAACCCTTCAAATTGCAGGTTGCAAATATCCATCTCTCACTTACCCTATAATAATGGTACCTTTACAACCTCCAGTTTTGTCTAATTTAATCTCAGTCATTATCTTACTCATTAAATACTCCGTATAATAATAAGATTTACTCCCGGATTCCGCTTTGCGCTTCCAAAACCGAGTTCAGCGTCTCCAAATAAATTTTCATCTTCAACATTAAGAACTTTCACTGGCGTATCTTTGTGCGTTTCATCCCTCCCCTTTGGAGTTGTTCAGGGTGAACATACGGTGACAAAGGCGTTAGCGAGCGCGGTGGCGGACGCAATTAGGTGGTTACAATGCATCGCGAGTTGTTGTAGCAGGCAGTAGAAGGTAGACGTGTTTGCACAGGGTACAACAATAGGCGATCTCATGCTAGCCCTGTCGGTATGTGTCTCGTCATTCTATAACGATAGAAACATTTGAAATATACGCGTGCAAAGTAGCTTACCTCCGGTTTCTGAGGATTTTCAGCCGAAGTTTATCAATATCTATTCAATAATACTATTGGTTTGATATCTTGGTTCCGAATACTCAGTTAAGAAAAAACGAATTGTTCAAATTGAAACCTTTCCTAATGAGACAAAGATTATCGAGGGTCTCTGAAACCAGGCAGCCATCCCCATCACGCTAGGCTCCCGCCATCAGTCACTATACTACGGACGCACACGACAATTCCATATGTTTGATGCTTCGCGCCGCTATAGCGTCCGCGCCAGCTCCTCAACCTGAACGAAGCTTCTCCTTTCTTTGATTAGGTAACCAAACTGTCAAAGTTGAGACACGAAACATCAAAGTATTCCTATGTTTGGCGAAAAACTTTCTCACTCAAGAAGATAAGAGTTTTGCCTATATTTTTATGGTCTCCAGTTTTTTTTGCGGCAGAAAAATGTTTATAGCCTTGTAACTCTACTTGCCTTGGGATTTTATTACCGTTGTAAAATTCATAAAATATAAAAAAAGGTATTGTGAGTTTTACTGGCGAAAGTTGTTCTTGTTTTTATCTAATCGTGTCTCGTCTCGCGTGCCCGTTGGTGATTATGGGTTCCATGTTTGGCAAAGTTTTTGGAATAAGATTGTCAACAGAACTTTATTTTGTTGTAAGCGGTGTAAATAAAAACCTTATCGGTAATTATATTTTCGAGCCGGTTACGGTTTGGAGGGGTCCAAGTGCTCATGGTCAGTTCAATGAAATATCCAAACAACTATTTCACACTTCCTGTGACCCATGGTCTGGCTTTTACCTTGGCCGGAGGCAAAGCATTGCCATACAATCTAGCAATGCCGCCAATCTCTTGGGTATATAATATTACCAGTCGACAGCGATGCTGAGGAATTTTTCGACGCCATATTTAAGTTACGACATTACATAGTTACTCAGGCCCACTTATGATCCAGCCTGTCCCATCTTGCTGTCCTCCCCAGCGACGCCCTAAGCCAAGGTTCGTACCCCACAGGGGTTGCCCTTAGCGAGCAGTCGCCTAGTATATAAGTTATTTTACACTCCTGGCTGGAGGCTTTAAGTAGCTTAAGGCAGCCATAGGATAGCCCGGTTAAGTAGTCAGTACCTCAGAAATAAGCTATGATTACTATCGTAAAAAAAAATGGTGCTTCCTAAAATCAAATGCTGAAGCTAAAAACTTTCAATCTTCATAAAGTTGCTTGTAGCGAGATAGGTCTCACGTTGTACGGTATGGGTCCCACGTTGGGCGCCATGGGTCCCATGTTGGGCGCCATGGAATCCACGCTGGACGCGCATTAACTTTCAACAACAGAGATCAGCTAAGAGATGACCTATAAAAAAATAGGTACTCAGGTAAAATCTAGCTATGTAAATACTTACATTCTTATTCTTACATTACACTCTAACAGTTTGTGATAAATTTTGTTGTGATAAACTTTGAAGTTCTGCCAAGCAGAATGTTTGTAGGTACTTGGTGGTTTATTTTGGATGAGTGTCTCACTATCACACTCTTTGTTAAAGGGGGTGAACTTAAGCGTTTGTCTGTATTCAAGTAACTATGGTGTTTTGTTACCATTTGGGTAGCTGTTACTATCTCTTGTTGTTTTTATTCGACGCTGTATTTGGCTGTCATTCGTGGATCTTTGACAGTCGTTACGGGTCATTAGAAGCCCGAAAGTCTGACAACCAGTCTTACCAAGGGGTGTCGTATTACCCAGTTACTGGGTTGTGGAGGTCCGATAGGCAATCGCTCCATATAAAATACTGATATTCAGTTGCATCCGTTTGGACTGGAAGCCATCCCAACATAGTTGGAAAAAGGCTAGGCAGATTGATTCGATCCTGTATTGAAGTAGGATTTATTAGCCATCGGACATTACGGTGTTGGTTTCACAAATTCCATGTAGGTACTTCTTTGATAATAGTATTTCATTAATACAATTTCGTTGGTAGCAAAATGTTAACTGTTGTTAATTCAATGCAATTCTCTCCGTTGCTGTTATAATTTTCAGAAAATCTAATTATTGTAATTGGAATGCAGCATTTGTTGTACTTGTTACTGCCAGTCTCCGAATTTGGCGTACTTGACCTTTACCTCAAATGTTTACCTGGCATTTGCAAGAATAATAAGATTCGATTTTAGAATCGAAACAAAATTATGTTTTGTATTCCATAACATAATTTTATGACATTGAGAAATGAAATTTAAAATGGGGAGAATAATTATTAGATATACTTTTTTATAGATTTTCGACGGAAGTTATCGCTTGTCCATGACAGTCAATCCGTTGACAAGAAAGGAAATAAGGAATTTCAAACGACGTTGACTGTATTGAAGGATATCGGATTTAAGTGTACTAATGTACCAGCTAATTAAAGCAGTCTGTTTCACGACCTTCAGATTACATTCGGCATTTATTTTGCACATCATTTCGTAAATAATCTGTTCAATTGTATAAACCAAACTATGCCTATGAGTACACAATCAAACAGGCCAACAATCAGGTACATATACGTGGCAATAACAATGTTTAAAATCACTCAGCTTACAGACAAACTATATCTATTTTTTTCTTAACAGAAATATCTCCAACCTCTGAAGAGTCCAGAGAACGCGGGTCTCCTAGATGCATTCCTGGTGGACGAGATCTTCTACCAGGTGCCCGGGATCCTGAACGTGCACCAAGTATTCCTGGAGCAGTTAAGGCGAAGATTGGAACAATGGGACCTGCAGCAGAAAGTTGGCGATGTGTTTTTAGATGTGGTAAGTTAAATATTTTATCCTCACTAAATAACAGTGTTTATACACCGTAATATTTAAGTCGTCTTACAAAAGCAGCCCACTTCATGTATCCAATGAGTACTAAACGATATTTTTTGTTTAATGTGCAAGAAACTCCATGGACACTCTTTGAAATAATATTGTTACATCATGAAATGTTGAATTTATTTTATTAAATGTGATTTATAGATTTATTAATTATATGTGAGAACGATTTAAAAAAATACGTACACCAGAAAAGCGTTCAGAGTAAGCAAAAAAAACACGATTAAAAAATAAAATAAGCCATGGTTATCAGATGAACCGTCCCAACTGACGTCGCCTGTTCACGAACATGACGAATGAATTTATAGCATGAGTTGATAGTACACCCACATTTTACCAGTTATGATATAGGTTTCCTCGTGGTATTTCCGCCATCAGAATTCATTACCGTCTTGTAAAGGTTAATGAAGATTGACGTACCTAAGTAAAGCAGCTTGATCCATGTCTTTTAATAAAGTAACCAAATGCCTTATTGCGTCAATGGAGACTTATACTTTTCTTTTACATTAAAATTTTGAGAGATGTTTCAAAATATTGAACGTCTAACTAAATTATTTAAATAAATTGTCTCGTCAGAAAAATTAAGAATAGAAGGTTGAAATATATTAAGGAATAGTCTAGTTTTTTTTTACAAAAGTATTTTAGAAATAATGTAGTGCCAAATATTGTACGGTGGTACAGAACCCTTCGAGTGCGACTCTGACTAGCACTTGGCCGCGTAATTTCATACTTCTTACAGTTTCCACGCGTTTTTCTTCTCGCTTTTCTCCACATATGGTTATATATTTTTACGCATTAGTATATCATTTGCTTCCAATAGTGATTGATGAAGATGGAGCGAAGACTTTCTTCGTGATTGTGTTTACTTAAGGAGATTGAGAAATTACTCAGGCATAATCGATATTAGCATAGATTACAAACACCTATAATGATTATGTCTCAGATCAAATAAAAAACCAAGACATGCGCTACGAACAATACAGTGAAGCATGCAAAAACTACTCCTCCGCCCTGTGCATACACGCTCACACGTACACATTTGAGATGGGAAAAAACTATTGAACTCACGACACCGTTACAGACACCTCATTTTTGTAAACGCGATTGTACACTTTATACATGTATGTAAAAGTAATTGACATAAGCTAGCTAGCTGGCACCTAAAATACAGGGTAGCAGGGACATCGACGCGAAAACTATTACCATGAAGTCAGGACATGATTCTGAACCCTGCGTTGAAATTTTTCATCGGTTATTTAAAAAAATAACTGCTGTTCCATACCTTTTGACCGCGTAGGTATTGCGCTTTTCTATGAAACAGCAGTTTTTTTTAAAATAACCCACAAAAAATTTCGACGCGGGGGTTCATAATCATGTACTGAATCCATGGTAACAGTTTTCGCGTCGATGTCCCTGCAGCTCTGTATACATAGCTTAACAACTGACATTCGGATTGGCGCATGTTCTGATTTAGAATAAAGTCAACTGGTCCATTTGTAAAGTGACAACTCCATTTTTACGTGAAAATCCGCATTGATTTCCTCCGTCTGGAGAAGGGTTACGTCGGAATCGCGCTGGAGAAGGGTTACGTCGCGATCGCGGTTGACACCCTTTTTAAGTTACCTCGTTAGGTGGGTGCTTCGCTCAATGTCACTTTAAGAATTTCTGTGAATAGATAATGTTGCGGGGAGTTGAGAAAATCCTTGAAAATGGAGACAATAATAAAAATATATAGGTATATTTTTTTTTGGGCAAATACAGGGTCAAATTAAATTAGCAAGTGAAACTTTGAAAACGTGATGGACATCGATATCTAAACTTGATAAAACAAAATAACGAGCGAGTCTTACAGCAGTCGCATAAATATGATGTGTAAAATTTAACATCTCACCTTAGTAATAAGCAACATTAAGGTAGAGTCCGCGCCAACACTGAAGTCCGACGGAAAATTGTGGAACTATTTAAAAAAAATGCAATTTGATGAAATGACATAGACACTAGCGCCTCGTCTATCGGACATGAGTGGTGGGGCAAACTTTAATATGCAACATTAACGGGGCCACATCTAGGTCGTTTCTGATGACCAACTCTGGCACCGCGCGCGTTCATTGGTCGAATCAAATAGCGCGCGTTTCGAAAATGCGGCGAAATGGCGGTGTACTAAAGGTACACCTTTGTCTAACCCTTTGTGGAATACAGGCGTAATGTTAGTAACAATAGTAAGACCCACAGCATAACTCAGACTACGTTACTCCGAGAGGGTGCAGAATTCAGACACACATTTTCTTCTTCCCTCACCTGATCATATAACAACCCTGTAAATATGCTAATGCTGGAGGAGGAGAAGCTTATGGCTAAGTAATAACAGCCACACTGATCAATCCATCAGGTTAAACTACACTTGCCGAAATTGTTCCGTGGATGGGTGACCATTTTTACATACCGTGACTCCTCCGTGCCTCGGACACCACGTTAAGCCATTGGTCCCCGCTGTCATTCGTAAATCTTTGACACTTGTAACGGGTCGTCAGAAGCCCGAAAGTCTAACAACCAGTTTTATCAAGGGGTATCGTATAACCCAGTTACTGGGTTATGGAGGTCAGATAGGCAGTCGCTCCATGTAAATTACTGGTATTCAGCTGCATCTGATTAGACTGGAAGCCGATCCCAACATAGTTGGGAAAAGGCTAGGCAGATTGATTGAAATGTGCTAATGTTATGTTAATATCAAAGATAATGAAAATAACCAGTAAGGAGTAATTAATACCATATTACGAGTATCAAGTAAAGTAAAAGGCGCTTTTATGTATGCAGAACGTGTAAGTAGATTATAGGAAGCAAACTAAGGAAATAGGATTATTGTGACAAGCTGAACGGATATGAGAATAATATATGTTATCGTATACTATGTAACTACTAGTTTCAAGTTATTAAATGGAAAGCTGTGTGATGCATATGTTTGACAGATATGGGATAGTGTGGAGTAATTTTATTATTATCTACTCAAACTCAAACTCAAAGCTTTTATTTCAAATAAACCAATTACAGGTACTTTTGAATTGTCAACGATCAGTCAGATGAAGCTAGTTGCCCATTCCAAAACGTAGTAGGTACCTAAGGAAAGAAAGAAAGAAAAAACGTTTTTTACGTTTTGCTACTTGATGTAGGTATACCTACTTACAGTCAGTGCTGTCCGCCCACTGAGTAACCTCAGTGAAGACGGCGTACAGTGCTCACGTGCTGCCTTGCACACTTGCACAGTTAGGTTTAGGGGAGACCCTTTTACAGTCTCCCCAAAGATGTGCCCTAACAGACGCTGCATAGAGGAGGTTCCGGATCAGTCTTTTGAGAGGTAACAGTGCCCCTTCCATGTGCAAATGGTGACCACCGGGGTGGTTTTAGTGAGGTAGGTCTTATCCCCAAAGCCCTGGCGCCTCTTGAAGATTTAGCACCGAAAAATTTTTTTTAAGTAAAAATACTTGCATAGAACACTGATCCGTAACTGCATATCAATAAAGAGTACAATCGTGTTGACAAAACCTTTAAAGTAAAAATAATTGCATAGATCATTGATCCGTAACTGCATATAAATAAAGAGCACAATCGCGTTTACAAAAATGAGGTGTCGTCATGGTGTCGCGAAATTAATGGTTTAGTCCCATTTCAAAAATGCCCAACGCGCCTAAAGAAGTTTTCATTTAAAAAAAAAAAGGTATATACTAACTTACCGTAGTAAAATAATTACTTAATTATTTATTTTGCATAGCAATGGATTGATTGAGAATTGACACTATCTGTTTTATGGTACTATTTTAACTATCCATTTGCATCTAGTAATAATGTTTCACAACAATCAAATGACAGAGCTCAGTGACTTTGAATCATTATTAGGCGGGTAGACTTTAGCCTGGTCTTTTGTATATTATAACGTTCAGTTCTATGCTGTGCTATGTTCAGTTCTCTGTTTTCAATCTTGCACAGTTTTTCATTTGGTCCAAAATATTGGCTCTTCAATCCAATACTACAACTTACAGAATTCCAAATTCTAAAGATAACCTTCTTTCACAGTTCACAAAACCCACCGTAATCGACACCTACATGTCGTTTATCAACAACCTGAAGAAAGCAAAGGAGACTATCAAAACAGCTTCATCATCCAGGCCAGCTTTTGCCAAGTTCCTTGATGCTATGGCAAGAGACCATAAGGGAAAGCTGTCATTGGATAATTTGTTGATCAAACCAGTACAAAAGTTCCCGAGTTATAAGCTGCTGATACAGAGGCTGATAAAGCATACAGGTTAGTTGGTACAGAAATAGATGAAATACATATGTAATCAGACTATATTGTTTCTACTGATGGGACTCATTTAGTCCACCACGCGGGCCCAAAGCGGTTTGAAATGAATCAAAATTAAACTAGTCCTAGAAGATGTAAATTTTTGGTAAACCAATATCAGCCCTCAATGGATATAAAAATGGAGTCAATTGCTAATTATCTACGGGTTCAATAAAAAGAATCATAACTTTAGTCATTGCTCTAAAACGGTTGGTCTAATAAAATCACAGTCTACCTAATCATTACTTTGGGAGTACATGACCAAATTTTTTTATAAATACAGTGGATTTATAACAAAAATAAACTCCTTCAAAATTTACTTTAAGCAACAACTTAATCACTTAGCTGACTGTTAGAATAACAATAGCTTCGACGGTGTCAAATAAATTTTGCCCCTCATTATTGATGGCACTCCCCTAAAGTCGCTTTGAAACAATATTTTATACGAGGGGCAGGTGCAAAATTAATTTTCTTTAAGTACATGATTTATTTTTGTAATTTGATTTCGAATTCATACCTACATTAACTGTGTTCTTCCTTTGGAGTTCTGTACATTAATGCAAAACAAATGAAGATCGTTCAGAATTTGAAAATTGAAACAGATCTTTATTTGTTTTTAAATTGACAATCATAATGGATTTCAAACCTCGACACCGTTCGATTTTCAAAACGGTGTTCAGATAATAGCACTGATGATCCATTGTTTTACTTTGATTATTCATTTATTTCCAGACCAGTCACATCCAGACCACAAACTTCTAGTAGAAGCTCAAAAGGAAATTCATGATTTATTAGAACTCATAAATTGTACTGAACGGGAGAGCTTAGAACTTGAGCAGCAGCAGCAAACCTTGAGGGAACTGGAGCAAATGATCGAGGGTCTATCAAACCTGGTGACCTTGGACCGCATGTTCCTGAGGCACGAGACGGTGACGATGCCTTCGGCTCAGGGAACTATAAAAGATAGAGCTCTCTTTTTGTTTAATGATACTCTGTTGATAACTAGTGTTAAGAGGAGAACGGGGACGATAAAGAAGCCTACACCGTAAGTTGAGATGAATTTCATCAATATTTCTATTATTTAGGCTCTTATTTGTGCATTTTTGTGGTCGTCTAAACTTTGAATATTTATTTTAATACTTTAATAAAAAAATAGTGAACCAAAATCAAGGTCCCATAAACAGATTTCGTAAGGTATTGTCGCGTGTGTGGATTTCCTTTGCTAAGATTGTATTGAGAGAAGGGGAAACCAATTAATGAAGGCGGCTGTATCAAATACCAATATTTATAATCGTAATTTTTTTTTCAGAACATACCAAAGTAATATAGCAAGTCAGATGGAAGGAAACAAGTACAAACTACTCATGAGGATATCGCTGGCCGATCTCGAGATTGTTAAAGGTAATCTCCATATTGAACTTATCTCCTAATTAAATCTGAATTTTTGAGTAGCTTTTGTGGTGTCAGAATTGAGGTTGCAAAAACTTCCGTTTCATATTGTAATAGCTGATGCAGCTGTATGTGAGTATTAGGTTAAAACAGGTGTGGTAAGCAGAATTATATGGTAGGTAACGATGATTTGACAACTTGGTTATTTCAAATCAATGAATACACCTCGGCCCCATGGACACATTAGCCTCCGGTTACGATATTAGCTGTTTGTTAATTATGCTATAAATCTACTTTATTATAGGTATATTTATACAATTATATAATATTATTAAGTGGTAAAATTTGTTTGTTTGTAAGTTTGTATGTAGGTAATCTCCGGAACTACCAGTCGGATTAAAAAAAAATCTTTTTGAATTGGATAGCTCAATTCTTGAGGAAGGTTATGGGCTCACGGACGAAGTTGCAAAAGCTAGTCAGACATAAAGTAAATAAGAACTTACCAAAATATCTTGTAATAATAAAATGTGTATGAGAAACATTAAATAAATAATAAGCACAAAGATAATATTTTTCGAATAGAAAAGTTCAGGTAGGTTCAATCAGCATGGCACAAAGATAAAAATATATGTTCCACAGAAAAGAAAATAAAAACACAAACCACAAAGAAACTACAGCCAAACAAAACATGAAAGGGCCGTTTACAAAAGGTTATTGACAAATATCTTATAATGAAAATTACTCAGGCAGACCTCAGAAAGGTCAGATTCCATCTTGGGAATAAACAAACGGAAAGCGAGGAAATTGTTGCGATTGCTTTGTAACGTCGCGAAGTAGGTCATATCGTAAATGGTGAAATATTGATTCGATATCAATAATAAACTTTCCACGATGCCGAGGGAATGAAAAAGAATCCGAGTGACGTTTACAGTGTAAACTATCGTTTGTGATACAATCTGAAATCTGCAATCTGTTGGGACTTAGAAAATCGAAAGAAGCAACGATAAAAATCACATTTAAGTTGGAACATTAAGATTTTATCTTTCCTTCATTAAAGTCATTCAAAAGTGGGTCTAATAAAGTCAATACTTCAACGATTCTTTCAGTATTTTTCGTTTGGCAGATTAAATTTATTAGGAGATGAAATAAAGGCCTTGAGATTCTTTGAATTTCATCGTACCCATATTAAAGCAGGATATCCTGTAAAACAGGATGCTTTGAATGCCAGTATCCACTGTATGAAATAGAAGCACTTCTGTTGAATTTAAGAATCGCGACTGCAAACTGCAAAACTTTTAACCAATCGTCCCTCGATGTTTATTCATGAACTAAGTAAATTAGTATACAATGATTCTTCTTTAAGCTTATTATTGTCCCGCTGCAAAGTAATGGCTTCTTCTCGTACAGTAAAGGCATGATTATAAATTACCACACTTTCTCAAGACGAGTTGGCGATTTCAGATTTATATTAACTATAAGTCCAGGTTTCCTCGCGACGTTTTTCTTCACCAATGTCGTTAATATCGAAGATAAACTAAGAAACTACATAAGAATTTAAAAAGTCTCATTGATACTTAGATAACTTAACATTACTTTAGCTATCTAAGTAATTTTATAATACATTTTGCAACAAATAACCAAGTAAAATCATGTCCAAAACCCAGATTCCAATCAGTCATATTTCTATAAAACTAATCCTTCGAGTAACTTTCCAAAACCAAACCATCAATTCTTTGCCAACAGCTAAAGATGAGAACCTAAGGAGGATTTTGCACGAGGTGGAAACTTTGACTGAAGACGTGAACACACTGACGCAGATATCAGAGAATGTGGCGGCGTTACATACGCAGCACCTACAACTGGAGGAGATGGTGAGAGAAATGCTGCATACGCTGAACAGGCAGCTGTCGGATAGACAGAATAGTGATACGCAGCTGTGTTATATGGAGATCAGCTTGAATACTTCGTAAGTAATTACTTTGATACAGATAATAAACAAATAATATGATGATTACGAAAATATAGTAAGGAACTGACAACAACTAAAAAGTGCAAGATTGTGATATCTTGGACTTTTTACTGTCGAAAACAATGGTGAAATGTTCAGTTTTATTATGGTTCTTGAAGTAACAGTTAATGTTGCTAATTTTCAGGAATGGTCCAGAGAATATAACAATAATATACCCGAAAGCAGAGAAGAGGAGCAGTTGGGAGGAGTTAATAAATGAGACCAAACAGAAATTATGTAAGAAGCAAACGCATTGTAAACAATCATTGAAACACTACTTTAATATTGAGATAATGATGTTTAAGCAGCCCATTCAATCAGAAAATTATAGAATACTCAGGCTCAATTCATATTTTTTTGTAAACATCTATGTTAGATAATGAAATACCTACAAACGATTCTATAAATACCGTTGAAATAAGTTAAACACTGATTAAAAACTAACAAATTTGCTATTAGTTAGTCATTCATACTCTTTAAGATGTAACTGCTATTCCTGAATGTAGATTCAGAAGTGATAATTTATTAACAGTAGTTCTATATTTAAGAAAACTCTAAACTATTTTCAGGTGTATACGGTCAAGAGCGTCCAGCACCAGAGTTCCTGTCACCGGTCCCGATCCGCAAGACTCGTGCTGGTCTGCAGTTCACTTGCGCCGCTCCCACCCTGCCTCCGAAGGGACAGTCACCTGATGTTTGGGTAAGGAAAATCAGATTGGTACAGATTACTATCGAATATAACAAGGTTCTTAACATTATTAATGTAAATGATGATGTGATGCCAGCAATACTCCGTTTATTATTAAATGGTCACTTACGACTCTCCATCAAGTGGGTCATGGTTTGATTAGAATGTCACTGGTTGAACTAATGAAATCCACAATTATCTTACTTCCACCTTCTAAAATGATTTTGTTTCCTATTTTCAGGTTTGCAACAGTGACGGCTACGTAGGTCAAGTCTGTGTGCTAACGCTCTCACCCAAGCCGCAGGTGACGTCATGCAATGGCGTCTGCAACGCGCGTATTCTGTGCGTCGCGTGCGTCCCGCCTGCGCCCGCGCTTACTCGGCAGCAGACGCTGGATATACCGTGAGTTTTCTTAAATTTCTGAATCATTAAGGCGATTATTAATTTCAAAGAAATAATATTGATAACTAAGAAAAAAGAAGTTAGATACGTTCATTTTTTGTGCCCCAAAAGAAAATAGAACGTTTTTTCTGGAACTAGGACTCAAAAAAGTCTCGTTATGCGGTCTCCCACCAGTCCACCACCAGTCCATCGAAAATGTTTAGAATTATCCAATCGAATCTTACAATATTTTTTTCGGCATCACTTCTCCAGAATACTGATGCTCTCACATAAGTTTTAATACTTAGTATATCCCTCATGTATATTTTCTAATGTTTAAGGAGCACGAGTTCGCTGAACAGCACAAGTTCAGTAAAACCCGGTATCAGTATATCTGACCCTGATGACAGCTGCAAGAACATCCGACTGGACAGGTCTGTATCATAGAACTTACGAGCAATACGTACTATTTCATACTTTGTTCTTGGAATTGGTTACCACTACTGATGCATTCACACCTGTTTTGTTGAGGAAAACAGGTATGGGGAAGGGTTCGGATTTGCTAATAGAGGATTTTGTCGAGTTAAAAGACTTGCAGAAAAAGGTAAATCAGATGTTAATGGAGTTTCTTTAATCATTAAAAGAAAAGGAGCACCCTTTTATTACTGTAAATCTTAACGTGATATTATTTGGAGTCAAGATAAGACGAAACGCATTGAAGTATCGAAATACATTATACAACCAATAACGACTGATCTCAGACTACTTATAATAAAAGCCAAAAATTCAACACACCAGGAATGGCGACCTGAACGAAAATAATGATCTGAATCAAGAACAAACAAACCACTCTTATGTCCCAAAGTTCCGAATTCCGTTTGACACGGATGCCGTTATCCAAACAAATCACGATGGTATACAAACATTTAGAGTTGGACCAAATATTTGTAGGGCATACAAATATTTGTCCTAGAGCGAGCACGCTGTTACAGGGAAAATTTGCCACTGCGTCTTAAATGCGTTGTAAGGATTTTGTGTATTCGCAACTTGTTAGAAACTAAAATAAACAGTGTTTAAATAAAACATTTACTACATTTTTTTTATTTGCATTATGAAACTTTCCACCTTGTTTTTTAACCACAGAAGTATTAGCACTAATTAAAAAAGAAAAAATAGATGTGTCTAAAACGGTACTTATGTAAGTACGTTTCCCTCTACCGAAAATGATTCATCAATAATTTTGTCATGAGGAGACTTTACAATAGACTTTTAGGACCAACATTTGATATTCTTCAAATCTTCTTTCCAGCTCATCCTCAAGCGACGAAGAAGACGACGGCTCCTCAACTAGTGAGAATCAAGATGCCCAATCAGAACGCAGTCAGGAGTCGGCAACCATTCGACTGCACAGCAGTCTGACTGCCAGCTTGGGCAACCAGAAGACCACGTTGACTCCTAACCATAGCAAGAGCTTGAGCACCCCACATACTGGGCAGAGCATCCAGGTCCATCCCGTGATGAAATCGAGTTCTAACCCAGCGGTAGATAAACAGGCTATGGGAATTAATTCTGGTAAGATTTTGATGGAATGTCTCTGTCATTATGTGTTCCTCTGTGATATTTTCCATCCAAAGTCTTTTCTTACTCTTTTGATGTCATAGAGTCTCCATTGTCATTGTAGATTGTTGATTTGTACCATTCCTTTTGATTACCTTATTCACTTTTATGCCATCTTTTTCAATGTTTAAAGTTACACACTAAAATAGAATAAAATTCCTTTTCGATGTTACACTCGTATCTAATAGATTCTCAATTCAGTCCCTTCGTCGATTGATTTACTATATTTTCTTTACACATTTTTATAATATAATATCAACACAGTATGTATCGATGTTACCCATTAATTTATTTACTTACTTATATATTTCCTATTCCAACGCAACTTAGTAACTGGACGTGCAATGTTGGGTAATATAGAAAATCGTAATATACAATTTTGCATGATTTTAAGCGCTTTTTTTAAAAAAATTTGCTCACTTAAGCTTTCTACGAATTTTTGTAGATTTAAGCTTTTTCCCAGAATAATATTAATATGCTTAGCAAAATATTATGGCTTTGGAAGGTTCCAATAATTTGTAATTGTTTCATTACATGACTTACATCCGACCACACCATATTTATACGTTTTGTTAGAACTGCTAACAACCTTGTCAAATAACACAATCAAGTACACAAGAGAGAGTAGTAAACTAGGTAGGTACTGATCGTGGAATACTTAACGCTTACCCCGCGTCCTAGCCGAAAGAAACGTCGCGCGACTACGCGATCGTTTGAATGAATTTAATTAATTTGCATGGTCTTCATATCGCCTAACCAAGATTATGTCTGGACTTAAAAGGGACTGTGACCTTCGAGTTTTTTTCGAACTTTCTTAATCAGTTATGAAACACCGATCTCATCTAGTTTTAAAACATAAGTTATTTTTTACTTGTAAAAGTGTTTTTTAAACCCATTTTAAGAAATAAATATCATTTATCATCAAGGATTGTGACGTACAAATGCAACTTGATTGATCGCGAAATCACATCATATTCATAATTCTAAAAGAGCGCGAAGATCGCGTACTCGCGCGATGATTACTTTTAGTTAGGACGCGGTCTTACAAACCATTAATGAAAACAATAAACCTGATTACCAGCACGCGCAACATGACCACTTTAGAAGCGTATGACAAAATTACAGATTTGGGAAAGATAATATATCTACGCGCAATGTCAAAAATAAAGAAATGAAATGTTACTCTGTACAGAAAGAGATATAGTATATGTAAATTCTGAAGAGAAGAGATAGAAGTGGTCGTACTACGCGTGCAGGTCCTTTACAACACTGCTTTGCTTTGCCCCACAACTACCAACAATGCTTATAAGAATGTGGATCCCCAATAGAACACAATTCACAAAGCACACATAGGATATCATTAAACATATAGAAGCTCCAATTTTTTCTAAAGTTATCTCCAAAATTTCAGGCACTCTATCATCGCCGGCCAGTCGTCAGTCTTCAGAAGACAGTGGTACCACAGCCAACCAGCCCACAATGTGGCTGGGCACAGAAGACGGTTGTATACATGTGTACAACTGCCTCGACAACATTAGGATAAAGAAAAACAAAGTGAAACTGCAGCATAACTCGGGGGTTCATTCCATTGTGTGAGTATATTTTGTGGCCTAAGAACTAGCTTTTACCCGTGGCTTTACCCGCGTGGAAGTCGGAAACTATCCCACGGCAACGTACTGCTAGCATAAAAATCCTATATCCTGATCAAAATCAGTACTACTACTGTGTGCCAAATGTCGTCGAAATGCGTTCAGCCATTAAGCTTTGAAAACGTAACGGACAGACTTCCGCATTTATAATATTAATTATGTATGGATTAGGACTTTTACTTCCAATTCTGTGATTTAGAAATCTTCGAATCAATTAGTGGTTTGCCTTTCAAATTTATTTAAGTAGGATTTTTTATTCAAACCCAACATTATGGACATATATCTGGGTACTGTACCTAGTAAACTGTTTTCATATATCAATTGCGCCACCTGTCTTGTGAGGTATAAGTTCGAGAGGAATACCAGAAAAGACAAAAATATTAAATTAAATAGTCGTAGATATATTCAGTAATCTATTTCGCTTAACTATTCCTAAAGCGTCACAAAAAACCCTGTAAGAAATCGACATGTATTTCACCTCTAAATGAGGCATCCTGAGGATGACGATTGACTTGTCGTGAATCCTAACACGGCGAGCGAACCCAAACACGGCAACAAACTGATTACTAAATATATCTACGTCTAATTTATTTTATAATGGATTTCCGCAAGGTCACGCCTGAATCAATCAACTGACAAAAATATACTTAATAAATCTAATAATAGATTGTTTATTTTCAGATACGTGGAGGGAAAAGTATTTGTTGCACTTGGCAACGGCGATCTAGTCGTATATTGCCGGGATATAGGTAAGCAAAAATACACACGTCATATTTCATCAGAAGTATAAAAATATTTAAATCAGTTATCACCAGACTAGTGTTTTCAATATTTTTCCTCCTGCCGTAAGCCCAATTTATTTTGGATGGCACAGATGTCTTCTGAATTTAATTTTAATATTATTGGACCTACTGTAACTATACAATTTGTACGCCATTGGCAAAACATAGAGAGGCAACTGAATTTTTACTGAAGAACAAATGCAAGTACCTGTGATTAAAAAAATAATATTCATTCATTTTTCTTTTTCCATAAATCTATTTTATTATCTAAGTAGAAACCCCTTTTTGTCTCTTTCTTCCTTTCACGCAATTCATTCATCATTTTTAGGAGATCCCCTACTCCTATTATTATAATTTGTATCAACCATAAGCAACACATACTTATCTATAATCTTAGAAATATAAATAATTTATTTGCTATAATATACGTAAGGGGTCCAGACACTATCAGTAATAATGACATTAATATTTCTGTCATTCCTTCCAATATTGACGTAAAACTATGAAAATATTATGATCACATCATCATTCCAATCACCACACTGTCAGTAGTAATGACATTACTTGAATGTAATATCATTAATTCTGATAGTGTTTGGAGGCCTGAGATAATATAGTATTTTTTTCGGATAGTCTTATTTCATCTTATTCATGCAAACATTTCACATATTTGAATTTATTATTATTTTAATAATACTACAAGTAGGTACGCTAATTTAAGCATAAAAAATCTATAACTAAATATTAATTAACAAAAACATTATATAAACAGAATTACGATACCAGATAGAAATATTTAGAACTACAATTAATATAAAAACAATAATTACAATTTACTTACAGGTTAGTAACAGCTCAACTCTTCATAATCATATCTTCTACTTTCCTCTTATTATCGTCACAATCTTCTTCAACCATATAAATATTTATATATTTAAATCCTACCCCATTCAAAGAAACAGTTTAGTTATTACTTCGACGTCCTCCCCAGATGGTTCGTGGACGGAGCGCTCCACGATCCCGGTGGGGTCTGGCAGCAGCCCCGTGAGCAGCATGCTGCTGTCGGGCGGGAAGCTGTGGTGCGCCACCCACGCCTCCATCAAGATCATCAACCCGCATACGCTGCAGGTAATGGAACTGCTGCCAATAAAATTGATAAAGAAAGCGCACCAGTAGCAGAATCAATTCGTTTTGCAAGACAAGACCGAATAATCAATAAGTGAACTTCCCCAACGCGTCCAATCTTAAGGTGCAGAATTTTAGACCTAATCACGGGGTTGTAATTTATGGAACATATGATGATTTTGCACAATCACAATTTCTTGTGCTTAAGAAAGAAATAAAGAAAATACGTTTATTTGCGGCAAACATGAAGCAAAGAAAGAAAAAAGATACGAAAATAACAACTTGGGGGAAATATGCGTTACATGCATGCAAAACGGCCATTGCTCAGCATAATGCTGCTTCAAGAACTTGAGGCATATGATGATGATGCGCACATTCTAACCACCACATACTACAGAGAAGAGCAAAATCAGTAGTTAAGAGTTTCGCCGTTGAATAACTAATGTAATTCATTGTCATTGCTGCAGCAGAATACACTAAACATAATTGAAGTCCTTAAAACTATAATTGTGGTTTTCTTGTCTTCAATAATATTTAATCCATATATTCTATTTCCAGGTGGACGAAACATTCCAAATAAGTTCAGAGACGAAACCGATCAGCCACATGGCGGTGGCGGGTGGCACAATATGGCTGTCACTACACAACGCGGCTCAGCTGCGGTGCTACAACTCCAGCACTCGCGAGCAGCTGGCTGAGATCAATATCACGCCGCAAGTTACTAAAATGTTGCATGGTAAGCAGTCTACAGCAGACCACGTAACAATGTTTGTATACTTTATGAGAGTACGTGCATGAAGTATAAAATTGGCCATTCAGTTGGCCACTAAGGTCGTTACTAACGTTGAAAGATTGTGGGTGGTTCACTATATTAACTCGTACGAACTCTTTTCATGCACTTCAATAAATCAAAACTGTTTTTTTCAGATCCTTGTGTCTTACCCCAACCTATTGAACTCTTTATCTCCTTCAAAGAAACCTGATCTAAATCCAATGAACTCAAAAATTCCGATGATGATAAATCCTGTTTATATAATTTTTATCAATTAAAAGGCTGGCGTCAGTACTTTAACCGCCGGTTTCTTTAAATGAATTTTACGAGGTTATTACTTTATTAAACCTGTTATTTTAATCTCCAGGTTGCGACGACATAATCCGCCAGCACAAAGCGGCGTGCCTGCGCGTGACGGCGCTGCTGGCCCACCGCGACACGCTGTGGGTGGGCACCAGCGCCGGCGTGCTGCTGACTGCTCCGCTGCACAATTCGCCCAACCCCAGGACTGGAGCCTTCACTGTGCCGCATCTTACTGGTAAGGGTACTGTTTCAATCTTATAGGTGGTGTTTTTTTTTGTATGTTAGTTAACCTATGTTGTCCCACCGCTGGGCAAAGGTGTCCCTCAAACTTTTCCGGTTCTCTTTATCTTTTATCTTCTCTGGCCAATCAGTTATGAACGTCGAATAGTCACGTCATCGTTTCTTAGGCCTGATAAAAAAGATTCCAATTGCCAATGTGGGAGAATTAAATGTAAATTCTAATGTGAGCTTTCTTTTTCCAGGTATAACCTACGGGCATACAGGCCACGTGAGGTTCTTGACGATCGTCGAGAACCCAGCCGCACAAAAGCAGCCAGCCAAAACGACGCAGACGTCATTGAAGACAAAGGCACTAAGTCGCAGGTCGACAAATGCCGAGAAACTGCAGAAACAAGCTGAGCCTACTCAGAATAATAAGGAAACTCTCATCATATCTGGTGGAGATGGGTACGAGGACTTCAGGAGTTCTACAATGACAGAAGACGCAGGCAGAGAAGATTCGACCAATCATCTCCTGCTGTGGAGAGTATGAACGAATTTCACGGCCTACAGGGTTCTAGAGCATTCTGACGCTTACCGCGTCAAGGACTTTTTAATTGACGTTTTGAATATTCTTCGTACGTTTCACTCGTCAGTGGAAGGTTTTATTTTTTAAATGTTTTCGTCAATGAATGTTAGTATTATTCCAGCTTTCATTTCGAAACGATGATGTATGTTAAAAATATAATAAATCTGTTTGTGTTTTGCGCTTGTGAGCGTGATATGAGATTATTAACGTTAGGACATGAAATGTCAAATTTTATCGATTCGCCCCAATGTATCAAAATTAATTTAAACGTGCAGTATTATTAAATAAATTGGACCATCTGTATAATGGCCTGTTGCGTACCTAATAAACGTTTCTATCAAGTGTTTTAGAACTATTTACATGTATCCAGCCCATATCAAGACATAGTATGTGTCTTTATAATGTTATCGTTGTCTGAGTAGTAGTGAAACTGTTGTAGGCTATTGAAATAATGATAAATTGATGTACCTAAGGCACTTTTAGGTCTTCTAAATTGTTCATTACTTTCATCGTCAGCTTTCAGATTTTCCGTTACTCGTGCTTACTAGCTCAATTTTGTTTTTCACTAGACTTTATCTATTAGAAACTTGGCTTGAAAATATTTATCTAATCAAATTTGCAAGAAGATTTTTGATGTCTAAAATTAATTAAAAATCTAGACTGATCTCTTCGTCTATTTAGGTGTAATCTTTAGAACTATCTTTTAGATCAAATCTTTCTTATTCACTTTTCACGAAATCTTCTAGAAAGTTGAGAAAGTAATCAAGGGTAACCGCCGAAATATATTTTGGAAACTAAAATCAATCTGTATCCTATATTTTCTCGTTTAGCATAGTAGTAGGTATACAACTGTTATTCCGAATGTACCTTGCCACATCATCGAAAATCTGGTCAAAAAATGTATAATTTTGTGATCGCTCAAAATTTTTGCAAATGTTACCTGATCTGACATAAAGAGCAACAAATTTTTAAAATAGGATGTTTGGACGATGTATCCTATATTTATAATATTGCAGAATAATAAAAAAGTCGCACTAACATGACTGTGTTTTATTTTACTAAGATTTGTAACTGGTGAGAATTTATTATAAACATTTATGAAATATCAAAGGTAGTTCTGAAAGATTACTTCTAAATATTATTTAGTTTAAACATCTGTTAGTATTTACATTATGTTTTTTTTTCTGTGATGTTTCTTTATAATCATCAAATCTTTGTGTTTAGGAAATGTTGGGTTATCAACAAAAAGCAAATAAATGAAGCCGTGATAAATAATCTATATTTTATTTGATCAGGTCACAGACAACTTTTATAATTGCACTAAGATTCTATCGATTATTACGATATCACTATTTATAAACCTGTCTACTACCGATTAGTAACACCAAATTCCATAAATATATCTTTGACAACATCAAATGAGAATTCTTAAGCTAACTTTAGTTACATTTTTCAGCTACATTAATTATAAAATCTTGAAGATTATCTTTGTCACCGGAAATTTGATTTTTCTTGCCCCTACTTACAAAATATGGATCCATTTGAAGTTGAGCTGCCAGTTTTTTTAGTATAGTTCGCCTGTCTCGATCGTTATCGTCAATTTCCCGTTTTACTTTGTTTCCATCGGTTTTGATCATTATCAGATCAATTGCAGAACAAATTAATTCTTTGGCTTTGATATACTCATCCTTATGCATTGAAGAGGTCCCATTTTTTGTGGCATCAATATCCTTTTTACCTCTTGCGATGTAATAGGGATCATTACGTACCGATTTAACGATTTCTTCAATGGCTCCACGTCTATCTCTGGCTGCTTGTTCCAAATTGTAATTGATATAATACTTTTTACCTCTCGATATGTAGTAAGGATCATCAGATTCGGCTGAAGATCGACCGGATCTTTCAACTAAAATATACTTTGGCACATCGACGTACATTTGGTTGTCCAAGACGGTACCAGGTTCAGTTGTTTGTCCGTGTCTTCCCAATTTAGTAGTCCTACTTCTTGCAGGTCCATTAAATATCATTGATAGCTTGTTATCCCTTCCTCTGTTACTCCAAAAGGAATTTGGGTCCATATTATTCTTTTTGAGCCGTGAGAGATTATCGATGTCGTCTTCAACGTCGTTAATGGCACTCAATATCGATTCTTTTAAATCCTGCTTACGAACCCAATTTGGTTCAGAAACCTTTCGTCTACCTCGATTACCCCAAAATGGTTCCTCTTCCCTTCTTCCTCGGTTACCCCAAAACGGTTCGTCTACCTGTCTTCTTCCTCTATTACCCCAAAATGGCTCTGAGTCATCTCTCCTTCCACGATTGCCCCAAAATGGTTCCACGTCATCACGTCTGCCACGATTGCCCCAAAATGGTTCTTCTTCGCGTCTTCCTCTATTGCCCCAGAATGGTTCATTTTCTGTTCTGCGACCTCTGTTACCCCAAAATGGTTCCTGTTCTTGTCTTCGACCCCTGTTACCCCAAAAAGGATCATCTTCTGATCCTTCAACTTCTGCTGAATTTCTTCGACCCCGACTACCCCAGAAAGGAGCCATGAATTCATCTCTTCTATCTTTAATATTCCTATATTCTTCAGGCTTTTGGGCAAATTCGGAGCAGTGTTCGCAGTGTTTAACAAAATAATCGGGAAAATCGATGGTATATCCGTACACATTTTCTAAGGAACTGTCGCGTTTTCCTCTATTTCCCCAAAAAGGTTGTTCTTTCAGTACTTTATCGCTGGACTTTACAAATTTTTGATTATTTTCAAAATCATTGTCATATTTCGTGTTGTAATAGGTTGGGTCATTACCGATTTGTTTTTTTCCCCTATTTGGCCAGAATGGCCGGTCGTCATCGTCATTTAGGGATCGTTTGATGCGATCATTGTCAGACTTTTCTTTCAAAGAACTATGTTTCTTGTGATTAGTTTTAAATGTTTTAGTTTTATTTGCTTTGCCAAGAACGACATCAGTGGTTATTATTAAGACGAACAAGAGAAACGTTTGTACTTTTCTGCGCATTTTGTTAGAATCTGTGAACAAAAAAATAATTATTTTAATTTAAAATAAAAAAAACTAGTTTTACTAACTACCCGTAGTCCTAAAGAAAACGTGGATGTTACAGATATTAGAAAATTATTTTAAACTTAACCTAATTCATTGCAAAATAGTATGGCCAACTGAGTGTGAATAACCGAGATAACGTATAATACCTTTTATTAGTTATACTGGGGCTACATAGTCGCGTTATCGCGAACTAACCATCGCGCGGTCTCTGTTGCTTAGCGAGATGTCAAGCGGTGTGTGAAAGAGAGCGCGCGATGTAAAGTTCGCGATGACGCGACCATGTATCCCCAGCATTACGTGGTAATTAAGATTAATTACCACGTAATGCTGGGGCATATCAAATGAAAGAACTTGTTGTAAGGATTTCCTTTTTTACGTATTTCTTTTTAAAGATTGTATATTAAAAAATGTCACTTATTTCTGTAAGGATGTGAAGATTCACATCCTTACAGAAATAAGTGACATAAATTTAAAAAAAAAGTGTAAACTAGGAACAGATTAACGGGAAGGTAACTTGTATTAGCCTAAATTGTCTGCCATTGCTGTGCTAGAGCCTCCCCTTTCGTCTTCCAAAACTATCTTACCTGATATCTGTTTCCATTTACCTCACAAACAGGTGTAGATCATAACACTTCCACATAATTTTCAATGTGTGGAAGTGTGATCACTTCCACATAATTTTAGTAATATAAAAAAAAACCGGCCAAGAACATGTCTGACCACGCATAATGAAAGGTTTCATAGTTGGGATGAATTTATCCCAAATACAAACTTAACATTGTAGTTGAACATGTTCTCCCATACACTCCTATTGCAAATGTAAGTTTGTACGCACAATATTGACAGATTTACCATATTATTTTAAGACCATAGACTTCTTATCGTAATCGTTCAGTCTCTCAGTTTTCCTGTAATCTACGAGTGAAGAACCATTCTCTGTAAATTTTTCAAAAGTTTAGGCTCAGTAGTTTCGGAGATAGAGGGGGAATTTCAATTTCAAATTCAATTTTCTTAAACATTTTTAAAAGTATTTTTTTTTAATAGTCAATCTTTAAAAAGAAATACGTAAAAAAGGAAATCCTTACAACAAGTTCTTTCATTTGATATGGCTCACGGTACAGTTTGCAAAACTCTTTTTTTAATATTCCATTTTATCCCCGAAAAGTAACGTCCATATTCAAAATTCATTTATTTTCGGTCCGTCTTTGGGTCACAGAAATTGATGTGTATCAAATTTTAACTTAATCGGTCCATTAGATTCGGAGCAAATTGGCTGTGACAGATGGACAGACAGACATACGAGTGATCCTATAAGGGTTTTTCTTTTAGAGGTACGGAACCCTAAAAAAGATTTGAAGTGTCTATGAGACCAGACAAAAGCTTTCCGATGAAATGTCAAACCGAGAGGAAAACCCAGTGACCTAGCCAGCGAATTATGTGGGTACCTATCTAAATTAAAAAATATTGCATAAAAGCTTATATTTGAATTAGTTGCTGCCCGCGGCTTCGCCCGCGTGGATCCTTATTATTTTTCTAAAATAAAGTAGCCTTAGTTACTCCTTATAACATTAGCTATCTGCCAGTGAAAGTCCTGTCAAAATCGGTCTATCGGTCGGCAGACGGAGACCGATAGACAAAAATATGAAAATAGTTTTTTTGTTATAAGTACCGTATTTACATTCATAATTATGCATTTATTAAAAAATGTAATTTTGACATTACAAACACTTCAATTTAATTTATTTGTAAAGTGAAGAGTAAAGATGTATAGATGTAACACAACAACTTAATAGACGAAACTTTGTCAGTAGGAAAATATTCTAAAGAGTTATCTTTTGGAAGAAGACACATTGCAAACGGATTATAACTTTATACGTTGCGCCAATTCTTCTTCCCAGCTAAAGGCACTAGGAGGTAGTGAAGGGTGGGCGTTTTGGGGGACTGTCTTATGTAATTTTGACATTCGAAAAGTGCTGATTCTCAGCTTAGTTTGAATAACTGACTTTTGAATTTTAAATAACACAAATGTAAAAAATCTATGGCATATCGAACAGGTGCGTACAATAAGGACCTGATTTAATTTATCCAGGTAGGCACTAGGTACTAAATAAAAAGTGTCCATGGTATTCTTCTCAATAGGACCCTATTACGCTTTGAAATGGATAACTAGCTTCATCTTTCTGACTGACCGACACCTTTGACAATTCAAAAGCCTGTATATGGTTTAATTAAAATAAATGCTTACGAGTTTAAAATTCAAAGACTCTTCTTCTTTTCGTATGGTTTGTAACTAACCTGGTGTCAGAATTTTAGAGCCGCCCATGGGCCTTTGACTTGGCTTCACATGCCGTCGAGAATATCTCTCTAAATATCTCTCTCTGAAGCAAGTGATAATTATACAATACGCACATGAAGCCGAAAAGTCAGAGGTGCGTGCCTTGGGTTCGAACTCGAGACCTATGACTTGGCAGTCCGACGGTCACACCACTAGGCTATCACTGCTTAAGACTGTTTATTCAAAGACTGAAAAGTTATCTAATATAAAATAACACACTAATTGGATGTGGTCAAATAAATTATAAGAATACAGAGTACTCACTTGAATTTTCCGGTTAAATCTACCACCATATTTCCACAGCTTGTTCAATAGAAGCCGTACTGACTTCAGGACTGCTACTTCGTTTCTGAGGACTGGATGCTCTGGACCCTGCTTTTATAAAGAAAAGGCGAGTAGGCGAGGTCTCTAGGGGTGTCACAACTAATTTTTTTGTTTGTCCTCTTCAATCCTTACGGGATTGTGTGACTGTTATTAAATTAAAACAATGCTCGTTGCGTATTGCTCTGGACTTCTGTTAAGGGGTCAGTTATAAGGGGTAGTTTTTGCTTTTTTAAATTCTTCTTTCAGAATGATAGTAAAACTTGATTTCAACATTATCTGCATCAGATACGCATCCTCCTTCCTTTGTAGCTATGTGAAATATGTTAATGATTGCTCAGTTTTCTATAAATATGAAATTTTATAAAATTCACTTCCTTATGAAGTTTGAGAGGATTTTCTATCAGTTTATTATTTATTAGATCGAGGTCTGTTTAAAATGCGGGGTAATTGTGTAACACACTTACAGAAGAAATGGCTTTCATTTTAATAGTTTAACAACAGTTATTGCGTTTTTTACGTTGTTGAGCAGACAATTTTTTCGAACATATGAAGCAATGGATTAGTATTATTCTTCGAAATTATTCAGATTGTGATTGATAGTGTTGTACGCAATTAAGGTGCTGATGATAAGTGATGATGCAATCGATGTTAGTGTACTCTTGTATTGAAGCAATATTATAAGTACTGCCTTGAATACACGTGGGATTTATGACTTTACCACTGAATGGCGACAACCCTACGATATTTATTTTTCAATATCAAATCCAGTGTAGGAAATATTTCAATGAATATATAATTTGTATGTCCCTCTGTTTTATTAGGATATTCGTGGATTTTTGACCTTGACGTTGACCGTTCCAAAGTAAATAATGTAATCTAGATAACTTTATTATGCATGATATCTGAAGCTTCAATTGATAGATCAAAGGTAGTATAGGATTCTAATAATGCCTACTACTTGATTCTCTTCTAAAGTTAGAATCACAATAGCATAATCGGCCTATAATGTTCCCACTGCTGGGACACAGGCCGCCTATCTTCGAGAGGGAATGAGCTGTAATCTACCACGCGAGCCCAGTACGGTTTGGTAGATGTCACATGTCTTCGAACTTTTGGTTCTAGGATATGCCGATTTTCTTCACGATGATTTCCTTCACCGTTTTGAGAGCAGTGAGAAAAAAATAATTTACACAAAGTAAAGGCCTGTCAGGGTTCGAACCTACGACCTACAACTCGTAATACCTCTCTCATACTCATAATTTTTTCTATCGTATTAAATTAGTTATAATATTTTTTCAACGCACTGCCTAACTACCATATATACTGAAGAATATATATTTTTCTAATTTTGTTTACTGCAGTGGATCATATATTTTTAGGCATTATAAAACTTGCGTTTAGCTCCTGTCGTCCCCTTGTAAAGTTCGATGGCAATCTAAATGGAGTCGGTCCAGAATGATCAACAACGAGTTTGGCGCCATCAGTTCTTGTACCATCGTTTTGCGACAGCACCACATTTATACTAAAAAGCGGAGTCATCTGGAGTACAACTGACAGAGTCCGCCAGGGCCGATACCTGCCAGGGTCGCGGGAAATTCCGAGAGGGTTACCGTGGCCCCTGACAACTCACAGGCAACTCAAGGAACACGGTGGGTTTTTCAAAAAAAAAAGGACGGAGTCGTCTATGAATCTAAACCAGGTTTTCCTAAAACGGGTATACGTATATTTGTAACATTCAACAAGCGTAAAATATAAATCAATTGATATAACACACATTAATAAAATTAAAATTAAATACCCTAACCTAACTAAAACTATTAACAAACTAGTTTTTCCTTGCTTCGGCCAATCTGTGCCCGGAGTTTGGTTAAAGGTAAGCCCAGGCAAGTCGTGTCCAGCGGGGTGTTTGCGTTACACACTAACAGTAGCAATGGCTTTAATTTTGACAGTTCAACAACATTCTTTGCGTTATTTACGTTGTTGAGCAGACCAATTTTTCGAACATATGAAGCAATGGATTAGAAAAATCCTTCAAAATCATTCAGTTTGTGATGGAAAGTGTGTTACGCAATTAGGGTGCTGGTGGGAAATTATCAGCGGGTAGAACAGATGAATAAATAACCTTGCTTCATGTCAACGCCGGCTGTCGCTGAATACCAGCGCTGGGGCTCTGTCTCGCATAGGGTCGCAGCATTATGCTGAGCGATGGCCGTTTTGCGTGGATATGACGGATATTTTCCCCCAAATTGTTATTTTCGTGTTTTGTGCTTTTGCGTTATGTTTACCGCAAATAAACGTATTTTCTTTCTTCTTTTCTTTATTTCTGAAATATCAAAAAAAAAAAACATACATTTTTTATTTATCATAGAATGCCTTCCTCTTAACAAACTCCTTTCTTTACCCTTAGCAGTCACAACATGTTTGTTTTGCCGCCTTGATTACATCGCCCGACAGCAGCTGGGCGAGGAGGTTGGGGAACAGTGAGCAGCACGCGTAGCATGGCAACCATAAAAACGAGTTTTGTACGGGTTCTATTCTTCCGTCGACAAAACCCGTTCCTATTGTGGTCATGCGTGCAGGTGGTTTGGGAAAATAGCAAGAGTGGCTCATTTGGGTGAAAATATTTAATTGTTAGAAGGTGATTCCTGCTCGGTTAAAGCTATGGTGATTATTGAAAAAAAATATTAACACCAGACTCATAGACATGATGTCTTCCAGAAAATATACTTAAAAGAAAATAGAATTAAGTTACAGATTTTAGAGTTCAACGTGTAACTGAATTTATTGAGTATTTTCATAGAGGAAATCAATTCCTTTTCTGTTCACCAATATTTCAAAGACAATGTCATTTATTCATATGCCATAAGTTTTGCAATTGGCGTCATTGTGATTTGACACTTATGTTGCAGACAGATAGAGAATTAGTTGACAATGCAATGGAACCAAACACGCCGCTCAGGGAATGATAGAGATTTTGAAATACCAATTTCTGGACCTTATAATCTCTCGTTTTGGCGATTGACCTGGCTGGTCAGAGGAAGACTTTCTCTGGGGATTTTTAAAATCTCGCGTTTATAACATAAACTACAAACCTTGCAAGTCTTGAAAGCCAACATTGAACAAGAATTCACAAAATTGGAGCCAGATTAATTCAAAATGATCACAAAATAATGTGCTATAACTCAGAAGGTGGTCGTTTGACTGATATATATTTTTTTTGACTTAATATC
The DNA here is from genome assembly GCA_916610215.1 of Omphaloscelis lunosa. Classification (NCBI taxonomy): domain Eukaryota; kingdom Metazoa; phylum Arthropoda; class Insecta; order Lepidoptera; family Noctuidae; genus Omphaloscelis; species Omphaloscelis lunosa. The sequence goes on along the minus strand of OU744265.1, from coordinate 5,213,722 downwards.
ATAAATTTTATATGACCTTTAAATATTTTTTCCGTGAAAATAGGGCTTAATTTTTTTTTAACAAAATGGTGGCCAATTTACATTATGACATTACTTTTGCCCCATCTTGTATAAAACTAAATCATTAAAACAAAAATCTGCACCACATCTCCCCGGTCTCCTCCGTGGAATTCTTGTGTGTACCGCAGTAATAAGATAGTATGTACCCATTTCTTGGTTCAGTACACATTGTTTAAAGTAGAATGATATAAAAATGTTGGACGTATGGCCGAGGATACTATTCTGTAACCACTCCTTGGGCGAACAAGACACTGCAGTAAATTAGTGGCAAAATAATATAATTTTTTATTATTATTTAAAAAAAAAAATTGCAATTTTAATTGTTTTCTGGCATAAATAACGTCCATCGGTAAAATACCAAGTACTAGAGTCTTCATTTAGGTTTTTTCTTGTGTTTTTTAAATTTTTGAAGTGAAAACTTCTTTGGGCGTGTTGGACATTTTTGGGATGCGATTAAACTATTGATTTCGCGACACCGTCATGACATCAGATTTTGACCATTAAAAAGACATCAACGCGTTGATTACTGCGGTGCATGGAGTAAAAGACATCAACGCGTTGATTGCCGCGGTGTCAATTTTTTTTCAAGTTTTCACTTCTTTCGGCCACTGTTTTTTGGCATGAGCTGCATTTTTGGCACAAGATAAGGCTTCAGGGTACAAAAGTAATGTCCATAAATTAATTTTGGGCACCAAGTTTACATGAAACATAAATAAAAAAGAACTTATATTTCTCTAAGTTTTACAGTATTGATAAGTATAATTTTTAACGTTTTATTTGAGAACCCTTGAGGTGAAGGCCTCCTCCAGAGAATGCCAGTGTTCTCTGTGTATACTACGTCCATCCAGCGTGATCTAGCTATAGGCACGATCGCGTCCTTCCAGCGAGTGTGTGGTCTTCCTTGTTTACGCTTGCCAACCGGTCCCTTCCAAGAAGTCATCTTTTTGGCCCATCTGTTGTCATGCAGATTAGCAACATGGTCTCCCCATTTCACTTAGGTTTGAGTGCATGTGTAAGGGCATCGAATGCTTTTGATGTGTTTCGAATTTATCAGTGCCGAATTTTATGCTGTTTGTTATATTCCACAGGAACCCTTCATTACCAGCCTGGCAATCAATAAATCTACCTAGCCTCTTCCCAACTATGTTGAGGTCAGCTTTCAGTCTAACCGGATGCAGCTGAATACCAGTATTTTACATGGAGCGACTGCCTATCTGACTTTTACAACCCAGTAACTGGGTAATACGATACTCCTTGGTAAGGACAGGTTGTCAGACTTTCGGGCTTCTGACGACCAGTAACGACTGTCCTATCCACCAATGATAGCCGGGACCAACGACTTAACGTGATTTCCAAGACACGGAGGGGTCTAGTAATGGTCACCTATCCACAAGTCGACCGCCGCAAACGTAGCTTAACCCTCGATCGTATGTAAAGATGATCACCCAGCCACAGATCAACCCTGGCAAGGGTAGCTTAACCTGATGGATCGACCCGTGCGGCTGTTATTACTTAGCCATGAGCTCCTTCATTACCAGCCTGATAACAAATACAAATAATTTATGATCGCAAGATTTCTTTCAAAAATTAGTCTCTCTTTTATAAAGAAAATTAATTGAAGGTTATCTTCCTTAAGAATCGCGAAGTCGAAAAATGAAAGGCCGATAATCTAGTAATGCCTATATTCAACGGAAGCACTAAGTTTGGTCGAAATGTGTTTCATAGACAGTTTGTTTATCGAAAGTATCTTTCAGTGATTAATCATTATGAAGGTTGAACATTTCTGAAAATATTTCAGCAAAAAATTCTTTGAAGCATAAATTACCGACGGCATCAATCAACACTTTTGGTAGAAAACTCATTTGTTTAGATTCTAAAATTATGTTTGGAATATTCGATCGATATACATACTATATATATTCTATATTGTTTTAAACACTACATAAACATAACAATTATCAGCCTATAATGTTCCCACTGCTGGGACACATGCTTCCTGTCTTTTAAGAGGGAGTGGGCCGTAACCCACCACAGGCCCAGTGCGGGTTGGTAGATGTCACATGTCTTCGAATTTTTAATTCTAGGACATGCCGGGTTTCTCACGATGTTTTCCTTCACCGTTTTGGATACTAATCTGGAATTAATTTAATGGTACATCGAGTTAAAAGAAGGGAGAAGGCTTAGTCAGAGCATCGTTTCTGACACTCATAGGTACAGTCAAACTCACATCAGTGGTAACATATAACCTTTAACTGAACTGCTAAGTCAATGTCTAATTGTTAACGCTGACGTGCGGTCGACTGTACTTGTGATCTTCTTTTCGTGTGGTTAGTGACTAACCTGGTGTCAGAGTTTTAAAGCCGCCCATGGGCCATGCCGTTGAGAAATATCTCTCAGGCAGTTTCCTCACGATGTTTTCCTTTACCGTTTTTAAAGCATGTGATTATTATACAATACGCATATGAATCCGAAAATTCAGAGGTGCGTGCCTTGGGTTCGAACTTGAGACCTATGATTTGGCAGTCTGGCGGTCAGACCACTAAGCTGTCACTGCTCATAACTTGTGATGTGAGCCTACATTTTAAAATATTTACTTCCGGATACTGTATCAAGTATATGATTTGTTTGAATTGTATTTTAATTTGATCATTTGAGGGTATTTTCAGAATTTCTTCCTCAATAATTTCTTAACACTTTGTGTTTTAATGTTCTTTTGCGAGGTAAGGATAGACTTGTCAGCAACTTTGTTTTCTTGAGTCCCTTTACTAAGTCGCCGTTTGATCCCTTCAAAGGTACAATTTGGTAAAACCCTTTTTTTAACACCACCAAAAAGTCAATACGTTCTAAACGAGCCTATGGTTATGTGTTTTCAGTTAGTAACATTGACTCAGCTAGGCTCTTCCGTAAAACTATTGGTACTTCTATGACAACACTGTCAGATTTCTGGTTTTCTCAATTGGTTAGTAAGGACCTTTTTTTTCCTTGTGGGGTCTTAGTTGGTGGAAGTCTGACACGCCCTCTCGTTCCGCCCAGAGCGATTATCAAATAACTTCTCCCGCTCTGGGTGGAGTGGAAGGGCGCGTCAGACTCTTACTGACTAAAATCCACCGTGTTCCTTCAGTTGCCCATATTACCAGGGACCACGGTAACCCCCGATATTACCCCTTACACACAAAATCACAAAAACCTCTTTATAATATTATAAGCTGTTGCCAGAGACTTCGTCTGCGATCCAGAAAGAAAAGTAACCTATGTCTTTTTTTAGGTCATGGTTTTCTCATGTGCCAAATTTCATCCCAATCCGTTTAGCCGTTTTAGCGTGAAAGCATAACAAACAAATAAACAAACTCACTTTCGCATTTATAGCTTCCATCAGCGGCTTCGCCCGCGTGATATCTTTATAAATTATAGCCTATGTTACTCATTGATAATATAGCATTCTACTGGTTAAAGAATTTTTAAAATCGGTCCAGTAGTTGTTGAGTTTATTCATTACAAACAAACATACAAAACATCAAATCTTTTCTCTTTATAATATTAGTTTAGATTAAATCTGAGAGATTTATTACAGCACAAGCAAAACAACATTACTTTTTTCCTAGAAATGTTCGTTACCTCTTACAATAACGGATATAATAAGCATTCATATAGTTTTGCTTTTATTTCTCCAGCTCAACTTTAAAATATAACAGAACATTAATTATAGAATTTATTACAAAATATGTTTTGATTTTGTTCCAAAATAGACGGCCTCATGAAACGTATGCATCTGGACGGTCAGCGGAATAAGTTGGTGTTTATTCCGAAATACTGATACTAAATTTTCCATTTCAAAATCTGAATCAATTTATCAGCCTGTAAACTTTACTAGCTCAGCTATTTCTATCGGCTTCCATAAAACGAGCAAATAAGAAAACACGATAATTTCCGCGATTACTTATTAAATTGGTGGTAGTGAGAATTGACCATTTCATGAAATGGCCAGCTAAAATTGGCCATATCGATTAAACGTTAACGTTTAACGGTATGTCAGTCGAACTTTGGCCATATCATTAATGTAGGATATCCATGGTTTAAAGTGTGATAAAAATAGCCAAGTAACTGCGACAAACTTGGAAGTACCACTCGGGCTGCTGCCGCGGCTCTGCTCGCTTCGCTTGCTCGGCTCGCGCGCCATTGTTCTAACCTAACCCATTTGGGCGGGGTGCCACATAAGGGGCATATTAAAAACGAATTATAAGTGCTGTGTTGCATTTCATGCCGCGGCAGCGGCCGGCGAGCGCTATTGCCAAGTTTATTGCTTTCCATAATATCATATTTGGAAACCCAATAAAAGTTCATTTAATTTTTTTGCGTGGTCGCCCTCTTTGTTTGATTTGTTGTATGCCGTCGCCATGATGCACAGTGACATCAACGCCTTTACTGGTGGATAATCTAATTATTTTAAGATGTGATCACTAAGGTTTGGCCACATCATGAAGTAGTCGTGCGTTTAACTGATCATGTCATCAAACGATGAGTATTCAACGATCTGGCCAGACCATATCATGATGTGACCAGCGGTCGATATTCATTTCATGAAATGATCAATTCTAAGATCTGGTCACGACAGTAGCATTCTAATTTCTTACTTCGAAACAGGTTTATCTTTTTAAAATCCTCCCTTGAGTGATCGTCCTATAGGATTTCTGTAACGCATGCCATAGGGCTGGTATTTGGGGTACCGTTTTCATTAATCGATAGGCAACGATTGTGGTATACGGAGAACCTACTCCGTACGTTTGGCAGTTGCTTTGAAGGCTCATTTTCATTGGGTGTGTTTCTCCGCACGCTTTTTATCGATCGATGATTTTCATTTTCACGCCCGCTACGTGGATTCCCTGCAGAAGATGTACCGACCACGTTATTGACTTATGACTTTCATTAGTCATTCCTTAGTCATTTGTAACTAATAGTTTCTGAAAAGAAAAGAACCAATTACTTATTCCACTCACTAATGGCTTATTTTCAATAGTCGATAACTCGATCGATATACAGCAAGCGGGGACTCCCCGCAGACGGGGTAAACAGTCATTACCCCGTCGAAACCATTAATCACATCTCCGTTTTCATACATTAAAAATAGCATTATAATTATTGTGGTCTTTAAAATAACCCTTCCAATTTTGCAAAACAGTTCGCGTTGCTGAATTTGAGGACACTCCTTACAGCTCTTTACTTTTGATGCTATCTGTACGTACCTACTCACCATCAATGTTCAATAGTAATTATGACAAGCCGAGAAGTTTCTAAAAGTATCGCCTTTATTTATCAATTACTGAAGTTTGAATAAAAAAAGTTGGTTTTAGGTCTAGGCGCGGTGAAGGTTACTTGTTTCCATTTTTTCAGCGGATGCAATTGAATTGTATGTCATTCATGTTTATGTTTATTTGGGACTTAGGATTGTAAAATTAGTGTCAAATGATGCTTATACCTAAAATTTTTAGAAAATAAATGATGTTCGACGAAAGTGCTTATATTAATTTAGTAGCTTTTGCTCGCCGCTTTGCCCCCGTTGATGTCGGAAAATGTCCCACGGGAACGCACTACTAGGACCAAAATTATGTGTTAATCCAGGTTATAAACTACTTAGTGTCCGCATCTGTTCAGCCGTTTTCGTGCAGATCGAGGACATACATCCAGACAAACAGACAAATGGACAAAAATTCTAAAAACTATATTTCCGACATCGACTCTTCCCACACCTCGTAACAATTACTTTTTTTTTTCTAAAATATTGAATGTACAGTTTTGACTTTGTTACATTTTTTTTTAAATTATATATAGATTTATAAACTCGATTGTTAAAGTGGCATGAAATACAATAAACAGTGTCTGCGCTCAGTGCTTGGTGTGGCAACACGTTTGTTTGAGTTCGCGACAAGTCAATCGTCATCCTGAGGATGCCTCGTTGAGAGGTGAAACACGTGTCGATTTCTTTCAGGGTCTTTTTAAGACTTTTAGAAATAACTAAGCGGAACAGGTCACTAAATATATCCACTTCTATTGCATTAAATACATAAAATAAATATTCAGTGTCTGCAAATAGGTTCAACTCTCTTTCTAGCACTTATTTTATTAGAGCTTCTATCATCGAGTCAGCCGATAGGAAATGGTTTCTAAACTAAACACCTATATACCTATATGTTTCCCGTTGAAAAATCTAAAGACTGTAAAGCAAAATTAATATTTTTCTTCACAACTAAAAACAATCTCGTTACCAAACATACACCGGACGACCTCTAAAAACGATTATTTAAACATTTAAAACACATAAACGTAACATAAAATAAAAAATAAAACTACAATCGTTAGAAGAAACATAAAACAGCCATTGATTCCCAAAATAAATAAACTGTTTTAGTATAAACGTAATACTTATTACTTCATTCGTTTTATATAATTTTCAATATCAAGACTGAGATTCGTTTTCAATAACAAGTTTTATGAAATAAATACTTCTGACTAAGAGTATGCCTATTTTTAGTATCAAAAATTTCTTCTTAGGCTACTTGATAAAAATGTTAGTATCATTTTATTTATTAAGGTGCATATATATACATCTGTTCAAAAGTGGCGATTTTGTGGAAAGCTACACTTGCAACACTTGCCGTTTGTTGAATGAGTCTTGCAACAGAGCGTCGATCGTTCTACAAAATACGGCTTTGCACAGCTGATGCGTTTATTCAACAATATTGTTTCTACAAATCATATTTTTTGGTCGTTTTGTATTTAAAAATGGAAATGCAGTGAAATAATGAAAGAGTTATTCAGTTTTTCGTGGTCGACGCTATGTTGCAAGACTCATTCAACAAACGGCAACAGTGTTGCAAACAACAAGTTGCATTCCACAAAATCGCCAATTGTTGAACAGATGTAAATTCACCTTTTAGAACTGCCTGAATAACAATTTAGATTTCTCATAAAAGATCACGTTTCTAATCCAAATCTCCTGTCGCAGGGCTGCTTATGAACTAAGCAGTACCTATTGTTGTGCTGTTTTGTCTATGTATTTTTCTCTTCACGGCCTCAGGCTAGGTGGAGCGGCGATCTTCTTAGGGTGGCTGGTAACAGCTGGATGAGAGTTGCCGAGAATCGAGATGAATGGGATAACGTACGATTGGAGAGGCCTTTGTGCAGCAGTGGACTGCTCTAGGCTGATGATGATGATATAGAACTTTAGAGATACTTGGATGTGCTGCCAATCTGTCGAATACTACTGAGATTTTTTTAAGTGAAAACTTCTTTAGGCACGTTTGGCATTTTTGAGATGGGAAAAAATAATTGAACTCGCGACACCGTTACCGACACCTCATTTTTGTCAACGCGATTGTGCTCTTTATATATATTATGTTACGGATAAATGTTCTATGCAAGTATTTTTACTTTAAAGGTTTTGGTAGTTTTTTTTTTTTTCATGTTTTCTTCTGTCGGCAGTCTCGGAGTGCCACTTTTTTTTAATAAACTGACTTTCTTAAGAATCAGATTCAAGTCTTGCATTCGATTCGTTTTATGATCGCTTGGCCAAAGAGGACGCTCATTTTCAGTAATTTTTTTTAAACTTGATTATTGCATCCAGCCGCCACTTTTCCTAGGGCATTGCAAAGACGTCACTACTCCGACATACTTCCATACCTCGGGGTTTCAATCTTCTTCTTTTCGAGTGATTAGTGACTAAGCTGGTGTCAGAGTTTTTTAAAGCCGCCCAAGGGCTTTTGACTTGGCTTTACATGCCGTCGAGAAATATCTCTCATGCATGCCTGTTTCTTCACGATGTTTTCCTTGATAGTTTTTTAAGCAAGTGTTAATTATACAATACGCAAATGAATCCGAAAAGTCAGAGGTGCGTGCTTTGAGTTCTAACTCGAGACCTATGACTTGGCAGTCTAACGGTCACAGTGGTGTGACCGTTAGAGTGCCAAGTCATAGGCTATCACTGCTCACTGGGGTACTTGAAGACCAAAGGATTTTATGTTAATACCAAAAAGCCATACTTTGAGAGTGGTGACTGAAAAGTAGTGTGAAAATCGGTTTTTATGGGAATGTAACACATACTGAGTATGTTGATGTGGAATGAGGAAAAGAGGAAAAGAGGAAAATGTCATGAAGAGAGTTTTTAGTATAAATGGGGATGGCTATAAGAGTAGCTGAAGACCGAAGAAAGAATGGATAGACTGTGTGAAAGATGATATGGCTAGAGAAGGGGTGACTGAGATGACGACGAACAGAGAAATATGGAAGAGAAACCGGCCAAGTGCGAGTCGAACACGTACACGAAGGGTTACGTACCACAGAAAAATATTTAGTAAATAAACGAAAATATTAAATGACGACACGTAACGTACACGTATATTTTCGTTCTTTCTTTCTAAATGAAAATTATTATTATTTCCATATAAAATTTAAAAATCGCAAAGATAAATTCGTATTTAATAATGATACTGTGAATTACAAAGTTATTTTTTGCAATTGCAGAAAATCACTCATATTAAATACCTTATGAATCGGCGTTTTTATTGATTTTAAACAGTATCTTAACTTTTTTAGCTGTTGAGATAGAGCTGGACAGCGGAAGTTTAGTAAAAAGGTTCCAAATAAACTGGAATAAGGGCAGGAGAATCATGATGACTTTTTGCAGCAGCTTTGAGTATTTGGTTCCTGTTTACTGCTTAAACTATAAGTATTGTGATAACCAATTATTCTGACGAGCCCGATGAATCCGATGACAAAAACAACATCCTCTATAGCCTCTCACTATACAGGCTGGCAGGGACATCGACGCGAAAACGGTTACCATGGATTCAGTACATGATTCTGAACCCCCTGCGTTGAAATTATTCGTCGGTTATTTTCTTTTAAATCAGCTGTTTCACAGAAAAGTGCAATACCTCCGCGGTCAAAATGTATGGTACAGCACATTTTTTTTTTTAAATAACCGACGAAATATTTCAATGCAGGGGAGTCCAGAATCATTTACTGAATCCATAACAGTTTTCGTGTCGATGTCCCTGCCACCCTGTATAGTGCCAAGGTCCTTCAAAAAATGATGTTAACGTTTTACGATGTGGATAAATTTTTCCTGTTGTTTTTTGCAGCGCTTTCTTCCGGGACTATAATAATTAGGAAACGCTGCAAAAAGCAACAGGAAAATTGGAATGTAATTTTTACAGCCCAATCACATTCCAATACGCTTTTATCAAAATAAATGTTGCTAACTGCGTTATAAAAACTGTTAGGAACTTTTTATACGAGTTTAGACATTAACTGTGTTTATTTAAGAGGCATTATGGCTTGCGTAGTAGTTACATATGGTTTGTAATGTCTTGTCACTAATAAATTTGATATTCATTTATTTTAGTCCGTTGTTATTTTATTTTTGTACCTACGCAATTTTGCCACAAGAACCGATGTGAGTAGTGCGTTTCGTCAGTGGAATACTGCTAGTTGTAAAAAACTAAAATTTTAGAAAACGAGATACAAAGGGTGGCAGAGGCATTAACGTGGAAACTGTTACCATGGATTCAGTACATAATTATGAACGGGCCTGCGATGAAATTTTTCGTCGGTTATCAAAAAAAAAATCTGCTGTTCCATACATTTTAACCGCGTAGGCACTTCTATGAAATAGTAGTTTTTTTTTTTTTATTAACCGTCGAAAAATTTCAACGCAGGGAGGGGCGTTCAGAATCATGTACTGAATCCATGGTTAAAGTGTTCGCCCTGCCACCTTGTATATACGTTGAATACTTACGTTAGTGCCTTGACTAGTTATCAAAAAAAGTTTTCAAAAATATTGATGGATTTTGGTAATACAAACGTAGGTAGCCGCAGCTAGCCTGCGTGATCCTTATTCTTTAAAAAGTCTAAAACCTAAGTTACTCCTTATAACATCAGCTATCTGCCAGTGAAAGTCCCGTCAAAATCGGTTCAGCCGTTACGGAGATTAGCCGGAACAAGCAGACGGCAGAATATAATATATATATTATATTATTCAACGTACTTAACATAAGTACCGTATTATAATTTCGCATTTAGTAAATAGCTGTTATTTTCATGACAATTCAATTTTATTTATTTCTAATACAGATCTCTAGAAAAAAAATAACACAAAACCTACACGTGAAAAAAAGAAGAATACAATTTCTAATCATATTTTTATTTTTACGATTCCGTACATTCTACAAATAGCTATGAAACATTGCCTTTAAAACCCACTACGAAACCACATCTAATTTAAGCTTTATCGTTTGATCTAACCGCTCTGTAACTCGTTAATGATTTACGTCCAAAGCTAATTGCGTGGATTGGATAGCTTCTGAAATATTAAATAACAGTAAGTTAGGGAATGCAATGGCGAATTTAAATTCATGATTTCATTTCGTTTCATGATATTGTTCGTTATGCTAATTATCTTTATTAATGTTATTATGATTGGATGTCGTTTTGCTGTCGGTAACGGTTCAGACTTGTGGCAGCCTCGACTTACGAGTTTATAGGTCAGCGTGAGGAAACCAACATGTCCTAGAACCAAAAATTCGAAGACATGTGACATCTACCAACCCGCTTTGGGCCCGCGTGGTGGGTTACGGCCCACTCCCTCTCCCAGAGAGGGGGCTGTGTTCCAGCTGTGGTAACATTATAGGCCGATTATGCTTATGGTTCAGAGGGTCGTGGAAAAGAGGTCGTTACAATAAATGTATGTGCAGTCATCGCCGACACCGTTCGACGCAGCTGTAAAATTTTCTACTTCAAAGTCCTCATCGTAATGAGTCTTGTACCTGTCTTCTTTATTTTTCTGTCTATTTTTTGGGATCATTGACGTCGTCTGAGCCATCAGCATAATTATGCCGTTTTTCCCTGGATGTAAGTATGTAATTTTGCCCATAGGTATTTGCCCATTGCCATTTATTGTTTTGGTAATCCCATAGGTTATCAAAACAATAAATAAGACATAATTTCTACAAACACGAGGATTTACACGGGGATTTTAAATTATGCTTTTAAATAATGCATTTAAATATGTGTTAAAAAAACCACGTAAAAGAAATCAAAAACAGGATGAAATTCATCAAACGCTAACAACTTGACAGATAAGCGAACATGGCCGACGTCACATCATGATGTAGATAACTGCAGCATTGTAGCCCGCCAATTTCAAAAAAAGGCCGGTGTATCATTTTGTCCGTATATGTCATTCTGGACGTACCTCCCCGTACAAGGGTATTTTAGTTTAGTTGAAGACGTTGCAGTGGCCAGGGCACATTGCTCGCAGAACAGATAGTTGATGGAATGGCGACCACGTACCAGAAGACATAGCATTCGAAGGTCTCCCACAAAGTGAACCGATGACCTTGTGTAGGTCGCAAGAATCCACTAGATTCGAAAAGCACAAAACCGGTGGCGAAGCTTGGGGGAGGACTGTGTCCAGCAGTGCACGTCTTTCGGCTGAAATGATGATGACGGTGATGAAGACGTTAATTGGAAAACTAACAGAAAATCGCATCCAAAATATTTAACTATCCCACAAAACTGCTCCCTGGTAACTTAGTTCTTAAGTCACATAATTGTCATATTCAAGTAAAATAATAGCCCAACGACTAGGGCGTCTGACTGTCTAGAGCATGACCCTGAGTTCAAATCCTACTCGTTGTATTATATATTCATACAAAAACTTACGGAAATAGGGTGCGTGTCCATTTTCTGCCAGACCACATGGCATCCATATACCACCAACAGTAATTATACAACCACAACATGTAATCGTCGCGCCGGCACCGTTTAGAGACGGCAGGAATAATAAAATTTGTGTTGTCGAAAGTGCGTGGAGCACACAACGTCTGACATTTTCGGCATTCAAAGTCAATTTTATATTCGTCAATTGTGAAAAGTAAGAAAAGAAAAGAAAGAAAATAAAAATAGAAGGAAAAGAAAGAAAGAAAAGTATTATTATATATAATAATAATAATAAAGAAAAGTATTTATTACATTTTTTTTTGTAAGGAAATGTGCTGACAATATCGCCTCTATCAGCGGCCGCCGAGACGCCTCCTTGCTCTGTGCAAACGTAGTCAATCAATATCTTGATTGGCTTAAAACTGCAAGCGATTTGCAACCTCGTGCCTAAGTGCGGTTGGCTAATTATGATTTTTTAATGTTTTATCACGGAGGTTTTCTTTTTCATGATCATTTCAAATTACTGAATTTCGAATAGCTCTTATTTACCAAAAGGTTTTCATGCGTAAATTGTCTTCTTATTCTACCACATAAAAATCGTTTTTCATCAAGACTAGGTACTAATAACAGTGCCGTCCAAACTTTCTAATAATCCAGAGCATCTTTGAAAAAGTTCGTCCAGGGATGTCTTTCAACTGCTGCATAGTATACCACCCTAACTATTGCTTTGTCTCGCTTTCAAGACTCTGCTAACTTTCCTTTGTCTGAACAGTTGCTTCGAGGATCTTCGAGTTGCAGGTGTCCATAAACAATCGTTCTGCCTAGCCTTTTCCCAACTATGTTGGGGTCGGCTTCCAGTCTAACCGGATGCAGCTGAATACCAGTATTTTATAGGAATGACTGCCTATCTGACCTCCACAATCCAGTAACTGGGTAATACGATACCCCATGGAAAGACTGGTTGTCAGACTTTCGGGCTTCTGACGACCCGTAACGAGTGTCAAAGATCTACGAATGACAATCGGGACCAACAGCTTAACGTACTTTCCAAGGCACGGAGGAGTCTTGATGTGTAAAGATGGTCACCCATCCACGGACAAACCCCGGCATACGTAGCTTAACCTGATGGATCGAACCGTGCAGCTGTTACTTAGCCATGAACTGTTGGTGTCCATAAGCAACAATAATTAATTTTCATGAGGGTCAGCCGCCATGTGGATTGGCAACCTATACCAAAAACTATCTTCTATATCCGCGATAAAACTAAACAGGGTGTGCCGTGTCTCCATGTCTCAGTAAAGTATATTTATTAGGTTTAAAAAACTCCCATTTTAAACCTATAAATCTCCATTATTTATAGAAATGTCGGGGCTAAACCATTATAATTTGTATAGTAATAAAAGTTGTTGCTGTACCAAGTTTATGTGCCCGCTGAGGGTCAGGGGTGCTAAAAACTTCATTCGAGTTGGCACATTCGAGCCGACCCGAAGCACACATATTCGACTGGTAAACTCCGTTCGGTATTATACCCTCGCTGAATCATGATGGCTGTTTCCCGAACATAATATATCTATGTACTTACATAGTTATTTTGCCGCCCGGCCGTGCCGAATCATGGCGGCCCGAACATTGAGTAGGTACCCCTCAAGCAGATTCTAAAGTATTATGAAAATTGTGGAAAGACTAACTTTTGGGCGGGCCGCGTGTTATTGTTGAAGTGCTTTTTCCCACATAACTGCAGTTAACCTTAGTATCTGTAGAAATATAATAATAATAAGCCTTTATTAAACAATCTTATAAAACACATATTTCTTATAAACTAAATTAAAATATTTAACATAGACACTAGTTTTGCGAAGATTGTCTTGCTACTCAGCATAGGCATCCCCTAAAGCTTGCCATAAAGTGCGGTCTTGTGTCTTCCTCCTCCATGTGGCGCCTGCGATTCTTTTTATTTCATCTTCCCATCTTCGACGCTGCGCTGTAGAGATCTGTAGAAATATATGAGTCTAAAGTTTTGAAAGAAAAGAAGTATAGTCAGCAAAAATAAAACGCACTTTACAAGAAACAATTAATCCCACTATTCGCGTTTTCACGTTACAAATTGACAAAAATGGTGTTGCCGACTGAAACTTGAACTCTTCATGTGCCTGAAATTTAATTTTTACATGGTGGTTGCCTTTTTTACTTTCTATACAAAAATTAAACATAATTGACTATTTCAAACAAAATATTTTTTTCTTTATCAACCAGCTTCTGAAATATATCTTATGACATTCGACAATACTGTAGGTTCCCATTAGAGTGCTAACACACTGGAAGGCCATGGCGACGTCGCCGGCTACATATCCAAAGAATTCGTATTGGAATGTATGACAGTTAACCCACTTGGCTACGGTCTGACACCGTCGCAAATTTGGAAGCGTAGCCACGACCGACCCTCCCCTACGTGGAGACTAGATACCCGATTCGTTGCGATGCCTAATTTCACTAACTTCTAGCCGTGGCGTCGAACAAAAATAACGTGACACTGATCAGTGCCCAACGCCATACGATTAAATGACACTCATCTGTGTCTTCAGCCATGCGGAAAAGAAAACAGTGTTTTGACATTTTTTTACGTATTCAAAGCTCGAATACTTTTAGTTTACATGTGAAATCTAACGTGAACGGTCAGGCACGTTGTTTTAAGCGATAAAAAGTGGCGAAACAAGTGTATTTGTTGAAATGGAAGGTAAGTGACTTATTTAATACAGATGTGCTCAACCTTTTCAACTTATTTTGCATTTCCTAGTAATTTGATTGATTATGAGGTATTAAATTGGGTCTAAAAATTTTTGCATAACAAATTTCAATTGTTTATAATTAAACTACGCAAATAAAAACTGCTAAGTTAGATTAAATAGTAATAATAATGATAGTAGTACTAATATATAATTATTTTATATGATTATTTGATACTAGCCGATGCCCGCGGTTCCACCCGCGTAGAATTTGTTTCCCGTTGTCGTAGTTTAAAATAGCGTGGTACGACGCACGGTGATATTTTTTATGTAAGTAGGTACCTACCATATTTCGAGACATAAAATTTACCCACTATCGATACCCAAATGTGATTACGACGTATATGCATATTTCTTTATAGATAAGGATTAGAGAGTTGTAATTAAAAGAGGAGAAGAAACATCTCTATATAAATACTTTTATTGTTTAAATTTTATCTTTATTTAGAGCGGGTGTAAAATTTTATAGAAGACAAGCTAAAGACAACCGCAGCAAAGTGATTTAGCTGCTTTACTGTAATACATTTATAATTTATTATCATATGATGATTTAATATCAAATACTTCAACTTCCAAAAAGGTTGGTGCCCCCTATTTTTTTAAAAATATTACAGTATCCAGAAACGAAGGCTACGAGCTTAATATACGTGAAAAATGAAGATAGTTTGGTTTCAGGTAAAACTTCCATAAAACTTAATTGAAGGAGTTATCATCGATTTCAAAATGACACATATCCGTGCCTGACGCCACACTTAAAAAGAAGTGATGGCACTGAAACGTGCCATCCGCAACGAATCGGATACTCTGGCGAACTGGCGACGCGTAGTCAACTTGCCAGTATTTTGTTTATAAGTAAATTACATCTCCCTCAGTCAGTGGTCAACTGATCGCCAGGACGAACGGCGTGTTATTAGCTACTTATTTGGCAACCTCATTTGGCTACGGTAGGTAGCCTGAGGTAGCCATGACTACGTAGCCAGTGACGTCGCCATGGCGTCTTAGTGTGTTAGTGCTTTTAGCGAAAGTATTTTCGGAATTAGATAAGTAGTTCCGCAGATTACCCCCACATACAAACTCACAATCTATGTGCGTATTTATTGAAAGTTATTATGTGGATTTTGAACATTAAAAGATTTTATTTAATTAATTTACCTCTTTATATTCGTTTAGACGATTCCAGATTTATCCTTTAGTATTTTTCACCCCACTACTCTTTGATTTCAAAATAATTACGTGTGAGAAGAAATAGATTTGATTCGATGTAACGGCCATAACGAGCATTTGTTTCTATAAAATCTGGATTTCCAATTTTCCATGTTGAGCCGAGCATTGAGAATTTAACCACAGTATTCCAACAAAGTGCGTCAAAAAAAAGAGTGGTGGAACTCCGGAAGTGCCAACAGAAGTGAATACTTGAAGAAGATCGCCTTGGTGGGAGAAAAATACTTGTATAGAACATTGATCCGTAACAATATATAAATAAAGAGCACAATCGCATTTGTTTCTATAAAATCTGGATTTCCAACTGTCCATGTTGAGCCGAGCATTGAGAATCCAACCACAGTAAGCCAACAAAGTGCATTAAAAATAAAAAAGTGGTGGCACTCCGGGAGTGCCGACAGAAGTGAAAACTTGAACAGGATCGCCTTGATGGCAGAAACATACTTGTACAGAACATGGTCCGTAGCCTTATCTAAATAAAGAGCACAATCGCTTTTACAAAAAAAAAAGAAATACTTCCGAAACCTTTAAAGTAAAAATACTTGTATAGAACATTGATCCGTAACTAAATATATATAAAGAGCACAATCGCGTTTACAAAACCTTTAAAGTAAAAATACTTGCATAGAACATTGATCCGTAACAAAATATAAATAAAGAGCACAATCGCGTTTACAAAAATGAGGTGTCATCATGGTGTTGCGAAATCAATGGTTTAGTCCCATCTCAAAAATGCCCAACGTGCCTAAAGAAGTTTTCACTGCAAAAATACATTGTTTTATTTTCAATCATACATCGACAAATTGGTTTTTGGTTGTGATAGAATATGAATGTGATGCAGAGGAATGAGGAAAATGTCATGAGGAAAGTTTTAAGTATGAATGTCGATGGCTATTGTAAACATACATACTTATTACAAAAACTCGAATATAGATGATGGAACCAAAAATTATGTTGCTGTAAAATGGGTGTTCTAAAATATTTTTTATTCAATTGTACCCAACCACGTTTGTTGCCAACGGTACACAAAACTTCGCGAAACTTCTGAACTTACTTAGTAATTAACACCGTAATAAAAGTGACCGCTACATTATAAATTTTACGTGTCAGAGGGACGGTCCTGACCACGTTATATAAAACTTGCTGAAATTATTGAACTTTCAGCAGTTTGTGGGTACTTACTTAATCATTAAAACTGAAAATAAATATTTTAAGTTTGAGTTTTTTGTTAAAATTCTGGATTGGATTAGGTTTTTTGCCGTGAATTTAAAATAAAGTTGCCTCTTTTTATAGCTGCGCATATTCGTTGGCGTATTTGCAGCGTAGACGTTTCGCGTCAACAAAGCGTAGAGTCACTAGAACAGTGGTAGCAAAAAAAGAAGAAAAATTGTTTTTTTTTCAGCGATATTTAAGAGGTATTGCAGTATGGCAGCGGTAACTAGGCGATATAACAGCCGTATTGAAGTGCTATTCGCAGAGTAATCGAGGATGTACGAATATGTTACATATGTATGAATGAAAGTGGACTCCCTTGTACGCAATAAGACTCTCATTCAATCCGTAGTGCGTGTTGTCATGGCTAATATAACCATTCTAGCTCCGCCCAGAAGCATAGAAGCTTTCTAATTCGAGGTAGTACGAGTATCATTGCGGTATCGTAGAGATAGGCCGTTTTTCTATTGTCGCCGTTTTTTTGGCTATCGCTAAAAGGCTCCTGTAGTCAGGCTCGGCGCGACGGTTCGACGCGATTCTGGTAGAAGAATTTCCATTAAGAAATAGTTCTACTAGACTCACGTCGCGCCTGTTTGCGGAGGCATTAACCCCGCGTTCTAATCAAAAGCGATCGTCGCGCGGCCAATCAAGTCACATTTGTACGTCAAAATTCATACAAACGATTGCGTCGTGCGCGTACTCGCGCTACGGTATCTTTAGGTTAGGATGCGGGGTTAATGCCTCCGAATACAGAGGCGACGTGAGTCTAGTAGAACTACATATTTCTATTAAAACTTCATGGAAATTCTTCTTCCAGAATCGCGTCGCACCGTCGCGTCGCGCTTGTCTAGAGCAGCTTTTAAGCGATAGCCAAAAAAACGGCGACAGTGTTATTATTAACAAATAGGTTAATGGCGATGCTAACCTTTTAACAAAGATAACATTAATTATTATTACGACGTAACTAGAGGTAATTCCACTGTTCTATTATAGATCTTGTGTCCTTGCAAGCCCAAACAATGGTTGGTTCTGGCAAAACCCCAAACATATTGAACATATCATTAATAGGCAGGTTGATTATTGATACTACGTATTTTGTGATACAAAGCACATGAAATAGTTAGGTTGTGGTAGTGGAATAAGTTACCTAATATTCTATCCTAATCATGATAATAATGCGCCTTAGGTGCTGACAGACGATGATCAATTTGTCCGTAAACAATTTGAAATCGTATGGAATCCTGATACGATTCCAAATTGAATAGAAAATAAGCACGTAATTCAAAACTTATTCTTTATATAAATATACATTTAATAGGAGTCAAGAAACTATATGCTTTAGATACTTATTTTAAAATTATTTTATGTTATGTTTTTTGGTGGAACGGAACGCAAACTCGAAACGCGTCGTCTTCGAAAATGTCAGAAGTGACCTCAAAAGGCATGCCAATAAATAGCGTATCTTAGCAATTTGCTTGATTTCTCTTTAAGGTAAGTTTGTAAATACGATTTCTGCTTGAATGAAGCACAAAAATATTTTAATTTATATGATTTGGGGCTAAAAAACCTTAAAAAACAGATGTAAAAATGACGTGCCGAATGAAGTCACATCCTGACCGCGACAGAAATGGACGTTTAAACTGTGGTAGAAAATTGTTGTCGTTTCATATATTTTTTCAGCAACAAGCCATAATTGAATGTAACTTTGAATACTTTTCTTAGATTTATTTCACTGATATAGAGAAAAAAAAATACATGCATATTCCGTATTGTCCATTGTCAGCTTAGCGCCTTAAGAAAATAGAAAAACAAGTAAAAGAAAACTGCGAAAAACATGTGCTGCGACAAGCAGTGAAAATTTCTCACCAGAATTACGTAAAAAAATCTTTATTTAATACTGTGTGAAAAGTCTATCGAGAACTTAAAACATTTATCTCATTAAACCATTTACAGGCATTTTTGATTTGTCAAGGAGTCGGTCAGTAAGAAACACGACGGGACGGTTGGCGCAGTGGTTAAGTGATTGACTGCTGCGCTGCGTGTCACGGGTCCGATTCCCGCATGGAACAAATATTTGTATGACCTTTAAGTAGTTGTTCTAGGTCTGGCTGTTTGTGTATGTGAGTTTAAATGTAAAGGCACCCACAATACGAGAGAAATTCCTAGTGTGGGGCAACGTTATAAATATATATATGAAGCTAGATGCCCATACCAAAGCAGGTATAACTTCACTTTTATTTAAATCAAGTCGTCCCTTTTTTTTTTCGCGAAAATATTTTTTTTTGCAGCAAAAAAACACTAAGGTACACACGGCTACACATCAAGCTATACATTTCCAGTTTATGCTGATCTCGCATTGTATAGGATTTCCGTACAATGCGAGGTCAGCTTGTACTGGAAATGTATAGCTTGATGTGTAGCCGTGTGTACCTATTTCAGAATTATTAAAATTCCAATTGCAAAAAATGGGTAGCTGTGTGCATTACAACAAATTGTTTACAAATATTTCAATAGACATGTTGGTTGTGTACAGGTACGGTTTTGTTTGTGTTTGCGATATGTTTTGTTATTGTTACTGAGTGAGAACCCGGCTCCGAAACATGAATAATAAATGGGCTTATGTACATATCTATGTACATAAGCCCATATACAGGTAGACCTTTGTTTCCGATTTTCAGGGTTTTGCTTCAGTAGTACAAGGAAGAGTGAAAGTATAAAACATTTTCTTCGGTTTTTGTAACTGAAAACTTCTTAAAGCGCGTTGGGCATTTTTGAGATGGGACTTAACCATTGATTTCGCGACACTGTGATGACACCAAATTTTTGTAAACACGATTGTGTTCTTTATTTATATTGCGTTACGGATTGTTCTATGCAAGTATTTTTACTTTAAAGGTTGCGGAAGTATTTTTTTTTGTAAATGCGATTGTGCTCTTTATTTAGATAAGGTTACGGACCAATGTTCTATACAAGTATTTTTTTTACCGGAGTCGCCTCACGCCTGACTGTGGTAGGTTAGAAACGTGTTTGGCTTCATTAGACACCTCTCGTTACAAAGACGAGTAACTAATCCTGTTCTGTATAATTAAAGAAAACACAGATTTTACGTGTGTATACCCTTTTCTCTCGACTGTTTATATTGTTACCTACTTTACGACAGTTTCAAAATATTATTTAGAGAGCAAACATTCATTTTTGTTATGTAACATCCAGTTCTACCAAGGGATATCGGGTTAACCAGTAACTGGGTTGTGGAGGTCAGGTAGGCGGTCGCTCTATGTAAAATACTGGTATTCAGGTGCATCCAGTTTGGTCGTTTCCTCAGTGGTCGGTGCGGTATCGTTTTGGTATAGTATGCTCTGTATACCGGAACGATACCGCACAGCTTTTATTTACGGACCTGTTTTTTTTTTGGGTGCTTTATTATCAAATAACTTCTCCCGCTCTGGGCGGAGCGGGAGGGCGTGTCAGACTTTTACTGACTAAGGCTTGAATTCCTCTTACGCTGATGTCGGTCGCGTACGTCGGTCGCGCGTGCGTATATACATTGTGTTCTCTATAGCACCATACTGCGACGCTGACGTAAGCGGCGCGTACGTACATACATTACGTACGCGACCGACCGTACGCGACCGACCGTACGCGACCGACATCAGCGTAAGAGGAATTCAGGCCTAAAACCCATCCGTGTTCCTTCGGTTGCCCTGTTGCCGGGGGCCACGATCTCCCTTTCGGTTTTCTTCGCAACCCCGTGTTTTCGGTTTAATTTGTGCAGTACCGCTTAATTCCTCACGAAAAAATATCATCTTCGAGTGATGACGATGTTTTGGCGTGTTATATTTATCTCCGTTTACGAAAAAAAACGAAAGCGCTATTGGCGAAATCAATTTAAAAAAAAAAACTAATTAAACCACGTGACGCATTTCAAGACACCGAGCGGCCAATGTTTTTACAGAAACGATCCCGCCCCGCTCCCGCGCATACTGAGCCAATCAGGAAACGCTCATTGAAATATAGGCGCTCGGTGAGTTTTCGATAGATACCGAGTATACTAAGCAAGCTGATCCCACACCGGCGACGCACCGACCAGTCAGTAAAGGGCCTTAGACCGGAAGGCGACCCCAACATAGTTAAGTAACAGCTAAGCAGATTGATTGAACGTTCAATAAGGATTATCTTTTCATATTTATAGGTACTTAAGAATTTGATAATCTTTACAAGAATAATTTTATTATAACTAGCTGTTGCCCGTAAGATAGTCTACCCAGGTGCCAAATTTCATCCATATCCGTTTAGCCTGTTTAGCGTGAAATCGTCACAAACCCAACAAACAATCTCACTTTCATATTTGGTATTTGGGATTATTTAAAAAAATATATATATAATATAGGAAAGTACATAAGCAGAATTTTGCAAACTACTACCAGTGTAATACGTCTCAAAACGTTGAACGTTGAACAAAATGCGCAAGAGTCCAAAGTACTTTGAGGTATTAGTAACGTATTACAACTTTTTCAATTAAGCAGGACACCACGCTTTTCATTTCAAGTTATCGTGTTGCCGTGCAGTAACAGGTTTCCCTAATAGAAAAACTCAATTAAACTTTGCCTTATGCGCGATTCCGGGATTTGTTATCGATAGTCTATGAAAAACAAAACGATAAATCTAAAACCTTCAAACATCTCCATGACAGATTAAATGACTGTCAACGCAAAGCGTAGACCACTGAAGATGGGTGTGAAAAGATAAAAACTTGGATTTTGATTCGACATTTATTTTTTTGAGCTCTTTTCAGGCTGATGAGGTCTTCTAATTATTTTTTCAAGAAAGGATTTTTCAAACCTCCACCCTGGCAGCGTAAATACAAAGGCGCATGCAACACAGACCCATAGTCTGTGCTGCATTATCTTGCGAATGGCTTAAAGCAGTAATAGTCTCTCTGAACCCACCTGCAACACAGCGGTTTATAGTGCAGCCGCATTATTTTGTTTGTATAAGGCAATAAAAAGGCGGTTCAACGCAGACACCCATTGAATTATTTCCGTTAGATTATAAACCGTCGAAAAATTGTGAACTGGGTGAAATGGGTTAGGTTAGGTTAGAACTGTTACTAACAGGGCGCAAGCCGAGCGAGCGAAGTGAGCGGTGCCGCGGTAGCAGCTGGCCAGCGTTACTTCCAAGTTGCTCGTGCATTACGTCGCAAGCAAGTTTGATACCTGCAGTGTAGTCAGAAGATGTACTTTGTTGTATTCCGTTGCCCGGAACCACATACGTTTAGCTCATTTACGTGGTATTGTATTTTACAAATCACACTCCGTCTCGATCAGTCTACGTTCAGCCTTGAACACCAACTATGAAGTTCATTTGCCGGTGGGCTCCGGGGACCAGCCCATTCTCAGTACTCTATCAGTCGGTGGTCCCCGCGATCCAGTCCTGTCACCTAGTACTTCCGGCACTCTTCTTAAGGGAGGCCTTTGACACCGAACGCTCCGGCGCGTAGCGTCGTAGCCCAGATCTTCAACGCTGCCGGCCCTCCGTGACTGCGCGGCTGCCGGTCCTCCTTGGCTGAGCTGTAGCCGGCTTTGTATTTACGCATCCCGGCAGCCTAATTGCGTATACACTCACAATCCATTTCAAAGTCGCGCGAAGCAGGAGCGGGTCGATAGTTCAACAAGAATTTATTTGACCTAATACTTACGTCATTTATGGACGAGCGGGCACATTTTTCAAACATTATGAAGCATTGGATTATGTTGTATTGTCTAAATGTCTAAAGTGAGCTACGCAATTTATTGGCTTCAGTCAACGAGCTGTAAAGTTTTTTTCTGCAAACGAAGGCGCGATAAAACTATTAGTTAGTGCATTGTTATGACTAGTAGGTGTATCGTAATATTGATCTGCTAATAAAATGTGAGTGCGGAGATCATAACAAGGTGTTAAGATTTAAAACAGGTGACCTAGTTTCAGTCTAGATCTTTGTACAGACTAACTTGTAGAAGATTAAAAGGTACCTATTTGTCTAGTTGTCATGTACGTAGGCATTGTGATCTAGATCTGCTCTTATCAAAACATGATTCCTTTGGGGGTTTGAGAGCAGTTTAAATATTCTATTTTCATAACAACAAGGACACAGATTGTTATAAAAATAGAATGGCATATGTTGAAGTAAGATGGATAAAGCCGTGATATAGTTATATCCCTAGGGATATAGATATATAACGGAATATAGTTATGTGAAAGCGGTTTATAACTGTCTTGTTAGGAATATAATTATAATACTAGTACGATCTAGTAATATGACTATTAGGGTACTCCGACCAAATAGGTTAGGTTAGAACTGACCAACTACGCGCGCCCTGAGCGAGTGAAGCGCGCGGTACCCCGGCAGCGGCCAGAGAGCGCTACGTCGAAATTGGTTGCAGTACTAATTAGGGCACTCCGACAGTTATAAACTGCTTTCATATAACTATATTACTGTATATAACTCTATATCTATAGGGATATAACTATATCACAGTTATAACCATTTTACTGTGACACATATTATACATCCCTTACATTTCTTCAGTAAATTCTAACTTGTCTAACCGGGAAAAAATAAAGATAAACTTTTAATATCACATTTTCTTTAAAACTTGCACGAAATTATATTTAAAAAAAAACATTCTTCCTTCTCTATGGCCATCATAATATACTTGGAACAGATGTTCGTATTATAAGAATTATTTATTCTTAGAAGAGTATTTCTTCTTTATTCAAATTTTTGCGATACCGTGCCCGTCTAAACTGTTTCGGGACGGTATCGGTTTTAAAGAAATTGATAACCGACTATTTATTTCTTTAAAACTTTCAATTACTATTATAAATAATTCCATTCATAAATACGATGGTGAAAAATAAAAATGAAAGACACACCGTAATCGCTATTATTTTGAACTCTTGCCAATACCTACAAAATAATTTATTATTCATTCAAATAAACACAAGCGTGAAAGTGAATGGGAAACGTGGTCAGAATGAACGTTACTAAAAATAGCGAATTCATCGTTTTTGTGTATTCCTTTCTGATGGCCCAGTGGTAATGGCCCGACTAACGAGTTGTAGATTGTGGGTGCGAACCCAGGCAGCCACTTTAGTACCTTTGTGTAATTTATTTTTTATCACACCTGCTCTGAAAATACATACTAATTATACCAATTAGAGGGAAGAAACGCCTTTATCCCGCCCTTCAAATCCTTTCATCCCAAGGTATGGAAGTTTGTATGAAAATCCTTCCGACCCAAGGGTGGGAAGTATGTATGAAATTCCATTACATACCCGGTTTTTCTTTTTTTTTTAATTTGTCAGCAGTCATACTGCCAAGAGACTTTAACTGTCTACTAATTAAATTTCAAGTAAATTGTTACTGGCCACATACAGTTTTTTTTTTACCAGTTACCAACCTCCTTGGTGCATACAGAAAATTAAAAACGAAATTATTTTTGTATATAAAACGCGCGGAATCACGGAAGGAGTGGCTTCTTCAAGCCTTCAACTAACTCAAGATGTAAACATGTCTCAAAATATCAAGATACCCGGACAAAATGTAACATCTTATAATAGCTGCACTTTTAATAATTGTACTTTTAACTAAATATAAACATTTCTATGCATTTATGTCCATAATTTTCCTCGTAGGTGTAATAAAAAGCACTATACATCCTTCAGGATAAAGTACAGTTCCATACCTCAAATGGTTTGCGCCCCTCGCAAGCTCGTGGCGCAAATGCCATAATCTCGGTTTGGAACTGTCACTTTCTTCCCTCTAAAGTAATGTACTATTATATCACCATAGCTCTCAAAACGATGAAGGAAAATATTGTGAGGAAACTGGTCTGGAACAAACTAGCCCGTCCCATCCTCGGTGTCCTCCCTCCGGTTGACACCCTAAGCTGAGGTTCGTACCCCACAGGGGGTGCCCTTAGCGAGCGCTCACCTAGTATTAATTAGCATAGTTGAATAACTCCTGGATGGAGGTTTTAAGTGTAGTAGCTTAAGGCACCCACAGGAAAGCCCGGTTAAGTAGTCATGATCTCAGAGGTCAACTACGAGGTGCCCTAACTAAAAAAAAAACCTAAGACCAAAAATTCGAGGGCATGTGACATCCAACCCACATTGGGCCCGCGTAGTGGATTACGGCCCACTACCTCTCACGGAGACCAGTAGTTACCAGGAGTGGGAATGTTATTAAAGACTGATTTTGATTATGTGCATTCCGAGTAAGGTTTACTTTAGTCTATGTCAACAGTGAATTTCAAAATATTTATTATTAAAGGTGTTTACTTTTCTATTGAAGATTGCTCATTGAATTATTAGCTAACTAAAGAATTATGTCAACAGAACAGTTTTCGTTATCGTTTATGTAAATACCAACAATCCATGTGATCTAAGCTATAACCGTGGTAGTTATTTATGAATAGATGGTCCGGTGAACTTTAACACCAAAAGTATTCCTCGAAGCGCACCAACTTTGAAACGTACCAAATGATGCGCACCAAAAGTATTCCTTGAATATTTTGGTGCGCTGCATTTGGTGCGATTCAAAGTTGGTGCGCTTCGAGGAATACCCTGAACTTTGTATCACGTGAGACAAAATTTAGATATTTTCGATTTTTTGGGTTTTTCCTAATTTTCTCTTTCCCTTAACTACCCCAGTATTGAGGCGCACGAAACAAAAAAAAATAAATTGGGTCACGTCATTTTCGAGTTTCAACTAGACTAACGCATGGCAATTCATTTTTATATTTACATAGATAGATAGGTAGCAAATATAACCACTTTTTTACGAGGTCATGAAAAAGTCTTCAATTGAAGTTTATGAGGTGGTTGATAAAAAAATACTTACGTGTTATCCGTAAGTTAGGTTATTCGTTTTTCATGAATTTATTTATGATAAACAGGTCCTTAAATGTCAATAAACCCATGTCCAAAAGTAGATTTCGTTTAATAAACTCAGACGTATAAAAAAACCGACCGTATTAATATTTACGTTACCAACTTTAATTAATATTTTTCCAGCAAAATAACATATAAATACGTAAACTCACGCCTTCTTCCCTTGGGGCAGAAACTATACAGTGTGTCCCTGGATAAACTGTACAAATGAAAATGGGTGGCTAGACCATTATATCGACAAAAAAAAATGGAAAACAAATCTAAAAAAGTACAAAAAAAAAAAACTAAAAAACAAGATTTGTTTTTGAATAATCAGACAAAAATTTCAACATTTCTTCAAAGAAACGTGTTTTTTTTACTTGATGACTGTTTTAAAGGGTTTCTTTGTGCCATGCAACATCTATTATCAGCCATCATTGTTTTTACTTTATCAAAATTGACTTGATTAATAAAAAGTTATTATGTTTTCAATACACCCCTGTATTAATATTATACAATTTAATAGGCAGTTAAAATTTGTCGATGTTTCTTTGTTTCCATTTTTTTTTGTCGATGGTCTAGTTTCACCCATTTTCGTTTGTACACTTTATTCAGGGACACTGTAGCATGCCACCTGCTACGCTCATCACTACATATATAAAAATAACATTCAGGTAAATAAATATACAAAGATAAAATTAATCTCATTACAAGCTAAAAGCCTGTATAATTCACATACATTGCGCGCATTTCAGCGAAAAGGTAACAATTTCAGGAACTCAAACCCAAAACCGCACGTGAAAACGATAAAACGAACGATGTTATCCCGAAAAGTGTTTAAAAATCGCACCTGGTTTTTAAACTAAACTAACTAAAAAAATATATATTATTTTGAACAATGTTGGTTATAACTATGGGGAGACTAGAACAAACATAGTGAATGAATTATTAATTTAACAGAAGCTAAGTATTAGATGGTGCGAATGCCTATACACCGTGGCATTCACTAGCATATTATACAGTAAATTCTGCGAGCTTTTCCGCAAATGCGAAACGCGCGAAACAAGTCTGTCTCGCTCTAACTAATAGGATTTTCATGATGGCGTCTCTTTTCAGCTTTGGAGCGGGAAATTGTGTGGCATTGCGGTCAGACCTGTAGATTCTCGTGGCAAGCTAGGACGGTTTTCGTACGAGCTCCCTTCAGCTCTAGAAGTCGCGAGCGATTCAACTTTTTATCGACTATCTTAAGTGCTTTTTGTAAATAAGTGCGTTTATTTTTCAGTGTAGTGATGTGTTTTTAGTGCTAGTGTTAATAAATGAAAGACATATAGTGAGGTGAGTCAATATAAATGATTTATCGAATGTTTTTCTTTCCGTAAAATCGTAACAGACGGAATTTATGATAAGATTTACTGCAAAGTTTTAGCCTTGCGGAAATTATATTTGATGATAGTTTTTTTTTATTTTGGGGAAAACATATTTTTTAATTCATTATCTTTGCTGTGGATTTCAGGCGCTATTTTATTCAAGTTTTTGATTGCAAATTATTGTTTACGTTTCACTTTAGAGTAGACTACTTTAACTTATCTATTTAATTTTTTGTTTAAACATGATTTGATTTATTATTAAATCAGATAATGTAATAAATAATAATTTGTTGTACAAAAAGATGCTCAGAAAAACATATTATGAAACGGCAAAATTTCAACAAAAATAATATAAATAAACACGAATACGAATTACGATACGAATTTTTTGATGCCCTATGACTCTTTCCCCTCCTTTTTTTGTATACATGTACATATTATTATTTCCTTTATTTCATTACTCACATATGCGCGACATTATTCGTCAACATTAACGTTATTTGCGTTGCGTTAACATTATTCGTCGGTTTATTTTTAAAAAAAATCAGCACATAGGTATTACATTTTTCTATGAAACAGCTGTTTTTTTTTTATAACCGACGATATATTTCAATGCAGGGCGATTCAGAATCATGTATTGAATCCACGGTAACGGTTTTCGCATCGATGTCCTTGCTACCCTGTATATTATGCAAATATATTGACAACCCTTTCGTTAAAAAGCAATTCTTTAAAAAAAAGACAATTTTAAAACAACTCCCGCTCCCCCCCCCCGCGGGGAAGCAAGGCGTGATATTTATATTTTTAAAATAATATTAATACCGAGCATAATTTAAATAATAAATGATCTAATATGCGCTATGTATAAGCCGCATTAACTCCAAACTCTGTATGTAAGTAAATTGAAAACTACCTGAAAGATTTTAGCTGAAATTTTGTATCATATTAAACAATCAGTTTTGGCAGGAAAATGTAGCACAAGCCAAACACAGTCTGCCCTGGAGTTGCATCAGGGAGGCACTCCGGTATCACCGGATGCCGACCTACCTCTGTCGTGTGGTCGAGGCCTATTTGACGGACAGGGCCGTCATCTACCCCGGTCACCAAGGAGAGTGGAACCGGCGAGAGATGTCGTGCGGTGTCCCACAGGGATCGGTCCTGGGGCCGCATCTGTGGGACATCGGATACGACTGGGTGCTGCGCGCCGACCTCCCTAGCGGCGTCAGCGTCGTCTGCTACGCTGACGACACGTTGGTCCTGGCACAGGGGGGGTCGTACCAGGCGGCGGCCGAACTAGCGACACGCGGGGTTGCGACAATCGTCGACAGGATCCGGCAGCTGGGACTCGAGGTGGCCCTGCACAAGTCCGAGGCCATGGGTTTTCATGGACCTCGGAATGCGCCACCGTCGGGTTCCCAGGTAATGGCGGGAGGGGTTCACATCGGCGTCGAGTCGACGATGAAGTATCTGGGACTTGTCCTCGACAGCCGGTGGAACTTCGTCGAACACTTCCGACGTTTGGCTCCCAGACTGGAGCGGGCCGGGGCTGCGTTGAAGCGGCTCCTGCCCAATCTAGGGGATCCAAACGCCTCCTGCCGGAGGCTCTACGCGGGGGTCGTGCGGTCCATGGCCCTTTACGGGGCACCGGTGTGGGCGCGTTCACTAAGGCTGCGGCCAGCCCGCCGGTTGAACGCGTCCCAGAGGGTCATGGCCATCCGGCTGGCCCGAGGATACCGCACGGTCTCCTGCGAGGCGGCGAGCCTCCTTGCCGGATTACCGCCGTGGGATCTGGAGGCAAAGGTCCTCGCGCACATTTGGGAGTGGCGCGAGGAGGCGAAACGCCGGGGCTTAACTCCGCTGCCGCGAGAAATCGCGGCACAGCGGACAGAGCTCCGGCGGGATCTCATGGCGTCATGGAGAGTGCGATTGTCGCAACCCAGCGCTGGGCACGCCACAATTGCGGCGATAAGACCCCTCTTTGAGGAGTGGCTAGAGAGGCGCCACGGCGTCCTCACCTTCCGCCTGACGCAGGTCCTCACCGGACACGGCAGTTTCGGGAGGTTCCTGCACAGGATAAGGCGGGAGGAAACGCCCGGGTGTCACCATTGTGTGGATCGCCCGGAGGACACGGTGGAGCATACGGTGGAGGTCTGCCCAGCTTGGGCGGAGCATCGCCGTGTCCTCGTGGAGGCGATCGGCGGCGGTGATCTCTCGCGTCCGGCCCTGGTTCAGGCCATGGTACGGAGCGAGAGGAAATGGGAGGCCGTCACCTCCTTCTGCGAAGCGGTAATGCTCGCGAAGGAGGAGGCGGAACGCGTGAGGGAGAGGCAAATTTCGCGCCCTCATGCCCCTAACCGCCGCAGGAGGAGACGCCCAGGGCGTCGGGAATCGCGAGGCGATTTCCGGCCACCGTAGGCGCGGGCTTGCGGGCGGTGAGCAATGGGTGGCTCACCGTCCGATAAGGACCAGGCCCGGGTCGACGGCGCGTTGTGTTCCACGCGCGCCTCAAAGAGATGTCAGCATAATTGAAGGGGTCCACTAGGACCGATGCCTGCCGGGGTTGCGAAGAAAACCGAAAGGGAGATCGTGGCCCCCGGCGACAGGGAAACCGAAGGAACACGGGTGGGTTTTAGTCAGTAAGAGTCTGACACGCCCCCCCGCTCCGCCCAGAGCGGGAGAAGTTATTTGATGATTTCCCACCCTCAAAAAAAAAAAAAAAAAAAAAGCCAAACACAGTCTTGTTTGTTTTTCATTATTATAACATACAACGTAGGGTAAATCATGGCGATTTATTTGTATCTATAGTTTTTACCGCACGTGTAGTAAAAGTATCGATTACGAAATGGAAACAGTAAAACAATTAATATCATAACAAAAAAAAAAAAAAATATTCTCTTTAATAGTTTTAATAAATTTTCATGTTTTTTTGTCGATCCATATCCACGTAAAACTTAAAGAAAGAAATAAATAAAAATAAAGATTTCTTTTTTATTTGGGACACGCACAGGAAATACAAACTTAGAAATTTTTATTAACGGTAATAATTTCAGAAAATATATTAAAATTTTAAAAAAGAAAATTGTGTAAACAAAAAAGAAGACCGGTGCGAGGCCAAAAATGCCTCACTAAAACAAAATATGTACAAAACTTGTACCTACTCAAAATCATTTTGAACGACGATTTTTTTCGAATAGATAGAGTAGTTGATTTATTAATAAACAACTAATTAGAAACCTACCATTTGAGTCAAATGAAATGAAATTGTTTATTCTGTAAATAGGATATCGGAACCACTCTTACAGGTCATATTTAAAAAAAAAAAAAAAAATAAGCTAGATGAGTTCGAGGATTCCTATCTGACTACACTGAGAAGAAAGACTGAAACAAACTCAGAGGTCGCAGTCTCTTTTAAAGTCCAGACAAAATCTTGGTCAGACCATATGCGGACCATGTAGATTAGCATCTGAAATGGTCTTTTGAGGAAAGAACCACACAAATTTGAGTGGACCTGTCCAGTCAGTGCAAGTATTTGTCAGTAATCGTGGAGCTCAAATCGACGAACAATACCATAGAAAGGACATTTAGGTAGGCTGCATAAACTACTCAAACTGCCACACCATCCTTAAAACTAGCTGAGAAATAAAAATAATAATAATATCCACGTAGTCCTCACATTCACAATAAAAGTATTTTTACACCATGTTCGGAACATTTTTATCTTAACTGGTAATGAGGAGATTCTGAATTTCACCTAATGTTCTCAGTGTTGATTGAATTAAGTTTCCAAAAAAAAAAAAAACATGGCGTCCTTACGTAAACTATCATAACTATTGCGTTATGATATAAATATTGACTCGGACCGAGTGCCCATAATTTTAATTGCCATTAATGCAAGGACTATTAATACAGATGATTTAATTATATTTAATTATATCCACATCCACATTATTATTTATTCAAATGTAACTAAAAAGTTGTAAGTAAAAAAAAAAGGTAATTGGTGTTGCCCTAGTTACTTTTAGATAACTGCACGTGTAGGTATGAGGAAAATAGGGAATGAAAATAGAACGATAAAATTATCGTTAAAATAAACGCAGTTTTAGAAATATTTTACTAAAATGCACGTGCTGAACTCTTAAGTTTATCACATTTACGACAGTCTGCTTTTAGAATAGAATAGAATGTATGATTGCTATAGGTAGAATTACAGAAATATAAGACAGGGAATGAAAATAGAACGATAAAATTATCGTTAAAAACAAACGCAGTTTTAGAAATATTTTACTAAAATGCACGTGCTGAACTCTAAAGTTTATCACATTTACAACAGTTTGTATTTATAATAGAATAGAATATACGAGTATGAGTGCTACAGGTAGAATTACAGAAATATAAAGATAATAAACCTTAAAAAGTTTCGCTTTAATATACCGACCCCATACCCCATAGGGAACAGAGCACATAATACTCTCTTTATGGAACATATAACATAGGTACCATACATCGATCACTAATGTTCTTTATTAGTGATCGATGGTACCATAGTGTTTTTTTTTTTTTTTTTACTTAGTGTAATAATACGTTTCTCAGTGCAACAATTACTTACAAGCTAACACCACATGCGCCATATAAACTTTTACATAATAATTATTATAAAGCTAACTAGGATATTTATAAGATTTGGTAATTCATGTTAAACTCTGCCTATTCATTATTTGCTTTACTGTCAAGTACAAGTACCTAGATTAGGTATGTATCTAAATCTTATGTGACTAAAATGTACGGTCGGAACACATTATTTTTTTTTGGTTAATATGGAAGCTCCTGACTTATAGTGAAGGAAAAGTTTGTTAGAAAAACTAAAATTCCGACTTAAATTGCCCACTCTCAGTTTTTAGGTTTCCGTACTCAAAGGGTAAACCGGGATCCTATTACTAAGACTCCGTTGTCTGTCTGTCTGTCTGTCACCAGGCTGTATCTCATGAACCGTGATAGTTAGACATTTGTTTTCACAGATGATATATTTCTGTTGCCGCTATAACAACAAATACTAAAAAACAGATTAAAATAAATATTTAAGGGGGCTCCAATACAACAAACGTGATTTTTTGCTGATTTTTATAGATCCTAATGGTACGAAATCCTTTGTGCGCGATTCCGACTCGCACTGGCCGGTTTAAAAAATTTACGTGGCCGATCGGGTTGATATTCAGTTAGTCTGCCTAGCCTTTTCCCAACTATGTTGAGGTCGGCGTCCAGTCTAACCGGATACTTACAGCTGAGTACCAGTATTTTACATGGAGCGATTGCCTATCTGACCTCCTCAACTCAGTTACCGGGTAACACGATACCTCTTGGTAAGACTTTTTGTCAGATTTTTGAGCTTCTGACTACCCATAACGACTGTAAAAGATCTACAAATAACAGTCAGGACCAACAGCTTAACGTGCCTTCCGAGGCACGGAACGGTCTCGATCAAGCTGATATTATTTTACCATTATTTTTCACCTTCCTTTCATATCCTTTGCACGAATTTAATTTCAGAGTGCCATTTTCTAAATTCCTCATTTCATCTCTTTATCGCCATTTTTAAACGCTTCTGCCATTCTTTCATAAAGATCTTATTAAAAAACTTAACTGTCATACTTCTTGTCAAGGAATTTTGTATACATTTTTTACATAATAATGCGAGGAGGTGATTGGTCTATGGCTGTTGTGACGTCATATTTCATGGTTCTTCAGAAATGGGAGAAATTATTTTGGGGTTTTGTTTTAGGTACGTATTTATAACCGACTTCCAAAAAAAAAGTAGAAAGATCTATGTTCGTCTGCATGTTTTTTTTTGTCTATCAATATTTTCGTCAATTGCGGACCGATTTAAATTTTTTTTTTTTCATTTGGTTCATTCGGAAGTCGATGGCAAACAAAAAATGAAAATTCTAAGCTAAAAACACCGACTTTCGAAATTAAAGTTACTTTCACGTTGTAGTTGTTTATATTTGGAAGTCGGTTTTTTTTTTTTTGTGAAAATCTTTTTGTTTGTATAATTTCCGGGTTTGTTGATCATTGTAGGTTTTAAAATTACTCAATATTTGAGAATTTTCAAAAATATTTATTTTAATTAGACTGTGAATGAGCACTTTTTAAACGTAACAGTTAACTTTACCGTGTTCTAGTATGTTTAACCTATAATACCTAAACCATATTATTGTATCCCACTATCCAAAATTTTCAATATCTATCGATTTATTTTTGATTTTGAAACATCTATTGGCGCGCCTTGGAGGTAAAATCAACTCGTATACTCGTAGGGAAGGGGGCCCAGAGCGGGAGAAGTTATTTGATAATTTCCCACCCAAAAAAAAAAAGGGGGCCTAACGGCATAGAGAGCGTCATGCTATCAGGCCCCCTTCCCGCCATATTTCACATCTGCCGGGCGTCCCGTGACCGCCATTTTTTTTTAAATGCCCTATTTTAATTGGCGAAGACTATAAACCGATCAATCGACTAATTATAATTCAGAGATATTTCAATATAAATAGCAATAATAAACTAAAGTCCGCGTAATATTGTTGTAAAACTTTATGATCACTAAAATGAGGGGCGTGTACCTACATATTTTTCTAAAAATTCTCATCTCTCAGCACAAACTACAAACAGCTGATATATATGGGTCAAAATTATATAGGTACTTAGTTCTCATTTTACCGTTATTACAAATAAAGGCTCTTTCAAACAGGCGCAAAACGCGACGCGACACAAAGACACCGCTCGTCGCGCGACGAGCGGTGTCTTTGTGTCGCGTCGCGTGTCGCGCCTGTTTGAAAGAGCCTTTACTGCGTGAAATAAAAAAAATAAAAAATCTCTTCAGTATTAGTGGTGTGGTAAAACGTAAACGTATTCTTTGATGTTTTGGGTTTAAGTTCAAGTAAGATGCGGCTCTCTATAGATACGCAAAGGGGCTTTAAAGGTGACGTAACGTCTAGTAAGACCCGAGGGACATCCCTAGCTGTAATCCAAGGGATAACTGTACACGAATGACAAATCCCTTATCGTAATTACATTATTAATTTACCATAACAAAGGGGTGAATGGAGACAAGGTATTATGGGTCAAGTAAGTATGTACCTACATACAATAATGGACGTAAAATTACGCTACCTGAACACGTTCTACTTGAAGTATTTCAGTTACTTGTAATTATTTACGTTTCAAGTAACCTGAAAGAGAACAACAATAGTTATTTATGCTACAAGTACGGAAAGTAGGTGATTTTAAATCATCTTACCCACGTGTATTTTTTTATTTTTTATTACTATGCATTGTGCGAAGAAATAAAAAAGAGCGAGCCTTACAGTAGTTGCATATGATGTGTGACATCTCACATCTTGGCTGGCGTATATTAATGACACTATTCATCATCATCATCGCCATCGTCATCGCCATCGCGTGACTTCGACTTTGACCATCGCCATCGCCATGACTTTGACTTTCGACTTTGACTGACTGACTTTGACTTTGAATTTGACCATCATCATCGCCATCGTCATCGTCATCATCATCATCATCATCATCTAATTTGTAAAAAAAAACTCAAATAACACAAAACTCTTTAAGTCGAGCTAAACTGACGACGGAGTAAAAAAAAAAATTGAAAGTAAAAACCCCTAGTGAAAAAGTGACACTTTCCGCATAGTATGGCTGCTTGGAAAACGCTCTTTTTGAGCACATGCATTGTAAAAAAACTAATAAAATACTTGGTAAATAATGAATATTTACAAAAATAATATACTTAATGACAAAGAATTTGTTCATGGGGCGGAAATTTTGAAAAAACTGTAAAAGACACGTATTTACAGCAAGCCTGTAATAACCGAAGGGATAGGCAGAGGTGTACCAGTACTACACCCACATATCGCCGGTTTTGTTTAATCCCCATGTAGTAGAGGGCGAGCCTATTACGCCATAGACCGGGCTCAAATCAAGACTCCGGGCTGCTACTGAGAAATTTCTAATGGAAAACCCAATACTTAACACTTTTCCCGACCTGGGAATTGAACCCAGGACGTCATGAAATAGATAGACATGACAGTTGAAAGCCAGGCAGGTATTATGATTATCGGTAAATATCTTATGCCCCTGCTACATACTCGTCGAGTGGCATGAGAAATAGCGAGGAAAGTAGGTAGAGACGTAGTGTGGCAACGTTACTCGTCATGACGCACGTCATGCTCCTCATCATGCCCACTGCTCCCTTTTTTCGGTTTTTGGGCGCGAGGCAAACGGCATAGTGAGAAGCGTCGCGATTAATTGCGCTAGTAGAGCAGTGTGTGGGCAGATAGTGCAACATCGCGTCAGCGCGAGGAGCATAGTGTGGTAGGAGCATTACGCGTGGCATCCCCTTTCCTGACGTAGACCAATTAGGCTGGAATCTCCATACACTAATGATTGGTAGCTCTATTGAGTACCGCTCCTCTGGGAAATTGGGAGGCATCAATGATTACAGACAATGTTATATTCCAATGCATAGTCAAGTACCTACAGGCTGTGCTCAGTTCAGTGTAGTTTATTTACGTGGAAATTGTCAGGAAAAAAAAAATCGTCACATTTATATTTTCATTGGGGAATTTTACGGGGTTATTACATAGGGCACGGGCGGCCGTCATTTAGCGGGTGTCTAAAAGTCATAACTTTTTATGGGGTGGGGGTAATTTTGGTACAAAAAATGTTTTTATTTGTAATAGTTATAATTATTTTATTACTTTTTGGTAATGTTATTGCAGTACCTATGTGCCCCTTTCGGATTGGACAGGATTTTTTTTTACATATTGTATGTATGGCTACTGTCAATATTGTTCTCTGCATCATTTTGAATGCAAGTATCAAATGAAAAGCACTACTACTACTAAGCACTACTCTTGCAGATCAAATTAGTTCAAATGTTTTTATGAGATTATTTTAGACTCAAGTACATCAGAGGGATCAGACGATTTAATGTCAAAACTAGACGGGATCTTAGACTAGTTGGTGCCATACTAGAAGCCATATCCAGTATTTCTATTTTCTTAATATACTTCGGGTATCATCGGATTTCCGAATACTAACGAATGTTAATTTCCATGTCCATCAATTATTAGATTTATCGTGTACAATAATTTGAATTCAGATCTAAGTACTTTATTGTTGTTTTGTTTTGATTATCGTGTGTAATATATAGAGCTGTAAAACTATTTTCTTATCTATCGTGCTTGCGACTTTAGCAGCTTTCCTCCCATCTTTTAAATATAAATAACATTAAGTTAAAAGAGTATTAACAACTCTGTATACTTCCAAGTCGATTGAGAGCATCCGGTCTGAACCAAGTGCAAAGGGCAACTGACAGAAATCCGACAACTGACGAAACACGAAATTTGCCGAGTGATATAAGGAAAATGAAACTACAGTAATGAGTAGATCCTGTCACTTCTTAAATTATTTCATACTACCGTCTGGCCGTTGAGAGAATGCGTTCTTGACACCTGTCAGTTTCATACTAACGAATATATTTGATCCTTATTACTACTAGAAATTGGCCAACTGTCAGGAACGCATTCTTTCAACGGCCGGACTGTACCTTAATTGTTGGTCATCTTAAATATGTATAGTATAGTTTTCATGTTAACTATTTGCGTCAAAAATGAAAAGAAATAGTACCATGGTACATCATCATTTGTCTAGCATTTTCCCGACTATGTTGCGGACAGCTTCCAAACTAATCGGATGGAGTTAAATGCCAGTACTTTACATGGAGCGAATGCCTATCTGACCTCCACAACGATTACTGACAAATGCTTGCACTGCCTGGACAGGTCCACTCAAATGTATGTGGTTCTTTCTTCAAAAGACCATTTCAGACACTAATCTACATGGTCCTCATATGGCCTGACCAAGATTATGTCTGGACTTCAAAAGAGATTGCGACCGCTGAGTTTGTTTCGACCTTTCTTCTCAGAGTAGTCAGACAGGAAACGCCGAACTCATCTAGTTTATTTTTAATATTTTTATATGACGTGTAAAAGTGATTCCGATATCCTATTTACAGAATAAACAATTTCATTTCATTTTATTTCAACCCAGTTAAAGTTAATTGCAAATTTCAACAAAAGTCTTATTTTTTATTAAACTTTTTCACTTAACCACACATTTACATCACCACAAAAAAAGAAAAACAAAATCTACTAAACAAAATCTCGGGTCAAAAAGACCGCAGTCGCACTGAATAAGTACCCAAGCTTAGTCTTTCTAAATATAAGCCGTCCCCCAGCGTCCTTTTAGTCTTGAGTTCGTGACCCACTTGGTTCATTCAATTTACATAAATAAATATTGTTATGCAGGTTAAACCCTTAAGAATTCTAATAATTTTATATTTTGTATATAAATATTTGATGAAGAAGTGGTAGGTACCTAAATATTATAAAAGTAATTTTTTGCTTAAGAGGGTTTATCCTAACAATTGGCAACGTTGTAAATAGCTGTCAAATATTTACCTGTTTTTTGTTTTGCAATATTACTGTATGGAATTAAGAAATGTGGCTAACTAGGGAACTAAAATATTGATTATGAAATGCAATAATTCATATCGTAATATCGACAATTTAGTTTTAGATGTACAATTGTTACAACATCAAATTCAGTATAATAATTGCAATTCATTATTAATACTCTAGGGAACTAGTTAGCCATATTTCTTATTTCCATACAGTAATATTGCCAAATTAATCAAAACAGCGAAATATTTGAAATCTTTTTGCGACGTTGCCTACTTTTAGAAAAAGCACACAAAAATTGTAAAAAATATATATTTAAACAAATTGTGGGATTTTTCTCGACGGCATGTGAACACAAGTCAGAGGCCCATGGGCGGCTTTAAAACTCTGACATCCGATTAGTCACTAACCACATGAAAAGAAACTGCTTAAAATTTGACCTTAAAAAGGTGGATGGGACAGACTGTATGCGGAAGGCCGTTGCGGCGTAGCCTGGAAAATTCAAAAAATTCAAAATTCAAAAGTCATTTATTCAAACTAGGCTCAGAATCAGCACTTTTCAAACGTCAAAATTACACAAGACAGTCCCCCAAAACGTCCACCCTTCACCACTTCCTAGTGCCTCAAGCTGGGAAGAAGAAGTGGCGCAACAAACTCCCCAGCAACACAGCTGTCTGTTCAAGTTAGAAGGCCTAGAGAAAGCCTTAGAAGGCTTGGCCTATATCCAGCAGTGGACTGCAATACACTAAGTTGATTGATGGATTGAAATGTTTGCTACTTTGTGAAGGGTTCTTGATTTTCTCCTTTTCCTTATTCGTAAAATTGAGAAAGTTTTTAATAAAATACCTGCTCTATACCATAGTGAGCAAATATTTACAACAAAAAAAATCTTGTCAATCGCTAACCGGTTGTATTAGTGTATCATCGGTAGCATCACCTTTTTTCCAAAATCTTGGAAGGTTTTTAAATAAATCTGTTAACACTCAGACATACTTTTAATATAATCGTACGAAAATGGTGGCCCTTTTCGTACAAAAAGCACTCAATCCTTATCGAGTTAACTTAATAACTCAATTTAATAAAATAACACACACTTCAGGGATCAAAATAAATCTCTTTAACGGAAATCAAATGCACAAAACAAACTCGGAGAATCTATCAAAAGAAAATTTTCCTTCACACACACATAGCGAGTTCTTACTCTAACGCACACATAGACACCATTCATTTCAAAGCTAGGGTTTACTAAGACTGCGGTGGCCGCCACAAAGCGTTCGTAATTTACCGTCGAATGACGTCACGGAAACGTTACAAACTTATGAAACTAAGTAGGTGTGTTTCTTCAGAGATTGTTTCTTGACACCGTACGTATAGTCAAACTCCGCTGCCATTATTTTCATGGCGGCGGTAATGTGGCGGCCATCGCTGTCTCAGGAAACCCTAGCTTGATGCACCTTTACCTCGTGTTTACACCCATGTCCCTGTAAAAGGAAATCTAAGTGATAATAGTAAATAAAGAAATAAATTTCAAAGTCAATTGTGATACTTGTTTTTAACCAGTTTTCAATCAACAGTGATAGCCTATTGGTGTGCCCGTCAGACTGCCAAGTCATAGGTCTTAAGTTCGATCCCAAGGCACGCATTTCTGACTTTTCGGACTCATGTGCGTATTGTATAATTATCATACTTGCTTTAAAAACGGTGAAGGAAAACAACGTGAGGAATCCAAAATCACCTTGGCTTTACATGCCTAAGGGATTCTTGACGGCATGTAAACCCAAGTCAGAGGCCCTTGGGTGGCTTTAAACTCTGACACTAACCACACGAAAAGAAGAAGTGGTAATAGTAAATAAATTATATATAGTAATTTTTTTTTTAATACTTGTTTTTAACTAGTTTTGTCAAAAACATGTCGTGTTTATAACAAGAGTTGTATGAGTTTGTGTATGCAAATTAAGATAGTCCTCATGATACCTACGTGGGTTAGTAAAGATTTTACAAAGCTTTACCAAATCAGCATATTTTTGTTTAGTAATAGGAAATCTGTTTTTATACAAATTATCTCCTGGACGCCTATTCTTACCAATAACTTCAACTTGCTGTGTCGGACTCTTACCGACTAAAACCCACCCCCCGTGTTCCTTCAGTTGCCTGTATGTTGCCAGGGGTCACGGTATCCCTTTCGGACTTTCCGGCGAGTACGGCAAGCATTCGTCCTAGCGGACCCCGTCAGTTGTGCTGACATCTCTTTGAGGCGCGCGTGGAACTCAACGCGCCGTTGAGTCGGGCCTAGTCCTTATCGGATGGCTAGCTACCCATTGCTCAACGTCCGCAAGCCCGCGCCTACGGTGGCTGGGAATCGGCTTGAGATTAACGACACCCAGGGCCCAGGGAGTCTCCTGCGTCGGCTAGGGGTGACGGCTTCCCATGCCCTCTCTCCCCGTACCATGGCCTGGACCAGAACCGGACGATTGGAGACTGAGGGATCACCGCCGTCGATCGTATCCACGAGGATACGGCGGCGCTCCGTCCAAGCCTGGCAGAGCTCCACCGTATGCTCCACGGTGTCCTCCGGGCGATCCACACAATGATAACACCGGGGCGTTTCCTCCCTCTTTACCCGGAACAGGAACTTCCCGAAACAACCATGTTCGGTGAGGACCTGCGGAAGGTGAGGATGATGAGGCGCCTCTCTAGCCACTCTTCAAAGAGGCGACTTATAGCCGCAATTGTGGCGTGCCCAGCACTGGGTTGCGACAATCGCACTCTCCATGATGCCATGAGATCCCGCCGGATCTGTGCTGTGCCTAGTTTCCTCAATAATATTCGATTCGCCTACTACGTTTTCGTCCTCAAGTAAAAAAAAAAGGGTGTTAAATGTTAATAGTAAGCAAGTTCTCAATTCATGCGTTTTGATTTAATAGGTACTTTAATATTACTCTTAGTATCTTACTTGTTCACAGTCAGCTGAATATGGTTCAAACATTAATCTCCTTAGTCTAACGTTTTTTAATATCCTCTTGCATCGTTCGGACGCCATTATAAATTAATGTCTTACTGTTGGTGTGTCTAAGAGAAAACAATTTTCGAGTAGAGGGGCAGTTCATGCGTGACCACCGTCATCTCCAGATTCTACAGTGTGTAGTCCACTGAAGCGCCTCCACAACGCTCAGACCTTATGCGCACTAGTTTGCGCGTATAAAATGCGCTCCCGGAGTACAGCTTATCCACCACTTTTTCAACCAAAAAATATGTTTCAAGTTGGCTTAACTTACTAACATAAAACACTTTGCTTAAATTAAAGTAGCTTAAATGCTTATAATATGTCAAAATTGTTTCAGGTAAAAATATATGATCGACCAACATGTTATTAAACATTGACGACAAAATTTGCTTAACACCC
Organism: Omphaloscelis lunosa; assembly: GCA_916610215.1. Taxonomy (NCBI): domain Eukaryota; kingdom Metazoa; phylum Arthropoda; class Insecta; order Lepidoptera; family Noctuidae; genus Omphaloscelis; species Omphaloscelis lunosa. The sequence continues at coordinate 5,172,525 of OU744265.1, read as the reverse complement.
AAAATATTGTAATTAGTAGAAAGGTACAGTGTTTTGACGAACAATAAACAAAAAAATAATACACAAATAAATTGTTTTAATTTCAAGAATGAATAAAGTGGCAAATTAGTAAAAAGGTTTACTGAAAAAAAATAATGAAAAAACAATACACAAATAAATTGTTTTAATTTCAAGATTGAATAAAGTGGCCAATTAGTAAAAAGGTTTACTGAAAAAAAAAAATGAAAAAAAAAAACTTGATTTGGTAAAGTGTTTTAAGATTAAATATATAATTAGATAAAATAAGGAAAATTAATTAAAGCCAACTTTCTAACGTTATATACGGTTTATGAAACAAATGCCGAAAATGGTTGGATTTAAAACAAAATTCAATAGGAAAATCATTGAAATCACCGTTGTATTAACGACCACAAAAGGGATCAGATTTAACTGAAACCTAGCATTCGAAAGAGAAAAATCTGCCGATTTCAACGATATAAATAACTCAAAATTAACCAAGGTGAATGTTCATACAATATGCCTTTCTAGCGTCGATATGTAACATCAGGCCTGTATTCTTGTACGCAAAGGGTACCTCAAAGGGTACCGCTGCGTAGGGGAATACACACTACTACACCCACATTTTGCCAGTTATTGTAAAGCTTGCTCCACATTCTCGGTGGGAGGTCTCGACGAGAATATTTGCTGAGACAGGGGGAGACGAGATTCTTACCTTCTTGAGTCTTGGACTCTCGTACCAAGATGGACGTCTTAAAAATATCTACCGCTGTAGCATTATGCGCTGCTGTAGCCTATTACAATTATTTATTAACTCGTGAAAAAAACTTACGAGAAACGTTGAAATAAGCGAAGCTGTTGGATGACTGCCATACACCGAAACAGATGATGATGAGATGCGCTCGCTGTGAAGTGACAGGTGACGGACAGACAACGAGAGCGATCGAGAATGTGGAGAAATGGTTTCATATAAACACAAAACTACTCGAGAGTCTTTTGTACCGACACGGAGCGGAGATAATACGAATATTCACGAGGCAAGAAGAATATAGAGGAATTCGGCAAGTTTTGTGTAGTTTTGCAGAAAATGTGGAGTAGGCTTAATAGATGGCGAGCCTATTGCCATCAACCAGGCACAAATCCAGACTCCGGGCTGCTACTGAGAAATTCATAATGGAAAAAGTAATGACACTGCCCGATCTGGGAAAACAAAAGACACTATATATAATAATAATATTTTGGTGATGTACCTATAATAATAGTATACCTAGAATACCTTGGTGTAAATGCGAGGGTAAGAACACCTCTAAAGGTCAGTTTAGATCCAACGTACGAAAGGAGATTCTATCCCCATTCTACCAAATTCTTTCGCAGGTCTATGCGTACTAAAATTTCAAGAATATCGAGAAAAAAATGCTCTCGTTTTAGTTCTATGTTCGTTTGGTCTTAGATACCCACCTTTACAACGCACATACAGGCTTCTCCCACTCAAACACACATGTACACTTTCATTCTAACGCCCACAGTTACACCTCTTTACTGCAACACACACACACAGCCAGTTCCCTACATCAAAAGTCAGCAGTCGATCAAACTTGAGAATATTCAATTACGGTAATCCCTGGGCTCTTCATCGATCTTCGTAGAAAATGCTCAAGGGAGTGTTTAAGTTCTGCTTTTAATTTACTTGGGTGTTTTTTTTTATGTTTTGAAGTAAATAATACTGATGGCAATTGTTTTTTCATGGTCGTCGGGAATATCATTTGTTTTTGGTGATAGTGTTTTGGGATTGATTGCCATGGTCTATACTATTCTATATTCTGTAATTGACTGTAATTTAGCCTTTAAGGCCAGTAATTACAGGGTAAAATGAAAGATTCGAAGACTTGTGACAGTCACCAACCCGTACTGGGCCTGCTTGGTGGATTATACCCAAGCAGGCCCACTCCCTCTCACAGAAAGAGGAGGCCTGTGTCCCAGCAGTAGGAACATAATAGCTGATTATAGTATGGTAATTTTTTCTTTTCATAAAGAGAAAGAACGAACATTATTACCACAGATAAAAAAAAAAAAAAACTTTTGTTTCTTGCGATGTTCTTCTTAACTCCACCCATAGTCAAAGGTGAAATTAAAAAAAAAGCAATTTTTACAAAAAAAAAAAGCCGACTTAAAAAAAACACTAAAAAGTGAAAAATAACTTTAATTACGGAAGTCGGTGTCTTCGGTCTTGAATTTTAGTTTTTTGCCATCGACTTTGAAACTAAAACGAGCTATTTTTTTAATTTTTGTCGTGGTACCTACCCCACACATATTCGATTACCACTACCTGCTATGTAAATTCGGGGACAGGAACTTATTAATAGACTAAGTGGGCAAAATATGTATTATTGAAGCTAGCTCAAAAACTACTCACGCAAAATTAATTTTAAAAAAATATGGGACCACCGCGCAAGTTTTCATTACCAAAGAAAAAAAAGAATCGGTCAGCAATTGACGAAAATATCAAAGAACGAACAAAAAAAAATACATACATAAAGTCGAACATAGAATCTCGTCCTTTTTGGAATTCGGTCAATGAGAGAGAGAGTTCACATAAAGTCACCTCCCAATATTTTATTTAGCCCTTTAAAACCTTGGACTACGGACAAAACACAATAAATTCCACCGAAAACGCCCAAAAATTTACTGACACATAAAACAAAAACAATGCATAGGACAACAACGAATCACTACAAAATTAGGTGAATCTTTGACCTTTATAGCCTTTAAAGCCTCTAGGCCCCATAGTACACTAACCTTTTGCATAATAATAAGGCCCAAACACACAAACAGAAAGAGCTTCAGTGGTTTGTAAATTTGAACAAGATTTGCCAAGGTGAGCGAAGGGAGGGAAATTGAAGCTGAACGGTGCGTGTAGACTCCGCCTTGGGAGGGTTCAGTGGTCTAATGACGTGTTACGAACTAAATTATGGACCCTGCATGATAATTTAGGTCACGGGTTAAGATAGAAACGCAAACAAAAGGTATTCTTAGAAATTTTGTAGGGTTCGGTACCTCAAAAGGAAAAACGGAATCCTTATAGGATCACTCTTGCGTCTGTCTGTCTGTCTGTCCGTCTGTCACAGCCAATTTGTGTATTAATCTAATGGACCGATTAAGTTGAAATTTGGTACACATGTGTATTTCTGTGACCCAAATACGGACGTGTAACGCAAATAATTAATTTTCAATGTGGGGGTCACTTTTGTGGACAAATAAGAAAATTAAAAAAAAAAAGTAATGCAAACTATACCGTGTGACATATCAAATGAAAGGGGTTATTACGAGGATCTCATTTTTTTTAAATATATTTTTTAAATAAATGCTTTTAAAGATATTTAAGAAAGTAGATGAAAATTGACCATTCCTCCCCTTATCTCCAAAACTAATGAAACTAAAATTTTGAAAAAAATACAGAGAATGGTTCTTTACTCATAGATTACAGGAAAACCTTATAAGAAGTCTATGGTCTTAAAATAACATGATAAATCTCTTAATATTGTGCGCACAAACTCATGTTTGCAGTTGGAATGTATGGGAATACATGTTTTTCAACTACAATGTTATCTTTGTTCTTGGGTTTAATTCATCCCAACTACAGAACCGTTCATTGTGCGTTAATTACTGTTCAATATCATGAGTTCATGACAAAAATAGCGAACCCATGCTTAGCATGGTTTTCACCACTTGACAAAACATCAAGATTTTGTTTATTTGATGTAAGGTTAATATGAATCTAAACTAATATTTATAAAGAAAAGATTTTTAATATTTGTTTGTTACACGTACACGCTAAAACGGCTGAACAGATTTGGATGAAATTTGGCATATGAGTAGACCATGATCTGGGTTAGGACATAGGATACTTTCTATCCTGATATTCCCAAGGGATCGAGACTTATGCGGGTGAAACCGCGGGGCACAGCTAGTGCTAGTATACACATGAACCTTTCGGAATAAATTATATAAATGATGGAGAAAACCATAAAAAACAATATATTTGAAGAACATCGCGGCCATACAGACTGACACGAAAAGCGACATTAATATAAAATACATTTAAATTTTTCGTTTTTTTTTTTCTTTCCTATATTTTCCCACTGCTGGGCAAAGCCTCTCCGTACTTTTCCATTCGTTTTTGTCTGCTGCCTTTTCCGGCCATTCAGTCAAGAACGAGTATAGTTTTTTCTTCATTTGTATTTATAAATATAGACAAATGAAAACATAGCCTACCTGTGATTGATTCAGAGTAAAGAAACTGCTGAAAATTTGGCGACATGTCAGACGGTATGGCAACTAGGTACAGTCTGACTATTTTCTTAATGGCCCTAGGGAATCATCGCATTTCCGAATACAAACGAATGCTAATTTCCATGTCCACAAATTATTCTTCCTGTATAATATTTTGAATTTAGAACTAAGTACTGTAATTTGTTTATTGTTTTATTTTGATTTCCGTGTGCACTACAAACTTAGAGTTGTAAAATTATTTTCGTGCCTGCAACTTTAGCAGCTTTCCTCCCATGTTTTAAATAAATTACAATAAGTTAAAAGAATATTAACATCTCTATATACTTCCAAGTCGATTGAGAGGCCGGGGCTTAACTCCGCTGCCACAAGAAATCACGGTACAGTGGACAGAGCTCTGGCGGGATCTCATGGCGTTATGGAGAGTGCGATTATCGCAACCTAGCGCTGGGCACGCCACAATTGCGGCGATAAGTCCCATCTATCTTTGAGGAGTGGCTAGAGAGGCGCCATAGCGTCCTCACCATTCGCCTGACGCAGGTCCTCACCAGACACGGTTGTTTCGGGAGGTGAGGTTCCTGTTCAGAATAAGGCGGGAGAAACGCCCAGGTGTCACCATTGTGTAGATCGCCGGAGGACACGGTGGAGCAAACGGTGGAGGTCTGCCCGGCCTGGGCGGACCATCACCGTGTCCTCGTGGAGGTGATCGGCGTGGTGATCTCTCGCGTCCAGCCTTGGTCTAGGGCATGGTATGGAGCGAAACGGCATGGAAGGCCGCCACCAGCTTCTGCGAAGCAGTAATACTCGCGAAGGATGAGGTGGAACCAGGAAAGACCACGCCTGGGACAACGACGCGTTATGTTTCACCCGCACCTCAACAAGATGTCAGCAGAACTGACGGGGTCCGATAGGGCCGAGGCCGATGATGATGGGGTTGCGGTTTTGTCCGAAAAGGTTACCGTGGCCCCTGGTAATATAGGCAACTGACGGAACACGGGAGGGTTTTACTCATTAAGAGTCTTACACATTCTCGCTTCACCCAGAGCAGTTATTTGATAATTTCTAAAAAAAAAGTCGATTGTGAGGGTTCAGTCTGCAACAAGTGCAAAGGGCAACTGATAGAACACGAAGGACGGACATCATTAAGAAAATAATTATACTGTAGGTATGTTGATGGCGGTGACCTTCGGCCTAGTTTAGTGTCTACAGCAACTCAAAAGAATAACTCACTTCAGAAAACACTGCAAAAACCAAAAGACAAAAATAAAATAAGATAATCGGCTTTTCCAAAAACTAGGACAAGTTTTGAATTACAAATATTCATAAAAGCGAAATTAAAAATAGCTCAGTGCTTTTCAAAAGATGGCTCGACACGACACACAAATTATCCTAAATGGTTGACGTGAATGAAAAAGCCTACTAAGGCCCTGAAACCTTTAACAAAAAGGATTCCCGAAATATATTTAAAAGGGCTCCAAATCGAATTAAATCAGAAGTCAGCTAAATCCACAATCGATTCGAAACAAATTGAGGTTTGCATGTTGAAGCCATTTCAATATTTTTATTTTGTAGGCAAATTAATTTTAGGGGATGAGAAATAAACAAAATTTATTTTTGGAAGCCGTTGTTCGGTTGACTGAGTGACAGAAAACGTACAGCTTATACCACTGGAAAATGAACGGTGATATTGAAATCTTATTTTCGTGTGGTTAGTAACTAACCTGGTGTCACAGTTTTAAAGCCGCCCATGGGCCTCTGTATGGCTTCATATGCCGTTGAGAAATATCTCTCAGGCACGGTTTCCTCACGATGTTTTCCTTCACCGTTTCTGAAGCAAGTGATAATTATATAATACGCACATGAATCCGAAAAGTCAGAGGTACGTATCTATATTGTATTTTAATTAATGTGTTCGATTAGCATTTTTTTTCGGTTAGCATCGAAGCTGCTAATAAAAATAAATACATTTCACCAAAAATCAATACTGTGTACGGTATGTGCATTGCAGAATATTAAGTACCTCTAAATAAACTTCCTTCACGAAACGGCAGCCGTTGACAACGTGCCGCTTGTGCATGAAGCACTGTGTTCAAAACACGAGTAAAGTTGTCGTCACGTAAAAAGAACGTTGTGCGACCAGAGGTCCTAATGTGAGTTTCTTTTAACCATCTTGACTTTACGCATCGACCGCGTTCGGCGTTCCGATTGGCCGTTCACTGGCCTTCACTGGTGAAGGGCCAATCGAAGCGCCGAATGTGGTCGATGCGTAAAGTCGAGATGTTAAAAACTAAAACCCGACTACTAAAAAATCACGCTCTAAAAAGTATGACATAAGACAATAGCTGTGGTCGCATGCCATTATAATTTTGTAGGTCTACATGCATGCGACCACGGCTTTACCTTGAACATTTTTGTAGAAACCTATGTCTTGATTTCTGTCTGAAATATTTTCTTGTTTTAGGTAGTCGGGTTTTAGTTTTTGAACTTACTTTTTATTTAAATTAATTTGGGTTTATAATTTCGTTGATAAAGTATTTGCAGAGCAGCTTTATTTTATTTTTTTTGTTCGGGTTTTATTATATAATAGGTATTAATTTTATAGCCCCGCCCGTACGTAGCAGTCTCATTTTTGCATGTTTTCCTTCAGCATTTCGGAGCAGTGGTGGCGCAATGGTAACGGACGCGACTTATGAGTTGTAGGTCATAGGTTCGAACCTTGACAGGAGCTTAATTTGTGTAAATGATTTCTGCTCTCAAAACGGTGAAAGAAAACATCGTGAGGAAACGATGCAGCATGTCTTAGAACCAAAAATTAAAAGACATGTGACATTTACCAACCCGTACTTACCTACTGGGCTCGCGTGATGGATTACGGCCCATTCCCTCTCACAGAGCGGAGAACTGTCTCCCAGCAGTGGGAACATTATAAGCTGATTATGACCTTCAAAAACACAATACTTTACCTAGTCAATTTCGAAAGAATTACTTTCAGTAGTATGTTTTCAAAATAACCTGTAAGTAGACTTACATTATTTTACTATTTTTATATAATAGTTTCATTTTCCAACAGAAAATCTCATCCATTTACATGTCTGAGCAATCATTGTATCATTATTCAATTTTGTAATAAATCTTTTTGTAATTGACAGCCCAGCTGTGTCGTGCGATTACGAAACGATTCGTGATGAATTTTAATATAAAAATTCATTAGGCATACAATGACACAGTTACTGGGTCATGTAAAAGGAACGCCGAATACTTTAATTGCCCATTTTGTTGTCAACTAATTTTAAAATTAATAATGAACAAAAATACCATTTTATGAAATTTACAAAATAATAGTTTTTTTTTGTATTTTTTTTTAAATAATTCTCAGTCTTGTGACCAAGCAAGAACAAGTACAAGCCTACAAGGTCTTGTGAACAAGGGTCGTAATGACCCCGTAAGGGTTGCTTGCCATCAGCCGGGCACATATCCAGGCCCCGGACCGCTTCTGAGAAATTGAAATAGAAAACCATATAGCAGTTTTTCTGACCTGGGAACCAGAATCAAGACCTTACGCTAAGCAGTTGCATTTTTGTCGATCCACTGAAACTTATTTACAACTAGCTGCGCCCCGCGGTTTCATCCGCATAAGTCTCGATCCCGTGGGAATATCGGGATAAAAAGTATCCTATGTCCTAACCCAGGTCATGGTCTACCCAAGTACCAAATTTCATCCAAATCCGTTCAGCTGTTTTAGCGTGAAAGCGTAACAAACAAACTCACTTTTGCATTTATAATATTACTAGCGGACGTCACGCGGTTTCACCCGCGTAGTTCCCGTTCCTGTGGGAGTACAAGAATAAAATATAGCGTATGTTACTCGCTGATAATGTAGCTATCCATTGCTGAAAGAATTTTTCAAATAGATCCAGTAGTTTTTATGTTTATTCGTTACATACAAAAATACAAATCCATCCTCTTTATAATATAAGTATAGAGCAGGGGTGGCCAACTTGGTTAGATCCAAGATCTACTGTTTACTGAAGACACCCTGTGCGATCTACCAATTACATACTTCTTGAATTTTTTTATGAAACAGTGTACAAATACCTACGTACTTTTATTTATATTATTAAGAGATCATAAAATTGAAAATTGTTCTTAGTAACTACTTATTTATAGTAGTGTGAGTATTGCGTCTGAGCTACTGCCTGGAAGAGAGGATAAATAACGTGATGGAACGGCGACTGAAAAATGATACAAGATGATGCGTGCAGCAGTTGCTGATTACGTTTCGTGGTCTATTCTATATAACATTTTTAGGTACATTAACTTTTTTTTTTTGTTTTGCCACTATTGACTGGACTAATAGCCGCGATCGATCGGTCGATCGCGATCGAACGGTTGGCCACCCCTGGTATAGAGTATAGATTAGTTAGTATTGTAAATTGTGATCGCCATCGGCGGTCAAGCCAGTACCTACCTAGGTAGTTCTGCAAATAATTGTAAATTGACTTTAAATTATGTGGTTTACCGTCAACAGGCGCACTATTGGATACAGAAGTGTATTCTTTCAATTCATTTTATGGCTTATTACAATTAATCAGAAATTCATGAGAATTTTCACCATTAAATTGAAAAATACAAATCAATCTATAAAATTTAAACTACCTACCGTTACTTTTAACTACTGTTTTCAATACTTTTAACAGTGAGAATAGTCTCACTGTTTCATTCTACCAATTTGAAGGAATTAGCTCCAAAAATAACTGAGCTAATGAATAAACTTTGCTCTTTATTTGTTTCAGGTTAATTAATGAAAACACTTGGCGAAATTGGAAACTAGTCCAGCAAAGTGTTTTAAATTAGTTAAAGTTAAATCGTGTTTAAGTGAAGTTTTACCCGTTAGAAGTGAATTCAATTAAGTGGAAATAGAAAAATAATGTAGAATTAAATCGATATTTTCATAATATTTGTTAATGTAAAATAACTATATTTGAAAATGGAATCAATAGAATTAAAAGATAAGTTGATGATTAAATGGAAGTTTAAATTTTGAATTCGGGACCAAAAAATTAAATCCGAATTTAAATTGTTGAAATTAGAATTGCAAATGTTGAATTTATAAAATAAAATGGAAAGTAAAATTGAAAGTAAAATTGAAAATAAAATTGAAAACAAAATTGAAAAATATACGGAGCCCTCGCCGTCGACTACGCCGAAAGCGCCTTCGCCGCCCCCACAAGGGCATACCCCAAGCAAGATGGAGAGAAGAATGTCTCACTTCAAGGAGTACAAGTTCTTCAGGAGTTTCAGCGCCAAGGTCGAGAACTGGCCTATGAGGAAAGCTGAGCAACTATGGAGAAAAATGAGAGAAAGAAAAATTGCAGGTTAGATTTTTTTAATGAAAAATAACTTATTTTTTAAGTTTAATATTATGTAAGAAAACTGCGAAAAATAACAGAGAAAACATAAAAAAGAAAATTGTTGTCGCAAAAAGTCTGCGCCCAACGTGGGGCTCGAACCCACGACCCTGAGATTAAGAGTCTCATGCTCTACCGACTGAGCTAGCCGGGCTGTGTGAATTAAGTAGAAATTACTAACTAGTATATGCGTGCTCAATAATATTTATGATGATGACGTCAATCAACAGGGTAATATAAGGCGGCCTTCTACTTACGTTTTTATAGATCTTGATAATAATTCATTAGTTTAATTAGTATTAAAACATTCAAACACAATTTTCTTTGATGTTGTTAAAATTAATAAAAAATAACCCAATTTGAGAATAACATTGTCTTTTTTTTCATTTGTGTTTAAAGTGATTCAAATTCTGTTACACAACATATTTACATAGCAGAGGGAAAATTCCCGTAATTTTTAAGAACGTTCGCAGTCTAATCTAATTCGCAATCTGTCAAAAATACAATCAATTTACCAACATTTTTGACAAGTTTGACAGATTGCTACTTCAATGTGAATGTTTTTTATGTAGCAAGAAAAAAAGAAAGATATTTTATTTGGGACACGCACAGAAAAGAGAAACAGTAATAACAACTTAAAAGGAGCATCTAAAACTAACAAAATTTTCGAATTACCTACCGAAAGGAAAAAAAAAACATATATATGTATGAGAATTGGCCTTCATACATATTAATATTTTTTTTTGCTTAAGTAGGTACATATTTTAATTTAAATAATTAGATAACTATTATTTTGACGCAGGAAAAGTACGTATCTTACGAGCAGGGTCGGCATAAAACAAACAAGTTGTTTGAAAACACGTAATTTAAACAGTGTTTAAAACAGTTTGAAATAAAACAATGTTTTTTTTAATTATTTGTTTAAAATCGCAGTATAAAACAAGTTTAAAATAATGTTTAAAACATTAAGAAAGAAAAAACATGTCTTTAAATCGCGAAATAAAATGAAAAATTATACTTTTTTAGGGCTCTAAGAGAAATTAAAAAGGTTCGATAGTTTTATACACTTACTACACTAGCATAAAGTTGATGTTTCTTTATGTGGAAATAACTTCAATTGAAAACAAGGTTATAAATGGATGCCTTAGTTCTAAAAGTCACTAAGTCCATTTTTATCTATATTGAGTTAAAGAGTTAAAAAAAAAAAATATCTATGAGTTGGTCTCATCCTTTTTTAAATTAAATTTCAGAAAGTACTTTTTTCCAATTCCTAAAATCACTAAATCCTCTGAACTAAATTAAAAAGTCACTAAATCCATCCCAATTAAGCATAAAAATCCACATTTTTGTGATAAGTCACATTATCCATGCATTTTTAAAATAAGTCACTAAGTCCTGGTCACGCAGGCGGTCGTTTATTTTCACTGTTTTGAATTTAAACTAATTAGAAGATAAGAAGTAAGGTTTAATATTGTGTTAAAATTAACAGCTAATGCTAATGATAAAAAGAAGTTTATAGTTTTGTTAATGTTTGGTTGTTTGTTCTTTATTAAGGTCATTAGTTAAGATAATACGTCCCAAATTCCACAAATTTTGCGATAAGTCCTGCAAGTTAAGTATTTAATACTGATCATAATAATATATATATATATATTTTTTTTAAGAACATCATATCAAAGCTGACCCATTAAACTATTGTTTAATTTTTTTCCAAATTTATTTATACGGCCATTTTCTTAAAACATTTTTTTTTTTGCACTTTGACTTTTAGAACTATTTTTTTTCTGTAGGGCATGTCATAGCTGACCTCTGAGGTCATGACTATTTAACCGGTCAATTTTTAGAACTAAGGCATCCAGATAGACCTTACCTAATCTATGTAGTTCAGGGTAGCTGCCGCACCTCCTACTTACAACTTATAAAAATGCAGCACACAGACACTATATAATAAAGTAACAGTATTATGTCCCGGCATTGACCTTGAAATAATTACCTACAGCCGCTCGGTTGATAAACAGGCCGAGTCCGAGCGTAATTGCCGCACACTTGAGACTGTTGCGTACTGATATACACTGAGATTTCGAAGCGTGTCGTTTCAACTGTTTTCTATGAAGACATATAATACTGTTATTTATTTATACTGTGACACAAATATCCGTCGCTAAAATAATATTAACCTACCACAATCCAATAACCTCTCGTCACGAACCACGACTCGATGACAATCAGGCGTCATTTAAATATATTAACTAAAACAATCGGCCATTCGGCTTATGAGTCGATCACGAGCGTAATGAGGTAGGCACTATGCACTGCAGGCCAAGAGGTTATGACACTTTTGTGTTTAGAGACAAAGAGACTATTGAGTTTCCTAAAAAGGACCCGTCTACAACGGCAAAGCCAAAGGAGGGTTATGATATTAACAGGCTATGTATGTTCATTCGGTACCCTAATTACGTTTTAATGACGTCATTTGACGAAAGATGACCTGTACACAAATTTTAAGTAATATGTTAAATGTATTGATAGCACACATGCTTTGTTTGTGGACTGCGAAGACATGAAATGCTCGCTCAAACCCGACCGACTTTAGCATTGTCTTTTTGTGTTTCTCATATTTAAAAATATAATTTATCCTCAATATGAATTACTAACTTATTATCATAATTTCGTAAACGATTATGACTAGTTTGTTTCATTTTGAAAGTTCAACAACATTAATTGCGTAATTTACGTTGTTGTGCAGATTATTTTTTCCAACTTATGAAGCAATGGATTAGCAATCTGTTTCCAATCGAAACAGATTGTGATTGATCGATTACGTAATTAGGGTACTGTTTTCACATAACTCTCGTCGTATATTGACAAACGAGGTATTGTTGAAAGCGTCATATTATTGTTCCGGGGTTTTATGTTATGTGACGTCACACAAAATCTAACATGGCGTCTTATAGCGGCTGTAAAGTGTTACTGATTCAAAAAAACAGTGGCACTCCGGGAGTGCCGACAGAAGTGAAAACTTGAAAAAAATCGGCACCGCGATAATCAACGCGTTGATGTCTTTTTAACCGTCTTACGAATTTTCGATCAGGTCACGTGTCCTGACGCGAGATTAACATTTTTTACCCATTACAATAAAAGTGCACAACGCCACTAAAGAAGTTTTCACTTCAAAAATTAAGATTTATGTAACGATTTAAAAAAAAGGTTATTTTTAATTATACACACATAAACCCTAAAATCATTGAAATAAAAAAGAAACCACGATATTGACCCTTCTACTAGGTAAATCACTATTCGAATCACAGCAATGCAAATCTAATCTACTGCTTCTCTTTCACAAAAATTTAATGCAAACTAAATCAAAACACAAAGAATGTTAAAGATTTACACTGACATTTTACTATGATTGATTTGACAAATGATTGACATTTTTATTCTTAAAATATAATAACTATGATGTATATTCCATTTTTTTACCTTATTATTTCATTTTTTTAATTTATGTAATTTTGCATGCTAGTTTTAGAACTTGGTAAAAAACCCGACCGTCCGTCGGTAAAGTACTACAATTCAGCAAATTTCATTTCATTTCAAAACGTACAAAAGATTAGGGTTGTCAACTCCGTCGACTCCACAAGCTAAACAACGGATAAAATCAGCGCCGTATTTAAAGTGTAAACCGCAGTTTTAAAACAAAAGAGTGATTAAAACCCAAGGGTCGCACTATTTGCGAGAATTCTCAGGTATTCACTGAATGCTGGGATGTCGTTTTGTTTTTTCATTTTGAAATTGGAATGTAAATGAGAAAATGCTAAACTTTTGGCAGAGGGCAACCTATTACATCTGTGACTGTACCACCACCCCTTATAGCACTATTATTTTAATATTACTATAGTGTGAGAAAGAGATGGAGCTATACAGAACGTATAGCTTTATCTCCTTACTATTATAATTAATATTAATGGGGTGTGTAGCGTTTGATATAATAACAAAAGCTCTAATGATCATAAGACCTAATTTCATTTTTTTTAAATTATTTTATTATAACGATCAAATGATATAATTAATTATTGATACAATTTCATTTGACCTAATTTGATATGGTATAATGAACAGTTTATATAATGCACATTTGAAATAATATTCAATGAATATTATATTCAGTTGCTACAATATTCAAAATCTATAAGTAACGTTTAATATAATTTGGAAATGTATACTTTTATTATTGCAAAAAAAATCTACTATGGCGCCAACATAATTATACATCGGCTTGTAGTTAATAGGTTGAATCTATTTCAAAACCGAATAGGGGCGGGTATGTAACGTTTGAAATAGTAACAAAAGTTCTATATGACCTAATTTCATTTAATATACTTTTTAAATATAACGACGAAATGATATAATGCACATACATTGCATGTCGGAGAAAGAGAGAGAATGTGTGAATTTGATCAAGATGAAAATCCAAGATGGCAGCTCTGAAAATTTTAAAATTTTTCATCATGGGTATCGTTTTTATGATTGTCAAGGTTGCAAAAGCCTATAGTGAGGTCAAAATCAAAATCCAAGATAGCGGCTGCGAACATTTTCAAATTTTTCGTCATGGGTATCGTTTTCATAATTTTCGAGGGTGCTAAAACTGATAGTACGGTCAAAATGTAAATCCAAGATAGCGGCTGCAGAATTTTTTTTTTGTTTTAAATCTTGCGTGAGAAAGAACTTCGTTCCTGATTGGAGTCAGCCGACCGCACATGTTTTTTTTTTTTTTCTTTTTGCTCGACTCCTAAAGCGCAGTTCACACTGGGAATGAAGCAAAACGAAACTAAGTGGAAAATTAAAAAAAAAAAATGTAATTTATTATTTTAATAAGTAAACTTTAACAACTAGTGATTGGAGCCTTCTTTTAAGCAAATAAGCCTGTGTTAGGAAACTCCGCTCTTCCACAACTTGAATAAGTATCATTTACGAAATAATAATACAAAAAAAGTTAAACATGCAGCACGCATGCGCCATGTGAGTGTGTGAGTGAGGGTGAGTGAATATGAAGTTCGTTTAGAAGTATGAAAAGACGCGAAACGAACTTAGCTTCGTTTCGCTTCGTTCCCAGTTTGGCTTGCTCTTTATGGTCGTATCGTGATGTCAAATAGCCTATAACCTTAAGCCCCCACAATAATAGGGCTACCAAAAGCAAAAAGTATTTTTTAAATCTGACAGTTAGTTAATAGTCGCCTACATTAATTACAAACGCCCAGGATTTCCATAACTTACTTTCACAATCCAACTTCTAACGTAGTTCCTTCTTCAAGGAAAATCTTTTAGCACTAATAAAGAAACTTGTAATAAGATCCCACGAGCAAAGTTGGTCTAACGTACAAAAGTTTGTTGCTAGCGAAAACTCACCCCAAACTTTTAATATTTACTCTAAGACTGCTTTGAATAATAAACATTGTAATAATTATATTAAAAGGTAAAAGCCCCAAGATTTCATTGCTACCTTTCTTTGTTGTCTGAGCAGAAAATTAACGTCTTAGCCCAAGTACGCACGGACGTAAATATATCGCAGCGGGATTTTATCGAGCACTGGATTTTCAAATCTCGGTGTTAAGCCGAGTATTAAAAATTCAACAGAGTGCATGCAGCGCGTCGAAATAACCCACTGTTGCGAAAAAATCCCGCCGCGATATTTTTACGTCCGTGCGTACGTGGGCTTAATGTCAAGATTTTGCTTTTCGGGGACTATGTACGTACCTCGCATAGTGTCAAACAAATAAAAGAGAAATGGTTAACAACAAAAAACATAATATTTGTACCACCCTTTGTCCCCTTCAAAAGAAATCCCTTTATAAAAACCGAAATGTGGCAAAACAACAATACATAATGCACGGGAACTGCAACAAAATAAAAAACAAAACGAATCAAAAGAAAGACTCCCAATATAGACGTTTTCAATCAACCTTCGAGTCTAAAGTTCTAAACGTTTACGTGACACGATACGTTTACGTTTCTCGTGTGAAATAAAGACCGAATTTTGAATAAAATTGGTTTCAAACTTGCGATTTGACGACAATGTAATTGAATTATGTATGAGAGACTCAGAAGCAGGGGATGCAAATGTAATTACAACGCTTAATGGTTTTGTAACAGGGTAGGTGTTTGTAAATCGTGAAAACTTACGAACTGATGAAAGGAAGGGAAAATACGAAAATTAAAATTACTTAGAACAACTGAAGTGTTTGGAATTAAGACATAGTCCGTGCTGAAGTGCCTCTTAGTACATTGAATCCATGGCTCAATAACATAGATTCATTTGTATTTTTTTGTTAAATTCATCATTGATTTATTGTATTATAAAATTAGAATAACGTTTATCTGTATAATTCCGCAGGTGGGAAAACAATATGGCTGTAACAGGATAACAGTAAAGAGATAAGTAATCCACCAAATTATTCGTTTATTATCATAAATACAGAAAAAAGGAATAAAGGCATAGGTATTCTCATAGACTGTACTTATTTTTAATTCGATAATAAAATACCAAATCAAATACATATCGAAAAAATTATATTAAGTAACAATATAAAGTAATCCCTACCGATAAATCCGACGCCCACTAAAGCCTAGACTTCGATAAATCCAGCTAATATTTACCTAACAACAATTAAAAGTGCGACAACGTCTTGGGCTATTTGCGTAGTCTAGAACGTGCGAACAGCCTGAAGCGTTTCATAACGTTCTATTTACTCTTTATACGAAATTGAATTTCTTGTGAAACCACTACACCTGTTCTTCAATTTCTGAAGAAAAGCTTGGAACATTGTTTATTGTTCCGTTCTTTATTAAGTTTAAATTAATTCCGGATTGAGCTGCTTTGTTAATAAGTAGATTAAAATACACCATGTTGGTTTGAAGTGGGTGTTGTAACAGCAACTCTAAATCCAAGAAAATACAATTAAAATTAATTGAAGCGGCGTAGGTGGAAGCTTTGCGAGAAAAATTATGATGTGGTTATAGTATTTAATACTGATAAGAATATGAAAAGAAGCGTAGGAAGTTAAGATTTTTGAAGCTAGGGGATTTAACCATACCTACAGAAGAAAATATAGTAGGGAACCTTTTTTATATCCCATAACTCTAGTCTAGGGTATTAATGAGACCATGTCAAAGAATCAACTGGCATTATTATAAATTAAGTTCATTTTCAATTTCTCTCTCGATGTGTGTATCTAAGTTTCATTGTTAAGTGTGAATTTCATTCTTTAAAGCTAAGAAAATTCTACGTTCTCATATTTCACATAAGAATGTTTTACATAAAATATAATCGTGACATTGTCAAATTATTTATATAAAAAAAGAAAACTGAAAGCAAAAACAAATTTAAAAATAATTTATATGCCAATTGATTCCTTGACATTGTCTCATTAATACCCTTGATTTAAAGGATATCAAAATAAACACGTTGTATATTTCTAAAAGTTAGGAGGCTTAGGTACGTAAACTCATTTCTGTGACAAATAAGGTGGCAGGCCTAAACTATATAAGCTAATTAGAAGCACGAAATCTTTGTAAGTATCTGTGGTAGGTACGAATACAAAATAATACAGAAAACAAGAATAATTAATTTACATTCATGTTTCCCCACAAGATTTCCGTAATGTTTTAATCCAATTCAGAGCAGAGAGAGCTTCTTCGTAACAGAGGAATATTATAATTTAATCAACTTGTCTCGTACTGGATACTAGCACATAATAGTGCACAGGTGAATACTGTATAACAAGTAAAATTAGCCAGGTAGTGCAGTAACTTGAACATACCTGCTGTTTTCTGCTTCAAAAGTTTCATATTTTATTCTTTGTCTGTTATTTTTATTTAGAAGCATGACAGAAGGCAATCGTAGTTTAAAATAAAGTAAGCTCATTCTTACATTGCCACAATTATAATCTATGGTGATTTTACATCATGGACTACAATAAAACAAAACTGACTTGGTCCTAAAACATGTCCTTGAGGTACTCCTACCCTACAATCACGCGATTAATCCAAAACGATTCCTTATGCAAATTCCTAAATATCTACCCCTGACCTTACCAAGGTCAATTATCCAAGCCCTGTACCGGAAAGGTCAAGTTCAAGGATATGCCCTTTCCGCATGGCTTTTTATGACTTTTTTTGTTTATCAAACATTCTGCCAGATTAGATTGAAGGGACTGCCATAAAAAGGGCTATAAAATCTATTATAGTGGTATAGATAAAGAGGTCTGAACGTCTGTACTTAAAGGGATGGTTTGTGAAATTGACTAGATTGTTATGGCTGGTTTAGTACCGAAGTTTGCTTGGTTTAAAATATCTGTTTTCGGTGATAAAAGTTCGGTTTGCGATGTAGGAATTTTGTTTATTGTGATGGGAGGATTTGGTGCTCCTGTTTCGAGTACCGTTTACAATTTCGCACGTAGGTACAACAGTATTACTGCGCTTGCAATCACTGATAAGATGCAGAGTTTGTATGCTATTGCAATATTGTAGACTACCACAGAATCTCATATTGTCAGGTTCTTACGACTGTATTGTCGAACAATTTATTTTTAGGTCACCTGCTGTTACTGCCACTTCAATGCGATATTAAGAGCTTTTAAAGAGCATCTGATAATTCGGGGGAAAGACAGCACTAACATTGTTCACGTTTATGTCGTGATAAAAAGATAACCAAGTCAGCAAGATGGTTTGCTAACAAGGGTGCGCCATACTTAAGTAGGTACAGACAATAATGAAGGCTCTTTTCATGAAACCCTCTTAATAAGTCTTGATAACATTACTTAAACATGGCAACTTGGCTTTTGGCTACTTTGTATGTGTGTATTTTATGTAATTTTTAGGGTTCCGTACCAAAATGGTAAAAAGGAACCTTTTTGGTGCAACTCAGTCTGTCTGACCATCTGTTTGTCACAGCTGGATCTCAAGAACTACTAATTCTATCTCATATAACTTGAAATTTGGAATAGTTTTAGATGACGTTTGTCCATCTATTTTGCCATTAAGAAAGAACTAAAAATATTTATATTTTTTGCAACGGTACTAAAGGGGTCTTAAAATTTCGAAGTGGGGCTACTAGGGCATGTGGGGTACCATATGAAAGAGCGCTCTTTGTACATTGCCAAACATTTTTTTGAAGTGAAAACTTCTTTAGGCGCCTTGGGCATTTTTGAGATATAAACCATTGATTTCGTGAGACCGTGATGACACCAGCTTTTGACCATTAAAAGACATCAACGCGTTGATTACCACGGTGCCGATTTTTTTCAAGTTTTCACTTTTGTTGGCACTCCCAGAGTGCTACTGTTTTTTTTTTTAGGCTGCGTAGGTTTCCACTGTCGACGAAAAATTAAAAAAAAAAACAGTTCTCCCCCCTTATCTCTACTTGAACAAACGAACAACTCGAACTTGCATAGAGAAAAATCTGAAATTATTCTATATGATATAATTATGTAAAGATTATTATCAACTTAAATTAAATTAGTTCCACTATCGGTCAAGAGATGGCGCTGACCTAAAACTGCTATATTCTACGCGTCATTGTGCAGTGTTAAAATTCTCTGTCTAATAAAACCTCGCCGAAGAAAATTTAAAATGGCACGGAACCCTCGGTGCGCTAGTCCGACTCGCTCATGTTTTTTTTTGTTTTTGTATTGTGCGTTTTGGTTGTGCAAAATAAACAATTTTTCTTTCTTTTCTTTATCATAACCAAATAACAAAATAAATATTTTATTAAGTTTATGTAAATCGATTCGAAATTGTTGGGCCCTTTGATTTGGGTTCAAGTTCCTTCAAAACAGACTTGAGTTTAATTAAAAGTATCGTGTTACAGTAATTGAGAAATAATCCTGTCAAAATGGTTGGAGATACGAAGCTGTAGGGGCTTGTTAGGGGCTGAAATCTATATGAATTCAGAATATAATATCTTCATACTCGGAATTTGACGTCACGGTTTAGCGTGATGGTTATGCAATTAGCTTCAACTGTCTACTTCTGCATGAGGGTCTAGCTTACAGATTTTGATCTCAGGGTGCTTGTATATAAGGCGGGAGGAAACGCCCGGGTGTCACCATTGTGTGGATCGCCCGGAGGACACGGTGGAGCATACGGTGGAGGTCTACCTAGCTTGGGTGGAGCACCGCCGTGTTTTCGTGGAGGCTATCGGCGGCGGTGATCTCTCGCGACAGGCCCTGGTCCAGGCCATGGTACGGAGCGAGGCAATATACAGGCAACTGAAGGAACACCCTCTGGTATTAGTTAGTAGGAGTCTGACACGCCCTCCTGCTCCGCCTAGAGCGGGAGAAGTTATATGACAATTTTCCACCAAAAAAAGGGTGCTTGTATAAAGACGCAGGTTCTCGGTAAAAACAAGTTGGTACCGATCGGTGCGGGTAAAATAGCCCCGTATTAAGACTCCCGTTCTACTAGAATCGCGTCTCACCGTCATCGCATCCCACTTGTCTGCGGGAGTCTTTAACTCATGCACTCTGCAGACTTATAGAAACAAGTAAAACACAGTAACCGGTTCTTTGGGTGGCAGATCTTTACCGAAAAACCCACTGCTTTATGCAAATACCCTGGGTATAAATAGTTGATAACGGGTGTGTGAGATTTTAGTTCACAATGGAATCCAAGAAACAGAGAAAATTCAAGTTTGTAAGCCACTACCACAAAAATACGAAGTTTTGAAATATCCATGTGTTAAGTACAGTTAAGTAATGTGTGAGCGACATGATAACACTCCATAATGCCTGATGAATCAGAAAAGTGGTTAAAGCCTTGAAGGATTTGTAAAAAACGAGAAAAAAGTTGTTGCTCATCCAACCGATATAATCCTTCAGCCGATTACTTCGTAAAAGAAAAAATAGCGGCCCGTTCTTAGCTAAAAACGATAAAGCACAGAGATAAATGAAAAATGATTTGTTAAAAGTTGCGAATATTCATAATTTAATAGTGCGAAAGTTACTCTGATACCTTTTCACCTATATGGGTACCTTGGGACCTGGAGAAGGACCTGGAGAAGGCCATAGGCTTTTCATCCTGGATTGCAGGCAAAGTACCCACCAGCAAATAAATATATTACGAAAGAAAACTATTGTTTGTCAACGTAAAAAAATCTCATCATTTATTTTCTGAAAAACCGAAATGGTACGACTTCAATGTGGCTGATCCAATAAAGGAGTGACAGAATTCGTGCCAAAACTATTATGAGTAAGATGAGAATATAAATTCATTCTATTGAACGATAGTCAAATTTGTTTCGCCGTATTTCGTTTCTTCCGAAAATAAACGATCAACCTTTGAACGTGGTCAGTCTATACCAGTTTTCTTCTTAGCGTGTTGATGGCAGTTCATATAGAGTCTGCCCAGAATTTAACTGGGTACTATCATGGCACCTTCACTAGCGTCCATCAGCTCCTGCATCGTACTGGCAACAGGACACGCTGGACATGATATTAAGTGCCCTATTGTTAGTGAGACAGCACCACATTTACACTCCAGGGCGGAGTCATCTGTGAATCTCCACCTGAGCAGGTTTTCTTTCCTTCGACCTACCTGGGTTCGGAGTCTATTTAAAGACAGGTAAGCCAAGGCAACTCATGTCCAGGTGGGACATTTTTAGTAGGTGGAACGAATAGGTTGGGTATGGAAGCACTGTGTTCCCCCAACTTTAGGCTTTCTTTAGACCGCCAGTGAGTAGGACACATTTCAAGAAGCAGTTGCGGCTTTCCAGCCTTTGTGGCACGAGGATGTTATCGTGCAAAGGGTGTCGTGTATCGGAAACCATCTTGGCTCTTTCACTTAAGCTTGCCACCACTCTGCGAACTTTGGTGGCACTATTACTACTGGATACAGCATTTGTACCGGGGTCGGTTTAAGTTATGTTTCATGCAGCTGTATATACTAACTTTGCATGGGCTCAACGACTCCACACGAGACCAGTGAATTCAGCTGCAAAATAAGATAGCGCCAGCCCAGTAGTTCTCGTAATTCGCAGTGACTTGCATGAATGTGTTCAGAACGATAAAGGCATTTATGATAATCAGTGGACAACAGTCATCAGTGTCAACTAAAACAAAGTTTATTGTGAAAATGGGACAGAAAATCTGAAATTGATCATGACATTTATTTCGTAGCGTACATACAAAAGTATGCAATTAAAATACCTCTCGAAATCCGTGAGAGCGGCAAAGAGGATTCTTCAAAGGTTTTCCGAATACCCGCGCTTTTTGATGCGAACTAAATAGTATGAAGCCTCATACTTCTGAAGTTTTGTTTGTAGGTAAATACTCGGGAACGTTGCTGCATATGTGAATTTCGGAAAATTCTTAATAATTTTATTTAGACTAGTTGTATGAAACTCGCACAGACTAGGAAAGCACAAAAAGGAGGCGGTCTAGGTTCAAAAACTGGTGGGAAAAGGCTATGAATGCCTAGAAAGTGACGAAAAATAATGGTTATGGATAGATTTTTGATAAGATCCAAGAATAAAAGGAACTACTAAGGTCTGCGCGCGACTGCTAGTCACCGTCTGACGGAGGAAGTAGACAAAGGCCAAGCTAACTCAGTCTACTAATTTTGTCAATGGTGACTTACAGTCGCGCTAGGATTATAGTAGTAGTAGTCGTTTGTACTAACAAACCCTATGTTTTTTCAAAGCCTGACCAAAGGTCCGCTTTCACCTATACTTAAAATTGATATTTTAGAAATTAAATAAGAAATGCCTCGTTGGTCTAGTGGTCGCAAGCGCTTCTCCTGAGCATGAGGTCCTGGGTTCAATTCACAGGTCAGATAAAGTTTTATGGGGTTTTTCTATCTGAAATTTCTCAGTAGCAGCCTGGAGTCTGGATTTGTGCCCGGTTGATGGCAAAAGGCTCGCCCCCTATTACATGGGACTTAAAACATAACTGGCGAAATGTAGGTGAACCTGCTACAGGGACACCTCTGCCCAACCCTTCGGGGAAACAAGGCGTGATGTTATGTTTAAATCTCTAGAGTAAAAGTAAATAGTCTAAAGTAAATATCTAAATCTCTAGAGTCCCATCAGGAGTCGTGGATAAAATCAGTAGGATATAAAGATTAACATCATGCTCCCGATTGACCTTTAACACATGTTTGTTGACTTCATTAATGCGAGTTTGTATAGCTTTTACAAATACGACAGCCGAACGATGTTTGAAAATGTTTAAAATTAGACTCCGAGGATTTAAACGCTTAAGGGGCATGAAATCGACTGATTTTGATCAATTTTGTTCATTAGTTGTGAGAAAGGGAAACAAAATTTAAACAAAATTATTTGTGATTTAAAAAGTCGAATTCTTTGTCTTGTATATAGTGGAAAGGGATTTTTCAAATAAATTAAGAATTCGTAGAAATTCACTAAAATTCGCTATAGTTTTCCAAAAATTGACGCGAGACTGACGTTTGATCGTTTCGTTACTTTTGACTTTGAAAATTAAAAATATTATCAACATAATTATATGGTCTATTTGTACATAGGGGAACCATTTCTTTCAACTTCCATACAAAATACAGCAGAAAAAAAATGTTGAAATAACATTTTTTTTTAAACCCTGGCAGTAATGTATTGTTTCTTATTATTTAGCAAACCATATCCACAAATTTAAAAATCACACATTAGTCTTCAGCTATCCCGGAAATAAAATCAAAATATAATTTTATGATTATACTATATCTTCATTAAGCAAATCGAAGGCGAAATAAACCATATTTTCGAGAGCGCAAAAGTGATGCAACTATTAACAGGTGCTGTGACTGACACGACTGGTTTAGCACCACGAAAACTGTACTTTTATAATTACACAGCCTTAATGTTTGAATTATTTCAAGCTTTCTTAAAATTAGGTAAGTTATTGACGAAAAAGGGTTTTTTTCGTGCACGGACCCTTAAAACATTTAGGAGCGTTGTTAGATCAAATAAGTCTGCCTTAACTTAACCCTTAATTAGGCGCATGGGGTCACGAGACTTTCAAATTGAAAAAAATATGGGTTACAGTTTTGGGTATGTGACAACGCTCTTGCTAGCTTCTTCTCTCTCCACGGGGTACCTAAATCAGTCGCGGCCGGACAGCCAACGCAAGCGCACGCGTCGCTGCTCTCTAGAGCGCTGACCCCATGCGCCCACTTACGTGATTTTTCTTGTCGGAAGGTATGTTTCTATTTTATTGATTTTATGGTTTTCTAATGATTTATTTTTGCATTTTTTTTGTGCGTTTGATTTATATATACCCATGTTTAGTTTTATCAAAACCTTATTATGATTATTTACTTTTTTAGTTGTCAATATGGATCAAGAAAGTCAAATACAGCTGTGGCTTGCAGTGGGTTCTGATGATGAACAAGATGTTGCGGGTTCTTCATCTAAACATGCGGACAATTCACCTATACAAAGTGAACATGATTCTGCGAGTGAAATTGAAGAATCCGAAGATACATGTCCCGAAGCCAAAGAAAGCTGTCATTTTACTTTCCAGTATGCATAACAACAATTCTATTGATGAAACAACAGGTAACGCTCAAAAACCAGAAATAATTACCTATTATAATAATACCAAAGGTGGGGTGGACTGTAATGATCAGCTATGTAGTAATTATAACGTTGCAAGACGAACAAAAAGATGGCCTTTGTCGATATTTTATCACCTACTAAATACATCTGGTATCAATGCTTTTGTTATACACAAGGCGAATAATGATACTTCTAGAAATAATACGCACATACGGCGTATTTAAAAAAAAAATTAGCATCGGCCTTGGTAATGAACCACCAAAAACGTCGCCTTCAACATAGAGCTACTCCTTCTGCGACAAAAAACCGTATTCGTGAGGTGCATGATATAGATGAAGCTGCGCATCAATCGGCTGCTAAACGCGGGCGCTGTTAATCATGCCCTAGGAAGGGTGACAAAAAAGTGCCTAATAAATGCCATAAATGTGGTAAATTTATTTGTCAGCAGCATTCCAAAGTTTTCTGTGTTAGTTGCGAACCAGATGAATCTGGTAATGTGTCTCTATATTTTTTTTTTTTCATTTGACTTCAGCTATAAGCAATTTTTTTTAATTTAAGACTGAAAAGAAGCTATGTCATATTTTTAGTTCTTTTGAAGCCAAAGTTATGTTATTTTTGTATGAGTCTATTAGTAATAAAGTATTTTAATATTTTTAGTAATACGTACTTCATTTTATTTATTTTTTCTATTCGATTTTTGCTTTTATTTTTGGGGTCAGTAGTGACCCCATGCGCCTAGTTGCGGGATTTTCTTAATGCGCCTAACTAAGGGTTAAATCAGAAACTAAAAACAAATACACACTATAAAGTGTCATTAGAGGATCTGCATTAACCGTAATCAGTTATTAACTCACCACATAACTTTATTGTCGCCAATAGTTTAAGATAAGATTTTATTTCTCACCACAATGTCAAAGTACATTTTCCAATGATCATTGACCAACACATAATAGAAGCAGTAACATTTATCAGGAATTACGCACTCGTACATAAATGCGGTAAGTATATAAAATCAGAAAAAAAAGAAATTACACTATTGATAATTACTGTCTTATTTTAGGGTTAGTATGTGTGTGTCCGTGGTGTGTGGGTGTGTGTGTGTATGTGTGTGGGTGTGTTTGCGTATGCGTGTGAGTGGGTGTGTGTGTAAGGAAATATGATAGGAGGTGAAGGTCAGAGAAGTTTGGTAAGTGTCTGGTCTACTACACGCGTTTTACTCATCTGTATCTGAACACAACAAAATCATAGCATAACTACCTTCTTTCTACATCAGCTAGTGAAAAGTTACTTTAAACCACAGTGAATTGAATTCCTTATTACCACAGAAAAGCCGGTATGTTTTAGCAAGTGTATACTAATTCCTTTTTTAACCCAGAAATCAAAACAAACCATTAGCATTCCCATAAACCTTTAAAAAACCGAACTTGATCGCAATCGTGCCACCGTGAAGTGGTCTTGGATATTCGCCAATTCGGTAATAGCATTTACTACTGTTTTTATTTTACTACACAGTTGCAAGGTCGTGTTGGTTTATATATTAAGACCACACGCAATTCATAATATTGGCTGGTAATTGCAGTTGGGTTATCTTTCTCGTGTTACTTTATCATTATAATTTAACCCCAGGTTAGGTTAAACTGATTATTTGAATAAACTTTGTTCTTTTTGGTTAGTAACCCTAAAAATCATTTGATTTATTTATTTACTTGCTTTTGTCCGCGGCTTCGCCCGGGTGGATGTCGCAAAACTT
Organism: Omphaloscelis lunosa; assembly: GCA_916610215.1. Taxonomy (NCBI): domain Eukaryota; kingdom Metazoa; phylum Arthropoda; class Insecta; order Lepidoptera; family Noctuidae; genus Omphaloscelis; species Omphaloscelis lunosa. The sequence goes on along the minus strand of OU744265.1, from coordinate 5,146,520 downwards.
CCGGGATGCTGAGATTAAAGTTCCTTATGTGTTAATTTATGGATTCCGTAATACATTGTTTTCTTAAAAATCGCGATGCACGCGGTAAAGCTAAGTCGGCATGATTTTTTCCGACATCTAACAATCATCGTCATATTGCAGCCAATTTACAGAAAACCTTTAATGAATTATATACCTAAACCTTCCTCATGAATCACTCCGTTCGCTAGTGAAAGCCGTATGAAAATGCGATAGATAGCTTTTGAGTTAATCGCGTTCAGACAGACAGACGCGGCGGGGTGACTTTGTTTTAAAATAATGTAGTGATATTAAAGGCAGACTATCATTATCAAGTCAATTCCATGTAACTACGCTTGGCTTGGATTGTTGATGGCAAAATATTGAAAATAGGTAGCACACAGGAGGACTTTGCGGTTAATCCCCTATGCCACATGTCTTTGAATTTTTGGTTCTAGGACATGCCGGTTTCCTCACAATGTTTTCCTACACCGTTTTGAGAGCAGTGGGTATGAAATAAATTACACAAAGTAAAGCGCCTGTCAGGGTTAGAACCTCGTAAGTCGCGGTCGTTACCGCTGCTCATTAATTAATATATTCTTCTTTTATTATTACTCACTTATTCCGTTTTGAAAACCATACAATCATAAAAATACATTTTAGCGCATAACAATTTGTTAGAGTATCAATTTATTATTTGGTTCCAGAACAATTTATTAAGGTAACTACAGCCAAACCAAACAATAACAGAGTTTGTTGTCGATCAAAATCATCGAGAGTATAAATAAGGGCAAAAGTTTGGCGTTCAGCCATTGTTGTTTACCTAGTTGTTTACAGGTTCGGATACTAATTAGACTCAAATTGAACTAAACTTGGTAATAACTTGCCGGTGTAGGTAATTAAACTGTTATCTAGTTACAAAATTCTTACTATGGAACTAAAACTAAACTAAACCCAATCATATCAAATATAAATACAGTTATGTAGTTTTGCAGTGGTTAAGCAATATAATTTTCCAAGCATTTAATTTAAATCGTGAGTAGTTTGGTGTTTATTTTGTTACAAACGCACAGATTGCCCAAAAATTATAATACGCGCCTACCAAAAGTAGAATAGCCACATTGCAAAAACTGGTTGCAGTGAATATTTTAGTAGGCGCTTTTAGCCTTGTTTCACAATGGGAACTGAAATAAATTTTTCAATTAAGCATACTTGTAGTTTAACAAACTAAATGCCTATCTGGAAATATACGTCCGACCTACATAGCTCGAGAAGATATGCAGCTTAATAGGTCGCCTATGTAGGCTTTTCCCAACTATATTGCAGTCATTCCAATCCAAGACTATCTGAAGTGAGCTTTAGACTTTGATAGAACATTGCTTGAAACAACAAGAAATAACATTGAAATGAAAAAAACAGCATTGCAAACCTTTTAGCGGATCATTACCGACTACAATGCTTAAGTAAAGCTGCCATATAATATTACTTACTGTTCTACTTTTGCAGCTTTTCAGAAAACTCAAGTTAGATTACTTTGCTAGTAGATTTTTCACATTAAAAGTTTTCAACGATCTATTTGCGATTAGTTTCTAAGTAAGTTTATGAAGTAAGTATTTACTTATTATAAGTTTTGCTAATTTCGAATGATAAGGGCAGGAGAATTGCTTAAGTTTGTTTTCACGAAGTTATAGTTAGTTTACGACTGTTACTTTTACCTTATTGCGATTTCAGACATAATTACACTAGCTGTTGCTCGCGACTTCGTCTGCGATCCAGGATGAAAATTAGCCTATGTCGTTTTGCAGGTCATGGTCTACCTATGTGCTAAATTTCATCAAAATCGGTTCAGCCGTTTTAGCGTGAAAGCGTTACAAACAAACAAACTTACTTTCGCAGTTATAATAATTATATATTATAAAAGTTAGGATAATAATCTTGAATTCTTGATTCTAACCATTTTCTAAATTAACATCATCATCTGCCTAGCCTTTTTCCTAACTATTGGGGTGGGCTTCCAGTCTAACCGGATGCACCTGAATAGCAATATTTTACATGGAGTGACTGCCTATCTGACCTCCAGAACCCAGTTACTGGGTATAGTCTATTCAAACCTTTGTCTCCAATTGAAACTATTTTCACTTTAAAACAAATGTCAATTTCATACTAGTGTAAATTGATTTGATTTCAGAATGAAAAACACTAGTTATTTACCATCCTGCAACCGGCATTGGTATTTTTTTTTAATTCATTGTTTGTTTGTTGTCATTTGCCGCAGTTACGCAAGGTGTATAGCTGACATCATGCAATAGACAAAATTGACAAACTTTTAATTTTTAATGGTTGTTTGTGCTTTTTTTTTTGTTGTTTTTGCTGTTATTGTTTATTACATAAAAAACACACTTGTTTATTTTTTGTCAGGTGCGTTTTGTTTGTGCAGAATAATCAATTTTTCTTCTTTTATTTTCTTTTTTTTTAATTGGAAATTTATAATAAAAACTTAAGTTTGTTTTATGCAATAAAAGTTATTTTTCCAAACACATCAATATTATTTGTTTACTTTTTTGGAAACTAAATTGCGACCGCAGGATACCTATAATGGTGAAGGGTTTCATATTTAAACAAATACCTAGGTGCTTATAAAATAATTAATGTAGAGTACTTACCTGTTAAACCAAGTAATTGATTTAGCTACCCGTCAGTTTCAATCACTGAACCTCAATAGTAATTGAATTTCGTGGTCAGAAATGTCGCACCCAATTATGTGTGTGTGTATTGCAGCAGTTTATGTATCGAGGTAGGTAAGGTTCCTTGTTTTGGTAGGTGCACAGGTATGTAGTTATGTTGTGTGTAGAAGGCCAGTTTTGGGAAGGTTAATAAACGATGAAAAAAGTACATATACGATTTTATAACCTGTGATGAGTTAGAAGGATATTTATAAGTAAAAATACTGTAGAATAGAATAGAATAGAATAGAATAGAATAGAATAGAATAGAATAGAATAGAATAGAATAGAATAGAATAGAATAGAATAGAATAGAATAATTATTTATTTGCACAGATAGTAGGTAAAAAAAAAATGCAGATATTTTATATTCAGAGAGCCTGATACTTTCTACCTTAAATTAGGCGTGCAGACATTTAGTACAAGTGCTTTTATAATCGTCTAAAAATACTGTCAATATGAAAATTCTCATAATGTGGTCAATAAAATAAAATAAAGATTTAAAGAACGATTAACGAACGATTTAGATGATCTATTCATAATGCAAAATAAGTGTGTAAGAATCATAGCCCAAATAGGTAATACGGGGAACTGCAAACCATACTTTATAAAACATCAGATTCTAACTCTGCCGTCAATATACATACTTGACATTTGCGTATTTGTTTTTAAAAATATTGACAAGTTCACTAAAGTAGAAGATACGTACAACGTCAACACTCGCCATAAAAAGAGGTTATGCGCTCTATTCTCAAGAATTAAAATGTTAAGTGATAGCCCATATTATATGGCAATAAAAATTTATAATAAGTTGCCCTGATAGAACTGAAAAATCTGTAACAATATTCCAAAGAAGGCTAAAATTCTACTCAGTAAACGAATATTTAGAGTCTAGCTTAAAATAACGATCTTCTCTCATGTACAAAAATGGCGATCTGTTCTATACAAACAATAAGATTTAGTATATCCTAATTAACTTTATATAAAATTAAAATTATAATTGGTACCTAAAAAGGATGACATTAATATTGCTGGATAATTGTATAAAATTAATTATTATTGACATTGAATTTTGACATAACTATAATTTATCTATTTAATTGTGTCAATATAAAAGAAAATAATTAAGTAATAATAATGTTTAATGCATGCTAATTTAGAATGATAAGGGCAGGAGAATGATAATCGCAATGCTTGTAAAAGACTGCTAAGTTATAAGTACTAAGATAACATAACACCAACATTGTACATTTAGTTCGCAATAATCGTCTTTGAGTTTTGACACGGCCTAGCAACTGTTATAAGTACCTACTGTTCAATAAACAGAATATTCAGCTCACTTTTTTTTTTATTACACAGCTTGAGCACAGTAGTAGTTATACTAAAAATGATTGATATTGATTTTTTTATTGATTATTTGCCAATAATCAGTCTGTAATTTAACCATATAAAATTTAAAAAAAAAAAAAAAACGTTATGCTGGTGATGACGTAACAGGTTTCTTTAAATATTGTAAAATCTGGCCAATACACACTAAAATAGGAAAGTGGTTATTGATAAAACAGTTTACCAACAAAGAACTGCAAATTAAATGCCATCATAGCATAGCAACAAGAACGGCAGCCCAATCAAAACTGGTAGTACAAAAACTATTACGGGAAACGAACGAACGCTTATTTAATATCTACTCTAAATAATGATGTTCCAACAAAAATTCAATCGGAAATAACAAATAATAATTTTTAATTGTCTAAATTTCAATTGTCTGTTTAAATTTCATTCAATTAGTAATTAGCATCGACGGACCTGACCTGCGCCGTCATCGTTTTTGTGCTTTTTTAATTATGATTACAAACTACCTTACAATGTTTTTAACCGACTTCCCAAAAGGAGGAGGTTATATGTTCGTAGCGTATGTTTTTTTTAATGTATGTTCATTGATTTCTCCGTCAATTATGGGCCGATTTTGAAAATTATTTTTTGTTTGAAACCTGTAAACGCGTTAAAAAATCAGCTGTTCCGTACATTTATGTTCGCATAACTCGTCAAAATGTATGGAACAGCAGATTTTTTTTTTTGTGATTTCAGGTTTGGTCTCATAGTAAAAGTTGTTCATAATGATCAGTAAAGTCACGTGTTTAAGTTTGCGCACTGCTTAATTTTTTTTCCTGTATATATATACAAATATTGCTCATTTAAAAGTATATGATTATTGACCGTCTAGGGTCCACCTTACAGAGCTAAGCTTAATAGCAAATCTATTAGCTCAGTCGATACATTTGGATTCTGATCCTACGCACAGATGTCTGTTTCCGCAGCATTTACAGTGAATTCTACCTAGGTGGTCAGGATAACGACTGAATGAGCTATGGACTTGGTATGCCAAGTGGATTTAGTCTGAAGGAAGTGCGTACGGGAAATTAATGATTTTGTGGTAAGAATAAATATTATGACGAATATTGAGCATGACGAGAATGATTTTATGATTAAAAATAAACAACTCGAAAATCCGTGCAACATCATGACAGATATAATGAATCGTATGAGTAAATACCGATATACCTATCTGCTAAATGTAATACCAGCCTATTGTTGTCCCACTGCTGGGCAAATACCTCTTCTCTTATGGTGAAGGCACGAGCATTGATCAACACGCTTGCTCAAGAGGGGTTGGCGATTTCGGATTAACTTCCCTCACGTTGTTTTCCGTCACCGTCAGTAATATCCAAGATAAATTTTATACCGCGGCTTTGCTCTATTGTTCTATCTCTCAGGAACCGTGCATTTTTTATATTTAACCGGCAGTACTGTATGATGGCGCCTGTGACAGCTTACAAATGATACAAATACAGAAAAAAAGAAAGAAAAAACGTTTATATGCGGTAAACATGACGCAAAAAAAAACTTTAAATAACAAAAATGAGAAAAGGTTGGGGGAAGCATGCGCCACATCCAAACAAATCGGCTGTCGCTCAGCATTATGCTACGACCCTATGCAAGACAGAGCCCCAGCGCTGGTTTTCAGCGACAGCCGGCGCCGACGTAACGAAGTCGACCGGTGCAGCAAACAAATATTTAGACGGTGTACCAGTACAGCGTACTTAAAGAAAAATAATTTATTAAAATTATAATGTGATTTAATATATTAAATAGATGTAAAAAACATAAAAAAGAAATAGACATACTTTATTCTAAGTTACAAGAATATCATCCTCAAAAAACGTTTTACTTTTTATATAGTGGCAACATTTCGACGCGTCGTTATTTGGCGTGTACACATGTACTAAATTTTGACAGCTTATCGATTCGATAAATTATAGTTCCAGCTGTAATTTCTAATTGCGGCACGTACAACAATGTAGTACGACATCTGTTTCCTCACATTTCGCAGTCAATGTAAACGGAAATTCATAAAAATATGCAAACGTCAGAAGCCATCATACAGTGCCACCATTGTAATTACTCCATCGAAAAATGCTAATGTTACTAAAAAAAAAAAAAAAAATTCAAAATATTTTTTTATTTCACATAAACCTACAAGGGCACTTAAGAAACCTCAGAAACTAGGTGCATGGTTCCAATTGGTCGCTTCCTATGGCGAAGAGCCGGCAAGAAACTCCACGGTTACTCTTTTAAAAACAAATGGTTTCTACAATGTTTTCAAATTATAGTGTTAATAGATTATGAGAGGACAGTGTAGGCTTATCAACAAGTACCAGGTAATTAATAAAATAGAAAATGATCCACAAGTCTACAGCCTACAACGTTCTCACATTCACAAAATCTAAAAGAAAAGAATCTATATAAAAGATAAATAAAATAATTAAAACAAGGACCTATTAAAACCGAATGACATGATTGCCACTTCTGGACATAGGCACCTGCCAAGCTGCGCCACAACAACCTGTCCTCCAACTTCCCGCATCCAGTCTGTCCGAGCCACCTTCTTAAGATCGTTGGTCCATCTAGCTGGAGCCGTCCTACGCTACGCTTATTGGCATATGCAGTCCACTTCAGCAAGCGTAGCATGATTGACCACCATAGAACCAGGTTTTATCGACGGAAGCATAGACAAAAAGACAGATTGTGATCGTGAATCTGTCATTTTGTCTATGCTTCCGTGCAGGACTCGTCTGCTCCACCGGCTATTGATCCTTTGACAAACATGTTACTCTACAACTTAGGGCTGGCGCGTATCTGGCGAGGCGCAGCGCAGCGTAGGTGTCACTGCCAAACAAGCAACAACATTGCATGCCCTACAATAAAGTCGAAAATAAATAACCTGAGATGCGCAAAGATACGCTCATGAGCTAATGGAACTTTATTTATTTTTAACTTTATTTCAACTTGATCAAAGTCGATATTTGTTTGGCACTGACAACCGCGCAGCGTTGCGCCTCGCCAAGTGTGCCTCGGCCCTTATAAACTATCTCGATGCAAAAAATCACGTCGATCCGTTTCTAAGTTGCTGCGTAAAAGATGTACAAACCAACAACCTTTATAGAAGTAGCATTTTGTGAGAATGTTTGTTACACAAACTTAACCTATTTACATATTTCCACGTCAACTTTAATCTGGATAAGATTTATCTTATGTAGGCCTACATTTTTTCTTTATGAGAATCTAGAATCGACCGTCTGTCTCAAGAGAAATGCGTAGAGATTCTTACTTTAGGTACTGGAATTCTTAAGAAAAATGACTCAGGTTTTATTTACGCTTAAGATCTTTCGCTCAATCATTCAGAAATATGAAAAATATGAGTTTCATAAGGAATCTATTATCAAAAAATGTTCAACGTAATATGGTTCGGTTACTTAAGCATAATTATGTATAATCTACCTATTATGTTCCCACTGCCGAGACACAGGCCTCCTCTCTTTGATAGGGAGTGGGCTGTAGTCTACCACGCGGGCCAAGTGCGGGTTGGTAGATATCACATGTCTTCGAATTTTTGGTTCTAGGACATGCCAGTTTCCTCACGATGTTTTCCTTCACCGTTTTGAGAGTAGTGGTGATGAAATTATTTACACAAAGTAAAGCGCCTGCCTGAGTTCGAACCCACGACCTATAACTCATGAGTGAGGGCCGTTACCACTGGGCCACCATTACTCTCTACCCATACTTAACTTGTGACCATCACAATTTTGTCTATGTATAGACGACCGTATGTCAGTTGTAACAATAGAGCGCCGAGCGGGCCTAGTGATGTAAGAAGTTTCAATAAAAAAAATATTAACACTAACGTGCGGTCTACTATACAGTGTCGACACTCTTTTTTAATGTTTCAGACCCAGAGGTCCCGGGTTCGATTCCCAGTGGGGGCAAAATTTTCGGCTCGATTTGGTTAGTGGTTGAGCCTGTCCTAAATCCGCTAACTACCACCATCTTATCTAAGTAAGTCTTAACAGCATTGTTGTGTTTTGGCAGTTAGAGGTAACTTAGCCAGTTTCTCTGTGATTGAGGATTCCGGGTGAAACTCGCTCCCACCTTTGGCCTGATCATCACTTATCATCAGGTGAGATGCAGGCCAGAAGCTTCCAAGATGAGGATAAAAGCTTAACTCCATACTGATAGTGATAACAGTGTGGAGTTAAACAGATTTTTTTTCAACCTTTGTTTATTTTTTATCATTTTTATTAGTAATAATCATTAGCATAATTTGCCATCTTCGGTTAACAATTTGAAGATCAAAAGCGTAATTAGTAATGAACGATAAATCCCGTAAAACAGACAAGACCTAATCTTTCAATCAGCATACAAAGAAAACCACCAGACTGCACTTAAGGCTTAAACGAATCGCCTCTTTCAAAGATGCATTAATCAAATTTAATATAATCCGAATGCCGACACGTCCGTACGATACGCGGCCCATCACACGAGTGTCGCTTCCTTGTAATACGAAAACAATCGTATCCCTTCCGCGCTAGTGACACGACGCATGCGTTACGATTACCATACAATGTGTGCGTGCGTAGACGCATCAATGGCGAGGGATTAGAGGGTGACCATGTTCTTGGTGTTTTTTTTTTATAATTAAGTTTTTTTTTTGCGGATTATGTCTATGGGGTCGTCATTATCAATTAATTCATAGACATAAATAAATCAGCAAGAAATATTGGAATAAGGAATGTGTAATTTAATGTCAAATAGTCTCGTTGAGTTAAAAAAAAAAAAAATGGAAAAATAAGTTTCTTCTTCTGCCCCATGAACGCCATCAAAGTGAGAAGATAAGAAGAGTGCCTTGAGTTGTTTCATATTTTTCTGTGGCTGAATTAACACATACGTTTTGCCAAAGTCAATCTCATAATAACTGATAATGGTCAATTGTAGAAAGCCCAAAACATAATAATCTTGCTAGTATTACAGTCAAAATAATAACCTTCCTAAAAAAAAAAGAAAACACTGTCTAAATTGGGGGGAAAATAAAGTCTCAAGGGTAATGAAAGCGGTAGATTTTCTATTTCTTCATTCATTTATGTGAGCCGCTTTTCAAATTATCCCGACACTCTAAAGTCTACACGTGTACGTGTCACGTGCCAAGACTCTGAGGATTATTTCTTCAGACATGACAGATATATAGGTGGGTAGAGGTCAATTACTTAGAGACGACACCTTAAGGTTCCACTAGTCAACGGCTCAAACTCGTTGGGGGCGTACCTAATATGCATGCTATTTAGTTAAGTTATTTATTTATTTTGTATTTCAAAGTCAAAGTCAAAGTCAAAACATTTATTTCAAATAGGCCCATGTATGGCACTTTTGAACATCAAAATTTACAGAATAATATAATTGATTCTAGTCGCCCCTTCCAAAAGGTAGTTTTCGTATGGAGAAGAATGGGCAAGAAACTCCACCGTTACTCTTTTAAAATGTTTTACAATAGTTTGTATTAGTACGTACATTACTTAAATAATTATATGTGAAAACGATGCACCTAGAATAAAATTACTATACCACAATAGGTAAAAAGAATTAAAAATGAAGCAACGACAGATAATTTAATTATATGATAGATACATGGTGCTCACATATTTACAAACATAGTAAAAGTAGACGATTTTCCTAATGTTTTTAAAATTAATAAGTCAGTGTGTGAGGAAGTAATCACAGAATGTAAAATCAATGTCATATAATACAAAATTATAAATTTAACAATTAAATTAGCAACCTGTTTGATTTTGTCTTGATTCTAAATTGTCCTATGGAGCAGGACCAGCATGTTTCCAAGCACTCTTATCTTGGATATAATCCTCTAATTTGTAATATGCTTGTTTACAAAGTGTACTTTTAATCTGAGTTTTAAATTTTCTTTCATTTAATTGCAATATGTCACAAGGTATTTTGTTGTAACATTTAACACAGTACCCCATAAAAGATGTATGTACTTTAGATAATCTGAAAAATGGTTGATCTAGTTTATCTTTATTTCTAGTATTAAAATTATGTCTATCACTTATTTTATTAAAAAAATGTGGATTTTTCCTTACATACATAATATTTTCATAAATGAATTGGCAAGGTACCGTCATAATATTAATCCTTTTAAATAGGTTCCTGAGAGATTCGCGGCGACGTAGATTATAAATGGCTCTGACAGCTCTCTTTTGTAAAATAAAGATGGATTCAATGTCAGCAGCCCGACCCCACAGTAAAATGCCATACGACATAATGCTGTGGAAGTAGCTAAAATAGACCAATCGCGCGCTTTCTACATCTGTTAACTGTCTTATCTTTCTAACAGCATAAGCGGCCGAGCTTAGCCGCCCCTCAAGAGATGTTATATGAGGTCCCCATTGTAATTTCTCGTCTAGCGTGATTCCTAGGAAAACCGTTTGATTAATAAATTCCAGTTTTTCCCCATTCAATATGATGTCACATTCGCTACTTCTAACATTAGGTAATTTAAATCTAATGCATTTGGTTTTTGTTTTATTTAGTACCAAATTGTTTACCGTAAACCAATCTTGGACTTGTAGAATAGAGCTATTAACGTCTTCAAGATTTTGTGACCGTCGGTTTATTTTAAAGATTAATGATGTGTCATCTGCAAATAACACCATCTTCGGTTGATTTTGAAATAATTGGGGTAAATCATTAATGTAAACTAAAAAGAGGAATGGACCCAATATCGAACCTTGGGGAACGCCCATTGCCATTTCAGACCCTAATGAGTTTACGCCGTTTACCTGAACTTTAACCTTTCTATCTTTCAGGTATGATCTAAGTAAATCAAGAGCTGTATTCCTAATCCCATAGTGCTCTAGTTTCAGCAGAAGTGTCTCATGGTCTACACAATCGAACGCCTTCGAGAGGTCGCAAAAGATTCCAATGGCATCTTGTGCTTCTTCCCAGGCATTAAAAATGTTCTTTATTAGGGTGACACCGGCGTCAGTGGTACAACGCCCTTTGGTGAAACCGTACTGTTGTTCATGAAAGATGGAATTTTTATTAAAGTGAGGTAACATTTGATTGAGCATCAACTTTTCAAACACCTTACTGAGCACTGGTAGAATTGATACAGGCCTATAATTGTTGGGTTCTTTACTATCACCAGATTTGAACAATGGAACTACTTTACTGTGTTTCATGAGATCCGGAAAGACTCCTTGGTCTATACTGGTGTTAAATATGTAAGCTAAATAGGGCGCAATGGTTTCGATTATAGATCTACAGACTTTTACAGACATTCCCCAGAGATCTTCTGTTGATTTAATTTTAAGATCTTTAAAAGCTTTTATAACAGCCTGAGGGTTTGTATGCTGAAACCTAAATTCCAAAGGGCAAGCCTTCACATTCTGTCTAAGTAAGGCAGCAGAAAGCGCGGGTGAGGAATTTAAAGCTTGAGTAGTTTTAAGGGGAATATTAGCAAAAAAGGATTCAAATTCTTGAGCTATTTCTATATCTGAGTTAATGGGGCCATGTGCAGTCTCTAAATTAAATTCAGTATTTCGCTGTTTTTTCCTACCTGTTTCATTATTTATTATTTGCCAGGTAGTTTTTATTTTATCATCAACTGATTTTATTTTATTGCTAATATAAAGAGCTTTGGCTATTTTGCACACACTTTTAAAAGTTTTTGAATATTTTGCAACATACTTATGAAAGCTTGTATTATTCATATGTTGCTTTAGGCCATATATTTATATTTATTTTTCTAGTTTTTATTTTTATTTTTTTAGTTTTTTTTCCAGTATTTTGGTGTAATAGACGATTTTTTTAAATGAAAGCGAGCGCTTATAACTTTATGAACACACCTTTGGGTGTACAGATATTATGGAAAAACTACTGAATATATCTACCCAAAAAAAAAATTATTTGAATTTTTCAATAAATTACCTATCTCTGTACGGTTTCTATTTTGGCATTTTCCTTCTACATAAATTATTTATTTGCGCCTAAAGTTGAGTTAAAATTACTGTTGAAATATGGAAGTTTCGACGCTCATAACTTCCAAACCAATACTTTTTCCCAATTCTGCTTCCATACAGGGCTAGATAATTACAAGGCAAATTGATATAATTTTTAATTTTGAACTTACACCATCAAACAGACGAGTAATCATCTCACTACGTTTATATGGAAGAATGACCAACTTGTGTACCCTTAATATAGTGTGAGAGATGACATAGCGAGACTATAAGATTCTTATAAGATAGCTGTGATCTAGAAAGTGAGCATACATAATTTTGAAGATAACACTGTTACCAACCCTAAATTCAATATTCTTTGGTCTACAATTTGGCCATTACCCTCAAATAAGTTTATTATGATAATTATGTTTAGCATATTCAAAGAAAATCCATAACTTTTCAGTCTTGAGTTTTTTGTTCAGTGATTAAAAAACAGTCTCAGGCCGTTTGTCCAGTGCACCGTGAACGGGACGGCAACGAGAACGAGATGACGACGCCGAAGTAGCAACTACTGTTGCTACATTTCCTTTGGCCGAGTAATCTCGTTTCTCGTTGTCGTCCCGTTCGCGGTGCGGTGGACAAACAGTGTTAGGCCCTTTGTACATTGCACGGTTTCTTTACGGTACGGCGTATAAACAGCGCCATAGAAAAAACGCGTCTGTCAACAAGCTTCCATAGTGATTCATACAACACTGACGCCCGTGCCTACACACGGCCAATAAACCGTAGTTTTTCATGGCAAGAAAAACATGTGTATACAAAGAGCCTTAGGTTTTCATCCCCTTCATAACTAGAAACTGCAGTACTGTCCCCTCAATTTACCTGGTAGCCTAAACGAATAGAATAGAATAATATTTATTTGCTTAAAAACATGTTATAAAAAGATGGTAAAATACAAAAAAAAAGAAAAAATAACAAGAGCATACATATTTTTGCGTACAAATCACAAGCATATTTAACATTTATTTTCAAAGAAGTTTTTGACATAATAAAAAATATAACTATAAAGAGGTGCAGAATTATGTATCGTTCTAGCACCTCCCCGAACAAACTTTTCCACAATAAGCACTACGTTCTTCAATCTGTCCATCAAATCACGCACTTCACAGTCACTCTACCATAGACAGTGATGCACATCGGTCGCTCACCCCGCCCTCTGTTTAAACATCTGACTGTTCACCTCAGAAACGCGTTGCATTGCACATTGCACGGATGCTTCAGATATTTCTTGGCTCATAGTTGCTTTCGTCCTTTTTTGTGTCGTGGTGGGACGTTACAGTCATTTGTTTCGTCCTAGGAGGTTTGGAATGCTTGTTGGTAATTTTGCATAGGAGTTCTCGATATTTGCCAGTTCTTACCCGACTGGCCCATACGGAGGGTAATGTTTTTCGAGAGTATGTATGTCTATTTCCATAGCCTAAACGGCTTGATGCATTTTAACTTATGAAAGATTTTATGTTATAATTATACAAACTTTAAAAAAAAAATTGTATAAAAATTAATCGCCAAAATGTATGTACACGCATAACTTCCGAACGGCTGCACCAAATTGGATAATTTTTTTTTTTTTTTGTGTTCGTTATTCTCAGGACAAGGTTTGTGTAAGAAAATTGGGTAAGTAGATAGGTAGGTGTGTCGTTAGTGCTACCCGTGCGAAGCAGGGCCGGGTAAAGCTAGTATTTATATACTATATATTTAATCTGAAATTACAAAAAAATATATGTTTTTGCAGTCTGGTTTTTCTTTTTAATAATTTGTTGAAAGTTAGGTTCAGATTGCGTTTAAGAGTCTTTTTACGCAAATTCATCATTTTTGACGTTGTAATTTTCAGCAACAGTAATATATTTTAATTATTTGATTATGAATAACGATATTGCTATTCTCTTTCTTGTAAGTTACACATTTTAATTTTTCTTTTCGTGTCATTTACTATACATATTTTACGAACTCAGTTTACAAGAAAATCCATTGGCGATGGAACTTTGACGCTTAGATTCACTTTGTTCCATTCAATTCAAATAAAAGCTAAAATTACTAAAAGATAAGTTGAATGTTTTACTTGTTTATTGGAGTTCTAGAATTTCTTTAAATTTCTTGAGTTTTCACAGAAAAAATCATAAAGAAAAGCAATAAATGTCTTGATTCAGCGTCCATTATATTCCAAATAAACAAAATTTTATCAAATAAACTAATAAGGTATAAAACTTCTATCTACAATGAATACGTTTCATTAGTTTTCGTTTCTCAATATAATAAGAAAAAATTATCACAAATCACTTGAAAATAATGTGTAACTCCAACTTATAAGAAAGAGAATGGCACTATCGTTATTGTAATTAAATAATTAAAATATCATAATGTTAATGAAAATTACAACGTCAAAAATTACGAATTTCCGTAAAAAAATGTAATAGGACTCTTAATATTGTTAGTTATTTTCTCCTTCCAATTCTTAAGTTAATTACAAGGAAAAACTTCTTGAAAAACCTCAGCATTTAATAGCCTGAAATTGATACTATGCAAGCCAATAGATTGCCAGCTTACAAGTTGGCAAGCGCGGTGATTAATGCTCAATTCTATTTTAAAAAAATCCTTGACTTTTTAAGTGTAACTTGATGACATTTAAGAGCATTTATTCTAAAAGTTGGCAACGTTGAAAATACCTGTCAAATATTTTCCTGTTTTGATTAATTTAGCCATATTATTGTATGGAAATATGAAATATCGCTTACTAGTGAACTAAAATATTAATAATGAATTCATTGATATATAAAAACCCAAGATGCACAGTCTCGAATAAAAGTAACGCTCGAAAGTGTCCCGAAACTCTATTTCTGTCTCTTTCTATAAGCTACAAGCATATATTATTGCAAGTTCAACCTTACGCCAATTGTTTAAAGTTGTTATTACAACGCAGGTACTTAAAGCAATAAAATTTTACGACCGATCGTGGTCGGTAGGACAAGGTATTGAGTGGAGTCGAACATGACTTTTTTTTTTTTCATCTTACGTTATTAGTTAGTATTTTAAGAGTTTGTAAAATTGTGTTTTAAACACATAAATATACTTTTATTTCTGCATAAATATGTTTTTGGGTAGCCTATGGGTATATCAAAAAACTAATAATAACTGTTAAAATTGTTTAATTAAATATAAAGAACAGCCGTTTTACGAAGACGTTTTATGCCTTTTAAAGTGACATACATATCTTCATCCAAAAATGCTCGGAACAAACGACGCTTGAATTATTCGACTTTAAAAAATCTTCTCGCCTTTGTTGGCTGACGATTGATGTCCATTCTCCACATCGTATTGGGTCACGAGGAAAACTAAAATATAAAAATTAGAAGTTTCCATGAAGTTTCTAATGTGACACTTACAGACTACAGACTACGCGACACTTCAGTCTATCCTTAGCATGCCGCATGTCGCGAACTCATAAGTTGGCCCATAAATGAATCGTTATACATCATAATATTTACGAACATTATAAAAATGTTAAATTGGCTACCTCCTGACCTACACGTTATGTAACGTAAATATATATATTTTTCAAAAACTACATACAAAAAAGGTTCAAAAGTACATAAATTTATTAATAAAAAGAAACACAAACAAAAAAATAATCGACTCCACTTATTAGAACAGGGTCATTTTTATAATGCGACTAAAATAAAAAGGAGACTGTAATGCGTTGTTCTAACACTGACCAAGCAGCCATTGAAGTTAGCCGTATTTTACTTTGAGCGTTGAATGAAGTTTTTAGAAAAAATTAATCAAAATCACACATTGCTTGTTATAATCGGTCATAAAAACAACAAAAACTAGTGAATAAGTTTTTTACTTACCGAAAATACGATATCCCATCCTTTTTTAACCTTCTTGACGTAATATTTTTACAATTTCTCACAGAACACTTCAGCATTTTTAACGACTGCTTCCAGACGCGAGCGACGCGAGACTATTTGAAATGAGCGCACAATTTAGAATGTTGCGCTCATTTTTTGGGGACGTTTTTTAGACGTTGAGTGTGCATCTTGGGTTTTTATATATCAATGAATGAATTGCAACAATTATAACACTGAATTTGATATTGTAATCGTTTCAGGTGTTATAATGGCATTTAGAAAGTTTCCAAATACTTTTTTTTACATCTAAAACTAAATATTCGGTGTAACGATATTAATTATTGCATTTCATAATCAATATTTTAGTTCACTAGTTAGCCATATTTCATATTTCCATACAGTACTATCGCCAAACGAATAAAAACAGCGAAATATTTGATAGCAATTTACGACATTGTTGCCCACTTTCAGAATGCACGCTCTTAATAGGCCGTATTTTCCCGTTACTAAAATATTTTAACAAGTTTTGAACAAATTAAACTGGACCTACAATCTATAGTAAAAATAGGTTTATTAAAAAAAAAACCGACCATGTCGTGTCGGACCACGCACAATGAAGGGTTCCGTAGTTGGAATGTATCCCAAATGCAAACTTAACATAGTAGTCGAAAAACATGTTCTCCCATACATTCCATCTGCTAATGTAAGTTTGTACGCACAATATCGAGTGATTTACCATGTTATTTTAAGACCATATACTTCTTATAGGTTTTCCTGTAATCTATGGGTAAAGAACCATATTCTGTATTTTTTTTTTAATATAAAGACTCAGTAGTTTCGGAGATAAGGGGGAATGGTCAATTTTCAGCGAATTTCTTATATATAAAAGTGTTTATTTAAAAAAATTAAAAAAATATTTTTACGATTCTCGCAACAAGACCTTTCATTTGATATGTCACACGGTACTGTTAGCAAAACTTTTTTATTAAATTTTGTTTGCCTCCCAAAAGTGAACCCTTTTTTTTGTGTGGGAAATTATCAAATAACTTGAAGAGTCAGACTCCATTTTGACGATTTGATTTTTGTTTCTTTTTTTTTTTGTTGTCAGACTCTTATTTTGAATATAAAAGTGACCCCTATATTCAAAATTCATTTATTTACGTTACACGTTCGTGTTTGGGATCACAAAAATACATATGTGTACCAAATTTCTACTTAATCAGTTCATTAGATTCGGAGCAAATTGGCTGTGACAGACGGACAGACAGACAGACAGCCAGACAGACACACGAGTGATGCTATAAGGGTTCCGTTTTTCCTTTTGAGGTACGGAACCCTATAAAACAACTCGAGTAAGTCAGTAAACGTAATCAATAGCCAGGAGTCGTTGGAAGTGGGTCAATGTTTGAAAACGAATGTTTTTTACATACAGAAAACTTGACATACGTAATTAAATAAATTACAAATGTTAAACATACAAGACAAGCTAATAAAACCGTATTTAATAACAATTAATTAAGTAACGTAAGCAAAAGTTTTTTCGTCGAAACTTTTTCTGTACATTTATTACTTCCTTAACTTCTATAACTAGTAATTAAATAAGAAAAAAACAAACAAATTACTATAATTAATACAAGACAGAAAAAAACTTTCAGTCACATACAATTAGCATACACTATTACATAAAATACAAGCGAAAATAAACGACCATAAAATCAAATGTCAAAATACAAGTTTCGAATTTCAATTTGCTAATAAATTGTATTTTATTTTCTCTAAGTTTTATGTGAAGATCAAAGTCACCGGCGGAATGCTAGACAGATAACAATAATGTTGTATTTAATTAGTTGTCAGTCGAAAGGCTAGGTTAGGACATGCTTAGCTTACGTTATGCCGTGTCGTGTCACAATATTTTGATCTCGGTGAATATTGTTCTCCCTGGTATGACATAAATATACGTAACATCACTCCTGTTATCCTCGAAGGATAAGGCAGAGGGGTACTTACAGTAGGTACACCCACATTACGCCGGTTATGTTTAAGTTCCATGTAATAGGGGGCGACGCTGTTGCCATCAACCGGGCAAGAAATCCAGACTCCAGGCTGCTACTGAGAAATTCCTTATGGAAAAACCTAATAACAATTTCCTCGACCTAGGAAACAAATCGAGGACCTCATGCTCAGCAGTAGCGCAACCACTAGACCAATGATGTTGTCAATTATAGGTTCTTCCTGGTATGACAATTCATTAAAATATGGGAAGTTTGATTGTTTGTAATTCTAATAACGTACAGTGCATGTTTTCTACGACAAGGATAGTTGCATTAGTATCGTGGTTATTGACTTTATAATTTCTTCTGTGAATTGTGCTATTAAAGTCCCTCATATTTTATTACACACATAATATTATTACGCATCGTGCAACAAATTACATTAAAATGATTTATTTAGTCATTTTATTATGCACCTTGCCTAGCGACTGTATGCTGTCTTCAGAATACCATTAAAATCAGCATACCTAAATAAGCACTAGGAAATCTTATCAAATTCAAATGGGGTTAGATAATATTAACATTATATACAGCTAGCAGGCTTAAAATAATAATAATAATTAGCTGTTCCTGATACCGGTTACTATTTATTATATATATATATTTTTTTTTTATAAGAATATTTAAAAATGTAAATAATTTGTAAAAAAATGAAATAAAGGAAATAATAATATGTACTGTAATATATATATATATAAAAAGAGGGAAAAGAAGCGAAGTCAACAGGAACAATACCCAAAAGGTTGGTAACATTATCACATCGTATGGCGATGCTGATTCTTTGGCCAAAAAATAAGCCAGCCCTCTGGTCACATAAAGAGTCAACCAAACGCTTAGCGATGTCTTGATAAACCAAGTGGGCACTCACCCCATTTCAAAGTCAAAGTCAAATCATTTATTTCAAATAGTCCCATGTATGGCACTTTTGAACGTCAAAATTTACAAAATAATATAATTGATTCTAGTTGCCCCTTCCAAAAGGTAGTTTTCGTATGGAGACGAATGGGCAAGAAACTCCACCGTTACTGTTTTAATTTTTTTTACAATAGTTTGTATTAGTACGTATATTAGTTAAATAATTATATGTGAAGACGCTGCACCTAGAATAAAATTACTATACCACAATATGTAAAAAGAATTAAAAAATGAAGCAACGACAGCTAATTTAATTATGTGATAAATGGCTCTAGTGTTTCAACCCCAAATGGCTCGAACATTTGAGGTTTTCCGCACATGCACCAGCCGCCCGCCATTGCCCACTGTGCTAGAAAGGTGAAGTGGCACAAGGGTGTTGTTACAAACATGTGGTGTCCCACACCAACGGTCGACCTTACTATTCCAAGGCATTATGGTCATTCTATCTGGTCTCTTCCCATCGTCGCGTGCCGAGCTGTTGGGTACTAAAACAGCTGGCACCCGGTAACAAATAGAGCTGGATTTTACTCATTTTAATTTTAGCTGTTGTTATAGGTTCTTAATTGTTTTCTATTATCATAAAAATATGTTTTAGCAGCAAAAACTGAAATAAAATTGTTCTAACGAAAAAGAAATACTCATGGCGTAGCGTAACCTAAATAAAAACAACCAAAAATAAATCTCAATTTGGTCAAACTTCCATAAAAAAGGAATGTGAGCAATAATTTTTGCGACCAACTTTCTACAAGAGCGGTTCCTCTGTCAAAGATAATTAATTTGATTTATCTGACTGGCCTAATAAGGCGAGTTTTGTTATAATTAATAGCATCACCATTAACAAATGTTAATTTCTTCCTACTACCTCGTGGGTCTAGTGATTGCAAACGCTACTACTGAGGTCTTGGGTTCGATGCCCGGGTCGGGCAGTGTTATTGGGTTTTGCCATCTGGAATTTCTCAGTAGCAGCCCGGAGTCTGGATTTGTGCCCGGTTGACGGCAATAGACTCGCCCCATATTACATGGGACTTAAACATAACTGGTGAAATGTGGGTGTAAGGTGCACCTGTGCCTAACCCTTCGGGTAATACAGGGGGTAATGTTATGTTATGTACATAATATTATATACAACTTTGGCAGTGCCTCTGGAATTATAGATTTTGCTGTATGGAATGTCCGTAACTAATAAGCCCATTGATTAATGTTTAGGCCGAATTATTAATGTATATAATTGGTTTCTTTGGTCTAGGAGCTTGTGGCTAAGTAATAACAGCCGCACGGATCAATCCATAATGCTCTTGCCGAGGTTGATCCATGGATGGGTGACCATCTTTACATACCGAGACTCCTCCGTGCCTGGGAAAGCACGTTGAGCCGTTGGACCCAGCTGTCATTCGTGAATCTTTGACAGTCGTTACGGGTCGTCAGAAGCCCGAAAGTCTGACAATCAGTCTTACCAAGGGGTATCGTATTACCCAGTCACTAAGTTATGGAGGTCAGATAGGCAGTCTCTCTATGTAAAGTATTCAGCTGCATCCGGTTAGACTGAAAGCCGACCCCAACATAGTTAGGAAAAAGCTAGGCAGATTGATTGATTTGGTTTCTTTCCAAGAATTTTAAAGGTTGCGTTGTTATTTATTTGGTAAATGGTAAAAAGTAGGGATGGGCCGAATGTAACAGGTTCTGCCGAAGTTTTTAATTCCTAGTAGGTATTAATGTAAAATTAATTTGCATGCCCCAAATAGACAAAATAAGGACTGTTCATTAAACCACCAACTTTTACAACTGGTAACACTCGTATTTTCTGTAAATAAATGATACTTATTCTTAAGATCAAAAATCACTTTGCCTAGTCTTTTCCTCACTATGTTGGGGTCGGCTTTCAGTCTAACCAGATGCAGCTGAATAATGGAGCGACTGCCTATCTGACCTCCACAACTTTGTGACTGGGTAATACGATACCCCTTGGTAAGACTGGTTGTCAGACTTTCGGGCTTCTGACGACACGTAACGACTGTCAAAGATTCACGAATGACAGCCGAACCAACGGCTTAACGTGCTTTCGGAGGCACGGAGGAGTCTCGGTATGTGAAGACGGTCATGCATCCACAGACCAACCCCGGCAAGCATAGCTTAACATGATGGACGACACGTGCGGCTGTTATTACTTAGCCACGAGCTCCTGATAAGATGAGAGAAGTAATGTACTTACTTACTTACCTAAAGCACGATCCTTTTTTTTTTTTGTTTGGGAAATTATCAAATGACTTCTTCCGCTCTGGGCGGAGCAGGAGGGCGTGTCAGACTCTTACTGACTAAAACCAACCCGTGTTCCTTCAGTTGCCTATATTGCCAGGGGCCACGGTAACCCTTTCGGACAAAACCGCAACCCCGGCAGGCATCGGCCCTATCAGAACCCGTCATTTCTGCTGACATCTCTTTGAGGCGCGCGTGGAATACAACGCGCCGTCGACCCGGGCACTTACCTACTTACCTAAGGCACGATCCTGCTGTACTGTTGTTGTGCATCGGCATCGCTCGAGCCCAGTCTCCTGTCCCTCGCATACTCTATGCTCTCTTGGACGCTAAGCCTAATGGTGATGTGTTTGCAGATAAATGGAAGAAGATCTTGTCAGTATGGAGTATTGTGAGATGAGCTTATCACTGCCGAGTAGTTGTATACTTTTGTTATCTGTTGTACTTGAGTAATGTGTTTGTATCAAATGGTCGTAGCCGTTAATAGATAAATAAATGGGGAAGGTTGTTGTTACAAGCACATAAGACATTTCACCTTTGTCTCTGATAAACTGGACTTTAAAATAGACTGCGACCTCTGAGTTTCGAAATAAACTCAGAGGTCTTTCTTCTCAGAGTACCTACTCAGATAAGAAACGCCGATCTAGCTTTTTTTTAATATGACGTGTAAAAGTGATTCCGATATCCTATTTACAGAATAAAAATTTCATTTAATTTCATTTCGAAATTGGCGATGTCTTTATGACGAGGTTACGACATCATCCGGTACAAAATTGTCAAATTGAATGATTCTTAAATGAACTGATGAATGAATGACATCAACTGATTATTTTTGACATGTTTTAACCACAAAGCTTACTTTCTACATCAATAAGTCTAATTAATTTAATTAGCGTTTAATTTGTCGCTATTTGTTTTATTAAATGGTCACAAAAAGTATCATGTTACAGTTGACAGGTTTCAATAATAATTATTGTGTAATACTTTTTAGATCATAGTAGTTTTAATTCTTAGCTAAAAATCTCAGAATCTAAAGGCTCGTGCAGACCAGCGCGATATCGCGGGCGTTACAAGGGTCGCGCTGCCTGTAGCACCCGCGATATCGCACTGGTCAGCACGAGCCTTTAAACTGCCATATTAAGCAATTCCTCTAAAATCAATTCATTTTCTGAATTCTCAGCAGATCATTAGCAATTCCTCCATGCTGACACATATAAGCTGAATCATATTCAATTCAATTCATATCAGAATCATATTTGGTGTAAATATTGCCGCATGAAAAAAATTAAGACCGTAATTTTACCTAATAATTTTTCTTTACCGTTTTTATTAATCAAATTAAATTATTTATTTTATTTCTTCAGTTTATATATGTTATTTCATTATAATTCAAAACTGTCAAACAGCTGAATTGCGTAATATGGATTGAACGCAGATAATTATTATGAATTGTCAGTTTGTGACTTTTAATATGATTCATAATATTATCATATTAAGATTCGGCCGTTTTTTTAAGAAAGAAAGAAAGAAAAATAGTTTTATTTGTCACAGAGACACGTGCATACATAAAAGACAAGAGTAAACGAAAACAACAAAAAGTACATAATAAATCACGAGCACAAAACATAAATTAGTCGGCAGCTGCACGACATGACTGTGACAAGAAGGCTTCCATTCAGCATGATGCAGTACTATGGGGAACCCACAGCACAGCGCTGATTTTCAGTGGTCACCCGGAAAAAAAAAAAGGAAAGAACTAAGGAAATCAAGTCAGGTACAGTGATTTGTTTATTCAATAGGCAGGAAGCAAAATAAAATAAAATACACAGTGCTTAGAACAAAAGACAAATACACAACGAGATATAAGAATAAATATTATTAAAAATCATATGAAAATCATATTCTAATAATAAGTAGTCAGAATTTATGCTACCATAAATTCCTCAATAGAAAACCACAGTAACACTGTACTCACCGAGGCCTCGGTGCGCAGTATTGCCGCAGTTTTCCATGAAGCAATTTTTCGACGGTCACGAATCGAAACTAGTATGTTGAGCAGTCGCGTTTGCGATTACTTGACAAACAGGGCAGGAACCAAATATATTTTAAGTCATATTTTATAGCTAGCTGCGTTCCGCGATTTTACTCGCGTAAGCTTCGATTCCGTGGGAATATCGGGATAAAAGTATCCGTTGTCCTTTTCCAAGTCATTCAGATTTAGCACTTGGGTAGACCACCCATGTGCTAAATTTCATCTGAATTCGTTTACTCGTTTTAGAGTGAAAGCGTAACACAGAAACAAACTCACAAAACACATTTATAATATTATTATTTTAAAGTTAAGATTAGGATGTCAATACGGAACATGAAGCTTGAAATAAATTTTCCCCAGAAAAGATAAAAAATTCGCAAATCAGGCAAAACCAGTTTACGCATGACGTTTTACAAATTACGTCGTGTGACAAGTGTTGTAACTCTACCGTCGGTAGGTTATCATAGTTTTCACGATTAGCTATCTAGTTAATAAATTACAAACATCTTCAAATTAATTGTTACCTGATATTAGTAATAATTTACTTTCCGCGAAACTAGCAAGGAACGGACGGAGATATGTAAATCAGTTGCGGCAGATATAGCGGGACGAACTTTTTTATTACGTAGCTTTGTTAAGGGCAAGTTTAACGTCTCCATTCAGATAATTTTTCTTGATATTCAATCAAACAGTACAAAATTTCTGAAAAATAGGCATCGTCAATTGAAAAATAGCTACTTGTAACTTACTAGTCTTGTTTGAGATATTAAGATATTTTTACCCAACTACGGTGACGCAAAAAGGGGGGTTATTACAATGTCATTTTTTTTTCAAACAAATTAATATGAAAAGTCGTATTTTATTAAAATTAGTCTGATAACTAAAAAAATGGCAGTGGCACTTCGGGAGTGCCGGTAGAAGTGAAAACTTGAAATATTTTATTGTGCAGGAAATACTTTTAAATGAAGTGTTTTTTATTCATTACAGCGTTACTCGGAACGCAGCCAAAGTCTGCGTATTCTAGGTCGAAAAAAAAGCGCCAAACTGCCTGTTTAAACTATACCTTCCTGCTCTAACTCACACAAAGTGTAGGGAAAAGATAAGGAAAACAATATAACATCACATGTTAAACATCTGAAACCGATTCGTGCCGGAATGGTCGTTTTAAAAAGTCTGTTGTGAATACGCTATTCAAAGAGTTAAAAGTACTACTTAGTCTGTGAAAGATGGCGACGGACGTGTTTCGCACGTGTTTACATTTAGATTTTGTTGATATTGTGAATAATGTTAGGCAACAAGCCTTTGTGTTGTGTTTTTTCATTAGCAAATAACATCCTACAGTAGAATGTTCATTTAGATTTAAATATAGTACAACGAGAAACATTTTTTGCGGGAAAAATGCTCGTATAGAACATTGGTCCGTAACCTTATTTAAATAAAGAGCACAATCGCGTTTACAAAACCTTTAAAGTAAAATACTTGTATAGAACATTGACCCGTAACGTAAAATAAATAAAGAGCATAATCGCGTTTACAAAAATGAGGTGTCGTCAGGGTGTTGCGAAATCAATGATTTAGTCCCATCTCAAAAATGCCCAACGCGTCTTAAGAAGCATTTATTCACTTCAAAAAAGACTGCAAATACAAAAGACAGTCCCCAAAACGCCCTCCCTTCACCACTTCCTAGTGCGTTAGCTAAGAAGAAGAATGTATTAAGCCTCAACGAAGGAACCGTTTTCCAACCATCATAGCTGGATATAATAGCTCAGCTGTCATCGTCTAAAAGACTAAAGGTCACTCGTGGGAAAGTCAGTTTTATCGAAAGATTTAATCCTATTATTCGTATAGATTTTAATCATCAATATTTTTGACAGCCTAGGTACAAGTCACATTCATGTAGAACATGATGTCTGTAGGATTTTTTGTATTTTTTTTTGTTAACCTGTACCTTAATTGCGTAATACAACACAATCTGTTTCGATTTGAAAAAGATTACTAATCCATTGCTTCATAAGTTGGAAAAAAAAAAATTGTTCAACAACGCAAATAACGCAATGATTATTGTTAAACTGTCAAAATGAAACAAATTAGGCAAAATTGTTTACGAAAATAAGTTACGCAATGAGGGTACTGATCTATCCCACTCTTCACAAAGGCCATTCCTTCCAGTTTCGATATTGTGATCCTTCTCACTAATTTATTTTTTATTAAAATCCATAACAGTAGCATACCCCTTAACAACTATGCAAATCACAACGAAGACAACCTATTATTTTACTCTAATAATATTTTGATTAACTCGCTGTACGATTTGTCTCTATCAATTTCTAATCAAAGGTTAATAAGGCTCATAATTAAATGTCTTGTTTGACAAGATGGCGGTTTGAGAGAATCATTAATTTATAGACTTGAGTGGTATGAAAGCGGATGGCAGATATGTTTTTTTTTTATAATTGGACTTCGGTTAGCCTTTTAGGGTTACGTACTTCATTAGAAAAAAACGGAACCCTTATTGGATCACTCCTGTGTCTGTTTGTCTGTCCGTCTATCACAGCCAATTTGCTCCGAATCTAATGGACTGATTAAGTTGAAATTTGGTACACATAATGTTGTATTTCTGTGACCCAAACAGGGACGTGTAACGTAAATAAATAACCACAACCTTATCTCCGAAACTACTGAGCCTAAAATTTTGAAAAAAATACGGGGCATGGTTTTTTTACTCATAGATTATATGAAATCCTACAAGAAGTCTATGATGGTCTTAAAATAACATGATAAATCTCTCAATATTGTGCGTAGAAACTTTCATTTGCAGTTGGAAGGTTTGGGAGAACATGTTATTCAACTACAATGTTACGTTTTATTTTGGGATAACTACGGAACCCTTCATTGTGTGTGGTCAAACACGCACATGGCCGGTTTTTTTTACCTGATGAGCTTTTTGACTTGGATACCTAACATATGGGCCATAAGGCCATATTTGATAAAAATGTATTTTTATTAGTTACTTAGTTTTCTACGGAATAACACGAAAAGGCAAAGGGTCGAAGTTTTTATAAGAGAAGACTTTCATTGGTTCAAAAATCTGTGCAAAAAATAAAAGGAAAGCTGGTTAAAACATAACAGGAAAAAGTTATAAAGCCCTCGTGAATTTAATTTGTAAAGTTTTTTTTATTATTTCATCATGAATTTTATAAGGAAAGCCAAAGGTTACCGTGTTATACAGGGTCAATTGGAATTACCTAGCAAAACCCCGAAGACGTGATAGGTAATTTGGTTGGACCGATATCTAATTTGGTACTGTATTTCTATTGTCTTAATGTCCTTCAGGAATCATCGCATTTCCGAATACAAACAAATGCTCCATGTCCGTCAATTATTAGATTTATCTTGTATAATAATTTGAATTCAGAACTAAGTTGTACTTTATTGTAGTTTTGTTTTGATTTTCGTGTGAACTATATAGAGCTGTAAAACTATTTTCCTATTCATCGTGCCTGCGACTTTAGCAATTTCCTACAATTTGTAAAATAAATTACATTAAGCTAAAAGAGTATTCATTACTCTATATATTTCCAAGTCGATTGAGAGCGTCCGGTCTACACCAAGTGCAAAGGGCAACTGATCGAAATCCGACGACTGACGAAACACGAAGTTTGCCGAGGGACATTAAGAACATAGTTGTACTGTACATATATTATGTGTACCAAATTTCAACTTAATCGCTCCAGTAGATTCGAAGCAAATTGACTGAAAGCCCAGGTAAGCACGGACGCAAAAATATTGCGGTGGGATTTTATTGCGCATTGAATTTTCAACTCTCTGTGTTAAGCCGAGTGTTGGGAATCCAACAGAGTACCTAGCGCGTCGAATAAACACACTGTTGGATTTTCAACTCTCGTCTGCGGAGCGTTGAAAATTCAGTGTGTGAAAAATAATCGCCGCGGGAATAAATCGTCCATGCGAACCTGGGCTAACAAACTGACAGAAAGATACACGAGTGATCCCATAAGGGTTCCGTTTTCATTCAGACGTACGGAATCCTAAAAATAACAATTAGAGTTACTTGTAGAGACCTATATCCACCAGTAGTGAATTTAAACAAAACTACTTAAGAGTCTGTAATACCTCAAATTGCTTTTAGCATGATCCTCTGTTATATCGAAAATACTGCAACATTAATTTTGAAATAAATATAATTATGGTAAAGTTGAGGATTACTATTAAATTTCTAGATAGAAAAAAAAAAAAAAACAAAGTTACCTCCAAACCGAACAATAAACCGCTGATATATCAAAATTACTTCAAATTAGATCATGAAACTTTGCATAATAGCTGAACTTACTGGAAAGCTGATACTATGTTTATTTTTTATTACTACCCTAATTTTTGCCGTAAACAGAAATTACCTAAACTATTGGCGCCTTGGAGCCTTCTCCTCACCGCGCCACTCAGTCTCGCTGTCACTCAGTCCGCGAGCAGTATCGTGCGAGTGAGATAAGGAGTGAATTTGAACTGAGGTATTATGGACTCATAAAATAAACCTACCTTGTGAAAATAAGGTTGTTATTAGGTACTTTCAGAATGTGCTCATTGACTTGAGAAACCTCCAAGCCATCACAATAAACTTATGTTAAGTAATCAAACGTAAATCATAATCGTGTATTGGCTATAAAATATTGATTACAAGCTGAGCTCAATATGTCAGGGTTGTCATAGGTCGATGTACTTTCTAATGTGTATGGCAACCGTAGGCTCATGTGGGTTTGCAACCAATGGCATTATTCATAGACGCATACTTTATTAGGTAGGCGTAATTATTGAATGAGTTCATTTGTGACAAAATCGGGTCAAAATATTACTATGAACAAAACACAATCGAATAGCTAATATGGTTAGCTATATTTGGCTATAACTGTCTCACTACAGTGCAAAATCTTCTTCAAATGCCCTCCGAGATGGATTTTATTTCTGGTTTCCTAATTCATCATCTCATCTGCCTAGCCTTTCCCCAACTATATTGGGGTCGGTTTCCTGTCTAACTAGATGCAGCTTAACATCAGTATTTTACATGGAGCGACTGCCTACCTGAACTCCACAACCCAGTAACTGGGTACTACGATATCCCTTGGTAAGACTGGTTGTCAGACTTTCGGGCTTCTGATGACCCGTAACGACTGTCAAAGATCCACGAACGACAGCTGGGACTAACGGCTTAACATGCTTTCCGAGGCACGGAGGAGTCTTTGTATGTAAAGATCACCCATCCACAGACCAACCCCGGCAAGCGTAGCTTAACATGATTATACCTTATTTAGTTTTTTTTTTTTAAGTTTACAAATTATGTTTTAGGTATGTGAAACTGTTTGTACTCCCCGTCACTTGTCCTTATGGGTTTATTAGAAAACCAGTGACAGACAGCATCTGTCTGGGATTAATGCTGAAATGAACCTTTTTGGCGCAGCCGTGAGGCACACACTATTGTTTTTAAACATTATTTTTATTTAATCTTTGTTATTTGTGTTTCACAAACTGTGTCCAATTAAATGTTTTTCTCTTTCTTTCTGTGATGGATCGGCCCGTGCGGCTGTTATTACTAAGCCACCAGCTCCTACAGTGAATGGAGTAATCAGCTTAAATATGGTATTACTTGTTTCATATAATGACAAAATAATACAATAATTAATCCCAAGATTCACATTGACACGTGAAGATCCAAAAACCTCATATTTGCCCATTAAGGAAAAAGATACGAGCAATACACCTCTGAACATCCAATTACCAGATCCTTCGTTCTTTGTGAGGGAAAAATATCTTTGCTAAAAGAAAAAAGATGAAACCTAAAGGAAAATATAAGGTACGAATTGGCGTTTTTCTGAATATTACTCACCTAATTATGCAGATAATAATTGGAAGAATGAGGAAACCGGCATGCCTGAGAGATATTTCTCGATTACATGTGAATGAAGAGCAAGGTAGAGGCCCATGGGCGGTATTAAAGCCCTGACAACAGGTTAGTCACTCACCACACGAAAAAGAAAGATTTGAAATAATTATTTTATATGTTTGGGTTATGACTGCTGGCTATAGGTATTTTACTTTAATAAGGATACTCTTTAAAATGACTTCATTTAAGAAAGGGTGGAGTAACCAATTTTTACCCATCCAGTAGGTTAGAAAAAATAATCTAACCGTGGTGTATCTTTATTATCCTTTGGCAATTTATTGAGTACGTGTAGAAGTTACTCTTAGAAATGAATACAGAAATTCTGGATAATTATTCAAAGTCATAGCAAATAGAAATTAACAGATTTGGATGATGAAGAAATCCTCATTTTCCCGATCTCCGAAAAATAAATAATCTTTTTTTGTGGTTAGTGACTAACCTGGTGTCAGAATTTTATGCCGCCCATGGTCCTCTGACTTGGCTTCATATGCCGTCGAGAAACATCTCTCAGGCAATCCGGTTTCCTCACGATGTTTTCCTTCACCGTTTTTGAAGCAAGTGATGATTATACAATGCGCACATGAATCCGAAAAGTCAGGAGTGCGTGACTTGGATTCGAACTAGAGACCTATGAACATGTTTGCCAGTTAAGCATTCACAAGCACATTGAACCGACAGACTACACTACAAATTCAATAGTCCTTTGTTTACCATCGGTCCAGTAATTAAGTTATCGTTAAGATTCCAAGTAACTGTCGTCTGTACGAGAACAATCTCACATAAAGACAATTTCATTGCAGCTATTAGAGCATGAACTTAGGTGTGGCAGAGTTCTAGGAAAGACTTGGCAGAATTAATGACATTGTTGTGGACTTAGTATTATTAAAGTCCCCTTTCATCATAAATTTACTCTAACAACTACATTACTTTGAAGCTTTTGATCAATTCCTCATACTTCACCGCTAGACATACAATAGATAATCAGCCTAGAAAATAAATTCCCCTCCTGCTGGGATTCTGACCTCCTAGCTATGAAGCTGAGTCGAAATCCCCCAAGCGGGCCCAGTGCAGTTTGGTGGACGTCACGTCATGCCTTTATTTGGTTCTAGGAAATGATTGGTTTCTTCACAGATTTTTAGAGCAGCTGCTCTAACATCAAAACTGTGATGAATGAAATTGTGCAAAATAAAGAGCTTTCGGGAAATCCCTGCTTCACAGGCCGAGAGTGGACGCCCGTTTGCAATCATTGCGTGAATACTCCCGTGTCCAATCTAGTACCACTTGTACAATACAAATTATTGGCTTCAAAACTAGCCAATTTTGTAAACAATTATGCGTTATCTACGTTGTTAAGCAATTTTTTTTTCCAACTTATGAAACAATGGATTAGCAATCTGTTTCAAATCGAAATAAATTGTGATTGTGTTGTATTACGCAATTAGGGTACTGGTCCTTAGTCACGCGAAATATTGACCCGTTTCAAAGCAATTTTGTAAAAATAAAAAATAAAGTGTGGCACTGCCGACTGGACTGGAGTGCCGACAGAAGTAAAAACTTGAACAAGATCGCCTTGGTGGAAGAAAATTACTTGTATAGAACATTGGTACTTGTGGTAAAGTACTTGTATAGAACCTTATCTAAGTAAAGATCACAATCGCGTTTGCAAAAAAAAATATCTTACGAAACCTTTAAAGTAAAATTACTTGCATAGAACATTGATCCGTAACGTAATATAAATAAAGAGCTTAATCGCGTTTACAAAACATTTAAAGTAAAAATATTTGCATAGAACATTGATCTGTAACCAAATATATCAATAAAGAGCACAATCGCGTTTACAAAAATGAGGTGTCGTCATGGTGTCGCGAAATTAATGGTTTAGTCCATATTAAATATGCCCAACGCGCCTAAAGAAGTTTTCACTTCGAAAACATGCACTTGAACCACATGACACGAGCGTTCAGGAATGGACAAGTCTGCACTTCTATATTACCATACGGGCACAAAGCATAAAGCGCACTTTTACTAGATGAGTCACACTCACACTCACAACTCACAGACCGCAAGGACTGAAGGCCATGTCTTTTTATTTTCCTCTGTAATTAGATACAGAGAGTCCTTGTTTGACTTGCAATATTGGACACAGATGCGAGCGTTTAACTCGAGTTGTTCAAGGACTGGACTCTGTTTATTTAAAGCACAGTTTTGTTTGGCAAAAATGGAAGAAAAAAATACCCTTCCTCGAAGTAAAGAAAACAGAAAATGTTTATTTATTTATTGTATTATTTATGTACACACAGTAAAATATATTGAAACTCATACAATACATACGACATTTACAACATCAGATCAACATTCATACGACAAAAACATTTCAACATTTTACATTGATAAATTACAATGTTGATATTTTAACAGTTTTATTTTTTTAATTTGTGATTTTAAGGTGACACTAGTCGCGGGCTCGAACTCACTAGTGGGCATGGCCGAAAAGCACGCTGTCTCACCTGGCATCGTGTTCGACAGAGATAGTATCAGTGATGAGCAGTTAGACACTGGTCTACATGCACAACGTCTAGTTTGCACGCAAAAAAACACCGTTCCGAACTATTTTAGTAAAACGAGTAGGTAAAAAATCACAAAAAGTCCTTTTGAAAATAGGGTTTTATGAAAAAACCACTGCATAAATCAATTACAAATAAAGTTTATTGAACTCTTCGACAATTGAGCTTTGTCGGTGCCGACTTTGTTTTGGAGATTTTACACTTCTTTTATTGCTTATTTACCCCCAAAGTTGCGTTAGCATTAGCAAGAAAAAGGAATCTTTGTGGGCTCCTAATTTTTTAACGGCTTAATATTTTACTCTTCTGTTTCCGCACAGACAAAATTAATAATGAAACAAAACGATATCATGTTTAACTTTGGATGTACCATGTCAAACAGTGGAGTAAAACCCCCCTGAAATTTGTATGGAAAAAATATCAACTAGTTCCACCTTAAGCTTTTACCCAACTGCCCGAAAGAAAGGAATTGTTTCATGGATCGTGTTTTTGTATAAATTTGATAAAAGGTCGTATTTGAATAATGATTTATGAATGAAGGAAAAATGTCAACAGTAAGAGATAAAGGTTAACTGGGTAGAATAAGGTCAAGCATGACTTAATTCGCAAATGCGACGAATTTGACGTCTACAGAAAGGACACTACGCTGCTAAAGACCGTAAGGCGAAAATATGGAAAAGGAGGCTTCTTAAAATAAACAAGAGATTTAGATTACGTATAGAGAGTTAACAAATAGATACAGATATCTATAGGGGTGCCAACTGACAGGCAATTGCCGAATTTGACAGGCATTTTACGGTTAAGACAGGCGTGCGGCCGGTGCTAACCCGAGACATGCATTTTTAATTTTCGCGGTATCACGAAAGCCTGTCCGCTTGTATTTACTATTTAGATTATATTTTCTATATTCGCACAAAGTGCAAATGCGAATGTTTTCCCTATTAAATGCACAATGGAGTAAAGAAAGGAATCGCCTGACAATAGAGTCGGTAAAAGCGCTATTAGTAAACCAAGAAAGCTTTCAAATGCTTCGTGTGAAAAGTTTTATATTTTTATTTTAGAAGAAAAAAACATAAGTATTGAAATAAAATATGTCTTCGGAAAAATATCACTCAATGAAGTAAGCTCTTTTATCCTAAATTAGTTTAGTAGTCGTAAATTTTTCATACTTTTTATTTTGAATGAATATCAGTTTCTCAAACTATCTGTTGCGTATTATTTATTTTAAACTTACAGATTTATTTTACAATGGACAGGTATTTTCCTGAAAAATCAAGCATTTTGTACATCTTAGACAGCCATCCTCCTTTACATAGATTTTAACCCTCGACATGGACATGGATGGTGTGGCTCTTTGACAGTCGTTTCAAGTAGTCAGAAGCCCGAAAGTCTGACAACCAGTCTTACCAAGGGGTATCGTATTACCCAGGTACTGGGTTGTGGGCGTCAGATAGGCAGTCGCTCCATGTAAAGTACTGGTATTCAGCTGTCTCCGGTTAGGCTGGAAGCTGACCCCAACATAGTTGGGAAAAGGCTAGAAATATTATGATGAGACTGTTAACAAATAAGGGAGCTACATTTTATTTGTCACCAACGTTTGTTTGTTTATTTCTTACGCTTCCACGCTTAAACGGCTTAACAGATTTGGATGAAATTTGATACATGTATAGACCATGACTTGAGTTAGGATGTAGAATACTTTTTATCCCGATATTCTCACGGGATCGAAACTTACGCGGGTGAAACCGCGGGGCGCAGCTAGTCAATTCTATTCACAGGTCGGTCATCACCATTCACAGTCTAACTTCCTCCACTGCTGAGCATACACCCCTCTTTTCAAGTGCCAATCTCCATGCTCCTGTGCCAGCCTCATTCAGGTTCTACGCGCGATAGTAACAATGTCGTCTCCCCATCTCGCCGTCGGACGACCGACACTTCATCTTCCAGTCCTTGGAAGCCACTCGGGTTCTGCCTTATTGAAAATGCAATAGATGTGGATATATTTAGTAACCTGTTCCGCTTAGCTATTTCTAAAGAGTCTTAAAAAGACCCCACGCGTCTGCGCTCAGTGCTTGGTGTGGCAACACACCATGTTCGAGTACGCGACAGGTCAATCGTCATCCTGAGGATGCCTCGTTGAGAGGTGAAACACGTGTCCATTTCTTTCAGGGTCTTTATAAGACTCTTTAGAAATAGCTAAGCGGAACAGTTTACTAAATATATCAATTGCATTTTATAATGGATTTCCGCAAGGTCACGCCTGAATCAATTAACTGCCTTACTGCACCTGTCATTACTGCGCCTTGCCAGATATCCTGCCCATTTGAGTTCCTTACCTCGTTTTTCGAGGTTTTCACTATTTTCTATTCTATAGATATGGAGGCAGTGTTATATCGAACAAACACTTTTAAAATTAAATAGCATTTGTAAAAAAAAAAAAACAACAATAGTTTTATTTCTGTGGTTTATAGAAAAAAAATGCAATTACACAACAAAAACAATATTACTTCTAACCTTTTTTGTTATCATCTTCCTGCCCATATTACGTGGGGTCGGCATACCACGTTTTCTTCTTCAATTCTCCCCTGTCAACCGTCACGCTATCATTCACTCCCTTCTCTTTCATACCATTCCTCACACAATCCATCCATCTTTTCTTTGGCCTTCCTCTCCCTCTCCATCCATCAACATTTATATTCATCACTCTTTTAGTCACATACGTTTCCTCTCTCCTCATCACATCCCATACCAGGTCAATGGATTTCCTTACAACTTTTCCGTCACTTTCACTTAAATACTAATTTCTTACTTTATCCATCACTTCTAACCTCTTTTGTATGAGTCATTATCTTTTTAAACAATAGCCCATTCATTGAGTTTCCATAGTCCTTCACTTCACCCTTCGACTATCAAATGTCAAGACAAGGGCGACTTAAAAAAGTAACACATCAACCGTCTTAAGGCTCTTTCAAACAGACGCGACTCGCGACGCGACACAAAGACACCGCTCGTCGCGCGACTCGCGGTGTCTTTGTGTCGCGTCGCGTGTCGCGTCTGTTTGAAAGAGCCTTTATTCTGTATCTCTCAATTACATTTACACATCACCCGTCCTTTTCTATCTCTAAAAATTAAAAAGAGACATAGATAATCTATAATGAAATAGTGACTCGTTCAGACAGAATAAGAAAGTTATTCGGAACATTTTTTTTTTAAATTCGCAGTAACACTAGCCACTGTAACATGTAATATAAATCCTTAATGAGAAACTGTTTTAATTTATGAACTGACAGCGAGTAGTCATACATTATCTTAGTAAAATGTAAGATCTGAACTTTTCTCGAGTCACCGCGAGCTTTACAAGTAGGCATTGGTTACAAAAAATATCTAGCCAGCAAAACTGGTCCATACCAACTTGTCAGCCAGTTAAATGAGCCAACCCAAGCCTATTTATGGCGTATTTGTCTATCACCACCATAATTATCTATTTAGACAGCCATAATTATGACGTGTCCTCATTTTTTTTGTATTTACTGTTTTCTCCTAAATCATTAGTAAAATTGAAGCAAATTTCACAAAATTTCTTGCAACGCAAACCGCATGTCATCAGCAGCTTCATAAAGAGGGATGGTTACCAAAAAATGCTACAATATCTATTTGCATTCTATTCAAAATTAAAATCAAAATTCATTTTATAAAAATTAGGATGCGGAACAATACTTTTTGAACGTAAAAAATTACATAAGAGAGTCTCCCAAAATGCCCACCCTATTCGAGGCGACTACGAGATGAGATATCTAGGCACCCTTCAAAACTTCAAAAGACAGCCACTCAAAAACATAAGTACATTGAAATCGCTACCGCTCATGTCCCATCCCGCAGTACCGTGTGAGTCAAGTTTGGTTTACTTTGCGCACGCGCCGTCATGTCAATTTCCTGCTGAAATTTGATAGCCTGTGTTTTAACTTCCGTCCATTGGTCGTGCCAATATATTTTATAAAAGGGAGAGTGTAAATATTAAAAGTAAACGCTAAAAATAACTAAATTGATTACTGTTTTTTGGTAAGAGCTTTCTATGGGATTATTTATGTGCCATGAGGACTATATGACGCTATGAGGCTATTACAAGAATTTATAGGTACTATTTTGTAAGTCGAACAAAAATGCATCTTGTGGGCGACACAGTGCTTGCGGAACCGATCGCCGATGGGGCCGAAAGGTTCTGGAGTGGTGACCATGTACCGGAAGACGTAGCGTTGGAAGGCCTTCCACAAGGTGGACCGATGACTCTGAATCTGATGTGAAGAGTTCTGTAATACCAGAGGCGACTATCAAAAGCCTGTGACATGCCCTCGCAGAGCAGAAGCCTCCCTACTCTCTTTTCACTTCTGATGATATTTCTCGACGACATATGAAGCCAAGTCAGAGCCCTATGGGCGGCTTTAAAGCTCTGTCACCAGGTTAGTCACTAACCACACGAAAAAAAGAAGATTAAACAAGGCAACGTTGTAATCTACCTGTCTTACTAAGACTTGGTTCGTACAGTTTTTACAACTTGACAAAATCCCTGACTTCCACAACCCAGTTACTGAGTAATACGACACCCCTTTGGTAAAACTGGTTGTCAGACTATCGGGCTTCTGTCTTCTGTCTGACGACCCATAACGACTGTCAAAGATCCACGAAAGACGGTTTAACGTGCTTTCACCAACCACACCCAACCACAGTTCAACCGCGACAAGTGTAGCTTAACTGATCGATCGGCCCGTGCTGTTGTTATTACATAGCCCTAAGCCAATTTATAATAAAAAATATGTAGCTAAAGACTTTAATATGTAGGCATAGATGAAAAACGCAAACAAAGGTAAAGTACAACAAGGCATTGTAATTCCAGACACGCCATAAGACAATATTTTGAAGCACCCAGGTTACCTACAGGTTACATATAGGTTTAGTTTATTTTTCTTAAAATATTTATCTACGTTTCCACAGGTAAAATGTTTAAAAAGAATAAGGAAAAATTTTAAGAAAAAAAATATTTTTGGGGCACGTTCTGAATTTAAAATATCATTACGTCAAACCAATTTTCAACAATGCAAAAGAAAAAAAAAAAGAAAACAATAAAGACGTAACAAAAAGGTACCGAGTAACAATAATGCTACTGACATTACCGACCTTTGAACATTCAACCAGTTCATCAAGACCTCTCATTTTCTCTAATCCCTGTACATTTTGGTCGAAGAGTAATTGCTGGTAGGAACTCCATAGATCTTAAAATACTGGCCGAAACCTTCACGCATCGGAATACTTAGTAATTGTTTACGAAGTGTCATGGAACGATTGCTTCGGAGTTTGAATTTAAGTTCGGAACGTTATTTGAAAATGATGTGCGTGACGTAATAAGAAAAATAAAATGTTTGGTAATAATGGCTACCGTTGAAAATGAAAGAAGAAGTAATTACTATAATTTCGATGGAATGTTTAAGTATAGTAGGTTGTTTTTTTGTTCGCTCGAGAATAGGCCCTTGCCCTTTTAATATTATTGCCTCATCGTCATCTGCCCAGCCTTTTTTCAACTATGTTGAGGTCGGCTGCCAGTCTAACCGGATGCAGCTCAATATCTGCCTAGCCTTTTCCCAAATATGTTGAGAGTGTGCTCGAGTACACTCGTTGCGTAAAAAAGGTTCGCGTCTATTTTCACAGTTAATATTTTTCTAAGTGCCTGCTACACAGCTGCCAACCGCGTCCCCGACAGAGGTGAACTTGGTTGGCGACAGGCAGAAATGTATGAAATTTGGTCGTAAATCACATCTACACGGTTGTACACCACCAAGGTCACCTCTGTCGGGACGCGGTTGGCGACCGTGTAGCAGGCACATTCGTTTCATCGAGTTTTTTCGAGATCCCTATAAAAATAGATTATCTATTCATAGCCATTTATTCCCACGGCGACTGTCGTTACCAAAGATCGCAGAATTTCATCTAAAAGTTCAAATAGTGAGTTCTTATAGTATGTAACTACATAGTTTGTACTTACTACTGCTTGTGGTAACTTGTGTATCCAGGCATAAAGGGGTCACGCTCATTATCTCCATCACGTTGCGAGGTAGGTACATGAAATGACCCTATATGTCTCACCTTTCAGTAATAAAAATTTAGACAGACAGAAACCCTGGTTTTAAAGAATATCTCCTAATGAACACAAACAAAATGTCTACCACAAAATGGTCTCCATACATCACAGCTGATCAGTTCAAAGCTATGAGCGATGCGTTGAATGACGCATCCCGGAACACTTACTTTGTGTCCGCGTGTTACGTGCAGGAAACGGATATGTATGTGAGTGTGTGTTTATATTAGTTAGTTGTGTGTGTTAATGATTTTCTGAAAAATCTTGCCTGAGATTTCGTGTATGTTGTCCAATGTTGGTACAGCTTTAAAGGTTGTTGGAGTATTGGTTTGCACTTGGGTAAAAAAACTAAGAACCTAATGCTAAAAGTAGGCGAACTAGGATCAAATTCTTCCATCAGCATATGAGTTTTGTTTTTCTTCGGTCGGCTAAAGATTTCACGGTGCGATATTTTTCCGTGCCCGCAAGCAGATGCTACGACCACGACTCACGTAAAATGAGGAAAGCTATCTCGCAACTGTATGCGAGGCACGGGAAATATCGCACCGTAAGGCCATTTGTCTACCGCACCGTGAACGGGACGTCAATGACAACGAAATGACGACGCCGAAGTAGCGACAGTACATTTACTATGGCCGCGTAATCTCGTTTCTCGTTGACGTCTTGTTCACGATGCAGTCGACAAACAGTGTTAGTTTGGTCCCAGATATAAGTGGCTTATGAATGTCACCAGATAATACACACATCAAAAGTGTCTAG
This sequence comes from Omphaloscelis lunosa, assembly GCA_916610215.1. NCBI lineage: Eukaryota > Metazoa > Arthropoda > Insecta > Lepidoptera > Noctuidae > Omphaloscelis > Omphaloscelis lunosa. The sequence goes on along the minus strand of OU744265.1, from coordinate 5,107,894 downwards.
GGATCAAGCATTTTTATGCGGATTTCTTGAGATTGAGATGTGGCTTTGTAATAAATTTATGATTATATAAATTTATATGGATCCTTTTTGGTGCATTTCATAATTTGAAACAGGAACTGTTAATCAAATTCGAGTAAAAGATGAAAATCAGCTGTCAATATTTTCCCTATAAAAACATACAACGCATTGAAGACATTATTAGTGCTACTGTTTCCCTACTACTGATTAAAACCAACGTTATTATGGAGCGGCGACGTCATTTAAGCAGGGAAGAAATGCTCAGAGCCGTGGGAATGATAGAAGCTGGTTCCCGGCAACGTACTGTGGCTTTAGCTCTGAATACAAGTCAGAGTGTTATCAGTCGACTTTGGACACGTTACCGAAGCACTGGTACCGTGGCTGAGCGCCATGGAGGACGGTATCGCTGCACCACACGGAGACAAGACCGATACATTCAAATCTTAACTCGAAGAGCTCCAACAATAACCGCCATGATGTTAGCCGTGAGGCTTCATCACTCTTCAGGGAACTTAATTAGCGACCAAACAGTCAGAAACCGCTTGCATGAAGTGAACCTTCATTCCCGAAGACCGCTACGGGTACCACCTATAGCAATGCACAATCGTAGGATTCGATATCAATGGGCTCTTGAACACAGAAATTGGGCAGAAGAACAATGGCGTTTCGTGTGCTTTTCTGATGAGTCTCGTTTTGGTATGAGACCGGATACAAGACGTATACGACACTGGAGAACCCCTGGACGCCAACAGCGATTAAAATCCTGCCAGGAAGTCCATCCTTATAGTGGTGGAACCATCATGGTATGGGCGGGTATTTGGATCGGCGGAAGAACTGAGTTGATTTGGATCAGAGGCAACCTCAACGCTCAAATTTATGCTGAGACGATTGTATCTGACGTCATCGTTCCTCTACAAGTGCAAATCGGTCCCTTATTTCAGTTAATGCATGATAATGCACGACCGCACACCGCAAGAGTTGTAAGACAGACTCTCGCCGCAGCTAACATCAATGTCCTGCTCTGGCCTGCTCAGTCGCCAGACTTGAACCCGATTGAGCATGCATGGGATATGCTACAGAGAAGAGCTCTGCCGAATATGGAGGGTATCCAGTCGCAAGAAGACCTTTTTTTGTTGTTGCAACGAACATGGGCGGCCATTCCACAGCGTGATTTGGATGAACTCATTTTGAGTATGCCAAACCGATGTTCTTGTGTTGTTAGTGTTCGCGGTAGAAACACGAATTATTAATTGTTTAAGTTACCCAATAAAATTTTAAAGAAAACTGTTATTTCAGTCTTTTTTTCGAACTTTAATGTTAGTGGTTCAAATGTCAAAAATCCCTTTATTAGGAAAATGGCAAATTTCTTTATTAATGCAAAGGTGACTTGGTTTATCGTTACTGTGACAAACGAAAACACTTTATTTGATGAATCCTTAAAGAAAATTTTAATTAATATCAATCAGGAGAAAAGTTATTGCAAAAATATATGTTGATCCCTAGACACTTTTGATGTGTGTATTTCAAGCAAAAAGGACTCTGACCAATAAGGACTGATTCGTTTGCAAATAAAGTTCCACAGAAGTTGTTTCGGAACGCCTTCTACAATAATAAAGGCAAATTACGTTATTTTAGATGTTATTATATTCTCACGCGTGTCATAAAGAGACTACCGTATTGTTTGTGTAAAAGGTCAGTTGTAACGCAACGTTCAACCTTTGCACTCAATTAAAACTTTCCACATCTACACGCAAGTTATCGCGATTTGTAAGTACAGGTTGGCAAAAAAGAATTTGGACAAAATGAGGGCGCCGCTGTCGCACTTAGGTTACTTCGAAAGGGAAATCAATGAAATGTGCAATAAAAAATGCTGCTTCTGACTCAAAACCTACTAGCACTTGTCGGCAAAGTAGTGCCATCATCATAGATCTGCATTAAGTAAAATATTTAGTTCCATTTGTCACCTCGTCATTCTCTTTTTTGCCAAGCTGTAAACAGTGTCCTTTTGTTCGTTATTGTTCTTAACCTGCTAGGTACGTCCCTTTTTTTTCCGTGTGGAATCCTCATGGACACCCTCCGTCTGGGGGAGAACGGGGGTTATGTTGGACTCCTACCGACTAAAACCCTACTGCAATGAGTCGAAGGCCCGCACTACGCCATAATATTAATACGGCTGCAAAATGATGGCCGTCCCTACAGAGATAGTTTTTGACGGCCACAAATTGACGCTGATTGACTGACGGATGTTTACCCAGCGTCAATTTGTGGCCGTTCTAAGGCTGCCTGAGCAGAGTTTAGATTCTATTGGTTAATATTGGCACAGCACCGTTCCTCTCCTCGCGTCTCCGGTCCAGTGGACAGGCAGCCTTACGACGGTACCGTTTTCTTAGGAAACCCAAGCTTCAATGATATTGTATACGATCGTCTAGTTTCGTCGTTGTAAGCAATACTTTTGTTAGTAATCCTAAAATGTCCATAACTAAATATTAGCTTCCAATAAACGCTGAAAAGGTAATACATTACACTCTCAGGTCCAGTTGAAAACCAGCGTTGGGCACTTAGTTGTCTGGCAATTTTGCTGAACTGGGCCTTTTTGGTGCAGCCGTGAGGCACACTCCCATGCTAATTGTCTTAGATCGCCCTTTACACTTTTTATTTGTTTTTATGTTTTTATCTGCTGTTTAATTATAATGTGTGCTTTATGGTCTGTTCTAAATAAACGTATTTTCTTTCTTTCTTTCTTTCTTTCTTTCTTTAATAAGCCGGACTCTGCGCAACTTTTTATCTTCTCAACGAGACGGGACTACCTATTGTGGGTTTTTTTAAATTTATCTATAATTTTAACCAGCACTTTGCCTGCGCCTTCTTCCGCAGCTCTTTTTATTCCCTATCCCGTGGAAATTTCGAAAAATCACCTTAAACCTTGTTAACATTTTTGGCGCAGCCTTGAGGCACATTGTTGTTAAATTTTTTTTTCCCTTTTTTTGTTATTTGTATTTTGTTTCACGAACTGTGTCTAAATAAACGTTATGTTTTTTTTTCTTTCTTTTCTTTTTTCTTTTTCATTCTTTCTTTCCTATATTTTCTTTCTTTTCTTTTTTTCTTTCTTTATATCATAAAGGGAACCTCCATGCAAAATTTAAGCATTCTAGGTCGTAGGGTTTGGGTAGGGTGTTGACGAGTCAGTCAGTAAGTCAGTTAGGACTTTTCTTTTTATAAATTAGTATGTAAGAGCCCAGTCGTAGGAGAAACGATTTCTTTACCAGCACGCGTAGCATGGCGTTTTCTATTTCTACGAAGAATAGACACAGCTCTTTCTATACAAAGTGACATTTCGTTTCTCCGTTTTTGACATCGCACCGTAGAAATCATTCTACAATCTGTCATTTTCTCTTTCGTTTCTAACGATCTTTGTCTAGGTCCTTTTACATGTAGACTATACATTCAGAAGAATGTTTTCTATCCCAAACTGTCAAAATCACTAAGGTGTGAAGACAATTTGATTTTGTAATCGCCATGCTAAAGACAGAAAACTTTTTACTCGACGGTCATAAAATATAAACGGTTATCTACAAAATCATGATTTTACAGGAGAGCGTTTTTAATTAATAGAAGAACAAAGCTATTCCTATTTTTTATCATTTAGTTAATAGGGCATTACCAAGGAAATGATTAAAGCGAATGTTACTGTAATGTTTTTTTGTTCCAAAATTCGATACTTCGACACTTTGAGATTTTTTTTTGTTGTTGACGTTACTTAATATCAGTAAAAATGAGAATCAAACAGAAAACAGAAAAAGCAAAGAATTTTGAGTCAAATTATGTAAAAGAGTGAATTTCGTAAAAAGTGCAGTTGAGTCTTTCTACTTTGTTGCCCTCCGACTGTCTTCACGGAACGTCATTTTTGTCTATTCTTCTGTCGACAAAACCCGTTTCTACGGTGGTCGTGCTACGCGTGCTGAAACCTTAACGAGTCTGCCACCTTTTCAGTTTAATATAGTCTAACTCTTACAGTCCTTTAAATTAAAAAAAAAACATCTACTTCATTTATAGAGAGAACCCTCACACGCTACACAACTTAACTCATCATAACTGTAACTAGTTTACCTGTACTTTAAGCTTAGACGTCTGAAATCGTGAACTAGATCAAACTTCCTTCTGCATTTGAATAGCCACTTTAGTGTTTTCCAACTTCCAGTAAAGACTTCAAGAGCAAGTGGTTCAACATGGTAGAACGTGACGACTTTAACGACACTTGTATGCGTCAGATGTAAGAACTACGTATGTACGTCATAGTTTGGTGTGTGGTGCAAGGTATAAGCGTTTGCGAGAGCTTCAATATTTTTTTATTTTTTTTCTTTTTCTAGGAAAATGATTTTGTTTCATAATTCATACACACGTATATAAACTCACGCCCATTCTTCCCATGGGATAGGCAGAAACTACAGAACGCCACCTGATACGATCCTTACATACTCCTTTTGTTTCATAACGTCATAACGCTTTGATAAATTAAAAAAAAAAAAAAAATGTATGTATTCAAATTTTAATTAGTATACCTTCCAGTATCGGTATACCGATGTATCTACATATACCAGAGCGAATTGGCACTGAAAAGTTTGATTATCTATCGATGCTTCATAAATCTAATACCTTTAAACGAGCAATTCTTGCATATATGTATATATATAATCTAAATCTCGGAAACAGCTTCAACGATTTTCATGAAATTTAGTATGCAGGGGGCGATAAATCAATCTAGCTAGGTTTCATTTTTAGAAAATTTGTTCAAAAAAAAAACTGAGCGAGGCTCGGTCATCCAGATATTAAGACTTTATCACAGAGAAAAACTTCAAGTACTAACTTACGTAACGACCATAATCAATACAACCACAATAACACTCGTTTCTTATCGCTTAAATTCACACTACAGTTTACAAATAGCTACTAAACCCATTTCAAATTCAAACGATGTGAACTAGCTGAAAAATTTGCGAACATTCCTCACGGACAAACAAGAATTTCCATTGTAGCTTGTCAGTTTAAGGGGTTGTCTACACCCACGTTGTGCTAATGTAGCTGAGCGGAGGACAGAACGCCTTTTTGCGTAGCAATCAACTCGAATAAGGCACAAAAGAAATGCTGAGACGTATTCAGATCATGCCTACTTTTGGTTTATGGGATAAAACATAGGCGTAAGCGACTTTAGATACGACTTCTTCCAGAAAGATAAAAAATGTACTCGTTTTTTTTACAATCTATGTTGAATGAGAGAGCTTTTGCAGTGATTGACCACATCTGTTATGTATTATGTGGTCTATGTTAACGATGAGAGATTTTGCTATGCGAGTGAAAAGAAAATAGGAAAGAGGAATACTTTTATGCAACATATTCTCATATTTATTATAAAAAAAAAATATGCAGCAAAAGAATGAAGTAATTAAATGCTTATCATTATTTACCAATGCTACCTAAGATAATCGGAGCAAATAGTAAACAGCTAGTGCCTGTTGTGTCTGGCATTTATGCTGAACTGGGCCTATTTGTCACAGCCGTGAGGCACACAGCTTTTTTTTTTTTTTTTTTTTTTGTTTTTAATTTGTGTGCCTTAACCTGGGTCAGATAAATTTATGTTCTTTATTTCTTTTTCTTTCTTTCTTTCGAAATAATACTGTTTGCTTAGGAGAATTATTATAGTTTTCTGCCTAGCATTGGCTATTTACTGCAGACCTCTTCACCCGACATCAGTTTATTAGCTGAAGGGCGTCAAGAGCTGCATGATATAGCCATTTCCTCCCTTGACCAAACGCTTAGTTTTTGCAGTATTATAATGAGTTGGAAGTAGTCTAGTGGAATATTTTTAGAATATTTCAGCTAACACATAAAATGGAATTCCATGATGCTTTTTTATACAATATATTCTATTACTTCAAACATTAAAACGTGTAACTGATTGGTTATGCGTGTACAAATTAGTAGCGAGTGTCGTAAAAACAATTGAAGGCTAGTTGCTTTAGTAATGGCTTAACGAGTCGTGTAATGTTGAGACGTAAATTCATTGTGCATTTGGTTATGTGGCAAGTTATAAGCGTTTCGCTGCATTTCGTTTTCACTTATTTTGGTAGGGGTAGAATTGTAGCACATTTAGTGCAAATTAGGGCTGTGAGTGTTAGTGCTAGTGACGCTAACGTGATACAGCATTTATACGTATCAATCTGCCTAGCCTTATCCCAACTGTCTATGTTGGGTTCGGCTTCCAGCGTAACCGGACGCAACTGAATACCAGTATTTTATATGGAGCGAGTGCCTATCTGACCTCCACAATGCAGTTACTGGGTAACATCATACCCCTTGGTAAAACTGGTTGTCAGACTTTTGAGCTTCTGACTACCCGTAACGACTGTCAAAAATCTACGAATGACAGCCGGGACCAACGGCTTAACGTACTTTTCGAGGCATGAAACATCCACGAACTAACCGCAGCAAGCGTAGCTTAATCTTCAATCGACCCATGCCTCTATTATGGGTTTAAATACTTTGAAGTAAAAGTATTCAAACCCAGGCAGGCGCTTTACTTTGCGTAAATAATTTTATACCCACTGCTCTCAAAACGGTGAAGGAAAATATTGTGAGGAAACTGGTATGTCCTAGAACAAAAAAATCGAAGACGTGTGACATTAACCAACCTGCAATGGGTCCGTGTGGTGGATTACGGCCCACTCCCTCTCACAAAAAGAAGAGGCCAGTGTCACAGTAGTAGGAACATTATAGGCTGATTATGCTATGCTGTGCATTTATATGTAGCTCTTAGACAAATGACATGAAAATTATGAAATTAAACGTGAATTATTTTTGTTTCAGGTATGTTTACAACCAAGTTCTTATATATCTAAATAAGGTAAGGATTTTTTGGATCAGCGATCAGTTTCAGATCAGTTTCCTGTGGCTTTAGCTTAAAGATTACAACGTTCAACTTTCGCTGACGACCAAGCGTGTGGCCATTCATGCATAGTGACTTATGAAATTGAAGATACCAGAATGAATCTGGTATTAGTTGACCATAGACAAATTATGTTTATTTAAAAAAAAACTTACAGCTAGTACATTTGCGATACAGTAATACTATGTACAAGATGGCCAATTAGAAGTTTCATCGCTGCACCAGTTGACGTCATCACGGTAAAGCGCTTAAAACCAGCGCTCTGGCTCTATCTCGCATAGGGTCATAGCATTATGCTCAGTAATGGCCGATTTGCGTGATGTGATGCATTTGTTCAAACTTTTTTCTGTTTTGTGGTTTTTCTCTGCATCTTGCCTTACCTCTTTTTTTTTAAGACTTAGGTATTGTCCTTTTACACCGCCAACCGCTTATAACAGACACCACTTATACATTACTAGTGAAAAGCATAAGCAAATAGATTTAGCGATTCGAGCAGGGATACTCGCGTTCTCGTGTTTGTGACGTACATATCTAATGAAATTGTGAGCGAACCGAGCTGTATGTAAATCCATTTGTGTTAAAAGGAAAAACAAAAAGGATGTAGGGATTTAATTGTCTTGTAAGAGCTTGACGGCACTCCCTCAAACTATAGCCTTAAGGGTTTAAACCCTTTTTGTGTTTTTGGGATATCATTTTCCTTGAGAAACAAAAAAGTATTATTCTAATAAATTTAAAAAAAATACATTTTCCCGAGTTATCCATCGGAATGAGTACTTAACTAAAATATACTGAAAACTTTAATTTAGTTAGAACTTTTTATTTTGCAGTTTTCCTAACGATAGAAAGAAAGAAAGAAAGAAAGAAAAATAAGTTTATTTGTCACAGAGACACGTGCATACATAAAAGACAAGAGTAAACGAAAACAACAAAAAGTACATAATAAATCACGAGCGTAAAACAGAAATTAGTCGGCAGCTGCACGACATGACTGAGACAAGAATGCTTCCACTCAGCATGATGCAGTGCGCTGATTTTCAGTGGTCACCCGAAAAAAAAAAAAAAGTAGAAAAGACGTTCGGAAATCAAGTCAGGTACAACGATAAACGTTTCATGACAGTCAAAAATTTGCTGATTCATACATTTTGATGGTGTTAGTATTGCATTGGTTAAGTAATAACAGCCACACGGGTCGATCGAGCGGGTTAAGCTACGCTTACCGCGGTTGGTCCGTGGATGGGTGACCATCTTTACATACCAAGACTCTTCCCTGCCTCGGAAACCACATTAAGCCGTTGGTCCCGGCTGACATTCGTGGATCTTTGCCAGTTGTTACGGGTCGTCAGAAGCTCGAAAGTCTGACAACCAGTCCCGCCAAGGGGCATCGTATTACCGAGTAACGATTGTGGGGGTTTGATAGGCAGTCATTCTATGTAAAATACCGGTATTCAGCTGCATCTGGTTAGACTGGAAGCCGACCCCAACCTAGTTGGGAAAAGGCAAGGCAGACAGACAATATTGCACTAATGTATGGAGCAGCAATTTTTGAAGTGAAAACTTTTTTGGGCGCGTTGGGCATTTTTGAGATGGGACTAAACCATTGATTTCTTGACACCGTGATGACACTAGCTTTTGACCATTAAAAAGACATCAACGCGTTGATTACCGCGGTGCCGATTTTTTTTCAAGTTTCACTTCTGTCGGCACTCCCGGAGTGCCACTGTTGTTTTTTTTTTTTCATATTAAGAGTTGGTCTCATATCAAAAGTTGTTCATTTTCATGAGTGGTACGCTCCCTTAAATATATCCCTTCTTTTACCCGCCATACTTTATGATAGTTTTCTTTTAATGGTACACTCCCTTAAAGTAATATGTCCCTTCTTTTACCCGCCATACTTTATGATGGTTTTCTTTTATTTTTTTTGTTAAATGCGAATGTTTTGAGTTTTGTTTATTTGCATTGCAAACAACCCGTATAATAAAAACCATGACGACACGTACCTACCGTTACCATTTTAATTAGGTACGTTAGAAAGTAGTGAATTCTAATTCTACATGAAATTAGTATAAATTACACTGTGATGTTTGCATAATCTTCTAACACCGGGTGATCACCATTTTTAAGAATGAAACATTATGTAGATACAGAAAATTGTTAAATCTAAATATGCTTGGGTTTTTTTTTAACATTATGGTAAGTATTCTAATTTACAGGCGAATTACCATTTTATGTAGAACTAAAGCCACTGCGATTATGGTCTATACAACATGAAATTGATGTGGTTTTCCTAAGAACGAAACTAATTAGTTACTAAATGTTTTTGTATTTATTTTTATAGCTTTTCACTACATATCATATTTCTTTTTTTTTTAAACATTATTTATTTTACAATATACGTGGCAATGCTGCCAGCCTTTTGGGCACTTTTCAAATGAGCTGTTCCTATAATTATTTTTTCCCTCTGTATATTTGTATAGTTAGATAGTTTGTCATTTAATTTAGTACCTAGTGTAAATAGTTAGTTATGTTAAATATTCTAAAAGGTGTATAAAAAAAAACTCTACTGTTACTAAAGAAAATAAAAAGTTGACTAAATTAATTAGAATAAAATAGAGCGACACTTCTTAATCCTTCCTCTTCTCAATTTTGAGTTGATGATAAAACATGTAGTTATAATGTTAAATGAGTTAGGCCCAGTTGGTGGCCACGCCAATGACGGCATCGGTGGCGTTTTTTAAGCTCTCAAAAGTGCAGGTGTATGACCACTTTGGACCCTCCTACATACAGGGTGGCAGGGACATCGACGCGAAAACTATTACCATAGATTCCGTAAAATTTTCGTCGGTTATTTAAAAAAAAAAATACGCTGTTCCATACATTTTGACCGCGTAGGTATTGCGCTTTTCTATGAAACAGGAGTTTTTTTTTTTTTTTAATCACCGGTGAAAAATTTCAACGCATGGGGCGTTGAAATTTTTCACCGGTTATTAAAGAAAGGAAGGTCAGAATCTTGTAACTAGACCCATGGTAACATTTATCGCGTCGATATCCCTGCCAGCCTGTATATGACAAGGTTTGGTCAAGACCATTAGGTATCTGTGGGTCTAATCCCCCATTTCGTTATTATTTACCGTTTAAAACAATAATAAAAGTACTAAATCAAAACGGGATAAAAATATTAGAATAGAATTCAAACAATTTGATTGTAACACGCGTAACAATAAGCTTACAAACCGTTCTATTAATAATTTCGAGCTTAGGCACTTAAGGCATTACGTGCACTGGCAGCCGAGAGTATTCACCCAGCTACCACAGCAATTATACACTTCCGTGCAAAATAATTGGTTGTTACGAGACTATTATAATATGTTACTTCACGCCAGTTATTATGAAGGCTATAACGGCGGCCTTTAATAATACGCTGAAGGGTAAAACATTTTTTTTTAAAGATGTAATAACGGTAATGATATAAGGTGTATATATTTTTTTGTAATTGTCGTATGGTTATTGGAAGATTACGTCATTTAATGTTTTTATTATCCACGTTTATGCAGAGCCTTAATAACATTTAATTTCGAACAATTTTAAAAAGGTCAGGTTAGTTTCGATTTCTTGAAAATAGGCATCTGCTCTGCAGTAGGTTAACTGTTAAGCGATAATAACCTATTTAGAATAACAAAATTAACCCCTTTACCCAAAAAGGTTATCATGTTTTCTAAAATTTTAAATTATTTCGGTCGGTACCATTTTTAATAATTGCTCATTAGTCCATTTAAAACGTGATAGACCAAATTAATACAACATTTTGTACACAATGAGTATTACTAATTATATTATCGACTGGCTTCTGCAAGTGACTTCGTCCGCGAGCCTATAACCTTTCTCAAGAATAGGGCTATCCGAAGCAAAAAAAAAAAAAATACTTGTAGTTCCGGAGATTACCCCCTACGTACAAACTTACAAAAAATTTTTGCCTCTTTATAATATTATTTAAGTTAATAAAACAAGCTTTGCTAACGTTAAAAACTGATCAGATCCAGTAACACAAAAATTCTTGCTTTTCTTATCATTTAATTCGAGTATGACGAAATACTGCTCCCGCGCACCCTAATTCCAAGATGACATTGTTTGTCCAAAAATTATTATCATCTAAATTCAAATAGATAGCGCTATTTATAGTAAGATTGTAATGCCCGTTTTCACCTTCACTAAGAGACACTTAAATGAATCCCTAAATAGAAGTACACTGTTGGATTTTCAACGCTAGGCTCAGCGCTGAGAATTGAAAATCTGAAAAAGCACTTTTATTTTAAAATAAATATCTCAGTTTTATTGTTTGACTTATAATTATTTTAGGAATGATATATTTTTATATGTATATAAATTAAAAATATGAATGGATTTTGTAAAAGATGATAATGCTTAAGAAATAATTGTTAGCTAATAGAGGTGTATTGATAAAAAGATGTGCTGCACCGATTCTAAGCAAATCGGGATACGGACAAAATAATTGACTAAAATTTAACAAAATCATAACATAACATCACGACTAAATTCCCCTAAGGTTTACGCAGAGGTGAATCTATAGCACACCCACATTTCGCCAGTTATGTTCAAGTCCCATGTAACAAAGGCCGACGCGATTGCCATGAACCAGGCAAAAAATCCAGATTCCGGGCTGCTACTGAGAAATTTCAGATGGAAAAACCCAATAACACTGCCCGACCTGGGAAGCGAACCCAGGACCTGAAGCTCAGCAGTAGCGCTTGTGACCACCACACCAACGAGGAAGTCGACTTGGTCTTGATTAAAAAGCTTTTCTCAATTGAGTAGGTTTTTGATAAGTAGGTTTAATTTTAGATTTGGTACTATTTAAATTATACATATTTTCCGAAAGCCCGAAACTCCGAATGCCCGAAAGTCTGACAACCAGTCTTATCAAGGGGTATCGTATTACCCAGTAACTGAGTTGTGGAGGTCAGATAGGCAGTCGCTCCATGTAAAATACTGGTATTTAGCTGCATCCGATTAGACTGGAAGCCGACCCCAACATAGTTGGGAAATGGCTAGGCAGATGATGACGACTTTTTTAATTATATTTATGAAGCCGGCTATTTCAAGTTATTTCAGAATATTTTCAGGTTTTGTAGAGTTTTGCTAACAATCTTAAATATCAATCCCAATATTTTTTTTTCATATTTGAGAACTTTATTTCTTTTCAATATTCGTTAACATAACTTAACAGTATTTGATATAACTAACTATTTAAACTTTGTACTGAATTAAAAGCCTAACTATCTGTATAAATTAAAATAGTATCAAAACGACTCTTAGGCGTCGAAGTATTCGTCCGCATCGCTGTCATCCGGAAACTTGCCTAGAAGGCTGGCAGCATTGCCACGTTGAATGGCAATCCTATCTCTTTGGCCGAAGAACGAGCCAGCCCTCTGGTCACGTGAAGTGTCGACGAGAAATTTCCTTACAAAGGAGACGCGCACTCGGGCCCCCTGATCCGAGCGTTTCAACCCTAAACGGGTCAAAGCTGTAGTGACCCATAAGGTTACATTATTTTTTGTAAGCAAACTTCAAAGTTTAATGAAACCTCTTAAATCCATCTTACAAGGTTTAAGAGAAAAAGAAGTTCATATTTCCTTCAAAATCGATATAGATTGAGTTTTAGTTACAGCTGTTAAAAGTGACCGACTCATTGTTATCACAAAAGTAAGTAAATAAGTAAAGTAAAAAAGCTTTAGTCAGTTCAGAAAAACATGGTACAATATTAAAAAAAAAACGAGTAACAGTTATAATAAAAGTATAATAATGTTAGGATCATCATCAATTCGGTTCCGGTTTTTAAATCGATTTATCCCTAGATTTCTAGCAACTCATCTCCTTCTGTTAGCATGATTACCTACAAGACAGTAGGTATCAGCCTAGCGTACTAGCGTGCGCTATATCTGAGCCTACAAAATATGCGTAGGAGTTGATCCCATGTAGAACTGACTCGCATTATCCTCCATTTGATCATTATCTCTATAACTTCTACTACACTTAGAAGATCATTACAAATATTTAAAATACGACGAATAAACCGCGAAAATAATAAACACAATAAGAGGCCAAGTGGTTACAAAATCTCAGAGCCTCGCATTTCATTCAGATCACCAATAAAATGCCCAACAAGTTACATTAACCTTACGTTAAACCGTAAAAATTGCCGGTCTTCAGTTTCACACGAGGTAGCAGCACTAGTGATGTTGTTTGTCGATATTCGGAAGGTTATCGATAACCCCCCGCTGCGCCTGTGTTTACTCGAGTTGTCGAGCCAGTCGGTTGGCATCGATCGCGCGCACCGCACGTACGCTGCGTCTGCGCATGCCGTTCGTTCACCCCGGGTTACGATCTGTCAAGCTGACGTTTCGTAACATCAATTGTAACGCGATATCGGTGATTTTTCGTTGTCAGCGAAAGTTTTTCAGTGGTTTCTGGACATTCTCAACATTTATGTGGATGGCAGATTTTAGTGTTGTGCTCTGAAGGACTGTTTGATTGGTTGGCGGTCTTTTTGTGCTAGTGATGTGATTTGGATGTGTTGTGGAGTTATGCTATCATGTTTTAATGTCGTTCGTTGCTGATATGTCTACTATAATTAGCGAACTACAATGGCTTCGCGACGAGGATTTGTTTGCACTATCGTGGCAAAACGGTAAGGTTTTAGTTACTAAGTGATGAGTTTACACACATGCGCTTTATGCATATGTAGTTTTAAATGATGTGCCTGTTCTTTTATGTTGAGAGTGAACAACATCTGTTAAGTATTCTAAGTTGTGTGAGACAAACACAACCAACAGCTGATCGAGTCAACATTTTAGATCTTTCCAATACCAAGGTCAACTCAACAGCTGACTGAATGTTTAAAGGGCTTGCTACACGGTTGCCAACCGCGTCTCCGACAGAAGTTGTTTAAAACCGTAGAGTTTGATGGTTTGCGAACAAATTTCAAACAGCTTTGCCTATCGCCAACCAAGGATACCTCTGTTGGGGACGCGGTTGGCAGCCGTGTAGCGAGCCCTTAACTCTGGTACCTCCCATGGTCTCTGAAGTATTTCAAATAAAGAAAACGTAAACTATTTCACTTACTTTATAAAAGCTAGCAGACAAGTTAAGTTAGAATTAAGTAAGTCATCATTCCCCTCCCCATAACCCAATTTATTTGGGGATGGCACAAAATGTGTTTTTCTTCGATTCTTCTCTATTAGAAAGAAAAGAAATATATTTTTTTTAGTCGTCATTTCGGTAGTCACTCCCATTCTAGCCATACCATCTTTCACACAGTCCATCCATCGTTTCGTTGGTTTAAGTTAGAATTAAGTAATGGCAAGTTATCATTTGAAATATCTATATTATTATTTCCCTAAATAAAATATGAACTTGAGCGTTGTTTAAATAAAACAGTGAATACAAATAAATCTTAAGTCTTTTAAAATAAATCGGTACAAATCTTTGACGTTGGACTGCTCTAAGTCCTAAGTAAATTTTGTCACAGTTTCCAACTCAAGTTAGTGAAAATACGATTTAATTTATTTGTACAACTTTGTAACGACTCAAAGGCTGTTGAAAACCTTATTTGATTAATTAAAGACTAAATTATTTCCAAGACTTCGTGCGAATAAAACAAAAAGACATAGAGTCGAACTCATTTTACTTAATTTACGTTTCGAACAAAAATATTTACATGACATTTTAATTTTGCTAGGTATGACTTCTACATTTTAAATATTATCCATAAAAAACCGGTTTCCAAGACTCGTCCAATTCTGTAGAATTACAAGTACTTAGATAATTGTTTATTTATTTTTATTGCAATAAACTCATATACTAAGTACTAAAAAGTATCGTTTAATTGAATTAAAAATACCCATTAAGTGCTTAATGAATATGTAAATTTTTAATGGCGGATTGAAATACAAAGACTGGACCCTATCAGCTGTTTAATGTTGCGAACAAGTTATAACTTGTAAGTTGTAAGGAAAATAATCAACTTGAATGTTGATACTAGGAATCAGATGGATACAATACTGGTTTCTTTTTATACTCATGATACCTTTATTAAACATGCATAAAATATGTGTTCTTAAAACTATGTAGATAGCCTTTATGGATAAGGATATAAATTCAAAGCAGATACAACGAACTCAAAAGCGAAAATCAAGCATTGAATTTTGGTAAATTCAAGACTTTGCCCTTTATACGATACTAGCTGCGCCCCGCGGTTTCACCCGCATATGTCTCAATCCTGAGGGAATATTAGATAAAAAGTATTCTTTGTTCTAATCCAGGTCATGGTCTATTCATGTGCCAAATTTTATCCAAATCCATTCAACCGTTTTAGCGTGATTGTCACCCATCCATGGACCGGCCTAGGCAAGCGTAGACTTCGATCGACCCATGCAAATTTGTCATTGAACACTGTCACATAAAAGTCCCACTAACCCAGTAAAGAAAGAAACTTTAGAAAATCACTATTGCATAAGGAAACGAAATTCCACAATATTTTGTGTTATGCAAAAATTATTTCCAAAAAGTTTACGTAGAAATTAACACTTCAATGCTAATAGAGACTTCCTTTTATCGTTATCGATACTTTTATGACACTTCCGAATCCGGCAGGACCTTTTTAAAGAGGACAAAAAAGATTTTTTTCCGTGAATATTATTTATTTTGGATGTCAGATAAGACATGGTATTTTATTTTATTAATTCGAAAACTACTTTTATTATAGGCTTATTTTTATTGAAGTAATCAACTAATCACCATGGAAAGAATAATATACAGTACATTTTAAAAAATCGTAAGTGCATTATAGTAGCAATATTTTTTGACTGATAAGTAAATAATTTAATCGATTTTTGCTAATGTATTTGAATGATTTTTTACCTAAGTGGGTAAGTATTTACCAATAAAAAATTCGCACCTACTTGAAAACTGAATATCATCTTATTATTAACCATAACATTACAACAAACATTATCGAGCTTCGATACACAAAACGCCAAAACAAGAAAAAAAAAATAAACAACGGAATTTCTCGGCACAATTCCGAAAACCCTGTACCACGACGTTGCATCAAAGTTACATTAGCATATCGCTACTATTTCTGCTATCAAAAGTGTTGGGAATGTTGGGATTACGATTTTTATCGATAACTTTGGTACGGAGGCGATACTCTCGAGCAAAAGTGTTGTGAACAAGTAGGAAATAGCCAAGGCAAGCGAGATTCTTGGGAGCCGTTGGACCAAGTTAATCACTTCATTATTGAACGATGCGATGTCTGATTGCATGGTTTTTCTTTGAGAATGAGGTGCTAAGAGATTAATATTCAGTTTGTTGGTAAAATTAAGGTCATAACTTCATATTTTGTTGTTTCTCTTTGTTTTCGTTTTACAAGAATGTGAGATTTTATTTTTATTTCAGTACAATGTAGGTACATGGCCACTATAGGTATATGTTACTACATTTCGCTAGATATTTCTGTCCCATTTAATATAGGGGCGAGCCTATTGCCGTCAAGTGGGCACAAATCTAGGCTCCGGGCTGCAACTGAGAAATTCCAGATGGTAAAACCCAATAACACTTTGCTCGATCCGGGAATCGAATCCAGACCCTTAAGTTCAGCGCTTGTGACTACTAGCACCACCACCTTTGTACTACGTATTTTTGTGTTCCTTTCTTCTTGTCTGTTTACATGTACACACATATAAACAGACAAGAAATATATTCAATTATTTATTAATATTATATATAATAATATATGAATAATATATATAATATTATATTATATTATATTATTATATATATTTATTTAGCGGCATATGTGTGTACATATGCCGTTAAATAAATAATAATTAAATATCAATATCAATACTTTTTCATGGAAATATATTCTTCAGCTCGTACTATTTAATTTACCTATTAAGCCGTAGCCATCATGCACACCTATTTCAATAAAATAAAAAAATGTTTTCTTTTTCGTACCTAAGTATGTAATATAAAACTTTTTGAGAGCATTATCCAATTCGAATACGTATTATAGAATTTTTATTTTATTTAAATTTTACTAGGGACGATACTACCAAGGGCGATGTACCCCTAAAATCAACAAAAGGATCTACAATTCTTATTTATGAGGATAACTTTTTTTTCTGACTGGTAACTTTATACTAGGTCTTTGTTATTTCAACTTTATATGGCATGCATGTGTTCATCAGAATAGAAGTGCAGAGATATTATCTAGTCTATTATAATATTATAATAATCTAATGGCCGCCTAATGCACAAAAACTTTTACAAAAAACGGTCAAGGTAAAAATCTTATTGAAAAATAAACAAACTTGAAAACAAGGAAAATAACATAGATTAACACACAACACTACGGGGATTATCTATGATTGGTGCTTTATTATTTTCAATTTTAACAATCAGAAATATTAAGATATAAAATTGAAAAAAAAAAAACTATAAAACAATTTATTAACAAACCAATTTAATGTAGTAAGCTTTTGCCCGCGACTTCGCGTGGTAGTCAACCATCCTATAAAAAATCACAACCCTCACACTTACCTTACGGCACTCGGCATTAGTATGACTTTCTACCAGTGAAAGAATTTTTGAAATCGAATCAGTACTTGCCAGATTACTTCCTACATTCAAACTTACAAATATTACTTTACTTCTTTATAATAAATAATATAGTAATATTAGTAGTAGTAGTGTTAGTTTATTAGTTATTTAGTAATATTAGTTTATAAAACTAAAAATAATAAAAATATGAATATCAAACACTAAATTCCCCACCATTTTTTCTAAAGACTAATCAATGCACATTATTAGCGATACCGTCATTATTACCAACATCAAAGATTACCAAAGTTTTTACAAACCTGTTTCAGATGGCCGTGACATTTAGTTTGCAAACATTGCTGCATTGATTGATTAAGAGCACTATACTGAGATTCTCGTAAGTTATATTATGTTATTGTAAATAACTAATAATGTTGATGCAATCTCTTAAAATGATTGTGTGTTTTGACAAAAGGTTGTGAAGTAATAAAATATTTTTTTCGGTTTCATCTGAAGATTTTTTTTGTGTATTCGCAAGTCCAAGTCTCAAATGTTTGTAAAAGATATCAAATAAATATTTACTTAGACCACCATCACCAAACCATACACAAAAAAATATCCAAACGATAAAAAGAAGAAAATAAAGACATTTATTTAAGTTTAATTTAGCAACAAGCTTCATTAAAAATGACACAAAAATGATTAATGACAAGAAAGATAAATAAAAAATATTCTAACAAAAAATATTAAAAACATCTATCATTATTTTAGTATTTTTAGTCATTGACAAAAAGACTCATCGTCAACAACAAACTAATTGTACATTCAAAACAATTAATTAATACAAAATGATTAATGATAGCCAATACAATATTATCCTATTATTTAAATAAACAAAAAATTACAACACTTTTTTCATCTTTTTAGTCATTGACAAAAAAAAACACATCGTCATTACGACAGCCACGCCTTTATTCGGCTGATGGTCTGACGATGATCTCACTCATGAATAACCACGCATCACGCATGTTGGGTACCGACACTATGCATAGTAAACAGCGGCTTTTAAACACGTGTAGACGTAAAGAGCCCGAAGGAATGTCGCCAGTCGGATATCTTTGAGAACAAGTGACGCTCGACTGTATTTAAAATGCAACATAAATAGTTCATTTTATCGATTTTCGAGGCAAATTTAGAATGGTAGATCGATCTATAATGTACAAAATATAATCGAGATAAACTTCTGTCAAAATTTCAACACAACTCTTTGACAGCTCTGCAGTTTATTACAATGGATACTTCCATTAATTAAAATAATTATTCCCTGACTAAAATCACAAAATGATCATGAAATGATTGTACAATCGGTACAATGTTCCCAATGCTGAGACTCAAGCTTCCACTCTGTGAGATGGGCTGGCCTGGCCATATATGAGATTAGCGGGCTCAGCGCGGATTGCCAGATATCTATTAAATTTTGGTCCTAGGATACGCTGGTTTCAGTACGATATTACCTTCACCGTTTTTCTCAATAATGGTAACAATGTAAAGTTTTGTCTTTGCTTAAAATATCACGTAGGTTTGTGTGGACTTTACCAACAGCTCAAACAGCTGCCATGCATATGTTTCCCTATGAAGGTCAAGTTAACAATCCATTTGGAAATCCCAATGATATTTGAGGAGTTTCTCAGTAGACAAAACTTCTCTGCAATCCCCATATCGTTAGAAATAATTACGTTACCTTCGTCATGATCATTGCTTAGAGCGCGATTTAAATAGTCTTACACTATTTAAATCGAGTCGTATTTTACGACTGGTCCTAATAACCACGTAAGTCCAGGTAATCAAAGGTAAACAAACTGTGAGTGAATGAACTGAAATTGATATAAATAATATCTGCTAAGCTGCGTCTGCTAATGATAGCTGTAATGTTTTGATGGTCGTTGGGGAGTGTGACGGAAGGAAGAAGTTACATGCATTTATTTTTTGAGAACTATTTTTTAAAGCAAGATTATTTTGTTAAAAAAAAATCATGAAGGTTCTTAATGGTAATTTGAGACATTTGAAATTAACTGATTTTATCATTATTTTGATGGTTTCTTATTTTTTATTTAGGTTAGTAGAATCATTAAACTGAAGAAGAAATTACTTATGTTATTAACTGTCCTTCTATGTTAATTTAAAAACATGTGAAGGTGACCGAGCTAATAAGATTATAACAGACGTTTCTACGAAGACCAGGAACTTAACTGGCCAAGAGCAATAGCTAATCTGACGGCTAAAGATGAGCTTCGCAGACCAAGATGACGCAAAGTATCGATATGACGTCAAAATGGCTACCTAATCCTGATTACTAAGTTAGGTACTTAGCACGATCGAATATCTAGCAGTCATTAGGTTGTAAACTAGAAGTTTCAAATTAAAACCTGAATCAAGCTCGTAAAAATATTATCATTAATTCTAGGTAGTAAAAAACCCATTGGAAAATATTTTACGATTATAAGCAGCTGTTTCTCATGACTTCTCTCGACAATAAACTTCAACCCCTGGTTGATGCGGTCAGAGGTTTTATCAGTTTTGAAAACTTCTTTCACTATAGCTAAGGTTTCCTCAGACTGCGGTGGCCGGCACATAACGTCCGCGATTTACCGGCAAATGACGTCACTGAAACGTTTTTTTATGAAAGTAAGTTGGTGTGTTTTCTTAGAGATGTTTTCATGTGGCGGCCGTTATGTGGCAGCCACCGCTCTCCTAGGAAACCGTAGCATTGGGAAGAATTTTACGGTTTAGTTATTTTAAAATAAATTATTTATCTTTCAAATACGTTTATAGGTTATCTGAATACCTCATTTAAGTTTTTTTTTTGCAAAATATTTTATAGTAGAAAAAAACAATATTGCAACCACATTAAAGTTGATCCCAGCAAGCTCAACATACCATTGCAACATCAAAACATTAAGGCGACCATTAGCAGTAAGAGCAGAGCGCTTAGCAGATATTTATTGTAATTCCAGTTCATTGGCATTTGCGTACTCACACTTCATTAAGAAAACTAGTTGGAATATTTCGTTTAGCTCGGAATACCTTATTGTGTCATTAAAGGGAGTTATTTCTAATTGTATTCTGTTATTTACGTGGTGTGTAGTGAGCCGCTGTTTTAAAAGTAATTTAAAAACTAATGATTATAAATTAAATGATCTGGTGCTTTTGTAATGATTTATAGAGTTGCTCCCATTTATTATGTAAGTTGTTGAATTTTCTCAGTAGCAGCCCGGAGTGTATATTGTGCCCGGTTGATGGATTGCCAGCTTTGCCCCCTATTACATGGGACTTAAACATAGCTGACGAAATGTGGGTGTAATATTGGTACACCTGTACTTCCCCTTCGGGGAATACCAGCTTGATATTATGCTGATATTTTATGAATTCTATATAAACTCTAAACATAGAAGACCTCAGGTTTTCAGTCCTACGGAAAAAGAAAATAACATACAGGGTTTTAAAACTCAATATTTTAACAATAAAAAAAAGAAAAATGTCCAAACAAAAGAAATAATATCAAAAACAAAAAACCTTCCTCAATTATTCGCTCTAAATGATGTAACCATAAATACAAAAAAAAAAAACAATCTCAATCCAGGTATTTTATTATTGTTACAAATTTCGATGTAACTAATGCCGCGTGTCGAATGGCTAGCGAATACTTTACGGACGATTCTAGTTTTTATTCCACATTTAAACTGTATTTAAGAATGTATAGCATCGTTTATGCGATGTCGGGCTTTTTATTCAGCCTTGTTTGATGTAAGTTTTTGCTCGTGTCTACGTCCGGAAAGGGTATCATCAGACTAGTGCTCGGTTTGAAATATTTTCTTACGTTTTCCTGTAATAGTTACGGTCAACCGCACACCAGTGGTAATTATTTTGCATTGCATAATTAGCCTGTAATGTTCCCGCAGCTGGGACACAGGCGTCCTCTCTGTGAGAGGGAGTGGACCGTAATTCACCACGCGGGCCCAGTGCGGGTTGGTAGATGTCACGTCTTCGAAGTTTTTGGTTCTAGGACATGCCGGTTTCCTCACAATGTTTTCCGTCACCGTTTTGAGAGCAGTGGTGATGAAATAATTTACACAAAGTTACCTACGAACTACAAATCGTAAGTCGCAGCCGTTAGCACTGGGCCACCATTGCTTAAATTTTTGACACTTATACGCCTCTGTGTCATAGTCGTAGGGGTGATTTTCATAGTGCAAGTGTTACCACTTATGTGTGCTTGACTGTACCCACTATGTTATGGAAATTTCCAATCAGGAAATATTTAGCTACTTATTCGACATTGAAACAATTTTAAATACCGTAACGATAGTAGCAAATTGTGTTGTGAGACTTCGAAGGTCGCAGTCGATTAGTTTGAAACTAAAATCACGCTATGTCATTGATAAAACAAATCATATTGGCAAAGAAGGCTTTGACAAATTGTAACTATAGTTATTAGTCGGAGGATGATTATAATAGCAACCTGCGTGCGTTTATGACCTAGGCCCTATACCACAAAACATTACTATTACAATTTAGAAATTACAATTTACAAGTTACAATTTACAATTTACAAGTTCCAAGTTACAACTTACAATTTACAAGTTACAAGTTACAATTTACAATTTACAAATTACAAGTTAAAATTTACAAGTTACAAGTTACAATTTACAAGTAACAATTCACAAGTTACAATTTACAAGTTGCAATTTATAAATTTGTAAATCTTACAAGTGTCTGTGCCACAAAACTTTAAGTCACATAATTGTAACGTAAAAACCTTACTAATATGTAAATTGTAGTGACAAGTCTACAATATAAATATTTGTAATTTCTGCGTTACACAATATTTTCTACTATTTTTCAATTTTGTAGAATTGTATACTTGTAAAGTTTTGAAGGGTATAAGGCCTTTATGTATTAACGTAAACGAAGCAAAAGGAGGTAAGGATCGTAGCTAGGTGGCGCTCTGTAATTTCTGCCTACTCCCATAGGAAGAAGGCGTGAGTTTATATGTATCATTATAATAATCATCAGACCCTTAACGCCTCAACATAGACCACTTGGAGTGGTCGGCCACGAGAAAAGATTGCCATAATTACCAACATTACCTCACAGATAGTGATCACAAGATGCTGTTAATACCAGAGTGATAAAAATCTTACAATTTGACAATGAAGTCTTTTGTTGCATTTCCACCGCTGTAACTGGAAGAAACACATAATAGAATATAACATTACGCCTTGTTTCCCCGAAGGGTTAGGCCGAGGTGTACTAAGTAGGTACACCAACAATTCGCCAGTTATGTTTAAGTCCCATGTAATGTAATAGGGGCGACCCTATTGCCATCAAACGGGCACAAATCCAGACTCCGGGCTGCTACTGAGAAATTTCAGATTGAAAACCCAACCAACCCAACTGTAAAAAAGGTAGCGTTTTTTTCCGAGCAGAAGATGATAACTAGACACAAACTCCATAATCGCCTATTCTACATCTAGTAGGTATCAAGCTACCTTTTCTCAACTATATTGGGGTCAGCTTCTAGCCTAATCGGATGCAGCTAAATACCAGTATTTTACATGAAGCGACTGTCTATCTGACCTCCACAACTCAGTTAACATCTTCAACATCAAGTTACCTGTACTCAAGGACCAAAAATACCAATAAAACAGATCTCTTAATCTCTACCTACACCTAGGGTTGCCAACTTTTTGATATCATATATAGTATTATCGAAGCCATTGTCTGTAGATCGTGGAAAAAAATGTAGTAGGTATGTTTCTTGTTAGTTTACTTTTTTAAATTCTTTAAATGCACATTTCATATTTTTTGCTGCTATGAACAGCGAAAATATGCTATTAAACGGATTAAAAAAAAGAGAGTAAATTCATTTATTTCAGATAAATAATACCCATAGTCAAACATAAATTAACAGATAAGATCAATTAACACTTTGAAGGACAGTACATGAGACACAATAGAAGTTTTATTATTATGACGCCTATGGGCATATAGTGTCCTTCAAAGTGTTAAAATAAAATAAAATCTAACATCAATTAAAATATAAAATGTCTCAAATCTATTTTTATAGGTACTCTAAATTAAGGCTACAAAATACCATTAATTCAGCTTTTATGAGATTAACACTGGCCCTATTGCGATCATCTCGCGATTTTGTATGCAAATAAAAATATAGTAGTTTCAGCTACTATATTTTTTCTTTAGAAATATAGTATTTAGGCCTTTAATATAGCAGGATTGGCAACCCTACCTACATCTATCAGTAATTCAGAACGTCTACCTAGACCATATTCTAAACATTAACATGAGCAATACTAGTAATTAGCTGTACATGATAATTGCTAGCCAGTACGACACAGAGGAAGTTAGAAACATGATGATATCATAGCAAATGTCTGACTGAGTGACGTGTGACTTCTGAGTGATCTTTGTACATAAGTATAGAGAGTATTTATAGATTATTAGCAATCTTAGTTTGTTCCTTGATGAACTTTGGGGGCAATTAAAAGTTGCTGGTAAAAAGTAGTTTTAGTATGGACTTCTTCGTACCTAGTAATATGTAATCAAATTTGTCGACTATCAACTTAGTGATACAAGTCTTTCGACAGGTCTAATTTTTATCTTTAGGGCCGTCAATGTGTTTGCTAAGCTTTGTTTTTTAATAACAGGTTGGCATTTATGTTAACTGTGATGATGCGTTGCAATTAATCCAGTTTCAAGGTTCAAATATCTCATGCCATTTGTTACATTCACTTTAGTTTAAGGATCTGAACAAAGCAATAAACCCGGCAATTAATGCGAAACTATTGCTCAAAGTCATAATCTGCTTTGTTCAGCTTTTTTCCAGTAATGGAACTTAATCAGATAAGTTCTTCAACAAGAAGTTTCTACTACTAACTTATAAGACCATAAGGACCATGGGGTCGAAACACTCGGGTCATGGGGCCCGACTCGCCGACTGGTCGACACTTCACGTGACCAGAGGGCTGGCTCATTCTTTGGCCAAAGAATTAGCATTGCCATTCAACGTGGCAATGCTGCCAGTCTTCTGGGCACGTTTCCGGATGACAGCGATGCGGACGAGTACTTCGACGCCTAAGTGGCCTTTTGTTTTTGTATTTATTTGTACAGTTAGTTAGTCTTTCGTTTCTAATTATAAAAATTATATTACGTGCAATAAAAATATTGACCATAAACAGATCGAAATAAGACAATCAGCCTTACTCATTAGGCTCAGAACCAAGCAACTCATTATCAAATCTACTATCACGCAAGACACAATGCTCGTATAAACGCAGTACCCACAAACAAATTAGAGCAGGCAGATGCTTCCTTATCGCGGGTCGCATTCCACGCTGACTTGACGAGGTTGATTGATAACCGCTTATACAATCAAGTTGTTACTTAAGATTTTGGTCCTTCCGGAGTAAACCGAGAATTAAAGTGTCAGTTGGTGATGGAAACTGCTGACAGGATGTCACACGTGTTAAATAGGTTAGGGTCGTAAGTGTCGTAACAGGAATATAATATATACTAGCGAATTCGTCTGCGTCAAACTTTTTTTTCAATATAAAATATCAATTTCACCGATTAGGTTCTTGTTAACTTACTTAGCAGATAATATCCGACAAATTCTGTTCCATTTTTAGGGTTCCGTAGCTAAATGGCAAAAAACGGAAACCTTATGGATTCGTCATGTCTGTCTGTCTGTCTGTCTGTCCGTCAGCCACTTTTTCCGAAACCCTAAGAACTATGCTGTTGAAACTTGGTAAGAATTCTACTTAACTCACAGATTACAGGAAAACCTAGATATAAGAAGTCTATGGTCTTAACATGGTAAATCTCTGAATATTGTGCGTACAAAGTTACATTTGCAGTTGGAATGTATGGGAGAACATGTATTTCAACATTTCAACTACAATGTTAAGTTCGTATTTGGAATAAATTCATCTTAACTACGGAACCCGTCATTGTGCGTAGTCCGACACGCACTTGGCCGGTTTTTTAATTTATAATTCGGTAAGTAGTGGCTATTCGGACGTTGTGAAATAGGCCCTTAGCAATACTGTAGCTTCCCGTTAGTGAAAGAATTTCGGTATTGGATCAGTAGTTTTGAAGATTACACCCTACATACCAAACTCACAAATACCTCTTTTTATTATTTAGTACTTATAGATATTTTGTATTGTACGCATATTCGCAAAACAACTTGATCCTTTTGCTTCTCTCGCATTGGCACGAATCATATAATTAAGATAGGCAGCCGCTCCATGTAAAATACTAGTATTCAGCTGCATCTGGTTAGACTGGATGCCGACCCCAACATAGTTGGGAAGGCAGATTTTGATTTGGTCGTCGAAACAACGATCTTTGTGCCAATATTCTACAAAGACCACACTAAACGGTATTTAAATGACGTACCTACCTAATTGTTGATATTTATGGACGAATCAAATAATGAGGATGAATGTTTTGTTTACTAATAAGAGTAGCTTAAATGACAATAAAATAATTTAGTCAATTAAGTGCTCGAACGCTAAAAATGCCACAGACGGATGTTCATAATACTCTGTCATTCATCTTGTATCTTATTTTTGGGTTTCCCCAAAGCATCTACCTATTTTGTGACCTCTAGACTTATTAGCTTTTTGCACTATTAATAATATTGTTAGGTAGAAACCCTATTTTTCCAATGCCAAATTGCTTTTGCTAAAATCTTTTTTTTTTCATTTGGTTTAATTTTTTTTTTAAAGAGATATATCCGTACTTTTCAAAAATATATTTAATGCAGCAGAAACGAAAAAAAACACCAAAATAGTTTTAAAAATATTCCTGTCAATCAATTGTGAAACCTGAAAACATTTTAGCGTGCGAAAAAATCAATAAATTTAGTCTTTTTTTTTATTCGTCTCAGCCGTAGGAGGAACCCTATTAAAAATGGCTCTTCTATTCAAAGTAGTTTAATTATATTTCATAAAAAACGAACTTTATTTATTTACATTTCCAACTTCGACCCCCTTCCGTTGCCTAGCAACCAACAAAGCAAACCTAAACAGTCTTTGTCCGTACGTAAAGATTGCGACGTGAGAAATTTTACCCAATATTGATGGGTAAAAAAGCATACAAAAAAAAATGTGTTTTGAATGAGCATTATGAGGCGTGCACTTTTGTATTTTCCAAATATTTTTTTTCTTAAACTCTTCAGAGCCAACCACAGAAAAAGAGGCCAATTTTATTGAAGACAAAAACAAAACTATTTCCAAATTTAAAACGAATCGCGTGTAACACTTCCTTATCTTTCCCTTTATTTACTTTTATCTTTTGTAACATTGTGTACTGGCTTTATTTATTAACAGTTCATTAACCTCGTTTAATTAGATAAAGTTATTTCCCTCGTTAAATTGAGATATCAACGTTTTATTATTCCTGTAACTCAATGGCTTAGGAGTTTCTTCTCAAGACATTTAAAGGGTTTATTGTTTTGTTTTTAGTTAACAGAAAAGTAATTAATTAATGGGTGTTTATTAAGATAGTTAAGTAGTTGATATCTAGGAAATAATAATGAGTTGTTTGCCAAACTAAAAAAAAAAAAAAATGTTTGTTTTGGGTTGTATTCCACTATTCGTGATTTAATAGATAAGTAACTGTCTTAGCTGATCTAAATAATCCATCAATAAACATTTTTACTAGAAAAGGGATGATGACAAAATTTTTTTTTGGTATAATATTATAAAATATTGGAATCGTATTTTAATTTTCTTTCACGTAATCAAAATATACATTGCGCCATGACGTCACGATTATGTAGATTTTATACTTACTTGTGACGTAGTGACCCCCACTTCCCAACTTTACTGCGTTTTTATCTAAGTCATTTTTAACCCCCGACGCAAAAAGCGAGGGGTGTTATAAGTGTAACGTGTCTGTCTGTTTTAATAATATGATAAAGTAAAAACTACACGACTAATATTTTTTAGTATAGGACTGACTGACTAAATAGAATTTCTTTTTTTTACCCAGGTATCATCCCTAATGTCTTTTTCCAAAGCACGTTGAGTGCTTAGAATTTATGAAAAAAGAAAAAATAATCCTCTTCTAATACTAATGAAATTATAACGTTTACTGACCTTATAATGTGACCATTTTGACAAAGATAATCAGCTGTAGAATATTCTTATTATCTAGTTAAACAGGTTTCATTCAAGCTTTTAACGCGTTTCGGAGAATGTGGCACAAACACAAACCTACTATGGTGTTACTCATCTCGTACTATTTGTGTTTTCTAAGTTATTTACATAACAACCGTCACGCTTAATCTAACAAGGTATAGGCAGACATTTGCATATATTATCTTTTATCTTGGGATATGATCAGTAGACTTGGTTTGAATATAAAAGTTGGCAAATAACGTTAATAGAGTCAAATGCTCTCGACAAAACGTGTTAAGTGTTTATTTTCTTTTACGGTATAATGAAAGAAGTCCCCATTTCCGAATGTCAAAGACCTAGTTCCACAGGTGTTCAAAGGCCCTGGAATGAAAAAGAAATTCGGCCCTAGTCACCCAACCCCCGTCCCCGCGATTTTTCTATATTTCATGTTTTCTTTTTTTTTTGTAGTTGCGTTTCGCATGTCAGGTTGATGCCTTATGAATAAGGTAAAAGGTAAATAGTAAATTGTAATTTTTTTTTTCTTCTCTGGTTTATGTTTTTGTTTTATCTTCTACGGTTACACACGTTGTCTACATCTCATTTTTTATAATTTCCTGTCGCAGGTATGCTGGAAGAGATTTCTTTAGAAATAAGCATTGCCTTTGTACGTATTTTTCTGTTCCTTTCTTCTTGTCTGTTTATATGTGTGTGCATAAATGGTTAAATAAATAAGACCTCCAACCAGGGCAAAAACTTTAAACTTAGCGACTATACTCTAAGAGCAACCCTTATAGGTTATGGACCTCGGCTTAGGGCATCGCCAGGGGTAGGCAAAAAGGGATAGACTGGATCGGATCAAGAGTATTTAGGGATATACTCTTCGAATTTGCAGAAAAGTTTACCAATTAGGAGAATGTAGGATGTAGGGGCGAGCGAAGTGACTTCGGATTTTTTTCCCCTTACTAAGGGCCTAAACCAGTGCTTTGTAAGCCTAGGCAGACATCCGGGCCTAATAATTAAAGTATGGCATCAGAATCCTTTTATTCATTACTCAAAGCTATTATAATACCCTCTCATGATCTGCTCAGCCTTTTCCCAACTAATTTGGGGTCAGCTTCCAGTCTAATCGGATGCAGCTAAATACCAGTATTTTACTTGGAGCGACAGCCTATCTGACTCCTACAAGTGCCCACAACCCAGTTACTGGGTAATGCGATGCCCTTGGTAAGACTGGTTGTCAGACTTTCGGGCTTCTGAGTACCCGTAACGACTGTCAAAGATCTACAAATTGCGGCCGAGACCAACGGTTTAACGATTAAAGTCCTTTTGTTCTTATTGATGGAAACTGTTTCCAAATCATGACGTGGGCTTGCAAGCAAAAGAGCCTTGTTTAATTTAGCTGCGATATTCATCTTTGTTTTTATGTGTTTGTTCTTATCAATATTCTTCTTCCTTGTTCCTTCATTAGCCGGGACTTTCCTACTAAGCCTTATAAAGTAGGAGGCTTTGAAAAAATAGATGAACTGAAGCAGGCTTAATAACATAGCTTACGGCCACTCAAATTTGTGTCATTACCTTTAATGTTTCAAAGTTGAGATTTCTGTGATAGTAACATACACCTAAATAATAAAAAATATTATAAATGCAAAAGTGAATTTGTTTGTTACGCTTTCACGCTAAAACGACTGAACGGATTGGGATGAAATGGACATGAGTAGACCATCATGATTATGGTTAGAATATAGAATACTTCTATCACGGCAGTGATAGCCTAGAGGTGTGACCGTCGGACTGCCGAATCATAGGTCTCGAGTTCGAACCCAAGGCACGCACCTCTGACTTTTCTGATTCATGTGCGTATTGTATAATTATCACTTGCTTCAGAAGAGGTGAGGAACCCGGCAAGCTTGAGAGATATTTCTCGATGGCATTTGAAGCCAAGTCAGAGGCCCATGGGCGGCTTTAAAACTCTGTCACCAAGCAAGTCTCACTATCCACACGAAAAGAAGAAGATTGCGGCACTATAGGTACGTTACCGTGAGATAGTTTCCGACGTCCACGTCGTCGAAGCCGTGGGCATAGGGTAGAAAGGGAAGGTAAAAAGTACGAAAGTAACTGTCTCTGAACCGATGACATTTGACAGACAGGTAACTTGAGTCCCGGAAAAAAAAATAGGCTAGTTTTTTAATCCTGGATATTTGTATTTAAAAAATGATAGGTAAGTTAAAAAAATAAATACACGCTGACGAAGTCACGGGGGCAATAACTAGTAGGTAGGTAGGTATATAGGTATAAAAATACTTCAGCAATTGTTTTAACGTCTCTAATAAAAATCCAAACATTGAAGAACATCACAAAAAGTTTATAAAAGATGACGCTTCCTCCTGATTGGTCGTAAATAATCATGTCGTTATGGTAAGACGTTTTTATTAGTCAGTCCTTACGACGCGGAGTAAAATTTGAATTGTTTAATTATTACATCTCAAGTTTCTATGGAATGGCTTGGAATGTATTAAACGAAATCAATATCTGTCCATCTCGTGTTTTCTTTGAGAAAATATCTTTATTTCTTGTTGCCTTATTTGGTTCCAATCCTCTAGATCTTACTTTATCCCGGTCTAGATCTAGGGTTCCTTTGCCGAGAGCACCTAACCTAGATTTTTGCAGTCCCTGTGTTCGAATTTGAAATTCATAAGAGATTTTGTATCGATATATATCTGTACAGGTACCAGTGTTCTGCATTCACAATTTAGTTTCCATAAATGTAAACAAAAATTTGTATTTATATTTAAAATAACTCGAAAATATACACCGAAAGCTAGATTGGCGCTGCAACCTCGACATTTTTTATGTTTTTTTCAATAGAGCTTGTCATTCTAAAATCAACTTAATATATACTGACATAAATTTGATATTTATTGATTTGAAAGCAACATCAATTGGAAGAAAAAAATAATTGACTTTATTTTGATCTTTTTCATACCTGACCCACAGATTTTTGTTTGAAGGCCAGAGGTACATCTAGAACGATAATTTTAAATTGCTAGTTTAACGTTTCAATACATTGAAATAAACCGCTTCAAGTTGCTGTTTACTAAAATATTTGACCCCATCTAGCTGATAATGTATCTAAGTTCAAAACATTATTGTACCTAGCCACATGAGTAAAATATCAACCAATTTTAGGATCATTATGTTTTGACATTAGTTTACTTGAAAGACATCTTTTTTATTTAGAAATACAGTGTATTATTATTTTCTTTGTCGTCATTTATTGCCTTAGTTACATTTAGTGTAAATTTTTTTTTCTTTATTAAAAATAAGGAAATGGTGAGAAAATAACCAAATGGAGTAGGTACTCCATTTGGTTATTTTCTCACCATTTCCTTATTTTCCAAACAGTTTCACAAATGTCATCTGACATCAAGAAAACAAACACACTCTACATTTTTCAAAGAAAAATAATACTGTTACTGTCAGTGGCAGGGTGCTTTGCGTAAGTCTATGAAGTAAGTTAAGGAACTGTTGCTTTTAGGAAAAGCTCTTCGGAATTTTCAGTGTTTTTGGTTGAAGCAAACAAAGTTTTACGCGTTGCATTTGTTTTTTCATTCCTGTTATACAAGATGTGATTGCAAAACCTGGGGTTCGAGCTTGATAGTATCAGCCGTACGGGTCGATCGAAGGTTAAGCTATGCTTGCCATGATCGATTCGTAAATGGGTGACCATCCATAGCATATTCAGACTCTGTGCCTCGGAAAGCACGCCGTTAGTCCTGGCTGTTATTTGTAAATCTTTGACAGTCAGGTAGTTAGAAACCCAAAAGTCTGACAAACAGTCTTATCAAGGGATATCGTGTTACTCAGTAACAGGGTTGAGTTCAGAAAGGCAGTATTTCCATATAGAATACTGGTATTCAGCTGCAACCGGTTCGATTGGAAGCTGACCCCAACATAGTTGATAAAAAAAGGCTAGGCAGATTATAAAGTAAAAAAAAAAGTGGTGGCACTCCAGGAGTACCAACAAAGTAAAAACTTGAACAAGATCGCCTCGGTGGAAAAAAAATACGTGTATAGAACATTGGTCCGTAACCTTATCTAAATAAAAAGCACAATAGTTTACAAAAAAAAAAGCTTCCGAAACCTTTAAAGTAAAAATACTTGCATAGAACATTGATCCGTAACGTAATATAAATAAAGAGCACAACCGCTTTTACAAAAATCAGGTGTCGTCACAGTGTCGCGAAATCAATGGTTTAGTCCCATCTCAAAGTTTTCACTTAAAAAATCTGGAAGAGCATTGAACTCATCATTATGCACACCTTTAACTATAGGACCAACTATGAAATCGCAAAAAAAAAAAAACAGCTCTTCCATAAGTTATCTATGCATAACTCACAAAATGTAGGGAAACAGCTGATTGTTGCTTCCTAATTTCAGTGATGGTGCCGTAGTAAAAGTTGTTCAAAAAGATGAGTACAATGACCTCTTAAGAGGTGTTCAGTTGTTATAATTACACCTTTTATTTGACAAGTCAAACATTATAGGTGATCACTATTCCAGTCATAAACTTGCCGAAGACGGTAATAACCTCGCAAAAGTACCAAATGTTTCTCAATTGAGTTACAACAACCCGTATTGAATCAGACACAGGCCCAAAACGGTAGCTTGAAGCAGATGCAGTCGTGGGTAAATGTGGGTTGAACTCACTCAATAAGGCAAAATGGCTCCATATTAGAAATCACAAAATAGAAGATGGATCTACTAAACAAATAAATGCACCATACAAATTCGAATATAACAATATCGGATTAAATTCAACAAAAATAGAAAACTTTATAGCTAAATCGTGACCTTCCTTTGCCGCTGTGCGACTCTTTATAGAAAATATATTCAAGCTACAGTCAAAGGGGGCTGGCATAACTGTAGCCTCTTTTATGGTATAAGTATTGTTTACCTTTCCAAAGTAGAATATGGATAAAATCTACAGATAAATCGGTGGGTCCCGTTTAGTAACAGTGTTAGTTAAGCGTCTATGCCTTGAGCCTTTAAAGGAATCTAGGACGAAATTGTAAATGTCTTACAAATGCAATGTTAGTACTAAGTGCTGATGGATGTGCAAAAATTTGCAGTCTTGGCAGTCTTGGCAAATGATTTCATTATCCTTGGAATATTTAGCAATACTTGCATAGTTTTATGCACTTTGCTGTGTAATTAGAGACTAATTTACATCACTATTACGATACTAGGTTATTTCATTTCATAAGATCTATAATTTAATCAAAATCATTATGGATTTCTTTAACATCTATGTTAGTTAGGATAATATTGATCGATTAATACTTGATTTGGTTGACAGATTTGTCATTTGATTTTACTCCCAAATATACATATCTTATTCTTCGTCGTGTCGATAGCACATCGATGTATTAAATTTTGGCTCATAACATCGCCACTACCACGACATCGTCAATGGCAGCATTTTTTGGGGCACAGAGAGCTGGATAGGAGCTGGAACATAGTTTGCGTCACAGCTGGCCATATCACACTCACAAATTACTAGCATGTTACCGGCGAGGCGATTGTTTAACACGCTTACTGCGTGTGCGCAACATGTTCGCCGCGTTTTTGGAACGAGAGCATTTGACGTGAGTGTACAAGAGCGGGCGAGACAAGCGAGTGTACAATATTGTGGAAACGCAGAAAACACGTCACGTGATCGCGGCTAGCTCGCTTTGTACCCGCGGAGAGCATATATACTTATCGCCTCACTGGAAAAACGCTGGCAAAACGCCAGTATGATAACGTTCTAAACATCCACGCCCTGCTGCTGTACCGAACAAATACTTTTGCGAGGTTGTAGTAGCATCTTCCCGTTTGAGTCCACTTATCAATCAAGCAGCTATAATTAAATCTAGTTTTAACTTTAGCACCAGCTTGAACTTCAGTCTATTCACCTCTGTCACAAAAAAAAGGTTAAGTAATAAATAAAAAACTAACCACCAATAATATAAAGCTAATATATATACTATGGCATTGTGTCATACAATGATACGCAAAAACTTCAAGAAAAAATTACGTATTAAATATTTTATGACTCTTTGAAATATTATGCTACACGATCATTATACAGTCTATTTATTCAAATATACTGTTAAACGATATTTTACTTAACGTGACCTTCAAATGCCGACTTGTTTTACTTGATCATTTGGACAGCATTCAAAACTACTCCAAATAGATTATTACCTCTCTCCGTGTCGTTTGATGGCACTGCAATGTAAGTGATATCATGCACCGTGTCTCAAATTTCATGCAGTTGGAAAACGTTATTATAATGAAATCGACATAAATGCAAGCGTTTTACAATTCAAATAAGAATTCTTTGCTTGTGTCGTGCAAATACTTCTTGTGTTATTTTAATAGTTTGGGTCATAGTTTTAAGTCTGTCTGGGGTAAGGTTAGATTTGCATATTTGAAATATTGAATATTTTATGCGGAATTCCTACAATGGGACACAATGCGTACATTTATAGGTACTTCAATCTTCGTCTTTCCTTGAACCAGTATCATACATAGTTTCAATGTTTTTTCTATCACTTATCTATCCTAACTACCAAATTGGGTTGTTCGTTCAGCAATTTACTTGTTTAAAATGGTAAATTGTTAATGTCAAGTTGAATGATGGTATACGTCTTCTTCTTTGAAAATTTCTTTTTTTCGTAGCCTTCTCTTTCCAACTCCTGGGATAGGCATCCCTCCACTTCTTCCATCTTTTGCGAGCCCGCGCGTTCTCCTTCCAGCTATAAGGCCAGCCACATACATACGGAATTCCATTTCAAAATATCTATTCGAAACTTCGAAGGCAGCAAATCCATACAAAACGCCGGCCACATACAGATGGAATTCCGTTTCGGAATTTCGAATCGGGGAAAATTTCGAACGGCGTACGTGTGTGATAGATCCTTGATTTTGTATTGATTTGCTGTCTTCGAAATTGGAATTCCGTAAGTATTTGGCCAACCTAACGAAACCCATACAGTTTGTCTCACCATCTCTTTACGCAGCGAATTATTAATAATTTTAATATTTTATAATCCTAGCTATCCTACTAATATTATAAATGCGAAATTGTGATTATTTGTTTGTTACGCTTTCACGCTAAAACAGCTAAACGGATTTCGATGAAATTTAGCGCATGGGTAGACCGAGACCTGGGTTAAGACCGTGGATACTTTTTAACCCGATATTCCCGCAGGATCGAGACATATGCGGGTGAAACCGGCGCAGCTACTCTTAAAATGATTCAAAGTTGTCACGAAGGTGGCCGCTTATTGGCTGTCCCGACACTGCAGTGTTTTGTCTATTATGTATCGTTCATCACATGTTTTATTATTCTTTGTTTGTTGTATAAGATTAATAATAATAAATTTTTTTTGTGTTAATTGAAAAGTTAGATTGGTTGGTTTATTGCGTATGTACTAGCGTGACGTAGAGTATAATGAAGTTGAAGAGTCGGTAGGTAAATTAAATTGTATAATTGTTTTGTGAAATAAAACTAAAACACTTATTGTTGGGTATTAATTGAGTTTCGATTTTTATGTTTAGATATATCTTATACATAATATACAATCTAACACTAAATTAAATGACTAACTGTAAAAATAAATACGAAACAAAAGGACACTTAGGCGTCAAAGTATTTGTCCGTCTCGCTGTCCTTCGGAAACGTGCCCAGAAGACTGGCAACTTTGCCACGTTGAATGGCAATGCTTTTTGTTTGTTTTTATTTTATTTTTTAATCATAAGTAAATTAAGGTTTTCATTATTTCCCTCAGAATGTTTCGAGATTTTGACTTCGCGTTCTCTTCTCAATTTGTTTTTTAAATCTACACAAGACAGCTCAACATTTTTCTATAATAATGAAACCAGTAATAGGTAATTACTTATTAATTATTTACAATATCCTCTCATTTATTTAGAGGAAAACATCATCCAAAATATTTTTATTAATTACCACATAATTGTAACCTTTTATCTGCTTCACCGCCACAAACTATACCTACCTTTGTATTATTTTATAAAATATTCCTTTAATAAAATCTCCAACGAAGTGTGTGGTCGTTGTCAACAAAATAAATTAATTACGAGTCGTAGCAAAATAACTGGAACCTGTTCTATAGGTGTCGACCTTTGACAATGTCGACACTGTAATACTGCGTTACCG
The DNA here is from genome assembly GCA_916610215.1 of Omphaloscelis lunosa. Lineage (NCBI taxonomy): Eukaryota > Metazoa > Arthropoda > Insecta > Lepidoptera > Noctuidae > Omphaloscelis > Omphaloscelis lunosa. The sequence goes on along the minus strand of OU744265.1, from coordinate 5,071,890 downwards.
GTTTAGTTGCAGATTGGACACACGATTCACACGTCTCCAGTTATTAGTGTCATAGCATAAACATAATCAGCCTATAATGTCACTCAGTACATTACAGTACTCTTGTCTGTAAGAGGGAGTGGGCTGCAATCCACCACGCGGGACCAGTGCGGGTTGGTGGATGCGTGTTTTTGGTTCTAGAACATGGCGGTTTCCTTCCCAGTTTTGAGAGTAGTGGTGATGAAATAATTGTATACAAATTAAAGTGCCTGCTGGGTTCGAACCTACGACCTATACTACAACTCGTAAGTTGCGGCTGTTTGCATTGGGCCACCACTACTCACCGTTGTTAGTGGAGAGTGGGCGTTTTTAGCAACTTGCAAGGTGTAAACAATTGATTGTTGTAACTGAACATCAAAGTCTTGCTTGCATAGTTTTGTATCTTATACTTACTAACCCCCCCCCCCCATACTCCACTGTGGTTTTGTTTTTAGAATAGAATAGAATAGAATAGATTACCAACACAAATTGCATTGCAGTGGCTGTTTTCATCTTTAAGAGCGAATTAGACCAATGAAACTGAGGCAGCACAACTAAACCGCGTTTATGAGAACAATGATAATAGACAGCTCTTCCTCTTAGCTGGCAACATATAATAAACACCCACTAAAAAGTTGAAAATTCCTGAAAAGTAACTAAACCTCACACTCTGGAATCGTGTAAATAAGCCTTATTACTACGTTTACGAGTTTAGTTGCAAATATTAGCTTGAGAAACTTGTGTTGTAATGCGTGAGATAAGGGGTTATATCACCCGACAGTTTAAGATTGTCGGGCAAAGGTTTAAGTGTCGTCCTCAACTCGTAAATATTATCGCTTATATTGATTCACTAAAAAATTATTTAAATTGACAAGATGAAAAATAGATAGCTGTAAACTAGGTAATATTATAAAACTCCTTTACTAAGTTTGATAATATAAGTACTTGATAATCTATTCAGAGTTTTGAAATCGACACACTACCTTTCCTGCCCATGTTGCCTACCCTATAATATAACGTATCATGGTAGATTTTGCGAAGACAAATGACAGATTTTAGATATTTGGCGTGCCAAATATGATATTGACGATATGTGCGTGAAAGACCAGCCTTTAGCGTGTCTGTTTCCGATCAAGATTTTGGCTACTCTTATTGAACCAGCTACCCTGCAAAGATCGTCGCATCAAAGAGTGTCATTGCAGCGAAGGTATAGGATGCCAAACGTTCCGTGTTATTTTTTTGTTGTCTTCTCTGTTTTCCTCTTTATTTATAAACGTTGCTTAAAGTTAAGAGACATTTAAACATAAAACATATGAGTATATACAGTCGTTTATCATTACTGAACTTTAAGTAAATTAAAAAGTCAGGAGGTGTCGTGGTCAGTTGGAACGAAGTTTTTTTCGCTGTTTTTAACTTTCCCTGTTTTTAGATGGCTCTGTATTTAAAAGCAAAAACATTTTTTTTTGACACTTGAAACTTTTTCGGGCATAACGCTTTTTGTTACGTGACAATTTCTACCAGTTTACTCCTTCCATAAGCGGCATTAAAGATCTTCGTTCCAAAAAAAATTAAATAAACACCATTACCGTACAGCAGAAGATATCTGTTCTTTCTTAACAACCTTGTCTATTTATTCAGATATCTACTGGGAAAAAAACAACACGTGAAGATGATTAAGCAACCTACTCCAGAAACAAAATACACTAATATTAGAACTCTGTTCCACATTCAAGAGCATTAACTCTAATTTAAGAACTATTACTCAATGCTACCTATACTTCTTCCGTTTATCTGTACTATTTTTATGTATACTCAAACGTACGTTCGTTCTACTATTTGTACAACATTACGCAGTAATAACCCTACTGGGTATTAAGGGCACCATCCGATAATAACCCAATGCCAATATTGCCCAGACATTGACGATTGAGAGGTGGTGAGTTCGAACTTCGAACTATGACTGTGATACTATTGGCATGAACTATGGGGTAACTTTAACAAGCATAATATTAAGCTTAGTCACAGAGCAGCAGAGTAACATAACGTCATATCTGTAATCCCCAAAGGGTTAGAAAGAGGTGTTCCTAATAATACATCCACATTTCGCCAGTTATGATTAAGCCCCATGTAATAGGGGGCGAGTCTATCGTCATAAACCGGGCACAATTCCAGACTCCCGACTGCTACTGAGAAATTCCTGATGGAGAAACCCAATAACACTTTGCCCGAGATAGAAATCAAACCCGGAACCTCATGCTCAGCAGTAGTGCTTGCAGCCATTAGACCAACGAGGAAGTTTACTACTAGACTAGTACATACCTATTAAACAACATAAATGCAGTTTTCTTCTCTTGTATCGACATGAGGAGCTTGTGGCTAAGTACTAACAGCCGCACGGGTCGATCTATCAGGTTAAGCTACGCTTGCCGGGGTCGGTCCGTGGATGGGTGACCATTTCTACATACCGAGACTCCTCCGTGCTTAGGAAAGCACGTTAAACGGTTGGTCCCGGCTGTCATTCATGGATCTTTGACAGTCGTTACGGGTCGTCAGAAGCCAGAAAGTCTGACAACCAGTCTTACCAAGGGGTATCGTAATACCTAGTAAACAGAAAACGTCAAGAATGTAGGCGTTAAACAAACTAAAAATGAAAACCATTTTTCACACGTCGTTTGAGAATTTCACCGTTTTTGTTTCACTCTCTGGTAATGTTTGAACTAAGCCCGAAGGAATGGGTCACGTTGATTGCTGAGAGATTTTGAGTTTTTCGCGTTTATTTATGTGCATATTTTGTGACGTATTATGTCAATGATAAATTTTGTTTGTTTTGTAGAACACGATAATAACCCATTGTAATGTTGTGGAAACAGGAAAGGTAAAAAAAAAAACAGACAGATATCCAACTGTTTTTTTTTTTTCGCTTTGAAACTAGGCGGTACGTATTGTGTGTGATGCAGAGCAAGATAAAATATTAGCTAGGAAGAAGGAAGTACTATAAAAATGCAGAATTTTAAATAGTATTCTGTAACCACTTGCATAATTACTAACTATCGATCAGTAAGATAATCTAATCTTCAACTCAAATACTAAAAAACTAATACTAAAACTAACTTGAAACATGTTTTAATGAAAAAAACTGAAAATGGATTATACGTTACTTTAAATTTCTTGAAAGCAGTGCTTGATTCATACCTTAGAAAATATCAGTTCATGTTACGTCAAAGAAATTCAATTATGACGTGACTAATACTTCCACGCTACAATTATCATGTCCCCGCTAGCAGTCGCACCTCGCCTTTACGGAATATTTGCTCAACGAAAGTACGGTCACTCATGTCGGCTGGACATAATTTGATTATGTTTATGTGCGAACATTAGAAAGTGAGAATTTCGCGTCGACTACTGTCTTAATTATATTATTTCAACGTTTCTCAACAGGTGGTCATAAAACTTGGGTTTTATGGAGATGTTTCTTGATGAGTCTCGTTGGTTTAGTGGTCGAAAGTGCGACTACTCAGCGTGGAGTCCCGGGTTCGATTCCTAGGTCGGGCAAAATGAAATTGAATTAATATAGCGAACATTTTTCAGTAGCAAGCCCGTAGGGTGAATTTGTGTCCGATTCGACATTAAGATCGTCCCTACAATACTGTACCCGGTACATACTCCGGCCTTCCGTTTCAGGCGTTTTGGTATAATATTCATTAATGTATTATGTCGATAAAACATCAATGAGCAATTATAAAATCCGATAAGAGATTGTTTTCATTTTCGAAGGAAAATACATCCTTGATAAAAAGCAGGAAAACTCTTGGAACGATAATACAAATATCTACGTACCTATAGGTACTGGAATCTAGTCGTGACATGCAAATAGTATCGCATCACTATTACATTGATACTCGATTATCATCTCACGAACATCTCATAGCGTATTGTGAAACATTTGACATTGAATACTGTTACCTACATCTTACACTGACTAATTACATAATTTAACAAGCTTAAGGGTTTTTCAAACAGGCGCGACACGCGACGCGACACAAAGACACCGTCGCGCGACGAGCGGTGTCTTTGTGTCGCGTCGCGTGTCGCGCCTGTTTGAAAGAGCCTTTATTCTGAATGGGTAGTAACTATTGGTTCCTCTATTAAAGGGGGAGCTAAATGGTTTCGTGTTTTTAGAGTTCCGTACCCAAAGGGTGCCAACGACCCTGTCACTAAGGCTTCGCTGTCCGTCCGTCTGTCACAGGGCTGTATATTTTGAACCGAAAGGTAGACACTTGAAATTTTCACAGAGTGTGTACCTACTTCTTCTTTTCATGTAGTTAGTGACTAACCTAATGTCAGAGTTTTTTAAAGCCGCTCATGGGCCTCTGACTTGGTTTCAAATGCCGTCTAGAATTATCTCTTAGATAGTTTCCTCACAATGTTTTCCTTCACCGTTTTTGAAGCAAGTGATAATCATACAATATGCATATGAATCCCAAAAGTCAGAGGTGTGTGCCTTGGGTTCGAACTCGAGACCTATGACTTGGCAGTCCGCCTGTCACACCACTACGCTATCAGTGCTAAGTGCCAGTGTTTACTACAATGGCCACTTTAACAGCTAAAAAAATAAAATAAAGTTAAAATTTAAAGGCATAAAAGTGATATAATATTGTACGGTGACACCTGAATCTATGAATGAACAAATCTAATACCGTCTGGTTGCACAGTCGTTGGATGCCAGAAAAAATAGTTCAATGGCCCAGGTGTCGCGCCCGTATCTAATTACAATACTAAATGAACAATCATGTTATAATAACGACCGCTAATAATTATCCTGAAATTAACTTGACAGGTATGATTACAATCCCACAGTTGGGCAAAGGTCTCCCACCTTTGCCCAGCTGTGGGATTGTAATGGTTGAACAAAAATATAATGAAATTGACAGATCAGTATTCTCTACCTCTTCGTATACAGAAAACTCTTTTACGTGTTAGCGAATTTAGGGTTTTGTAAGTTCTGGTTCTAAGGGCAATGAAGAGGTGGAGTTTTTCTACGTGATCGAATCAGAAATGAAGAGATCCGCAGGAGAACCAAGGTAACCGACTTAGCCCGAAGAATTGTCAAACTTAAGTGGCAATGGGCAGGGCACATTGCTCGCAGAACGGATGGCCGATAGGGCCGAAAGGTTCTGAAGCAGCGACCACGTACCGGAAGACGTAGCATTGGAAGGCCTCCCACAAGATGGACCGATGACTTTGTGAAGGCCGCAGGAATCCGCTGGATGCGGAAAGCACAAAATCGGTCGAAGTGGCGGTGCTTGGGGGAGGCCTGTGTCCAGCAGTAGACGTCTTTCGGCTAAAATGATTATGATGATGATGAAGTTCTGGTTTCCTTTAAATTTTTTCCTATATCAGCAGTCAGAGATATCCATGATTAACTTAGGAAGTAGGTACATTCGCCGTACCGAGATTAGTATTCACATGTTCAAGTAAATTGCTTGACTGTGTTGATACTTCTTTCTGTCCACCGACTGTACATATCTCGCCAGGTTCGCACCCGCAGCTCCATAGACTCGAGAAGCGAAATCATTAACCTGTGACGACATCTACATCGCCACATGCGAACTACGCATCAAAGACCTGACGTCACACAAATCCTGCATCACGCAATTAGAGTTTACCTCGCGAACAACATATATAACTTCCCCGACATCAATCGTTGGGTACTTGCCCACCAGATACGACACCCATCTGGTCGAAGGACCCTTCCATTTCTGTAGAGGATGGGTGCACTTTACACCCTGTTCCTCATACCTCTAAAAACCCCTGATTCATTTAGACACCCATGCAATAAATAGCTGATTATCATATTATTTTAATTTAAACCACAAACTTGCACAGAACTCTTAATCCAGTTGCGTTCAATAAAATACTTGGCCTACATTCACAACAACGTCCTTAATAAATCAATGGTGTTAATGGTGAGAGAAGTTCTCGTAACCGCCAACGCCATAAGACGCATCAATGGAGTTTAGAAGCACGTTCACGGTGTAATGTTCCAAGGTTTATAATATATTTGTTGTTGAATGACGGATTGAGTTTCTCATTGATATTCTGAAACAATCGTAGAATCTACGATCGATTTTGGTTGAAGTTTTATGTGATCTTAAGGTAAAATTGTTCTAAATAAAAAACTATACGAGTAACATGTTTTATTTGCCCTTAAAACTGGTAAAACTACTTCTCTATATTGTCCATTCAATAGGTCAGTTGACAGTGTTGGAAAACTAAAAATAACTGGACTCTATGATGAGTGTGCGAAATGTAAAACTGTAGATAATAGAGGAGGTAGAATATTATATCACAGTCTGGAATTTTCTATTAAAACAAACAATGATGAAATACAACATATTGTACATATAAGAATGCACCAATAAGCGCAATATATTCCAAGAAAAACGCTTGTTGACCTGTTCCATTCAAGTTTTTTATCATTACAAAATACGTGTGTGATTATAGCTCAGTAATCACAGCGTGATTCATTCCGTTTTTTTTTTTTAATAAGAGAAACAAGTTCACAGATTATGCAAATCAGAAGCACAACAAGGAAGAATTAATGTCAATCGAGACGCTATTAACCATTCACTGTATTAATGCTTTCATGTTTTAATGTACCAACGTTATTTTGCTGATGTTAAACTTGATTCTGATCCGTGGCATGCAAAGAATAAAGGTGAAGATCGATTTGGTGAGATGCAAATAAATTCGGGCGTGACTGACTATAAAGTCAATCATGATACACTCAATTGTTTGCTGATATCTTGATTCGACGATCTGTATCTTCAATTATAAACCCTAAAGGACATAAGCTAAGGTACATTTTTGCTGATTCAGCTTTATGGGAATACCACCACAGGAGTTGTTTTGATGATTCTCTACTTATATCCGCAAATCCTTTAAGTCTTACAAAAAGTCCTTTTGTCTTCTTGACTTAACGAAGCGTATAATTGTGCGAACAAAAAATTTTGGAGCGAAACAATGAGCTTACGGACACACAGACAGAATTAGAAACGTACTAATATGGGCATCTGCGCATACGCTTCATTAGGATCATTCTAAATAATATGGTGGTGATTAAGGTCATACGTTGTTATTTTTATCCTATTGTAATGAATAGTGAAGAACTTGTGGAATTTTCAGATAGTTTTAACACACATTGGAATCCTTACATAATTACGCTTTATAAACCCAAGCAAAACCTTGGAAAAACGCGATGAAAGAGGCTATCATTACAATTGAATTAATTAATTCTATGAATATTTGGAGCGTACTAAATTATGTTACTTACCATCAAAGAAAATCGTGACACAACAGAGAATATGTTACACGGATAATATAAACATTCTCACTTTTCACGCAAAATTATCGCAAACCATTAAAAGTTATAGTTTTATCGATGTAGTAGTAATAACAATAAAAAATGGTGCTTTAGTATTTCAGAATGATACACGGGAAAAAATAGACATTGTTATCACTATAATGAAGTCAAAGGTTCAGAATGAAATAATATCCATGAATATAGTGTTATAATGACGTGTGACTCATACAAGGAGTCACGTTTAAAAAGCTATAAAACGATTAATCTATACTAAGATTGGCATAGGTTATAACCTCAACCTGATAATCAAAATCAAATTATCATTTTTCTGGAAGCAAACATTTCTGCACAAGGTCATTCAAAGTTACTATCGCGTGTTAAATGTTGTTTAAAATACCAGCCTATTATATCCATTGCAGGGCAAAGGCTTCTTCTCATACAGAGAAGGGATGAGCATTGATCACCATGCTTACTCAAGACGGGTTGGCGATTTCAAACTTATATTAACTATAGTCCAGATTTTCTCACGATGTTTTCCTTCACCGATGTCAGTGATGTCTAAAATAAACTCAGAATGTTGAAATGATGTTAATTAAATGTCAATATCTTTAGCATACATTTTGATTTCTTGAATATTAATCAGAAGTATTTCAATATCAATAATATCTCCAACACTGCTCTTAATTTCTGCATGTTCATTATTATCTTTACTCTTTGCAAAAAGTCGATCCATCGTAATTCCTTCGTCGATTGGTAGCAAGTAAACATTCGAATTTTGGATTGATTTCCTCTCCCATTCGTATTTGGTTTTGCACTTATGTCCGTTTGTTTTTCCGCCTCCGTAATGACTTTCAATTTGAGATCCTTGTGTGTACGTAAGTGCCTTGTACAACGATGTTATTGGGTTTCTTTTTTTTGTTGGTTCTGTTAGAAAAAGAAGTAGATCGGATACTTGACATTGAGGTTGTAGGAGTTTGGAGCACGTTTAGAAATTACTTCAGATATCACATATTAGAAATTAAATATTTCAGAAACTATAATTTTAAAAATCATGTTCATAGTCATTTGTGTTGGTTTGTTTTGTTTCGTTGGAATGGAACGTTTTTTTAAGGACCTGTCTCTGTAAATCTGTAAGCCTATCAATTTGAATAATTAAAATTCTCTTACTAATAAATATAACTCTTATAGTTACGTTGATTCCAATTGAAAATGACTCATTTCATTCTTTAGGTAAACATTGACTATGTTTCTCATAACCTGATCTTTCCGCTTACAAAAATCCTCCTTTATAAATAGGGATGAGTGATTGGAAATTCCTTATATTTTATTGTGACCCAGCTCAACTCAAGGAATATTTCTTTCTTTGATCAGGATGATCCGTTTTTTAGTAAATGCTTGTTTTTCCTTTGTGATTTCTTGGAAGCTATGTGGTTTAGTAATGTTGTTGTTGATTCATAGTGTTTGATAATGTTTGCATTAATGCATCTCATGATGTTTTTACTAACGAGACGCAGTACTGTGAGCAGGGTGTTTGACCAATATGAATTTGAACTTCAGAAATGTCGGAGCTGGTTTGAATTGTTAATATTAAAAGATCGATTTGATATAGTTTCAATTGTAAAGTTCCCGTGTAACGTATAACCAATCGTTTCTCAGGCTAGTAATTAAAAGTTGTATCCTTTTATTTCACGCTTCATTTACTACAGCCAAACCGAATTTTATACCTAATCGGAACAGAAAACTATATCTCTTTATAAACTATTAAATTTCAGTTTCGCAAAAACCGAAAAATTCAAAATTATTCCATGGTTTTTTAAATGAACAAAAGGATGGCTAACCCGAATTGTATTTCTAGTTCTAGCCATTTGAGAAATAATAGTCGACAAACAAGCTCTATCACAGATATTTGGAATTCATAAAATCGACACAACCTTTACCAGTTAAGGATAACTTAACAGACAATAAGAAGACATTCTCAGCCGAACCTTGCCAAACATTGCTAAACATCAGCATTCCTTAAACGGCTAACATTCCCGCCAATGGTACACTAAAACAATGACAACAACACAGTTATTTGCAACAACATCTGTTGTTCTTGGTACATGTCAATGTGCTATTGAAATAACAAAATAGATAATTTGATGCGATATATTGTTGTGACGTTTTTTTGTTATTGTAGAGTATAAACTTTTGTTTTCTTATTTGAAATTACGTGTTTGCTTTTCTTAATAACCGTTATAATCATATTTTTTCCGTTAATATTCATGTATTATGATAAGGCTCCCCGCAGACAGGCGCGACGCGAACTACGTAGGACAATTTCTATGAAAACTTCATGGAAATTTTTCTACCAGAATCGCGTCGAACCACCGCGTCTCGCCTGTTTGCGGGGAGACTTAATGTGTCCTACATACATACCTCCTGCTTAAAGATACCGCCATAGTTAGATAAGAAAGATGGCAAAAGGGTACCGATCTACTAACTACTACTATCACTACCAGATACTGACCACACTGACAAAGTCTACCGGAGTTACTCATTTAAGCATCGTTTTTTTTGGGTGGGAAATTACCAAATAACTTCTCCCGCTCTGGGTGGAGCGCAGGGTGTGTCAGACTCTTACTGACTAAAACCCACCCGTTTTCCTTCAGTTGCCTGTATGTTGCCAGGGGCCACGATATCTCTTTCCCTCGACCCCGGCAGGTATCGGCTCTAGCGCACCCGGTCAGTTGTGCTGACATCTCTTTGAGACGCACATGGAACACAACGCGCCGTTGACCCGGGCTTGGTCTTTATCGGACGGCGAGCTGCCCGCGCTTACGGGCGGTGGCCGGAAACCGGCCTGGGATTCCTGATGCCCAGGGCGTCTCCTGCGGCGGCTAGGGTTGTGAGGACGCGGAATTTGCCTCGCCCTCACGCGTTCCACCTCCTCTTTCGCGAGCATTTGCTTCGCAGAAGGAGGTGACGGCTTCCCATGCCCTCTTGCCCCGCATTATGGCCTGGACCAGGGCTGGACGCGAGAGATCACCGTCATTTAAGCACCCTGAGACGTCATTGAATGCAATCGTTATTTTGCCCGAAATACATAGCAAAACAAGTTTATGATAATGGACAACAGGCATGACAGGCATGATACAGGCATGATGTCTCATCACACAAAATGATGACATAATTATTATATACCTAATTCATTTCTTTTTATATCAATGAGTAAGGTTTTGCTCCAAAGATATTATGTATTTCAAAACCACAAGTCATAAAATACAGAGTAATTCCTTTGAAGTGTTTTAGTTTACAATGTTGGTTGCTTCGTAACACTAAAATGATTCTTATTACTTCATAACTGATATACTGTTTCAAAGATATTACATGATAGTTTTTACGAGTTCTGGCAATGTGCTAAAGGGTTAATAGTATGTTTAAATTACTCACATGTGTTGTGGATTAGAGTCAAAGTAACAGATTACGTCTTCGACAAATTTTTGGATTGTGCTGATTAGTTTCACGGTCTTTACTAATTTGTATTGACAATTTCTAGGGCTTTAACATCGTTTTGAAACACAATAATATATGAATAGCTTAAAACTCACCGTCGTCTATTGTTAAAACGATTAATACAATATCATCAATATCGCAAGATGAAGGTCAGCATCATTCTCCAGCCCTTATAACAATGTATTTGGGGTCAGCACAACACGTCTTCTTCATCCATACTCCTCCATTAGTCATCATCTTGGCAGTCACCCCCTTCCTATTCTTATCATCTTTCACACAGTCCATCCATCGTTTTTTTAGTATTTCCCTACTCTTACAGCCATCCAAATTCATACTCAAAACTTACCTCACGACGCAAGATGAAGGTATATTCATAATATGTTTTTTTTTAGGCGATAATATGAACGCTTCTTTTCCGATCAGTATCCTTCTAATATATCATCCCCAAATTCACCAACTGTTGCTTCTCCAACTAAAATAATTCGTGCGAGTAAACCTATCTCTATGATTTACGAAATAAATGGAACAGTAACTAATAATATATCTTCCATAACTGTGTTTCTTTGTTTTGATTTATTATGAGACTCGTAAAAGTATTTCAATAGTCGTAAATTACTTGATACGAAGGTGAAGATAATAAGTAAGTATCTCCATACTGTATTATTTGTGATATAATTTTAGCGAACTATTATTGTGTTATTATCACGTTCTTATGGTCCCTTAGTTACTCATTTCGTGTTGGTATTGCTACACTTTATTAATTTTGCCAATTTATTGCTCTGCTCCTGAGATCTAAGGTATATCGTTTTGCTAACTAATAAAATTGTAGATTCTTGAGCTATTTCCTCCTACTGCTTCTCCTGCTATTATTATGCTAAGCATTATAGTCTATCACTGTTCACCGCTTCATGTAGTCCTAACTTTTTAAATAGGTAAAAACCAACTCGGTCATATTCCTTATCACTTAATTGACTTGCAAACATTTCAACCAAAAGTATTTTGTCTCATTCATCAACTCAAAAATATTTACAATTACCATTCTTTTAACTTTTTATTTCAATACCCTATACCTCATAATTATTATGTTTCGTCCGGTCCATGTCATTGACTTCATCTCGAAGTGCAAATAAAGTGCAGGTCTTCAAATTGACAGGAATCCGGTGTAAGAGCTCAATTACAATTTTGATGCATAAACGCAGAGTGCCGCAATGGCTTATTTTTCAAACCTGCTGAAGTTATAAGAAAGGGTTCCCTGGGTTTTACTCATCTAATTATAAAAGCTGTATCATAAGGATGACGAGTCATGATACTTATAATATTATCATGTGGATTAACAAAAGCTTCGGATTGTTAGGGTATATCAGCATCATCATCAGCAATAGCATACTCTGCCTTTTCATTTCAAATTATTTTCGTTTACATTTCTTACTTAACCTTGACACCTAGTTCGTTAACACTGGGTATTTATATAATGTTTATTGGATTTATAATCATTCGGTCTAACCTTTATCAAACTATGAGAGAATTGGCTTCCAACCGCAATAAATTCAGACGGAGAACCAGACTGCGATTCTTAGTTCCACTCTCGACTTAACTCGATAAACTTGACTACTCTCATCCAGTTTCTACTACCTTCTTCAATATATTTAACATTCTTATTTTAAAGAAACACCTTTCCATTTTTATTAATGACTGAATCACACATTTCAACTACCTCAATAATGAGACGACCTTTTCTCAACCTGGAAACGTTACAACAATAAATTTATTTTGCAACGTTCGCTTGTATTGCGCGCGTACGCACAGTGAGTCATTCTGTAACTTGTTTGTTATTTTATTTGTATTTTGATATAAAAGTGTGTTCCGTGTTGGTTATGCAGGTGCTTCGAGACTGTTTGTTCGTGTATTATTTTACTGTATAAATAGATGGTAGTCAACAGTGAGTACATGTTTAGCAGTTTTCTCTCTAAATGATTAGTCATGAGATAAGTAAGCGGCATTTCGTACTACATTATTATTATATATAAGTTTTAGAGTCTGGCAGGATAATTGGTCTAAATTTTTAATTATTTACTGGATGCTTCTTCATGGTAAGTCTTCGGTAGATAGCAAAATTGGAAGTTTGAGGGCTTGACTTATATATTTCAATAAATGTATTTAAGAATTATTTTGACTTTACCTGGACTTGAACTGAAATTAGAGATTCATGTTAGGTATCTAATGTTTTATAACATACTGAAAGCCGTGTACATGAAATTTGCATAGTGCATCCTCACATAGCACCAAAACGTTGCAAAAACTCTTATCTACAATTAAATATAATACATCCATCCATCGTACCCAATCAGCAGCATCACGCAACAGCTCCATTAATCCTTCTACCAATATTTTCACCTCGATAACTTCAATATCTACTAACCCAACATTATATCCATCCACTAAATGCAGGCTTCCACCCACGCAGTTCAAGTTGAACTCGAATCAATGGCCACCATTGTACTTAGCCGTTATTTTGCTCAGTTAGAGAGTACACACATTGAATTTAAAGTTAAACGTGAATTGAGTTTTTTGTTGGATATGTTTTAGTAATGTGGCCACGATTGGGCACATTGTGTGGTCTGAAAGGTCAGACAGAGGTGTATCATCACATGTAAATGATGCATTGATGACAGTCTGCGGTCACATTATCCGGGTTGGAGTCTGTCGCTGTGGGTCTGGCATATTTTTGGCTTATTATTAGTAGATTTTTTACTACTAATGTCTGGTCGGAGGATCCTCTCTTTTATAAAGAGGATAAGTGAACTTTACTCCCTGTTCCTCATGCCTCTAAACTTGAAAATGCTGTTAATTGAAATTTGGCACCATTACCTGTGGGATTTTAAAGTCTGTAGCATCCTTAGCAAGTACTTGATCAATATCGTCTCCAATATTCACCATACAAATATTTATGTAATTTTAGGATCTCATTCGGGATTGTTCATAGAAGCAACTGCAGCATTCCTACAAAAAATTGGTTGTAAAACGTTTGTAACTACAACGGAAATGTTCCTTATCTCTGGATTAGTACCCAGTAATCACTCAGCATTATTAGTCCGGATTGTATGCGTACGCGCTTAATCCGCACCTATAAACTGCGCAGGCGCAACGTGAGAACGAAGTGTAATGCCTTGCAAATTATTGACAGGAGTGAAATAATGGACGATTCTCTGTAAGGCTTTATTAGTTCCAGTAAAATGTTGAGGTTTTAATACATGCGTGGGCTTTGTAGATATTGAGTATTATTTTAGGCTTGGAGAGTTATTAAGATTCGCTAGATTAATAAGGATATGGGAGATAATTATGGCGTTTTATAGCTTATCTTGATGGAATTACAGTCTCAAATCACATTGACCGACCACGCACAATGATCCACCTGACGGACTAAAGTGCGGAAACCAAACCCCAAAACATAGAACACATTGACCGAAGATCTTTGAAGAGAAACTTTGGACGATAGACTTGAGTTGCCTAATTTACATAACATCACGCTTGCAATCCATACAAAACACTTAAGCGCACAACAAGCCAACAACAACACTTAGCTAAAAAAACTTTACACAAATATTTTACAAAGATTTACTGCTATACATAAATATGTCAATATCGGGCTCCTGAGTAATCAGGGCGTTTAACAGATTCGGGCAGAAATTAAAACTCCGGGCTGCTACTGAAAAATTCCTGATAGTAAAACCCAATAACACTTTGCCCGACCTGGGAATCGAACCCAAGACCTCGCGCTCAACAGTAGCATTTGCAACCAATACACCAAGGAGGCAGCCAATGCCCAATTCCTATAGCAAAAGGCGCTATAATAAAATGACTGCCAACATTCAGAAGGTACTTTAAAATGCACATATGGAAAAGGAACCTATAGAACTGATTGGTTAAATGTACAGATCGAACCATAGATTGGATTACAATGAAAACTATAAAGTGAACTAGCTTGGCGATATGCCTGTAGATGAAGGCTTTAAATATCGACATTTACTCAGGTATCTAACGGTTATCTCTGGTACACATTAGGAAGTAGGTAAAACAAAAACCCGCCAGTAAAAAAATTAAATTAAAAATATATTTTAATTTTTTAGGTACTGTCGACCACAAATCGTTGATTACAATTTGACATTCACAGCTTCTTTTATGTTGTAACTGTGAGGATGATTTTCGCAGTGCAAGTTTTTCCACGGATGTGCGGTTGACTGTACCTAAAGAATTATATTTTTTACTTAAGTATTTGTTACGGGTCGTCAGAAGCCCGAAAGTCTGACAACCAGTCTTACCAAAGGGTATCGTATTACCCAGTATCTAGGTTGTGGAAGTCAGATAGGCAGTCGCTCCATGTAAAATACTGGTATTCAGCTGCATCTGATTAGACTGAAAGCCGACCCCAACATAGTAGGGAAAAGGCTAGGCATAATTTGTGCAAGAAAGCTTGATGGCGCGTTGTGTTCCACGCGCACCTCAAGGAGATGTCAGCAGAATTGAGGGGGCCGCTAGGGCCAATGTCTGGCGGGGGTGCGAAAAAAACCGAAAGGGAGATTGTGGCCCCCGGCAACAGGGCAACTGAAGGAACACGGATGGGTTTTAGTCAATAAGAGTCTGACACGCCCTCCCGCTCCGCCCAGAGCGGGAGAAGTTATTTGATAATTACCAACCCAAAAAAAAAAGTAGTGGCTCAGTGGGAACCCTGACGGGCGCTTTACTTTGTGTAAAGCATTTCATCAACACTGCTCTCAAAACAGTAAAGGAAAACATTGTGAGGAAACCGGCATGTCCTAGAACCAAAAATTCTAAGACATGTGACATCAGCCAACTCACACTGGGCTCTCGCGGTGGATTACGGCCCATTCCCTTTCATCGAAAGGAGGCTTAAGTCCCAGCAGTGGGAACATTATATACGCTGACTGTGCTATGCTATGCTGCAATATAGGAGACAAATTTACTATCCCACATATAATTACGTTATTCATAGCTTACATATACTTTTACTGTTTAAAAACTTTTACTTTAATCTTAACTAAACTTCACTGAGTTCTTAAATTACTGGTACGATCAGTAATGAAGGTTGTGGGTGGCAAGTTAGTGAAGTTGTAACTCCCACGCTATTTTTAGTCATATTGACGTCAATCCACGGCGAACTTACGAATCTGCAGTTCTACTGTAATCCATATTTAGATGAAAATTTACGAATCTTATCTCTGACGGCTACAGAAGTCAAATTTTTCGATTCTGCGTTTTATGTTAATACATACCCATAGTAAACTTACGAAATTAAAATATTAAATTTGTAATGAAAGAAGTTAATAGATATTTATTAATATCCTGGCAAACTTACGTAAGTAGTACTTTCGTAAGTTCGCCGAAGTTTCAATTGGATATTTTTATTATTTTAGTAACGAACGTACCTTTGAGGAACATGGTGTAAGTTCATTTATCCACCATAGAAAAGGAAGGATCCTCTACCGCAGAAACGGGTTTTGTCGACGGAAGAATAGACAAACTGACAGATTGTGATTGTTTATCTGTCATTTTGTCTATTCTTCCGTCGACAAAACCCGTTTCTACGGTGGTCATGCTACGCGTGCAGGTGTTGTGTCTGGTGGGCAACTGCCCGACGATTGAAGTTGGAATCTTGTATAAATGTCGATCGCGCGGTAAACTCTAATTGCGCAATGCAGGATTTGTGTGACGTCATCTCTTTGATGCGTAGTTCATATGTGGCAGTGTAACCGCTACATACCTACCACATTTGTAAGTTTACCAGGGTGTGAATATATATATAAATCTATTAACTTTTAAGTATGATGATGTAAAGTTACGAACGTGTATTTATTTGTGATCCTTGTAAAATATTGACAATCCGTTGACAATATTTTAAAAAGTACCACTTTGAAAACCAAATGTACCGCGGTACTTATAAAACTGTTATAAAAAAAGTTATCATTGATGTTTGCTTTCAAAACGTTCCCCTGTAAAATAAATTTTCTGCAGATTCGTAAGTTTGCCGTAAATGTGACGTTGAGATGTATTGAAGAATGACTTACCTTGAAAAAATGTTAGAAAATAATATTAAAAATAAACTATTAATAAAATGGCCTCTGTAGATTAATTACTGTGATAAAGTAGCTATTATATAAGCCAGTTATAATAAATGACTAAATTGGTCTAATACATAATTATTGTTGCATAAATTCTCAGAACAAAAAAATACTTGTAATTATTATTGTGTATCCTCGATGTTTAATCCTGGCAAATACCATCAAAACACGCAATTACACTAAACCGATTATTCCAATACCGTTTTTAATTATAAGTCGATGATTATCTTTTCCAGAATCGATTCTAACTCGATCCTAGTATCGAATAAAAATTCAAGATAACATTACTTCAAGGGTTACTAACAAACACGTCTTGATGTTAAAGTTTTTATTCAATACACACCTATTAACGGTGCCCTGTCTGAGTACCTTTGAGCATTTGCAAGTAAAATTCTGTTTTTACTACAAGAAACTACTCACAACTTTACCTTTACAGTCACAAAAAAATCCATCAATGTATTTTCAACCCTATCTCAATAGTATAAGAATATAAGTATAATTTTTGAAAAGTAAAATAAAGTTGGTAACTTAGATATATTGATTGTAAATGGCCAGTTACACGCGCGTAAAGTTATTCCAAAGGATTCTAAATACGATATTTGAAACGTGTGGCGCATGTAGGAATGATAACTAGGGTAGCAACGGGAACTGATTATATCGATTCTGCGTAAATCGATACTGATCAGGTGTTCGAGATTTAAATATTGAAGAGGCATTATTTGAAATTATTTGTACATTGGAAATTATTACAGAGCACGGGACACTTCGGCGGCCGCTGCCAGCTCGGCCATTCCATCCTCTATAGAAATTATTTCCGTTTTTACGACAACGTTAATAAGAATAATACAATAGATTAGTAATTAACCTATTTTAAATTCCAATAGCAGTGCTTAGTGCTTTGGACGAAACCATAGCGCGATTTATTTCGACACCAACACCATGTATCGAGCTTCGAAGAAAACCAAAATTTAAATATACTTGTTTTTCTTCATAAGAGTAGAATTACAAATCGTTACTTTTGATACCATACATGTCATGATCATCTCATTTTAATTATTTTCGAGCTTATAAATTTACGTGTAGAGTCCACCGTATTAAATTTAGGGATACATTATATAGCCTATGTCACCCGGACCATAATTACAAATCTATTGATATCTCATTCATCAAAATCGGTTTACTAGTTTAGCCGCTACGGTGGAACACACGTAAAAGCAAACATACATACATACAAACATGTAAACATATATCCATATACTGCTAAAATCATAACCCTTCTTTTTGGCTTTGTGTTAGTTGTGTAAAAATGACTCCATGGCTGAAACCTAGGTCTGAAGATAAAACTTGTTCTTAGGGTTCCGTACCAAAATGGTAAAAAAAAAAAAATAAGTTTGAAAAACTGTAACTCGACTACGGAAAAATAAAATTCTAAAAAGTACGAATAAAGAAAATATTTCAGACAGAAATCAAGACATATTATTTGCTTCGCAAACTGCGAGCTTGGCCTAGGCCGTGCGCACTGCGAGCTCGCAGATTTTTGCAATGCGATGCGAATTCGCAGTTTTGTGTGGAAGCCCTTACGGCTCTTTCAAATAGGCGCGACACGCGACGCGACACAAAGACACCGCTCGTCGCGCGACGGAGCTCCGACAGCGCAGCGCATCATCCTTCCCCCGCTTCGTCACTCGTTTGTCAATCCGTTGAAATGTCGCGTGCGACGACGCAGCGCATAATGTGGCATGTCACAAAAAACATGTAAAACGACGCAGCGTTGACGTGACGCAACGCAACGCACTAATGAGGCCTCACTCTTAGCTGTTTTCCTACGACTTCGTCCGCATAAACTTCATATTTTTACAACTGCTTTAGAGGGGGGACGGAAGAACATGCATTAAAGTTAATTTAAAAAGAAAAATTTTCTTAGGCTCATATCATTCAAGAAGCATTACGTAATACTAGTGTCAACCATCAAATAGCTTTTAAATAATTTTAAGTACTACTTGAGTCTTCAAAGAGATTCTATAATACGGTTCTTAGTGTATCATTACTTACAGATAGCTATACCCTCTCATGATCTGCCTAGCCTTTTCCCAACTATGTTGGGGTCGGCTTCCAGTCTAACCGGATGCAGCTGAATAACTAGTATTTTACATGGAGCGACTGTCTATCTGACCTCCACAAGTCAGTTACTGGGTAATATGCTACCCCTTCGTAAGACTGGATTGTCTGACTTTTGACTACCCGTTACGAATGTCAAAGATTTACAAATGACAGCCAAGACTAAAGGTTTAACGTGCTGTCCGAGACACGGAAGGATCTTTGTGATTTTGAAAGATGTATCATCTCGATGTAGATGGTCACCCATCCACGGATCGACCTCGGCAAGTGTAGCTTAACCTTCGATTGCTACGTGCGGCTGTTATTATTTAGCCACGAGCCCCTTATTTAAAGCTACACGAAATATTATTGGAAACACGCAATAAAAAAATAAAAATAAAAAATCTAAATTTTCATATCTTCTGTTGTTTGAAGCCTGTCATTAATTCATTAGTAAAACACGAAACTGCTTTATACGCATGTGATGCACGCGTCACGTGTAACCCGAATTTCAAACCAGTCATAATCGATTTATCCGATCACCATTTCGTACCAATTAGTCGATTTTAACACCGGAAATCGCAACCTTACTCATCGAAAACCCGACTTCACGAAAATATGATAGCTATAACATGAAATTCAGTTTTTATTGGCTCATAAATAATAACGAATGTAGTCACATGGCCTAAATACTTACGTCAATTGACACTTGAGCCCATAAAATTTATTCAAACGCGCAGCTCAATGCCGCGCACCACTATTCATAATTATTGTCATTAATTAATGAACATGCATTTAAAAGGGAGATTAGGTTAAGTGCTATTTCGGACTTTATACGCCAAGGCATAAAAGTCATAATTGAGTGGTTTTTTATGAATTAAAATAGGGTCAATTAGAAATTAATCGCATATACAGTTGTGTGGTTCTTTTATTTTTAAGCATATTGTAGTTGGATAGAACGATATTCAATTTGTTTGCTGCAATCGAATGCAATCGAAATAAAATTCGTTTGAAACGTTCGAATCGAATTTGTTCATTCATTTTAGCAGTAGTTTTTAGTTTTACTTTTAATGGTTGAAATTTTGCCTGTAGAATTTGATTTCATGAAATGTTTTTATCAAGGGGCTCTTGGCAAAGTAATAACAGCCGCACGGGTGGATCGATCAGGTAAAGCTAAGCTTGCCGCGTTTGGTATCCTTTCTTTACATACTGAGGAGAACCCTCTGTGAATCACAAAGCACATTAAGCCGCTGGTCCCGGCTATCATTCGTGGATATTTGACAGTCGTTATGGGCCATCAGAAGCTCGAAATTCTGACAAGTCTTACCAAGATGTATCGTATTACCCAATAACTGTGTTGTTGAGGTCAGATAGGCAGTCGCTCCATGTAAAATACTGATATTCAACTGGATCCGACTAGACTGGAAGCCGACCATAACATACACTCTTGAGCAATGAATCCGGGTCACTTAAAGAATGTTAAAAATCTCGGAAACTAAAAATGATAGGTTAATGCAATAAATTGTATTTAATAGACAATGTAATACTCCTTAAATGAAAGTAAAAAAAATATGAGTCACCATACATTTTATTAACACAAAATTACATAAAGAAAAAAACTGCTGATCTCTCCTTAAAACAAAAATAGGAAACATGAAATTTTTGAACTTTATTACGATTTTCTTGAATTTTAATAATTCGTATTGCCTCCTCGTGCTTCCATTACTGCGTTTACGTGGTTTGGCATGCTGTACACCAAGTTCCTTATACGATTTTCGGGAATATTCTCCCATTCCTCTGTGAGAGCAATTTTGAGCTCACGAAGCGTGATTGGGGGAGGGTTTCGTTGTATTACGCATCTGCCTAGCTCGTCCCAAGCATGCTCGATCGGGTTGATATCCGGGCTGCGCGCTGGCCACTCCATACTAGTAATGTTCATCTCTTGAAGGTAGTCATTCACAATCCTACCTGTATGAGATCGGGCATTGTCATGCATAAATATAGCATCCTCACCTAAATTGACCATAAATGGACCAACGTGATCATTGAGGATTTCTTCCACATATCTTACGCTAGTTAAAGAGCCGTTTTCTATGATCACCAGCTCTGTGCGACTTTCAGAAGAAATTCCGGCCCACACAAGTACAGGCCCACCACCGTAGGCTACTTTTTCTTCGATGCATGCTTGCTTGAATCTTTCCCCTGGTCTTCGATACACTCTGTGTCTTCCATCGTGCTTGTAGAGCATACATTTTGATTCGTCGGAGAACATAACTTTTGACCAATCTTCAATACTCCAATTTACGTGGCTCTGGGCATATCTTAGTCTTGAAATACGATGCCCACGCTCCAGTTTAGGGCCGTTTGCAGGTCTAAGGGGTTTTAAGTTAGATTCAGCAAGCCGACGTCTTACTGTCCATGCACTTGGGTTACTTCCTCCGAGGCGTCGAAACTGATTTGTGAGTTCAGTTCCTGTGAGAAAGCGATTTCGAAGCATGGTGTTCACCAAGTATCGGTCTTCTCGTGCTGTGGTACACCTGGTTCTGCCCGTTCCTGGTCTGCGTAGGTTAGAACCAGTTTCTTCGTAACGTCGGAGAACTCTTTGTACTGTTGACAGCGACACACCGACAGTCCTGGCTGTATCGCGCTGACTCCGGCCGGTTTCCAGCATTGTAAGTATTCTGGTGCATTCTTCAGGCGTAAGCGACATAATTTCAGCTTGAATAATGAATATAGAGCACTATCAACATGGTTTATGTACCCACATAAATTACAGATTACAAACAAAAGCAAAACCAAATGCTGTAATTTCGTAGTTCCATCTTCGAAAGTGGCCCTTTTTCAAATTTGATTTTTTTATGATATAACTTTACAATAACTAAGAAGTTTTAACACCTTCATTTAAGGAGTATTACATTGTCTATTAAATACAATTTATTGCATTAACCTAGCATTTTTAGTTTCCGAGATTTTTAGGATTCTTTAAGTGACCCGGATTCATTGCTCTCGAGTGTAGTTGGGAAAAGGCTAGACACATGATGACTGTGTTTCTATCAAAAGAGTTCAAATTAGAATAACCACAGATTATGTAAGTTTCAGTCCGTCAACAAAATTATTTCTACATTCCCCAAATCTTCCAATGACCTGGCTGGATTTTATCAGACCATCTTCAGAATAAGTTCCCGTTTTATTATTTTGACAAATGCCAGTAACATCAAGCGGTTTGTAAATCAACCTATGAGAGACGATGTAGATACGATGTTAATAGCTTGTTTTCAATCATTGGACACCATTACACCACACACGACGATTAATTTGGAACATACCATCTGTATGAGCAGATGTAACTTTTCTATCTATGTTAATGGACAATTGAAGTGAATATTTTAGTTTTGAGGTAATACAGAGAGAAATTTAGCAAGGGTATAGACCAGGGCTCCCCTACCTGTGCGTCACGACGCCCTGTGGCGTCGCGAGACGATTGTCCTGTGCCTTAAGCTCCAATACGACAAAGACAAACTGCTTGAATTTTGGAGCTAAATTTCTCATGAATATTTTGCCATTATTACTGCAGCATTGAGGGTTCTATTACCATTTGCGACATCATACTTGTGCGAAACAGGCTTTCCTGCAGTTGGAGCAATAAAGAACAAGTACAGATCGCTCATATGTTATCTGCAATTACAGGTCGCTAATATGTTATCTGGAGTTTTTATGATAACTTGTTACTAGGCTAGAACAACGCACTGGTAAGTACTTCTTGGCTAGAGAGGGCCTCGCAAAAAAATGGCAAACTCTGAAGGCCATCAAAATTAAAATAAGTTTGGGAAGCCCTGGTATAGACTATGTAATATCACGCTACGAACCTTAGGATCCGAGCAAAAATAAAAAAGTCTGAAAAAACGTAAAAAAAGAAGAAATAGCGTGAGCGGGCGATGGGATGCGACGTGGTGCATCGGGAACCGAAACTTCATGCGAACGAAGTCGCGGGCAGGAGCTAATTCCTTATTTTTTCCGTATAACTTAACAAATGATGTCCTATTTCTGTAATAATTGTTAAAATACTTACAACCTAATTTAAACCAGTGCTAAAATCGAGCTCACTTTAGTCTCTCTTGGATCCTGCTTCTCAGACTTTTCTGCATTAGAAATAGCGGCTTAGTTTTGGTACAATCTTGAAAAAGATTCTGCGAGTCTAAATGCCGAAAAGATCATTTATATTAATTTGTGTATACAGCTCATTCAATTTAACGTTTTTCTTTCGTCTGGGAAACGAAACAGGCCTCGCCAAGCTGATGTCCCCGAGGTCCACGTTTGGCCTAGCGCCATCACTGTTTAAAAGTACTTGCGCTAAAATAATGTAGATACAATGATCACAGTTCTAAGTGTTAACAAAACATGAATACTAAAATCAATCAACGTTATCAGCAGATACTCCGTATTTGTCACGAATTATATTATTATCTCGAGTTGACTGTTAAAACGGGTTTATGTAAATCTATTTGAAGATTGTTGTAGTAGTAATTTACAAGGTCATGATTATCATAGGAATTTGCAAGTTGTTATGGTTGCATTCATTGATTTCATAGATATGCCAATACATAACGAGGATTTATTCAAAATTCTTGGAAATATAGTAAGAAGTGCTAATATTATGAGCGAAACGTGCTTGTTCATTCAAATTTAGTCACGGATTGACAGTAAAACTAAAACTATTAAGGTACTCATTAACTAAATTTTGTAAACCGTTTTATTACTTTAGAATAAAAGGTCCTCGTTGGTCTAGTGGCGCAAGCGCTACTGCTGTGAGTGAGGTCCTGGGTTCAAATCTCAGGTTGGGCAAAGTGTTATTGGATTTTCCATCTGGAATTTTTCGATAGCAGCCCGGAGTCTGGATTTGTGCTCAATTGATGGCAATAAGCTTCCCCCCTATAACATGGGACTTAAACATAACTGGCGAAATGTAGGTGTACAATACACCTCTGTCTAACACTTCAAGAAATACAGGCATGATGTTATGATGATTATAGTCTATCTATTTAATAGATATGTTAACACTATCTCATACACGTCAGCAGTGAGGTCGCTGTCACTAAATGTCAACTGTCAGCTACCCACAAATGGCGGGAAAGAGTTGGAAGTGAGGCCGTGCCTGCACGAGGGGCTTGGTGTAGTGATGAGCCACTGTAGTGATATAATCAGCTTAAATACGGGATAAATAGGATTCTACAATGTTGATTATTACACAAATTATATTATATTCATTATAATTGATCAATTTAAGAGAAATTGCATGTCACCAATCTCAAAAGTTATTAACTTAGTACAATAAATTTCAAAAGCAAGAAGAATAGGGAAGATAGGGATAATATGGAATAACCAAGATTTCATCTCACGGAGGTCAATAATATTGATCTCTGAGAATCTGCTGACACGAAAACGTTCAAACATAATTGATACAAAATGTTTTCCGTATCTCCCGTCAAATCTTATTTGATGATCCTATAACCTTTGATTGCTCAAAGTCCTTGGAAACTGCTGACAAATAATTTATTTTCGATTTCGACTCCTTTTGTTAGACTATCAATTCGAAAGATGTATTGTAATGATTTTCTGATTCTGATTTGCTAATATTATTATATTTAAGGTAATAATTATTAGTTATAATTAAGGTGTCTGGTCTAGTTAAAGGTGAAACATATAGTATAGTATTTACAAAGGTAGGCATTTAATGATTCTACAAATTTAGGCCTCAATCTCAATTAGGGAAAAATCTATCATTTTAGATAAAAATTTCGAGTTAATTGTAAATTTTATTATATATTTATTATTTATATTATATACAATATATGGTCATGTTGGGTCAGGTTATTGAAAGTTTTATCGAAAACTTTAATATTTTCGTCAAACATTTTACAACATAACGTGCCCATGTCGGGCCTCTTGGCAAGTGCTGTGTCTTATGTGACAATGTGTCAGACGTTTTAAGAGGCTGCCATATTAGTGGCAGACCACCACGGAGATCTGTAAGAACGAAGAAGTTTGTATACCGCTATAACTAGTAGATATTAATAGTTACAACCCTCCGTTCAAGAACAGCAGTATTTAACTCTCTTTAACGCACTATATCTATTCTGGAACTATTCTTCTCTCGTATCGACATAAACTATATAAAGTGGAAAACAAAGTCTGGGCTTAGGTACTTGGGTATCTACTACAATTTTTATATCGTCGGTATTTTTATACTTTGCTAGATTTTTTGCAACAATTGCTGTTCATTTGTCCCATTTTACCTGTCATATTACTTTGACAGTAGTGGCTATCTCCATTAACGTCACGTATTTGCGATACGGTCCAATTGCGGACAAGTCAGCGTAAAACATTTTATCGCTGCGTATTGATTTTGTAGCTTTTAGCGAGATTTCTTTTATGTGCTGTTTTTCTTTTTAGCAGTATCTACCAGTATTTTTTTACAGAGATGTTTGGCAACTATAAAAAATTGTCTAGCTTCCGAAATTACAAACGGACCTCAATCTTCAGAATCTGTTAACTTTCAAATACTGTCTTTGTCACTGTAATATGTCTTGTATCATGAATTTGGAGGTTCATGTCTAATGTATCATTCCTTTGTGTTATGAAATCAACTGCAGCGTAGAAAAACAATAACATAGAAAATAATGAGTCTCACTATCCAAACTGAAATTATTTCATCGTCTGGTGCCCCTTAAATATTAATCCAATTATGAACACTTGCATTCACATCTACTCTAATTAACGCATTTCTTTCAAGTTTCTGACTTACAAACATACCTGTATAATTTAAAGAAAGTCCATTCCAACGTTATAATTAATTTAAGGGCTAATACATTCGCGAATTAAAAATAAAACCATGACCGTTTCTAAGTAAGTGAAGATTAATGATTAAAAGAAAGAAAAAACATGGCGGAACGTCCTCCGAAATATAACTTCGCAACATGGACGGTCTTATTATAAATGTATCTTTCTTTATGAATTTGGTTTTTCTTTATTTAAGGTCCAATTACAGTGCTTTATATACTTCTTTTGTTATTATTTTCATTGTAATGGTAATCCAGGCTTAATTCTGCTTCGACGCTATTATCTGTATTTACGTTTAGTAGGTTTATTTCTGTTTTATTTATTTGCTTATTATATTCAAAATCAGTCATCTAACTTTTTGTGTCTATCTGTATGATTACGCTGTTCTTTTAAACTACGTAACGGAATTTGATGCGTTTTTTAGGAATCTTCAGAATTTATTCCGGAAGATGACGAAGCAGGGGCGAGTCGCTAGTGTTTAATAAAAGATGTCACAAATTTCCCGTATCTGTTGTTTGATTCAACTCGGCTATCTTTAAGTCAATACGTTTTTCTTCATAGCTAAAAATTTTACTTTCAAAATCGTTATTGAATCTTTAAAATTCCATTCCCACAACAAACACTACCTATTATAATTTCTGATTCATTCTCGTGTGTGCTTCAACAAAAATATTAAACACATATGTAGGAACAGTGTCAAACATTGTTGGCACAGTTGTTGCGTGTTGAAGGTCTTAACTATTGAATAATCATGAGTTAAGTCATTAGTAACAACTTGTAATTTAGTGACGACTTGTTCTTGGGTTAGCGATGTTTTAATTCAGGTGCGTTTGGTATTTGTGTGCGATGAACATGTTTTAAACTCAAAGCATTTTATTTTAATGATCCGCTTGCACCAGCACCACAAAACATAATTCTTGTAGCCATACTTAAATCATCTTTCACACAGTCCATCCACCGTTTCTTTGGTATTTTCCTACTCTCATAGCCATCCACAGTCATACTCAAAACTTTACTCACGACATTTTCCTCATTATCGACAGCTACAGAATGTTTTATTAAATTCGTTTAGAGCTACTTTTGAATTGTTAAGGAGTCGGTCAAATATAAAAAAATTGAAGGTATAGTTGTCTCATTTTAGCATGACAAAAGCGGTCATTGCCCTTTCCCTAATTTCTCTCCGTAGGAATCCTAACAATAAACTATATATGGTTTTTCGTTATTGGAACACGTTGAAGATCACGATAGTAATACACTTTCAATCACAATCTAAATGATTTACAAGGATATTGCTTATCCATTGCTTCATACGTTCGAAAAATTTGTCTGCTCAACAACGTAAATAACGCGTTAAACATTCTTTGCGTTATTTACGTTGTTGAGCAGACAAATTTTCGTACAGTAGTAGACGTTTATGTTCAGACGGTAACGAAGTTTCTTTCAGGTTTTGAAATAAGTAATGCTAAAAAATATATGCGGGTCAATGACCGCTATAGTCATGCCAAAACGCGACAACTATAGTTGTTGCCTGTATTTGTTTTAACTTTAGGTAATATGCGTTTCACTATCTAAATTACGATTTTCACAAATGTCTATAAAAAGCTATAAAGATTTATGCGATTTTGAAGTTGTAAATCGTAATTACATAAGTTTTATTAATGATATGGCTATAGCGGTTCTTCTTTATGTAAACAAAGTTATTAATGTCATGGTCATTCATCCTTATAATAATATATTAGCTGAATTGGCAATGCCTTAGACATCATCTTTGCAAGTTGATTGATTGATTTATTAAATAAATAAAATAACATTCTAATTTTTTTGTAAAAACATCGATAGCTAACAAAGATTGGCACATCCCTATCGACAACAGTGAGTGCGATAGAGACGGCGAATAATAGAACATTGTCAAAAAATTGCCCGTTGTTGAGTCACAAAGGATGACATTGGGGTCAAGACTATAATTTTGACCGTTCGTCAAGGGCACATAGACCACAAGTTTTGAGCCGTCAACCGGGCACTTAAGTGTCAGTCACGAAATTATTAAGAATCACAGTAGAACTGATAATATGAATGTTGCAACTAAATTAAGCAATAAAGCATTAGATTGAAGTTGTATAGGATGGAGTAAATTGATGGAACCTTAAGTAAATAGGTTAGTGAATGGAATGTGGTGAAATGACGACAATACATCACCATAGGTCAAAGGTATTTTAAGCCACTGGCTGTAAAAAAAACAACGATGAATGGAAATTATCCTTTGGAAATTATAATTATTGTATATATCGGTGTATTTATTCTAGTTTATTGAATACTTATTTGCACCGACGACAGCCCCATTTTACGTCCAGGCAAATCACTGTCCATTCCAAGGTTGCCTGGAAGAGATCGCGGAAAGCGATAAGGCCGCCCATTGTATATTTTGTAGTGTTTGATTTATTTTTTGTTATGTATTTTTGTGGTGCACAATAAAGTATATATAAATAAATAAATAAATAAATTATCGCAAAGTTAGGTATAATGACTTCCTAATATTAAATAGTAGTAGAAGCTTACAAACCAAAATAAAAAACAATTAAAAAAAAATCTAATCCAAATGCTTGAGGTACTTGATAAACCAACACTCTATAAAGGTACTTATAATAAAATATTAACGAAGAATGTTTGTTTATTTATCTGTTTGTCTGGATGTATGTTCCGGGTTGGCGCAAAAACAGCAGAATGGATATGTGTGAAATTCTGCACGCGGACAGTTTAGAACCTAGATTAACACAGGGTATTTTTAATGCCGGTAGTACGTTACCGGTAGTAGTAATCCAGGGGATTACTCATAAAAACTGGAATGAAAATAAATACACAATTAAGTATCTGTTTAATGGTTTCGCCACATAACATAACTGATTGCGTTGGCGGAAGCATTTAATTTACTATCAATAATAAAACAGCTTGAATATAAGAGTTGACAACCTTAATTATAGACCATAAGAGAAAAGTCATAATTCACGAAAGATTTCAACCGAAAAGATAAAAGCCACTAATTAAAAAGAAATAAACTAGCATTTTAACTTGACACCTACGTAACAGATACGGAAAATTTCCACAGCCTAACATTTACAACGCTACTAAGTAGGTTCTTTTGGCGCGTGGCCAAAATAGGAACTAACGCTGCCATGTTGTTTTATCAATACAAAGTCTGTGACAATTACACAAATCATTACCAACAACGCCCCCCTGTCAATGTAAGTCAGGCGCCAAAAGATTCACATAGCACGCTACATAGGTAGATTGACGCTAGAACTGTGGAATATTTCTGAGAAAAACATGTTCCTCGCACTACTAGCAATATGCTTTACGGAATTATGAATATTACAACGAAGAATATTACAGATGCGTTGTATAAAGGCACTGCTGAACATTGCATGATAGAACTAATATTCATATTGCTGAAGTCATCATCACCTTTTTTTTTTTTATCCACAACGCATCTCACCTGATGGTAAGTGATGATCAGGCTGAAGGTGGAAGCGGGCTTCACCCGGAATCCTCAACTACAGAGGAACTGGTTATCTTACCTCTTATTGCCGAAACAACAATTCTATTAGCATCGTTGCTAAGGCGACTTAGATAAGATGGTGGTAGCTAGCCAAGCGGACTAAGAAAGAACAAGCCCTACCACCAACTAAACCGACAGATTTTTTTCCCCCACTGGGGATCAAACCCACAGGTTTCTCCGGTTTTTCTGGTTCCCACGGGTTTCTAGTGACCTGTAACACAGGTTTTTCCCAAAAACTTATATCAGGCACCAGTCTATCAAAAAAGTGGAATACAACTGAGACATTTTTGTACACATTAACTTTAAGTCAGCTTTGTGAAGAGAGAATAAATGATTGTTGAATTGTTGAACCCGGGACTTCTGGGTCTGAGATAGGTGGTCTAACCATTAGACCACAGAGGCGGTTAAATCAACATCATCCACAGCCCGACTTCAGTCACTGCTGGGCTCTCTTTTCTTGTGCCAGTCCCCACGCTCCAGTGCGCATCCAGGTTCCAACCGCGATGGCAACAATGTCGTTCGGCTGTCTCTCTGTTAAAGTCTACTTCACCTAAATCCAATCCAAGCTGCAACAACTGAGCATGTCAAACCATAGTAAGAAAATTAGCTAGTGACTAGATTGACAATGACAGTCCAAGTTTCTTCAAACACATCGAAACGGGAAGTTCATTCACAAAACTGTAGGGGGAAGAATTTGAAACTAGTCGATTATCTCGGTTCTGAGTTTAATCAGTGATTCATTAGTGGCAAGTAAAAACAGGCGGATGAAATCAATAAACATAATTATAAGCTTAATTCAACTGAAACGAGTTTTGAAACTTGTTTGTGATTCTAATTACGCACATGTTGGTTGCATTGGTGATTTGATATCTTGGGAAGTTAATTGTATGAGTAAATAAAGATTGATACCCGAAAAACAGAGCAGTGGTGAACCTGTGGTAAAGGCCGCGACTTACGTGTTGTATGTAGGTCGTAGGTTCGAACCCGGACATTTATTTTGTGTAAATTATTTAATCACCATTGCCCTCAAAACGGTGAAGGAAAACATCGTGAGGAAACCGGCATGTCCTAGAATCAAAAATTCCAAGACATCTGACATCTATCAACCCGCGCTGGGCCCGCGTGGTGGATTACGGCCCACTTCCTCTCACCCAAAACGAGGCCTGTATCCCAGCAGTGGGGACATTGTAGACTGATTATGCTATGCTACCCGATTATTACCCTGAATTATTACCCCGAAAACTAATAATTTCTGATATTTATTAGTAGCTTAGTATTAAAAGTTTGATTGCCTGAAGATGCACACTTACCATTAAAGAAGCAATCCAGAATTTATTTTGCAACCTTTACATGAAGCTGAATGTATTTCGTGGCAAACATTTTTCTTATTTCGAATTCAGATAAAAATTCACCTTGATGCAAAGCACTAAAAACAAGACTAAGTGTTGTTTAACATAAAACTGTGTTTACGTCAAATAAAAACAGAAATCCGCTATCAAAGCGCGAACTAATGTGTTGCTCCCCATACATTTATATCAATCTGCATTTTAAAATAATTGGGGCGTGAAAATCACTCGTTTATGCTAAATCATCGTGCTTTATCACAGGCGAATGCTCTCAAAACGTTATTTCTGTATTTTATGAGCCTATCTCAGGAAAATCAAAATAAATTTTCCAAACAATATTTTTTGTTGAAATACAAACTCAATCTGTATTCAAAACGATATAAACCTAGATCTATATACCGTTCACAATAACTTGTCCCTTGCCGTCATGTTGGCACCATTGATTGTCAAACTTAGTTTCAATTTCAATAGAGTTCAAAATGGCGACTGACAGAACAGTGCTACCAATCGCGTCACGGGACAAATAATGAACGCACTGTAGATTTACTACAAGTCTGGAATGACAGAAAATGTATTTCGTAATCGTAGCGAAGACCGACCATAAATAATCGTGCACCGACACAAAACTCCAAAGAAAACTCTTTGCCGCAAACATCAAAACTCAAAAAAAAAAAACAAAACTGACAGCTAGTGATGGGAAGCCGCGACGTCTGGTCTCAAAAAAATGCCGGACGCAACGACCTCGCGTCCTCAATTAATAATTTTCCGGTACAGAACGGCGTCAAAGCCGTCATTGTTCGGCTAAACAATGAGAGATTGGTTGAAGCAATGTTACCACAAAGAAAAATTAGGTAAACCAACGTAACGCCGCTCTAAATCTCTGTCGATGGCTAGTGTGATGCAATTCGTTATAGTTAGGGATGTGGCATGTCGATGTTATGGCGAATGATAAATTGTGGTCTTTGATGAATCATATTTTGCGTCTAGCTTTTGTTCATATTCATTTCTCGATATTTTTTAATTAGTAAGGCGTGTCTTTTCAGTAGTAGAATGTATGATTTATTGTGTGTAAAATTTGCGTCTGGCAATTAATTATCTATGATTAGTACTTATTCATTGTATGTTTCTATATGTTTCTATATATTAACGTATTTTCTTCTTGTTCACAGGTAAGAATCGAAGATAAGCAAATCGATACGGTATAAAGCTGCTGAAATACAAAACAAGTAAGCCCTTTAACCTCAATCCACCACTAAACCAAACACGGAAATCCTTCACGAGCGAGCAATTTGAATTTATCGACAAACAAAACCCAAATCTATCGACACGTTTCCCTCACTACCCTTCAAAGCTGACCCATATCGTCGAAAAACACTTCCTCGTTGATTCACAATCGGCCTACTGTTTTGAGCTGCAACTTGTATTCAGGCCACCAACATTGATGTTTTTTCGACAACGACGACCCAGCACTGGATTATGTAAAACATTTTCTTTTTAAAGTCTTTTGAATGTTTGGAGTAGATAAAAACGTAATAAAATTTTATGTGGACTTTTGTTGCAGTCTGGTTTTGTCACTGAATTTTGTGATGTTGTAATAGTATGCACTTGTTCAATATTAAATGAGCAATATTTTTAAATATTATAAATATTTATTTGTAATCATGTTCTCGAAAACGGCTCTAACGATTTCGATGAAAGTTGCAATGTAAGGGGGGGGGGGGGGAGGGGGTGAAAAATCGATCTATCTAGGTCTCATATATGGGAAAATTCGTTTAGGTACTCTATTTTCACGACCTCGAGAATGTGATACAAAGTTGGTGTACCTGGACGATATGTTTATCTATTTTCACCCGAGCAGAGCTCGTTCGACTAGGTACTGTTATTTTATATGTTCATAATATGGGCTGATTATTATAATGTTGGTCTTAAAGTTGTAATAAGTTGCCTTTGCCCTTTCGAATTTATTTTGATATTTGGAAATCAGAAACGGGTCATGACTGTAATAATTTGACCATGTGACAGGTCAGGTCAGATCGCGAAAACTCAAAACTTTCGTTTTTTTATTTTTTATAAAGCTAATGCATGACTTACACCCGGTTTCTGAATTGAGAATTTGAAGCTGAGAACTTGTCAAACTCTACTTTAGCATTACTTCAGGTGCAAGTGCAAGCTACAGGATAGCTCGCGAAATTCAAATTGCCTAATTTTCTTTTTTCAATTTGCATGTCCGTGTCAGGTTTTATGTTGATCAAGATATGATTCGCGACCGTAACAAATATGTATTTGCAGAATTATAACCATTGAAATCATTAACATAACTCTCTAATAATTATACAGAGGAAAATAAAATACTCCTCGAGTATTCCGGGACATCGCTAAGCGGTTGGTCGACTCTTCACGCGACCAGAGGGTTGGCCAATTTTTAGTTCAAAACATTAGCATTGCCTTACAACGTGGCAATGTTGCCAGCTTTTTGGGCACTTTTCGCACTGGCAGCGATGCAGATTAATTTTTTGATGCCCAATGAGCTGTTCCTATATCGCCTGTTTGCTATTGCAACGTGTTAGGGTAAAAAAACAGATTTTACAGAATCCTCGTTTGAAATTACTGTAATTTGTTTCCTTTTATGATTAGAATTTTGATCATTATTAAACTTCTAATTTTGAAATGACGGTAAATTGTTTTCTTTTATGATTAGAATTTTGATAATTATTAAACTTCTAATTTTGAAATGACTGTAATTTGTTACCTTTTATGATTAGAATTATGATAATTATTGAACTTCTAATTTTAAAAGGAAACAAATTACAGCCATTTCAAACTTTCAAATGCGGATTCTGAAAAATCAGATTTTTTACCCTAACACGTTGTAGTAGCAAACAGGCGATATTTTATTTTTTTCCTCTGTATAAGTACTTGTACATAATTTATATATATATTTTTTATTATATTGTAAAATAAATGATTTGTCGTTAATATTAAAATAAGTATTAAAAAACTCTCGAAGTTCAGATTACTCTATTGAATGACTATTTCGTGAAATCGTGACATTTTAGGTCAATTCTTACTTAGAGAGTTGTATCTAGAGTATTCAATGTAGCCCAAGAAGTTCAAAATTTCTTTGCAAAAAATGTAAGTTTCGAATTTCGCTGGCTATAAAAATAGCCATCACTTGAATAGGAATAGAAATTACACACTTTAGTCATGTTAAAGTACAGTTTGTCTAGTTCCCAACTTCAAATTCACAATTCAGAAAGCACTTAATCACCAAAGTTGGAACTCCAAATGAGATAGAATATTGATATAAAGGTTCAGATAACTCTTGAAAGAAGATTGTCATGAAAATAACATTCATTTACCTTTTCCAATAGTTATACAATACTAAATTATAATATTACATACAAGATGTACTTTATTACATAAGTTTATGATGTGGGCAGACCAGTCAGACACTTATATACACTCCAGTAAATTATTTGACAAAATGTCTGATAGTCAATATATGTTATAAGTAACAGGGTTGTCACGATTTGTGGTTAATGATATCTGTAAATACAATGAGATACTTGTGAATTTGTGTGTAGTAGGTTCCTACATCAATTAAAATTATGCTTTTATAAATTGTACGTGATATTTATATTTGAGCATATTTGTGCAAGTTTTTAGTTGCAAAAATTGTTAATTTTAGGACAATAATAATAAAAGAAATAGGCACAATATAGAATTTATAAGCAATTTAATTGAATTTATAAGTAATTTACAAGGTACCATTTAAAAAAGTTCAAGTTGATTTAGAAACCGTACCGTAAGGCTGCGTTTCCACCAGAGATGTGCGAGGTAACTGAGCGGTGTGAGGATGCGTAACGAAGCTGTGAAACGATGTGAGTGTTTCTACCAAAGATGTGCTAGGCCGCTGAGCGGTGCAAGGATGTGTAGCGACGCTGTGAAACTGTGCGCAGATGTACGTTGCGAGGATGTGTAGCGGGCTATTTTCAGATACGATTTCTCACTCGCGTCCAGCCCTAATACTCATCCCTCGCCCACAGCTCTCGCACACATCCCCCGCACCCATCCCTCACTTATTTTGTACGTACAAAAACCTCGGACCGCTAAGGCAGCCACCGGAGCTACGCTGAGCCAGGCTAGGTAAATGAAGTGATTCTATTGGTTCTTAACAAACACATCCCTCGCTACGCATCCTCGCACATCTCTGATGGAAACGCAGTCTTATGCCTGTGTCATCCTTAGTAAAAAGCCCTCGTTATCCTTACATTTTAGATGGCCGCCATATTAGAATGGCCCACATGTGCCCAAACGATATTCTGGCAAAAAAATTACATAATGCATTTATTCATCAGGAGTGGTTAGGCGGTATAGTCAAGGAAAGAAGTGTTAAATGAAATATTAGAACCAAATTACAAATGTAACATGTTTTTTTCCTTTTGTTCCTCGAAGGGTAAAATCGAAGATATGAATAATCTTGTACTATTTTAACTCACATTTTAAGGGAGTCACTGAAGATTTATAGCTCAAAAAACTTTGTCATGATGTCCTGCTGACATCCGTAAACAGCTTTAAAGATAAACTTATGAATATCTGAATGTCAAATCTCATATTAATCAAGATTGTGATTACACATTAAATAAGCTATTAAAGATATTTATGAAGCTAAACTTAGTAATTACAAGTAATATTTTCCGTAACTTTGGCCCACGGCTAAGAGGATTATATCAGTTGAATTTGCAAATCGATTGGTATCTAAATATCTTATAATATAGCTAATAGCATAATCGGAAGGGGTCAATATCTGCATAGCAATAGGAAGATGGTTATCGACTATAATTGACCCCTTGATGTAATCTTAGCCCCAACACAACATAAAATCATCAGCAAAGGTTGCAGTACACAAATTTTGCCATTGTATGTTACAAACGAGCCCTATATTATATGGAGCGAGTCTTATTACCTTAAACCGGTCACAAAAAACAAACTGTATTGAAAAACTCAATAACACTGCCTGGATCGAGCTCAGGATCATCACTTTGAGAAGTCATGCTTTTGACCACTAGTAGAGTGACTAGGCAGACAATCTATTATTTTTATTTAAATAATTAGCCTGTGCTATCCCACTTCCCACAAGCCACCTCCTATTCCTTCCACTTCTCTCCATGTTGTGCCGCCAGTTCTTACAAAAAATATGATATGCTCAAAATTATTATTTCTTCTATATTCCTAATTCACTATTCCTCCCGACTGTATCCCTGCACTGAAATTAGCGAATTACTGGTGGTATCATGTTAAGCAGTTTAAAACTTGCTTCAAGTTCGCCGCGGGTGCACCGAGGCAATGTAGCAGTAAGGATCCATTGAATATCGGAAGCCTGAATATTTAGATATGGTTCGAATTGTTTCGTAATAGAAGCGAAAATTTAAATTAAATCTATGAACATAACATAAACTTAAACACATAATATCTCGCTTGTTTTCCCCGAAGGGTTAGACAGAGGTGTCCCTATAGTACACACCCACATTTCGCCAGTTATATTTAAGTCTCATGTAATAGGGGGCGAGCCGATTGCCATCAACAGAGCTCAAATACAGACTCTGGGCTGCTACTTGGAAAAACCCAATAACACTTCGCCGACTTGGGACTCGAATCCAGGACCTCGTGCTCAGCAGTAGAGCATGCGAACACTATACCAATAAGGTCATTATAAATAAGTAAAACAGAAACAGAGCAGTAATGTATCTGAAAAAATAGCGTAAGTATCTTGGGCACCGTATCCAAAAGAAGAATGGTGTATTAATTACAGTCCAATAATCTAATACCATCGTCAATATAAATCTCTATAAGTTAATAATAAAGAACACTCTTTCATCTTTTATTATCAGAAAAATTTAAAAGTAAATAGCCTACCGTATCAAAGCACCAATTAGAACATACCAAATGATCCCGCTGCATAATCAGCTGATAATTTTCCCACTGATCTACGACGCGAGCCCAGTGCGGGTTGGTAGATGTCACGTGTCTTCGAATTTTTGGTTCTAGGATATACCAGTTTCCTCACGACGTTTTCCTCCACCGTTTTGAGAGTAGTGGTGATGAAATAATTTACCCAAAGCCTAGTTGGGTTCGAACCCACGACCGTAAGTCGAGGCCGTTACCACTGGGCCACTACTGCTCACCTTAATGGTACCACTGTTGAGGACAAAAGATAAAAAAAAAAATTAAGATTTCAGCTCGCCATTTCAGCCGAAAGACGTACACTGCTGGTCATAGGCCTCCCCAAGCACCGCCACTTCGACCGATTCTGTGCTTCTCACATCCAGCAGATTCTCTCGCAGTTACAAAACATAGGAATTCAATACTTACGAATCAACCACTTCAAATGTAACCAAAACATATTACATCATTACTTAGCACTTGGTCGCAAATAGAGATATTCAATGTAATATAATAGGGATGTGAACTCCATGTCGACACTTTTGACCTGTCATTGACAAAGTGTCGAATTTGACAACGATAAAACGTTTTTGTGTGTTGTAAAGTTATCTGTTCTCTATTATTAGGATTTTGACGCGTTCGTGATGTATTTAGAGCCTTTACGGTCGGTTTATAGTGCTGTATGAAATGAAGTATTTCGGTTAACGCACTTTTGTGTTGAAATATTTTATCGCGACAAAGTGTCAACATATTTTTTTTTGCTTATCCGAATCAACCATAATAACAACAAGTGTGTCATTAGAAAATTGTGTGAGAATATGGAGATATCTACAGACATTAACGTCAGAATAAATCTTAAGATTTATTAGCGAGAGTGTGATTATTAATGAAAGTAAGAAAAATGCGAAAATTTTAGAAAACACCGAGTTTTTTATAGACTGACTAAAGTGTTGATGAGATTTGTCGATAAGAAACAAACTATTGTGGGTAGAGCACCTTAATTAAATAAGTTAGTTGTCTTCGAAAAACGTGGACATACTTCCAAATTTTCCTAAAAGTCGGGTACAAAGTTAAACAAATTTGTTCAAGTCCAAATGGTCCGCATTCTGCTTTAATCCCATTGAAGAATGGGCTTAAAGCAGAATGCGGACCATTTCAACATTGCCCGAATTATATCAGACATTTCGGGACGTCAAAGCAACATAAAGCTAGAGCATAGATGTACATATAGTAAATGTAGGATGAACTAGGATGACTAAAGAATTTATCAAGCAAGCTCTTGAGAACATACACAAATACTTAATGCTTATAATAAAAAGCTCTTCATGAAGTAACTC
The DNA here is from genome assembly GCA_916610215.1 of Omphaloscelis lunosa. Classification (NCBI taxonomy): domain Eukaryota; kingdom Metazoa; phylum Arthropoda; class Insecta; order Lepidoptera; family Noctuidae; genus Omphaloscelis; species Omphaloscelis lunosa. Next base: position 5,033,764 of record OU744265.1, on the reverse strand, counting down.
GTCTGGAAATGCTACCAATTACCTACCTATTTTTCTAACCAATGTCGCTTTGTTCTGATTTGAAGGTTATACTAATTACAGACACATGAAATATTTCTTTTGTGTTCGGAACAACAACAAAATTCTAAAACTCAAAATTCATTTAATCAAACTAAGCTGTGAATCAGCACTTTTCAAACGTCGACAAAATTCCCCATATTTGACAGTCCCCCGAAACGCCCACCCTTCACCAACGTATCCTGGTGCTTTCGGTATTTCAGAAGTTTATAGGCCGTGGGGGCAATTTACTGTAATTTCACATAGATCCAAAGAATTACTTCTTTTTAGAAGAACGTGTGATTTATAATATTTTGTTTGCGGTCCTAACGTATGCATTCCTGAGCTCCTTGCATTTTAGGTCGAGCAGGCATTACCGCTTTCCCCCTTTATCGTCACTTTGTAAGGGAATATGTACCGTATTATACTTCCGTGCACAGAACACGGTAGCTACACCTGAAGCTTGCTAGATTCCCAGTACTCAACGGCCAGTTACTCTTTTGAAAATAAATGACTTTTACATTGTTTTCAAATAACGGTGTTAATAGGTATGGGAGAACAGTATAGGCCTGTCAACAAGTACCAGCTACATAGCAAAAAAAAAAGGTCTACAAATCTACAGTCTATTAAGTCTAAAAGGTTTATATGTATATGTAGACTTCCAGTTGATTGTAGTGATGCCCACACGAAAAATAATCGCGTTGCTTTAGCAACAACATAGTCGGCTCCAAGAAAGCCACTCTTCTTGAAATGGCCCTACTGTGAACCGCTTTTTATACTTTAAATTAATATATACTTCTTCAGAATTTTGAATAATTTTTGTTTGCAATGTGAATCCAAAAATGTACCTGTAATCGACCACATCATTAATCAGCTTCGAAGAAAAGGTATCGTAAGCCACCGATTATGATATTTTGGGTTTTTATGCACACAAAGAAAGTTACTTTGAAGCTACCAATAATAAGTGTGAAAAGCAATAAAATTTTGAGAATTTGGTCAATAAATCCAGCCTTGATTGTTATAAAACATGTTGAGATTTATGTCATAAATTTATTTAGATGTGGAGGGTTTTATAAATATTATGTTGCATAAGACTAATAATTATTGTCTGTAAATATTTTGAAAAGAATACAAGATGCTTAAAATGCTTTCGTGCTTCGATTTAGTTACCAATGTATATTTTTTTTTACAAAATGATCTTAATTCGTTTATTTGATATGTAAATATTACCATAGTTTAAGATTTCTGTTACAAGACATACAGTTACGATTACATACCTTTTCTTTATCAATAAATCATCTTCTTCACTACTCGTACTTCTTACTGTCCTTTCTGCCGAATCAATAGCTGAAAATTACAAACCAATGCCAAAAGCTTTAAAAAAAAGTATTCACCAGAATTGCATCGCAAGAAATACCAAATGCCCAATCATTAAAGTGGGTAAGCAAGCCACAAATAGTGTTTTAACTTAACTTACTTAACCCACTTGCCTTAAACACTTTTTACGTGACAAAAACCCGCTTACACTTCAAAATGACGGCCGGTAATCTTTGAAGTTTCTCTCAAAAGTAAACAAATTATTCTTGTAAGCCCAAATTAAGTGCTATTATTATATCAACCTGTCATTTTGTTTATGAAAGGTGTGGTAAGATATTGAGGGTATTTGTAATAATATTTTTAAAAGAACTCCGATGATAACCGAATCCTTATTTGTCGGTGGCAGACTGGAACCATCTTCGAAATCTTTTTCATGCATTATTAATTTCGCAAACGATATATCAACCATCGCGAACGCGTGTGCCTCGCGGTGCCTGTTCGCGGCTCTGCCACTGCGTACCCATACTACTCGATATGCTCCCACAACCCAGGCGATCAATCTGCTGAACGTCCTGATTGCTCAGGAGCCGAATGTTGACATATTTATGTATAGCAGCAAATCTATGTTCAATGTTTGCATAAAGTTTTTTAGTTAAATGCTATGTTTTTTGGCTGTGCGCTTTTTAAGCAATTGTTATATAAATAAATATATAAACATGAGCACTTTGGTCATTAAGTTTTCAGTATGAAACAGGATCATTTGTTTCGAAAACAGTATGTTAAAAAGTGAGAATCGCTTTCATAGCGTTTCGTATTTCAATGGCTTTCAACAGGATTGATAAAAGATTTTCCATTATTGTTATCATTCTAGAATGTCACTTTGTTTATACCCTCAGGTTAAGCACAGCATCATAATTATGCTCGTTATCTCATTAAGGCCGCACCGGTTGACGACATCACGTCAACGCCGGCTGTCGTTGAAAACCAACGCTGAGGCTCTATCTTGCATAGAGTCGCAGCATTATTCTGAGCGACGATGGCCAGTTTGCGTGGATGTGACGCATATTTTTCATGTTTACCTACCGCGAATAAACGGAAATTCTATCTTTCTTTTTTCATGTTTATCTTTGGAATCTGATCTGGTTAATAAGCTAGAATCTAGTTTTAAGTAAAGGCGTATTATTATTCTTCCTACTAATATCGAAAGTTAAAAGCTAAAGAAAGAAAAACTTGAAAGTTTGTGAGGATGGATGGATGATTGTTACTCTTTCACGCAAAAACTACTAGACGGATTTTGATGAAATTTGGCACACAGATAGTTTACAACCAAATATGAGAAAAAAATGAAGTAGAATAAAAAATTATAGGAATTTAAAGATTGTGTTAACAACGTGTAGTTCCGTTTGAATATCAATTCCAGAGATTACGATGTAAACAATCTAACTTACAATCTCATAAAATAATCCTAATGTTGTTGTACACACTTCTAACGATACAAAATATCTATGCTCAGGTGATAACAAACACTTCATAATACCGTAAGAACGTACAAACATGGTTGCCACAGTCTTCCGTATTAAATTACATTAAATTTGATTTTTATGTGATCATAGACACTAAGGCCCGTCGTCCACGACTCTACTAAAAAGTGAACACAAACTCACATCACCAGTACCCAGAGTACTCAAAATATCACAGCAAACAATCTGCCTAGCCTTTTCCCAATTATGTTAGGGTCGGCTTTCAGTCCAACCAGATGCAGCTACCAGTATTTTACATGGAGCGACTGCCTATCTAACCTCCACAACCTTGTTATTCGGTAACACGATACACCTTGGCAAGGCTGGTTGTCAGAATTTCGAACTTCTGACTACCCGTAACGAGTGTCAAAGATCTACGAAACACAGCCGGGATCAATTACTTAACGTGCTTGTGTACCCACGGAGAGGTCTCGGTATGTTATAGATCGGACTGAACTCGGCAAGTGTTTTTTAACCTTGAAGATCGACCCATGCGACTATTATTGTTTAGCCACGAGATCCTCACCCAGAATGTCACAGCACTAGTATTTTAATGCATAAACAATTACGAACTAGCTAATAAAGCGTTACTAAATCGCGTCGTGTACTGAACACCATTGAAATACTATGATATTATATTCATCGGTGATTTTGGGTTTGTAACACGTTACCTTTGAGTAGCGTCATGGACGATGGGCCTAACTGTTATGGGGCCCAGTTTGAAGCCATTTGAGGCCTCAAACGGCCGTTTGAGATCCAGTTTAAGGCCATTGGTGCAAGGTAGGGGCAGCAGAGCGCAAAATAGAACGACTCTATAGAACATTAAGAGAATAAATTAGGTATAGTAATCGTAGATAATGTTGGAATAATTGAGAGAAAGAATGCTACACGATTAATTCTAATCACACAGTCCAGTGAGCTTCTGTGTTATCGTAATTGAAATGTTTAATTTGGTTGGTTAATAATTCCATAATTTGAAGAGATTTATGGGTTCTTTAGCTTGGTTTGTGATTCCGTACGGTACAGATTATTTTTCTTAATACATATTTAGAAAGAGGAACAGAAAAGAAAATAGCGTGACTACAGGACAACTACTTCTACACTTAGACAGTTGCTTTTCGCTTTTTGCCAATATCCGTATAAATTTCTCTTAATTGAACGATGAAGGAGTGCGGTTGAAATAAACAATACTTAATCATTGATATTCATGAATTTTCTTGTGCTAAAAATAATTAATCTTAACAGGACTTGCTGTTCCATAGGCCAGCATCATGAATGCAACCTAAAAATGCACTAAAAGCAAAGCAAAACTGGGATCTAATAGTCCCGGCCTACCCACGCAGAAACTCATTTTATCTCACCCAGATTAACTACAAACTAAACAGCCTAAGATGCTGCTAAACAAAATAAAGTCCAGTTAGTCGGATAGCCTTTACAAGGTGTTATGGTGGTTGCAACGACTCAAGATATCGTTAATGTAAAACATACTGTCTTTCTGAGCATTTCCTGTGTGCATCGTGCAAACCCGACAAATATGCTCTTTACGTTGAAGCGAAACTTGACAATCATACTATTGTGTAAACTGTTATGGCTAAACATGGATCTGACGCTTGGGACAATGTCAATAACACTACTGGTACGAACGATGATACATATAGCTATGAATTTCCAGTATAAGCTGATCTATTATTGTACGGGAAGCCTAAACCACGCGAGGTCATCTAACACTGGAAATGTCTTGATAATGGTTGATGTCGTTGTGTGTACATGGATTGGTGATCCCGGTTTATTGTTATTACCAGACAAGGGAGCTGCTGCACATCCTCCTGACATGGTCAGATAATAGGAGGAATAAAGAGTAAAACCGTAAACTTCAATTGCTGAACATGGCCATGGCCATGGGCTTGATGCTTATGACAATATCAGAATCACTGCTGGTACATCAATTGAGAATCCAAGTTTATTTTTATGAGTAAACAAGGAAGCTGCGCCTCGTGATAGGGTCTAGTCTAAAAGACAAGGTGGGAAACAACATGGTTTAGAATCTGTTGCTACTTTTGCCACGATAAAGGAAATCTGATATGCAACAAAGTGTTACAATTTTTTTCTCACGATAAGAATCATAGTAATGCGAACTGGAATTGTATCAAGAGAACAAAAAGCAACATTAGTTAAATAATAACTTTTAAAGAAAGCATTACTTTCACAAAAGTAGTACAGTTGATAATTGCATTTGTCCTTCTGCAGAGTCTCTAACCTTCTTTGCCTGTTTTCTTTAATAAGAAACGAATTGATCACCATCAACACGTTTGCCCATTTCATGTAAATGATTTCAATTCATCAAATTTTCTGCCGCTTTGTCAAATTAAACAAGCTAAAGAAGAATCCCACCAAATCATTGGGGAAGAATCTGCCAGCAAGATGTCAAAAACAAAAGAACGCAAAAAAATAAAAAAAAATCCAAAGTAAAAAATGTTCTGAATCTAAATACAGGTTGAAAACTGTTACCATGGAATCAGTACATGATACTGAACCTACCTGCGTTTAAATTTTTCGTCGTTTGTTAAGAAATAAATCAGCTGTTCTATACATTTTGACCACGTAGGTATTGCTTTTCTATGAAACAGCATTTTTTTTAAAACAACAGACGAACATTTTTAACGCAGGGTGTTCAGAATCATGTACTGAATCCATGGAAACAGTTTTCGCGTCGATATCCCTGCAACCTATATACGACCATTCAGAACTTCAGTGGGTATATTTTTTTAATATTTGGTTAGTGGTAGAGCTTAGGTGCCATTCGGTCATATTCCATTGAAGTCAGTGCTCTGAGTGGAATACCTCACCGTAATAACCCAATCCCTCATTTTCCCATCGATAACAATACTGTGTAAAGTTCTCAGCCGCTGTTACAAGGTTATGCCAACGCAACGACCCGAGAAATCGACTCGATAAAACACCTTGTCGGCATCACATACCTTGCTGAAAATATTTAGATTTAGAAAGTTCTTTTATGAGATAACTAACAGATTCTATGTTTATTTAGAGCCCCCATTATAGCCAGTGGGCTACGTATAAAAATCGAGTTCTTCAAAGAAAGCAGAATCGTATTTTTGGCATATAATTTTGATGACGTTTAGAAAATATCGGACTAATTTTGAGTCAATGAAAGGATTTTAAATTAAAGCACTTAATTTTATCTTTGTTTCTTTGTACTTTTTTAAATTTTAAAGTAAGTTTTCATTTAAAAAACCAACTTGCAATGTTGGCGGACACAGTAGCTCCTTTTTATAACACCATTAGTGGTTGCAAATAACCCGCATTCATATACGGAATTCTCAAAACGAAGGTCGTACTTAAACTTTTTTTTAAATTTTATTACCAAGATCTCGGTTAACAAACGCTTGGTATTATTCAATTACGTTTTATGGTTTGCAACTGGTAACACCGCTCTTGGAATTGCTATGTGATTTATCGTTCCGTTTATTCTCGGATTTTATTGTGGGCAACCCTAACGGTAGGTCATACGCGAAAATAATCACTTCGCCATAAGTTGTCGCACTGTCTGCTAAAGTCGTCAGTAGTTTTGATTTATGTTAGCATGTGGTTTCTTGTGATTTAATGGTTTTAGCATTTAATGTTTTTGCATTCTGAAAGATGCAGCATTGGCGGTGTGTTTTATAAATCAAGGATGACGATGTTAGTATTCTAATTATGTAAATTTATGTAATATTACCTTTTTGCATACCAATTTTTTGTTCGAAGATTCAAAGAGGGCTTTTTATCTTTGATATAAAACATCATAATATTTCATCATGATAATTTTATTACTAAAATCTTACTCACTTTCTAGTCCGTATAATCACTGTCTAGTCAAAAATCGAATAAAAATGTAAAAGTGTGACAAATGCAGAAAATAAAAACAAAACCCAAGCGCGAAGCATTAATTGAAACTGCATAAAACCTCATTTCTCTCTAACAAAGTTAAAATATTCATAAACCCAAAGCTTTCAGTTTTATTTTCGGTCAGAGCCAATTTTTAAATGTTGAAAAGTACCAACCGTGTGTCGGACGACGTTGATGTAAGTTTTTTAAAAGGTTTTTATTTTTAAACAAGGGAAAAATTGTATGTTTCGATGTGTTGCATAAATTCCGCTATGTTCTCTCTGAGTACTTCCTGTTTTTACTTTAATTTGTAGGTTTTCGTACAAACGGGATGGTTTTTATTCTTTTTTAATTGCAGAATGAGCCTATTCTTGACCTCGATCTCGCCTGATGGAAAACGATGGATGAGATTTATGATGGAACGGGCGTGCCCAGAAGATGCCTGTTCACTCTTGCTTTCAAGGCAGACGGGTTATATGTGGATGGGAAGACAGACGCTGGCAGAGAGTTCCATACTTTGGCTGTGCGCATAATAAATGTGGAGAAGCGCTGAGCACAACTGGTTGGGATATCAATTATCGAAGCCTACATTGTTGTGGCATGTTCGAATATGTTGCAAGATATTTGTAGATAGTTGTCACAGCCATCAGGTTTTCTTTATCTCTTCCTGATACATATCTGTAACTCTTAGGCATTCGTTAAGGGATTGTGGATCTTTTTGTTTACACAGTTTTTACTCTTTATGTATTCTATAAAATACCTTTTGTGATAAAAAAAAATATGTTAGGTACGAGTACGTAAATGTGATTCACTCTTCAACAAAATTCACGTTCTCAAGAAAAATATTTTGTCGCTATTTTTAATTGGTGTGAAACTGTGAACTGATCAATTCATTTTTTATAAAAGTTACAAGTTAGTGATAGTTTCAGAAAGTCGAATAACATCGATTTAACATCCTTTTCAAATTTGAAAGTCTAAGCTGCTATTTAGTTTAGACGAAATCGATTTCATGTATTTTTGTAAATAATAAATTGACTACAGTTTTTAGTTATTACTTTTGAAGTAATCAGTCCAAATACTCGTAGTTTTAAATATCCTTTTACTTTTCATGAGAATTACGTTGTTCACGCCCGCAAAGTTTTTTGCTTTGGGGAAACATGAAAGATAATAATTGTTCGAAATAAAGGGTCTTTCAAACAGGAGCGACACGCGACGCGACACAAAGACACCGCTCGTCGCGCGACGAGCGGTGTCTTTGTGTCGCGTCGCGTGTCGCGCCTGTTTGAAAGAGCCTTAAGACGCTGCGCTCGCGCTGTGAGGTAATAGTTACTGCGTATTGGATGTAGTAACTTAATCAATGAAGGAAAATGCTCTGTCTTTCTCTTCATATAAGGTCGTTTTTCTTTGCTCGTGGAAAATTACAAAATAAAACAACATAAATTCGGTACTTCCTGTTTAACTAAATAATGAAGCAAGATCGCAACGCTATCGCTTAACGAAATCATTGCACAATGCATTACAAATCATTTCTAAATTCAAATATGACATCGTTGACAGCTGTCAAAGTGTCAAAATTCGGCAATCTTCGTGCGGTCACCGCAATGCATTTGAAAAATGCAGTCTCTAAGACAAATAGCGATTTCGTCACTACGCCATCTGGCGACCAGACGCCTACGATATGTCGCAACTTCGGCCCGGGCCTTATTTTTACCGTCGCAAGTTTGGACAAGCACTGTGCCCAATTTTAAGTTAATGTACTACACAGAAGGTCATTAACTTAATTGGGTACATCGTATGTGGTTTGTTTTTTCCTATTTGCGTGGTTTTGTTATACAAAATAGTATTTCAAATAATAGTTAGGCTTTGTACTCGTTTATGATAATCTATACTAAAATTATAAATGCTAAAGTAACTCTGTCTATCGGACTGTGTGTGACCTTTTCAAGCCTTTACCACTAAATGGATACTTATGAAAGACAGTGGGACCTGGAGAAGGACATAGATTACCTTTCAACCTGAAAATTTTAATGAAAAAATACACGCAGACGAAGTCGCGGGATAATTGCTTTATATCTTCAATGAAACTACTTTTTTCAAAAAACTTAAAAAAAAAAAATAGGTTGTAACAGTGAATCAATTTTCACGCCTCCCCCTTAAGACCTGGGCCATATATTTTTTGACATTCGAATAGCTCATGACTGAAGACGAGGTGCCTTAAAGAATCTAAAAAAAAAATATTTAAAAAAATCCGCTAAATTCTGCGAGTGAAAGAAAACTGTGCAGTATTATCATAATCATCATTAGTATTGAGAGACCCTTGGGTAAATATATAGGAAACATAATACGAAATGATCCAATCGATGTGGTCTCCAAGGAATTTAATTCACGTGCAATATTCATTCATTCCTTTTCAGGAATAAAACCTGCAGTTTTAAAAACAGGAAAAAGCACTTTTCATGTAACAAATGTATGATTAATAAACTGAAATGAATAAAAAAATAGGTATTTCGTTACATTACAGCATTTTTTAAACATATCCAAAGGCACCAACTGAAACCTTTGATTGAAACAATTAATTGAATTCAGGAGAATAATTATATAAATAGAAAAAATCAAATTTTGAGATGGCTGGCAGCAATAAAATACATATAATAAAGCTTTTTTAATTTAGTTACTTTAATAATAAACAGTATTTTGTGATAGTAAATAATTTGAATTTAAATGTAGCAATAACTTTTTCATCTAAACTCGTGATCCGAATTTATTTAATTAATTTAACAATTGCTCGCCGTTGGTTGGTTCCGAAAATTGAAATTTTAAATTGGAACGAATTTATACGTTTTGCCAAGAATTTCTGTAGTTGTAAAATGTAAATAAAAAATAAATCGTCAAAAATTCAGGGTACAAAATAATTTATCCGGAATTTTTGTAAAAAATATATTTTCGGCATCAGACTCGTTAAAACGTCAATTCAATGTCAATTACATTCCATAGCAATTTTTTTTTTTGTCTTTTCCAAAATATTATTATTCAATGACGAACAGTTTTGACTTCGTTACTATTTTTTATTGTATATATGTATAATAGAATTTAGAATAAAGATTTTTCGCACAAACGTTAATATAAAAAATAACACGAACAATTTAGCAACAGGCATACAAACCAAAATAATTGAATTCCATATTTTCCATGACACAAAACAACGCATACCAAACTCGACACATGTAAATAAAAATGAAAAACGAACAGCATTTCATTTTTACTAAGCGCGCATTACTTGAGAACGGCTGGACCGATTTAGTTATTTTTTGTTTTAAAATGTTCGTAATAGTCGAATTAGGTTTTTATGGAAATCAAAAATTTGAAAAGTTACCCAGTATTTTTTTTAATTCGGGAAAAACTAAACGTCATTTCATTTTATGGGATCTTTGTATGAATCATTGAAATTTAGACAGGACAACGTCTTTAAAAAAATAAATAAAAGAAATTACGAATTCATTTCATTTGTTACAAACGAACCACACATGTGTAGGTAACTAAATAAGGATTATAATACAAAAAACAGAGACATTTACACAAAATCTGTGATTGCTTACATTGTTTGGTTAACATTGCGACCTTGTATGCCGTATGTAGATTTGATGTAAAGCCGACCGCAGACTGGGTGACGCGGCGTTTTATCACGCCTCGTTGACTCGAAAGAAGATTTAATCGTGCAATTACGAAATAAATGTAAGTACAATGCCTCTTGTGTATGTAATTGCAAGTCGGAGGTTCCAGAGGCTAAATTGACAAAAACAGTGATCTATTTTGTTATAAAAAAATTTTTGTTTGCTCTTGTTAATTATTTTTACCTAAATGGTCAGAATTTTATACAATTCACGTACTTTTTTTTTATCCCATTTCAAATGTTCACTAAATCCTAAGCACGATTTCAAAGAGTTTTAACAAAGTAGCCCTCACACTACACGCACATTTTAGCAAACTTTCCGAACTTTATAACAACTGTTGGTGACATGGCCAGTCAGCAAATAGACAGCGGGGTTGACTGCGCAGGATTTTCCGGAGTAACAGTTCCAATAACCGTGGCCCGTGGAGATTTTTTTTTTAATGCACAATAATGAAAATTTTATTAAAAATTACCAAGACAAATAGACAAATGGAGGAGCTCAATGTGTAACTCGTAATCCTAAGGTTAACAAAATAATTAAAAAATCTTAAAACACCTCAGTGTGTGGCAGGGTTAAGCGTGACGTACATTGTACGCAAACAGTATGGCCGCCAATGACGTCACATGTCTGCTCTGCGTATTCTTGAATATTAGATCGGACCTTATGACGATGTTCTACAGGTTATTCAAACCATGTGACTGTGATCTTGAGGACTCGACTAGAGTAAAAATCTAGCATTCTTGTGACGAATTTTGCAAGAATTATTTCTTTGATTGTTGCATTGTTTTCAATTGAATATTTTGATGTAGGCAATGCTATCGATTTGGCCTATTTTATCGGATTGTATATTATTTCATAAGCACCATTGACTGAAAAATGTTAGTACCTACCCAAAGCCTTTGTTGCAAAAACATCGCAGTTTCTTAGGGTCAAGGCGATTTAAATATTTAAAAATGTACCAAAAATACTATGTTGGGGTCGGCTTCCAGTCTAACCGGATGAAGCTGAATACCAGTATTTTACATGGAGCGACTGCCTATCTGACCTCCACAACCAAGTAACTGGGTAATACGATACCCCTTAATAAGACTGGTGTCAAACATTCGGGATAAAAATTAAAAATTTCATTTTAAAATGTACCAACAACACATTATAAGCATTTTCAAAAGAGTAAGCCAGATTTTATACTCGTGGATTACAAAGCCAAAATTTTCCATCTTTAATATCAGTATGATAGAACAAACGCACGATAAATATCCAGACAAGAATGAATACTTACTACCCGTACTTAAACAGCACCGTCCGCTCACATATTTAGCAACAGTCCCGTTCGGAATCTGACCTTTAAGGTGCTCCCTCAACGGGAGCATTCGTCTGTAATGTAACGTTACAGATTCAATTTTGAGCATTACGTTGCAATACTGCCTCCCTGACTGACGAGCATTCCCCTGTAATGTAACATTTCAGATTAAATATTACAGACATTGGGCACGTTAATGCTCGGTTCTCCTCCCTCACTGATATAATGCTCGAATTGTATCATTACAGGTTGCACACTGTAATGCGCGGTTCTCCTCCCTCACTGATGCTCGGCTCTGAACGTTACATTACATGCGAATGCTCCCGGTGAGGGAGCACCTTTACAAGCAAAACTTAAATGCCTATAGGCATACAAAGGCTTGAACTAACCAGATTATCATACATTGCTTCATTTGTTCAGAAACTACCTACAAATTGCTTTAAAACAGTTCAGTGTACGTCAACAATTTAAATACAGAAGCGACATGATTCATATCCAGCTTTTACAATCCTAGGCTGCCCGCATACACACATAAATTTTTCTTCTAAAGGAATGCGCGCGAGTTTTGAATGTCAATTTGACGTTCCTTAAGGTCAAGTCGGCTTCTGTGTGTTCCTAGTAAAGGGGTCATAAAATGGCAACGGGCCACGCATAACTAATTTTGGAGTTATTATTTTATAGGTTTTTTATTGTTTGTTTGTATGTCTTTAGAACTAAATGGTTTTATTGTGGCTGGTGTCTGGATTTACAATGTTTTTTTTTCGGCATTTTATTCTAATTTATAAAGTTCACATAAAACTCAATGAGTTCCTTCCTGATTGGGTGTCTATTTTTTTTAAATCCAGAAATAGTGTTGACACAAGTTGGCCACTATACGATTTTCAAAATGTAGTTCTTACTTATCTAGTTATCACGCAAAACTTTCATAGAGTTGCTGTAGCTATGAAAATCTCTATGAAAATTTTGTGAGAAATATGACATAAAATGTTTTTTTTTGTGGTTCATAATCCTCCTTATTAAGTACGCAGGTGACATTCGTGTGCTATGGATAATATCGTCAGACTTTTTCGAGGCTTAATTCTGAAATTTAAATATTTGTAATATTCCCAACCTAAAATATTCACAAACAGCAATTTATATAAGTCTATTTAAAATAAGGTCACATTTTTTACAAAGCCCATACTTTTGAATCCTTCAAACAAACCTCGGGTCATGTTTACACTGATGTTCAACCGTCTCCTTAAAAGGTCAATTGTCAATCACCACCCGCGTTGACATTCCAATGGTTTGAGTTGCACGCATTTGTACCAGTTTTAGTGGCCGGCAGTGTATGTTATGGTGCATTCGTGAGTCATTTTTTGTGGCCTCCAGCGTGTTTATAGTAATGGCAGTGTTTTTGTTTATACAGTGTGGTGACTGATCGTTTGTTGTTTTTAATTATTTATGGGGGACACCCTGTTCTATATGGAGAAAAAATGTGGATTGAATCAAGTGGCCAGCATCATTGAAGGTCGAAATTCGAGCAATACGCTCTCTATAAAATATTATAAAATTTTCTATATTGCCAATAAGTTGCAAATAGTCTTCAACCAGAGATTTCTCTAGCCACGGACACTTGGAAGTTCAATGGCCAGTGATGTCCAAAGCACCCTTGACCTTATTGACATTACTACTTATAGTGGCCGGGACTTCTCAAGTTATTTTCCATGGGAACTTCTTTGTGACATGCCATGACCAAATCAAAATATGCAATCTTTGATCAACATACGGTGTTCTTAGTTCTGTTTTTTTTTTTTTTGAAAAACTGCCGTGTAATTTAGTTCTAAAAGAAAATAGTCATGTTTATTTGGCACATATACAACATAAACACAAAAAGACTTATGCCCGTTTTCACCAATGACACTTAAATGAATCCCTAAATAAAAGTGCACTGTTGGATTTTCAACGCTAGGCCTAGCGCCGAGAGTTGAAAATCCTACAGTGCACTTTTATTTAGGGATTCATTTAAATGTCACTTAGTCTGTTCTCAGTGAAAAAGGGCATTAGTAATTCATAACACTATCCTAATTACTATGAAAATTTTAAGGAATTTTGATGTATGAATATAAACGTGGCAAAAGGAGTATGTAAGGATCGTAGCAAGTGGCGTTCTGTAGTTTCTGCCTACCCCCTTGGGAAGAAGGTGTGAGTGTATGTATGTATTAATTTATTTATGTATTTTACCTTACGTCAAATAACATTAGTCGCTGATGTTGACTTTGACTACACTTGAGCAAATTTACATTTTCTAGTATGAGGAAAACAACATTGAAAAATATTATCGTTACGTGGTTTTAGTAATAAACCGAAGTTTTGTCTTTGTTTATAAAAAAATTAATACTACAAAGTGAAAAATAACTTTAATTTCGGAAGTCGGTGTCTTTGGTTTGGAATTTTAGTTTTTTGTCACCGACTTCCGAAATTACGGTGTTTTTTTTTGAAGTCGGTTGTTTTTTTTTCGGTAAAAAAAAATATGTTTCACTTTTTAGTTGTGGTACCTAGCCCACACAAATCTAAATACCACTACTTGCTTTGTAAATAACAGTGACAAGAACTTATCATATCATCCACATACCAAGTGGGAAAAATACGTAGGTATTATTGAAACTAACTCAAAAACTAACGAAGCAAAGTTAATAAAATTTATATGAAACGACTTAAAAAAAAAAAAAGAATTTTCAAAATCGGTCCACTTTGACGGAGAAATCGGTGGAAACACATTAAAAAAACCTCTTCCTTTTTGGAAGACCGTTAAAAACTATAGCAAGAGTATCAAGAGAAGCAAAAAGAGTATATAAGGATCTCTGCAGGCATTCTGTAGTATCTGTCTGCCCTCATGGGAAGAATAGTTTCTTTTTTTTTTCTGTGGGGCATCTCATAGCTGACCTCTGAGGTCATGACTATTTAACCGGTCAATCCTGTGGTTGCCTTAAAATGCTACACTCAAAGCCTCCAGTCAGGGGCATACAGGGGCGAATCTGGTTCCTAACATACCAGGGGGAACCGGTGGCCCTACGGAGAAATCAGTTTTGGAGGGTTTGCATCCTATGGATATGAGTGGGTTTTGCATGAGCAAAAACGGGAAGAATAGTCCTTACGGCGTATGGAAATGCGTTTCTTCGATGGTACAGTACATACATAAACTCATACCTTCTACGACTATCAATAAATAAATAAATATTGTACGGGATCAATCTATCATCACTGACAGGACTATTGTAGCCAATAAGCCTGATATTGTCGTGATAGATCGACGAGAGCGCCGTGCAATGATTGTCGATATCGCTGTCCCTCATGACGAAAATCTCGTGAAAGCTGAGAAAGATAAAAAAAATCAAGTATCTTGACTTAGCACACGAAGTTGTCGACATGTGGGATGTGAACTCTGCAATCATTGTACCGATAATCGTTACGGTTAATGGCCTGATAGCGAAGAGCCTCGACCAACACCTCAGGAGGCTCTCATTGCGCAGCTCGATCAAGGGCCTGATTCAGAAAGCAGTACTTCTAGACACAGCACGTGTAGTGAGGAGGTTCTTCTCTCTAGAGCCCTGACCACCGGCATCTTGGACCCTATTCCTGATGCCGATGGGCCACGATTTTTTTATATTTTTAAATGTTTTTTTAATGATGTTTTATAAAAATATTTAAAAATGTAAACAGTATGTACTGAAGAGTAAATAAATATAGAAAATTTATATAAATAAATTCATACAAAATATACATTGTGTATGAATTTATCCAGGAAATCAAACTAATATTATGTGGAATCCAAATTGCTTGTAATCTACTAAAAGAAGAAATATATTGCTGTATTTTTTATGGGTTATTAAATCGTTTAGTTACCTGCTCTGAGCACCTTGCTATAAAATTGCTAAATAGCATAAGTTTTTATTAGATGATAATATGAGTTGGCCACGCGTATGTACCGCGACCGAACGTTTTTCGATCCATCTACAAAAAAAATCACGTAGCAACTCACCAAAAAGTGTATCAATCTCTTGATTCTCAAATAAAAATTTTACTTACACAATGCAGATATTGGACATAACATTGGTCAACTTACATTAGGGCCAACATTAAACGTAACGCAAAAAAATTGACCGAAAAAATCATTCTTTAACTTCAAAGCTTGACCAGATGCGTCCCGTTACACATACTTATGTATTGTAGCAAAGATGTTCAATCCATTAACATAAAAGTATGTTCTACATAGTAAATGTACGGCTATTTATGTTGCACATTAGGGCAGTGTACACATTGACTTTTGCTAAGGTCAGTTGACATCTATTTTTCTCTCAGTGTGCGTCAGTGCATTGTGAGGTTGTTTTGTTGCTCAATGGGCGAGGTCGACTGGTAAAGAGTGGCTCAGACGGGAAGGTTCGCGGTTGTTGCGTTTTTGTGTTCCCTTGTAGCTGGTAAGGTGTAGAGTAGAATAACGATATGGAAAAATCTAATAAAACTTTACTGATTTTTTCAACAAGACAACTGTTACCTAATAAGCATAATTCTAGTTAAAAAAAAACCCGCTTAATAAACTATTTTAATCAAATAGATACAAGTCAGTACCATCTACATCTACACATAAAATATTATAAGAAAAGATTTGTATGTTTGATATGCTTTCACGGTAGAACGGCTGAACGGATTTGAATGAAATTTAAGATTTAAGATCATCACCTTGTTAAGAATAAAAGATACTTTTTATTCTAAAATGCCCGCGGGATCGAGACTTATGTGAGTGAAACTGCGGGGCGCAGCTAGTATAAAATAAATATATTTTATCCGTCCTTTACCAAGATATAAATAATATTCTTCAGCAGATAATTTCCGTCAGCACTGAACCAAATCAGTCGTGAAAACGTAAAAGCATGATCCCGGATATTGACATCGTACGATATGCAGGATAATGTCTCGAATTCGACTATTTTCATTTGTTCCATTTACTGTGTTTCTACGCTAGCAATAACATCAAACATTCATTTCTTCAGACTCATAATCAACTCTGAAAATTGATGGAGCGAAATGGTTTAGTTTAACATTTAGAAAAAAAGAAAAAGGAATTGTTCTATATTGCATAAAAGATAAATCATCTGTTATCTGAACACATTTTTGTCGAAGAATCGTTATTATTCTTGTCTACCTCTCTATTATTCTTCTTTACTTACTCTAAATCTTTTTACCTATCGTCCTATTCATTTTTCATATGTTTCGGAAATCGGTGAAAAATTTGATTCAAAAAACGCCCGTTGCATTGGCTCGTCTGCAAAGCCCTTACGCACAATAGCATTGGCTCGAACAGCCGCACAGCACAACCCACTGTAACGAACCAACGGTACTCTTTTTCATCCTATTACGCAACGTTTTTTGCTATCGGTACTTCGAACAGCGTCTCTTTGTTTGCGCACGCGCAGACCGCGGCTTTTCAAAGGTTTGAACTCCTACGATACGATTATATCATTCAAAAGATATGATTTGGTATCTTTTATGTGGATTGCCGAATAAGGAGGAAGTATATCGCCCGCATCTTGGGTGTTTTGGAATTTGGTAGTCTCTCGAAGTGAACTCTTTTCATATTTAACCTCCGAAGGTCACATAACTTGTCAGGTTTGTTAATAAGTTGCTTTTAATAAAGTTGGCAATGGTGCCGATGTCACAAAATGTCACAAACGCCTCTAAACTAGACTAAAAACCACCAAAATTTAGTTTATTCCTGTCAAATGACGATATCCCATTCTGAAATAGACTAAAGTGACACAACTTGACCATATTTTAGTTTGACAGCACTAAGATACGGTACTGAGATGTTAATTTAGTGAAAATGCCAATTTTGCTATTCTGAATTTGACGTTGTTCACCTAAAATTCTGATTGTGCAACTAAATCTGACTATTTTTAATCGCGATTAAAAACGTGTGAAATAAAATTGATTGTCATGAACTTTAAATTCACACCTACACCTCGACTTAGTAAAAATAGTACTATATTTTTTTTTTTTTTGCTTGTATCTTGAAAATGGTGTGTCTTATCGTTAAAATAATTAAAATTTCGACCCTCTTTATGAAACCCATAAACTCCCAATACTCTACATGTAGGTATTTTTTTTTCCGTACAAAAAGTGAAAAATTCTTTAAAAAAACACGCCGGTGCTGCCCCGCCCCTTCACGTCTCCGGCTCTAAAAAAACTCAGGGGGTAGGGCAAACAAGTACCAGCCACGTGGAGCCGCAACTGTCAAATTCGATTTAGTTGTGTCAAAATTATTTTTAAATTTAGAGAATCCATTTTGCAGAATAGCTTTAAAATTCTCATAGCCAAAAGTAAGGAATTTTAGTGATAGTTTAGTTAGGTTAGTTCGGTGTACAAGAGAATCGGCACCGATGTCGAGAATAACTGTCAAATATTTCGATGTTTTGATTTATTTTTCAATAATATAGTAAATAACTGTAAAACATGACATTTATATAAGGAGTTTGACAAAAAACTGACTTAGATACGCGTTGAACAAATGTAAAAGTTTTTGTAGAAAGAACCTTTGCTTCTACGCTTCGATAAAACCGAATAGTGTTCAATATCAAAAAAGCTATTGAAAATACAATGAGTTTCACTCAGATAGATCGATAAAGCTGTCGACTCTTGGATACAATGAAAAATTGGAAATTGAAAATATTTTTCTCGTTTTGTCTTGTCCCCTGGGAATAATTCAACAGAATCAATATCGAAATTGTGGCGAAAATTCCGTTTTACTAAAAAAAAATAAATGGAAGCAAACTCAGGAAGGAACCTTTGGTTTTTACGGGAAAGAGAGTTTGACGGTTAAAAATTTGTTCAAAAATAACTAATTAAAAGTTATCGTTATTTTGCTTAGGAAAATAGACAAAAAACATAAACGTATTTTCCATAGGCAAACGTGAACCAAAATAAAAAGTACCAGGACCTCATGAAAACTAAGAGCTTCTACATAACTTAAGTTGACCTTACATATAGTCACTTCAATGTACCGCCCACCATACTACTATGTGAATTGTGTTATTGCTACCACACGGTGAGTAATTAAAATCGTCTCTGTTGACATACAACGTCTAATCAACCTTTATGGTCCAACTATACACTATGGTTCAAGTTAGCGAAATGTCACTGTCAAATGTTGGCCACAATTTAATACATAATGTTGGCCATAAACTCATGCAATGTTGGCCCAATTTCTTCAAATTTAATGCCGGATTCGAAGCCATTTTGATGGGTATATTTTAAAAGGATTAGAAAATAAATATTGATAGATTGGCTCTTCGGAAGAAAGAATAGAAAAGTGGATCAGGCTTCTAACTGATCCAATAATTTGCATCATCATCATCAGCTTACAGCAGTCCACTGCTGGACATAGGCCTCTCCAATTCAGCTGGATTCTCGGCAACTCTCATCCAACTAATACCAGCCACCCTGCGAAGATCGTCACTCCACCTAGCCTGAGGGCGTCCTACCTTACGTTTGCCGGTTCACGGTCTCCACTCAAGAACACGTCTACCCTAACGGTCATCGGTTCTACGGCTAATTTGGCCGGCCCATTGCCACTTCAGCTTACTTAAGCTGTGAGCTATGTCTATAATAATTTTCATAAACTGTAGAAGTTAACATGTTGCTTAATCATGATAATTATCATGGTCGTCCTAGTCTAAACTAATATTTTAATAGAGAAAAGATTTGATGTTATGTAGGTTTGTCTGCTTCGCTTTCACGCTAAAATGGCTGAACAGATTTGGATGAAACTTGGCACATGGATAGACCATGACCAGGGTTAGGACATTATATACTATTTATTGTGATATTCGTAGGGGATAAAGACTTGAGAAACTGCGGCGTGCAGCTAGTTCTCAATAAAATGTATAAAAAAATTATATTGTTTTGTTTGGCACCCTTCGGGTACGAAACCCTAAAAACGATCAGCTGAGTACCAAGTACCAGTAAGTAAATGCGACATTCCGAGAATAGGGATGATGATAAATTTTTTTTGTCCCTCCGGTAGAATATTAAAAAATATTGGAGTTCTTTTCTCTTTTTTTTACGTAATAAAAAGATTACGGCAATTCGTTGAGTTAAAATGTGACATGACGTCACACCTTGCTAGATTTTACACCAAATTGTGACGTAGCCAGCTGCAAGCCCCTCCTCAACTTTAATGCGTCTTATCTGAGTAATTTTTTATGAATAATATAAAGCAAAAAATATGTGTCTAATATTTTTTTAAATATCTGACTGACGGACTAAATAGAATTTCAATTTTTTTTTTTACCGAGGCACCATCCCTATTATATTACAAGAAAGAGAATTCTTGAACTCTCCATACACATAGCATTACTGCTAAAGCAATACTCGATATACGCGCTTATCACGCATACACACTTCGCGTGTACATTCACAATAAATACCACGTATCACATTAATGGCCGGCAGCCACACAAGACACCCTATGGCTAACTAAAAAGCCTCTCCAAGGGAGATACATGAGTAAATTATAAGTGCCGGCTACCTACACAGTGATATTAAGAGAATTGCCTATGAGATATTGTGGGCATAATGTATACGGCAGTAAGTGCTTTGTGTGATAAATGCTGGGTTGTAATTGTCCTAGTGCAAAGGCCTCGGGTCATATAGGGAATGAAGAAACAAAGAAAATTTTATTGGCAACTAGCAGCGCCCCGCGGTTTCACCCACATAAGTCTCAACTCCTTGGGAATATCGGAATAAAAAGTTTTTCACGTGTTAATCCTAGTTATAAACTATTTGTGTGCCAAATTTCATTCAAATCCGTTCAGTAGTTTTTGCGTGAAAGGGTAACAAACATCCATCCATCCCCACATTTCCGCGTTTATTGTATTATTAAGCAGGATACATAAAATATAATAATTATTGTTGCACTAACTTTAGATTATAAGTAGAACATGATTTTAAATGCTTTACAGTGTAAGCAATTGCTGTTTAGCCAATAAAGAAAAAAAATAATAGTTAACATAAAATAGTAAAAAATTATTACAATTAAAAATAATTGCAGTTCGACAGGAAGAAATGTATGATCACCATAATATGCTTACTCATTGCGTATAAGCAAGTCTACACCATTGAACACCGACTTCTTTACGAACTCAATTTAATTCAGTGTTTTAATTTAATGTTTTCGTTGGTTTCAGGTAAGAAAAACTTCATATATCCAACAAACGATTTATAGGATAAGTATAAAACTCCTGTTTTTAACGTTTTAACCCTTAAATTCCACTGCTAAACATTGGACACAGTCAAAACAGAAAATGGCTACACTTAGCAAGCGGATCATATCTAAGTCAAAACGTTGATGCTCATCTTTTTAAGTAGCTTCTTGCGACTTCGTCCGCATGAAATTTCTTGTTTTTGTAAAATAAAATCAGCTTAACTGGATGCCAGGAAGACCATAGAAAAAGGATAACTCTATACCATCCAATACTTTAGTACTACCTAGTATGAAAAAATGTGCTTTTCGCCTTACCTACCCAGTTCAAACACCAATTACACCAAATAATGTCCTAAAAAGTATTGGTTAGTTGTATTGTTTTGAAAAGCTAAAGGTTCACGAACTTATTAAAACTACTTTGGGGTCATTATAACCTTTATTTTTTTTTAAAACTGAATATCTAGAACAAATCTTGCCGAGTAATTTTTTTTTCCAATTGAGCTAAGTTTAAGTTATCTTCGGTTATGTTTAGACATATATAATTTTTTTTTTTCGTTCAAAATTTATAAAAATAAAAGCGAGACAGTAAGAGAAAAATAGAAAAGCCTGAAGTCAAGTGAGAATTTCCCAAAAATATTAAAAACCGTCTAGTTTCTAAACTACAAATAATCGGGGAACATACATGGTGGTGTTTTGGGAGGCCATTTAAAAATAAAAATCAGAAAGAAAAGAAAGAAAATATTTTTTTTTTTTTGGGACACGCACAGGAAATACAAAACATAAAAAAAAAGGAACAAACATTAACAAAAATAAAAAGGAGCATTCTAGAATAAAAAAATTAAAAAAATACGACCAAAAAACAACGAAAATACGATCAAAATATTTTATTTCACATAAACCTATATACATATATCATTGAAGTGAGGTTTTAAAATATTTTCTTTGGTCCTCATTTCACTGTATAACTAGATATAATCCTCTTATCTAGTTATTCTTAGCAATAGGTTTGTGTATGGAAAGCCTATTTTAGCCCAGAACACTAAGCTTTAGTAACCGATGATATTTTTGTCATGTAAAATGTCATATTATTATCATTCCCTGTCATTGACGTACTTTTATGTCATGTTAATGGAGCTCGCTTCGACGCTTCCGCTCGGTAACGACATGTGTATTTTTCCCCCTTATTTTTTATAGGAATGAGCTACCTCGCATTTTCCGACGGTGGTAGAAAATGATACAAGGGAATCTGAAATTTAATTATTAAGGATTTTTTGCTTCTTGTTAAAACTGCGCACCGCAAAGTATTTTTTCCAAGTTTTTATGCTTGTGTATTAGATATATAAAAGGTATTTAGCCGAATACAAACAGAAGGACAGCATTATGCTGTAGCCAGACAGTAAATAATTGTCTGCAACCCGATGCCACGCTAAGCTTAATAGCCAATAAAGATTAAAAATTAGACGCGCCGCGTACGGGTTAATACTAACATAGACAAATGTTTTGTTTTTCCTCGTAACTCTTAAAATAACTATGTTTAAAAATAAAAATAACATGTATTTAATATGAAGGTATTAAGGTATTGTAGGAATTTGGAAAATGACTGTTAATATATTTTTCGATGCCAGAATTTGATGTTCAACAAATATTATTTTTATATATTGGTAATAAAACTTATATTGTAATTGATATCGTTGTTATAAAAATATTAGGATTTATTTTGAATGGATGAATCAATCATGTTCGTGGTAGTCGTGCCATCGGTTTAAAACGCAATCAATCAGATATAATGGATTGAGTAGCATTTTTTTTTTTTTAAATTGAGCCATTTAGTATTTCTATTTGATAAAATTGCAGGCTTCTTTTTAGACTATTCCACAGTAAAAGTCGAAGTCAAAGTCAATGAGCTAAGCATTAAATCGCAAAGATAATATTGACATACAGAAATGAATTCATTGCTTCATTTTATAAAACAATGACTTACGAATATGTAGCACACACATTATTTTCTTTCCTTTCCAAAAAAGGTCTACTTTCGTTTACACTTTGAAGAAACCACCAAAATGAATCACTCAACCCTTTTTCACATAATCCTCTTGTACAAACTCATATATTTTTCAGTGCTACCACTCAAACAAACAAACCAACTCACTGTTTATTTAATTAATGCTCGAAGTTTGCTCGTTATGGTATAAAAATAACATAAACTCGTATGGGACATTATTTTTGACGTATGGCGACAGAGGCGACGCGTGTGGTCGGTTACGGAATTAGATTTTTGTTTATTTCTTCTTGGTTCACTCTTGGATTGCGTTGATATTACTCCGTGTGGCTTTTTGTTTTATGTGACATTTGGACGGATTTTTATGTGAGATTATTTTAATAGGCGTTTATAATTTTGAAAAATTAAAGTGTAAAGTATAATAGAGAATACTGTGTGCAACTTTTACAGGAAAAAAATACTAAGTTAGTTACTAAGCTTTACTAAATTAATAACTTACTTTGGTTAGCAGGTGCTCACTAATTAATGAAGCTACAAGACTGTAGGTAATTTTTGTATTTTTTTCTTTCTTTGTAATGTTTTTCGTTAAAAAGGTCCTTTTTTGTGAGTTAGTTCTAATTACTATCGTCCAAAGAGAAAAAGGACCAACGGGATAGTTGCGTAACACTCACAGTAGCAATGGCTTTCATTTTGACAGTTCTACAAGATACATTGCGTTATTTACGTTGAGCTCAGCAGATTTTTTTTTTCAACATATGAAGCAATGGATTAGCAATATCCTTCAAAAACATTCAGATTGTGATTGAAAGTGTATTGCAATTAGGGTGCATGTGGGATGTATTTAGGCCAATTTATTTATCAAACTTAGTAGTCTAACTTGTATTGCACCTTCAGAGGTTTCCTATGTGCTATACCCGAGTCACTTTAGCGTGGCAATAACGGTCATTGACCTTTCCCTGATAACTCTCCGTAGGAACCCAAGCAGTATAATATGTATGGTTTTCCGATATTGTAACATGTTGCAGATCACGATAGATACTGATTCAGAACTTTAACGGACTTTTTGCAGTTTTTGAAATAAAGAATGACTTATTGGTAATTCGCCCGAATTTACTCCCCAGAAATGGGCGGATCGACGTTTATAAATAATATTAGTTCTTCGTGAGAAAATGGGTCTTGACAGACTGACGGACGGACAACGGAGTTATCCTATAAGGGTTCCGTTTTTCCTTTTGAGTTACGGAACCCTAAAAATAATTAAATAGATATTAAGTAGGTACTATTACTTATCTCGAGAAATGAATAATTAATAGTATTATCATCATCAGGTAGGCCTTCATCAAGCATCGCCAGAAAATTAAATACAAATCTCATAATTGAGGCAGTCAGCCCAAAAGCGGCCTAACCCACATTTTTTTTAAATGCCTAACCTGATCGTCGCAAACGATTAAAAATAGATAATTTTTAATCGTTTGCGACGATCAGGTTACAAAAAAAAAGACGTGGGTTAGGCCGCTTTTGCGCTGACTGCCTCAATTTTTCTATAAAACTCACGATTACAACCCGATCCCCATTACACCGTGACATCCAACAATAGATGACAGGTCAATTAAACATGTTATTAAATTAGCCTTCGTTACGACACGGTGTAAATTGTATAAAGTACCATTTTATGTTATATGGACACAATATGGTACTTGGTTCGCGGCGGGGGATAGGACGTGGTTAAATATTAGTTTACTGGATACCATAACGGTGTTGAGAATGGTGAGCGAATGGTCGAACTTGTTGGTAGAATAATTTGTAGATTGATATTCTTCTGGTCTCTTGTCGGTACTATAGAGGTTCTGCTTGGATGGCTGTTCCATCCAACCTTCGCTAATGTTTGATAAGTTGAGGAGGTTCTTTTCAAAACTTGATTTTTCGGGTTTTTTTTTTAATTTGAGAAAATTGTTTTTAGGAATGAATTTTGAACTGGATGAAACTACTTTTAATAAAATTATGCACTTTTTTTCTGCTGGATCAATCACGCTTTGACAAACTTTTGTTTTCGTTGCAAGTTTTCAATAGTACAAAGCAAAAAAACAAGGTGTTTTGCCAGCTTGAAAACGTTGATCTATGCAAAAAAGAAAAAAATACATATGCTGACTGAGCAGGTTTTTATCCAACACGAAGAGAAGATATTCTAGTTAACTCAAGTAACAACACTCAATAAAATAATGATTTATCGCTCAATAAACTTTTAAAAAAATCGACGACTTTCAGGCATTTCCTCGATTACCATAATATTCTATTTTTCTCAAAGTGTTAGTTAACTGTGTAAATATACCTACTGCGCGAATACTTCACAACTTCCCGTTAAAATTTAAGTGCCATAAAAGTTTAAGTACTTTTAGAATTACGAGAATAGAATTACTGCGAATCCTTGCAAATGTTTTGCAATTTTTTTGTTGAGTGGATGTTATGTTCGAATCAGTAAATATTCCGAAAGACGAGAGTCAAGCTCAAGGAATCGATACCTAATTATTTGTGATCCGCCCCTGTTTTGCACGGTTTATACGACTTGAGAAAACACCTAAGTTTCTTTATTATATTTAAGTGTAATAAAAATGTATTATAAACATAAAACTTCCGGAATATAATTATTGTCTAAATGATGGCGAAAACTGCGCCAAATCCGTTGCGTAGTTATGAAGAATAACGCGGTCACACACCCAGATGCAAAAACTGACTTTAATTTATAATAATTATGTATAAATAGGGAGCTAATAAAATTATTTAGTTTTATATCGAATTTAAATACTTACATTATTAAATATTCTCGTTCGCCAAAATGTAAAAGCGATGAACTTTTCAAGCTCATTTGCTTTGAACAAAAGTTTATATCTAAAACACTACTAAACTATCGATTTATCTACAAAAGATGATAATATTGGCAAGTTATTTTATTATTTAGTTATAATAATCATTAGTTATTTATGTAAGTGCTACAATACAAAACTATTATTTATTCTTAAGTATGCAGCAACAGATTTGAGTGTGCAATTATTCCAAATTTCCAACATAACTTTGTTGCGCGTTTCACTCAACCGTATGTCACGCGCTTGATAGAAAATTGCTCATATTTCTATGCTCACAATGCGCAGCTGTGATATTAATTATCGAGTAAATGTAAGTAATAACTAAAAATTAAATAAACAATATGTCCAATGTTGTAGAGAAAACATTTACAAGATTTCTGTCAATTCATAGCTGTAATGAGCTTTTGTAAGTGAAAATGGCACATAAGGCTTTTTAAGCCTCGGCGCAGACAGACGAGACGCGACTTTGGTGGGACAATCTATGGAAACTTCATGGAAATTGTTCTACTGGCATCGCGTCGCGCCCGTCTGCGGGAGAATTTATTCTGAATCCTATACTATTAAATGAGCAATATATATTTATAATCACGTTCTCGAAAATGGCGCTAACGATTTCAATGAAAGTTGCAATATGTCGAAAAATCAGCAAATACATTGGGAGGAGAATGATGATAAAGATGATGTTAAGACAGTGAAAGTACCTACTGTTAGGTTTCAATTTATTATACTGGCAACACCGAAAGAATAAATGTGTCAAAAGTGGCGCGGGAACGGCTTTCTGGGTCGGGCGCTCGTGACGGTAAGACGTGTTTAGTGGTTGTGTCGGTAAAAAGACAGATTGGCATAGTATTGGTTGGAGATCTACTGTAAATTAAGGTAACCTATTAGTTTTATGGTAAATATTAGAATACTGATTAAATAGTGATATTATGTGGGAAATAACGAGATGTGATGGTATGGTGTAGAATATTGAATTTGATGTTGGCAAAGAAATATAAATGAATGACAAAATATCTTGGTGTTTCATATTACTTTCCTTATCCCTGAAATATTCTAAATATGTAGTTTTATTAAACAGTTTTAGATTATGATATTGGGGTAACGACGATTTGGGGATTAGTATCTATTTTGAGGTTAAATAATTATATTCAGAATTAAATTAGTTATTTTAGAGTAACGATAGTTTTTATTATACTATTCATCACAAATGTATGTTCTGCTATTTCTTTTCAATGCACTGAAAAAATGATTTATCTATCTTTCAAATCTTCATAGGATTCAATTTGATATAAAACTAATCTGATTGTCCGCGAGGATTTGAGAAAGTAGCCTGAGAAATGAATGCGAGGGCAAAAGTTTTTATTGAGGTAAATATTAGACGTATAATCGAATGGGCTTATTGGTTAATTCGCACGAATTTACTCGCTCGAAACGGGCTTTTTAAATAATGTTATTTTATTTGAGGGTGAATCAACAACTCCAAAAATACGTAAATAGTTGGCGTATTTTGAATCTTATGCAGTAAAAAGGAAAAAGTACACTAATCATACTGAATAAAATTCAAAATGTGCCAATTCATTCTGGAGTTGTCGCTTCGACAAATTAATTAACTTTATGCAAATCGCCTCAAGAAAAAATTATATTATTTAATAGCTAAACGTGCGAGTAAATTCGCGCGAATCAACCAATAAGCCATTTAATTATACATTTTATTAGCACGCTTAGCATGACCATAGAAACGGGTTTTGTCGACGGAAGAATAGACAAAATGACAGATTGCGATTGTTTATCTGTCATTTCATCTATTCTTCCGTCGACAAAACCCGTTGAAAACTCGTTTCTATGGTTGTCATGCGGCAAGTACAGATAGGATACAGGTTTAAGGACATTGACCGAAATACGATAGAGAATTTATTTTTATAAAACCTACGGGCATTTAGTGTCCCCTAAACTGTTAATTTATCATTATACAACTACAACGAAAAAATCTGGGATTTCTCGTGATATTTACACTCTCGGGAACCAAACCTGGAGTAAAGAGTTCATTTTATATTCCTACTGACTTACAGACTGCCTCGTTGGTCTAGTGGTTTTAAGCGCTACTGCTGAGTTCAATTCCCGGGTCGGGCAAAATGTTATTGGGTTTTTCCATCTGGAATTTCTCAGTAGCAGCCCCGAGTCTGAATTTGTGCTCGGTTGATGGCAAGAGGATCACCCCCTATTACATGGGACTTAAACATAACTGGCGAAATGTGGGTGTGCTATGGTCAGGTCCACTTCTGCCTTTAGCCCTTCAGTATATAAATATCCTAAACCTGAAATTCTTCTTAATGAAAAAGAACTAAAACCTAAACATTATATCAATAACATCCTTGGAAACCATTTAAAAGTAACATCATGAAACGTAACAAGCTTCGTCTTTAATTACTATTTCAATAAGACCGGTTATTATTAATTATTATTACCTTATAAAAGCTCAACCGATTACCTGTATTATTACAGATATTACAAGTTTTAAAGTAATAAAATTAATAGTAATAATTATTATTTTGGTAGGCGGGTGGCGCGCTGCGGGATGCTTGTGTTAACTTTATTAAAGATCGTTAATTAATTTGATTGTTTATGTTATGACTATTCTAAAGTTATTCGTTCGTGTGATTGTATCTATTTTTGAATCATTAACTCGTTGCCTCTTTATAAGAATACCAGTATTTTACATGCAGCGACTGCCTATCACCTGACCTCCACAACCCAGTAACTGGGTAACACGTTACCCCTTGGTAAGACTAGTTGTCAGACTTTCGGGCTTCTGACGACCCGTAACAACTGTCAAAGATCTACAAATGACAGCCGGGACCAATGGCTTAAGTCGCTGGAATAATATAGAGCGATAAAACAGCCAGTTATTGCAATAGTTGTCTGTTGCTGATATTTTATTACCAGACATTTAATCACATTATTTTGTCAATTTTATCTTGCTTGTGTATCGTTATCTGCCTAGTTTTTTTTTCCAACTATGTTGGGGTCGAATTCCAGTCTAACCGAATGCAGCTGAATACCAGTATTTTACATGGTACCTCCACAACCCAGTTACTGGGTAACACGATACGCCTTGGTAAGACAGGTTCAGACTTTCGGGCTTCGACTACCCGTAACAACTGTCAAAGATCTACAAATGACAGCCGGGCCCAGGTGCTTTCCGAGGCACGGATGGGTCTCAATATGTCATTAGATATTCACAGTTTTACTCTCGAATGGCATGTCCTCCTTGTATTCATTTATATAATTTCGTAAATTACAAGTAACTTTGTTGTATATCATCACTGTAATTATCTTTTGGTGCTATCTATCAATTTTAACTTCACCCAAGTTTCAATGGCTATTCGATAACAATTTAGATATCAATAAAAAACATTAACTTAATAAACTGTTCATCATTTCATCTGTCTGTTATAAAACGACCATAATAAAATTCGAATAATAATATTTATGCGAAGTTACGAAACGGTGAAATAATTTTATTTCCTATACGTATATTTAGATAGCAGAATTTGCATGAATTTAAAAAGCCAATTAGTGTATAAATTATGTTAATTTGTTATAATAAAGTTCCTTAAAATATTTTTGAAATAAAACTGTCTGTTTTTAGAAAACTGACATGTTTATCGATTTAATTTAAATAGTTTGTCACGTAACAAATAAAATGGCGCTTAAAACTATATTCTCGATGAAATAATAATCATTCTTCTCGTCTCTCTCTGAATAATTTACAATTATGTAATAATAAAAAGAAACACTAATAAAAAGTATGGAAGAAAAAGATATGTTCAAATTCGTAATTCAAATTCAAAAGTCATTTATTCAAACTAGGCTGAGAATCAGCACTTTTCGAACGTCAAAATTACATAAGACAGTCCACCAAAACGCCCACCCTTCACCACTTCCTAGTACCTTTAGCTGGGAAGAAGTGGCGCAACTGACTCCCCAGCTGCACAGCTGTCTGTTGCGACGACCCCAAATAAAGTTGCATAAAGACAGAAGAATGATGATGTCTCTCTCTGAATAATTAAGTAAAAATTATCTTCACAACGTTAAAAAATACTGTATAAATAAAATACAAATATATCTTCGCCTCATCTGCCTATCACATAACTCTCCTTTTTTGGCTTCACCGCAGTCGGGTAAAAATTAGCTCTAACATAATAATCTGACAATACCTACCTATAATTTTTCATTTAGATATGCCACTCACACTACAATCATAACAAGTATCAGCAAGCGTAGTGTGGGACGCCCCTCAGCCTCCGACGACCTTAAGACACAGATATATGACAGTGACCTTGAGTGGTAAGCTTGCGTGTTCCGTACTGAGCTCACACAACACGTCGCACATGCAGCCAGTAATAGGACTCGTCCATCAAGGAGCGCTGTCCCAAATTAGACGCATTATTAATTTATTATACATAAAACAAAAAGTATTTTAATAAAACACGTATACTAAAAGATCAGTAATTGAATTATCTTTAAAATGGTGAAAGTTTTAGAAATATAAGCTTGATAGATTTTGCGTGATTCTCAGTTTTTTATCCGCATTAGACGTAACTTTACAAATGAATTTCACTATGTAATATAAACATAATCCAAAATATGTATATATTAAAATATAAAGAAAATGCTCTAATTTAACATATATTTTTTCCAAATCATTAACACTAATCGTTTAGACGTCATCTTCAGTATAAGATCATTAAAGTCGGTTATTGTAGCATCAAAAAGGTGGCTGGGACAGACTGGATGCGGAAGACGGAGGACGAAGTATTGTGGCACAGCCTGGGAGAGGCCTATGTCCAGCAGTGGACTGCGATAAGCTGGATTGACTACCTACAATGTTCTGAAGGTTCAAAACGCAGAACGTCCGAATCACAAATCGTCTAGATGAAAAAAATACGCCCGATTCGCAGAATGTCCGGTTCAGCAAACGCCTGAACATTGACTCACCTAAATCTTCCCTAAATCCTCCAATATGTTCGCAATAAATAAATGAAGATCAAATTTCCCGTGAGTAATGATTGTTTTATGAACATAATACACCATGACCGAACGATGTATTGACTATCAAAACGGATTATTTGGATAATAAATAATGTTACTAAGTATTTTTATTGAGAAAGTTAGTACACAGAAGGCTAACTCCAGAAATAATCCCATACTCTTAAACGAACAATATTTATACCTATATATATAAGTTTTTATATAGATTTCTACTCACTTTCTCGAAAGTTGCAATATAGGGGTTTACGGGGGCGAAAATTCTATCTAGCAAGGTCTCATATCTGGGAAAATTAGTTTTCTCCGTATTTTCACCCGAGCAGAGCTCGGTCGCCCAAAGTTTAGAACAAGATAATGAATAATGACATGACATTATTAACATTAGAAT